>JAWNND010000826.1:0-1286748 GCA_035043265.1 Drosophila testacea | reverse complement strand
TATATGTATTCTATTCACATTTTTTGTACATTTCTAAATTTCTTATATTAAGTCAGAAACTCAAAAATATTTTATAATGAAAATATCCTCAAGGGATTAACATATTTGAGTCTGTATAATCAGTACTTTGGTGCATTCTATTATATATTTTAGATGTTTAACCTTATCTATCTACAATTTGTACTAGCAAAAGTCAACATCTTAATCACATTTGTTATTTTTCACGATTTCGGAAAGACGCTCTTCAAATTGTTGCTTTGTATATGGTTGATTTACACGCCAGAGTTCATCTAGAAGCTGTGCCTGACACCGTCCTACATTCATCATTGAGCGCCAATCTTCCCCGTATTTTGGCTCCTTCTGGTGTTCCAAGGGGGCATGAACTGGCGGCAAGGGACAGTTGTAGTGTCGGTTGTCTGCATGACGCGGCGGACGAGAAAAAAGAATTTGCCGGCACATGAAGCAATCAAAACGATGAAAGAGCGAGTGTTCATCATTTTGTTGATCATTTCTTACGCTATAGCCACGCGTGATTAACTGAGTCAATAGCTTCTGATTATCAATGGTGTTCTTTCGCTTCAACTTGTGCCCTAGATAGGAAGTGTATTCGGTGTCATTGTCACCCAACTGGTTTAAGAAAGCGGCCAGTTCGCCAGCATTAGGAAAGTCATCTATATAAATGGCAGACTTATTTTTGGGTTGCCAGTCCTAATGAAGAATAAATAGAGATTAGATTGGTATATATTGTAAAGGAATGTGTACTTACTCGTATGCTGGGAGATCCAAAGTAGATGGGTATAACACCCACCATGAGAGGACGCCAGAACTTCTCAGTAATGTAATCCTCGCACACGCCATTCTCAATGGCAATCATGAACTTGTAGTGCGACAGAAAGTGCAACAATTCGGGTGAATACATATTGTTCAGATAATCCTTTTGCAGACTATATAAAGATAATAGAGATAAACTTATAGATTGTTAAAGTTTACTGTGCGTCTCACTTCTCTGGCAGATCACGGTTGTGCAAACAGCCGCCATAGGAGTCCACCTTCATGTGCTTCATGAGATCACGTACATAATCCTCCCGGCCGGACATTGTATTACAATCGGTTTGTAGGAAAACTACAGATGCCAAGGCTCCATTGAATTGATAGGATTGTTTGCTCAGGTGACTTATATGATAGTCAAGTTGGGTCAAGTCACTGGCCTGGGGCAGATATTGTGTGGTCAGTGGCATATCGCTGAATCTGCTGAACGTGGAAGTAAAGTTAAAGTGCTTTAGAAACTCATCATGTGGCACGTAGGGCACATTCCGTGGTGACTCCTCATGCAGCATTGCCCACAGATGTTTCTTGCTACGGGGCATTGGGAATTCATGAGGTTTCATATTGGATGCATAGAAAAGTATGACCTGCAAAGTAAGAAGCTTTGTTAATCTCCATATACCGGAAGTGAGCTTCCGTTTCCCGCAATAATACAAACCAGCGACTCGGACAAGCGTTGGCGATTATTAGTGATGCGTCATTTACTGAAACCGCATTGTCGTGTCTCATCGTACTTCCAGTGCATATCATCTGTCCACCAGAGCAGCTCAGGAGTATAATCTTTAATGCTATCCGATTCACTGTGCGATATATACCAATATATCACAAATACAAAGCACAGCCATATAAGCGACAGCAGCAACAACTGTAAACGGCGATTACGCCACGGTCGCATCTTTCATTTGGTTTCTCTATTATTATTATCACAGAACTAAACTCTTTTTAATAGTTTAGCAGCCAAGAATACCTTCATTCAAATGCACGCGCGCGACCAAGTTTCTTGTTCACCGAATTTGAGGCTGCTTTTGTTTTCTGTAGGGCTTCCAGTGCTGGAAATCGTTTTTAGACTTTTGGAAGTGTACTACGATTCGATTTAATGTGTGCATGACAGGCTGTATGTCACACTGGCAATAACGACAACAGTTCAGTAGCATATGTTATATATGTACATTACAATAGCTGTATTTAGCATAACATTAACTTTATTTTAAATCACAGACAGTAGGCTATAAAAACTAATTATCTAATAATTTATGTCAGTTTATTAATGGATTGGTATATAAAGTGACTTGACATACAATAATAATAATAATTATTATATTTATAAATATATACAATATATTCATAAATGAAATATTCATAACTTTGGCAAAAAAAAGTACAAAAAAATGAATAACCAAAAATTTTCAGAACGGTTTGTGCAAATACTTTTGTCAGCCACTGACAGCTTAAAACATACAAAACCTAAATAAATATATAATATATAGATATATAATAATGAATTAACATATTATATATATCATAAAAATAATATAGATAAATAACAGAAAGCTAATAATAATATTACCATAATAATATGAAGTGCCAAAATATCGCTAAGCCGTACCCTTCCTCAACTAGCTAGTATTTCAATACCCACAATTAAAAGGTCATCGCCGAAAGTACTTTCGTCGCTGGATCCGTGCATTGGTAAGCTGGAAATTTTACATTTATATATCTACATTTCATTTACTAATCTTTTTACTCAAGGTAACACTTAGTTTTTGAGCAAAGATGAGTAATTGTCGGCAGCCACTGTACAGTGCGTGCGCTTACAATTTCTAATGGTTGTTGTTGTATTAAATTCGAATGCACAAAACAAACAACAGCATTAACTGAGCTCACACGAAACTAAAGTGAAACCGTACGGTAAAAATGTTTGATTAGCGGTAGTCAATGCCCAGTTATGTTGTTGCTATATTTCTGGATGGTTTGGCTTAGCTTGTTCGCTTATCACAACAGCTGTACTTAAATACAGTCGTGGCCAAAAATATTATGCCAGATAACATTAATTAACGTAACGTCAACTTTCTTTCAACTCAATAACAGACTATTTGCATTATGAAAATCAGTAAATACAATTTGATTTAATTAATTATTTGCACAATATTCAAACTGAATCTTTTTCGTTAGCCACTTAATAAAACTAAAAAGTTTTTTTTGGTACAAAACATTTTTTTATATTTTATAATAAACCCTTACATCTATAATACTAACTATTAAATTTTCAGCAACTTTTCGCTTTGCGTAAACATGATTAGTGAAATAAAGTAAAACTTTAAATCGAGTTAAGGAATGAAAGAATCTGAAGTTAGGAAATTAAAAATAAAGTAAAATTTGGAGTTTTTCGCTTTTAGTTACTTGCCTAGTGCCATTAAGCGGCAAACCTTTAATGATAAATATAACTAGGTTAAATAAAGAATTATAATGAAGAGTACGTAAACTGTTTTCTTCTTCCGGAAAGTATGAAAAGCGGACGTGAGTCAATATGAGCGTTAGATAGCGTGTTCAAGGGATCGTCTTTATTATTAAAAGCTCCCAGACGATCATGGTAGGGTGGGGATACATGGCTCCTCCTTTTGAGGTAGCTATCACACACTAAGTGCTCTCAGTTATGTAGTTCTTTCTCTTCTCTTCGTTTTTTCTCTCGTACTTGTCGTGGCATCCTGGCCAATGTCTACCTGTCCGACTGATAGGCGATTTATTCCCCTCAAAACAGCACGCGAACCTTTTATTAATTAATGATGACAACCGAGCAAGTAACATCGCGGTACACTTCCCTGAACCCCCCAACGCCGACGAGACACAGCCGGAGAACTAGCGCGTGCTCCGCCTTTTTAATGCTTACAATATCAGCTGCTCAACTCAAATACAACTCTTCGTTGTATGCTACAATATACTGTGATAAGAAATTTGCAAAACAGGCAACGACCTGGAGAGCAATCTTATCTGGAGAGGTGCATAACATCACATATACATCGGACAGATGGTCCGGGTGTAACCGAGACGGTTCGTCATCCGTTACCAACGATATCAGTGAATACCAGGGACGGTAAATAATGATTATTTCTTTTTTTTCAATCAAAAAAATCATACACTTCTAGTAACTTTGGGAAATCAAGAAATATACCAAAATTGTTCTCAAAGGATGAACTATAAATTTTCACAATTATTATAAATTTTTAAATTATATTAATAATCTCACAAAATAATGATTAATTTTAAGTTATATTTCAAAACTCAACCAATAATCGTTATGGCTGAGCAAAAAAATATAACTCAAAAAATAATGAATGTTTTGGGAGTTTTATTTTTTGCTCAAAAATAAAACTCAAGTTACTATTGCAACATTTCTATAGGGTATTCAAAATATAAAAATATGCGTGTGTATGCAAAGCAAAGAGATCGACATAAGTTAAGAGTCATGGGCGCATCCAAAAGGATGCATATTTTCATATTTTGAATACCCTATAGAAATGTTGCAATAGTAACTTGAGTTTTATTTTTGAGCAAACCCAACCCTAATCTATCTTGTTCACATAAGGGGAGAGAAAGCAAAACGCTACACCAGGCTAACCAACACTTTCCTACGCACAATTTGGAACACTGGACAAACATTTAAGCACTCATCAACTGCACAATTCCTCAACTAAATGAGGGACGACATTCGAGAAGCGCTAACTGCAGTCTATTATGTTCCCGTCTCCTTTCCGGCCACTATTGGGATGTGCTGTGAGGCAGGTGCTTCGCAAAGTCGGTCCTGTACCGCTCTGGGACACCTGTCACCGTGACTCAATCACCAACCACGGCCAGCACATAACCAACGTAAACCAGAAGGAGACGGAACAAATAGAAGGCAAAAAGACATAAATAATAAACAACTTAACCTCACCACTCTAACGAAAACTAAATCTAATATCACAATTTATCACAGTTATTTTTTTTCTACTCCCATTCGGATTCGTTGCAAACGATTCATTTTCTGACAATGAACGTGACACACGAATACGAACAGCAATAAAAAAAACAAAAACCAGACGATATTTCCCTCAAATAATATCCCCAAGACCACACCCCCCAAGACCAAACATATGCTGGGGAAAACAATAAAAACTTATCGTGGCATTAAAAATGCGACAATTATCAGGAATTTTCGAACTGGAACAAAAGCATATAAAAGACGATGTTGTGTTTGGTAATTGGTCAGTAAATTACTTGCAAAAATGTGTGATTGGACGGGTAAGAATGTTGTGTTTGTCAGCGGCTTCAGTGGCATCGGATTCCAGATGATGCACCAGCTGATGCAGCGGGAAAAGCTCAAGATGTTAGGCATAATGAATCGCATGGAGAACGTGGAGATGATTAAGAAGCTGCAGGCTGAGAATCCCAATGTTAAAGTTGTGTTCATGCAGATGAATCTTATGGATATGGTATCAATTGAGCAGACGATGAAGAAAATGGGACAAATGATGGGCAACATTGATGTGTTGGTAAACTGCGAGGATGTGCTGTTCGACGAGGATGTGGAGACCACAATTGGCAACAATTTGGTAAGTTAAAAACCAAGGCTGTAATCCTCCAAATATTGGAGAGGACTCGTTTTGTTGACAACCTTTAAATATATCTAATCCTCGGGCTGGAACTTGTCCAAAATCTATGGAATGAAAATAATCTTTTCTTCCTCTTTCAGACTGCTATGATCCATGTGACAATGAAGGCGATGCCGTACATGGACAAGACCCAAATGGGACTTGGAGGTGTGGTGATGAACATGTCCTCTGTCTATGGATTGGAACCAGCGCCTGCTTTTGCTGTTTATGCTGCCGCCAAGCATGGAGTTGTGGGTTTCACCAGATCAATGGGTAATGAGCTTATCTATCAGAAGACTGGAGTCATGTTCATGACCGTGTGTCCAGGATTGACCAACACCGAAATGATGATGAACCTTCGCGACAATGTCACCTGGGATCACTCGGAGCAACTGGTTGAAGTCGTCGAGAGTGCCAATCGACAAATGCCCGAGGAGGCTGCCATGCAGGTCATCAAGGCCATGGAAATGTTGAAAAACGGCAGCATGTGGATCGTTGACATGGGTCAGCTCAAGGAAGTTACACCCCAGATGCACTGGCAAATGTAAAACAAGCATTTTAATAAAAAATAAATAAATTGGCAATCAACAATTTGTCTCTTTCGTATCACAAAATATTTGTTTTTTATATAACACGATATTTTCATTTAAAACGTTTAAATTTTAACACTTTAAAAATTAACTACATTTGTCAATTATTAGCAGATAAAACTACTCGGCAGTTTCAACAAATAGCTACATTTTTATAAAATGTACTCTCAATTTAGAATATCTGAAACTTATGTAAGATTTGAAATAATTTGAACTTAAATTTAACGAGATCTCTGTTAAGCTAAGATATCGATAAGAATACATTTGTAACTCTGTGACATGATGTTGATATATCGATACAAACCAAAGGGAAGTATCGATATATCAATGATCGAGTGTTCACTTTTTTAGATGTTGGTGAAGCTGTGCGGTGGTATTAAAAGTAACCGGCCTTTAATAAAACGGATATTCATATTTTACAAATCAGGTGTGGGGTCTAACCGAACATTTGCCGTATGGAATACATTGATATACTTCGAAAATCAAGAAACGAATTAATTGCTGCATTAAGCATCCAAAACGTGCAGTTTGACAGAGACGCTACTATACATCAACTACGCGCAGCCCTAAAAAAAGTTGCAAAAAGTGATACCAGCATGAATATATCAACAGGAGCGATACCAAAACGATTAGACGCTGAGATTGTCGAAAACATACCGACACCAGGAATTATGGCGCCGAGTCCAGACGACGCTAGAGCAGCAGCAGTTGTGAAATTCGTTGAGTTGCATGGTGAGCTGCAGAAAGAAAGAGACGACGATAGTGTGCATGCAACAACAACTATGGCGCCAGACGAAAGTCGCAAAATTGACAAAGCTTGTGAAATAGATCAAATTCGTAGAAATGCTCATGCAGAAACTAATCATGCACCGAATATTAACATGTTTCAACAAGACAATGCTGGTGAGATGTCAAAAATGCTAGTATCCGAGTACGCAGAAGAACAACAATACCTTCAACAGATGGAAGCATTATATTTATCTCGCAAGCGTGTAGCCGACTTAAAGTTAAGCGTGTTGAAGGCTGAAAAGGAAGCAACTACACTTGTAGCAGATCATACAAATCGTATCGACTTGACGCACATTGATGCATTAATGCGCTCGTTTTCTGGAGACGATGACTACGAAGTAACGTTGTGGATTCGTGATTTTGAAGACATCATGAATTTGTATAACGTTTCTGATGCCAAGCGATGGATTTTAGCTAAACGTCTGCTTAGTGGATCAGCGAAAGTTTACATTACCCATGTGGCACCACTAACTTGGGATTTACTCAAAACAGAGTTGCTGAAAGTTTTTAAGCAAAAGTTGACTGCTTGGGATGTCGGAAAGCGATTGGAAGCTCGAAAGATCACCAAGAATGAAAGCGCCTTGCAATACTTCGTTGTGATGTGCAGCATAGCAGCTCAAGCAGACATGGCCACGAGTGATGTTGTCAAATTCATAGTGGATGGACTACAAGACAAAACAGGCACAGCAGCATCGATGTTATTTTGTAGTTCATTGAACGAAATGCGAGAAAAAATAATAACCTATGACAAAATAAGAAAGTCTTATGTCAACGTACCAAGTCGTGGTGAAGACGCAACTAAAGGAAAATTTACTGCAGCCGCCAATCAGCAGCAAGGAGTTGGCGTAACACGCTGTTACAACTGCCGTCAATTTGGGCATTTCATGAAAGATTGTCCTCAGCCGAAGAGACCAGATGGGGCGTGTTTTAAATGTTGGAGTACAAGTCATCAGTTCGCGCAATGTCCTAAACGCAAGATGACTTCAGTAGCTGCTGTACAAGATGACGAGCGCACGAGTGAGCATAGCAGCAATGATCTGGCAGCTGTTCAGCTAATCAATTTATGAAGTCTATTTGGTGAGCAAAGACGTGTTAGTGTATTTAGTTTATTTGATACAGGTAGCCCTGTAAGCTTTATCCATAAATCTTTAGTACCAAAATCTGTTCTAACAAAAAAAAAAAAAATAAGTAATTATCATGGATTAGGAGGACGACCTATCCCAATATGGGGAAAATTTGAGTGTCGTGTGGAATTTGTCAAGAAGACATACAAAGTTTTGTTACATATCGTAGACGATAATTTACTACCATTACCAGTACTATTGGGACGAGATGCCCTTAAAATCATTGAAGTACACTTAGTTCATAAGAAGAACATAAATGCAAATCAAAATACTATTTTAAGTTCATTAAATCATGAAGCTGCTAACCTAACGTCTGCGTCTTTATTCACCAAGAATCAAATAATTAGTTCTATAGGTCAATCTAGTAGCCCAAATAACTACGAAGATAAGTTAAACTATACTATAATTTCAAATCAATTCAATAGTCATAAGCAAACTAGTCCAATAGATGAGCAATCTAATAACGAACATCAGAAAGAGAGAGATGAATTCAATCACTTTTGCGCAAACGTAGTAATTGAAGAGGGTAATCTCAATGTTGGGTTAGAATTTGGCAGTTCAACTGCAGAAGATTGCAAAGAGTTAATAAGAACTCATTATTTGCGCAAAGAATTTGATTTTAAGGCACCTCCAAAGTATCAGATGACAATTCGACTAACAGATACTACACCATTTTATTGTGCTCCGCGACGACTTTCTTACTATGAAAGAGAAAAGGTAGCTGAAATAGTTGAAGATCTTATAGAAAAGAAAGTAATTAGACATAGTGAATCTCCTTATGCTTCTCCATTAGTCTTAGTCAAGAAAAAGTCAGGAGAACTTCGTATGTGCGTGGATTATCGTGGCCTCAACAAACGAATTATAAAAGACAATTTTCCGTTACCCCTTATAGAGGACTGCCTCGAATTCTTAGAAAATAAGTGCTGTTTCTCAATTATAGACTTGAAAAGCGGATATCACCAGATTGGAGTAGAAGAGAAATCGGTTCAGTATACTGCCTTTGTAACACCTCAAGGACAGTATGAGTATTTGAGAATGCCTTTTGGATTGAAAAATGGTTCAGCTATATTTCAAAGATTCATTTCAAACTTACTTAGGGATTTAATAAGAGACAAAAGCATAGTAGTTTATATGGACGACATATTAATAGCGACTAAAACCGTAGAGCAGCACTTAGAGATATTGAAAAGATTATTTATATGTATGAGTGAGCATAATTTAGAAGTAAACATGAAGAAGTGTATGTTTTTAAAACGAGATATTGACTTTTTAGGGTATAAAGTTAACCGTCACGGAATAGTTCCTAGTGACTCCCATATTGAGTCGATTAAAAACTATCCAGTGCCTCAAAATGTAAAGGAATTGCATTCATGCCTTGGATTTTTCTCATATTTCAGACGTTTTATTCTATCATTTGCTAAAATAGCAAAACCATTAGTGCAACTTCTGAAAGAAGGCGGACCGTTTCCTCTCAATACCGAGCAATTACAGACATTCGACACTCTAAAGAAAGCATTAGCGAATCCACCCATATTAGCCATCTTTAGTCCAGGGAGAGAAACAGAACTACATACAGATGCAAGCTCGTACGGGTATGGAGCAGTACTAATGCAAAGACAAGACGATGGAAAGATGCATCCGGTATCGTATTATTCGGGTAAAACAACGGAGACAGAATCTCGTTACCATAGTTTTGAATTAGAAACTTTAGCCATAATCTATGCATTACGACGGTTCAGAACATTTTTAGAGCATAGATCCTTTAAAATAATTACTGATTGCAATTCCCTAGTACAAACATTAACCAGAAAGACAACTAGTCCAAAAATCGCACGTTGGTCTCTTGAGCTAGAAAATTACGACTATTCCATTATGCATAGACCGGGATCAAGTATGGCGCATGTGGATGCACTGAGTAGACAAAATCAAATTATGAATAACCTAGGAGAGCATATCATTGAGCGTAGAGACCACTGTGATATGGGAATCAGAAATACCACAGAGAGCTCTAGGAATGATCTTAGAGAAATTAATAGTGTAACCAGTAGAGATAATTTAGAAAGCAAGCGTATAGAGTTGGATAAAAATTATAGAGGAAGCATTAAAAATGTGGTGGGGGGAGTGGTAGATAAAAACAACGGAAACCCGAAAGAGAAGGATGAGCTCGTAAAAGATTTCGATAGAGATGCAATGGAACCGTTTGAATTTAAAGAGGAAAAGCTGTTGAAAACGCTAAGCGTGGTAGGAGTAGTGGGTGCAACCCCAGATGATATTGACCTAATATTGCACACTGAGCAAATGCGTGATCAGGAAGTAGTAAGGATTAGGAAACTTATTGAAGAGGGACTTGAAACAGATTTTGAACTACAAGATGGAATAGTATACAAAAGAAATAGTGAGAACAAATTATGCCTATATGCTCCAGCGGGAATGGAGGAACAACTAATAAGGTTGTCTCATGAAAAATTAGGCCACTTGGCGGCGGAAAAATGTGTTAATGACTTAATGAGGACTTATTGGTTCCCAACAATGCGAAGCAAAGTGACACAATTTATAAGAAACTGTTTACCCTGTATATTGCACTCAATGCCCAAAACGATACATAATCGAACGCTACATAGTATACCAAAGTCTTGTAAACCCTTTCATACTATACATATAGATCATTTAGGTCCGTTGCCAAGCATTAAATCTAAAAGGAAACATTTACTCGTTGTCATCGACTCATTTACCAAGTTTGTCAAGTTATTCCCAGTCAACAGCACAAGCACGAGGGAAGCTAAAGACGCGTTAAGTAAATACTTTGAGTTTTATAGTCGCCCTACACGGGTAATATCTGATCGTGGAACGTGTTTCACGTCATTAGAGTTTACAAATTTCCTACAAGAACGAGGTATTGAGCATATCAAAGTGGCTACTGGTGCACCACAAGCAAATGGTCAAGTAGAGCGTGTCAATCGCGTCCTAACACCGATGTTAGGTAAATTGTCTGAACCTTTACTGCAAGATGATTGGTACAAACTTATGAACAACAAAGCATGTGAACTTAGAGTCTCTTCGAGAGCTAGCAAACGAAAATATTTTGTGTTCCCAGCTAAGGAATGAGCAGATATATGCCAAGAAGCATAAATCACCTCTAGAGTATAAAATAGGTGATTACGTAGCTGTTCGACATGTCGACACTACACCCGGTATTAATAAAAAGTTTGCTCCCAAATATCGAGGACCATACAAAATCAACCGCGTGTTTGATAACGATCGCTATGAAGTAGTTGACATCGAGGATTGCCAATTAACACAATTACCGTTTCGAAGTGTATTAGAACCAGCTAGATTGAAACCTTGGGTGCAATGTAAAAATAATACTATAGCTTTATGTTGTTAAAATAAATATAAGCAATACATGTAACTTAATAAACTTAAGCCAAATCAAATGTTAAAATTGTAAGATCGAGGTCGCTCTATAGTCAGGTTGGCCGAATGTAAGATTTGAAATAATTTGAACTTAAATTTAACGAGATCTCTGTTAAGCTAAGATATCGATAAGAATACATTTGTAACTCTGTGACATGATGTTGATATATCGATACAAACCAAAGGGAAGTATCGATATATCAATGATCGAGTGTTCACTTTTTTAGATGTTGGTGAAGCTGTGCGGTGGTATTAAAAGTAACCGGCCTTTAATAAAACGGATATTCATATTTTACACTTAATTTAAAAACTTTCTTCATTTTATAAAAAAATAAAAAGTAATGAGCTTCAATTTATTTTTTGTCGATGTGAGCATAAAATTACATCTCGCTTTCTTACTAAAATATGTAGTATATATGTGATTTTTAACATTTTATATGTATTCTATTCACATTTTTTGTACATTTCTAAATTTCTAATGTTAAGTCAGAAACTCAAAAATATTTTATAATGAAAATATCCTCAAGGGATTAACATATTTGAGTCTGTATAATCAGTACTTTGGTGCATTCTGTTATATATATTATAGATGTTTAACAATATCTATCTACAATTTATATTAGCAAAAGTCAACATCTTAATCACATTTGTTATTTTTCACCATTTCGGAAAGACGCTCTTCAAATTGTTGCTTTGTATATGGTTGATTTACACGCCAGAGTTCATCTAGAAGCTGTGCCTGACACCGTCCTACATTCATCATTGAGCGCCAATCTTCCCCGTATTTTGGCTCCTTCTGGTGTTCCAAGGGGGCATGAACTGGCGGCAAGGGACAGTTGTAGTGTCGGTTGTCTGCATGACGCGGCGGACGAGAAAAAAGAATTTGCCGGCACATGAAGCATTCAAAACGATGAAAGAGCGAGTGTTCATCATTTTGTTGATCATTTCTTACGCTATAGCCACGCGTGATTAACTGAGTCAATAGCTTCTGATTATCAATAGTGTTCTGGCGCTTCAACTTGTGCCCTAGATAGGAAGTGTATTCGGTGTCATTGTCACCCAACTGGTTTAAGAAAGCGGCCAGTTCGCCAGCATTAGGAAAGTCATCTATATAAATGGCAGACTTATTTTTGGGTTGCCAGTCCTAATGAAGAATAAATAGAGATTAGATTGGTATATATTGTAAAGGAATGTGTACTTACTCGTATGCTGGGAGATCCAAAGTAGATGGGTATAACACCCACCATGAGAGGACGCCAGAACTTCTCAGTAATGTAATCCTCGCACACGCCATTCTCAATGGCAATCATGAACTTGTAGTGCGACAGAAAGTGCAACAATTCGGGTGAATACATATTGTTCAGATAATCCTTTTGCAGACTATATAAAGATAATAGAGATAAACTTATAGATTGTTAAAGTTTACTGTGCGTCTCACTTCTCTGGCAGATCACGGTTGTGCAAACAGCCGCCATAGGAGTCCACCTTCATGTGCTTCATGAGATCACGTACATAATCCTCCCGGCCGGACATTGTATTACAATCGGTTTGTAGGAAAACTACAGATGCCAAGGCTCCATTGAATTGATAGGATTGTTTGCTCAGGTGACTTATATGATAGTCAAGTTGGGTCAAGTCACTGGCCTGGGGCAGATATTGTGTGGTCAGTGGCATATCGCTGAATCTGCTGAACGTGGAAGTAAAGTTAAAGTGCTTTAGAAACTCATCATGTGGCACGTAGGGCACATTCCGTGGTGACTCCTCATGCAGCATTGCCCACAGATGTTTCTTGCTACGGGGCATTGGGAATTCATGAGGTTTCATATTGGATGCATAGAAAAGTATGACCTGCAAAGTAAGAAGCTTTGTTAATCTCCATATACCGGAAGTGAGCTTCCGTTTCCCGCAATAATACAAACCAGCGACTCGGACAAGCGTTGGCGATTATTAGTGATGCGGCATTTACTGAAACCGCATTGTCGTGTCTCATCGTACTTCCAGTGCATATCATCTGTCCACCAGAGCAGCTCAGGAGTATAATCTTTAATGCTATCCGATTCACTGTGCGATATATACCAATATATCACAAATACAAAGCACAGCCATATAAGCGACAGCAGCAACAACAGTAAACGGCGATTACGCCACGGTCGCATCTTTCATTTGGTTTCTCTATTATTATTATCACAGAACTAAACTCTTTTTTAATAGTTTAGCAGCCTAGAATACCTTCATTCAAATGCACGCGCGCGACCAAGTTTCTTGTTCACCGAATTTGAGGCTGCTTTTGTTTTCTGTAGGGCTTCCAGTGCTGGAAATCGTTTTTAGACTTTTGGAAGTGTACTACGATTCGATTTAATGTGTGCATGACAGGCTGTATGTCACACTGGCAATAACGACAACAGTTCAGTAGCATATGTTATATATGTACATTACAATAGCTGTATTTAGCATAACATTAACTTTATTTTAAATCACAGACAGTAGGCTATAAAAACTAATTATCTAATAATTTATGTCAGTTTATTAATGGATTGGTATATAAAGTGACTTGACATACAATAATAATAATAATTATTATATTTATAAATATATACAATATATTCATAAATGAAATATTCATAACTTTGGCAAAACTTGACCAGTTGTAATGTAAAGTCGTTTGGATTATGGTTGGCTATATAAGTTTATGCTATGGTTACAAATATTTTGTTTTATACAATTATTTAAGTAACAGTAGAAGTAACATTAATCTTACTTTAAGTTTGTTAATATTTTTTACATCGTTTTCTCTGTGCACCTTTTATATGTATAAGTTTAGTGACGTATCGATGTCGCATCGTGCACTCATTGCACTTTATGTAGTCTTATCGTGCACTGCCGCCGCAATACTATAAAACGCTATACAACACTAGAGCGAATCATCCATAATATTGTTCCGCTTGCATTTGCTCAATTTTAGCTAAAATCGACAACAAAGTACATAAATTAAAGGAAATATGCTGATATTAATTATTGGATAGATCACAGTCATGCGACAAACGACAAATGGCCAAAATAATACATAATCGCTTGATGGACGAGACGAGAAACAAAAATAAATATTAACATAACACGTCAACGTTTGCGGCGAGAATTCAACGACGAAAGCAAAAGTAAAAATTTATACAAATCATTAAGGAGCGCCTAGTCATAATATACTAGTAAATAAATATATATATATATGTGTATGAGTTGATAAGTTAACACAACGCACAGTTCAAAATACGATAAGCATGTGTTATGGCAGCAGCAAAAACAACAACAAAAGAAACATGGGACAATGAGGCGCCGGTGGAGAGAAAACAATTTGTGGCTTCCAATGCAATCCAATCTAATATAAACGTTCCCAGCTGGCAGTCTTGTTATTATTGTACACGTGAGAACTTTAAAAACATTGGCGAGTTTGTCACGTGAGTAATCAATTTAATTATACCCTCTTTTCCACACAATTCACTCAATTTTCTAACATTTATCCACAATTAAAAATAGTACATATGTTGGGAAGTAACTAGTCTGGTAAAGTTTATTTTTGACCGGTATTAACCGATTGTAATTAGTAACCGTAAACACTTTGAAAATGAGAGTCTCAAAAAAGAGGGTATATCAATCTTCCATATGCTTTAATTTCTTTCCATCTACCTTACAGGCATCTTCGCAATCGACATTGTACCCGAGAAGGTGGTTCCTTTGTCTGTCGATATGGCTTTAATGGAGTCTGCGCCTCATTGCCGCTGGACGGTGTCTCGGATCGTGACTATGATGCCCATGTGGCCAAGTATCATGTAAATCAGCAGACCCGTGAATCCCCGCCAGAATGGGGTGTCTATTCGGCGGCACAGAATTTACCAGCTGTGCTCAATGATCCGCAGCGTGGAAAACAGAGTAATCTCTTTACCAAGAAATGGGGAGAGCATTTTGTGGAGCGTGTACACATTCCAGGTAGAGTTGTTCATCCTATTTCGTAAGATTTGGCCGAAAGTTACAGCCGAAACAGGCCTGATAACCGTTTATTAAAAAAGTTTATATTATATTTACTTTGTTAATAGTTTCTGACTACAATTATATTTCCAGGTACTCCCCGACTGCCGGACATCACACATGCGGACTTTGCTGTCTACCTGGGCAGCATAGGAAAGCGTTATCGCTGGCACGAGCGACGCCAGCAGCAACAACAGCAGCAGCAACAGACGCCGACGACAACAGCAACAACACCAGAGCATTTGAATGCTGTTCCTGTGCCAGATATCTTTTTAAAATCCCAACTGCAACTACATCATGCAGCAACATTTGCCCAAGTCTTTCCCAACTACATGCAACCCGTGGCCAACGAGGAGGAGAGTTCAACATTACAACGTCAGCAGACAGGCAGACAATTGCAGGAGCAACTGTCGCATTATCTGGACATTGTGGAGGTGAAGATAGCACAGCAGGTGGCACAGAAATCGGCTGCATTTTTCCATGCCATGACAACACAGCATGCGATTCTCGCAGAGATGCAACAGGCAGCAGAGCAAGTGCGTCAATTACGCTCAGCTCTGGCCCAATTGCATGGTAGTGCGGTTGTGGACAGTTTTCGGGTGATGCGTTATGCTCAGAGGCGACAACATTATATTATAACGCTGGACAAGCTGCGATTAATGGCCACCGTTCATAAGACACAGCCCATGTTGCAGCTGCTTCTGGGCACGCAGGATTATGTGGCTGCCTTGGATTTAATAAGCACGACACAAGAGATTCTGGCAGCGGAACTCTTAGGTGTACATTGTTTCAAGCATTTGCCCATGCAGCTGGGTGAAATGGAAAAGCTTATCGATAAGATGCTGACCACGGAATTTGAGCGTTATGCGGCGACGGATTTAAATCGTCCTCTGTTGGATGGAGAGCTCGAGACGGATAGCGTCTGTGCGGAGGAGGACAAACTGGTGGCCATTGTGATGGGTCTGTTGCGCAAACAGAACTTTAGTTTTGTCCAGAGCTATCAACAGGAGGCCATTGCCACAATACGAGCAATCATCAAGCAACTTTTGATCGAGTTGTTATCACGTGGCGATCACGAACTTTGCCTTACGGGTGCCGGCGAACAGTCCCTAGAATTGACGCTACCCGAGTGGCTGGCCATGTTGCAACGTGCCAGCCACGCCCTTGGCGCTGTCCTGGAGCGGATCAAGGCCGTTGTCTCGATCATGCAACAAACAGCGGATGCGGCAGCCGGTGGAAGTAGTCCCCAGGAGCATACTGTCAATCTGATTGATTCCGAGGCCTTCCTAAGTGCAGCACATCATGAGCAGCTCAGTGCCCAGTTACAACAGCTGCTCCAGGCTGTCTGCCATTATTGCCACGAACGTTGTGCGAACATTGTGTCGCCTCAGAGTCTAGAACGTTGTGCTGCCAGTGAACAGGAGTTGCTGCAACTCTCCCAGGTTGTGGAGGAGTTTAGCGAGACGACGCAGAGCATTTGTAATGCACCCAGTGTGCCGCTCCAGCTGGCATTAAAGGTTCAAGCCTCACGCTACGCACAACGCTTCCATGCGGAGCACAAGCAAAAGTTGGCGCTGCTACTGGATCAGGAACGGTGGCGTCAAGTGGATATACCTCATGAGTTCCAGCGGATTATTGATCGCATGACAGCAGGAGACTATGCCAAACAGGCACCCTTGGACACGCATCTCTCAACCTTAAATGGAGGTGGTATTGGGAATCCCGTGCTGCTGCTGGAGGGTAAACAACCCTTTGCCTTGGTCAGCGTGGCATTACTTCTCATTCAAATGCTGTACGAGTATGGAGGAAGTGCCCATCGATTGCCACTCCTCGCTAGTTATCATGCGAGGAATGTGGTGGATTTGTTGCGTTGCTTCAATTCTCGCAGTTGCCAGCTCATCATTGGAGCGGGCGCAATGCGTGTGGCAGGATTAAAGACCATAACAAGCACGAATTTGGCTTTGGTTTCCCGAGCTCTACAGTTGGTCTTGTATTTATTGCCACGGTTGAGGGAACATTTCGAAACAATGAGCGGATACGAGGCCATCGAGCGGGATTATCAGGGCCATATCAAAGAGATTGAGCACAAGATTCATGGCATTGTCTCGGAGCGTGTGATCGCTCAGCTGGAGGCTTGGGACGCTCGACCGCCGATACCATCACAAACATTCAGGCACATCTCGAGGCATTTGGTCAAGTTGCATGAAGCAATTGCAGGCGTGCTGCCAGAGGGTCAAATCCATGAAATCTATGGCGTAGTGCATCGCAATTTCAAGGATAAACTGCGGGAACAGTTGCTCAAGCTCAACATCTACAACAATGGTGGACCACAGCATGGCGTGGTCACCTCCGAGTTGACCTTCTATATGGAAACATTGCGTACGCTAAAAGCGCTGCCGCCATCACAGCTGGACAATGGGATTTTGGAGCACATCTGGCTTTACTGAGCGCGGTATTATTCCAATTGCAAATTGGATTTTCAAAATCTATTTAAGCAATCAATCCACAATAGTTTTCATAGTCTCTGTTGTACCGTCCTTCCCCTGTCTTTGTTTTTTATTTATCTAAGCGTATGAAATTTGTACTTTTACAACTGTAGTATAAATATTATTATTATTATTATTATTATGCAAATATTATGTTCGTCCTCTGTTGCACTTCATTAACAATTAAGCGGAAGGTCGTTAAAGACAATTGATTAAAATCGAGAACATAACTTATATAATAGTTTCAAATTATTTGGGGCTTATTCGAGCTGACTCTACGTAAAGAATCGATAGAAATTTATGATGTATCAGATCGTCGATATGTTCTTTAAACAAAATGAAAAGGTTTATAATCTATAGAGTACTTTAAACTTCAAATATTAACATACGAAGTTAACACAGATAAAAGGAGAATGGGGAAAAAGATTTTATTATCTCTAGATTCATTCGCAATCCCGACATTAAGGATAAATTTATGTTGTCATTAATATATTCTTAAAATCTGATAAAAGGGTTCATAAAATCCAATTTATTTAAACTTTGGATGGGGTGTATTCAAGCTGAGTCAACATAATGAAAGAGTTTATAAACTCCTAACTCATTTGAATTTCTGGAATAAGAAATAAATTTATAACGCGTAAAATCTTCGACATATTCTTTAAAAATTATTTAATATTTTTTCTTAAATTTCTACAATTATTTCTACTTCAGTTAACTTACATTATTGTATTAAAATGATTAGGCTTTATTTGAGTTAATTGTCAAAATATTCTTTCAACATAAGTTCATAATCTGAAGATCCTTTTTTAATTCCGACATTAATATTAATTGTACTATGCATAAGATCCTCGATACCCAAGTTGGACGTGTTCATTATCTCTAGATTAATTTAGATTCCATACATTAACAACTAATATTTTAATACAGATGAAAATACAATGGAAAGTTTACTAAAGCTTAACAATGGTTTTTTTAACTAAAGTAAACTTACAATTCACGTAACTAAACTAAAGATATTTTTGCTTAAAATAAATCAAATTCATCATCAAACTCGTTTGGCAGTGGCGGCAAGTCATCTAAAAAATCGGGAATACTGTCTTTAGCTTCAAGAACATTATATTTTAGTGGTTCCAGTTTGAAGTCAACTGTGTCCAGATCCCGATAAACAGAGATATCATCATCATTGACAATTTCCTCTTCCGTATGCCCAGAATGATTCAGAAGCTTATCTATAAGATCCTCGTTCAATAAGGGCTTCATCCAATTTTGTGACATGGCTAAAATATAGATTAAATGGTTAGAATAACACAATATTTAACTATAACTAGGAATCGTTATGATTATAATTTTTAAAATATAATTGATTTGTTAAGACTTATTCTATTAATTTGAACCTCTCCAAACTTACGTTTATGGCAATTCTTTAAACATTTTTTGCTGGGAAAGTCCATGAAATCAAAGAGATCAAAGTTGTCTTTGGGATCTGCAGATCTGGCATAAAGATTATTGGATGCTTTCAATTTGGTTGCTTTCTTTAAACGTCTATCAATGGGACGCACTGCATCCTTATTAATTTGTTCACGATGTTGTTTTTGCAATGTTTCTTTGCAAAGCGATAATTTTGGCGCGTTCATTTTGGGCCACATTTGGTTGGCGCCTTTAAATGGCGTCATATTTAATTTGTTGTTATTATGGTGGTGCATCACATTGTCCAGTTTGCTTAAAACACTTTTCTTTGCCGACGCAATGTTTCCCAACGTATTATGCATAACTTTTCTATTCGATCTTGGAACCACTGTGAGATAAACAATTAAGAATCTTCTATTTACATCCTAAAAACATTTTACTTACCAAGCGCTCCAGCGTTTTCATCGTCAATCCAAATTTGTGCCATTTTGGTAAATGTTCCTCTCTTCTTTGCTATTTCAAATTGAACTATGTTTTGTTTTCATAAATAATTGCTAAGCTTGCACTTTATATTTATTAATAACCGTAAAATGAAGGGAAAAATGCGGAGCTGCTCGAATTTGTTAAATTTTACTAGAGGTTTGTAATTTGAGAATATTGCCAGACTTTAATAAGAATATAGTTCTAAAATTAAACAACTGACAGCTGGCAGGGCTAACAAACAAAAGATGGCGCCACAACGGCTTTAAAACGTGAATTTTTACAGAAAAAACTCATCCAAAAGCAATGTAGATTTTGTTTTATTTTTTATGTATTAAAATAATCCGCTTTGGTTTTTCTAATATATAATGAACTTATTTTAGTCCTTTAAAGATAACCAAGTTTAATAATAATAAATAGTAATAATAATAATCTAGTTCAATAGTAAACACGACAGCTGGCGGCGGTAGCAAACAGAAGATGGCGCATCAGTGACGCAACAGTGACGCTGGCGTTTGAGCAAGCAGCATCTGTTAACTTAACATAGTGGAGGGTAAACGAATTGTTATTATGTTACTCTCTTGAGTCCAAAAAAAACCTTTGACCGTGTAGGACGTGCGTCGGTGCGGAAGAAACCTCGAAAAAAGCCGTGGGTGACTCGTCGTTGCGTCGCGTGTTTGTGTTTGTGTTGGGTTCCCCTGATTTAATGGAAAAAGCTAATAAATTACGAAAATATGATATTGCAATGTAAAGCGTAGCAATTGTTGTGCTCATAACTTCTAAAATTAACGAAAACAACAACAGCAGGAGAGCGTGAGTGCCAATTGCAAGACAAAATGGCTGCATTTCAACGCATTTAATGCGCGCACAAAAACAACAACATAAGAGAACAACGTACACAAAGCATAAGCAAACATGTAAGTATGCGAGTGTATGTGTGCGTATACATATACGAATGAGTGTTACTCTGTTTGCGAGTGAGTGTGAGAAATAAGCAATGAGAAACGCGGCATAACAACGTTTTAATTAGCACTATTAAACTGTGAAATGTAAATGAAATTACAAAAATAAATACAAAAATCACACCTATAATGTTATTATATATATGTTTGTTTACAGCGGCGGCTGTTTAAGTAGTTTCTGAGCGTGTGTGTGTGTTGATTTCTTGTTTATTTGGTCTCAGTAACAATAACAAAATACAAGCGCATTTCGAGCATTTGGCCACAACAACAACATAAAAATTCTATGCAATTTCGATGAGTTTGCGCTCTCCTTACATGCTCACTCTCTCTTTCTCTCTCTCTTATTTGAATGATTCTCTCCATGCGCGCGCGCTCAGTTGTTAATTTGAGTGAGTTAATATTGTGTGTTGAGTGCTTTTTATTTGATGTTTTTATGTTTTGCACTCATTCGTACACAGCTTAAAAAGCGAGGGGAGAGTAATTGTGTGTATTGTTTTTGTTGTTCTTGTTCGTAATTATAAAATATTTAAACCGTATATTCTGACAATACAAACAAATACATATAAGCTCAACTTAATGTGTCTATCTCTTTCACAAAATGCGCTTAGCCACATCAGACTTGAGACCAACAAGAACAACAACACATGCAAGCAACAGCTGCTGATTCTCAACACTCTCCGCTTACGTCTTTCTACGCTTCTTTACAGCACTGCTACCACCACAACAACAACATCTAGTGCTGGGCAGTAACGACAACAACAACAATCAAAATAATAATAAAAAAATTTAAATTGTGCATTTCATTTGTAATTTTTTTTTTCGATTTTTCTTTTCAATTATGTTTCACACGCGCGCGAAAATATAAAATAGGAAGAGCAGTAAAAAGTAATGCATAAAAATCGTAAATCATAATACATAGAAATTTATAGTGTACGTGACGGGTGTAAAAATAAAATCAAATAAAAAAGAAAAAAATCATAAAAATAATAAAAATATAAAATAGTGGCAGTCGTGCGTGCAAAAAAAAGTGTGGTAAATTTTATAGTCGCTTTGAGTGCGATTTAGTAAATCTTAAAAGCCATGTCTTAAGTGCAAAATAGTTGCAGTCAGTAGTCGGGTAGATTGGATTAACGAAAAGAAGAAAAAGAAACAACAACAGCAACGCCATCATCAATTAAATCAACTGCCAGAAAAGTTTTACTCAACTTTAGCTACTATTAAAGGCTAAGAGAGAAAGAGCTTTACTTTGAGGATTTTTAAACATTTCGACACGTTGGATCCCATTTACATATAATGTCATCAACATGTGGATTAAATATGGTTTTCATGTCGATCATTTTCATTATCATCGTAAATGGTGAGTACTTATAAAAGCTTTTAAGATTTCAATCAACTTTCGATATACCTTATCATTAAATATTTATTTTTATTTAAAAATTATTAACGTATGGTTAAACTTAACGATAAGTGCTTATTTATGGATATTTAACTCGTTTTATTTGAAAGTGTTGAAAAGAAAGGTTAACGCAAATTGCAGCTAAATTATATCAAGAGTGGTCTTGTCTTGTGAAAATATAACTAACTTTTATTTAAAAATAATTTGGCAATAACGATTAGCTTCAATTTAAAGCGAAGAAAAACTAAAAAAAGCAAAAAATGTTGACTTCTCTCAACATTAAATATTTATTTTTATGTAAAAATAATTAGCGTAAGGTTAAACATTACGTTTAGCGAGTTTTTATGGATATTTTGGAATTCACATTAGTTTCCGTTGAAAATTTATTTTACTTGTTTTACTTGAAAGCGGAGAAAAACAAAAGCATAGCAAAATGTATTGTTGCGTTGTCTTGTCTTCTGAAGATTTCACAACAGAGACGGCGCAGTCTACAGCTTTTGTCATGACTCACTTCAAGTGTTGATTCAACTCAATTTCAAAGAGTTTCAGTTTCAAACAGGGCGCTCTTTGTCGTGCCGGACTGAAGCAAATTAGCTGGAACCTAAATGTTTATTTGTATTTTTAAGATTGTGTATATGTTAGATAATTAGTTGTGTGTGTTTGTGCTACCATATAAAAGTCAGAACTGGTTCTAATACTAGTCAAGACCTTGACATCTGCGGGCTGTGTTGTCCAATTTTATTGGGCTAATATAGCTAATAAATTCACTTGAGAACATATATTTCGTCGATATCAACGACAGTAGAAACACATTTATTTATTAAATTAGTCTTAACGATATGCACTTTTGTAAAAAACTAGATTAAACTCTCAATTTGACAATTTCAAAATTCGTCAAATGTATTCTAATAGCATTTTCATAAACTTTAATGCTATTCAAACTACAAAATTTTTAAATCTAGCATCTTATTAGCTTAAATGGCAACACTGTTGTGAACTAACAAAACGAAGCCATTGTTTCACTTCAAAGGAGTCTTTAAATTTCAAAGTATCTTAACTAGTCTAAACAAAGTACTTTATTTTGAAACCATACATCAACATAAAGCATTTGTGCAAACTATAAATAAAAATAAAAGTTCTGGTTGCATTGTTTAAAAAGGAATTTAAAAGTCAATTAAATTTAAAAGGCAATGTTAAGTAACGTTTGAGACAATTCCAATACTAACAATTTAAACACTTCATGTTACACAAAAAAAATTATGTAGATTTTGAGAAGAATTTTATTGTGCTGACTATAGCTTATTTTAGTAAATTTATTGTTGAAATTTTTTATTAAATATTTGTATTTTTATTATTTTTATTTGTTGATAGGGTAAATTAAAAGTTCCCTTTAAATAAGTATGGCGATTCTATCGTCTGTGTTTCGATTGGTGCTAATTTGGGCGTGTAAGTCCTGCTAACAATTTAGAGTTAAAGCATATGAAATGCAATAAATGTTACCAAAATATAGCATATGAGTAACTCCGCCTCCAGTTGGTATATAAAGCTCCCCAAACAAATGAAATCCCTGCTCATAAATCTCTACACACACACACACACACACACACACACATGCACAGACAAATAAGTACAGCGATTAAATGCAGTCGCAAAGAAGCAACGTCAAAAGAAGAAAAGAGAACAAAGAACAATGCCAAATAATTAGGAAAGTGGGTACTAAAATTATAAGAGTGCCATAGCAAAGCCACCACCCCCCTTCTAGACTTCCAGAACACTTTCCCACTTTACCACAAAAACCCGAACAGTCAACCAACCTCCCCCGCCTACCCCTCCCCTTTCTCCGCCCACTCCACACGCCCCTCGCACAGCGTGCGTAATTATTTTGGTTGTACTCGCGTTGCTTTTATGAAAATGTTAACTTAATTTCTGCATGATTGAGCATTTATTTCAATGTTATTGTCTATGGGTCTTGGCCATTATTTGTAATGTCCTTCGCTCTAGCCATGTTTTTGTTATTGGTGTTCATTTGGAATTATTGTGGGTTGCATTCACTGTCAAGTGCCGATGGGTGAAACAATAATAAAGATATCTATATATATAATTGTTTGTATAAATAGAAATCCTCTAATTTTAAGTCTGTTTTATTTATAGCACTTACAACGATTCGTAGGAATTTAGTAATTTGCCTAGAGAATGTCACTGAATATAAATAAGTCCTTATTTATTATTTTGATATTGATTAATGAGTTTCGAATTTCAAAAAAAGTTAAGAGATTTGATTGAAAATCAAAAAAATAAACCAGAAATTAATACTATACAGTTAGTAAAGAAAGTTAAAGTTGCTCAAATAATCATATTATTATAAATCAACTTGAGTACATATTGACAACTTTCACATAATATTACATTTTCTAGAAATTCAGTTATCTAATGGGCAGAAAAAAAAGTAACAATGCATAAAACATTAAAAACAAACAATTGTATTAACAAAGTCATAAAGATTTTATCTTAATAAAACTTAGACATAAATATTCATAAATCTGAATTTCTTTACTACGGTATAAATAATTAAATAAGTAAATATAGATTTCGATTAATCAAAGTAATGAGAATGTTTAGATATATTTATTTTTTTTTAATTTTTCCTAGAAGAAGGAGTTATTTAATAAAGTATTAAAAGTTTCCCGAAAAGTAGCAATTAATAAATTAAATTGAAATGTTCTCAATTTTTAGCTTAATTAAGGTAAAAAGCACTTTGAATATTCCCACAAAAAAGGCAGAAAGAACCCTTTGCATTGCTGAAACTATGTATATGCCCCAAGTTGCCATATAGAAGAACATTACAACAATCCCCAAAATACAAAATAAATTATGTAGTGCGGCAATTAAAAGCCACTTCCCTTAATTTGTTGGCCAAGCATTACAAAATACGGGCGGTCAGTTGCCAACTTAACAAACTACAACTACTACTCAGCTAATTAGCAGTGTAAAGCAACAACAACACAAATAAATGCAG
Organism: Drosophila testacea; assembly: GCA_035043265.1. Classification (NCBI taxonomy): domain Eukaryota; kingdom Metazoa; phylum Arthropoda; class Insecta; order Diptera; family Drosophilidae; genus Drosophila; species Drosophila testacea. The sequence goes on along the minus strand of JAWNND010000826.1, from coordinate 1,261,611 downwards.
CAACAACAACAACAAGATATGTAAACCATGTAAAAACCGGTTAATCCACTCGTTGCCGGCTAATCTAAAGAGCAAAAGAAAATTTCGCATTGTGGACGAAATGTGCGCTTTGTTTGTTTTATTTTTTTTTGTCTTGAATCGAGCAAAAGGTCAACGTCTTGAATATCGGCGACTATAAGTATGTATATAAGTATCTGTAAGTACGTGTGTATGTTGCCTGGGCAGCGCCAATAATCACAAAACTATACATAAAAAAAAAACATGCTGAGCAACAGATACAGATACAGATACTGATACAGCTACAAATACAAATGTTAGTAGATACAGATACAAAGTAGACAGCGTCCGGTCTCTCTCGCTCTCTCTCACTGTTGCCTCTTTAGCTCTCACGCTCCGCTTATCTGGCATCTGACTTCGTCTTTGCCTTCGCCTTCGCCTACGTCTTTGCCTCCTTCAATCTTGACCAAGTGACCACAACGGAAGCGCAACAAATACAACACGTAAATACAGCAAGAGCAACAGTTTCAGATACTCTGGAGATACTCTACTCTACCAAGCACAAATACTCGTTTTACTTATCAGACTTGCTTCCAATTCTTGCTGCCACTTTGTGTATTCGTCTCTCTTTTTCTCCCTCATCTGATTTTCTTGTTTTGTTTTGTTTTCGTCATTGAGATTCGAGTTAAACTTTCTTATGCAGGAATGAATCATTCAAATTGCAAGTTGACTCGCGTTATTTATTGACGACACTTCATTGAGTTTTCATAACTGTTATTTCAACAACTGATCAAAAATATCTTTTTTAAATTTTGAAATATTCTTTAGTAATTATAATTATCACAATATTAACAATCAGGAACAAGTTTACACTTTAATGTTTAAATTGAAACTTATGATAATTCGAAACTCTGTAAAGCAATTTTTGCCTTTTTAAATTAATTAATGCGTTTTTAAGCATAAAAATATTCTTAAGTCTATTAAAATTATAATAAAAAGAACAATCCTTTCAAAAATAAAACAATAATAATAATATAAAAGCTTATTAAAGTAAGAAAGCGAGTCAAGTTTCACTTGACTTATAAGCAAACATAACGTTTTTGATAATAACTTGAATAAGATTTATATAAGCAAGGACACTAATTTTCTTTTAAGAACAAGTCAAACTTAGTGCAAGCCACTGAAAAGCAATTGATTTGTTTTTGTTTATTACTTTTTATTAACTTGAATCTATATTTTTCTTATGCAGTTTAGCAATGTATTGTATGACAATACGTAAAGAACTTAAAAGGTCTAATTGGAGATGAAAAACTAGAAAGTCAAGTTGAATTTCTGTCAATTTGACAAAAGCAAACATTATATGAAAAATAATAAAAGAATATCGAAATATAAGTAAAGTGTGGGATTTAAATTAGATGTGGAGGTGTCAAATTGAAAAACTGAACAAAATTGCATCACACGCAAGGAAATTGTTCGCTTTTAATCAAATTACCTAAATAATTAAACAAATTTGTTCGTTTGATATTTAAATTCATAATTCCTAAAAAAAAATATCTCTGTCGACTTGTTTGACATTTCGCAATTATTAAAATAAGTGAAAAAAGGCGTTTGTTGATTTAAACAATAGCAAATTATGGCGTTTTTTGTAATCAAGCGCATTAATGAATTAAAAAAATGCAAGTGACATGATTTATAATTATTATTCTTGTTCGCACAAATTAATATATTAAAAACAAAGCGAGAAAAAGATTATATAATCACAATTAGCTGTTTTTTTACTCTTGAAATTTAAGTTGAGAAAAATTCAATAGTAAAATATATTTTTATTGACGTTGTTTTTTCTAGTTAAACTACTAATAAATGAATATAAAAAATATATTAACGCCCTTTGTGAAATTAATCGTCAAATTATTTCATATAAATTGTTATAACTACGTGTGATTCATTAGATAGCTACCTAAGTAATTGTAGTAAGAATAATAAGTAATTGTAGTTAAAGAAACTATGAATATACATATATAGAGTTTATACTCTGGAAATTCGAGAAGAGAGAATATTATGTAAGAACGGTATTAAATAAATCAGTTATGTTTAAAATCATTCATATCAGAAGTTGTAATAATAATAATAAGAGGTATGAACATTAGTATACTCATAAGTGGTTGTTTTGGGTTAAACATACCCTTTGTTGACTGTGTGCAGGGTACAATAATTGTTTTTATATTTGTCTATGGGCTGTTAGATATTCACCTCAGCTCAATGTAAGCTTGTAATACTTATAGATACAATGACAATTCGTCATGTTAATTGTATTTATATGTAGTTATCTTTAGGTTGTTAGGTCTCTACATAGAATACTTGTAGATACATTGAGAATTCGTCATACACTAATTGACTTAAATTGCACACACAAATATAATATAAAATTTATACAATTATATGAGCTGCCGTTCTGAATGTGTCTACAAACCACAAGGGAAATCTTGAAGCTCAGCTGCCGTTTGCTTAATATTTTTTATTTGATAAGCAGCTGGCGTTTAACAAAAAATGATTTATATATATAAATACAGATATGTATTATATAAGCGATATGAAGACTGGCAATTTGTCATAAATCACACATGGCGAATGCTGTCCGAGTATAAATGAAGACAATCGCAATGGTTGTAAAACAAAGAGACAAACTCTGTCCATATCAAGAGTTTTCTTGTTTCTTCTTTGTTTTATTTGCAGTACGTGTCAAGTGCAACAAACAAACAAAAATACAAACAAACACAGCACCCACTGTCTATCATTGGCACACGCCCATTTCTGGCCCCATTTTTTTCTTTTTCGATTCGATTCGATTTCCACGTATGATTGACTGCTGCTACTGCTGGTGGCCCAATATCCCGTGCTATTTGTTTTGTATCTGACAGATACATGCGCATCTAACTGCAAATGTGTTACAGTCAGCACTCGAAATGCATTGCTAGTAGTTGACATGTATTGTCCTCTACCTGACACACATACTACATACTCTACCCTCACACATCCACACACTCATCCATCCTTACATATATAAAATATATATACATATGTATTTCTTTCAGTTATCTCTGAAATACTTTACTGATAAATCCTTTAAGCTGCCTGCATGTGTCAAGCGCAAGGGTACTCCAAAATTGATGAGTAGCTTTAATAAAAGGGCGTGACTTGTTGTAAATAGCGCTGCCACGCCCCGTTTGCGTTCAAAGGGGGAAACTTACACGTGTGCGTCGTTATTGTGACAGGTAACATGAATGGGTAGCTGCGACATAAGCGCCAGTTACTTCTTCCAAATTGCAATATTCTTGTGAACGACGAAAAGATCCCCTAAAAACCAAATTTGAAATGTGATATTTTCATTTTATTGTTTGTCGTTTATGGGAGACAGACGCCAACCAACATAAAAGGGGCAACTTTCGCGTTGCTTTGGTTATCCTGGCAATTGTATCTAAATTAAGTGTCACCGGATGCGTAACTGTGGTTACTCAGAATTTACCAAAAGCATTTACTGCGTGAAGTGGATACAATAAACATCCAAAATGTGATGGCACAAATCCTAAGAATTGCCATCAATTGACAAAAAAATATATTGCAGACATTTGTGTTTCTTTTCCAAATATCACGTTTGTTTAGTAATGTCCTTTCTTACAAATGAAAAACAAAATTGAAAGACTAATAAATAAGATAAAAGTACCCAAATTTAATGTCATCAAACAGATTAAGTATTTATTTTTTAAATTATTGTCCTATTCAAATGCATATTAAAACAAAAAAAGATATCTTTCTATTATGTACAGTCGATTTAATAGAATTTCTTTGTATTTGGCACTTAAACAAATATTTTAAAGTTGTCCTTGTCAACTTTTTAAACAGGTTATTTTTATTTTTAGTTTATTATACATACTTAGCAAAATAAAATATATTTTTATTTCTTTTAAAGAAAACTCCAATCGGACTTTTATTTCCTGATATTTGTGAATTTTGCAAACAATTCTTAAAATTGTCTATTTGTACATTTCCAAATATGTTTATTTATTTATAGATTATCAACATAAAATATCTTTATATCATTTAAAAGCAAATTGAGCCTGCATTGAGTTCAATTTTCAACCGGACTTGTATTTTTTGGCCAATTTTCTCTTCAAGCTGTTTATTTGTACGTTTGAAAATATGCTTTTATTTATTATTAAATAAGAATACATAACATGTGCAAGTTAAAATTTGTGAGATACATTTCCAGCTTTAAATAATTTTCTAGTTCAGCTCTTCAGTTTCATTTGCCATTTTCATATTTGACTTTTCATTTGCCTCTGAGGTAAACACAATAAATTATTTCGTTCCCCTATGACTTCATTGGCCGCTAGGTGGCGCTGTGGTTATGTGAAATGTTTCCCATTAGGACGGATCTCAGGAAAACTCGTGTGTTTGGCGTTGTTGTCATTTTAATATGACTTAATTTGATGGCGTGGGAAGTGTGGTAAAGGTTTACACTTTGATCAGATTACACAATGCATGTGTGTGTGTGAGTGTATGTGTGTGTATCTATGTTAACGCTATGTAATTCAATAAGGAAGCCCAAGTTGCTAACTAAAAATGCGCCTAAATTAGCTTTTATGTGCAAATTATGCCGCCTCATTATGCCAAATGACCGAAATAACAATCAAAGTGCCTTACATACCAAACGCACACACACACACACACGCATAAACATTCAAAGGGGAATGAAAAAATTTAATTAAATTATTAAAGCAACGCGCGGTAAGCCACAGACAGTCAGATAAACAAATAAACAAACCAAGACAGAAAGACGGTAGCAAACAAACAGAAAAAAGAACAGACAGACAAAGGCATAAAACTTTTGCCAGAATGTGAAAAGGAATGGGAAGAGAATAGGGAGAGGGAGAGGTAAAAGAAGGGCCAGAAGGAAACAAATAATGAAAGTCAAGTCGAGTTACGAGCCAAAACACAAACAAACATCGGACATCATGAAGCTGCAGATACATTATGCACAGACTTTCAGGCGTGGTAGATACGAATGTGAAATGATGCCGGAAAAACTCAAAAAGTAAAAGAAATGTCTTCTACACAAAAAGAATTTGCAACTGATCGACTACTAGATGCGCTGTAATGCAAATCTTATACATATTATTAACATAGTACATATTTTTATATGTTATATTTATAAATCTTTTTTAGGCTCCCTTCATTTGACTAGTTATTCTGCAAGCATCGCTTATTAACTTATTTACAGGGTATTGCAAGGGACTAAGCATATTAAAAACCATACCGAATTTGGCATTCAAGTGCAGACAGCTGTTCAACGACATTCATTTAACACAACACACGGGCAAATTATGTGCATTTATTTTGTTGGCACTCGCAGATACATTTTGTTAGCCCTAAAGATACATTCGACCAAAGGTGTGTGTATCTTTTTTGTTTCAGCTGAGAGAGCACATTAATAAATGTATTTCATTTTCTTTTTAAGCAAACTGGCGCCAAATAGTTTCACGTGCAGTCAGCAAAACTTTTGTCTCATCAACAAATACAAAAAGAAAGCAAACAGAAAAAAAAATTACTTTTCAATGTATCTTCCAGTTTGTTGAGTATCTTTAACTTTGGGCCAAGGCTTTCAACAGCACATGCCCTTAAGCCTGAAGGGTATATCAGAATTTCAGAGAATACTGTTAATCAAAACAGTAAACGGTTAACAACACTGAAAAAGACCCCTCAAAAGATATAATAGCTTTAAGGGCCGATTTCTCATCACAACTTTATCCTTAACGAATTGATAAACTTGTCATTTTAAGAAATTTGGGTCTCTTAACATTAGTCCCTGCCTCTAGATAACTTAAAGTGCGGGTCGTTTCCCCCTTATGTTCCTAACGTTAACCTACCTACGATTGATCAGTTAGAAATTTGTTGCACAAAGACTAACAGAATTGTTATTCATTTACTAAAATCTGATAAAAGATGCGAATGCTATTAAATAGCACAAATATTAAAAAAAAAATGATAAGAAGATAATATTCGTAATATGTATAAGTTTTCTGTGTCATTAATTAAGAAGTGTATTCATAAGTCGAAGTTTATTTATTTATTACATCTTTGCTTTGCTCTTTGCACGCAATTTTGCTGCTGCTTTTGGCTGCCACTTCATTGTTCTGCCCGATGCCTTCGTCTTTATGCGTTTTTCCCACTTTTCTGTCTGTCTCGCAATTTTCTTATTCTTGGGGTTATGCTTGCCGGAAGAAGGGGAGCAAGCATTGTGGGAAGGGGGGCTTTTTGGCATTTCGCTTTTATTTTTATTGTGTCTGCTGCTGCTGCTTTTGCCACTGAGGAGTCGTCGACTTTTTGTGCTGCGCGCTTTTTTGGGCATTGTGTGGCTGCGTTTGTTGTCTGCAACTGTGTGGCAAAGTTTATTTTCATTAGTTTTAATGCTGCTCATTATGCTCATGGTCGTCGTCGTCATCAGGGAAGAGGACAACTGCCTGTCTGCCTGTCTAGCAATGTCGGTGTCTCTAACAGTCACTGTATCTGTATCTGAAACGGTGTCTCTGTATCTCTGTATCTCGTGGTCGACGCTTCCCCTTTTTGCCTTGGGGCACATTGTGTGCATAGCTCGACAAACTGATTGCTGTTAATAATTGTTGTTGTCATTGTTGTTGTTCTTATTATTGTCATGACAGCCCCAGACTCATTGTCAGTTCCAGAAACCCTGACTGAAAATATGTCGATAGGTCTGCGGTTTGTGTGCCGAAATATTTGTATATTCGCCATCGACAACGGAATTTGAATTGCTACCTATGTAAGAAGTTTGACTTTTGGATTCTATTCAAAATTTTTGGAGGAAAAGTCAAAGTTTCACATGTCGGTAGAAACTAATAAAAAAAATGTTTGGAAAAATAAATTGGCAGGGATTTTTGATTGAAATACACTTTTATATATTTTTATTTCTTTTATAAATATAAATACATACATATATGATACTTGATTACTGATACTATGACTAATTATAGTAAGCGTAAAGTGCTTAAAAGCGCATAACTATATTCTGTTGTAATTATTTACCTTGAATCTGTTGAGCCTAAATTAGCTAGGGCCCTAAACAAATTTCTAATGATTTTACTTTAAGCTAATTAATTTGTTGTTTCTTGTTATGTCTTGTTATTAATCAGTTCTTAATTTCTTCCTTTCTACTATAATAGCATTGCCAAGTTGCGTGCGCCTCAATTTAACAAAATATTTCATCTTTGCGCCAACAGTTTGTAGCAACAGTTTAACTCCCTGTCTGGTCATTAATCGGAGTCGGAACGGGGGCTAAAAAGTAACTGAAATACGTTCAGTCCCCGACTAAAAATGTTCACTTGATTTGCATAAAATTGATTAACGAGACGCAATCAAGCGCGGGAAACCCTATAAAAAAGGGTTAAAGACATTGAAATTTATTAAGTTTCCTTTTCGACAATGAAATTCCATTCCCTTTCTCCACCAAAATAGGTTCTTCTTCTTCTTGTTGTTCATGTTCTCTAACTGATTAAATCAGCTGTTACGGCAAATTGAACACGATACACACAATGTGCGACTGAAATTTCATTCTTATGAAATTTCGCTTGGCTAGCACTTCTTTGACCAAGTTATAAATTTTTGGGTGTCGAGTGTTAAGAATTGAATTGCGAACGAGAGTCAGTCCCATGTGTCATGGTGCGTTCGTGTGTGGCTTAAATGCGCAGCACATTGTGAACACATATGCGTTCCATGTGCCATGTGGCCAAGGCCATGGAAACGCGGTCTTAATAATATTGCTACCCTTCATTCATTGCGAGGCTTTTCCCATTGCTGTCGCTGCTGTTTTTGTTGTTCTTCTTGTTCTTGTTGTTGTCTGTGGTTTCGTATTTCCGGTTTTTGGGAAAATCCAAGTCAATGACAGAAGCGCAGTCGACGCAATGGTAATTAGTGGAATTACACAGTCAATGCGAAAAGTCTACGCATACGCTGGTATTCATTTTGTACTCTCTTTCGGTTTGTGTAATTTCTACTGCATTTATAAACATTTATTTCTAAAACTTCAAATGAATTTTTGAATATTATACTAGCAAATGCACGTTCTTTAGCATTGAGAAAAAGAATTTCTTTTAACAGAGAGTAATATAAATTAACTTTGAAGTGTACAGAATATATGTACGTATATCTTTTAATTTTTATCGATAAATATGAAAATTTTACCACGATAGGATAATCACAGAAGTTATATCAGACACTATTCTTTCTTATAATCCAGGGTATCTGTTAGTTGAGCATTTTCAACTATACATCCTTGTTTTTGTTCAAGTTCCTCACAGTCAACTATCGCGCTTATTGTAAACATTTATTCATATTTATATATTTATGTATATTTACATTTCGTTGTACTTTAAAATATTTTCCCTGCATGCATTTGATATTTACATTCATCTATCGACAGTTTTCAGTTTTCTACTTATTTGCTGAATACATTTTTCATATTTTGTTTTCTGGATAAAACTTTTTGATACTTCTATTTATATATGGAATTAACAAGCACATGCCATACATACATGGTGTTGGCTTCATCTATTTATTTATGTACTGCAATAAATTCTTGTGTATATTTTTAGCAAGAATCAACAGAAAAATTGCAGTTAAATAAATAAATATGGAGCGCATTAAAACAAATTAAATATGAGTATGTGCACCATAAATGCATAAAAAGATTATAATAAAGTTGTACAACAGTTTGTAACTAACAAAATTAACCTTATCAGAGATTAGACAAAATTTGTTTGCCCATTTAAATAAGATTGCATTTACTTTTGTGTTGTCTGTATATTAATTAAAATTTTAGAAATATTTGTTAATAATATTTAAATGTTTCTGTTTTAGTTCGATATACGACCAGCACTTTTGGCTATTATATGATTAAGAAGTTGGGGCTTTCGGGAATTCGGGAATTCGGTCAAGTTGACAAATCCGAGAATAAAATGTAAATTCACCCAAATCGAATTTCAGCTTTTTCTACCCATTTTTCTCTCGTTCTCTTTTTTTATTTGAACTTTGCAAACAATACATTGGATCAGTCGACGGAGGAAAAAAACGTAGGGATTGAATTAAATAGGCGCAGGAAAAAAAAAGTGTACAAAAACAATGTCATAAAAAGAGCCGAGCACTTGCTCAAATGCAGCCGGGAAACAATTTTACTTTTTTTTCTTTCATTTCGGTTTTTTCGGTTTCACTCCATTCTATGTGAAAGATATTCAACATAAAATATTTGGTCAAAACGATTACCAAACAATTGTGGGCCAACAGTGCCATAAAGTCAGAACAGACGCACGCTTCAGTTCATTTAAATGTGATTTATGTGCCATGCAGGGAGGTCCAATCTGAGAATCCATCCGAACCGAATCGGAATAACTGACTAACTGACTTGACTGACTGACATTTCCTGTAAGAGAGTGTGGCATCATCATCACCATCATAATCCTAATCCAGCAACACGATCAACATTTAAATCTTTTGGAAATCACAACTTGACTTGTAAATTGCACAACCTTCGAGATTAAACACCTTGAATAATAAGGTCAAGAAAAATAGTTAGGCGCTAAATTTTATTTTTTTGAAATTGTAAATTGTTTTTAAAGGTATAGTGTATAGAATTTAAAGTTAAATTAATATTAAAACCTATTTAGCAAACTACTTTTAATTTAAAGGGAATCGTTTTTCTTTCATAATCCAACAAGTCAGCCTAGATTGTTAATACTTATTGTTGTGGTTAGGTTTGAAAGGCGTAATTTTCCATTGGTTTCATTCTGTTAAATTTTTTAGCAAGTGTAGATTGAAAATTTAAACAATAAATACATTTTTAAATCTAAATTGATTATCAACAATTTTTATTTTGTTATTTTTTTGGTATGATAGTTGATTTAATATCTGATTTCTTTGATTTTCATTTCTTAGAAGCGTTTCAATTTTACTTTCTCTGAGATATTTTGACCAACCATTTCAAGGGTTCCGGTCAGCATTATTTGTTTTTACGTAGTTCATGACCCAAAATGTTAGTCAAGCCTGAAAATTATCATGAATCTGATTTGCTTGTGGCTATGATTTTCATTTTTTCGATCTGCTCGAGCGCGTTGCTATGGTTTTCCCAAAAACGAAATAATAAAAAAAAATCGTTTTGTCTGCTTGTGCATTAAGTTTCTTTTTTTATTTTTGTGAGCTGTTTTTATACCCTGTCTTCATAAATGTTGTAAAGAGAGTAGCACTTGAATAAATTTTTATAATTAAAATGTTGCTAATAGAAAGCATATTAAGCGTTAGTTAAACCAAATAAAATCAAATCTGTTGTCAGGTGAGAGTTAAGAAGTGATGTCGAGATTGAAGCAAAGGATAGTAGATGTAAATTATGTCATTTTTCAATAGGGTATTTATTCGTTCAATATAATCCATCAGATGAAGTTCAATTTTTTTTTCATAAGGCAATTATGTGTGTCTCTAGTAGCCTGTCAGTATGTCTGTCGGGTCTGTCGGTCTGTCGGGGGCTTTGAACATTTTGCCATCATGAAAACTTAATTGAATTATGCCTTTGTTTTCTGCAATATGAGAATGAAGCGACGCGACGCTTCGTCAGTTGAAGTGTCTGCTCTCCAAAAATGTTTTACTGTGCCAGTCATGCTCATGGTGATGGTGGCATTTTGTTGCTGTTGTTGTTGGGTCACACAATTTCAAGTGGCTGTTACTAATAATATATATGTACATACACCATATAAATTTATGTGGGCTATTTAGGGGTTAAATTGTGGGGTAGTTAGCCACACACAATTCCCAAAGGGGTTGCAAATGATTTATAATCCATTTTTCTGTGGTTTCTCGCATAACGACCGAAAAGAAACAGAATGTTGCCAGCAAATGTCATTTATCGATAGATATCTAAAATGCAGTCCATAAATTATTTATGCCCTTAAAATGAGACTTATTTAATTTACAATAACCCGACCCCAATAAGAGATGTTTTTTAATCTAACAATGAGTGATTTTACGAATTTGTCGTTCATTACTTATCAATATTTGATATGTTTTAAATAATAAAGTAAATAATACTCCACGAAATAAAATAAATAAAAAGGCCCAAATATGTAAATTAATTAAAAGAATTAAATACAATTATTTTTAAAAGGGTTGAATAGATAAAACGATAAACTTGCTTTTAAAATTCGTAAAACTTAAAAATAAGTAATGATTCAAAATTAATACCAATTCTTATTATAGAGTAATCTTTAAAGTGTTTTATTTATGTATGTACTAAAAAAGCAAAGTTTGCTAACTGATAGAAAGAAAACCATATGTGTACATATTTTTTTCACATAAAAAAAACAAAAAAACAAAAATTTACTTCTTTTTACATCCAGTTAAAATGCTTTTAAGTCGCGAACATAATGAATTGACATTCTGTTTAGACTTAACATCTGTTTCATGGGTTTCTACATTGCTAAATTGGGGTCTTGACAATAATAACCTCAAGTTAACGCCTTGTGAAGCTTCTAAAGTCATGTACAGTGGTGCCGGAATAAAGAAATGTGTGCAAAATAATTATATAAGAGTAAGATAGGGCAAAAGTTGAAATTAACTTAGGGAAGTGGATAAAATCGTGTATTTGAATGACTATTTAGTATGTTTTGCTCCACTGTACGTTTAAGGGCATCTGTGTATCAGCAGGCCCGCAGCAGCACCACTCGATAAACATTAACATCGCACAATGCACAAGCTTTAAACATTTATTACTTAATACAATTTAATTTCCACGCCATTTGTGCAATGTGCAATGTTCGCCTCGGTTGCCATTGTGGCAACGATGACAACAGCATGTAGCATGCAACAGCAACAACAACATCAACGACAGAGACACGCAGCTGCTCCGCTGCGATACGGCGACCGCAATACAACGAGAGAAGCGATGGCACTTTTTATATATGTGTAGTATATTTTCCACATTATGTTCCACACATTTTAAAGTTGATTTTACCAGGCGACAGAGTTGACCAAATGGCCTGGAAGCAGACTGCTTTCCTCCCCCTGCCTCCCTGCCTCCCATGTGGTTGCAACGTAATTATGATACGTGATTATGAAATTCAACAATTATTATTAATGAAGATATGTGTATGTATGTATATGTTGTTCACGCATGCTCCTGCCAATTTCATGTAACGCACAGCAAATTCATATTTTACGTTATAAATTTTAATTAAACCAACGTCAGCTTCGCAGCTACTGATTGTGAGTGCATTACCATCCACGTTGCGTATACGCAGCGTTGTTCGTTTTGCAATGGACGATTAGTTCACAATTGCAATTGGAAACGAGGTCTCGACAGCCTCTGGCAATGTCTGACAGCTAGCGAGAAACTGTTGCCGTTGTTGAACTGCGCCTCGTCTTCTAATTTAAATATGCGCATCCAAGTTTGAAGCAGTTTGGGGCAAAAGTGAAATGATGTACGAAATTGTTTGTCTGCTCTCAAGCATTAAGTTGAATAATTTAATACGCTGTAAATGACACTTTAGGGTAGAGGGTATATTGCATTTGCACAAAGAGAGACAGATAGACAGATCAATCTTAATCAACTTAATCATTAGAAAAAGCATTTTATTATTGGGCAAATTATAGTCAAATCGTATGAATAAAGTTCTTTTATTGTCCTTATTCGGTTTTATTCAGTAGATTGTTGCTTAACTTTTTGTGCAGAACTATAATAATGTGTTTAATGTCAAAGAAGTCACGAATTTCAGTTGGATGTTTTAAAACAATAAGAATAAAAATTTTAAATTAAGCTTAAGGATATTTTTAAACCAGTAATTTGGTTTTCTCAAGACTTGCATTTTAGTTGCATTTTCTGGTTCAAAAAGAATTTAAATTTGAAATCAAGCTTAAAGCTATTTTTAAACCAAAAGTAAGAGTTTTCAGCATTTTCCACCCAGCGGGTTTTCAATAGTACAGTAATAAGTGATACTTAAACTATCCTCCTCCTCATTGATTTTAATTTAATCAAAGCAAGATATTTGCTTTTATCGGCTGAAAACATTTTATTAAAGGGCATCAATGAGCTGTGTTTTTCCACCGCTAAAAGACTTTACAATTGTCATTTCTCTTGCTTAAATTTGCCTGCATATTTTCTAGAAAAGAAAACTTGATTCAATTACTTAGCGATATGCACTTGAAGGCAACGGTTCGTGGTAGGAGCAGCAGTTAAAATTAATGTTGGCTTGAGTGCACACGCTGGATTTACTAGTAATTTACTGCTCAGACAGTGACACACACACACACACACACAATCACAAAAACCCACTCACAAACATATGAACAAAACGCATACCATTGCAACATTTGCATACCACTTTGACATTTTACTGCAGCTTTTGTATGCAGTTTGGCGGCATGCTTTTTTCTAAAAAAGTAAGAGAGATAGGGAGAGGGACAAGGGGAAAGGTCGGGGATTGGTTGCTGTGGTTTCTTAGGGGTTGGGGGTTAATGTGCTTGCAGCTAAAATACCGGCAAGACAGCAAGACAAAGGACTGTCGCCTCTGCTGACGTTGCTTTCCTGGCCATACCCATTGCAAAAAAAAAGGAAAAAATTCTAATGAATTAAAATCTGAAATGAATTAGTTTTTTCAGCTACAGATTTTGTGGCCGTTGGCAGTTTGTTGCGTATTTGTGTGTGTATGAGTTAAAGAGAAAAGAGAGAGAGAGAGCGGGTTGGAGAAAGAGGAACACTGTCATTTTGTTCTTCTGTGTGTGTGTGATTAAAGGATCAAAGGAAAATTCATATCCTCTCACATATAAAATAAATCAAAGTGGGAGGAGCTTTGTTTGTTATCACAAATAAATACACATTCAGACATAATTTCTGAACATTTTTATTCATAAACCAAAAGATTACTTTATTTTATATTAAATAGTACACAGAAGAAGTTAGGATTATATAGACTCAATAATTTAAAAAAGTTTTGATAAAATGGCATTTATAACTGTATTAAATGTGATCAACTTGAATAATAGAAATAATCTATATTTATTGGATTATGACAGTTTATTTGCAATGGCAATATAATGTAAAATCAAATATCAACGAGCATAAAAAATGGGTCTTCGCTTTGTACGACTCTGAAAAGTATGCTATTAAAAATGTTTTGTAGTAATTTCCAAGGGAACAAGTCTCAATAGTTTAAAAACTAATTAGAAATTATGAAAAATGTTATAAGACTGTAATTTATGAATGTATGTCTATGATTATCTAATGTCATTGACTATCAGTAATCGATATATTATCAGAGTGAACGCATAAATATTTTTGTATATGTGGTTTACACTAAACAACAAAACTATTAAATTGGCAACACTATAATAATCGGTTGTTAACAACAACAGTAATATTAGTAATTGGCACAAGTTGCCATTGCCTTATTTAACACTATCGAAAATTGCAAATTGCACAGGCGAAATAATCATCATAATTTTCGCCATGAAACATAAAATATTTAAGGTCAATTATGGGACTATGCATTAATTCGTAAAGTAGCGCAGATACAGAGGAGGGAAAGGAATACGCAAAATGTTGAATGTACTTGCTAAATAATAATAATACATGTGCGTTTGTAACCAATAATTATAAATATTATTTAGTGTTGATTTTGCCAATGTTGCTTTAAGCACGAATAGTAAAAAAAAAAAGTCTATACAATATAACCATTGCAAAAAACACACAGACAGCAAACAACAATATAGTTTAGAGAACATTTTTAAAACACCGCTCGCCTATTCACAAAAATGTGTTCAGTTTAGAATTAGTTTTGCATTTTGGCTTTTTGCAATTCAAGTTAAGTTCCATTATGATTTTCTATTGTTGTGTGCGAATCCCGCTGATTCCGCACACCACTATCCAAAATCTGTGTATTATGCAAATGTGAATATAGCGTTAATTAGACGTGCAGACAAACAAACAAATCCCGAATAATTAAAATTCCAAAAGCAAACAAAAATAATAGTAAAACCAGCTGAAATGGACAGTAAAAGAAAAAAAGGTTATGCAACATTTAAATAAATTTATTTGAGCATAAAAATTCATTCTATTGAAACAAAATATGTACTACAATGTAGTTTTCGGCGGAATTTTAATGAGAGTCCGCAATTTGTTTTGTTGCTGCTGTGAAATGAGTATAAATTAATGAAAGTTTGTATCAGTTAATCGGAATACAAAATTCATTCTCCCTAAAAACGAAATATTTAAATAAATTGACTAAGTTCAAGGAAGATAAAAGCCTTAAGTTTGCATTACGATTTCATAACAAACAGCAATTACAATTATTTTCCGTATATTTTTAAGATTATGCATCTGAAATTTACAACTTGATTTTAATCGACATCGACATACTGTTATAACATTAAGAGTCAGATGATTATTAATATATCTCGTCATTCCCGACTTTAAGTGAATGATTTCATATTTCAAGATTAGTATGTAAATATTTAGTATATTTGTATATACGAATGTTTGCTTAAAGAATTTCTGGGGAAATTCTTAGTTTTTGCAAAACATTGCACAGCTAAAAAACTAAAGCCAAAAGGAAAATGTCAAGAAAAAGAGTCAACGTTTTTTTTAACTTAAAAAAGGGCTAAAACTTCTCGTCTGTTGGCTGTGAATTTTCCATTTTACAGTTCGCACAGAGCTCTCTGTGACTTCTTATCGCTGGCTCCAAAAACTTTTTTTGTATGCCAGGAAGGAAACATTTTTCCCGGCTGCACTTTACTGGCTGAAGTGGTTTTTAATTTGAATACTTTGTGTGGGAGCCCAAAACTCTTGAGCCTTTTTGTGGGTGAACGTTTGGGCTTGAACCCAAGGTTTTGACCTTTTTTTTTGTTATGTTTTATTTGCATATTTGCTTGTATGCCGTTAACATTTAACAAAATATTAAAAAATACCAAAAATATTATTTATATAACTACTTAAAAAATTAAGCTAAAGTTCTTTTCTCATTCCATCTACTTTCAGGCTACGCAAAAGATATTTCCGGAGTTGAAAGAGGTAAGCAATGGGTCCTCAACCAGACACACATAACGACTATCAATAAGATTTAATGGGAAATGTTTCACAAGTTCACATTCCTTTCGGACCATTCTCTCTATCTCTCTTCCATGGCACTTGTGTGCACTCACTTAACCATAAAAATTTTAAGCAAACAAACTCGAGATGAAACTAAATGTCGTAAGAAACTGAAACTTGCAACTCAAATATGAAATTCTCTCAAAAACAAATGCAAAGTTCAGTTTCTTAAACAACTATTCCCATTGAGATTCGATTTTCAATAATGTCGGTAAAATATATCTATAATTTGAAATGTACTGACCACATCGACTCGGGTACTAATACTAATCAAGAATATATATTTAAAAAAACACCTTTAAAAGTAGCTTTAAACAAACATTTTTAAAGTTCTTCTTGCGCATTTCAATTAAATAAAGAATACGAATAAATCCTTAAACAAATAATTTCCTTGTCCAAGTAAACGCTGTTTACATAATAGTTAAACAATTTTTTAAATGAAATTTTTAAAAATTAATAAAACTCATAAATTTTTGGAATTGCAATAAATACGATTCCGATTTCGTTTGCAATTTGCAATCTAATACAAAAAGTTTCGCAATGCTGCACAAGATACAAATTTCAAGTTGTATGCCAAAAATCTACAACAATAACAACAAAACGAACAACAACAATCAACAGCTGGGCTGTGTGACTTGGGTTTGGTCTTTCGGGCTGGCCATAAACAAGCCAAGTTCCGAAAAACCATCTAAATGCTGGCCGGAAAAAACCAGCCTGTGCAGTTTTTACTGCACTCTTGGCCCATTCACACGCCGGCACTTACCGAACGGAGGGATAGGAAAGTGTTCCCCATAGTGCAATTTATTACACGTATGAACTGACAAAAATTTCAGAAAAAACAGTTGAATGCACTGTGGAATTGAAGTACAAAAATCAATACGTAACCACAAAAAAAAAACTTTGTTGATGCAAAGAATTATATATTATTTATATGACACATCAATTACAATTTACACTATTTTTTATTTTATTTTAAACTGTATATGAATATTGCATTTATTGTCTAAAAACACTTTAAGGCAAAATTTTCCATATGTTTGTTTGATTTGCCCCACAGTGCCCTTAGGCCCATTGTCAGAGTCGTCTGCAAGTCGCGCAGGTTGCGTTGTTAACATGTCAGTCTGTCGTCTGACTGGCTTGAATAAAAAAGTAGGAAGGTGAAAACGAGAGAAAGGGAGGAGGGGAATTCGGTGTTACCGCACATGCAAATTCTGCTGCATAAGGCACGGCGCTCTAGCTAGGTGTGGCACACACACACACAAACAGTGAGAGCCATAAGTTGCAGAAGGTATAATAATTTTGTCACGAAACATGTAATGCATTAAGAAGGCGTGGCAGATGCTACAAAGCATATTTATTTAAATACATATTCATGTATGCACTAAAAACTAATGTAATGAAGCAAAAACTAAATGCCTTACAACTTGAAGAAATTAATATATGTATATACATATGTATAACCAATATTCAAAGACTGAAATAATCACAAACCCATACAAATTGTATGTACTCCTATTAGCTCTAATCTAAAATTTAAGATACAATTTTGTTTTATATTTTTAAATAATCCGTTGCCATCCCTGGTGTAAACAATTCTCACTTTCATTTGAAAAATTGGTCTAAAGCTGAATTTTTGCCAAATTTAATTAACATTTCTTTACTTTAACTATAGTGAACTGCAAGAGTATCAATTTTTCGACGTGCCGGAGATAACTTTTCTTAATTGTTTTGTTTCAGTTTATTTATGTTTCGATGGCTCTGACTGTCGTGACTGTCGCGACTTTTCGCCGCTTTCGAGTAGCTGGATCCCTATACAATGGCACAAAATCAATGAAGTTGTTGGCAGTAGTCGAAAGACAAGCAAAATGGCTTGCCTGCCTGCCTGGCTGGTTGCCTGTCCCTTAGATCCTCTCTCCGCTTTGTAATTATTTATTGAAAATATAGTTTGATGAGTTTTTACTTGGCCCGTTTCGGTTGCGGCTGTGGCTTTGGCTGGACATTGAACCGGTTTAAGGCCGGGCCAAATGCCCCTAGCCACTAGCCACGCCTCTACCGCCCCACAATTCAGTTTCCAGTTTCCAGTTTCAACTCTAGGAGCAGCTGCTTCTGTTTGTTGTTCTTGTCCCGTTGCGGTCAATGTAATGGTTTTTGTGCGCTGCTGCTGAAATTGGTTAAATGGGTAAACTTTACCCGCCCACTTGTTTTCTGAGGCTTCAACTTTAAAACTGTGTGGGAATTTGCCCAAAAAAAGTTGAGTTAAATTGCCTGCATTTATCCAAGTTTGTTTATTACAGTGATTGTAGTTAGAATGAATGTAAGGGGAATGCTTATTTGCAAAGCGAATTCTTGATTGTATTTCAAAATATATATTCGGCACTTTTTATTTTATAGGGAATATTTTTTGTTCAAAATTATATGAATAGATTTATTATTATATATATAAATAATATAAATTTTTATCATGTCAAATGTTAATTGTGGTGTTCTCGATCCAAGTAGTAATACCTTTGATGTGAGCTTCATTGAAGTAATATTACTTAAGTTTTCCAATTGTCATTAACATTTCTTACTCCAACCTTTAAGTTCAGTCCGTCATATCAGAAACGTAATATTTTGTATGTTATGTCACTATTTTGCCAGTTAAATAAAATGAGTTTTCTGTTGCACACACAAAGATCCTACTGAAGATCTTATATAAGCACTTTCCTCCATTCCATTTGGATAATTTTGACACAAAGACGGCAAAGACCAGCGAACCGCCGCAATTCATTGAACCATTCCCATGCTATGCTTTCCATTTATGTGTACAATCTCAAACACTAGACTATGTTCCGCTTCTGCTGAAAGTTGTCGGTTGCCCTTTGGCAGCATCACAACAAGTTGGCCAACTGCATAACCCTGTTTCGTTGTCTTTCCCATGTAAGGGGTAAAAAAAAGAAGAAAAATGTATCTTTGGCAAAACATAAAAAATGTTTCTACTGATTGCGTGGGCGTAGACGGGCAATGCTATTAACTGGTCATACCCCTCGAGTATCAGTCGTCTGAGTTTTTTTTGCTCTGTTTTATGGTACATATACATATCAGTGTTTGTCCCGCTCGAAGGCACACGGATTCACTTCTCTTTGTTGCTATTTGTTGTTGTTGTTCGTGTCTCGCCCATAATCGCATCAGCTGTAGATTTGTAATATGAAGCGGAAGAAATGGTCGCTGACTCCTCCTTTCCCCAAACCAACCGCTAAACGAAAGTCATTGCGACTCCATTGCCCGGACAATTTATTGGCAAGGTGTTATTGACACCCCACCTCGGGGGTATTAAGCGTTAACTCTATAAGTCAAATCCTTCCGTTGTTGGTTAGTTGATATTTGAGTTGAATAAAGTCAATATTTAAATATATTTTTGGTTAAAAGGTAAATAAAACAATAATATATCAGAGCTTTATCGACATTTACATATGACATAAATGGACTTATAAAATAATTCAAAGTACAATAAATATATAATATAAATTAAATTGGAATTTCTAAAATAATGAATGTAGAAAGTTAGACTGTGAACTTTAAATTAGAGTTGCATTATTTATGGTGTTTTTATGAAATAAGTGTTAAGTACACAAGTAATCTAATTCTGCAGAATTTAAGAGAACAATTTTAAAGATAGACGAAAGACGAATTGTGTTTAAGGCAAATACTTGTTGCTTTTAACGCCAGCCAATTAGCTTTTAATAGAATTAGGAAACCAATTTCAACTATATGAAAATATTATAGTTTAAGAGGAAACTGTACTTGTTTTATTCGATAGTTTTACTGTACAATATCTACATGTTAAACGAAAAATATATTGAATGTCTTGGCGTTAAATGTTGTACAACATGTACTTGTAATATTTTTTTATCTGCTTACACAATGTTTTCTATGCAAATTGTTAAAAGCTCCAGTCATGATGAAGTTGAATTTGTGCAACATTGAAACATTCTCATCATCATCATTGCGTCTATCGTTGTTGTCATCATGATGCAACAGAAATCCCAATTCCAATCCCCAGCAACAGTTCAGGAAAAGTTTCCAAGTTGTGTAAGGGGTGTTTGTAGGATGCCCAAACAGATTTTGCTCCTATCAGCATCAAAGCAGACACACAGTGGCTATCATGGATTGTTTATACATACATAGGAGGTGGAGGGTACAACTGAGGTGGCTACCAAACTGGCATTTATCCACGTTCTGTTTGTTTTTGTGCTAAGTCTGCTGTGTGGAGCAATTTCTTTCTACAATACACGCTCATTTACGCTGTCTGATAGCCTTTGGGTATATTCATATCCGTTGTCTTTTCGCCAGAGACGCGACTTTGTCTGCGACTAGAACTACAAATTATATGGGTTTGAGTCTGGGCTCTAAAGCTGCGGCAGAGTTGCATGCATTTTGTTTGCTGATAACTTGCTTTTAATATCCTTGAAAGTGTCTGAGACACTGGGTTTGTTCTCTCTCTGTTTGGCGTTGTCTAGGGCAAGGGATTAACTAACGTCTGTCGTATCCTTCGTTATATCTGTATGTATAAGTTCCTTTTTGTATTACTAAATGGGGTTTAATCAACTTTATGGAAGTGTATCCTTGTGCTGCATTTTCTTTAAACCCTTCTGGCAATTCTCATGAATTTCACTTTTTCCTATTGGATTTAGTCTATGGGGCTTTCATTGAATGTCAGTTTGGCATTTGGCATTGATTACACCTCATATCGTTATCTGTCTTTCTGTTTCAGCCTTTGCCTCTATTCCTTTCTTTTTCTTCTTAAGTCCTATTTACAACCATGGGTTTTTATCGAACGCTTTAGCTGTCTCTCCTATTGACTCTTTATTTCACTCCATTATTGTTTGATTTTTTTTTTGTAATGTTAACTAAGTGTTTGGCTTTGTGTATTCTCAGCTCTTACTTTAGTCAATTATTTTGTATTTGAGTTATGATTCGGCCCAACTCTTATATGAAATGAATAGATTTGTGTAACCCATTCAAGGCAGCTCAATGGAACACAAAGCAACATAAATAAGTTTAGATATACAGTGAAAACTCCCTTAGCAGACACCTCTAATAAGCGGACACACCTGTTGGGCTCAATATTGCCTATATTAAGCGGACACTTCCCTCGAGCGGACGAAATTTGCTGGACGATGAGTGTTCGCCCAAGAGAGTTTTCACTGTAATCTGCTTAATTAAAGATATACCATGTATAAGATAATATTTACAATCCATAATGGATTTAAATCAATTTATTTATATTCAATTCATGATCCTGAATAATTAATAATAATAATAGTATGTTAATACAAATTTAAAAGTTTATATAATTAAAAAAAAAACATATTCATAGTGTTACTCTTAAAACATAGCGAAAAAATTAAAATTTATGCCACCCGATGTTTAAAACCGAATACAACAAAGTTTACCGAACGTCGAAATCTCCAACGAACCAAAGACTGATCGTCATCTGAAACAAAAAGAAGAAAACAAATAGAAATTTTTATTTGTTTAAAGATCCATATAGCTACAAGGAAGCAGGCTCGGCCGTGGGATATCCTGTACTTATGGGAAAGGCCAAATAGTGAAACAAAGCTAAAAGTTGTGGAAACCATACTTATATTGTAGGACTGGCCTCTCTTCTTTTGCTGTGAACTTTTTGTTGAATAAGTTTATTATCTGATCGAGATAAAATATTCAGGACAGGTGCGAATTGTAGGGTATATTATATGTATTAAAACTGAAGGTGCTTTTGCAAAAGGACTTTGAATTTTGTTTTTCGTTTTACCAATGCTGGGCCAAAAAGATGAACCTACATACCAAATTTGGTGTATCTAGCTTTTATAGTCTCTGAGATTTTGGTGTTAAGAAAGGGACAGACAGATAGTCATGGCTATATCTACTCCGCTATTGATAATAATTAGAGGTCTGCATGAATTCATTCAAAAGGCCAAATGAATCATTCACTTCAATGGGTACACGTTTTTCTGCAAAGATTCGAATGAATGTGAGTAAATGTTGTATTAGTGCCCGTTTTGACCACTAATGTATTCATTCTCGCAAACTTTGTACAACTTTGAATGCAGTATACTATTCGACAGTACTGTGATATTGAAAATAAATGCATTCATTCAGACCTCTAATATTAATAGAGATAGTATATATGTACTTACGAAAATACAGCAATAAAAACTATTGAAATAGACAGTCAATTTAACTATGTGTAAATGACGATTAGGGTCTAAGGATTGGGCTGGAGAATTAATTTGACCGATTTCGAGGAGCTTCGATTTTAAATGAACACTTATATAAATATAGGATTATAAAAAGTATATAATATTTTATTTAATATATCGTTAATATAAATTACCTAGCGTGACTTCGGCTTTATCATCATTTGAGTAAATTTCAAAGGTCGCTGTTTCCAATCTATCCATTCTATGAAACCTTGATCAATGTCTTTATGTACATAAACTCCGTTTAAATCACTGGAAAATTATATGTATATTAATTTAAATGTCACCCCATTTTTAGTTCTTACCAATAATAACAATTACTAAGCCACCAGCCAGAACTATACATTTTGGCGCAATTGGCTTTAGATATGTCATGATCCCTATCTGGTGTTGAAAATTTCATATTTTTGTGATGTTTCATTGAATCTCCAGCATATCCCGAATACGTTCCAAGTACTTTCAGTTCATAGTATTCTTTCTCGCTGCCAATGACAAAGTTATTATATCGGGCATATCGTGTTTCATTTTTAAAGTCCATAAGAGATATGTATATACAATTCATGTGGTTGGGATTGTGTCAGTAAATGAAGTTTTTCAAGTCCAATGAAAAATTCGCTATTCAAATTTCAAAACCTTCCTTATACTCTGACCAAGTTCTATTAAAGTTTACACTGCCATCCATTCTTCGCTGTATGACGGTCCATCCGGAACCTGCCAATTTGGAGTCACACGGCACTGTAAATGTTTGGGGTTTTGTATTGTGGACCTCAATCGTATGGAGTTCGGTCAATTTACCAACACAACTAGAAGTCTGTTGATATGCTGTGATCTTTGCTTCAAGTTGTTTGATTTTTTCAGAACTTACAGATACTTGAGAGTCTTTTGAGCTGATTTCGGATTGCGAATCATTTATTACTTTTGTTTTAGATTTCTCCTGGGATTGAAAATTATTTATTTATTTATCTTTACTTTGGACCTCCGATTTTAAATCATTTAATACTTTATCCTTTGATTTTAGTTCGGATTGTAAATCACGTATTTCTTGAACTTTTAAATTCACTTCTGATAACAGATTTGCTATTTGATTCTCATTTTGAAGAATCAGTTTTTGTTGATTTAGACTTTGGCTTTTGTACGAGGCACTCAATTCGATTTGATTTTCCAATTGCAAATTCTTATGATTGATCAATTCATTTAAATTGACTATTATCGCCGCTTGTTCCTTTATTTTATCCTGTAACTCAGAGAATTGTTTTGTCTTCGATTTCACAGAGTCTGCATATTGTAAAAGCGGTTTCACAACTTGATAGCAATATGTACTGCATTGTGAGTCCATTTCCTTAGAACCTGTATAGCACTAAATACTTTAATTAGTTCAATTTTTTCAGCAAATTAGATTTAATCACTAACCGATCCATTCACTTCTAAGACCATTAACAATATCGCTAATATACATAACATTTTATTCATTATAAATTTACTTTGCAAAAATTCCGTCCGTTCACAATTAAACAAAATTTAAAGTGAACAATTCTGATTGTGAATCGCCTAAAGACATCTCTTGTTAATTTTAGTTCAACGTCTTATCACCTATTATTTATTGTGTAATTGACCTGCGGTTTAATCACGTCAGTTCTTATCATCGAATTTCTTTTAGAAGTGAATTTTTTCAATCTAGAAAAGTATGCGAAATGATTTACGAACACTTTTATGCTTTCTTTTCAAGAGCACTGTAATTCGCGTTATTCGGTGTCATTCGGATTTGTTGATTTTGGTTTTTACACGACACGTCATTCCGCGATTTGTGGTTCGATCAAAATAATCCGACTGTCCACTCTTTATACAAGCGTTGTTTTGGTTAAAATAAAGTGTTTATTGTGCTTAAAAAATAAAATAATGGCCAATAGTGACTGAAAAATTAAAAAAAAGGTGCAATTATGAACTTTCGATAAAAATCAAATAAAGCAATTCGATAGGCCGATTGTGAACGAATATCGTAATTCGCCTTCACTCCCATCGAACGATCGTTCGGGGCCTTCTGGGAATTTGAAAATAACGACTTTATCGAACTCCTACCTATCGTTATTTTCAAATTTTAGATGAGCCGTCTCCGAAAAAAACGCAAAAACCATAGCTCTGGCAATTATCAAGAACAGGATTTGATTTTCGGCATGAATGATACTTACGGTGATGTACAACCACCATGAAAATTTGAACGCAATCGAAAAATAAACACGGAAGATATTTAATGACATTTATTCAATATACTTAGATACGCTATTGTTTTGTGCGTATGTATGCGTATGTGTGTATTATTCTTACTTGTATATATTTTAAAGTGAGCAAGTTAGATTTGTTTGCATGTAAAAGCAATTTTTGTAGGGTATTTTACTGTCTTCCCGACTATATGTTATGTTTGTTAACGTATTTTGCCTCATTTTTTTATTCCGGTCTAATCATCATTTGAACAAATTTAAGAGAGTTAAAATGCCATGTGTTCCATTTAATACCAGGTTCATTAAGTTGAGTTGTATTTTTATAATAAACTCCATTTAGATTACTGTAGATTAAAAGCAAAAGTTAAGTGATATTTTAGAAACATTTTTGTAATGATCTTTCCTAAAAAAGTAAATAGTAATAAATATATCGATAATGTATTGATTGTTATTAACATTTTCCTCCAATCAATGCTATTGAAATCTTCGTCAGTATATTGAGAAGTATTAAGATTACTACAAAAATATATATTAATTTTAATTTCAATTAACCTAGAATTTTAAGTGCTTACCAATGATAGCAATTGTGAAACCACCAGCCAGAACTAAAACTTTTAGCGCAATTGCCTGTATCTGTATCATGATCCCGATCTGATGTTGAAAATTGAATATTCTTATGATACTGCATTGAATCACCAGCATTTCCAGAATATGATCCAAGAACTTTCAATCCATAGTATTCTTTCTCGCTACCAATGACAAAGTTACTGTATCTGGCATATCGTGTTTCATTTTTAAAGTCCATAAGATAAATATACAATTCATGTGGTTGCGATTGTGTCAGTAAATGAAGTTTTTCAAGTCCAATGAAAAATTCGCCACTCAAATTTCCAAAACCTTCCTTATACTCTGACCAAGTTCGATTAAAGTTCACACTGCCATTTATTCGTCGCTGTATAACGGTCCATCCGAAACCTGCTAATTCCGAGTCACACGGCACTGTAAATGTTTGGGGTTTTGTATTGTGGACCTCAATCGTATGGAGTTCGGTCAATTTACCAACACAACTGGAAGTCTGTTGATATGCTGTGATCTTAGCTTCAAGTTGTTTGATTTTTTCAGAACTTACAGATACTTGAGAGTCTTTTGAGCTGATTTCGGATTGCAAATCATTTATTGATTTATCTTTATTCTGTATATGCAGTTGCAATTCATTTTTTACTTCATCTGGAGATTTTACTTCGGACTGCAAATCATTAATGGATTTATCTTTAATTTCAATCTCTGATTTTAAATCATTTATTGATTTTTCCTTCGATTTTACTTCGGATTTCAAATCATTTATTTCTTTTTCATTTAAATTCACTTTTGATATGAGGTTTGCTATTTGATTTTCATTTTGAAGAATTTGTTTATGTTGGCTTTGATTAAGACTTTTATAAGAGGCACTTAATTCGTATTGCAGCTCCAATTGAAAATTCTTGTGATTGATCAATTCCTTTAAATTGACTATAATCGCGGCTTGTTCCTTAGTTTTATCCTGTAACTCCGAGAATTGTTTTATCTTCGATTTTACAGAGTCTGCATATTGAAGAAGCGGTTTCACAACTTGATAGCAATATGTACTGCATTGTGAGTCCATTTCCTTAGAGCCTGGGTAACACTGAATACTTTAATTAGTTAAGCTTTTAAAGTAAATTAGATTTGATTACTAACCGATCCATTCACTTCTAAGACCATAAACAATATCGCTAATATACGTAAAATTTTATTCATTATAAATTTACTTTGCAAAAATTCGCCCGTTCACAATTAAATAAAATGTAAAGTGAACAATTCTGATTGTGAGTCATATAAAGAAACCTCTTGTTGACTTTATGTCAACGTCTTATCACCTATTATTTATTGTGTTATTGGCCGAGCTTTTGACCCTTATTTGATTATGCCAGTTTCTTTTAATCAGATAATTATAAAAAAGGAGTATTACACGCGAGAAAACAATTGATTCTTTCGAATTGTGGTTTATTTGTTTTTAATTCTATATAGTCAGCACTTATTCTGAGTAAGCTAATCTCAATTTCAACCAAAACAGCGTCTGTTATCTTTTGTCCTCTTTTTCTCTGCCTTCTTTCTGTCTGCAATTATTTATATTGAGCATGTAATTTTTTTTCTTGTCTGTCATTTACTTTGATAATTAAGTTGCGTACTTAAGTTTTGCGTGCGTGGTTTGTTGTGCGTGTATGATGCTTGGTTGTTTAAGGAGTGGCTGTTGGTTGTAATATTTATATTAACAACTTGTGCTAGGCACTAACTGCCCTCCCTTCCTTGTGGATATACGATCTCGTCTACTGAAAGCAACATAATTACCAAGCACACACTCTTTTCTACCCTAATTGTTGAGCTGTGCCATGAGATGAGCTAACCGCATGTAGGGGTTTCCTGTATGTAAGCCAGATGACTGATAAGCAAATAACACTAATAAATGGAGTTTGCTTCAAACTTATTGTGTTTTAAGCATTTAAGTTCCTATATAACTGTAGGATCTGTATTTGTAACGTTTAACAAGGCTTTAGAGTTTTATGGCCGCAGTAAAAATTAGAGTATGCACACCTGACTTTTTACATTACCAAACTTTTATTACAGCTTAAAATTCGATTTTCTTTTCCTAATTTTAAATAGTCTTGTTGTCGTCGACTTTTTAGATGCCGTTTTAATTTGTCCTGCAAAGCCAATAAAAATTGGGAAAAAGTGAAATAAAAACATCCACAAAAGTCAAGTTAATGCTTTGGCAATTTCAATTTGCGTTTCGTATTCGTGCAATTTAAATTTTGTCTCCAGCCCATGAAATTGTTTTATTTGCCGGTAGCCTTTTTGTTTTCATTTTTTGTTTTGTTTTGTTATGTTTAGTTGCGATGAGAAGCGCAAATTGTTGTCGCCAAATACAATCAAAAGCTAAAAATCTATTATTCAAGACACCCTATTGTTTATTCAGACGTAGCGTTTCAAAAACAAAGAATATGTTAGATACATAGGGAAAAAGAAACTAAGCGATGTGTAGTTGCCCTTTCAAAAGGGTCAACTAGCTTACGAGTGACTTTTATAATGTCATGTAATAGTTACAGAATTCTTGAACAAGTTTTAATAAAAATATTAATTTATTTAAATGCGCAAATATTGATTAAGTTGTTAAATCTTTTTTGTGGTAGCTAAAGTAAAATAAACATTACCACGTTTTTGGAAAAACTAACACTTTTTACTTTTGGAAAATGTGAGATACTTTAGATCTTTTTACATTTTTTTAAAATCATAACTAATATACATGAAATCATAATTCTTTCTGGTTGTTACCTTAAAAATTAAAATAAGTCCGTTTAAAATATCTTCTCTGCAACGTTAACCAGCACTAACAAAAATCCATATAACAGCCAATAGACCGAGAAAAAGGCAACAGAAAAATCAGCAAGAGGAATGAGAGAACAGAATGAAGGACCAAAAAAGTATTGTAGCGCATCGCACTGAATTTCTCAACGTCTTTGTAGTTGCAGAAGTGTTGTAGTTCTTGTAGTAGGGGGTAGTAGGGGCATGGTGAAAATACTCAAAGTGTCAGTTGTAGGAGTCAAGGATATTTCTTCTCTTTTTTTTTTTTTGTGTCAGAATTTCACTGTATCTTCTTCGCATTGTTATTTTTCTCGACAAGGCAGTCGAACGAGTACGAATCGTTTGCTGCCAGTTGTGACAACAATTGAAATTGGAAAAAGGGCGAAATTAAGTCGGAAACATGAAATAAAGATGAAACGAGTGTCGAGCGAGTTGAGTCAGTCACCGCGACGATTGAAACATGGCAATGGGGTGTGGTTGGGGTTTTTTCTTTTCTCTCTCTCTTTTTTTTTTTTTTTTTGAGTAAACGTACAGGAAAAATTTAAAATTTGTTTATGTATTCTGTTGGGATTCGATATGCGGATTTCTGAGTTACCTTCAGAGTTACTCAAAGCAACTACACTGTGGGAAAAGAGAAAATATTAAACAGCAAAGCAGAAAGAAAATATATTATTAATAATAAAACAGTATCGCAAATATTATCAATGATGTTATAAGTATAAATATATAATGAATTAAATATTAAAGTTGAAATTTTTCTAACTTTTGTTTTCAGTGTAAATCTTCGGGCATGTGCAAGTCTTTTTATGACTTTGTCCCCTGCTGTGCCGTTGTCTTTATCAGCCTACAGCTGCAGCTGCTGACTATTTGTCTCCTTCAATTTGTAATCATTTAAATTGATTTTTCTTGTCTTTGACTTTGTTCAATCTTCCAATCAACTCAGAGCCGTTGAGCCTCTGACTTCTCCTTGCAACGTCTCTGTCCGATTAATTGATGAATTTCTGACTGATATTCTAGAGCTGCAGCCCTTCTGATAAGCATTGTAACCAATCTATGGTCGCCCACACAGTAGGAGATACGTTTTATGCTGGCACTTTTCCTCAATTTCTTATCTATATTTTCAGTTTGTTATTTTCCTTCTTCTTCTTCTCATTCCTCTATTTTTTTTTTATTTCTTACGAATTGACCGAAACTTGTCCTTCAGCTTGACTTGCAGACAGTGTGGCTATTGAACTTTGACTTGCTCGTAAATGTAAAGTTTTTTGTTAAGTGATGGCAATCTGTGTACGAGTTTAGGATGCAAATTTTGCTATCAACTGCATAAGAGCCAAGTTTTCACCTGCCTCGAAATGAAATTGCTTTATGCTTTGGTTCAAAGCAATTACCTAAATAAAAACCATTATTAATATTGCATGTCACACACAACATATCAGAGAAAAGGTAACATCAGCCCTATGTAATTGAGATTGATGCAATTGCATATAAAATTCATATAAATTACCTGAAACTTGGGTCCCCTCAGCCAACAACTTCCAACAGCCTCACACGACTCCACAGCTGCCACTCATTGACGCTGGTTGCATTTTGTATAACTAAACCAGTTTGTGCCGTTGTTGCAACTTTGCCTAAATGACTCATAAACACTGAGGAGGCCAACAGCGAGTGTGAAATAAGTGCAGGGTGAACCATTTGTCCTCTAAACGGCTTACTTCACATGAACAAATGAACTTGAAAAAGTTTCTGGCTATCTCAAAACATTTTGTATCTTGCGGATAGGCAGATACATAGTTGAATTTGCCGGTAGAAGATATTTTATGTATACATATAATAAACCAATTATTTATTCATATGAATCACAGCAATAAATAGAATTTAAAAAACAATTTTGCATATATTATCCAAAAGAAAAGTAATACGTTATTTAAACTGAATATAATTTACGTATTTAGATGCATTTTCTGTTGTTATATTTTATTTTACCTTTTTACTTTTGAGAATTAATTTAAATTTTAGCGCTTACTGACCGCAGTTGAAAAAATTAAATAAATAAACAAATATTTATACGTAGTCATTTATAAATTTTTAACTGCGATAGCTTTACAAGAATAATTTAAAACTACACTAAAAACATTATATAGGACAAATAAACTAAAATTCGTTTGTACTGTAAATATTTTAGGTATTTATACTATGCATAAATATAATTTGTATTCTAAATCTATAAAATGAGTCTCAAACTGCTTGTGAAAACAGGTCCACTCTAAACACGCCCAACAGATGACGACAACGACAAACTGAGACAGCAAAAGGAGTGCTCCATGAGTTGCAACATCGTCAGCTGCATTTGATTAGCGCCTGCTATATATTTCTGGATATACATATGTACATTTACTCATATGCTTATACATATATATCTGAAACCGAAGCATGTTAATTGTTAGAGTTGGGACCTTTAGTTCAATTTTCTGAACAAGTTCAACCAATTATAATTATTGCTGAGTTGTGAACTAAAGTAGCCATTTTGTTGAACTGCTAAGTTATTCATAAATGATGAACGATAATAAATATATCATTCTTTTTATTCATGTTCTAAATGATGAACGATAGTTAATATATGATTATCAGTCATTCTTTCATTGATGATACTTGTAAATATACCTTATTAATTTGTTTTCAAAACTACCAAGGTACAAGAAATTTATTTTAAGCTTGTAACTATATATTATAAGTTCAAGTTATATTTGTGTTTAAATTTATTTACTATATTGAGTTAACCTAAGCATGACATGCAAGAAATGTACTTATACTTACATAATGTACACATTTTATTTTGAAAAATTTAAATAAATTTTAAAAACTTGTAATCTGATCAACTGATGAATGACTGAATAAGTTCGTTAGTTCATCTTGATGACCCGTTCTTATGCTGAACGAAACGACTCAACTTCAATATTTATGTATAGCAAAACGAAATGACATTTGAAACATGTGTCAAGTTCCATTGCACTTGCCTATGTTAGTCGGACATAACGTCAAGGCCCACTCGAGCACTACTTGTATATATGAATGTATCCGTGAACACATCAGTGTTGCCGGTTTAGTGATTCTAACAATAGAATTAGAGTTTCTATAAAATGATTTGTACAGAAAAATATTTTAGCTGACAACTAGAAAAACGCCAATTTTGTAAATGGTAATATATTTATTTTAAATCATAATATATTTTTAACTTAATTTGCGGTTTCAGTCAATGTATATATTAAAAAAAATTATATATAATTTGATTAAACATTTAAAAATGTCTGATACATATTTAAGTAAACAAATAAAACAAGAAATCATTGCATTGAGTATATCGTATACATATATCATATCTGTATTATGGATTAAAATGCAACAACAGAAATTGTTTTTTCCGATGCTAAACTACCTAACAAAATACTTAATTTAACCTTTTGCTGAAATGATCAATAATAAAATGTGAAGCAAGATGAAGAAGACTTAAACTTTATTCTAAATGCCTTCAACTTCTCGTATAATATTATTAAATTGAATTTTTTAAGGTTATCTGGTTGTTTTTGGCGAGTATTTGGGTGTTTTTCTTAAAAAAGCAAATGACAACACTGTTACACACAGAGACTTGTTTATATGTATAGACTTGGCTTTCGCATTTCTCGCATGACTCCCATTTGGCTTCCTTGGCAGCTGAGCAGCAGCAGCTGAGGCAACTCATGAAACGTGTTTGTTGATAAACACGACCATGAATCATTTCTCGTCACCCCCAAATGTTGGACATCTCCTCCTGTTCAGCAAATGCTTTTGTTTCGCTTGATTTGCATATGTACACACATACACTATACTTATGTATATGTATCTGTATGTTCTCTTCGCTACTCTTCGCCCCGTTCTTTGTGCCTCTAGTGTGTTTATCTTCTAAGTTTCTGCTTGTTGCGCTTTTATGATTTGTTTGTGATTTTCACGCCTCGTTTCGTTTAGTTTTGTGTTCGTTCGCTTTTGTGCTTCACTTTACCAGCAAACACAAACACACACACTAACACACACACTCTTATCTTACGCTCACGCTCTCACTCACGCTCTCACTTACTCTCTCCCACTCTTGGCGTGATGTGAGCTTTGCACTCTTGTGCTTTGACTTCGCTTTGGGATTTGGGCTGCCTACATGCACGCTCTTATGTACCATGAAGTGTTGCCACAATTCCAATGGCTTGAAAATAAAAAGAAGCTAGAAGCAGACATCAAAAAGTGTTTAAAACTGGTCAATTGTATATACATATTATATGCTTATATGTTATACTAAGCTATAATAAGAAAATTTAGAAAATATCATCGATATTTTTATGTTTGTATGATTTCGAAAATATTTTTAAATGTCTTTTTCTGCAATTTGTAATTGAAACAAAAACGTTGCAAATTCTCAAGAATTTTGAGATATAAAACTATACTCAAATATGTACAACCATTAAGCCATAATAACATTTAACGTTATCAGACTTATTTAATTTCTAAAATTTAGTCTTGGCTGAATACTCGTTTAAGCTTTTTTTTGACATATGTATCTAATACTTTTTTTTTGGTTGCCAGTATTAATTTTTTAAACCCTTGCAGAAGGTATTATAATTTTCTCACAAAATGTGTAACGCATTGAAGGAGGCCTCACAGACCCCATGTATATATTCTTGATCAGGTTTATGAATGTCTATCTTGCATGCAAACTTTGTACTGGTCCGTCTTTTTGCTGCACGCAGTACATATGTCGGAACCGGCCGGATCGGATCACTATATCATGTAGCTGAAACCATATTATGCGATGGCCTTGAAATCAACATCTAGACAAATGTTTGGTAAAAATCGGACGGCTTATGCAAAGCTCTGTAACGATGGTCATTCGATAACTTTGTGAACGGGCCAAAGTTAGCTGACGTTACATTTATTTAATGAAATACAAACATTAAATTTTTTGTACAACGTATTTAACATAAATTCTAGCTTAATTCAGATCTTCAAACTTTTGAACTCTTACACTCTCAAATTGGCTATAGTTAGCTAAATAAAAGCTTACAGTGGCCACTCTGATTCCACGCACATTTGTTGTTGTTGCTCTCTTTGCTTTAGGCACCCGTTATTTAGCCGTTGCTGTTGTTCTTTTTACTCGGACAAGGCCCAGCGACATGTTTTACTGATAAACACGCATAAAATTCATAAATTCATGACTTGGATTTAGTTTGCATGCTTCTTAAAGCTGTTGAAATATATCACAATTTCTTGGCACATTTGTTGAATGCCAAATGAATCTCAAATGTTGTGGAACTTTTAAATATTCCGATAGGGTGGTGTACTTCTTAGTTAAGTAAAAGGGTTTAACATTTGAATATTTCCTCAAGTGTGAACAGATAATAAAATATTTGTACATATAACCAATTAGAGTATAGCTTCTCAATCTAAAATGCCAGTCTTATAAAGCAATCAATATTGATGCAATAGTTAATTTTATTGTAAAATATTTGGTATTAAAATATATACTTATTACACAATTTTATAATATATTAACTAGTTCTATTTATTTTATATATGTAGTAACATATGGAAATTTCTATAAAAATATATATGTATTTTTAGTAAATTAGTTATTTTAAATGCTTGAATTAAATGTTTGTAAATGTTGTTGAAAATAATATAAATACATAATTGGCAAGACAGCATTTACATATATGTAATCACACTTATGGATTATTATAATATTTTGGATAGTCCTAAAAAGAGATTCGAAGGAACTAATATAAATAGTCAAAATCTCTACAAATTTTAAACAATGATATTTAATTTTTCAATTGTGATTGCCTGGACATGCGTGAATTTCATATAGCATTTACATAATGAACATTTGTTATGGTAATCCAAAGTGCACCCACAAATGGGTGGATCAAAATCCCAGTTTAACCCAGTAAAAGCACTCAACCGTCAACTTACTTGTGCTGTTAGATAACCCTAATAAGCACTATTATAACGCATTTGCTGGCACCGCTAATACCCATTGCTCCAATTATTTTAAACATATTACAAGCAGATTTAGTACAGATTACAGCAAGTTCATGGTGACGGTGATGGTGATGGTGAGGGAGGAAAGGAGAAATGGGGTGGATTGGTGCTTCATCATGGTGCGAACTGTGGGCGCACTTGACGACTTGAGTGGCGATAATTTATGCAGCACCAACAAAGCCACACCATATAATCCTGGCGGTGTGGCTAATTTGTTTATAATTTTCATAATTCAACGTGTGCTGTGCGAGGGGCGTAACTTCCTTTGCTTCCTGTTCCACAACCATCAACTGCACAACCAACAATATTCTTGTGTGAATGTGTGAAAGAGAGAGTATGAAACTTGGCTCGGACATTGTCCAACACTTGGCAACGGCGCACAAACGGAATTGAACAGTCCAGTCTTGGCAGCTAATATTATATTATACAGGCTGTACGAAAAAATTAATTTAAAGTTGCACTTGAAATACGACTACTTAAACCATACCTATTTTATTATTATCTAAGAATCTGCAAAGGTTTTATATTATATTAGATACTTATTATAAGATACTTTAGTCTTACTGTCCAAAGTTAAGATAGATTATAATTAGCATCCGTACTCCTTAAGCCAAATCTTCTTTTGAAAATATTTAAGAAACAGACTTATTTGTTATGGGAAAATATTTGTAGCCGCAATATTCTACATTTATTCGTCAGCGTCGTTAGATTAAAAGTCATTGGCAAAGTAAAAAGTAAGCTGCTAAAAATCTTAAAAAGTAAACTAATAAAATAAAGGTCTTTTTTAAAGAAAAATGTTGACTTAATGCGTTAAGATATTCACCAATTAGTTAAAAAGTTGAAGAATAAAAATAAAAATACCCTGTCGACCAATAATAGTCTGCTTTGTTAACAGATTATTAAAATGTCAATTGAAATTCCCCAATTTTATCAACAGTTGTGGGAGTAGGATGTAAATTAATATAGTTTATAAACTGATTTTAAAGCCATTTTGTATGGAATACGAATATTGACATAATTATGCGATTGAGTACCCGAGGGTAAATTAACATTTTACGCTCTGTCAATATGTCATTTTCATTCATAGAACAGTGGACCAGTGTGTGGGTTCAATCTCTTTCTCGCAGAACTGACCATTAAACCGACTGTTCCATCAACCCGGTAATTAAAGGTGCGCGCCACAAATGTCAGTTAGCTGCCAGAGGTACAAGCAGAAGGAACTAGGACCATAGAAACTACAGGGACTAGGAACAGGGCGTGCAGCGGTCGTGCTGACTTTTCCCCCACCTGAAACTCCTCTTACCTCTTTTTGGCTGGACTCGACTGAACTTAACTCGACTCCAATGACTGTGGCATGTATGTATGTGTGTGTATGCTAGTTAACGCCGTTGTTGTTGCTCGTGCTTTAGGGACCTACTGCTGATTGCCATATGCGCAATGGGCGCTACGTGGCCATAACCGGACCTCTGCTGTCCGGCACATGCGTCCTGCTGTGGCACGCACAAAATGGCGACGTCTTCCAAAAGGCAATGCCGCATTTCATTTTCTGCAGCTGCAACTGCAGCAGCAACGGCAACGGCAACGGCACACAGCAACAGCAACAGCAACGGTAATCCCGATTTCAACTGCATTCCGCATTGTGCTCTGTGCACGTGCTATGTGAATTGTGCATTGTGCGTGTGCATTAGCGAGTACGACACAACGCGAACGTTCAGGGAACTCCCGTAGAGTCAACCCCATCAGATCTCTGAAAACTCTACAGTGAGTAACTGGAGCAGCATATGTAAATACTTAGGCATTATAAACTTTTATGATGGAAAACAAATTACGACAAGCTTTAAAGTAACTTGAAGTTTAATAGATAAAGCATTGTGCTATAATAATAATAACATATAACATTAAAAGTTGAATCCTAATCAATCGTTTCATAAAATTTGATCACTAAAAATGTTACGTACATGTTCTTTTTTAGTAAAATTATTAGAAACATGAAGACTTCAAATCAATTTTGATCAGAAAATTACGTATAAATTCTATCTAAAACACATTTTTTATTTATAGATATTATATCGGTTAAATATTTTGAACAGAATTTAGCTGAAAATAACATAAAATATTAAGAGGTATTCAACATTTTTTGGGATATAAACAGAATAATATAGTTTAAGTTTTAAATTTTTGGTAAATAGTTGCGGTCAAAGTATGATAAGTAACAAATCTTTAAAATAACTTAAGGCGAAAATTTGTATATAGAATGTGTCATATAATTATAAGTATTTCGATTTAGACAAATTTAAGCCAACACATTCAGGAAAAAATGAAAAATTCGTAGTATTAAAAATCTATATTAGTATTATTCTTTGCTAAAGACTTGATTAGTAAGCAAAGTTGTATACACAATTCATTTACTCATGAAATTTACTTATGTATACAAACAAACTCTAAAGAATAAATGGAAGCTACCTGATAATGTAAACTTTCTGCAAGTCTAGTTTTCACTTTATTAATATCAAACTTTAACCACTGTGCAGCGGACAACTGCTGCACTTAACTTCCGGTATGTGAGCATCGTATACCCAGCACAGCAACTGAGCAATCCAGCAACCTGCCCGACATGTTAATGTGCCAGGCGTCCAGCAGTGAATCCCCCGCAACCACTTGACTTCTATTGAAGTTGTGTTGCGTTGAGCATTTGGAATGGTATACTGGGTGTTGGGTGATGGGTGGAACCATCCTATGTACGTGCAACTTCCAAAATAGTCGGACGAGTCCACTCACTGAGTTCCAGAGTAGCAGTTCCGGGGCTGTTCTATTCGCTTTTCTCAAAAGTTAATTTTGCATTCTTCGCTGTCTGTCGCTGTTTGTATTGCATTTCTTTTTGCTTTTCTCTCTTTATTTTGTTGTTGTTGTTGGGTTTTTGTTTATTTGTTTTTCTTTCAGCTGTTTCTATTTGATTTTATTGCTCTAGTTCTCTTGCTTTTGTTTTGCTATCTAGCTCCACGTACGAATATAGAATGTGTGTGTGTATTTGTGTGTTTTGTTGGGTTTTATTACTTTTGGGGTTTTGTCCATTTCATTTTGATATTCTCCATGCTCTGCACTGGGGCAGTGGCAGTTGTTATGAGCTTATATAATAATAAAATATAAGGTGGAATATATAGACATTTGAGATATTTTATTATGATGAATCTAGAAATGTAAATTCTTCTTAAATATATGGGAATTTAACAAACATTTGATTTAATATACTTGAAATTGAGAAAATACAGATAAATCAGTATACACAAAATTACTAAGAATTCATGCAAAGCTTGGGTGTGAATTTATAAATGCTATTTATTTTTAAATAGCAACAAAAATATTGCAAGAATAAATAAATTTATTTATATAGAAGTCAAAGAACTGTATCAGATTAATTCTGTGTTGATATAATTGTATAGAAATTATATTATAGTAAAATTAAAGTATCAAAGAATTCTAAGAAAATTATTCAAAAGATACATCGTTAAAAAGTCTATGTAAGATATAAAGCTCATCAAGCTCAATGATCTGTAAAATTTGTGTG
Organism: Drosophila testacea; assembly: GCA_035043265.1. Taxonomy (NCBI): domain Eukaryota; kingdom Metazoa; phylum Arthropoda; class Insecta; order Diptera; family Drosophilidae; genus Drosophila; species Drosophila testacea. The sequence goes on along the minus strand of JAWNND010000826.1, from coordinate 1,223,964 downwards.
TGTTAAATGGGACAATTTCCAGTAATTTTTCAGTTTTTCTCAAAATTTAATCAAGTTAACTTATGAAGCAAGAAATGAACAAGAATTTTGTTGAGACAAATACCCAAATTGACACCTAAAGTGAGGGGCTAACAATGCCTTTGAATATGTCAGAATATCGATTAAATTGTAATTGACAAGGACCAAAAAAAAAAAATCTTGTTGACTCGTTGTTTCTTTGAAGTCTGTGTCATAAATGTGAATGTTATAGGATGTAAATGAAGATACTTGCCAAAGTAGATACAAGAATCTTTAAAGTTTTTGTCATAAGGTTATAAAATACAAAATAAGATTCATGGCATGCACTTATACCGCTTGAAAGTAAATCAAGATAACTACACTTGTAGCTAAAAGTATATATCTTTTTGGCACTTACATTCTATTAAGCTAAAACAGATAAGATAAGAGTTAGCTTGTTGTAAAATCTCTAAGATATTCCTTTGTTTAACTGTGATCACGTACTTAAACTTAATAATTTTAAGATAAACATATGAAATAAACTAACAATGACTAAATCAGCACTTAATTTCGATGATTTATTTAAGTAGTTACAAGTAGAGTGACATTAAAGCAAGTGTGTTGAATCTCATAACGCTTTTGATTTCATTATTAATAGGCACGTTGCTGGCAGCTTGACTAAAGACCTCAAGACTGTTAAACAATAATTGCATTAAAAATTTTACAGTTTAAGATGCGTATAATATGTTTCTAAAACCAGTTTAAGCTTTAAAAATTTGTATTTCTATTAAGTCTAAGGTCGATTAATTTACTAGTCAAACAACTTGCTGACATTTCTATATTTTACTTTCCGGCAAATGGAAAAAAACAAGCAACTAACGAAATAAAAATCTGCTGTCAACTCAAGTTCACATAAATAAGAGAGGCAACAATAAGAAAACTAAAAACTAACACATGTCAAAGGCCATAATTAATCGAGTTCACTGCCTGACTGGCAAAAAAAAAAAAAACTTCAAAAAGGTAAAATGTGAAAAAAAGTCTATGTGAAGTTGACGTTGATGACCTTCGTTTAAGGTTCAGTGCTAGTTGCGATTTATGCAACGACAGGCAATCAAAGAGAACCCCTGGTAACTGACACCTATGCAGGCGGTAAATCCACCTGCTTCCTCCAATCGCCCCTTTCTACCCCCCTTTGTTCGCCTGTCAGTCATGCAAATGACAGGTAATTGACCTCATAAGGCACACACACACACGAACACGAACAGGGACGGAGTAAAGTGTGCGATGGATGCAACAATTTTTACTTTCCATGTTGTAATTTGATGTATGTTTGTACGATGTTCCCTTCATGTTTCCGTCCCTTCATTCTCCACACTTCAATGTGAGTTCTGAGTTGTTCTTTGTGGGCGCTTTACATTTTTTTTTACGAGTATGTTTTTCTTTTTCCTTTCTACCATTTAAGTGTAATTTTGTACATTTTTTTACGTTCACATTTGTCACGTTGCTTTTGTACGAAAAATTCTAAAATGTTAATGTGCCCGTCGAGAGGCAACTTATTCAGGTTCCACTCTGTGGATCGGAGGGAAACGAGGAAGGAGGAGACTAGAACGGAAAGCAGCTTGAAACAGGCGTTAATGTGTAGCACTCACATTGCTCATTTGATGTATTCTACGTATGTGTGTATGTATATGTGTGTGCTTTACATCTTCGTTTTTCCAGATTTCCATATGTGCTGTGTTTTCTCTCTCTGTGTGTGGGTAAACGAGCAATTACGATTAATTGCATTTGATAAAATGCCATTAAGAAATGTAAAAAACAGAAAGTTGCAACTTGTTGTTGTCTTTTCCCCACTTAAGTATCATCGTTTCTTGTCTTCAAATTTGCACAAAAATGCGAGCATTTTGCGTGGGCCATTTAAGAGCATCATTGTTCAACACACACACACCAATACAGTCGAGCTTAAAAAATTGGGTTGAGTGCGAAAGAAAACTCAAGAGAGTATGTATACAACTAAAAGATTGTATATAATCGATGTTTGCTTATTTTACAGTAGATCTCCAATAAATAATTAGTAATATATCTTATAATAATAATAGATATTGATGAATTTGAATTGAATTAAAACTTTAGATTGGTACTAAAGCAAAGTGATAATTTAAATTTAAAATTGAAACAAATTGAATTGATTATTTAAATAGTTGTAAATACCACAAAAGTATTACTAAGCTGAACACCCAAGTTCTAAATTGGAATGGAAGTTCAAAGTGCTTCCAGGTATTACATAACATAGGCAAAACTATTTCGATTTACATGCGGAAAGCTATCATTATAGTTAAATATAAATTAAATATAATTAATTATTTATAAATTAATTCTGTTTTCTCTTTTACTCACCACTCCAAAGCTTACATTTTAAGTCAAATAGTATAAAGAGTCCTTGAATTTGTTGTTGTTGTACACTCTTTTACGCCCAGCACTGTAGAATAATCGTAACAAATGTGGAGCTTTAAAGTTAGTTGTATCTTTTTTTTTCTTTGCCAACAACAATTTGTAGTCATCTTGAGCATTGAAGTGCCACAGATGCGTAGAGACTGTTGTTGGCCCAAAGAGGCAGGCAGCAAGGGAAAAAGCAAAGGCAAAGGCAGAAGTAGAGGTAGTGGCAAAGGGAAGCAAACAGTTTCAATTATTTATATTACGTTAATTGCCACATCCTGGACAAAGTCGCTAGTCAGACAATGAGCCAGACATAAAACCTTAATCAAATATACTTAACTGCCTATTTTAATGTTTGTTTTCTGCTACATTTTCTCTTTACAGGTGAGTTGCTGCTGCCGTTGTTGCCACAATCCCCAGCTTAGGATATAAAAAATAAACTCGTATTTCATAAAAATGCAACCAGAGAAGGAGAATGAGAATGAGAGAGACAAGATATGAGAATGTGATTCTGGAGTTTGGAGTTTGGTGTCTGGAGTCTCAACGTAAAAACTTTGCTTTTTATTATCAAGGACAACACAGACTATGATTCAGCTTGGCAGTTGCCATAATGCGGCCTGGTCTCCGGCTGTAGACTATCGCTTTTCCTCCTTTTCCCCCTCTATGTCTGGTTCCCTCCTTTTCTCCACCCAGTTGCCATATAAATAATCGCTTTTGTGTTTCTGTTCTGTGCCAGATCTCTGGGCCCGTTCTATCAGTCGTTGTATGTTTTATGTTTTCTTTTATAATTTCAAATTAAATGATGCATTTGGCATTTAATGATGTAAAATTGTTGGCATGTTCCACAGACAGAAGGACAGACAGAGAAACAAACGTTTGCTACACGCCCACATAAATTATGCAGCCTGAATAAACCCACGCAGCACTTACATTCATCTGAATCTGAATCTGTATTTGTATCTTTTCGTTCTCATATGCCATACTCTCTTTCCCACTCACTTGACCTTTCCTAATGCCTTTTATGTTGTTTATGCCTCGGAATTTAGCGTTAATTTTCAACCTCGAAAGATAATTGCAGTTTCGTTTTTTTATGAGCAGTCATCCTTTTTTTGAAATGTTCTTTTCAGTTGCGTTTGTTTAGCGTTTAATGAGCAATTATCATAAAATCAGCTTAAGAATCTAATTGCACACTTCGAGGCGTTATATTTTCTAAATTGTAAAAAAGGGAAAAATAATTAACAAATTTGCACGAAAAACGAAATTGAAATAAACTTTTGTTGCCCTTTGATGTGTGAACAAATAAAGGAACATTTTTGGGTATTAAAAGGCAATGGATTGCTATTAAAAAAAGGTTCCTCTTTAAAAATCAGTCAAGCCAACTTCCGTAACAGGATCTTTTCTATGCTGAATTTTCTGTAAATAAATGCAAGATAATAGAAAAGATGTTACATAAATGATTGAATATCAATGCATTGAGTTAATAAGACTGTCGATAGTAATACAGCAAATATTTATATAGAGTCAATTAATGTTTTCATTACTTTTTAAAATGTCTAAAGCTCATAAGTTTCTATTTAATCTTCAAATATAAATTTAGCATCATTAAATTAACGAAGGTGATAAATTGATAACTTTCCCTTACTCATTTATATATTTGACAAGTTGTGTTTTAAAATTTAAAAATTTCCTTTGCAGTTATTAATAAAAAGAACCCCTTTAAGTATTATCTTCAACATGATACTTTACCGATTTGCTTAACATACCCGGTCTTTCATATTATTAACCCATTGAGATAGCACACATTTTGACTAACTCAGGTATTCTTTTTTTTTTGGCTTTGTCAGTTTTGAATGGGTTTTGGTGCGAAAATTTTAAAAATATGACAACATGACAGTCATTTTCTGTAACAGGATATACGCATACCATCGTAAGCAAATATAGTGCGCATTTTAGCGCAGCTACGACACACACACACATATACCGTGTATACACACACACAAACTGACAGGGGGAAAAGCGTTTTTGCTGAGTTATTCGGTAGGATATTTATTTCGCTGGTTTTTGGCTCTTTTCGACGCTTCTCCGTGAAGGCATTTCCATTTAACATTGCTTTGCAAATGGCAAACATATTTTGAGTAAGGTAAAATACAGAAAATACCTTTTGTGCCAGCTATGAGAGCCACATATTATACTATATTTACTATAGACACACACACAACAGTTTGCGTATGAAAAAGGACTATTTTTGGCATTTGATAAAAAAATTTGATTCAACAAGAGCAAAACTTTTAAAGTACAAATTTAAGAAAGGAAAATGAACGAATATTTAGTAAAAATGGTAAATAACAAGTTTTCTATATAGAAAGTATAGTAAAATCATTCAGTCCAACGACATCACAAAGTTCTTGTTTACAGCTAATAATTATAAGAGTTGGCTAATATAATTTATATCTGTATCTTGTCTCATTGAAAATTAAAAAAAATTTGGACAAATTTATTTTAATATAAAGATTGTAATAGAAATATCGTATTACTTTAATTTAGCATTAGCTAAAGAGAAATTGTTTTTGCCAAATCCTTGCAAATAACTTTGGATCAATTATAAATTTTAACTTTACTTTCTGAATTAAAAGTACTTTAAATTTATTTAAATATTTTCACATAGATCACATATCCTTATGTTATTTAAGTTTAGTTATTTTCATTTTAATTTAAATAAATAAATAAAAAGCGACACAGTTCTGTCAAAGCTCTTTAAGGCCAGCCCAGTATATATTTAAACACTATTTTTTTAATCTTAACAGAACCCCATTTTGTTTATTTAAATATATGTATATACATGTTCATATACATATCTTTGAAATATACCGGCAAGAGTTATAAAATGCTTTTAGTTAAATCCATCTGGATTATTTTTATTCGTTCACCTGCAACTTTCTTCATCAATTTAAGCTAGAAACACCACGGCACGCTGTACTTTAGTTGTGTAAGTGCTGTGAGAGCCCATAATCCTCCGCCCAGTGTTGGTTAACAATAAAGTTTTACGTGCATAGAAGTGCTTTATGTTTGGCCTTTAAATACAATGCTGATTGTTGTAAAGTATCTCACATGCGTTTTTAATATAACTAAATTATGAAATAAATTTCCTGACAAGAAATTACTTTTTACCAAAAAGGTTTTAGTTTAATCATTGGATTTCGAATATAAGAAAGAGTATTCGCCTGTTTATTCTGTTTAAAAGTCATAGTTACCCTTAATTCTATTGGTCTCAAATACTTTCGAGAGTCTGCTACACCATTTAGTCTTTTTACAGTTGGGTATAAGAAATATTGAGCTTCATCGCGTCCCATTGGATGTTAGCTCTTTTATTATTGCTAGTTTCATAGCGAAAATTTAATAATTCATATTTTTGCAACGTGTAATTTCCGCTCATTTGAAATATCAACGACTGGTGAACAGTTTGGTTGAAGTTTTTTTCTCTCTCTGTCTCTCTCTCTCTCTCTTTCTCTCTCTCTCTCTCTCTGGGCGTGTGTGTTTTTTCCTAAGTTTATTTTTTCCATTTTTTTCTGTGTCCTTCCTCAAACAAATGCAAACACAGCAGAGCTGGATATACGTGCTTTTTTATTTGAATTGAAACGAAATAATATTTACTACTCAGTTGCTAGGAGTGAAGTGCAAAAGCAGCGGCCAAAACATGCAATGTGCCTCATGCTGCCAGTCACAGGCTGCAAATCAAAAGGATAAACTGTGCTTTAGCTAACATACAGCTGTAGCTGTATCTGTATCTGTATCTGTGTGCAAAAAAAAAAGAAAGTGCAGATTGAGAGAATCGGTGTGGGAGGTTCATACGATTCAACATGATTATGAATTCGTTGCGAGAATGCAAACTTCCGCCATTGAGTTGTGAGTTTGCCTGGCATTCCGTTCCTATTCCTGTTGCCATTGCCCGTCGTTTGCGCTTTGATTTCCAGTTTTCCGAATACGGTTTGGTTGTCGGTTTGAAATAGGGATAGGGTATTATCGGGGGGAGCTAGGGATAAGGGTAACGGACAAGCGTTACTGAATGCGTTGAACTTTTGTGCAAAGTGCAATTGCATTTTATTTAATGTGCCTGCTCTCCACTCTATGCTTTTTATTTCCAATTTTATATGCGCCAATTTTTAGTGCACAGTACACCAAGCGCCCTTTGCCCATATTTGCCAGCTAAAATTACCTATATTAGTGGCATATTGACTAAGTCATTAGTTAGAAAAGTCTCTAGTCTTGTTTGAATGTAATTAGCTCGCAATAAATAATATATTTTAATTATTTCCATTGTGTGATTTGTCATTCAATCATAAGAAGGTTAAACATTTGTGTTTGAGCATACAGAGCATACTTTAATCGACGTAAATCTTATTCCAACAAAGCTGTCTTGTAAATTGAGCTACAATCTCAGTTTACTCTTAGCAGTTTTCCAACAAGTCATAAGTCCGCATTTAACAACACTTATTTTCTGATTTGGTTTCTTAAAATTCGACAGATCTAAGATAAGAAGTTTTATTTAAACTGAAGGTTTTTCTGATGGTTGTATCGTTATTATCTTATGAAAAGGTTGTCATAGAATAATACTCAAAACACTTTCAAAGATTAAATAGTATTAAACATAAATTTAGAGATAAGTATTGCCAATATTTGCCAATAATGCTGTGAGAATATTTTGTGTTCCTACATATTCAGATTAGATTAACAGAAAATATCTGATATTTAATATGACATCTAAACTTGAAGATTTTCTGTGAAACTTTATATCAAAAATCAGAATTTCAGAATATTTAAGACTTTTAAGTTTATAATCTAGCTGCGGGTATTAAAAATTATACATTACACATTTGTTGTCAGTTTTGGATGGGTTTGCTCATACCTAAATACTAGAAAACTCTTTTAATCTCTGATCAAAATGAAATTATTTTTATACCAACGTGAATTACTTATATTTAATCCGTCAATTAAAAATACATTTGGATATTTTTTAATGGTTGTTTTAAAAGTTAGTGTGTAAGATAGTCGACATATGAAACTGTTTTTTTTTCTTTTTCAAATTTTCCCTTTTTTCCCTCACTAATGAAAAGGACTCGTTTAGAATGTTAAGCAAATAGAACGTGAGTAGCAGCAATACATGAACGAGCCTCTGCTGTTGGTTGGTTGGTTGGTTGGTTACTCCCATCTAGTAATGTATGCGTGTTCTGTATAATCCTGTTATATATGAGTTCCAGAATACACCCACATACACACACTCTCACACACATACACTCACTCATACCTATACATAGAGTCCTGACACTGCCATTGCATTTTTATTTCCAGCAGCAGCATTTTAATGCTCATTTTGCATTTTTGTTGCCGTTGCCATGGGCATTACTGATGCCTTCCGTTTCAATCCTCCCAATCCTATCCCTTCCTCCCAACTATGAATTTCTACTCATTACAGGCGCGCACACATACACACAATCTTGTTTATTATGTTTATTACTATTAAATAATTTGTATGCAATTAATTTAGTAACCGACACAGGCAAGCAAAGAGCGTGATTACGAGTGTAATGTGGACGAGTTTCACTTCTCATTAGTACCACGGAAATGGAGAGCGAATGTAGGTGAAGCGGAGATCAGCTTTATTACAACCGGAAGCATTATATTATTATAGCAACGAGAAGCAGTTGAACTTCTTCAAAAAGTTTAAAATTATATTTATTTATTTATTGGTTACATTTTTCATCCCTTTTATATAAAAACTAACCTGACACAAGATTTTCAATTACTCATAATTTTGAAAATTTATACACACTTCTATTTTTTGCTCATTTAGATTATCTCTTAAATTATTTCCTTGCTCGTTTTTAGCTTTAAAAATCTAAGAAACTGCTTCACTTATCAGACATTTTTGAAAGCAATTTAAATTATTAAAACCGAGGAGTTTCTAAATAGAAAATTTTTGTTTAATTGTAAATAAATTAACTGCAGCGTTTTTGCTATTCGGACTTTTCTATCGTTATATGATGCTGCTGCTAAATATTTCCTTTGCATATTTTGTTTAATTAGCATCTCTTGCACGCAGCCTAATTTATTTTTCGTAACTAATTAAACAAGTGACCTGATTTTGCTGCTATGAGCACAAATTTCGCAAATTTTCTTTTCATTTTGTGTAAGAAATGCAAATTGTATTAAGCTTGCCACATGTCAGATTATGTAATTATGTAAGAGCTTGTAGCAATTTTTCAAGACGGGTTCAAGCTGCTCGCTTAACATTTAACCTTCAACATTTTGGGTAACAACATCAGCAATTGTCATATTGGAGGTCATATCTATTGGTAACAAGTTAGCTTTTCAAATTACGTTGCTCACTTGATATGAAATTTGGCTTCAGTGTGCTAATAATTGCCTCAGACAAGTGATTCATTCGAAACAACCCCGCGCCTGCCCTTTCGAAGATATTTCTCTTATTCATTCAGTGAGTAAATGTGTCTGAGTATGTTGCGATTATTTTGCAAAATTTGTTACCTTGAACTTGACGCATGTCTTGGCCGGGCCATAAAATATGCTGAAAAGGCCTAATGCTATTTGGCTGTCTTGGCATTTTAATGGCTACCGATTGTCAATATATTCTGCGCAATTCTTTTATTTCCAATTCTGACTGACTTTTATATGGGCCAGGCCAATACACAAACAAAAGAAGAATAATAAAAAACAAAAAAAAGTATAACCTATTGCCTATCGGGATATTTGTATGTCTGTGTGTGTATTTGTGTGTCTGTTTGTGTATGTTTTCGCCTAAATTATGGCAACATGCCGAAATTTGTTTTCCTTATAGGCCGCCCGGAGTTTCTTTTTATAATACCCTGTGAACATAAAAATCTGAAGAGAGCTTTGTGAAATGTATGTACATAAGAGGCAGTTGAAGGCATCCTTGACCCTATTAGTTATACTAACTAGTATGTTGTATTCTTGATCTGTGAATTTGTCCAAAAATATAAAAATATTTTATATACATGACATATGGCAGAGTCTCTACTTATCGTGCAAATTTCTTAAGCCTGAGATAAAATATAATGAAATTAATTGAGAAATAATTTACCAAAGTATGTAACATACACAATCAACCGTCGATAGCTCCTGTAAATTTGAGTAATTTGTAAATTTAGGATGTATTGCAATGAAGCAATGGGTGTCTAGCAGTCATCGCACTCTTAGCTTCATCATTCTTACATGTTGTTGTTGCTGTCGGTTTATGGCTTTTATGGGGCCAGTACTTTGTCTCTTTGTTTTGTATTATTTTGGCCACTTTTGTTATTGTTGCTGCTGTCCGTTTGCCTGGTTTTAATTTCCAGTTGGCCAAAAGGCGATTTTCATATTATATTGTCATTTATGTAAATTTTTTTTTGTGTTTTCCCTCTGTATTTGTTGTTTTGCTGTTTGTGGCACATTTATTTAATGGGATTTTTATTTCTTAATTAAAAAATAAATAGCACATAATAAATCAAGCTCAATAACCTACACTAATAATTCATTGAAAGTTTTTGCTTCTTATCAACAACAAGAAAAAACCATTTATAATATTTAAACAAATATAAATATGAGCTTAATGGCAAATTGATGCCAATTAGTAAAAGCTAAGATTAGGTAATTGCAAATCAAATTGATTGAGTTGACACTTTGAACTGATAATGCAAAGGGGTGACAAATAATATTAATAATTTATACTGATAAGTGTAATAGTGATAAGCAGCGACGTGTCTGGAATCTTTATTAATCGGGATAGAGCTTATAACAATTTGAAATCATGTATTTATATAAGTATAAAACGAAACCATTCATTTGATTCTGAGCTGGTTACTTTATTTAAAAATAGTTAAGTTTAAAGACACAATTTTTTTCCTAAAACTTTCTAATACTTAGAATCCCATTCTAAATGTCAAAAATACAGCTTCAAAAGTTACATATAAACCTTAAAGTTTAGCTCCCCGTTGATAAGAAGTGAAAGAATTGTTTAATAATTTACAGAATTTATGCATGTGAATTGGACTTTGCAAATCATTAAGCCAAATGCAATGGCTGGCATCTTGAGTGCTTTCGAGTGTTTCCGATTCCCGATTGGCAGCTGCATTCACATATGTACATACCATGATGTATCTGACATACACTTACACCTCTCACACAGAGTAGAAGACATCCGTTGTCATGATGTTTATAATGACAATAATAATAATAAACAGACAACCAGGCACTAGAGAATACAGAACACAACCACGGGAAATGGTCCAAATCCAGGAGGACAACACAGACAACAACGATGACGACGATGACGATGACGACGATGACAATCAAACTACAATAATAATGGTAGGATGACGAGACTAGCTGTTGAAGACTGTGTGTGTGTTAGAGTGAGTGTATACATACATATATATGTTCTACATGTTTTCATTGTGCGTGTCGTTGCCGTTGTTGCTGTCGTTGACTCAACATATTGTCGTTGTCATTGTTGGTTGTCACAGTTTATATAATCAAATCTCATGCTTCGTTAATTCGAAATGTCGTTACGTGTTACACGACAAGCTGGCCAAGACGGCAGACACACAATTCAGCTAACAACTATTGTTACAGGCGCTAAGGAATGCGAAAGAAATCCGCTCTCACTTCCATTCTCCTTCTCGCTTTTTCTCTCTCCCTCTCTCTATCTCTCTGTGTGTGTGTGTGTGTGTGTGTGTGTTTTTCTCTATCCATAACTGGAGCAAGTGAAACGTAAATAATATTGAGGCGCTAAACGAATCGAATTGAAACCGTCAGCCTGTATCTTGTATCCCGTTGTTAGTCCTGCTGAGGCTCCTCCTTGTCCTTATCGGTTCCTACCGTAAGGAAAGACCAGACCATGCCCGCATGTGTGGCACACACACTCCACTTGGTGTATAAACAAGTTGCCTGCCCCCAACGATGATTGCACGTACATCAGCGCAGTGCACTTCCTTTTAAAACCATATTTTGTTGTAGCCGTCAGAGTCCCCTTTCGTCATGTACTTAAGTGGTAAACCTTGCTGTCACGCAGAACATCCTGTAAAGTATACAAAAAAAGGTACTTAAATTTTCATTTTCAGTTTCAACAGGTTATAAAACTAAAAATTTTTTTTAAATAACATATTTTTAAATTAATAATTTAGCATATATTTTTAAGTTTACGACTCCTGATAATAGTACTGATAATGAAAGTAAGAAGGGCATCCAATATGCACCTAAACTTCACTAGAAGTTTTACCTATAAATTATAATTCATTATATTATAATAATGGTGCCAATTAACAAGAGTATTCACATAACTCAGTGTCCTTGTACTTTTTAAAGTTTATCTTTGCATATTCAACAATTTACTAGACTTATTAATAGATTAGTAAAAACTATCGAATATGGCACTATATGTGTGTTTTTAATTCCTTTAGCAAAATAAGTTCAAGAGATTGAGAGTGTTATTAAAGTAGGAAAATTTCAATAACAAAGTATGGACATATAAATATGAAATACGATCTTTGTGCAATTTTTGTTTGGGTAATTACTTAATGTTATTAAACAAATTATTATTGTTTTTTTTTGTATTTTTATAATTTATTAGTGCCTTTTATTTTGTATAGGGTGTCTGTTAGTTACAGTCTTTTATGTTTTTCGTACGTACTTCTTTTCGTCATGTTTCCTTGCAAAAGCCTGCGGTATTTGCAGCTTGTCAAAAACAGCAGCAGAAGCCGTCAGGACCATAATGATGAGCCTAGGACCTGTTTTGTGAGGTTCTTTAAAGCGATTCGACAATGGGGATATATGCGCATTGTCCGGCGGCCATACGATGGAGACAGTTTATAACCCGGCCATTCTGTTGTTGGCTAAAATGGGCTATAATCTATAGTTGTTGCCCTGCCTGTCTATCCTTGCCTATTTGCTTGGTGTCTCTATTCGTGCTGTGGGTGTCGGTTCTTGGCCGGTTTAGCGCTGCCATAAACATTATTTGCGTTTATTGTTATTGGCATTGTCTGTGCCCATTTTATGCCACCTATAAATTTGGGTCTGAAGCAACCCCGAACGCCAACCAAACAGGAATTTACTCTATTTATTTTTGTAATTTGATGTTAATGGTGTTGCCAGCCGGGCTTCATTCTATTCTATCTGAATATATGTAGTTACAAGCGACACCCAAGGATTCACTCTCTAGGTTCTTGATAGTGTCATGCCACTTGCTTTAGGGTTCAAAAGCGTAAAAATATTTTACTACAACTTAACTGCTTGCCAATTAACTTAATGACACTTTAAAATGCCCTAGCTCTATTTATGTAGATGTATACGGAAATGTAAGTGTATTTGTACATGTAATACTCGTAATGATTTATAGGATAGATGTGCAAATAGCAAGTGCATAAAATCAGCATCACTTGCCAAAAAGTTAAAGGAAAAGTCCGAAAACATGCCAAGAATGGAAGTGCACGCTCCGACGCGATATTCCCAGGGCGAGAGTTGTTTGAGAAAAGGCCATATTTAAATATTCAAATATGTTCAAATGCTACTAAATATGTGATTATATTTAACATGTATTTAAGAATGCTTAAAAATCGTTTGCTATATATTTTTAATTAAAATGATATCTTGAGATAAAAATATTTAAATATGTTCTAATACTACTACTTATGTGATTATATTTAACATGTATTTAAGAATGCTTAAAAATCGTTTGCTATTTATTTTTAATTAAAATGGTATCTTGAGAAACTCACTTGAAGTATCTTGAATTCTTAGGATTTTAAATTTTAATTTATACTACTTTTCAGAGTTATCTAGGCAATACATCTCAATTTTTTCTTACTTCTAACTAAATATATTTACTAATAACTTATATAAGTGAGCTAATTTAGCTTAAAGGTAATTTATAAAAAATGCAAACGTTTCGCTCCACCCTTGGAAAATTTCATAAGCATTATAAATAATAGCATGCAGCTCAATTTCAATTTCAAATTAAAATATTTTTTTGGGCAAACGAGAAAAGCCGAACAAAACTTTTTGACACGTAGCAGACCCTAGAAAACAGTCCTTTTCCTTACAGAGGCCCAAACAGAGCTTTGACGGGACTTTTTCTAATTTTTTACTTCTTTAGTTTCCCCGTTTTAGGTTTTTGGCTAGCATTTATTTTTATTTTTGGCAAACAATCAGCGGCAATTATGGCATGGACTGTGTCTAGGTTCTTGCTTCAGTTTGTTTCCAATTAACGTTAAAGAAAAGTAACACAAACGCCTCCTAATGATGCTGATTGCCGGGACTGTGGGTCTCTTCATTTGTGGGTGGTTTGTCATTGTATGTGTATTTTCATAACCACAAATTAATTGGCACACTCACAATTTATTTTGTAATTGTAAAATTAATAAGTTTTGTGGTTTACCGCTCTGACTGACTGCCAAAAGTGGCCACCCTCTCTTCTTTTTTTACGTCTTTCACTCCTGCCTTAATGAACAAATTTTAATTGCTTGTGTCGTCATTGCCAGCATCGTCACCAACTCCCGACGACAGTTAAAACTCAGACTCATAGTTTTCAACTTTTGGACAGCGAGACATGGAACTCTGCTTATAATACCTGTAGCTGTAACATGGACGGTGGAGTGGAGGGGAGACAGAGCCATCAGCATAATGAAAACTTTTCAACTGTTTCAACAACAATGGGATGAAAATGCAATTTTGTCGTCAATTGTTGTGCACATATACATTAATCGTTTTTTCTTAAAAAAAAAATTGTTTTAGAAAACTACATAAAGAACAGAAATCTTTCGAATATTCTGATGTATTGATTGAGATAGAGTATTGATTGTTTTCTACAAAATAGAATCGATTTATTGATTTGTCATCTTATTTTATTAAACTTTATTTGTATTCTTCTCAATAAGGAATTTATTTTCATTTTTATTTCGCCTTTAAAGAATTCTATTATTCGACTGATGTTAGATTTTTAGACCCAGTACTTTAAAAAAGTACAAATGGGTCTATTACGTTTGTGCAAATGTGCGTAACAGGCAGAAGGAGGCGTGGCAGATAAAGTATATATATTCTGATCAGCATCAACAGCCGAGTCGATATAGCCATGTCCGTCTGTCTGTCTGTCTGTCTGTCTGTCTGTCTGTCCCTTTTTTTGAACACCTAGATCTCAGAGACTATAAGAGCTAGAGACACCAAATTTGGCATGAAGGTTCATCCATATCTTGCATTGAACAAGTTTGTTTTAGATTTTTGCCACGCCCCCTCCGCCCCTGGATTTTGAAATACAAGATTTCAACGTCAATCATTCAAGAGCCCTTTTGTTAGCGACTTGGTTATTGGTATATATAATATACACTATGATCCAAACCAGTCCAGAAAATTTCATTTCAATCGGATGATAAACACGGAAGTTATTCAACTAACAATGCTACAGGCAAAAGGAAGAAGAAGAGACGCTAGCGACCTCTGTGTTTATTAACTTCTTAGTGGCGCCATCTATTGTTTGGTACGCATTATTGAAGAACAATCAATAGTGAACGACGTTCTCTCAAAAAGTACTGGGTCTCCTACTGTCGAGCTTGCTCCACTGTAGCTTACTGTATTTTTGTTCTTCGATTATGTTATTTCGAGCCACTGTTGTGTACTTTTTCTGTTTTATTATTTCTTTGGCGTTTTACTTTGCAATATGCTCATTAAAATGTGCTCTGTGTGTAGACAACTCTATGCAGTATCTACACTTCAATATGTAAAACATTTTACCAAAGTCAGTCGCTCGCAAAAAGAACACAAAACTTTTCTTATTATTTTCATTTTTCTTCAGTTATATTTTTTTTTCAGTTAGAGCTTCGCATATTGTCTATTTGCGCTATTCATTTCTGTTGTAGTTATTTTTGTTGTTGTTACGGATATGCTTTGGATTTGTTAAACAACTTCGACATGGACATGAATATACATAGTTTGCCAGATGCTGCAGGTTGTTGGTGTTGTTTGGATACAAGTATTAACGCCGCCATTTGATAATGGGTTCCTTATTTATGTATGAGTAAGCTCTCTACCCAGAACTGGAATTGGGGCTGAGACTGAGAATGGGACTGAGGCTGAGACTGAGACCCAGACTCACAATGTAACTGACTATGACTGGCTGGAGACGTGATGGAGGCATGGAGCAGTTAATGCGTTCAGCCAAGCGCTAGAAACGTGCTAAACGCTCAGCCTCATTAACAATTTAAAGTGAATTCTTTGGCGTGGGGGAAGTAAGAATATAAAATTGAAAACAGCAATCATTTTGTTGGTGTGTAGCTGAAACATGAGAATTATCAAGTTAGTTACTCATACTACTGAGTGCTTGTTATTTTAATTACTCATTTATTATTTAAGCACGTTTGAGTTGAGGAAAGCCTAAGAGATTGATTGATTAGATGTGTGAATATAAATTTAAGATTTCATTGGTAAATATAGATCAGACAAAGACTTTAATGTCAATTAAGATTTAGATATAGGTAAAGATATAGATATAAAAATATATATAGGTATAGATATAGATAAAGAAATCGGTTTAGATGTAGATATAGAAATCGGTTTAGATATAGATATATATATTATTTATAGATATGGACTAAGGTGTAGATATAAATACAGATATAGATATATATAATATTTATAGATATGGACTAAGGTGTAGATATAAATACAGATATAGATATAGATTTAGATATAGATATAGATATAGATATAGATATAGATATAGATATAGATATAGATATAGATATAGATTTGATATAGATATAGATTCATAGATAAAGATTAAGGTTTGTGTAGGCAAAAATATAGATATTGGGATGTTATAAATATTATATCCAAAGATTTCAAAATAACGCACATTTGTCATACCCTTCATTTCGATTTTTCGATAGTAGGGTAAAGCAAAGAAAATACTTTTTGAAATCCAAAAATACACTTCTCCTACATAAAATTGTATCAATAACTGAAATAATAGATAGATAGTAACAGCAAATATTGCATATGGGTGGGCTTATAGAAATTTATAGATAGGGTTGCCACCACATTTGAAAACTGAGTTTTTCTTTTTGTGCATATTCTGTTTCAATTCGTTGGCCCTTTGTGCACAACAGATAGATAAAAATGTATTGCTGTTGCTTTGTTTATTGTGGAAATGCAATAAACAACATATAAAAATACAAATTGTGCCTTTATATGAATGTTACCTACATCTATCAACATTTTTGGAGCATTAGAAATTTACAATTTTGCTTGTGCAATATTTGTGTAGTGCACACAAAAACCTAACCTCAATTGCAATACCAATACAACTCAATGCTTCGTGGTGCATTCGTGTGAATGGCAATTACATTGTGCAATAGTCTGGAAAGACCTAACAACAAGAACAGCAAGTTCAAGTAATTCCAGCAATTGCTTATTAAAATAGAATATTTTTTGTTTACTATTACTATGAACATCTTTGAGTTCCTCAAATATTGCATAGTTTGGGCTTATATGTGTGTACACTGTACATATGAACTTATTTTGTTTTAAGTTACAAACAAATTGTACATCGTTTAGTTCCACAAAAGGGGAAAGATATTGTATATCTCTCTGAAAATTTCAATACTTGACGAATATCTCTTGAACAATTAATGTTTTATGAATTTCTGAAGAAAGCTCTTCATTTATTAGACCCAGTACTTTAAAAAGTACAAATGGGTCTATTACGTTTGTGCAAATGTGCGTAACAGGCAGAAGGAGGCGTGGCAGACCCCATAAAGTATATATATTCTTGATCAGCATCAACAGCCGAGTCGATATAGCGATGTCCGTCTGTCTGTCTGTCTGTCCGTCTGTCCGTCTGTCACTTTTTTGAGTTCCTAGATCTCAGAGACTATAAGAGCTAGAGACACCAAATTTGGCATGTAGGTTCATCTATATCTTGCATTGATCAAGTTTGCTTTAGATTTTTGCCACGCCCACCTCCGCCCCCGGAAATTGAAATACAAAACTTCGAAGTCGAATTACAAGAGCCCCTTTAGTGCTAGCGCCTTTATTTTTGGTACATATAATAAAGACTATAGTCCAAACTAGTCCACCAAATTTCATTCCAATCGGATTATAAACGCGGAAGTAATTCAACTAACAATGTTACGGGCAAAAGGAAGAAGAAGAGACGCCAGCGACCTCTATGTTTATCAAGTGGCGCCATCTATTGAATGGTACGCAAAATTGAAATGCAATTTAGTGAACGCTTTGCACTCAAAAAGTACTGGGACTCCTACTGTCGAGCTTGCTCCACTGTAGCTTAGTGCATTTTTTTCTTATTAGTTTTTCGTAAATTTCTAAGTTTATCACAAAATTATAACTATCGTAAGCTTTGCATTAACTTGTATCAAATAAGCTTAAAATTTCATCATATCATTATTCATTAAATTTTCCTAGAATTTTAAATCCAATACTAAAGCGTTATAATTTCCACAGTATCTTTTAGAATATGTGTTTACTATTGAATATTGTTTATACACTAAGCTCGGTTAGTTGTGTGAAATTAGCTCTAATTTTATATCCTACACTTTATTCTATTTTAATTATACATTAATTTTTCCTAGAATTTTAAATGCAACACTAAAGCTTTAACATTTTCATTATTTTTTTTTTACGGGAATCTGTATTTAAGGTAAAATTTTGTTACAATAATAAGCTTTGCCCTTAGTTCTGTGAAAATAGCATTAGACTTATATTAAAGTATATTTTCATTATTCGTTAGTTTTTCTTAGAATTCTAAATCCAAACCTAAAGCGTTATAATTTCCATTGTGCTTTTGAGAACATATATTTAATGTAAAATTATTACAGATTATTATTATAGTAAGCTTTGCCCTTAGTTGTGTGAATAGAAGATTTGGCCCTGACTGATAACATGGCCTGTCTCGTTGTTATCTGGTTTGGCATGAGATAAGACAGCGCACTGAGATACCAAGATACTGAGATACTGCGAGGCATCAATGTTGCCAGGCAATGCAAACAATAGTGGAATAGACAAGAGGCAATTCTGCGTGTCTAATGATGCAACAAAACCCGTAGACACACACACAGACACTCCAGATATACACAATACAGGGAGAGATAGAAAACAGTCTGCAAATGTCAATCGCATTAGCCTTTTGTCAACAGCACTTAAAAGCGTCGACAACGAACATTCCCAGATTGCATTGGTAATAGTATAAGCCACAACAACAATAATAGCATCTGCTGCAAATGCAACTGCAACTGCAACTGCAAATGTAACTGGTAACTTCCTGCAATTAGAATTTTAGCATTTATATCAACGACATTCTGTTAAATACACACTTTTAAATTCTAATGCTCAACGTTGGGCTTAGAGCTCATGTTGCCAACTTGTCGGCCCAGCCTGCCCTCCGGTGCAGTAAATGACATTATTAACCCAGTTTCCACAGCTTTAAACAACTACACACACACACACACACACACACACACACACGCATACACACACATCGCCCTGCCACGCCTTTTAACAAGTTTTTTGCGCTTCGACACCCACGTCGAAAATCTAAACAATAGTTTACCGAACTGCTCATGCTCTATTATTATTTAAGAGAAATATACATTTCATTTTGATTTATTTGATCAATAGTTAAATAAAAACTGACCAGTGATGCCAGCTTATGTCAGCAACTGTCGGATTATCTAAATTTGTGTACTTTTTAGACAAATGAAATAAGATGATTCAAAATTGTTTACAAAATATTTAAACAACTATCATGCTTTATTTTTTTAATAATAAACAGGATTTTGGGATAGCAGATTGTGTTCTTTAACAAAACTAGAACTGTTTAGCTAGTTTTAACGCTGCCAACTTGTGTGTATTTTAATCAAAACTTAGCATAGTGCTGCAATTTTGTTATTAAAATTAAAAGAGAGCTGTCAACTTGTTTTTTTTTTTTTTGCAAGTAAACAAGATTTTGACAACTTGTGCTGCTTTTGTCTTTAAGCGAACTAAACTGTTTTAAAATCTGAGCAAAACAATACTGCCCACTTTAACTATTTAACTGTGATACAAATTTGAAACAAGTTTTATAATTATTAAATCAGAGCTGCCAACTTGTGTATATGAATTATATGAAGTTATTATAAACTTCATATGTCATGCATGATACCTGCTTAAGTATCTACTTTAAAAAGGTAGTGTATAACAATGGCAGCCAATGTGAGCTGCTTGTGTGATCTTTAGTTGTTTGTTTTTTGCTTCACATGCTTCTTATTATGCCGCTGCTGCTTGTAGTAAGTTGTAGTTGTTGTTATTGTTATTGTTGTTGCTGTTGCTGTTGGTGTTGAGCTGACAACAAGAAGAGAGAAACCAAACAACCCACCTAAGTATAAAAAACACCCCTCAACTCGCCAGAAAGCTGCTTCAAAAGCACTTTAACAGTCAACGCCTTGCGTTGTTGTAAACATTATTATCAAAAAACGAGAAGAAGAAAACACAAAAAATAATAATAAAAACAAAAAATGTATAACAGAAAGAAGATATAAGGAAAATAAGAATAGAATCTCTGCAGTATTAAGTTGACGCTTCTTTGACGTTGCTGACGTCGTCGTCGAATGGGAAAAAATCAGACTGAAGTATTTATTTACATTTATCTCAGTACTAACCCCACAATAAAGAACTCTTAGCACAAAGTTCGCTTCATTTTACGCATTGTTTATACATTAGAAATTTTTTAGTTTGTTTTTTCTTACTGATAAGTACAAACTTGTGCGTAAAATGAGCTAAGCACAAGCTAAGAAAAAGGACAGCTTTGTTGTTATGACTGAAAACAAAAAATTAGGTTAAAGGTTATTTAATGTTGGAGCTACACATAAAGAAAACTTTAAGCATGTATTATCTGTTATTAAACTAATGTAAAGATGAGCATAAGTTGATATTTAAGGAAGTGAACAGCAATCTACATCTTTAAAGTTTCTTACATTCACATAATACATTTCTAATCAATGCGGTTTAATTCATCTGCTTATTTAAACGAAAGATCTACTTTAACCATCCGCAGCAGTTATATTTAACATTATTATTATTCTCTCATGTGTTTTAAAAGGTTCATTTTTTATTTTTTTATTTAGAATTTTCTCCTGAGCTTGCATATATACTTATTTGTGTACTCATCTAATTATGTTCAATGCACTTAAAATGTATACCTTTGACATATTTTTAGCGTTACATCGGCTTTTAAAAGGTTTTCTGTCCATTTATCGAGAACTTTCTACGAGTATACAGTTTGTAATATGTGCAAGCTCTTATAAGGACAATTAGTTTTCTACCAGTCCTGTCACCGGTCCGAGTATATAAGTCCATTTTCATTAGATCCCTTGCCATTACTCGAACAATGTCGAAGCTTTATTAAATGAATAAAGTAAATACCCCAGTGATTAATTTGCAACCGTGCTGAGCAAACTGACCACAGAGTCTTTCCTTATTTTCCTTCACTTTCCATTCCTTTCAACTTACTACCATACTCTCTCTCTCTACCTCCCTCTTACCCTCTTATGCCATGCAGTTTTTACCTTAGCTATGCGGCATTTCCGCTTCCGTTGCATTGACGACAACGACGACGTCGACAATTTCTCTACTGTTGTTGGGACCATTAAACCAGCTCCAAGTATCGTCATAAGGCTACTTACGATAGTTACTATGCCAGAGATGGCTTATGTAGATGGATGGTCTGTTAGTTTTGCTTCGGTTCAGTTCGCAGTTCTCGTTGTCTTTGCTCCTCTGCCCATAAATCCAATTATAAGTTGCAAAGCGATGCGATGCTCTTGGTTACGTTTGCCTGTCCCATAAAATACACATATACATCCATACACGTATACGAATATACCAATAAGAGTTGAATCAGCACAAGCCAAATATATATTGGCTAAAAGGCAAGAGTAATATCATATCAGACAAAAACAACAAGGACTCTCTTTAGAATAACTTATTTTTTACAAAAGAAGACTTTTAATACACATCTTAAGTATAGCAAGAATGGTTTCTTCTTTAAGAACTCCGTAAAGCTTAATAAGATTATGGAATCTCTTAAATTTTAATCAAAAATATAATTTACAAAAACACTTACTATTTAAAATATACAATATAAATTTAAATTTAATTCTGTGTTATCTGTTACTGATAAATGCATTACTTTTCTTTTATTTCAGGTAAATTTCAAAGCTCAAACTCTGAAGACAGGTGGAGTATAAGCAAATAAAATGATTTGTATACCAATAAAACCAAAAATAATTAATATCAGAATTTAAATGTATAAATCAAAATAGAATTTTCAAACTTTTATACAAAAATTAATTTTTAATAATAATATTCGAACCTTAATAAAAATAATACCAACGAGTTACTTTATGTTTCACCCACACTCTAAAAAATGGGGTAAGTTTTCAATAATTGGGTATCTCATAGTCGAGCACATACGGGTGCAAAGTTCTCAGTTGTTTTTCTATTTCTATCAATCTGCTCTTTCAAATATGGCAAATTGACAGTGCACTTTTAGCTGACCTGTAGAGATCTTGTAGCGTAGCTAGTGGCACTTGCCACTTGGCAACACTGAAGAATCTTGTTGAACAAAAAGGGTTTTGCCTGAAAATTAATTAAAAACTAATTTACGTATTATGTTAGCGGTGTCAGTTTGCCTTTGGCGGCTGCTCCATAACTAATTTTAGTTGTTAAAGTAGTTGGCCTGATTTGCAACTGTGTGGCAGTTGCAGGAAGAATCTGCCTCCTGCCAAGGAAGGAAGGAAGGAAGCAGATTGCATTTGCTGCATGCAGCTTGTTGCCACTTTTTGTGGCCATCAACAGCAACAAAAGTTTTTAAGGTTTTTTGCTCAAACATTTTGTGTGATTAGCTAAAGTGGCTTTACAGCTTGACTGCAATTGGTCTTAAATCAGACACAAACTGTGGAACACAAAACTTTATAATGATTTTTCGGGGGCGGTACGACTTTTAATTACAAATCTCTCTCGTTGCAAGTGGCCGCCTTAACTGCCAGCAATTTATGTTGCACTTGAGCAGTGCATAAACTTTCAAGTGGTGAAGGCAATTTTGCACTTGGCTTCATCTGCTGCCCCGTTGATGGGGTCAAGTGTGCTGTGGTTTTTAGTGAGGAAGGAATTAAAGCGGGGTCGCCTCATGTGTTGGCATAGGTAACGAACGTTCAGCAAAAGATTAAGTTAACTGTAGCTCAGGTTTGTAAAAGACTTAACGAAGTTGCACAACTATCTTATCCAAACTTTGTTGAGATTCATTAAAAATTCGTTTTGTGGTTCAATCCTTTGATTAAAGATTTTATTGAAGTGGAATTTAAGGGCTTGAAAAAGATTAAAATGAAGCTCGAAATTTTGCTATCATATTTGTTACAAGTTGTTTCAGTTTGTAAATTGTTTTGATGTAAATGAATGATTACCTAAATTCAAGTCATTTTATAAAGTATTCTAACAATTTAGTTAACTTTGAAAAGATGTAACAGCTTTTAGTAGCTTTTAAACTTTTGCTCGTTGCTTTTAGGTAATTGATTGCATTTCTAGAAAATATTCCTCTTACGTTATTCCAGTTGGACTAACTTTTCAAGTTATCGACATTAAATCTTACGCTAACTACCTATAATGTAATTAATTGCATATCTGAAATATATATCTCCTAATCTTAATATTTTTAAGTGCTTTTGAAAGGTGTTGAACGCTTTATTAACGTGTTAATATTTTAATAGCTATAATTAACGTAAAGCTCTGCCTAACTACTTTCAGGAAATTGGTGAAATTTCTATGGTAAAGCAATCCTTTTTGATCTTATTCATTTTAATACGAATACTTAAACTCTTGATATCTCTATTTATTTAACTTTAATTATTCTGTACTTTACTATCCACTTTAATATTTTAAAAGTTTGCTTTTCTATATCACTCACCTCTAACAATCAACTGTTGTGTATTATTAATTGGCCATACATTCAATAAACTCAATTCGGCCAACTACAAACTTTGCTGAATCGCTTGATTAAGTTTATTTCAATAAATACTGAAATTGTAACTCTGTAGTTGCTGATGTCATTGTAGGAAGTTGAAGCCATTAGCCTTGTTTTCTTTTTGTCTGTTCAAGTTGATGATGGGTCTGCACATCTTTTGGATATTTGAAAAGCTTATTAGTTTTGACAAAAGTTTTGTTTTCTATTGCTTGCCTGACACTATCATCGGACTACCCCATGTTATATGTATATGAATATATGCCCGACAGTCATTGAGGAGTCAGTAATCATCATTGTTGTCTCGTCATCAGACGCCTCAGTCGTCGTGGCAAAGGACAAAGTTTTGACTCCGTACCGTATATACATTCAAATTGTTTTGTATTTCGTGGGATGTGCTCGGGTTTTTGATATTTGTTGACTCAAAAGGTGGCGGTATCGGTGGCAGCGGCTTCAGCAATATGTTGAAACTGCTGGTTCTACAACAGAAAAGTTTTTATCAACATTCATTCAACCTCAAACCCAACTCTCCTACCCCAAAATCAAGTGAGCATCCCTCGCCAAAAACTAACACAATAGTTTTGCTTGCTGGCTCCTCCTGCCTGCGTTAAAGTTGATGAAGTTTTGCTGCAATGAATCGAGTTCATGGCCACAAAGTTCGTAGATGAGTTACTAATATGATAATAATATTTTCTGTGAATCGCGCAAATGTTTTATTAACAACTATGGTAAAAGCGAACATGACGAATGAGCGCAAAATGGGCGCAAATTAAATGAAGTTGATTGAAACTTGAATCGCAAAGTTTTTTAATTGAGAAAAGTCAGTTGGCAGTCAGCAAGTGTGCAGTACTGCCATTGACTAAGTGCATATGACAGGCCGGTTTCGGGACCCAAAAGTATTTTTCAATTAAAAAACTTTGACAGTTGGCACCTTTTGTGTGAGTGGCGTGCCAACTGAACAAATGTTGGAAACTTCTAATTAGACATTTTTCTGGAACACATCTGTAATGACATTTCCGAAAGAGTTTAAGGTGGGTGTGGTGAACCTGTGGGGGAACATTTGAGACTCATATATTCATGATTAATTGTTAAATCAATGAATTCGAGATTAAGTTTTTATTAATGCAAAATTTTAATATGTTCATACCAAAGACAGAAACGAGCTGTGTTTATTATCCCTTTTCACTGTTTTTACATTAAATTTATCTTTGCACAACTTAATTTACAATGAATGAAAATTAATTAAATTCGTACATAATTAACTCTGTTAATAAATATGCACACTAAAAAGAACTTTGTAATGAATTAAAATGTTTCTGAAACCTTGTTGTGTTAAACTGTGTCAAACTGAGGACAACCGAAAAAACTCACTTAAAAATTCGGGTATTCCTAAAAATTGGCTTTTAAACAAGTAATTACCCTTAAAAGCTATTTGTATTCAAAAGTAATGTAATAAAAAAACTCCTTCATCTTTAATAAGCACAGTTTGTAATGCATTATGTATTAAGTTAGTATATGAGTTTGCGTAATGCATAATTTATACAGAAATCGCCTTCCCTTTTCCACATTCAAGGGTATTTAATAATTAGCCCAACTACCCGAAATAGAAACTAACCACAAAAGAACGTGCATCGATTGCACATAAGCTGGACTTACATATAATTTAAGAGATTTGAGCATTAATCATTTAAAATCTGCGAGCTCACATTATTTTTCGCACCTTCTTAACTTATCTCTTGGTTTTTTACTTTTGTTTTTTGTGTTTTTTCTCTCTTTTTTTTTGATGATTTGTGTGGCTTTTGTGTAATTTATTAGATTTTGGCAAATATTTTGCCAGCAGCATTTCACTGTCAGAAACTGGCGTCTTTCCTTTGCTTTTCCGTTTTGAAGGAGTCAGACAAGCCTGAAATTTGCTGTATGTACTATATCTTGAGCAGTGACTGCTTATGATGTAATGTTTTCATAAGCTCCTCGGCGTTGTCCTCTTTGGAGTCTCTGTCTGGTAACTGCTGCTTTCATATTTATGCTACCAACTTTGGCAGCGCTCAAAGAAGTTGGTTTCGTCTTTGGCCATTGTTTTCGTTGTTTGAGAAGCGTTTCTCTCCTTGCAGCTGACAGCTGCCTGCCAATAGTTGATTTTCACAATATACGTTTTCCACTTGATTTTCCCCTTGGTTGGATCAAGTTTGCCGCTCAGCGTCTCTTCTTTTTGTTGGAAAAACTCTTCTGCCTTCTGGCTCCCCAAATTTCTGTCTGCCAGTCTGAATGTCTGTCTGCCATTTTTTGAATGGGAAGAGTCCGTCCCTTGCTTCAAGCTCCCTGGCTCCTTGTCTGCTTTGCTGTGCCAAAAATCAAACCAAATTTAATGTGTGCCAAAGTAACTGCATTTGCTTGATGGCGTATCCTTGGCAAGGAAGTCAGTGCAACCGTTAAGGCAATTATATCATTGATAGTTGAGATTCGCAAACGTTTAAACTTCTGGCAGCCATTTAGTTGCTTTGTTAAATATTTATCAATTGAAGTTCAATTAATTATATTATGTTAAATTCATTTAACAAGTAGCAAGTTCTCAATGAAAACACATTTAGGGTTCATTCCTGAAATTTGCAGAGACATCATAGAAATGCTCATTCTTCTTTTAATTCAAAATTAATGTATCGGAAACCAAATTTAGATAGAAACCACTTTAAATGTGACAGATGGTGTTCGATCAGATACAATTTGTCTATCTGATTTGATGCTAAATATAATTTCAAGTAGAACAACTATCAGCTAAATTGCTTAGTAATTTTAGCAATGTTTTTATTTGTGTGAAAATTTTGAGGAAAAAAAGCTCTTATATAAATATTTAATTTATTGTATTTTTATTCCGAAATACCTATTATAAATATAGCGCAAGCTAACTTTGGCGCGCCAAAGTTTGGATACCCTTGCAGTGCCCTGTGTAAGACGTCAGATTTTTTAAAAAATTTGTTGATTTTGAACCGATCGATCCTATGGCAGCTATATGATATAATAGTCCGATTTACACCAAATTTGGTCAGCCTGTTTAAAACTTTAATCAAACACACAATGTGTATATTTGGTTGAGATATCTTGAGAAACAAAAATGTTTTCATACTAAATGTTGTGTTCGAACCGATCGTTCCTATGGCAGCTATATGATATAGTAGTCCGATTTACACCAAATTTGGTCAGCCTGTTTAAAACTTAATCAAACACACAATGTGTATATTTGGTTGAGATATCTTGAGAAACAAAAAAGTTTTTCATACTAAATGTTGTTTTCGAACCGATCGTTCCTATGACAGCTATATGATATAGTAGTCCGATTTACACCAAATTTGGTCAGCCTGTTTAGAACTTAATTAAACACACAATGTGTATATTTGGTTGGGATATGTTGAGAAACAAAAAAGTTTTTCATACTAAATGTTTATTTCCAACTGATCGTTCCTATGGCAGCTATATGATATAGTTATCCGATCCGGCCGGTTCCGACATATGTGCTGCGTGCAGCAAAAAGACGGACCTGTACCAAGTTTCATCAAGATAGCTTCAAAACTGAGAGACTAGTTTGGCATAGAAACAGACGGACAGACGGACAGGCGGACAGACAGACGGACAGACGGACATGGCTATATCGACTCAGCTCGTCGCCCTGATCAAGAATATATATACTTTATGGGGTCTGTGAGGCTTCCTTCAATGCGTTACACATTTCGTGACAAAATTATAATACCCTCTGCAAGGGTATAAAAATAGACAGGAAATAAGACACTATACAAGTTTTTTTTTAGTTTTTTTAAATATATATTCTTAAGCCGAACAGCTATTTTATCATAATTCAATTGGTTTGTTATAAAATCTGTGTTTCTGAACGACATATGCTTGATATTACCCATGCGGCATACCAAAATAAATAAGTATACGTAAGTAGGTATGCCTGCCAATTGCTAAACTTTTGTCTTATTTTCTTATTTTAAGCACATAAACTCGAAAAGTTGTGTGTAAATATTGATTACGCGCATATCACGTACGATACTTGAGCGCTAAGATTTTCGCACTGGCCTCTCAGAATCGAAGTCAGGTTATTCTCTTCGGGTGGGAGAGTGAGTATTTTGTCCGTATAATACAAATACTCCTATATGTATACATATGTGTGTGTGTGTGTGTGTCTGTGTGAGCGTGTGTGTGTGTGTGAGTGTCGTGTGGCACACGTCCTTGTGCTAGTTTTCAAGTTGCCTGGTGCCTCTGGTTGCCTTTTTGCTGACGACTGCCTTTTTGGCTGCCTGCCTGGAAATTGAAAGTCGCTCTGCCTTCAACTTATGGCTGAAAGGCGATGTGGAGAGAAAGAGAGGGGTACTAAGAGGGGGCGAGAGGCTATGTGAAAAACATTTAACGTAACATGTAAGCTACGAAACACGTGCTCCAACCATCAATTGAGCTGTTGTTTGCCATTTATTTACCTAGACTGCCACTGCCATGTGTTAAGTGCTAATTGGGTTAGCAGTTTCTTCTTTTTTAACTTCTTTTCCTATTTTCGCTCTCTGTCTTGTCTTTTGCTGAATTGGCCAATAATTGGCACTACAATACAATGAGGATAGATGCCAGTCTGGCTGGTGATTAATTTTTAAAATTACTTAATGGATAATGCCGCTAATTATATCAAAGTGTATCCAACTCACCTGGTCTGGCCTCCTAAGCCAAACCTACCTGTACTTGTAAGGCCGTTTATTCAAACGCTCGGCACGAGAGCTGGTTCTGTTATATTTAGGTGTTTCTTTTTTTTTGTAGCCATGGGGTGGCTAATTAAAGTTTTAAGTGCTTAGCCGAAACAACTAAGAGCCAAGCTAATACGACAGCTGCCAGCTGTTTGGGCATTTTTTACTGTTCAAGCAGAAAATTTTTTTTATCACAGCAAAAGCGAAAATGAGTTTGCTTTGGATTCCAACTAATTAGATTTTCGCTTCGTGAAGACTAAAGCTTAAGGCTTTCCTAAGGGTTGCCATGATGATAGCAGATATTTCCACATTCAGTTCTATTCATGCTTCTACAGTCTTTGAATACAATAATTTTTGTAGACCCTGTACTAAAGAAGGCTCTATTAAAAGGGCTGAAGGAGGGGGGACAGACACCATCAAGTATATAAATCTTGATCAGAATCCACAGCCGATTCGAAATAGCCATGTCCATCTCTCCTTTTGTCCCGCTTACTTTATTCTAATAATGCTGCCTGTACCCAAGGAAAACAAAATAGTTTAAGGTTGTTGTTTAATTACCTTAAAAATTATTATTTATTTTCAATATGCCATTTTTATAATATAAGTTACAAAGACTAGGTTTGTGAATTTGGCCAAACAAACCCGTCTTGCGGCTTGAAGTTCTGTGACGGCATTTGTGCATTATTATTGGTCCATCCGTTGTCCATAGGTGTTGAAATTGCCCATGTTGTAGGGAACTTGTTGTTGTGCTTGTTGCTGTTGCTGGTAGGGATTGCCAGTGTTACTCAACGAAAATGGATCAAATCCGTAGTCACAGAAGCGTCCATTATTTGGACCCAGTTGCTGTTGCTGCCCATGTTGTTGCAACTGATAAAACGATTGCTGTTGTTGCTGCTCCTGATGATGCTGTTGCTGCTGCTGCTGTTGCTGCTGCTGTTGCTGCTGATGCTGCTGCTGTTGCTGCTGCTGTTGCTGCTGATGCTGCTGCTGATGTTGCTGCTGCTGATGCTGCTGCTGATGTTGCTGCTGATGCTGCTGCTGTTGCTGATGTTGCTGCTGCTGCTGATGTTGCTGCTGCTGTTGCTGTTGCTGTTGCTGTTGCTGTTGCTGTTGCTGCATACTGTTGTTGTTGTTGTTGTTTAGCATGCCCATCACGTTGGCAATAATGTTTTCGGTATCCCTTGGAGATATCTTTGGTAGTCCGGTATTAAAGTTCAAGGTTGATGATTGCATGGGCATTGATGGTGATATGGATACCAAGTTTTGGCCACTTGAATCTTTGGCCTTCATCACAAGATCATTAAAATTGTAACCATCATCGTCGTCATCATTATCATCGTCAATAATGAATGTTGGAGAATTGCGCATGACAGTGTGAAATTGCAACTTGTCTGCAGTTGCCACGTGTTCCACAGGTGCCACAGAAGTAGTCATAGTTGTAGCACATGATCCTGATATTGCAGGATCGTCACGGTGACCATTAGCAATGACACGAGATAGATAATCGCTGCAGGATTCACCATCTTTGCTTAGCTCTGTAATGGTCACATATTTATGCAAACTTTCGACACGTGTCGGATCAAGTTGCTCCAATTTACGAAGATGTGCAATAAGATGCACCTGCTCCTCGTAAGAGAGATACTTAAAGTTCAGCAGCAATGTTTTTAAATCTTCATCACCTAGGGATTCAAAGCTATTGTTGGACTTCTTTTCCACCTCCTTCATCAACTTCATCAGATCAATGCCGAAATCATTGCTTCCAGCGTTATTACTGACAACATCGAAATCCAACGATCCATTGAGACCCAGTTGAGGTAAAACCTCTGACAATGTAAGACCATGGTTTTTCTTCATCTTCACCAGAAACGTATAAAAATGAACCAGACGATTCATGTCATCGGTTCTTAAATTGTCTAGCCCGTTCATTATCAATGCACTTGCTAGTTTAGAGGATACGCGTTGTTTATTAAATGGCAGCGGATATTCTTTCTTCTTGTCGAATGCCTCAAGTTTTGTATCAATCTTTTCTTTAGTTCCTAAAAGAAAAATGCAAAAAAATTTAATATTAATATAACTATTTAAAAT
Organism: Drosophila testacea; assembly: GCA_035043265.1. Lineage (NCBI taxonomy): Eukaryota > Metazoa > Arthropoda > Insecta > Diptera > Drosophilidae > Drosophila > Drosophila testacea. The sequence goes on along the minus strand of JAWNND010000826.1, from coordinate 1,193,661 downwards.
TATTTTCTTCTCTTTCGAGATTACATAAAACTGTAACTGTAAAACTCTAGAATTATCACAATGTAGGACTATTACCTTTGGTCGTCACTTGATATATGACGGTCGCAATATTGCGGATTAACTTTTTAACGACACGCACTTTTTGTTGATTCTCGAGCACTTCGGCATTGAGAATGCCCTTCAGCTTCTCCTTGATGGTCAACATGAAGAGACAGTTATCCTCTATTAGTAGTAAATCATCGGCTGTATTCGGTTTGATCCTTTCCATGGCTAAGGCCTTGCTTAGCAATGTGAGAACCTTAGGCCCAAGACTACCCAAATGATTCTCGAGAGCGGATAGCATGCGGAGCACACTAACCACAGTTAAAGGCTCCTCTGGCTCTACGATGTTATTCTTATTCCTATCCTGATCGTCTGCTGTAACAGTTGGTTGACCAGGCTGACTGTATTCCGGATAGACACTCGAGTCCAATACGCGAAATGTCTTCATAGGCTTATAGGTGTGTGAGAATCGTTTATGGCTACCTTCCCTATCCTTGTTATAAGCTCCGCCGTTTTGTTCACGTCCACGTCGTTCCCTATGTCTTTCCCGATCTCCATCACGATCATCATGACTGCGCGAACAATCGGATTTATTTCGATTGCGATTTGGACTAAATGAGCGTGAGGATCGGCGATGTGGTGACCTGGATCGTGAGTGTCTTCGGCGGCGTGTTGGCAAGGGTGATCGAGATAGTGAACGGCGGCCAAGGAGGCGTGATGATAATGGAGTCGATTGAAGTTCTTCATCGCTGATATCAATTACACTATTGGGTCCACGGTAATTGGGCTTTCGACGCACGGCATTTGATTTGGATCTTGGATTCTTGGGACTTTGGACACGTATTTTGTAGCGTTCTACAATCATCTTGATTTTCTCTTCATTCTCGTCTCCGAGCTTGAACTTCTCCTGCAGATCCTTTTTGATCTTGTTGACGGCAATGTTGAAGAGGTCAACGAATCTGTCCTTCCAGTAACTGATCCATTCGGGCTTATAATCATAGCTATTTGGATCACATTTCTTTTCGTCCTTCAACTGCTTGAAGCGACGATTCCAGAATAGTTTCCATTCCTTTGCATAATCTGGATGCTTCTCGGGCTCGGATTCGTAAGTTTCATTATCATCTCGCAGATGCTTCAACTCTAGTTCCAGCAAACAACGGAATTTCTCCCATTTGTAACGCTCCTGAGCAATGAGAGAGGCCTGCATCGATAGTTCCTTGGGTGTTGGCAGTGTTTGCTTGCTACCAACCGGAATAACTGACTTTTCCACCTTATCAACCATTGGTAAAGAGCCATTCATGACAATATTTGCCGACTGTTGTTTATCCTGCTTGTTTACCATCGATTGTTGTGCCTTAGATGGCGCAAAACTAGCATCGTCATCATCACTTGATAGGGCATCTAGGATAATAAACTTCGGCTGCAAATTGCTCATTTTTACAAAATCTGAAAACAAATCAGTCGGTTTGCTAATCTACGGATAAGTCTAAAAGAGATTTACCTCGTCTTTAGGTACTTAGTTAAATGTATGCACTGACACCGAGAATAACTGGAAAATATACAAATATAGTCGAAGATAATATTCCGAAAAGAAAGTCGACTTAATATACAATAAAGTCTACTGAATAATTAACAAACTTGTTCACGCACACTAGATCTCAAATAATGCACAAATCAACAGAAGCAAACAATTGAAATTTATTGAACGTTGTGCCAAATATTGTATCGAATGACATTTGCTGCAAAGTGTGCTTTGTTCACATTGGAACTGAATAATTATGATAATTATAATTCGATTATTTAATCGGAAATTTTGAAATGATGTTAAACTTGGTCTATCGATTTGTGTAAACTCAAACCAATCGTAATCCAAATGTTCAATTTTTGACCCTGTACCTTAAAAAACAACAAAAGGGTCTATTAAGTTTGTGCAACTGGCTGACGGAGGCGTGGCAGACCCTATAAAGTATATTCATATATTCTGGATAAGCACCAACAGCCGAGTCGATATAGCCATGTCTGTCTGTCCTTCTGTCCCTTTTTTGAACACCTATGTAGATCTCAGAGACTATAAGAGCTGGAGACACCAAATTTGGTAAAAGGTTTTTCTATATTTTGCCTAAATCAGATTTGTTTAAAAATTTTATCACGGCCCTAACGCCTCTACTTGCTCTACTGTAGCTTAATGGATATTTATTATAGATTCCATTTAGATTACTAAATATATCTATAATAATAAATAATGATAAATATATCTATATAATACTATAATGTAATAATATTTAATTTATAGTTGTTAAGACTTTGGTTTAATCATCATTTGAGTAAATTTTAAAGGTCGGTCCATTTTCCAATCCCTCCATTCAATGCTGTTGACATCTTTATTAGTATCTTCAGATATGTAGGGTGCATTAAGATTACTGCAAATAGATATTAACTTTAAATAAAATAACCTTTAAGAGGATTTCCACTTCTTACCACATATAGCATCGGTTAAACCACCAGCCGGACCTATAGGTCCTAGCGCAATTATTAGGATCAGTTTTGGGATTTTTATCTGGTGTTGAAAATAACGTATTTTTATGACTCTCCATTGAATTACCAGCATTACCAGAATATGATCCAAACATTTTAAGCATATAGTGTTCTTCCTCGCTGCCAATAACAAAGTCACTGTATCTGGCATATCGTGTTTCATTAGCAAAGTCCATTAGAGAAATATACAATTCATGGGGTTGCGATCGTGTCAGTAAATAAAGCTTTTCTAGACCAATGAAAAACTCTCCTCGCAAATCACCAAATCCCTGACGATACTCTGCCCAGTTTCGATTAAAGTTTACAGATCCATCCTTACGCCGCTGTATAACAGTCCATCCAGATCCAGCTAAACTCGAATCACAGGATACAGAAAAAGCCTCCATGCCAGGAACTTTTATATCATAAACATCATTTAATTTACCGATGCAACTCGAAGCTAAACAGCTTTCTGATTTTACTTTATATTCTATAAGCTTCTCCTTCATTTGAGATTGTAATTCATCCCTTGATGCAATTATGTTGGTCTTCTCTAAAGTTTCATTTTTAAACTGCTCCGACATTTCCTCACAAATTCCCAGCTTAACGGAAATTTCATTTTTACTTTTTTCAGAAGTTCTCATGGTATCCTCATAGACTCCAAGTTTAGCAGTAGTTTCATTTTTATACTTTTCAGAAGTTATTATTTGTTCTGCCAATTGAAGATCTTTATTCCTTATGGTCTCTTCATATATTCCAACCTTTGCTTGCAAATCTGCAAGCTTGATCTCCAAATTCCTTAAAGTGATGCTTTGTTCCTGAATCTGTTGATCCTTCACCTGTACGCTGACTGTGTGCTCCAGTACTGGTTGTACTATGTTGAAACAATATTCATAGCACTGTCCCTCCATCTTATTCATGAAAGCTAGTGTCTTAGGAAAAAATTAAATAACATTTATTTTAAATGTTCCACGCTTCTCAATTTTAACTTACAGAGTTTTCTACTTTATTGGTGATAGTAGATTGTTCATATTCGTTATTCGATCTTATTTGCGCCGAAACTAGTAAAATAATTAAGTTAACTAAAAAGATTTTCATTTTAATGCGAAATTTTTACAAACGTTGCTGAATAAAATTTAAATTGAAACTAAATCTGACTGCGCTCGAGTTTCTTATATTATGCCTGAGGCTCTCTTTTAAGCATTTACTTATCAGCTGTATTAATATATAAAAGAAATTCTCTTTTCTTCTTCTTCTTTCCAGAATTAAATTGTGATATTTATAATCTTTCTAGAATTATATATATAGTGAAGTCTTAGTCATTTATATCCTATGTATGAAATTTTTTATTAAAAATACAACGTTATAAAACAAAACAAGATCATTTATTATTATCTTTAATTTGAATTTCACAAGTTGATGTAACCAAATAAAATGTCAAGAAGTATTCTTCAATTAAAAGAATGTTTTGTTTGGTTCTTAGTAGATGCTTTACTTAGTCAAATAGGTAACCAAGAACCATTGTTTTCCCGTTTAAGAACTTTCATTAAGATCAAAAGTCTGTGTTTTAAACTGAATATTTAGTTTTCAGTGTGTTTCAATTTATATTACGATTCAATTGTTATCTTAAAATATATGTAGTGCAAGCTAACTTTGGCGCGCCAAAGTTTGGATACCCTTGCAGTGCCCTGTGTAAGCCGACAGATTTTTTATAAAATGTGTTAGATGTTGATTTTTAACCGATCGTTCCTATGGCAGCTATATAATAAGGTAGTCCGATTTAAACCAAATTTGGTCAGCCTGTTTAAAACTTATTCAAACACACAATGTGTATATTTGGTTGAGATATTTTGAGAAACAAAAAAGCTATTTGATATAGTTATCCGATCCGGCCGGTTTCAACATATGTACTGCGTGCAGCAAAAAGACGGACCTGTACCAAGTTTCATCAAGATAGCTTCAAAACTGAGAGACTAGTTTGCATAGAAACAGACGGACAGACGGACATGGCTATATCGACTCAGCTCGTTGCCCTGATCAAGAATATATATACTCTATGGGGTCTGTGAGGCCTCCTTCAATGCGTTACACATTTCGTGACAAAATGATAATACCCTCTGCAAGGGTATAATAATATTTAATTTCTTCCATAATCCCTCTAGTAATACAAATTAAATACACATAAATATGTATATTATGATAAGTAAGTACATAGTCATATCGAATGACATCATCATCAGCAGGTTATTTGGAAAGCCCATTAAATAGAATTTGATAATGAGATGCCCCGTCAAGTTGAAGCGCAATGCAGTCGCATAAATTGTTAGCTAATTAACATCAACATTTTCGCATAAATATAATGATAAACACATCAACAGTCATTAGGGGAAAAGCAACTGAAAGGCAATAGCTGAGTTGAGAAACGATGATGACAAAATCCCATGACCAAATTTAATGTCTCAGCCTCGACATGAATTTTAATGCCAAGCGACATTCTACCCCTTTTCTCGTAGTCAAAACAAATGTTTGCCAGGATAAACAGATAGTCTGACTGTGGGAAACGCAGAGAGAGAGGGATACTAAAGAGGGAATGCAAAACAAATGCATCTGCAGTGTTGCAGTGTTGCAACAGCTGCTGGTGTGACTGTCATAGACACCACCAAGGACCACCGGCTGTTGGTGGTTACTTTTGGTTGACACTTTACACAGTGGCACAGCCCATAATCAGGACAAGTGTCCTGCTGCTGTTGCTACCGCAGCAGTTGCATGTGCATGAAGCTGCATTATGTATTATTATTTGATGCATTTTGCATATAACGCAGGCAGGCGGGCAGGCAGGCAGGCCTGGATGTCCTCAATGTGCAGGTGACATTACGGGCAGTCTGTGGAAACCGAAACCGGAGACAGCAAAGTGAATGGGAATGAGGAGATGTCAGGATGCAGGCGGAGGGACTTAGCCTTGAGCAAAAGTTGAGCACTGTGCTCATGATTTATGCACGTGTTTAGTGTGAAAAATGTACATTAAAAGCAAAACTCCCCAAACAGGCGAAAGTGTTGCCAAGAGAATGTTTTTGCACAGGAGCAAGGAGCTGTAACTAAAGAAGTCTCGCCAGGCACGCAGGCAGGAAGTGAAAGTGTGTTAGACGACGCGCATGTGTTGCTCCTTCGTATTGAGGTCACTGGTCATTATCAAGATGTTGCAAAAGAAATGCCATAAAGTGTCCTTCCACCACCTTCTTCTCCTCCACCTTCCTCCTATTGTGGACTGTTGTGGCTGTCGTCAGCAGGCCATTTGATATGCAAGGCAGATAAAGGCCAACGCGCATTCAGTGCCTGGCCAAAAGCCAAAAGCCAGCTGCCTACAGATTACAGGCGAAAAGGCGAACAGGACATTCAGACCGACGGACGGACGGACGTACAGGCAGGAAGAAGCACGCTTCTTGAAAGCAACAAAAGCTAGAATAGTTTAATGCCAGTGTAACTGCAAGTTGACTCAGCAGCTTCTTTGGCAAGGAAAAAGTAAGATTCTTGCACCTCCCACTACTTATTCTCAATGGAATTTATGTGAATGAATGTGTTTCGAATGATTAGCTAATTTCCATTGCCTTAACTTACTTATCGACACTTATCAACCTTAGATAAGATTTGGCAATTAGATATAAAGGTTCCAAGTAAAAGTTCGAAAAACTTTAATAGTGTAACTAAAATCAGTGCAATCGGTAACGAATAATTGCAGTTATGAATTGTATTTAGAAAAAACGCTAACAAAATTAACTTTTAAATCAATTTTAAAATTAATCTAGAAGATATTCATAGAAAACTTACATGTCTCTTATTCAGTTAACGATTAACATACTAATAATAGTTTATACTTTATGTGGTCATTGACCGACAAAATGATTGTCAATGAACTCACAACCGGAAGAGTTTGCTGTAAATTTCCACAGTAACTTCCATTTCTGATCATTTTCACTGCACATCGAAGAAATCAATTTAAAAGTGTTGTCTGCTACTTTTATGTTCATTGTTTATGTACGAAAAAGATAAACAGTTTCAGTTATATAGTCGTATTATATATATAATCATATTGAAGTAGCAAATTGTCAATTCATTAACAGGAATTTCAAGTTAACCGAAGAATGAATTCTGATACAAAATACAAAGTACTTATACTTCCTTGTCTTGTAATATAAACTTTATACCATAAAGTATACAAGCATAAATATAAAGTGCATTGATCGGATCACTATGTCTACACAATATATATATAACTGATGCATAAAATAATAATTTGAAACTTAAGAAATAATCATATTTATCCAACTAAACTGTTGACATATATCAAATACAAAATACATATATTTTTTAATAATTAGCTTAATTTATAATTATTGTGTACAGTATGTGTTTAGTTTTTGGCCTTTTTTAACATCGTTGACGTGCTGTCATTTAAGCCATTGCCCTCCTTTGACTTTTTTGGTTTCCTTAAGCGGCTTGTTTGAGGATTGCTGGAATGGAAACGCCTCCTTCCCTTTAGAAGTACGCATAATTCTTACTTCAGATGGGAAAGTCTGGTAGCTGGTAACTGGTAACTGGCAAGCTGGCATTTGGCAGCTGGCAGTTTCTCAATGTTACACTCATTCACGCCCAAAAGCTGGCAATAAAATGCCAGTGCCAAAGAGCCATGCGGGCCACGCCCACACGAGTCAGCCTTTCAATTTCAGTTGGTACACATTGCAAGAAGATGGCAATAAGAATTGAAATGGAATGGAATGAAAGGCGAATAAGAAAATGATGCAGAAGCAGTTGGAGGAGGGGAAAGGGAGAGGGAACTGCAACGACGACAGCCTGCAATTGTTTGCACTTGCTCTATATTTTCATTCTTTTTTATTTCTTTCTCTCTTTTTTATTTTGTTGGTTTGCTCTTTTGTGCCTTTGGGAGGCAACTGCTGCAATTTGCGCGCCCGGCCTTTGTCCAAAAACTGCAAAAACTGTAAAGAAAAGAAAAATAAATAAAAAGGGAAAAAGCAGGGCAAGAAAATTGCAGAAAACTCACCTCTAGTTGGGGGTGGGGGTGGACGTGGGCTTTGCTTTGTGGCGCGTTTAGCGCAAATTTTCACTCTTCTTTTGGTCCATGGTCATATATTACTATTTTCTCGCCTGGCCTTTAAACAAATTGCATAAACATTTGTTACCTGACTAAAGCAGCTTTTATGCTGTTGTACATATATTTATTTGATACACCAACACACACACACACACACTCGCACTCACACACACAAACTTTTGTTGTGTGTTTGGCTCTTCAGATACATTTGACAAAGGGAAAGGGAGAGCAGGAAAATTGCATTTTTATAGCCGCGCGCTGCTTTTACGTTCTTAAGTCCGTTTTATACCTGTTGTTTATTTATGGCCTTCTCTGTGTGCGCCTTTTACATACTCCCTGCTTTTCCCCCTTTGCCCATTGGCTTTACCATCTTTGTTTTCCTGCCAGCTGTGTCCTTCCTCTTTTAAAACTTTTGTTTTTCCTGCTACGCCCTTTTTTCTTTTGCGCAACAAATGAATTTTTGAGAATAAACGATATGCTCTTAGGCCATGTGAGCGTATTTGTATCTCTGGTAGTATGTGTTATGGCCAATATGATGTTACAGTGACAGAATGAATGTGGTGTTTGTAAACAATTTGCATGATTCTTGAGAATCAAACGAAGAGAGAAATTAAAAAACATGCAAATTGCTACAGTTATTGGATCAATAAGAACCAAGATACTATATATTAATTCCCTTTACAATTTAATTTAACATTTCTTACTGATACAAAATATATACAAAAATAATATTAATTTAAATAATTCTTTTCTCTCTTTATAGGTAAGCTTCTGGATGTTTTCTGGTAACAAACGTGGTGAATATTAAATAAGACTGATGACAAATAAAACAATTATTTAAATTTGTAAATTAAGAATTAAATTAGGTTTATAATATATCAAACAGCTACGTAAATTTACAACCAACGTTTAAAGTACATAAAAGCCAAAGCCTTATAAGATATTGCTCTAATGAAACACTCTATTGCCCTTTTTAAGAGCTTCTAAATGTTCAAAATGTAAATTGCCGATTAAAGTAACGATTATACATAAATTTAGCTATCAAATTTAGCTAACAAAACACACACACAATATTTAAAGATTCCGTTGGGGACAAAAGTAGACAAACAAATCTGAGAGGGTTAGAAGTGTGGACCGACGAGGGTCTGATCGATGCCCAAAAGCCATTCATTTAAAGGACATCATAATCAAGTCCCAAAAGACAAACGACTGGGCAAACAGCAATCTTTCAGGGAATATATGCAAGCAAAAATTATTTATTAATTACTCACACCCAGCATAGTAGTATACAGATGCTGTGGCAATTAAATCAATATAAAGAGCTACAAAATGAATGCATAAATAATTGATTTAATTTCCATGTTTGCCACAAAAAGACAGAAAGGGAGAGGAAACGAGTGAGTCTGGCTTGTGGGGTCGTGTTCAGTATTATGTTATTTATTTATATGTTTTATATGCAAAAAATGTGTTTAATTTTCAACATGTACACAGCACTCTAAAATGCATGTTTTGCCTGCCATAAAAATGCTCCTAGCATCAGTAGCAAAATGTATTTAAAATGTCCACAATTGACACACAACGAGTCTGGGACGCTTGTGCTATATATTACAAATATATGTATAATATCAACAATGAGTGGGTAGAGGGCGAATCCCATATGGTAGGCTCTTTGTGGTTGGTCTGTAATTTTCAAAATTAATAATAATTTTCATACGAAACATTGGAATAAACTACATTTTATTTGTATAATGATAAATGTTAAATGTATTAAAATGTTTACATGGTTATTCAAATGCTATATTAAATGTGCAAGGCATTAATTCTGTTATTTTTAAACATAATAAGAAATTAAATCTTTGAGACACTCATTTACTTTAAATTTAAAAATATCTGTGAGTATAGCAACACATATGTAAGTATAAATAAAATTAAATTCAGATTTTTAATGGGTTTTTTCCTTATTATTTTCTTTGTTAAGGTAATAATTATTTTCAAATCAAAGGAATGAAAACAATTGTGTTTAAAATAAATTATTGCATAAATTTAATTTCCTTAAAAAAGCTTGAAAGTCTTTTAAATTGAAATTTTTTGGATACAGTAGATAGATAGAGTATTCACTTCAACACATCGCATTCAGTACAAAACTGCGAATATAAATTATAAATTTATGTGTTAAATTTCGACGCGCCTTTGTCGTTGCCAGTGGCATCCATTTTGACATTATGAATTTATGCGCAGTCTGGAAAAAAAAATATGAAAACATTGTGTACTTGTTTGTACTATGTATATACAAATCTATATGAATGTGTACTGGTGTGCATGCATATATATAAGTATATACTAGTATATGCATGGCATAATTTCAGTTATGCCCTCAAAACAGCAAACTAACAAACCAACAACACAAACTCTGTTCTTATGTGTGTGTGTGTGTGTGTCTGGGTGTGTGTGTGTGTGTTTCTGGGTGTGTGTGTGTCATGTATTGCAAATGCGAGCATGAAACTCCATGTGATCCAGTATGAAATAAATGCTCTCGTACTTAATACATTGTAGAGTCTGACAGTTGTTCTGTCTGTCGCTGGATTCTACTATCTGACAGTGAGTCACTCCCGCTTCGGCTTCGCATGGGTCTCTCTGGTCTGTCATATGGCTCATTCTCTTCATTTCATTTAGCTTTTGTAGTTATTGTTTGTTTGACTGCCACACAGCTTGACACTGTGACCATATGGAGCTTACAGTACAGTGGGGCTTCCTCAATTCCTAACTACACTTAAAACTGATTTTTGTTATTGTGTTTTGTTTGAAAATTTTCTATATTTTGGTTTAATCATCATTTGCACAAATTTAAGAGAGTTATTTTGCCATCCGTTCCATTTAACACCAGGTTCATTAAGTTGAGTTGCATTCTTATTATAAACTCCATTTAGATTACTGTAGATTAAAAGCAAAAGTTAAGTAATATTATAGAAACATTTTTGAAATGATCTCTCCTAATAAAGTAAATTGAAATAAATATATAGATAATGTACTGATTGTTATTGACATTTTCCTCCAATCCATGCTTTTGAAATCTTCGTCAGTATCTTTATATTTATTGAGAAGTCGCACTTACCAATAATAGCAATTTTCGAACCACCAGCCAGAACTATAACTTTTAGCGCAATTGGTTTTAGCTGTATCATGATCCCGATCTGATGTTGAAAATTGAATATTCCTATGATTCTGCATTGAATCACCAGCATTTCCAGAATATGATCCAAGAACTTTCAATTCATAGTATTCTTTCTCGCTACCAATGACAAAGTTACTGTATCTGGCATATCGTGTTTCATTTTTAAAGTCCATAAGATAAATATACAATTCATTAGGTTGCGATTGTGTCAGTAAATGAAGTTTTTCAAGTCCAATGAAAAATTCGCTATTCAAATTTCCAAAACCTTCCTTATACTCTGACCAAGTTCTATTAAAGTTCACACTGCCATCCATTCTTCGCTGTATGACGGTCCATCCGGAACCTGCCAATTTCGAGTCACACGGCACTGTAAATGTTTGGGGTTTTGTATTGTGGACCTCAATCATATGGAGTTCGGTCAATTTACCAACACAACTAGAAGTCTGTTGATATGCTGTGATCTTAGCTTCAAGTTGTTTGATTTTTTCAGAACTTACAGATACTTGAGAGTCTTTTGAGCTGATTTCGGATTGCAAATCATTTATTACTTTTGTTTTAGATTTCTCCTTGGATTGCAAATCATTTATTGCCTTATCTTTTGCCTTGACTTCGGATAGCAGGTTTGCTATTTGATTCTCATTTTGAAGAATCAGTTTTTGTTGATTTAGACTATGGCTTTTATACGAGGCACTCAATTCGATTTGCTGTTCCAATTGCAAATTCTTATGATTGATCAATTCATTTAAATTGACTATTATCGCCGCTTGTTCCTTAATTTTATCCTGAAACTCAGAGAATTGTTTTGTTTTCGATTTTACAGAGTCTGCATATTGTAGAAGCGGTTTCACAACTTGATAGCAATATGTACTGCATTGTGAGTCCATTTCCTTAGAACCTGTGTAGCACTGAATACTTTAATTAGTCAAATTTTATAAGCAAATTAGATTTAATTACTAACCGATCCATTCACTTTCAAGATCATAAACAATATCGCTAATATACGTACAATTTTATTCATTATAAATTCATTTGCGTAAATTCCGTCCGTTCACAATTAAACAAAATTTAAAGTGAACAATTCTGATTGTGAATCGCCTAAAGACATCTCTTGTTGATTTTATTTCAACGTCTTATCACCTATTATTTATTGTGTAATTGACCTGTGGTTTAATCATGTCAGTTCTTATCATCTGATTTCTTTTAGAAGTGAATTTTTGCAATCAAGAAAAGTATGCCAAATGATTTACGAATACTTTTATACTTTCTTTTCAAGAGCACAGTAATTCGCGTTATTCGGTGTCATTCGGATTTGTTGATTTTGGTTTTTACACGACACGTCATTCCGCGATTTGTGGTTCGATCAAAATAATCCGACTGTCCACTCTTTATACAAGCGTTGTTTTGGTTAAAATAAAGTGTTTATTGTGCTTCAAAAATAAAATAATGGCAAATATTGGCAGAAAAGTGCAATTATGAACTTTTGATAAAAATAAAATACTGCAATTCAATAGGCCGATTATAGAATAATAAATATAGAAATAATATATTCAGTTGATTGTTGCTAACATTTTTCGCCAATCAATGCTATTGCCATCATAGTCAATATCTTTACATACATACACAGGCAAGGTTTAAAATTGCTAAAAAAAAGTATATTTATCAATTTAAGTATAAATTAACCTAGAATTCTAAGTGCTTACCAATGATAGCAACTGTGAAACCACCTGTCAGAACTATACCTCATAGCGCAATTGGTTGTAGATGTATCATGATCCCTATCTGGTGTTAAAAATTGTATATTCCTATGATTCTGCATTGAATCACCAGCATTTACAGAATATGATCCAATTATAGTCAGCTTATAGAACTCTTTCTCGCTGCCAATAACAAAGTTACTGTATCTGGCATATCGTGTTTCATTAGCAAAGTCCATTAGAAAAATATACAATTCATGAGGTTGCGATCGTGTCAGTAAATAAAGCTTTTCTAGACCAATGAAAAACTCTCCTCGCAAATCACCAAATCCCTGACGATAATCTGCCCAGTTTCTATTAAAGTTTACAGATCCATCCTTACGCCGCTGTATGACAGTCCATCCAGATCCAGCTAAATTTGAATCACAGGATACAGGAAATGGCTCCATGCCAGGAACTTTTATTTCATATACATCATTTAATTTACCGATGCAACTTGAAGCTAATCAGCTTTCCGATTTAACTTTACATTTTATAAGCTTCTCCTTCATTTGAGATTGTAATTCATCTTTTGGTGTAATTATATTGTTCTTGTCTATTGTTTTATGTTTATACTTTTCAGAAGTTATTATTTGTTGTGACTTCAAGCTTAACTGTAATTTCATTGTTACTCTTTTCAGAAGGTAGGAGCTGATCTGCAAGTTGAACGTCTTTTTTCTTTTTGGTCTCTTCGTAACTTTGAATCTTTTCTATAGTTTCATTTTTATACTTTTCAGTAGAATGTGTTCTGCCAATTGAAGATCTTTATTTCTGATGGTCTCCTCATATATTCCAACCTTTGCTTGTAAATATGCCAGCTTGCTCTCTAAATTCCTTAAAATAATGCTTTGTTCCTGAATCTGTTGCTCCTTTACCTGTATGTTGACTGTATGTTCTAGTACAGGTTGTACTATGTTAAAACAATATTCATAGCTCTGTCCCTCCATTTCCCTTAAAAGTGAGAATTTCCAAGCAATTTTTTAAAAGAGATTTTTCTTAATACTTCACACCTGTAATTTTTAACTCACTGACATATCCACTTCATTGCTGATCGTAGACTGTTGATATTCAGTATTTAATTTTATTGGTAGGAAAATAAGTAAAATATTAAAACTTGTTAAAAAGATTTTCATTTTAAGAGAAATCAACTTAAATTTGTAACTGAATGTAGCTGAGCTCGAGTCTTCCCTTCTAAGTCGGAATCTCTCATTGGACCATTTTTTTTATCAGCTGGTATTGAAAGAGAATTAAATAAAAGAGAGTTTCTGTTGTGGAATATATTTCATGAATTATATACTACATATACGTACTCGTAAACACATTATACTTACATTGTGTACAATTGTGCTCATATGCAGCTAACACAGCTATCAGAAAATCAAATTTTATTTTGAAGTAAAGTAATTGTTCAAGTATTAGCTGCATTTTTAATATATTTTTATTTAGTTCCGGTTCCCTTACTTCTTTTGAAACTGATTTAGTTGCTATGTTATATTCCTGTTATAAATGGTAATAAAATTCAACAGGTGCTGCGTTGTCAGTTAATGAAATAAAGATCAAATTAAGTCGATCTGTAAATAATCTGTCAAATAATTATATATAAAATAATTACGTTCGGTAGCAAATCAAGTATAGAAAAATATCATATTTTTCTTTAACGCAGTGTATATTTCGTGGTAAAACTTTTATAACCTGTGCTATAATGTAAAATTACAAAATAGTTAAGTAATATAATATGCAGTATACATATAAAATTTTCAAAAGTATAATTTAAATTTATTACTCAGTCTGCTTTTGGTTTAATCATCATTTGAGTAAATTTCATTGATCGGTCTTTCTTCCAACCTCTCCATTCAATAAGATCAACATCCTTATCTGTATCTTCATGTACATAGGGTCCGTTAAGATTACTAGAATATATATATAGCAATTTCAATTGAAGTCAAAGTAGAATTTTAAAAGCATACCAATGGTAGCAATCTTCGAACCACCAGCCAGAACTAAAATATTTAGCGCAATCTTTTGAATGATCCTGATCTGGTGCTGAAAATGGTATATTTTTATGAGATTCCATTGAATCACCAGCATTTCCGGAATATGACCCAAGAACTTTCAATTCATAGTATTCTTTCTCGCTACCAATGACAAAGTCACTGTATCGTGCATATCGTGTTTCATTTTCAAAGTCCATAAGATAAATATACAATTCATGTGGTTGCGATTGTGTCAGTAAATGAAGTTTTTCAAGTCCAATAAAAAATTCTCCAGTCAAATTGCCAAAACCTTCCTTATACTCTGACCAAGTTCTATTAAAGTTTACACTGCCATCAATTCGTCGTTGTATGACAGTCCATCCAGATCCAGCTAAACTTGAATCACAGGATACAGAAAAGGCCTCCATGCCAGGAACTTTTATATCATAAATATAATTTAATTTACCGATGCAACTCGAACCTAGACAGTTTTCGGATTTCACTTTATATTCTATAACCTTCTCCTTCAATTGGGATTGTAATTCTTCCCTTGATGCAATCATGTTGTTCTTATCTATCGTTTCATTTTTACATTTTTCGAAAGCTAGGATCTGTTGTGCCAATTGAAGATCTTTATTTCTTATGGTCTCCTCATATATTCCAACTTTTGCTTGCAAATCTGCTAGCTTGTTCTCCAAATTCCTTAAAGTGATGCTTTGTTCCTGAATCTGTTGCTCCTTCACCTGTATGTTGACTGTATGCTCTAGTATAGGTTGGACTATGTTAAAACAATATGCATAGCACTGTCCCTCCATCTCGTTTATAAGAGAGAATTTCTAAGAAAAACATTTAAAATCAATTTAAAATTGTCAGCTATTGGAATTTTTAACTTACTTTATTGCTGATCATAGTTTGTTCATATTCATGCTCCGATTTTATTGGTACCGAAATGAGTAAAATAATTAAACATAATATATAGACTTTCATTTTAATAAGAATGCTTTACAGTACTTCGTTGAATCAACTTAGATTTAAAACTGAATCTGGCTGTGCTCGAGCTTATCATGTTTTGTCTAAAGCTTTCATTTGAGCACTTACTTATATGTTGCATTACATAGTGATATTTCTAGAACTACTTATATATGCAGAGAAGTGTTAGTCATTCGTATACTTTGTAAAAGATTATATTAAAAGTTAAATAATATAAGTACAATACGATACAAATTGTTAATATTATTTGCTTTTTGTTTGAATTTCACAATTTTATATACCCAAATAACTTTTCAGAAAGTAGTCTTCACTTAGAAGATTGCTTTGTTTGGCTTTTAACAGGTGCTTAACTTGGTCAACTTGGTAAACATGAACCCTTGTTTTCAAAGCATTAACACATCATCTGTGGACAACATTTTCTTCCACTGTGCTCAACTCCATGTGACTTTCTTTATTTGTTTACTCGAGTTATGTGACGAAACCAAGCCCAAGATGCTACCCAACAATTACATTTTGTGCACAATTTATTCATGTTTTGCAACCTTTCTTTGGGCATTAGACAGCGACGGTGGCAGTGACGACAATGAGGAGATAGAGACGAGAAATACGACGGAAGCTATTGTTTTGAATGGGGCGACGATGGCGCCATCATTGAGTTGGGTTCGGTGAGTCAGAGAATCGCACATGTTGGGGCTGCTTTTGGTTTGGCTTGACAACCACAGGCTCAGTTCCTGCGGCTTCCATTTTCATCATCATAAAGTCTGTTGAAAGGAAATCGATATGGGTAACTTAATCATGAAATGAAGTCGACGTCAAGTTGTCTTTCATTTTTCAATTCCATGCAGGTCCCATACCCTAGCTTCGAGCAATATAAATCAATCATGGAATGTGTAACGTTGTACATAATATATCTAGATAATGATATTGATGGAAATATTTTGATCGTTGACGGAACTTAACAAAACAGCAGGTGGCAAAGCGAAAAAATCAGTAATATTTTAAATTTTAAAATGTTTAGAAACAAATATGTATTATTAGATACGTACACAACAAATAAAAATATGTCTTTTATCGTGATAATTTTAATGTGATTTTTAGTGCCATGAAAAATTAATTACTACATACTGAAAAACAATTCGTTTAGGTTTCGGCTCCGATTTCAATAACTGCTTCCGTTATAGGTTTCGGTATTATCTCCTGATTATATATGAAAGACTCTAGATCCACAACTAAATTTTAAATGTTTATCTATTTATTAATATAGTCGTTTGATAATGTTTTTAAATGAAAGTTGTTGCTAAATTCACACCGGTAGTTTTAATATATGCAAGAGAATATAATATTCGACTTGTATATTTCCGTTGTTTTTGTTGTAGTTGTTGTTGTTATTGTTGTCACGTCTTCATGTGGGCGCTGTTCGTGCGTTGCCAACTACTTTTCCACTTGGCCTTTGTTTACCTATGAGTAGTACGGTGTACGAAGTGGCCAAAAGTTTTTCCTTGCTTTTCTGTTTGTTTTCATGTCTAAGTTAGCTTACTTTTGTGTAGTCAAAAAAATAGAGAGAGAGAGAGAAAAAAACCTTCCTTTTAGCTATCCGCTTTGGCTTATGTCTGCCTCCAATCACCCTACCCTCCCTCGTCTCTTTCTTTGTTGCCAATTTTGTTCATTTCCGTTTGCGACTCCATTGGAACTTCGACTTACTTTACACATTTAGCTGGAATGCAGGTCAGTGCTGTGCAGCTTTATATTAATTTTGTAGCTGTCGGTTTTCCCTGGGTTCAACCGTCTGTTTCGAGCTCTTTTGTAAACTAACAACAAATGTTGTTGCTGCTGCTGCTGTTGTTGTTGTTGTTGTTGTTGTTGTTGTTGTTGTTGTTGTTGTTGTTGTTGTTAGAAGCATTCAGCTTGGCATTCTTAGCAGGTAGTCATTCTTATGCCTTATTGTTTCATTATGCAAACACTTTTTCAACTTGGCCAACGTAAGTTGCTGTGGCTTTTATTGACTGTATTCCCAGTTGACTCAAGTCTTACGTAGTCGGCTTTGTCCTAGTTAACCAAGATATAACAAAGTTGAAGCCGTATAGAAATTTACAAGATTTATTAAACACGCAAAGCATTTAAAGTAAATATTTGATGGAAATTAAACTCTTTAAAATTATAATAATAATTGATTTTTGATCTGTTTGCCATTTGAATACATTTAAGCAGCTTAGATAGCCATTTGATTACAAATTATTGCAGCTTGATTTAGCCATAACAATTTTAATATTAATTATTCCCAGATAAATTAAAAGCTTACAACTTAGTTTAGTTTAGAGCGAGACTACAAAGCACTTACAGAACATATAAATTATTTTCGTCTAATTTAATATGCATATAACATGTTATTCATGTATGTATGTGGTAAAAATATGTTCTTGTAAAGACGTGGGTATTATATTTAACATATCGCGCAATGACCCACATTGAATATCATTGTAAATTTCCTAAAAGAAATATGTGTGTCCTTCAATTATTTTACACAAGCCTCGTGATTGGGATCTGTTTTTTTATATCAACATCGTTGGGTAAATAAAAAATATGTATACTCGTTGGTCTGACGTTGAGCGAGGTTATAAAATCGAACGCAAAAAATATTTGATACATTTCATCAAGTTATTTAAAGTTCATTAAAAATGTATGTCCATCAGGAATGAATGACAAGAGTGAGAGAGCGAGAGAGAGAGCTCATTGAAAGGAAAATTTAAATAAGTGAGACCTTTTTGAATGTTATTTAAATTATTTACTTTTAGCCATGTGTCTGCACAATTTTCATTTAGCCGCAAGTCGGGCAAGCAAGCAATTAGCAAAGTTTTGCAGTTCAATTGTGCAACACATTTTGCAGTCCCCACTTTTAACAGTTGGCAACTCGCTTCAAATGGCATTGGCAACCCACAAACTTCACTGATGGCCACATCAACAACACAAATAGTTACAGCAACAAATAAATTAACTTTTACTATACAGCTGTTGATACTTTTTGATTGCTATCACTGCATAAAAATGGGAGGCGCTTAGCAAATAGAACATATAGCCAACCAAACCATTTGGAGAAATATATATTTTTGCATTTTCTATGCAGTTGACAACTCTATGCATAAAAACAAGGAACAAACAAACAACAACAACAACAACGACGCTGACGACAGGATACACAACAATCTAGCCAATGGGGATGACAACTTTTCTAATTTTCTGTCTATTTCTGTGTGCTTGTGAGTGTGACTTTTTCTGTAAATTGTAATTCGAGCGAGTTGCTGTTTTTTTTTTATTTTTTTATTCTGTTTCAAGATATTTTACTTGTTTATTTCTACCGTACTGGTAGAGTTCTTTATTGGATGGTGTTATCAGAAGCAGAATTGGTGGAAGTAATAGTGGCAGTCACTGAGTGATAGTTGGGGAGAGTAACGAAGCAATATATTTGATTAAAAACGGCGTAATTTTGTCACAAATTAACCAACATTGTTAGTAATTTAAAATTCCTTTTTGTTGTAAATGTTACTAGAAGTGACTGTCACTGTTATCTGTAACCTTGTTGACCATTTATAAATAAGTTAAAGTTGAAGTTGACTTTACACTGTCACAAGTTAGTGAAAAGACATTGTTAATGTGTTTAAAAATAAATAGACGCTAGAGATAGTTTTGTAAATTCTCCATGGTCATATGAAATGAAATAACTTGCTTAATGAGTAATACAAAAAAATAAATGACTCAGCTTAATAGAAGAAACTCTGGCTGTGATACTTGCAGAATGAAAGCGTATTGATAATGACAATTAAAAATTAAACCGGGACATTAAGAACTTGCACTAACATATGTTGACTTGAAAATATGTTATGTGTAACGTATATAAACTCTCAATAAATGTTATATCTTACTCTGTCTCTCTTGCTTTCTTCCACTCTGTCTCCCCGCGAACTTGTGAGCTGACTCCCATGATAAACGTAGTTCATTTTAATTACTATCTGTACTTACATAACAATTTCATGGCATACTTTTATGTCGTACCCTTCGACCCACTTATTGTGCATAACTTACGTTACTCAACACTGTTGTGCTGCAAGTCAGACAGAGAGCGAGTGTGAGTGGGAGGCATAGTCGAAAATGCAACATGGCGCGCAATAGTTGGTAAAATAAACAAAAGTTTTCGCCTGTTCTGGCACATTGGAAACTTTATTTCTGTGCTTCGTTCCCTGAGCTCTGTCATTTTGTTGTATATTTCAGAATAAAATAGACTTTTTTTATGTAAAGCTTTTTTTTTTTTTTGATTTTAGAGACTCGATGTTTACTGCTGAGTGAATATTTTAGTCATTTTTAATATTTCTCTCTCCAATTTGTCCCAGTACTTTTATTTTGCTTGTTCAATTGGAAGAATTTCGTTTTCCATTTTGATGGGAGAAAAACTACAACTCCTTGCATAGTTTGCATGCCTTCAGAGTCTGTGATTGAAAGGCATTTCGTGCTTTTTTGGGATGTGATTTTTGGTCTGAACATTTGTTGCATGTCACATTGTTGCTGCTGCTTGCTGTTGACTGCAACATAGTTGCAATAGTAGTTGCTGATGCTTTTTGTTTGACTCGGCTTACAAATGTTGCAACGTGCAACTATTAAATAGTTCTGCAGCAGCTGCCACTTTCAAGTGGCTGAAGCTGCCACAAAAACTTTGTGCTTTGTGCCACTTAAATGTAACCTACAAATTTCCAGAGACCAACAAAACTTTGCCATATCTTTGAACGTTCAAATGTAACAAAGAATCATCAAAAGTATTCAAAGAGTTTCATTTGAATTCTCTTAGCTTGGTCAAGACTTTCCTCTGAAGGTTTTATCTGTTTTAATTGAACAACAATTTAAAATGTTTCCTATAATTATATTTAAGACTGAATAAAATTTAGAATTGATTTATGACTAGTACTAAACTCAATTGAAAGCAATTTTCTCGGCTTATTAATTAAAATCCTAGAGAGACTAAGATGAAGAGTCTCGTTTAGGGATTAGTCTTAGTATTTATTGCTTATTAATGTTACTAACTGTTCAACTGATTGCCTGTCCATTTGGAGCTGGCTTCAGCTGAGGGGAAAACCAATCAATTGTGTATTATTTGCAAAGTAGAGAATTTCCTAAGCCCATCATGTATATCTATGCGTCATTAATAAATAATAGACAAGGTAAATATCGAGCATATTTGCTTCATCTAACCGCTTCGTTGCCTTTGATCGATGCTCTGTTGAATGATGAACCTGTGAGTGTTGTCATAACCATCCATTGTACATTTTCACTCAAATTAACAAACATCATAATTGTTTCTATATTCAATGCTTGTTTGCTAAGGTCTCAAGTACATTTTGTTGTCTACCTTTGCATTGAGTAGATTCATATATGTTGTCAATTGTGTGCTGGTTTTGAAGCTTATTAAAATTTGGTTTGGCTATACAAGAGGTTTTCGAAGTGAAGGCAAAGGTTGACAACAATAATTAATATTTACATATATTATATCTAATAAGTGGTATAAGTATAATCGATATATGTATGTACGCCGTGGTTGTCCCTGTCTAACGATATGAAATATTGAAATCAGATTTCTAGTTTTAATTTCCAATGCTAATCCAATCCTTTATAAGTTTCTTATAGGAATTTCCCAGAATGGATGGACAATGGATGTAATTTTTTCCCCAAACTATAGTCTTTATTTGCCTAATCTGTGATATAATTTTTAATTTATTTCTGACATATGTAGAATCTTTTATGGTTAGATAAAAAATATAATCAATAATTTCTGATATGTTGTGAAATTTCCTCAAACGCTTCCAAAGTTGATCAAATTTTATTCCATTTAAATACACATTTTAAAGACATAATAAACTTTTTATATAATGTGGCTTTAATGATTTAACTTTGTTCCACAATTCTTAATGAGTTGTTGCTTTCACTCGTGGCTTTTCCGATTTTCCCAACATTCTCCATTCCTTGGTCCTCCAAAAATAACCTAATCAATATTTCAATTTGCCACACAAAAAAAGTAGAAGGAAAAGGGAATCAGGGAGACATTCAACCAAATGCTAACTAGTCAAGCAATTAGTGATGGTTACGTTTGGTTGGGGCTCCGTGTCCATAATTGTTACACTCGCCCACATCCGGGCGAATGGACCGACTGACCACGCCCCCTAATACCAGTCCGCAGTCACCAGTCTCACTCAGTGCCCAATTACTGCCACACCAGTTGTTTTTGTGTCTTTTACGCTGCTCTTGGCCATTGTCTAGAAGTATTTGCTGCCATTTCATACCCAAACCAACCCAACCCCAATCCCAATCCCATCTTTTCGTGCTGTGTCCATTCTATTGGTCTCTTCCATTGCTCTCCATTGATTACGGAAATAGCGGAACGCTAAAATCAAACTAATCAGTTGAATGATTGGCGTTGGCCCAGCGACGTTAGCCACGTTGACAGCGCGTTCACAATGGCCACATCGATCGCACTCCCTCCTTTTTTTATTCCTCCCTTCATCTCCCTGTCAACTTCTTGCAAATGAAAATTGTCCTTTTTTTTTGTGTGTTTGTGTGTGTGCACTCGCTGGGTTTTCATGAAACTTTGCTACCTTTTCTTTTATGCTGTGCCGTGCTATTCAAACCCGGTTGCCGTTCAGCTCCTTTGTGTCCAGTGCTGTTAACGAGTTTTTCTCGGAGCCTGATGCTCATTAAATGTGTGTAAACCGTCATTTGGAGCTGATGACGGGCTTGGTCCTCTAGTCGACTGGTCGACATTTAAATTACTTTATAGCTGCCTTCATTTAGTTTATAATACGTAGATTTTCTCAAGCACTTTGCTTCTCTTTTATTCTCTGCGCTTTTCTTTTTCCTTTTTTTCATTTCTATCTTACTCTATTTTGTTTTTATAAGTAGTCTCAACATTTTCTTGTTACTTTTAATTTGTCGCAATTTGAGCTTGCTTCGGCATTAATTATACGCCGTGTTGATTAGTGTGTTCTTATTCTAATTTCTTTTTGCGGTTTTTCCTCAAGTTTTCTGCTACCAAATACCAAGTGCAAAATGTTAATTTTTGCAGCTATTTGCGAGTGCTTAGATGATTAAATGTAATTAATTCAAGAGAGTGGTCAACAAATTAATTAATATCAATCGTATTTGTTTTTATTCAGATTATGGAAGTGAACATTATTGAAAATGTGTTTCAATCTATATGTAAGAAGATATATTTATTCTGAAATTAGACTATGCAATTTATAGTTTTTCAATCAACCTTAAAGCTGTCGGATTGTAAGAAAATATAATAATGTAGAAGAACATTTTAGGGCAATTTATAATTTTTGTAAAAATAAATATGAAATAAAAAATATAGCGCAAGCTAACTTTGGCACGCCAAAGTTTGGATACCCTTGCAGTGCCCTGTGTAAGCCGTCAGATTTTTACAAAATTTGTTAAAGGTTGATTTTTAACCGATCGTTCCTATGGCAGCTATATGATATAGTAGTCCGACTTAAACCAAATTTGGTCAGCCTGTTTAAATACTTATTCAAACACACAATGTGTATATTTGGTTGAGATATCTTGAGAAACAAAAAAGTTGTTCATACTAAATGTTGTTTTCGAACCGATCGTTCCTATGGCAGCTATATGATATAGTAGTCCGATTTACACCAAATTTAGTCAGCCTGTTTCAAACTTAATCAAACACACAATGTGTTTATTTGGTTGAGATATTTCGAGAAACAAAAAAGTTTTTCATACTAAATGTTGTTTTCGAACCGATCGTTCCTATGGCAGCTATATGATATAGTAGTCCGATTTACACCAAATTTAGTCAGCCTTTTTAAAACTTAATCAATCACACAATGTGTATATTTGGTTGAGATATCTTGAGAAACAAAAAAGTTTTTCATACTAAATGTTGTTTTCGAACCGATCGTTCCTATGGCAGCTATATGATATAGTTATCCGATCCGGCCGGTTCCGACATATGTACTGCGTGCAGCAAAAGACGGACCTGTACCAAGTTTCATCAAGATAGCTTCAAAACTGAGAGACTGAGTTTGCATAGAAACAGACGGACAGACGGACAGACAGACGGACATGGCTATTTCGACTCAGCTCGTCGCCCTGATCAAGAATATATATACTTTATGGGGTCTGTGAGGCTTCCTTCAATGCGTTACACATTTCGTGACAAAAATATAATACCCTCTGCAAGGGTATAAAAAAAGTTCAAATTAAAAATCAAATTTTTATAATTATTATTTTTTATTCAGCAAACTTTTGGGGCTGTTTTATGAGTCACGAAGCAGACATACATAAAGGTACAAAAACAATTGGAAAAGTAGCTGTTTTTAGCCGACAGTAGTGGCTTGCGGGGTTTTCTGTGTTGTCTCGAACGCCCAAATGTAGGCAAAATTTTTTGTGTATTTTATTTTTGGTATCTCACACACACGTTTTGCATGGGTCACGCCCATAATCCATAAGTTAAACTCGCAGCTTAGATGTGTGTGGCTAGTGTGTGTATGTTGTTGTTGTGTGTATGTGCGGTCGCTAACTGTCTGTTTGGGCAGCTGATGAAGGCGCTTCCTTCATGCCATTTTCTGTGGTTTGTTCATCCCGGCAAATAAACAAAGTGTACGGACAGGGACAAGAACCAAAAACCGAACCAGAAACCCAAATCACACGCTTCAGACTAAAGGGTTAAAGTGGCTTTAAATGGTGCTCAGCACTGGAAAAGGGGCGTGCCTTGTGACTATGTCATAGAGGGCGTGTGCTTTGTTAACAATTTATGATTATTTTTACTTGTTCATGCGCCTTTTTATTTGTATTTTTCTCCGTTCTTCCCATTTGTTTGCTAACAAACTACTGCTGACCCGCATTTACACAAAAAGGTTAAAAGGTCCTGCGGCAAAGGGGCCAAGAAAAAATATACATACATATATATTTTGCATAAATAGAATTTTTGGTGAGTCGCATTTTCTAGACGTTCCGTTGCCTGCTACTGATGATGTGCTAATCCTGACGCACCAAAATTGCTCATACGCCACTTTGGTCAGGGTCACAAATATGCCCAGTTTGTGTAAGAAAGAAAGGGAATGAGTGAGAGCAGGAGATAAAACTCGAGTGGGCGCCGCATTGTCATAATCATTTCGATTGAATGTGTTTTTTATGATGACTTTGTTTGCAACATTTTACGATTGTCTGAGGTGCGTATCAAAACATTGGGGTGGAATATGAAAAGAGATTGGAATTAAAAAAGAGACTTGGAAAACAGAGCAAAGTATTAAGATAGAAACACAAATATCATTATATAATTAAAATTGTATGTAGATAAACATTCATAAATATTACAGTTTTGAAAAATGTTCACATAAATTATAAATGAATTCATATTACTAATTAGAAATAAATATCAAATGTTATTATAATTGCAATTGATTAACAATTACTTTTCTTACATTCACCTCTTGTGAAAAGGAAATCTTTATTATTTTATTCCTGTACCTGCCTCCAGCTGCTGCTTTGAATACGCTTTGCATAAGTCTATGTCCTTAACTGAAATGTAATAACAAGTTGACACAATAATTGACTTAGATATGAAATTTATATAAATTTCAAATTTGCAAGGCAATGGCACAAAAATTTAATTAATTTGTCCCGTAGACGAAGATAAATTTCAGCACTATGTAACTTTGTATAGTGTGTCTGACATTGTTTATATATAGCCATAATTTTTGTTGCTGTCCAGCCATGAGAGAAATTCATTAAATATTGATTACAGATATCCAGACACACACAGCTTTAAGTTAGGCAGATTATATAAATAAGAACTTCTTGGAGAATAATTGAGAGACAGAATAATAGCACTGAGCTATTATCAATGCAAAACTCTTCCTGTTAATTGCAATTTAAGCTTTGGCATATCTCAAACTTTGCATCCATGTTGGCCATCCTTCGTTTGTTATCCTTGGCATATTTGCTTTTGCAGTTTTCTCAGCTGCAGTTACATATTGCCTTTCAACTACTTTTGGGCTTTTTGCTTTCTGCATTTTGCGTTTTGCATTTGCCAAGACTAATACCGTGTCTACCGTAATACCGTTATTCTGTAGATAAATTCCGTAAATTCCTGATAAATGAAATGCTGTTATTTTCGTTTATTTTCTTGAGATTTTCCAAATGCATAAACATTTCTATACTGGTATTTGCATTTCCAGTTGGAATTTCCTATTTTCATTTGATCTGGCCAGAGGTCGACCTAACAAATTCTTGAGTAAGTTTCTGCTGATAGTAGAGTTAAGCTATTTCATGCGATTCGTTTTAAGTGGCATCTTTGTTCAATCCAAATTATTCATTGCATTTCTAATTGCTATTGGGATGGTTGATAAACTACTACATAATATATATAAATAACTAGTAAACAAAGTTGTTGCTTCAATAGCATTATTATTATCGGAACAGGCACTCAACATGATACATTACTCATACTATTATTAGTAGCTTTATTTAAGCTTTTATATGTATCTCCCTCTACCTCTTTCTAAGTCTGTCATGTCCATAAAAGTTTTTAGTTTTTAGTGAAAGCCCTTCATAAGTCTCTGTACTTGAAAAGTACAAAAGATCTATTAAGATTGTCAAAAAAAGGCAAATATAATCAGGCCATATAAAAATACATTCATTATTAGCTTTATCATCCCAAACATGTCCATCTGAATGTATAAACACTTCTATATCAGAAACTTTAAAACAAGTGCGCAAAATATTCCTCAGCTTATCGGGTTTGTTAAAGAATTATGCCATTCCTCCGTTTGCCCCTGAAAATAAAAAATAATCAAATTACAGCAAGAACAATAAGTTGGCACCTATGATACATACATATACATGGCACCCATGCTACACATACACCATAGTTAGGATCTTACATAAAAATTTCACCAAAATACGATATTAAATTCGGATAAAGGAAAAATAAAAAAATATTGTATCTTCAAATTAAGTACAGTCGTGTTCCTACAATACTTTAATTTATTACATTTATTAAAATTTAAAAATTAAAATTTTCTCTCCCTTTCACATACTCTCCCATGTCTTCTCTCTGGCCTCATATCTTCCAAAGAATCACTCTTAATATTTTTATAATCCTAAATATTTTTTCTAAAATCTTGCCTTTATTAACAGCTGCCTAACATAAAAATGACTGTTATTAACTGCATATAAAGACTGTCTTTAACAGAAATCTTTTTTCACTTTCTTCTGCGCCATTTTGTGCTCATTTTTAGCACTTTTTTTGTTAATAACTGTTGTTCATATTCATGCAAATTGAAAAATCTCGGTCAATAAACATAATATGAGTCAACCACCCGCATCCTTCATGCTCATATCGTGACCCAAACAAGAGAGACCCAAAAAGCGTTTGACAAAGAAAATGCCATACACACACACCCTTACACATACACACACACACATACAGTGAAAACCACACTCATACAAGTACAAGGAACCGCGGAGTGGCAAACTGCAACAACCGTTGCCTGCCATTTCCATTTCCATTTCATTCGCTGTGTTAACTGGTTGGAATTGGGGTTTTGGGTTCTGTTTTGGAAAAGGGTCGTGGAGGGGGGCTGGGTTGTTGCTGTTGTTGTCGTTTAGTTTGCCGAAACGTTGCTTGCATACAAAACATAACATAAATTCAATATAATAAACATGTGGAGACTGAAACTGAGTTCCCTTCGAATTCAGCCTTTAACAATTGCAATTGGCTAAACAATAACATGTAAAGCCTTCCTGCCTCCTAAGTTGACCCAGTTAAGCAACGCCCACTATACAAAATGCTTTCTGTAAGAAAAATGGAACAAGACGGAGACAAGGGGCAATGGACAACATTTTCTTGGGTTATTTAGTTCATAGTAAGTTGGCGGATATTCTGATGGATGTGGCATTTGGCCATTTTCGTTGACTCGCTTTGCTTTAAACTTTAGTTGAGCTGTTCTTCTTGGTGTTGTTGTGGCACTGCCAAGTGAAATTGCTTGTAATGCATTACAAGGCAAACTTTTCTCTTTCTCTATATATATTGCATGCTTTGAGGCGCCTTAGCCAGCTGCTAGCTGTTAGCTGCTTGTTGTCCCCAGACTTGGCCCCTTTGCCTGTCTGTCTTATGTCGCTTTACTTACTTTGCTCTGGCTTTGAACTCACCGAACATCGTCGCCAAGTTGCTTGCATTTTGTTGTGCCTTCTATTCCTCCTTCACGTCGTGTTGGATTATTGGCTGGTTTATGCAACCAATTCCCTCCCTCCCTCTCTCTCTCTCTTTCTTGTCTGTCTGCTGGCTTTGTGCCTTTTGGCGTTATCTCTCGATATCCAGCCTTTTTGGGCATGTGGTCAACTTTGTCTTGATTATTTCTGGGCAGCTGGGCAAAGTTTTTCCAGATTGGGCTATTTAATATGGAAATTATTTTGGGAGTCAGTCAATTGCTTTGCATTAATACCCTAATTTTGTTGGCTCAAAGTCAATGGGCTAAAAGGAGACTCAAAGTGCAGTGGAAGCAAATAATGCTAGTGCTTAACAACAATAACAATTATGATTATATTTTAAATTCTTTCAACTTCTCGTATGCATGAAAAATAAGATTTTATATTATTAAAGTTATTAAATAAATACCATAAAATGGTAATCCTTTTAAAGTGGTTTTTTGTGTTGTTTTAAAAGCCAACTGCAAAACTGCCTCGAAGTACACAAAAATTTCATTGTTCAATTTCTAAGAAATGTAATCAATGTTATTTATTTATGCTTTTCAATCATCTCCATCAATTTTCCTATTACATTAATATTCGCCATAGAAAATTGTGTTTTCTAGAATAACTCAACATCGATGGGCACAAAAATTTGTTGTAATTTTTTTCTCATTGCTTAGAGACGCACAGCCCGAATTGATAACAATTTTATTTATTTTTAAGTGTGTGAAAAGCATCAATAATTGGCTTCATTTCATTTTAATTTAAAATGTTACCGATTTAATTGAAGATTACAAATTAATAGCTACAAGTATTTAAATATTTTTCTTAAATAAATAAAGTTTCTTAAAGCTACACACAGCTTTTAAACTCTATAGATAAGTTTTTCATTAACACAAATGTTACAGAAAACATTGCCAGCTTGGCTCATTAGGGCTGTATTTTTTGAGGGGGGGCTCTACAATTTCCTTTTAATTTGGAAAAGTTGCTTGAACTGCTGCTGCTACTCGTGTGTCAGTTGTTAATAAATTGAGCCAAGTTGAGCTGTGTAGAAGCTTCAGCTATGTTTATGCAAATTGACAGTCAGCGGGCTAATGGCAAAACGCTCTTAACCAACCGCCCACAAATCGCGCACAGTCTGTTGCACAGGAAATTTACAGACAGCCGTCTAATTCGGATGCTGCTACACCTAACCGCCCCCAACTCCAACCTCGTATTCCATCAAGCAACCCAATTTCCCAATTTCCAATTTGACACACTCAACGCCCCAAATGCCACGCACGCAACACTTGAGAAGCTTATTAACTAAACCAAGGCTAACCGAAAAATGCTTTTAAATGTTAAGGCATTCATACGTGATGTGCTGTGGGGACCTACAAAAATATTACGCATACGCCCTGTGCTGTGCTGTGACTCATTACTCATACGCCGCATAATCCGCTGATTGCTATGCTCATTTTTTATGCACTTTGGCAAAGTTTTTGATGCCCCCCCCCACACACACACACATACACACTCACACACACAGTCAGATATATAATTTTGTTATCACAAAATTTGATGCGGTAACCAGCAAAAACATTGCGCCAGCTCAGTTTTGTCTAGTTGTATGACTTTCAGCTCTACTGGGGCTGTTTGTGACTCTGCAAAACACATTATCGAAATGAGTTTTTTGGCTGAAACAGCAGCAGTCAAAATAGCAAGTATAAACAAGTCTCAAACACTGTCGGGGTGCCACTCGAAGGGAGCTCTCAACTTGCCCTTCCCCTACGACAGCTGTCATAAATAGTAGCCAAATGTGACCAACAGACCAGAAATATGTTGGCTGACAAGTGCACAGGCGCAGGACGTTGTGTGTAAGTCGATTTATAGTTGTGCCAGCAAAAGGATTACACATACTCTTCGCTTTAATTCAAATGTGGTCAGCATATCCATTAAAAAAATAATAATACCCTCGGCAAGGACATAAAAAACTTGTATTCATTTAACTACATTTTCCACCATTTTCTTTTTGTCGCAGCCTACATGTGGTTTTTACGTTGCTGTTGTTGTTTTTATTTTCATTTAAGCTGATTTACTTTTCACGGTAATTGCATGTTTATGTGTTTGTTTGCTTTTGCTTTTGCTGAAGCATAGCATTCGAGTGTATTCATGAATGCCTGAATGATTTCAAACATTTATTGTTAATGAGTAAATATAAATATAATTAATGAAATCGCACTGGTCAAGCAATTAACAGAAAATTAAGATATATTTTTAATGATATTTGAATAAATATACAGGCTATTAATTAATATCAATATAATTTAAACTATGAATATTTAATAATAAATTTTATTTCTTTAAAAACAATTCAACTATAAAAGATGTAAAGAGAAAACATTTTGCTAGTTAAGCTTTAAGTACAATAATGTCTTTAAAATATTTAAGCTACTGAAGGTATAGAGAGTGAATATATTAAGTCTATCTTTCTGAATTTAAGCATTTTAAATTCTTTTCAAAAATGTTCACGTTACAAATAAGTTTCCTCTACGCGAAGTGAAAAAAAATTGAGTTCTATAAGAGAGAGAAACCTTTAAAATGGAGCTTCAGAGATAACTTTTTGATAATTAATTATAATTAATGCTAGTTTAGGTTTCAGGAGTGTATTTACATACATACATATATGAAATTAAGCACACAGAGTCTCAGCTGGAGAATTTAAAGCTCATTTTAAAATATTTATAAATTCCAAATATCGTTAATTAAATAATTTAAAGGTTCGTCTAAGCGAAACTATTGCGCTGAGCCGCAGAGTTTGAAATTGTTCTCCCAGGCAGCTGCTGTCACTTGGTAGAACGGCTTAGGCGTTTGCTGTTGGGGTTTTATGTTTAAGCTGCGTACAAATTGGGCGGCTAAAAGCAAACCAAATACATATAGAGAGGCAGAAAGAGAGAGAGAGAGAGTGAGTATGTGAGTATGTATGCGGACATGTGAGGCTATTTGATGTTGCATTATTTTAGGGGGTAATCTCTGCCTCCCATTTGGCCATTCAAGACTGTTGCCCTGTCGGACTTTCAACAAACGAGTTGGGGACACGCCCACACCAAGCACGAACAACAGCAGCTGCTAATGTGCCTTTGTCTTTATGCTAAGAATAGGAAGAGTGCAAGTGTTTGAGTATGTGTATGTTTATATGTACATTGTACATGTATGTGCCATATGTGCGCCTATGTGTATGTAATGCTTTTGCTGTTGTAATTGCTGCTATTACAGCAGCCTGTTTGTTTGTTTGTTTGCTTGTATTGTTGCTGTTGCCTTTAAGCTAAAGACTTAATGCGCTTTGGCCTGGCCAACAGATCCATCCGCCTGCATTTGCAACGAACCAACATCATCCGCTCAACAAAAATTATGCACAAAAAGCGAAAATAAAAGTTAAATCAGTGCAAGTATATGACGAGGTTGAAAGCATGCTTGCGAAAGTGGAAAAATGTGTACCTAAAAATCAACACATCCACACACAACATACACTCCCACACACACACAGTCAAACAGTCACACATGTGTGTACAGAGTCTTTGTCAGTCGCTTTACTTCTTTGGTCCTTGGTGACTTTGCAATTTGCTTGCTTTTCGCATTTCAAGGAGTTTTTCAAATTATGCACTCCACATCCTTGTTGTTACCTTTCACTGTGAATGTTTATGTGTGTGTGAGTGTGTGTTTCTATTGTGACTGTGAACTTTTTATTCAGCACGCTGAAGTGCAAACAATGTCAACATGTAATTTTGCGGCACACAATTTCCTAGTTTTCTGCAAGGACATATTAAAAATTGAATATTCTCAACAATATTTTGTTGCACAGAGATTTTTGGTTCTTGTTATTTTTTTTTTAATGAAACATTTTCAAGTGCTACAAGGACTTGCTCATCATTTAGTTTATGTTGCTATATCATGCTTGAGTCAGTATTTTGTTTAATATATGTGTAGAATTTCAATTGAGGTTTCTTGTTTGTGGTTTGTCATTTGAACATGTTTTGACTTGTAGTGCAAATATTTTGTCAAAAAAGGAAACAATTTGCAATTAAAAGCAATTATGCTTACTACTTCAAAGTACAAATTAAATTCACATTGTTTTCAAAATGTTTATCATTTTTTACTATTTCAAGCAAGACATTTTTAATTGGAATTGGTTTGAAAAATATTTCAGTTATTTAAAATGTGCTTCAAAAGTTTTAAACAATGTATTAATACGGAATTTTATTTTGTTAAAAAGAAAAAAATTTTAAGTTAATATTTAGAATGTAAATGACTCCCTCCTTTACTTAAAAAAATGAAAAACTGGCTTATCTTAAAGCTTAAATAAAGATCAATTTTACTGTTTTGATATAAATATTTAAGGATATTTTAAAAAAATGTTGTTCTTTTCGAATAAAAGTTTGTAATAAATCACAGATTGCCCGTTCGCTGAATTTATTTAAAAGTTTTCGCTTTGCTTTAATGCCTCCTTCGCTCGTTCTTTCTCCACTCTTGAACTACATTGTGGGCTTTCGAAAAAAGTACTCCAATTATTGGGCACGTGCGTAAGGTCGGCAGTTCCATCAATTTACATGTAAATCGCCTCAAGTTGAGGCGAAGGAAAAAAATAACCAGGAATATAATATAAGACTGCAGAGAAAACGCAGCAATCAATTCATTCATTTTCATTCAACGGAGCGCCTCCGAACTCAAACGCTAAACTTGAAGGAAATTTTTCAACTGATTGGCTGTTTTCCATAGCAAAAAAAAAAGTAAAATAAAAATACGGAAATACAACAAGGAAAAGTTAAGTCGCTGTGTATAAGGAAAGCGAAATCGAAAATAAACCGCAATTCAAATGGAAGAAGCAAATGAAAAACACACAATTTCACAATGAAAGAAAAGTAAATTATAAGCCAATGCCAAACGAAATGATTTTTAATGAAAACTGAAAAAAAAAATTCTCAATAATCTTTCAATTTCGTTTCCCAAGTCAAGTTTTAACATTTCTGCATTTGGAGAATGTCTGTTTATATTCAATTTGCGGTTGTTATTTTTGATTACCTTAAAGTGTCTTCTATTGTAGTTGTTCGTGTTTTTGTGGAGGGTCTTTTCCAACTTTTTTTTTTATGTGTATTTTGAAAACTGTTTAAACTTTTACTTAACGCTGATAAAAAGTGCTACGTGATTTATTGCAGTTTTCTTGGATTTTATTTGACAACCTTTCGTGCGGTTTCGTGCGCAGATGCAGCGCGATGTTGCTGACTTCACTGCATTGCAACAGGGGTCATACCACCGACCCTCACCCTGACCCCTGCCCTGACAGGCTGCCCACAATTTTTGTTGGGTGTTGGAAATGGTTTCTGTGTTTACCTTGGGGCCTGTCAGCTGCCCTGACGTATGTCTTATACAGTTTTCTGAAATTGCAACAAAATGAAGAAAAATCTTCTTCTATGTTTTGTGATAAATTTGAGGGAAGTTTTGCAGGTAAATGCTGCAAATGACCTTAAAGCTTATTATGCACCTGCATTTACTTTATTTACTTTAAAGTCGTTTATCTAGATCAGTGACAGAAATTCGACCTGTCACTTTCCGATGTAATTTACTTGAATTTATATAAATAATGGTAAAATGTTGTTAGATTAATGCTTTATCCTTTTACAGTATAATAAGTATGCGTACTCCCTTTTTTGAGCTTATACTCATTGAACAATTGATTGTTCTAAACTTAACTTAATTAGAATGCCTGGTTTTATTTGAATTACTTAGTCACTTTATTAATTTAGCTTAACATTGAATACCTTATAATTGTCAATGCAAACAAATTGTATTCTTAGTAACAACATTTTAGTTGACTCTAAAATAAATCAAAACATTTGCCAAGTATTTTACACAAATCACAAAAACGGCAGTTGAACTTTCCTAATCAAGCATTTATTGTGCTCCAAAGATTCCAGTGAATACAAATCTGCAAAATTGTAAGCGTATTAGAAACACATCAAAAATTGAACAGCAGCAAACAGTTTATATGAGAGAGAGTATTAGGAAAAAGATGGCAATAACTCAGTAGAAAAACGAGTCCTGGAATCCAATCCCAATGCCTGCATCATCCATCAACTTCAAGAAGATCCAAAGAAAATAAAAAAAAATTAAAATGGGAATCTCAATGCAGCCGGACGCAGGGTATGGGAAGTCTTATCTAAAACATGGCTTCCTGGAAAATTGCAGCGAGAAAAGAGGCAGCAGTCTCAAAGAGGAATCAGCTTAACGAGTCTGCACACACACACACACACACATATACACCGATAGATCGACAGACACACTCACACACACAGGCAGACTGACAGCCTTAAGCCTATCAATCAAAATGAGCATTTAACCACCCAAAACGCTGACCAAAAGCTTAAAATATTCAACTTGAGCGCATTTAAGCCCATTTTGTGCGAGCTACTGCAACCAAATTGAATCATCGTTGAGTATGTGTGTTTGTTGCTATCAGGATGAGGAAATTGGTGGGGAAAGAGGGGGAGTTTTGAGTGTATGACACATGCAGTTAAAAATGAATAAACGCTGAAGGGGTTTTGGGCGATGGTTTTGGGTTCTACAGTTGATGGCATTAAACGCTCGTTTGGCTGACACAAAACGACGTGGATCGATGGGAGCAAAGACACCGAAAATGTTTGGGTTAATGGAATTTAAGTGAGGAGGGACACACACACACACAGTGGTCGACAAAACACAGTTGAAATTGTGTTTTTCCCCCAGTTCTATATTTTTTGTGGGTGGCGGCAACTGATTGAACATTTTTCAATCAAGTGTACTGCAGCCGGCGCCCAAAGCGACTAATTTTAGCTCACAAAAAGATAGCAAGGAGTCACCACTTGTAGTTAGAAGTAGTTTTTCCATCTCTGGAAATAACGCTCAAAGCTCTCTGAGACCAACTAGAAACCAGTTTCTTTATAATAGTTTCTCTCTGTGTTATCGATGAGGAAAAACCTGCCGAACGCGGCAAACGACAAACAAAATGAAAATGAGAAAGACACAGAGAAAGAGAGAGAGAGAGTGGGCAATAAAGAAAAAAGAAAAGTTGTTTGCTATAAAAGTCGGGCAATTGTTGGGGGCTATTGCAGTTGTTTTTCATTTTCTTGGCCCAATGTTGGTCAAACGCTTTGCCATATTCAATTTTTTTTTCTTTTCTTTACTCCGCAGCAGTAAATAGCGAAAGTCGTTTTCAGCTCGTTTCTTATGTGGGCCAAATGTGCAGCTGCTCTCGGGCTCAAATGGGCCAATTCGCTGAGGAAATAAGCAACAAGCCCCAGGCCCAGACCCCAATAGGAAAACCCATAGCAGTTGTAATAAGATATTTGTTGCGGTAGTCCCACTATGCCAAATAAAATAGTGTTGAGAAATGGTTTCACTTTTAGCACTTACTATCTATAGTCTCTATAAGCCAATGTAATGAGTAAACGTTTAGATATGATAGCATTTTCAAAATGAAATAGTCAATCCGCATTTAAGTAATAATATTCAACAATTTTTATGCTCGATAATATCGAATTAAAATTTCTTTTTAATTTAAATAATCCGTGATTATAAGTTATTTATACAATTTTTAGGTTTTCAGTTAATATTCAAAATTTTAATGTGAAAAAAGTTCTATCTACGCCTATATCGTTCTTCAAACTCAATACTCAATTCTTTCTGCCTTTCATTATTTTATTTAAATTGCCTTTAAGGAATCATTTTCAAAGAATTTTAAAATAAGAAGTTAAAATTGAATATTAGATATTTTTATGTGAAAGAAAGTTCTAAGTATGCCTAAATCATATTTTAACTTCAATATTCATGCTTTGTTCTTCTATTATTTTTGCCCATTATGCTTTGTATCCTTTCAATGCAATTTTATCCCTTTTGTGCTATTATTTTAACCTTCATCGTCTTCTATTTCCTGAGGCTGAGTTTACTTTAACCACTCAGCAAAGCTTGCTTACCTTTTTAGCTTATTCGCTGCATTCTCCCATTGGGTTTTTAGGCATTGTTTGAGCGGTCCTTTAAAATAAAGCTACATACTATATAGTATGTTTATATATACTTCTACATAGGAAATGTATGTACATTTATATCTTAAACAATATATAAGAATATAATGTAGAGCTCTCACTGTCCGTTGATGCCAAGCTTATATTTGTCTCCTTTTCTGGTTACGTTTTGTCCATTTTCTAGGTCAACTACTAAAGTGACCTCAGACTGCTTCGCCCTCCCTCTAGTTTGTTGGTCCATACCAATCATCCTGTGAGTGCGAGTGCTAAGTGTGCATAGTAAAAAGTCGTAATGTTTGCTTGAGCATTCAGTTTAATTACCCTTTTTTAAAACCTTTTGCAGTTTGTTTTAACATTTTCACAATTCACGTTCGTTCGTTGGTTTTTTTTTAGTGCAATTTTCCTTCATTTCGTCATTCAGACTGTGGGGCCCGCATTTCTCACGCTTTTTGCGTATTTTTCATTATTTGGCGCATTTTAAGTAATTAAAATTCTTCACTCATGGCAAATGCAAGTCTCCATCCCATCTACTTCTACTTTTTGTGTATCTATAACTATGGCTGTATCTGTATCTCTGTCTGCATCAGTATCTCTGTCTGTATCTGTATCTATAGTTGGTTTTTATGTATAACTGTGTATAGACCGCAGCTATTCTGACTTTATTTTCATTTAACTATCGATTTTTGTGGTTTTTTGAACGCAATTAACCTTCTGCTCTTCCTTTTACTCTTGGTTTTGGTTTCAGTTTGAATATTCCGAAACTTTTCGGCTTGATGAGCAAATTGTTGTTGTAGTTGTTGTTGTTGTTGTTGATGCTGCTGTTTCCTTTGATGAGTTTTCCTATAGAATATCTGGTCTGGTCTCTCACTAAGTTTTTCAGCTGTCGGTTTGTGTCAATTTTTCATTTGTATTTACTTTGCTAATCCTTGCCGATAATTTGATGTGGTTGTATCTGTCTGTTCGTAGGCACTGTGTCCCGGCTGTTTGGCTTGTTGTGAATATTTGTGGCATTGGGATTAGTTTCTATAGTTCATTTTGTTTGTACTTTTGTCAAGCCCTTTATAAAGTCAGCAGTATTCTCATTCAACAGAAATTGCTTTAATTTTCTGATAATTTGTTTGAGTTTGTTTTAATTTATTACGGGCCGTTTTAAAATTGTATTAAGTGAAGCTGAGAAGTAAACAGTTTAACTGTCTGCGTTTTATGATTAAAATTTTATTAACAATTTTTAGTCAATATTTATTTGTTAAATTCAAAGAATTTACATATTAAATAAATTTCAATAAATTAAATTGAAATGCGTATTGATGCATCGCATGCGAAAGCTAATTTGCCAGGCATTTTTCTTTATTGTGTATCATCAGGATGTCGATGGTCTATAAAAACCACAAAACAAACATCCGTATTCAACGATAAATCTTCGAAAACCAATTCCACAATTCAACTCAAATCGGCTAGCCGCAATTTCAAATTAATTGAAGGCCGGAAATTGAAACGCAACGACAACGATGTCTTTCTCTCTCTCTGTCTCTGTGTGTATGTAATCCCCCCTTACAGACTATGGTAAAGCTTCCATACCTTTACAAATTAAAAATACCCGACAGTCACCAGCGGGCACAGAGAAAACTGCAGGCCCAACATTGACCCAATCACATAGCAACAGCAACAACATCAACGTTACTGCATTTTATTGGCATTTGAGTTTTCTGTTTACTGATTCGCATAATACTTTTAACGTTTCATAGCATTTAATGGGTATAAAGTGGGACAACTGCATATGGCGGCCCAACCTTGCCCTCGTGCCGGACCTGTGTGGCGCCTGTGTGTATGCAATGCATTTTCTTGTAATGCATTTACTTTTCAGTTCCAGTTGCCTCAATGTCGCCCCAGCAGACAGCACTCTTGACGTGATGTGGGCGTGCCCTGTCGAACTTGAAGTGCAAGTGTGTTAAAGTGGCAAAGTGGAGTTTTCCCTTGGCACAAACATATTTATTTTGGCAGATGGACTGGAAACCAAACGAGAAATGGCAACATTAACATCACACAGTACATTTCTGCTTTGCCCTCAACTTGTGAAACATTTTTAATGCATTTACAAACACTCACACACACACATTCAGTCACACACACAGTCACACAGTTAAATGCATAAATGCATTACTTGTGTGAATTTTGGTTTTTGTTGTTGCCTTTCTTGCCTGGCTTAAGTGTGGGCGTGTCTGATTGCCTAATGGAGTGCTCTGTGCAAGCAATAAGAGACTTTATGACAACAACAACTAACAAAATTCTCCTAATATGATAGTGCATAAGTTGTAAGACAAATCCAGGCATGCAATATACAATTATCTTAAGTCTCGAATAACTGTACTGTAGATAATAATTATAAGTTTAAATAAAGTGAATTTATATGAGAATGAATTCGACTTAAGAAGGAAGTAGATAATTTATTTTACAAAACAAAGTGAAAATGCGTTTCAAAAAAATTGACTTCAATAAATTATTTATTTATTTGTCATGGAATATTAATATAATTATTACAATTAGAGAAAAAATTTCAATACAGATAAAATAGGGACATTTTTTTAAGTCTGCGATAACTCTTTAAATTTTTTACATATGAAACTTTATTTAAAATGTATTTCCCAAAAGATCTATAAACTATAAACAAGTATTAATATTTCAGAAGAGTTAATATATATAATAGAGTTATATACAGAAGAGTTAATAATATAATATATAAAATTATTATTTAATAATAGTTGGTATACACTAAAATAACATATTGTTTTAATACTTATTTAAATACTTCAAGCAATAACAACTCTCTTTCTGTTCTTTTCATCTTTTGCAGGCCGTGAGCGACTCAATGAATACATATCCCACTATGAAACACTCAACTATGATCATGAGCACATTAGAGCTAGTCACAATAGAGCACGACGATCGGTGACCAAAGATCATTTTGTACATTTAAAGTTTGCAGCACATGGAAGAGACTTCCATCTTAGATTAAAACGTGATTTAAATACATTTAGTGATAAGTTAGACGTGAGTATTAACAGTCTCTTTATCTTTATTATTATCGATAAACATAATATATTTATATCTGTTTTGATTTTGCAGTTTTATGATAGCAACGGCCCCATTGATGTGTCCACTGATCACATCTATGAGGGCGATGTGATAGGGGATCGTAATAGCTATGTATTTGGTTCCATACACAATGGGGTATTCGAGGGTAAAATTATAACGGAACGTGATGCCTATTATGTTGAACATGCCAAACATTATTTTCCCACAAATCGCACGACGACCACCGCCACAACATCGTCCTCGACGACAACAGGGTCGACAACTCGAAGGAGCACCACAAAAAATACACCAGACAGTATCAGTCACAACAACAATATTAACAATAACAACAAAACTGCCATTGATAATAAGACAGAATACTTCATAAATAAAAATGTTGAAACCACAACGACGACAACAGCAACAACATTCCCAATATTACCAGACTCAACGACAATGTTCACACCGACAACGGATAGCATCATCGACCAGGTGGATGAGAATGCCGCCTCACAGGACGAACTTGATTTTCACTCCATTATCTATAAGGAGTCACATGTTGAGGATGCCTACGAGAATGTGCGCGAAGGTAAGTCAACAAAAATGTACTCCCAACCAATACCCAAAGAAAAAGAACTTTCCGCAAGTGAAAAATTTGCGCGTTTATTATAAAAGAACTGAAGACCTTTCCTCGAAAGAAAAAAAAATAAAGAAAATTTGGCTTATGATTTATATGGCGTGCATTGGCTGAAGTTGAAGGCTTCATTGTTCCCCAAGTCAAGTCCAAATCAACCTTGAAATTGTTTGATAACATTTCACTTCTGTTTTGACACTTGAGTTATGACTGTCTACTGAGTGCTCGCTAATAATTCGAGTTCTTCATCTTGTTCCGAGTGGTCTTAGATTGTCAAATTGTCATGGTGTGTCTAAGTGACAGTTTGTGGCTTACTTTACAACTGTGTGACTTAAAAAATTGTTTATGGTGTGAAATTTGGCAACGCTGCTTTTAAAAAGCGTTGAGTATAAAATTTTAAAAGATTAAAATTTTTGTCATGCAAATTTATGAAAAATATTAAAAGTAACTATCAAAACAAATAAAATAATAATTTAAGAAATAAAGTATTTGTAAATCTTTTTAGAACTATAGGAAATATATAATAAAAGCATTTGGTGTTTCTTAAAAGGTTTTAAACTATATGAATGAAGAAGTTTTAATGAATTTTGGCAACATATTTTTTTTTGGTTTTTATATTAAGCCTTTCTATAGATCGGAATTTTTTATTGTTTACAAGACTTATAAAATGGTAAACCTATCACTAACTGAAAATTGCCAACGATGGAATTTAGAATACGTGTGTAACATGCCACAAATTCTGTGAAATGTTGTCTGCAGTGGCATGCCACGATGCAATCTTGCACAGAAAATTCTCTTACCAGTTCAATGGTCAATTTTTTATGCAACGCTGCAATAAAGTGAGGCACAGAAGACTTACACACACATACACAAATACACACAAAAGCGCTGCCATACACTCATAGTTGCAGCATTACGGCAACAATGACACTGACAATGAAAGTTGCAGCAACATGTGCCCATTGTGAATGCAACATGGTTGTTGTTATTGTGCAAGCAACAACAATGACGAAATCAGCTTCCACGTACACCGAAACCCCTTCTTTCCAGCCATAAAAAAAGGCGTGGCATGGCTTTAAAAAAATGTTTTTTGTTGTTGCTGCAGCAAATGGAAGACAGGCAACAAAAGAGCTGCCAGAAACAGCGACAAGGCAAATAGAAAACTAGAAAAAAAAAGTAAATAAAAATGAAAACAAATCTAATGCATAGCTAAACAACTGCAACAATAATAGAAGGGGAAAGATAGGAGAGAGGGAGAGGGTTGGAGTTGTGGCTTCCCCTGCTTCACGATGGGATTTGTTGCAAAAATTGCATGCAATTTGACAGACCCACAACAGCAGCAACAACAATGAGAGACAAAACTATTGTCACGGGCACATTTAGTATAGTGTGTGTGTCTGTGATGTCTGTGTGTGTGTGTGTGTGTAATAGGGGTGTGTTTAATTTTGGGGGCGTGGCTCTGTGCATTTGGGTGTAATCATTTTAATGAGCTTACACAAAAGCCACTTACATTTTAGTCCATCTCAAATTGTTGTTAGTTAAGCGACATTTGTTGCCGTTTGTTACATTTGATTGATGCACTTCACACTGATTCAAACTGATTGTTTAGCTTACTATATATATTTATTTGTGGTATGTGTGTGTATGTGTGCTTCATGTTATGGCATTTAAGCGTGGGAGAAATGTGTTACATTTAATTAGGCTCGTTTTTGAGCTCGTTTAGCATATTTTGTGTTTAGACAACAGCTTGAAATAACATGTCGGTACAATTGAAATGCATACATAAATCATGCTAATTAAAAGCATTGTTATATCTGTAATTTGCATTGAGATATTGAATGAACAGCCATTCCCTGGAGGCCGCACTTAATAAGCTTTTGCGCTTAATTGAAAACAGCTGAACCGTTTCAAATGGTGTCAAATGAAGTGCGGCAACAAAAGCGAAAGAAGTGTGGCAACAGTGTATGTATTCTTGGAAAGACGTGAGAAGAAGTGAGAAAAAAATTTAAGCAATCAATAAATAAGAGCCAATCAAATTTACTTGTAGTGTGTCCACAATGCCGAGTGAAGTGCGTCGAATGTTAATTTTACTGAAGTTAATAATGATAATATTAAAAACAATGCAGTATTTTTCAAAAATTTCAATTTAATAACTATGTACAGCTGAAAATTCCTATATTTAGGTTCCTATCGAAACGTATATAGTCAGACAATAAACTGTTGTTCTATTAATCTTTACTCTTAATACAAGTCTCGCATAAGTATTCGAATAAATATTTTCGATACCGAAACCGCGAAACTTTAACCACATTAGGTTTCACTTTAAAGGTTTTCTAATTTATTGCCAAACTTGTGTCAACAACAAATAACTGAAAGTAAAGTAAAGCGAACCGAAGTAAAAGTACGTGAAAAAGTTCATGGAACTCATGACCAAAGAGCAGCGCATAAAGTTCGATTAGTGCAAAGTGCGCTGTTGCCATGCTTCACTTGTTGACACAGCAACTGTGCAACAGTAAGCTGAACTTTTCCTGCTGAAACTCTTCTATATTTTTTTCTTTAGTGCCTTTTATGGCTTAATTGCTAGCTAACCATCCAGCAGCGTCTTAAACTGTCCAACTTTATTAGCTACTCTGAGGCACGCACACAACAAAGTATGAGAAAAGTATGTCGAGGTGTTTACGCTTCTCGAGCTTATCAAAAATGTTGTGCAATCCTCCTCTTTGGCACCCTTTGGTTAAGTCATCCCCCCCAACATTTAATGCCATTTAGCAGTATATTAAGTTTTGTGCTAGAAATGAGCAGTTGGCCCCTATTTTGATTACATTGTTGGCAGGGTGTATGCATACAACAGGCACTGTTGTTGGCTGCGTGTTAAAATCAACCAAGCGAGGACACGCATATTTCCCCTTTTTTTTACCCATCACATAACAGGTCCTGGTTTGACACACTGCCGTGTCAGTCAGTCAGTTAGTCAGTCAGCAAGTAGCAAAGTGTGCACAAGACGATCCACACATTTCTCTCTGAGGGGGATTAAGGCACCACAGTGAGCGAGCACACACACACACACACTCACTTCACACACTGACTCCATTAAGCGTCGACTGCTGTCTGCAGTTGCCACTTGAATGCTGCATGCGGCATGGAAATCACAATTTATATACATTGTTGTAATATAATTTTTGCCCAGCCAAACAGAATGCAACTGAAGTGGCATTTATTTTCCTTTTTTCCTTTCTTTTTTTGTGCTACATTGTTTGGCGGCGGCGCTGGAGTCCCCCAAACCCATTGAAGAAGTGTTCCTTGCTCCGCCCTCTTTCAGATATTTCTCGAGTGCATTGGCCGTGGCAGCTTTATGCAGCAACTGCAACTGCCATTAATGCAATGCGGCTCATTTTATTTATGAGTCTTTTTTATTGCATTTCTTTAACGTTGTGGAAATTTTAAAATGAGCCTCTCTCTCTCTTTCTTTTTGTTATTTCCTGCTGCCCATCTAATTTGTTAAATGATTTATTATGTTTGATACCTAATAAAAACATTTAGTCACATTTGTAAAAACATTTAGCTCTGTTTATGTGACTAATTAAGATGTTGATTACTAAAACAAATTTAAAGTGACTAACGATATCGAAATTTGTTAGATATAAATTGAAATATAGAATGTTAATTAAGCTAATCAAAAATATAAAAAAATGTTAAAATATTGATATAATATTTAACAAACTTACATTAAGTAAATGCGTGTAGCTCAGAG
Source organism: Drosophila testacea (assembly GCA_035043265.1). Taxonomy (NCBI): domain Eukaryota; kingdom Metazoa; phylum Arthropoda; class Insecta; order Diptera; family Drosophilidae; genus Drosophila; species Drosophila testacea. The sequence continues at coordinate 1,150,388 of JAWNND010000826.1, read as the reverse complement.
TAGTAACATAGTAGTATGAATGTTAATTAAGCTAATCAAAAAATAAAAAAATGTTAAAATATTGATATAATATTTAACAAACTTACATTAAGTAAATGCGTGTAGCTCAGAGTAGTAACATAGTAGTATACAGGCACCCTCAGAAATCTCTAGAGATTTGACTCAAGCTAGTTTGCAAATCTGTCAAGCCAAACCGGAGGTGACACAGAACTTTAAGAGATTTTATTTTGTGGACACATTTTCGGAGTCTTAAATTGGTAGCTATGATGTTATTTTCATATTTAGAATAATATAATAATACAAGTTTTATTTAATTCAATAAGTTAAAAGTTTATCAACTCGTTCAAAAATGATTGAGGTTTAAGATTTTACTTTTGTGTCTGATTCTTAAGCCCAGGCTGATATTTTTTCTAAAAACCATTAGAGACTATCTACTGTTAATAACAAAAATATTGATAAAAACACTTGTTAATTAAAGAAGCCTTATTATGCATGTGTTTTTGTTTGTCAGTTAAAGCTCGCCACAGTTGTTAAACAATTTATAAAAGATACTTGATTCGTTAGAATTTCTTTTATGAATAAATTACCTTTGTATGTCTTTTGATTTAGGACAACGATTCTCCTTTGTAACTGGGCTAACAATGATTATTTTAGCCAATTTTGTTGTTATTGCACAGTGTGCTCAATATTTGTCAACGATGCATGAAATCGGCGCCCCCAAAAAACACGATGCCAGTTGATATATACTTATTTATAAACAGGATTTACACACAAGCTGTGTTGCGATTGCGTCTGTGATGTTGTCGATGAGGACGACGATGCCAAAGCGAACAATAATTTCCGGCATTTGATAACGACAACAATAATAACCAGAACTGTTTTTTCTGGCAATGGAAGAAGGATGGTTGAGGGGATTGGAGTTTGGCGATTGTAAACAAACAAATTTCATGCTACGTTTCACCAGAAAGTTCAAAGCCAGTTTGAGGGGAGACATTTGAAAAAGAGAAAAACCAAATTGACAAGCGACAGCAGTCATGGCCGGAAATACACTGTATGTTTTTATACATTCATTCCAATTTTTTGGGGTACTGCTTTTTGTTTTTTGCGTTATTAAAACGAATTGAAATCAGGCAACCAGCCAAGGGCCACGTTAATTGGCAGGCATTGGGTCTTTCTCTCCCTCTCTAGGCCTGGGTATGCATAACATGGTTATTGAAATCAAGTGCGTTGGCCATAGAAAAGAACAGACTCAGAAAAAGAAACAGTCACAGCCATACAAATAGAACAAATTGTAGGCACAAGATAAAAATATATTTATTATGATTTCTCAATGATAGTATGGATCCAAATGGTTTTTGTATTTTTTGGTCAATTGTGGAAAACATGAATGAAATATAAATATAATAACATACATACACAAATCGATATGTAAGTTCTACAAACCTCAATCTGAGATCAAAACAAAAGCAAAATGATATAAAACAATTTTAATAAAGTCACATTTAATTATGTAAATTTAGGCTTAACATAATCCATAAAACAAACTCTGGATAAACTTGCGAACTAACTGCAAATTTCTTAAATTAGTTTCCAATTTAAATCAGAAGGAATAATTTATATGCTTCGCGCTAATACTGAATAACTGAAGAATGAAATTAGTTTCTACTTAATACAAAAGGCTTAATAAATTAGCGGAATATTTAAATAAATTGACTGATTTTTCAGCGTGATGTCTGTAGTTTAAAGGTTCACAAAAACAAATGTTTTCATACAAATCAAAGAATTGTCAGCTGAAAAATGTGTCGATTAAATTTTTTAGATCACACCTGACTGATAACTTATGTTATATATATATATATTACAATAGCTGTACAGTTTTTTAAAGTACATACATAATACTTGTAGGTCTTGGAGGTGTGCGTGTGCTTGTAGTGTAGCCGTGGTCGTGGAGCGGTCAATGCCGCTTTGCGATTCACTGCGCTGCGGTTGGATGAATACATTTTGCATGCGTGGCGACATGTGTCAACTTCTATTAAGTTAAAGTTGGTCATTCAACCCGCAGTCGAGAGTAACTTGGTCAGTCCCTCCGTCTGTCCCTATACGACATGAGAGAGGCATGTGGTCAGCAGTTTGCTGTGGTCAACTGTGATGTGGGCGATGCGATGTTAAAAGTGTGACCTGTCAAGGGGCAGTTACGAGTCAAGTGATAAGGGAAAAGAGTATTATACCATCTAAACGGGCAAACAGCCACAATGTGGACTGGAAACTTGTCCGGCGTTTTAGAAAAACTTCTATTTTTTGCTAGATTAATGTACTGCAGCTGGGAGGTTGTCGGAAGAAACCATATAGTTAAGTTGAAACAAATTTAATTGTAGCAATTTAAACTAGTTAAAAGGAAACTGAAAGTTTAAGCAATTTATAATAGAATAATTAATGCAATTCTAAGATTGCATAGTAAGAGAATTTAACTAATTTTAGCATTAAGCTACTATTCAAATAAAAGTATTTAGAGCAGACACTATTTTATTTGTTGGAAAATTATGAATATAAATCAATTGAGGTCATCGTATTCTGTTGTTGTTCTATTGTGTCGAACAATGTTTAATTGCTTTACACAATTACACTACAAAAGTCAACAAAATCAGAGGCCAGAGTCGAGACTTAAATGCAATTACACGTGACAAATTACAGAGATCAACAAAAGTGCAACAATTATAAATACACGCAGTTAGTTGTGGACAGAGTTTACAGCTAAACGAAAGAATTGTTTTAATTATTTTAATACTTTACTTTTATTACAGTGGGTGAGTTTTTGCAATGTGTTTGGTACTGTTTTTATTTTATACGTGTTTTGTTTGTTTTCCGTGCACAATAATTGCATTTGTTTTCCGTGAGATAAGCTCAAAGGCATACCAGAGTGCCAGAGTTGCCACAACGCGTGTTGATTGTTCCCAGCACTATGCAAAATTGCGGTTAATTGAATTCAGTGAACACAGTTAGCCGCTGCTCTTGTTTTTGTTCTTGTTGTTGTTGTTTATCCAAATACATATATGCGAAAATTAATTGAAGGGGGTAACACTAACACAAGGGGTCGACAGACCCAAACAACAATATCGCGCATGACTAATTTTCCATGTTTCCACTGTCCAAAATAAAAAAGAGAAGCATTTTTATGACGTTTTTCTATGCTTCAGTTTTAATTGACAGCTGTACAGAGATACTAAAATGTGGATATGAGTGTGTGTGGGGGAGTGTGTGTTATAGTGTGAGTCACATGCCAAATTGACAATTTCTTTGCCGTCATGCCCAATGGTTTTCATGTTCATTGTCAGCTGCAAAACTTTATAGTTGTTGCGTGTTGCATGTTGCATGTTATTCTCCTATGTATGCACGGTGTCATGTTGCAGCTGCTGAACTGTTCTTTTATGTTTTAGCTCCTCATAAAATGACAGCATCAATAAAAGTCTGTAACCGTAATGCGAGTGCATCAAATAACATTGCTCTATCATCTTCTTTGTTGGCGTCTTATGGAAAAGCAAGAAAAAGTGATCGAATGATGCCTTACAATGTTACACGTTATTTAAAAGTAAATAATTTACATTCTTATCAATACACATATATAAAATACTAATATGACATTAGTTTCTTGTAATCGTGGTCTTTAAAAAGAAAATAACAACATTTCAGAAAAGATTTTAATGTCAAATAAATTATATTCGATCTAGTCAATATTCTTAACACTGCAGCAAGCTCCGTAGACTCTGTAGAGTCTAACCGTTAGTTAAATATTGCCTCGGATGACTTTTGTAATTATTTTTCAATCGTGGGGAAATTTCTAAGATACATAGATAATAATTGAGAATACCAAATTTAGTTTGATGGTACCAGTATAATCGACTCTATCATTAAAATATTTTCTTGAAAATGCTTTCGTTTACTAACACAAAATAGCAATACTCATCAATACTCTTTTTCAACAAAAGCAGACCCAAATAAACGATTCTTTTATTGGAGCCACATATTAGGTCATATTCCACAATTTTGAGAACAATTTTCCTGTAATTTTCCTATTTCTGATGCCACACAGAATGCACGCACAATTTGTTGTTGTTAATAGAATAGTCCTATGTGGCAATTGCCACACAACCCTTAATGCCACCCCAAAGTATGCAACAAAAGACACAAATCGAACAAAGAAAAATGGCTAAACAAATTCCTATTTGATAGCAGGCTGATATCATTTGGCATTTTGAACGTATATTGAAAGCCATATCAAAAGGGTTGCCTTGCAGCATTGGCTATGGATGGGATCGTTCTATGTATGTGGCATTTGCCTATTTATGCATGCAACTTGCAGTTGCAATTTTCACAGTACCGCTGTCAACAGCAATGCAACATGCAACATGCATTGCAACTGCTGCGACAAGGCGGGAAAGGCCTTGAATATTAACTGCATACCAATGTGCCATAACTTTTGCGTCAGCCTAGACCCGCAACACTGAACGTGCCACATATGCACCCACACTTACATACAAAACACACAGACACATAATAATGTGCATATATCTAAGTCCCGAGTGGAACGTTCCCATTTTCATTTCTACGCCCTCACTCCGTTCAAAAGGTCTTTGCAACGGCAACAACTCCCAACACACTCGCTCAATAATCAATTCCATGCTGTTGCTTTTGGTTCCATCCTGTTAACGTTGACTCCTTCACATCGTTTTCGTTGCTGTTGTTGTTGTCGCTCCCACTACGCTTCGTTGTCCTCTTTTTAGACACTACAAGCGTTAAAGGTTGAACCAAAAATGGGTATATGAGCATATCCCAAAAAAAGTGAATCTCAGCGAGAAAAAATTATAATTGCTGTTAAAGTTATATCATAGGTATGATCTGCAAATATTTTATCGCGGATGCAAATTATGAAATATCGGACTATATGACATTTTATATGTTAAAGTTTCCTCTATTTCAGATTAAGATCACACGCAAGCTGTGCATTTGGCCAAGTTGTGTGAATTATTTTATTGCAAATTTAATATTTGAATGACAATTATGATTACGTCCGTAACGGACTTTTTAAATCCGTTTTATTACATAAAACAACGCTGAATATGATAAAAAATACATATCAACCTCGAAAAACACTTGATAGTAACATTTGATAGTACTCTAAGTAGTCTTAATACAGGATATTTTATAGTCGTTCAGTGGTACTCTCAAGTCTTCATACTTGGTTTATATGTTACACTTGGCTTAGTTTGCTGTGCATAACCCCTTGGTTGTCGTCGCGCCAAGATAGATACTTCGCTGTGTAGCATGAAATTCAAATTAAATTTTAAAATTTAATAAATGTTTGTGCAAATTAAAACGTGGCAAAAGCATCAGTCGCCCCAACGCCTCCGACACAACAACAGACAGAGTATAAGTCTCTCTTAATGGGTTTTTTGTCTAGTCGAGATACCCACACATCGTATCGTATGTTGCAACTTCTGTTTGCCCCCAAAAATGTACTTTTGTCTTGCAGCAACAAATTATGTAAATAGCTTTATGGAGTATTATGTATAAACAAATATGTTTATTTCAATGCATTAATGAGGCTTGGGTCTTATCATCATTTGTACAAATTGTAAGGAGTTTTTATGCCACGAAAACCAATTGATACCATATAGATTTGTTGTTCTGGCATTATAATATTGTCCATTTAAGTTACTAAAAAAGAAAAAGATATTTAATTTATGTATGTTTAATTATATTCAATGTTATTTAACATTTACCAGTAATAGCACTTTCTGAACCACCAACCAGATCGAAAATCCTTTGCACAATTTCCAGGGCTTCGATCATTGTCTTGGTCGGGCGTAGAGAACTTCATATCCTTTTGGGAAGCAAAGGCATCCCCAGCAGTACCTTTATACCGACCCAACGATATAATTTTATAAGACTCACTTTCGTTTCCAATTTGAAAGTGATCATAGCGTGCATATCTGTTTTCTTCATCAAATCCCTGTAGAAATATGTAGAGTTCATGAGGCTGTGATTGCGTCATCAAATAGAGTTTCTCTAGTCCAATGAAGAATTCTCCACGTAAATCACCGAATCCCAACGAATAATCTGTCCAATTGCGATTAAATGTCACAGAACCATCTCGTCGCCTTTGAATGACTGTCCATCCCGAATCGACCAAAACAGAATCACAGAATACTGGGAAGGGTTTCGATTCGGGTACCCTTATCACATGAATGTCTGTAGTTTTACCAAGACAACTTGATGATTGACATTCTTTGAGCTGTGTTTTGTATTCAGATATTTCATCTGTTTGTTGTGTTATCGTTGCAATTAGTGTTTCAATTTTTGAACTCTGTTCCAATATAGTGTTATTTTTTTGCTTGAGCTGTGAATCTAGTTCCATAATTTGTTTCTCCTTTAACTCGACTTTGATTATATCAGATCGAGATGCTGACTTGTGTCTCTCAATGAGAGCCTTACTTGTTGCCAATAGATCATCTTTGACTTTGCTGCTGTTGTTACAAGACGCATTCAGATCAAGTAATTGGGCATATTGTACATCTCGATTTTTAACAGTTTCTTCACATATACCAATTTTGTTTCTGAGACTGCTTAAGTCTCTTTCGACCTTTTTTAGGCCGGTATCTTGTTCAATCGTTTTCTGTTGTAACTCTGTTAACTGCATTGCCTTTCGATTCAGTTGCTCTTTCGATAGAGTTTCCCTGTTCTTAGTTGCATCCTCACAGACTCCCAACTTTATTTGTACGGCCGCCAGCTCATTCTCTGTATTCTTTATAATTGCATGTAGATCTCTGATTTTATCCTGTAATTCCATAAACTGCGTTTGCTTTGATTGCTGCAATATTGGCTTTACTATTCCAAAACAATACGAATTGCATTCTCCCTCCATATCCTTAAACATCGTCAATGGCTGTAAGTAACATTTAATTAAGTTGACATCTTCTTTCATTTAAAGTAGATAATCTCACCGTACTGCCCATTCCAGAGTTCATCATTGATTCAAAGCTCAATTCGATGAGTGTATACGCCAACAAAATTGAAAAAACCTTACTATAACTCTGCATTATTTAATAAAAATTAAAATTTTATGGTTTTTATTTGCAAATATATTTTTCTTAAACCTAAATGCAAAGAGTTGTTTAATCTTCCGCTGTCGTAATAAAACTAATTGAGGCGTTGGCCAATCAAAGAAATCCATAGAAAACACTGGAATTCCATTAAAAATGAATGTCTTGGAAATGATTGAGGTATGAGCAATAAACAAACAGCTGTTGTTTATTGCACAATATTGACAATAAAGTATAATATTGACAATATGTGTGCTTTTTGCAGCTGTGACCTTAGAGCCGTGACTGAAATCTGTGCAAATAAATTTTATTTTATTAAATAAAAATGACTTGATAAATTATTATTTAAAGCCAGATAATCAGTTTTTAGTTCTATTTATAAATCAGTTGAACAATCGTTTTATTTTTTGCACCAGAAAGCCGAGTTTGTCAAAGAAAATATTCCAAATAATCTGTATACCAGCTTTAGTAGTAGTTAGTTGATTGATATTTAATTAAGATTAAATAGTTGTCATATATGTTTAACTTCACATAATTTTGAAATTATTTATGCACTTAGTTGGATTAGTTTCTGATTAGCTGCATTTTGTCATATTTTATAATAAATTTTCCATAATGAAATTAAAACATTTCGCCCGAAAATGTGTTTAATATCGGATCATTTTCATATTGTTGTTGCACATGAACTGTGGTTAGGTTTATTATCCAATTGATTAATCCTGTCAACTTTATAATTGTTAATTCATGCTCCCATCGAAAACCAAAAACCACAGTGTGTCATTTAAAATTTTGCAAGCAGAGAGAATCACGCACAATTCACCCACACATATGAGTAGTATCTAAGCATTCAGCTTTCCAATTTGCATTGTTTTTCACCTGAACGAAAAATGGTCGAAACCTTTCCAAACACAATCACACACACATTTTAACATTTGCATAAATTTTAATGTCCGCGCACACACACACGCACTTGCATGTGAGAGTCACAACAAATGCTGGCCTGGCTAGAAGGAGATTGTCATTTGCAGGATGATGGCGACAGGTTTAAATACATTTTGCACTTGGCAATGGACATACGGCGACAGTTTCAACACCGTTGCAAACAATTTTTGGTTATATAAAGGGGTTGTGGGCTTTTGGAAAGGGGTGAAAGTCTAGCTGTTAGCCTGGCCCGATGCAAGCTGCCGTAATAACGAGTTTTGTGGTAAATTGAATTGTTGAACATTCTGCACACTAAAATCGTTTCGTTCGCTTCTCGCTGCGGTTGAGGTTTTTGTTGTTGCCCTGGGTCAAGCGAAAATGCGACCTTTTACCGTTGCCCTTTTCCAACAAGCGCATTTTCGCATAGTCTTCCATTTTGTAGGTGGAGGGAAATGGGTTTGAAATATTTATTGATGTGTTGCCCAGCCTTAACCACCGCTCCACGTCACCATCCACCCTGACCCCCTTTCTGTCTTTTTCTTTGGTTGCACATGCGCAACGGAAAACTGTATGGACAAGAAATTATGATGGTCATCAATTTCAATTCCGTCAAGCTTTTGTTATTTGTTTACGGCCGTGAGTGTAGCATACGTACTTTTTGGGGTCGTTTTAAATGTTAGCCGTAAGTATTGTAGGAAATTAAAATTGAGTTTATGCTCATTATATTTTTACTTCTACAGACATAAAGATTATATGCATTTATTTCTATAAAATTTTATTTACGCTTTTAGGTATTAAAAGATGTTTTAAAAAAGGCAATGGCTTCTTTAAGTTTAATCCATTTACTGTCTAGACTCAAGAGTTTAACAAAGTATTTAGTGTTTTTAAATGAACACTTTAAATATATTATTGCAAAGTATAAGTGAGCTATTTATGTACTTTTGTATTTTGTTTTATTTTATAAAAATTTTCATTTCACTCTTAGGGTGTTAAATTATATTTCTACTATGCGAAAATAAATTTAATATTCAGTCAATAAAAGTCCAGGTGACTTAAAATGTTGTAATAAAAATTAAAAATATGAATGTGTTTATTATGTTTCTACTCATTTTTGTATATTATTGCATACATATATAATGCATGTTATATTAAATATAAATATATTTTTTCAACAACTCTTACTACACCTTTATGGTATTAAAGGATATTTCTAGTAACGAAAGCAACTTCAAAATTGTAATATTCTCAAAACAAGTCTCGTAAGCAATATTCCCATTACGCAGAATGAGTGAGAATAAACAAGAAGCCATCCGACAGTCAAGTCACATGGATATTACAATGCCATGTGCCACATGGCGTATGCGTAATGTGCCCAATTGGATTTACTGTTCTTACACACACTGTTTACACACACGTTACACACACATACAGACTGAACACAAGTTCAACCAAAGATTTTAGCCAATGTCTTGCACCATAATTCAGACGGCTGCAGTTCATGTCCTTGTGACAGCTGCAGCAGCGGACCAAGGACAATTTCAAACAATTTTAAAATTTAGAGCACACATGCCACTTGACCAGACGATGAGCAAGGGGGCATGCAACATGCTCCACGCCCCTACACACACATCACCTACACAAACACACACACACACACACGCGAACACAGAGAATTTTCATGTCTTGGTTTTGCTTTTACGAGCTTCAAAATATGCATAAATCTTGTGCTGAAAATGTATATTTACATTTTGCTCATGCTATTTAACAACATTTGGTCAACGGCATCGTTGTGAGAGAAGGAGGATACTTGAGAGTGAAAAGCAGTTGAAATTTTGAGGTTTCTGGCCCCGCTGCCGCCGCCATTTTGTGGTTTGCGCAACGGTTTCTGAAAGTTTTACATTTTACCACTTTTCACTTGTTCCTTGCAGTTTCTAGGCCCCAACGGGAGCTGCAGCTGCAAGTTGTTTGTTTTATTGCAAGTGCCAAATAATTTAACTACTAAAATATTAAATTTCTGTTTGAATTGTCGTCGTCAGTGTCCTTGTAAATGTAACTGTGGGTGTGAGTCTCCAGTCGCTGGCAATGGCCATAAATTTTTGGCTACCTAACTCCATTTCTTCTTTCCTCCCCTCATCTCCACCAAACACTAAATATGTGTCTGTATGTATACATATGTGGCATTGTGGCAACTCGAATGTGTGTTTGGGGAATCTACGGGTCATGTGTTTGAGTTTAATTAAAAAGGGGCATTAGGATAGCAAAGTTCCACATACGTGCCCATATTCATTCACTCGCATTCCTAAATGATGTATGTGTATTCTGCAAGTTTTTGGCTTCGGGGAGTTAGTTCATGCAATTGCACAGGTGTATTAGTTTGCTTAGGACTTTGCAACAAACTCATGTTATTATTAACCATAAAAATAGAAGGTGAAGTGAAAGAAATATAAAATAATTATTGCTCGTACAAAGACTTTAAAACTGTTGTAAAAATGGCAATAATTTAATGACGGCATTAACAAATAACGCTTTTATTTTATGTGAATATTTAATTTATTCAATTTACACAGGGTAAATTTAAATCATATAAAACCAACGAGCTAAAAACTAAGATAAAATTGATTTAAATGGAATATTATGATAAATCTGTATACTAATAATGAAGAGTACAAAAAATAAAACAAAGTCTAGAAACTGATTATAAAAAACGTTAGAGAAATGCAAAATAAATAGTTTCCACAAGAAAGACTCTTAAGTAGCTCTAAAGAAACTTAACTATGAAAAACATTTCGAACAAATGCTTTGTCTCATTATTATAATTATTTGTAACCATTCTGGAAAAAGTCTAACAAAAAGAAATGGACTAACAACCTAAAATATTCGTAATTCTTTTTTGACTTGACTTACAAACAGTTACAGTAATATTCTGTAATCATTGACAAACCCATTCTATGCTAAGAAAAATGTAATTCATTAAGTGCAAAGTAAACCCGATACCTGTTTTATCGAACACCTTAGCTCTGCCTTTGTCAAAGTCGGCAATAACTGGAAAACCCTTTGTATTCTGCCTATGCAACAAGAGGTAGAACAACATTCTCTCTCAAGGAGGGGAACAAGAACAAGGACAACAAACGGCAATGAACACTCCATTCAGCAAATTTAAATTGAACTGAAAATTGCGGTTTGCAGGGACTTCAAACCCAAAGATAAAGCATACTCAGACATAGTCAGAACCCACACACAAAAACACAGATAGATATACTAAGGCAACCATCGATTATGGCAGGATAAGAGTTTGTAGGAGGAGAAAGCCGAAAGTCTATTGGCGTCTGTCATGTGGTCTGTTTTAAGTGCTTCACCGGTTATTTTCGGCCATTGTAGGGTGTTTCATGTTAGGTTTTTGGTGTTGGGTGTCGAGCACTTGATAATGACTACGATGACAACAGAATCGACAACGATGGTGACGTTGTTGTTGTTATTGGCGCAACAAAGACAGACACAGACTCAACTCAATTGTAGCTGTTACTGATGTTGCACATACAACAACGAACAACAACAACAAAAACAACAAGAATAATCACCACAGTAACAGCAAAAGATACGATAACAACAACTTCTACAGACACGTGAATGTACCAATGCCATTTAAAACAAGTTGAAAGTTGTTTTTATTCTACCCCAAACTTTAGGCTACATTAAAACTATAGTAATACATTTACATTTTTTATATTTCATATACTGATTTTTAAGAGAAAACTGCACTAAACTAAAGTGTATCGAATACTTGTTACCACTAAGCAAGTAGTTTCATGATTATTCCAAAAAATTCAGTGGGAAATTGTATATGATAGAAAATATTATATAACTTCTAATTATAGTATGTTAGATACATCTAATCAGACTAAGCAATAAATACAGATATTTTATTTAATTAATGCAAACTTAAAACTTTCAGCAGATTCTTAAATTTGAAATATCTTATGGCTGCAAAAAATCTTTTATATAAATACATATTTCTAAGAAAAGTAAACAACAAAAAGCTAATTGACTGTGAAAAAATTAGTAATAAGTAACTTTTGCTACTCCTCTCGTTTGAAATATTTAAGGTTAAATTAAAGAACATAAGTTCCCTATCTTTTTTTGCTTTGCGTGTTTTTGAGTTTGAGAGCACTCAGATTATTTTAGTTTTCGCATAATTCTTAAACGAATTTCAATTGTGTCTTGGTCCGGCTGTCGTCTATATGTTTGTAGAAATGAAATAACAACTTACAGTTGCTCGTTAACAGCTGCGGATTATGCTTTGAGCCCTGGCAGACATAACCGAAACGTAAGCCAGTCATAAACCACTTTTATCATTCCTAAGCACGAAAAGACTCCTAGTACACTTTATTTGAAAGTCCTTGTACTCCATCTGTATGTCTGTCTGTCTGTCTGTCTATCTATCTGTCGGTCGGTTGGTTGGTCTGCCTGCTGGCCAGCCTTTTATCTAATGTACTCGTCTGCTGGTACTTTCCTTTTATTGCCCAGAAGGCAGTCAACTAACTAAGTATACTTCATCAAACCAAAACCTGCACCCGAAAAGCGTTCGTCTGTCTCCATTCTCTATCCTCAATCCAAAAAGGGGGACCAAGTAAATATTTCCACTTTTCGACCACAAATGCAATTGGGCTTGATGATATTTGTTACTTCCGTTTTGGTTTGCAACCAAAAGGAAATGAAGCTTGTACTGTTTTTGCTCTTCTTAATACACTGCACAACATTGCAGTAGGAGATATGTATTCAGGGTAATGTATTTAAATAATTGAAACTATGCAAACAAAAAATGTTATAAATGAAATACTTGTATGTACTTTAAGAAGTCATAATTAGAGTCGAAGCAATAATTTTCTTCTTATAAAATTAACGGTTGCTTTTGCTTCTACTTCTGCAATACCTAAGTCATCGCCATAGTTTCTTAACAGTTTTTAAAACTTGAAACAACTTTCACTCAATTCGACTTTTGATTTTTAAACAGTCGAAGCAAAATGATTGAACGTAAACTCTGGAAACATTGTTCTGATTAAAATTAAGATCAGATAAGTTTCTGTTAACTTTTAAATTCTTCTTTAACTGATTTACATTGAAGAAACTCATCTTTCCAACAAATACTTGGGTAAAAATAGAATTTATTTATGTATTTCGCTCAGTGTATAGGCCCATTTACAACAAATTTCCTGTTGCCATTGTATTTATTGTCAATCTCTGCGAGTAATCTACGTATACATCAATTTGAATGCGACCTTAACACAGCCCAACCAACTGAATGCAAACTCTTGGCCCAACAGGATGAACTATTATTCACTATTCACGACTAGAAGTATTCAGTATTTATTCATGGCCATAGATGTCTTTGTGTGCGTAGGCACCGAAAATAAAACCGCAATGTTTCATTTGTTTTATGGTCAAATTGCATGCAATGAAAATTCCAACTAAACAAAAGTGCCCCTACATAAGGACATATGTGAACGTATATGTATATGTATGTGGGTTTCCCCCGGGCACATTTCATTTCTTTAGATACCCCCCAACCGTATTGGGTCCCTTTATCAACTGGCGTTTCACATTTTCCTATTCTTCTTTCTTTTTCTTATCTCCTGCGCATTAGCTGCGCCTGCATAGTGCATAGTCCAAAATTTTCCAAGTTTTCTATCTATCTATATGTATGTACATGTGTCCAAGGCACTTGTCCCATTGAAACTTTCTGCTTTGTGTGACAAGTCGACATATCTTTCTCTCTCTCTCTCTCTCTCTCTCTCTCTGTCTCTTACTATCTTGTTCTCTGTCTATTGCTTTGTGTGTGTTGCAGTTTTAGAATCCTGTTTCTAGTCTTTTGGCCGCTTGTTGATATTGCACTTTGCATTGCATGCAAAATTTGGCAGGCAAAGCTCTAGAGACGGGGATCGGGTCGAGTTAAGGGGCCAAAAGCCAAACAGTTGCTCTGCCAAATGAACTTTTCTAATTCCATATGACCCCAAGCCCACAGTTTTCCCCCCTTTTAACTCCTCCTCTATTTTGTTGAAAGACTCTTAGCATGAACTAAAGTCTCGGTGAGTTGTGGAGGCTCGTTTTCATTCATGACGTACCAAATTATTCTGTCGTTAATTAGTGAACGATACACATACGTACACACTCGCACACATACTCACCCTGTACTTTGTATCGTCAGAAAGATTTGGCTTATTTCTACGTCATTTGCACGCACTCAAAGTTGGGGAACTCTTGGACTTTTTCTATCTATGCGTACACTGATAAATGAAAAAACTGGTTCTAAAATGAATCTCAGAAATATGATTTTGGTTCTAACAAATGAGTCGAGTTAGCAATTGATTGTAAGAACACATTGAATAAAAAATAGTATGTTTCCAAGACCATAAATATTATATAAAGATAACTGTTCTTATTTATAGTTCTAAAAGTTACGAAAAGAAAGAGAATTATTCTAATTTGTAGAATGATAAGATATGCCCATGAACCGATTTACATATGCATATTATTCTTTTATTGAAAAACTTTTATTTTTATATTTAAAATTTATAATTTTGAAATTATATCCTTAGTTTTATTTGGTCTTGAAATGGTCTAATTAAATATCAACATATTATATTTATAAGCTTGTCTTTGTTTTCAGTGTACCTTTAGGCCAAGACCGAAACTCTGAAATCGTCTCCTGACGTTGATGTCCTGTTATTTCGTTGTTGTGTGAACTTTTCTCCCACTCGTCGTCGTCGTTGTCGTTGTCGTTTGCCTTTAAGTCCTGCATTGACCACAAATTGCTTGACTACCATTTTCATTTGCTTTTAGTTCCTAACTAAGCATTTGCTCGGTTTCTCTACTAAATTCCTGTTTATCTTTGACCAGCACTCGAGTTGAGTGACAGGCCAAGTCACAGCAAAAGTAGGACAAGGGAAACAGGTGCGAGTTTTTAACAGCTACAACAATTAGGCAGAGTTTGGACGCAACATGGAGAGAAAACTTTTTACTTACTTTATCACGACGTATACAATATTATTATGAAGCACTTTGTTGATTATATTTTTGACAGTACTTGGAAATTTATTCGCTTAATAAGTTTGAGCACTTAAGGAAATTGTCTAATGTTTAATTGTTAAATGAAGTGGAAGCACTAATTTCCATCGAATCTTAACTGTAGACAAAATTATAATTAATATAGTTGTAAAATCAGAATATAATTAATCATAAGTATATGGTTATCTGTAGTATTCAAGTTCCTTGTTGCAGCCTGATAAATATGTACTTCTCTGATTGTTATCAAATATTTTTGTTGTGGATTATTGAATAACAAAGAATCTTGTTAAATATTTATTTTGGAATCAATCTTCATAGCAATCATTCTTTACATAGACTTCAAAGCATTCCTATAAGACACACTTCCATAATAAGTAGAATATATTCATTTCCAATCAAGTCCGATAACCATGCAAATCCATGGTAATCTCTAATTGTAAGCAGCTCATCTCTAATACTAACACTATGCACCAAAACATATGATAGAAATATTCCACAACGTGTCCGACTTGTGTTTACCACATTTACATAAGAACTAATGCATATGTACGAGTTTGTATCTCTATGTATTTAATATTAATGTCTTTCGAGCTGAAAAAGGAAAGAAAAAATGAACAAGAAAAAAACAGAAATAATAAAAACAAAACAGATGCCGTCGCGTAAAGTATCGCACTGTGGCCAAGAGTGAGAGAGAAAAAAGAGTGCGAAGTCCGGAAGGCAACCAGTCCACAGACTGAGCCGCAAAAACTAATTTGTATGCGGAAAGCGGTGCTGTCGCCAGAACCGACTGTCTGACCACGTGTCCGTCGTATTTGTTGGTCTACACCCGCCACGGACGCTGCCAAAATGCGTAATTTTCGTACTTTGGGCCCTGGCCAAGTGGCTTTCTGAGTGGAGTGTTGGTTGGCTTTATGTGCAAGTGTTGAAGCGCAGGTGACGGCGACAGGAAGAGCAATAGCTGACGGCACCTCCAGTCCTTTTCCTACCAAAGCATCCCACATTGCATACCCAAATATGAATATAATACAAAAGAGAATGAATCCGATAACACATAGGTATTATATGAGAATGAAGGCAACAGCTGGCTCGGTCTTTATAGATTTAGTTCTCTAACGAAAATGTATTTTCATTATTAAGGTCGTTTGTTCTTTGAGATTTATTTGTTGAGAAATTAATTATAAATCAGTTGAAGTATGCAAAGCTAATTTATCTATGATTAGGAAATTTGTTGTAGAGTAGACTTAAAATCATTTGAAGTTGCCTGCTATAAAGAAGTTAGTATTTGCCTGAAAATTTCAACAGGATTGAGCTATAGTCACAGAATATATTCAACAAACTAAAGATTCGTAGATGTCATTATATGCTGTGGTATCTTAAAGCTGGAGGGTATCTAGTAGCCGATCAAATATTAATATATTATTTATGGGAGACTTAGGAAAGTTAAGTACTTGCAGTTAAGTAACTATGACTCTTAAGCATTTATAAATTAATTAATAATTAATTTGAATTGTAGGAAAATTGCAAAGGATAATCCAGTATTAAATTTATTCAATGAAATATTTAATGTTCAGTACTCTTGTATAGTCAGGCCAAACCAAATTAAGACACAACCCAATCGGATGGCAATTAGAGGCCTTTAGGTCTTAACTAGGCCAGCTAATGACTAAATAATTTGAGCAGATCACAGAAATTGAGTTGATTGTTAATGAACATGTGTGTTGAGTTTTGTTGTACTTGAAAAGCTACTTAAGCAAAGCCCTTATATAAAGCATCGTGCATCATAAGCTGCTTATCCAGTTGGGCATTTAAAGCTCAATTTCTCAGGCTACCAATTCCCTTAAACTTCCGACTAACCACATACGCATACATACGTATACGTAATGTCTGGGTAAATTAAAACATTTTTTTAATTAATGTAAATAATAATATAACAACAACAACAACAGTTGTTAAAGTAAACAAATTAAGGCTGCAAAACAACTTTGAGGATCTTAAAGACAACGACAAAGACGAAAACGAATAAACAAAAACATAACAAAACAAAAGAGCACAAAACATGAATGAAATAATCAAATCATTTGCAAAATAAAAGCAAATTACTGCAAATTTTATGTAATTTATTTACAAACATGCACACACATTTGCTAATACGTGAAAAGCGCTCTTACAGGCCACGCCCATTTAATGTAAACGCCCTCGAATTTTCCTTGCGGCGTTTGCGACATGTGGCGCCCTCTGTTGTATGCTATTCAATTTTTTATTATACGTACAACAACTTCTGAGAAATGAAAATAACAAGTTTGTGCAACAGCATATTGATTTCAATGGAAGCTTAGGAAACGTTTAAGAAATAGGGGAATGGAAGTAGGATGTGGAAAGTCAGAAGAAAAAGGGAAATCACTTTAAGAAGAGAAAGAAATGGATTGAAATTAAACGGGCATTAGAGGAATACAAATATATATAAAATATAGTCAAGTAGGAGGAGAACAAAATAATTAGGAACATCTAACAGCGCAGTCAGTAGTCAGTAAAACGCTAACGATTGCTACTCAAAACGGAAAGTGAATATAAAATTGCACAACAGAGATTGTTGTTATCGATAAATAGAAATATTGTAAGATTTATTTATATTAAGCACTTAAATATTTAATTCTTGATGTTATTAAACTCGCTTTTCGATAAATTCCTTATTCTTTCAAATTACTGCTAAAGCTCAAATGGAACTTTAAAAGATTTACTACATTCTTAGTTATCTTAAATCTTTATCGTTTGAATTTAACTTAATTGACAGGGTATTACAACTTCGTGACTTTGTAAATATATCTTAAGGCACTTGTTTTTTTCTGCTTAACGCTTTTTGTAGTCTTCTAAAGCGTCAAAATTGTAAAAAACGTCTGTTTTGGCCTTTTGGGATTCGTTGTGTGGAATGCGTATACATATATATATTTTTTTCATTCTCTTATTTTTTGGAGTGTATTGTGGGCGCCTTTCGCCCTCAATTTCATTTGCAATTGAATTTGGGATTATTTTTCATTTTTGCTGCGCATCTTACAGAGGTCACAAGTGGCCTGAATGGCACCGAATGGCAACCTGAGGATATAAAGGGAAGGGCGAAAAGGGGCGTGGAGAGGAGGGTTGACTCGCCCCCTATAAAAGCCGCTTGCATGTCTGAGAGCCGTTTGTCTCTCTGGCCTGGTAGCTGTGGCTGTAGCTCTTGCTGTTGCTGTAGCTGTTGTTGAAATCCCATGGCAGCGCCATCCAGTGGAAGAAGGACAAACCCTAAGCTGGCCTGAGCTGGCAAACGGGAAGTTGTAAAATTCATAAGTCGGGCGCGTGGCTTTTGTGCAATTGGAGCAACAAGAGAAGAAAGCCAAAACGAAAGCCAAGAAAAATATAGGCAAGCTAACTTTGGCGCGCCAAAGTTTGGATACCCTTGCAGTGCCCTGTGTAAGCCGTCAGATTTTTTACAAAAATTTGTTGATTTTGAACCGATCGATCCTATGGCAGCTATATGAAATAGTAGTCCGATTTACACCAAATTTGGTCAGCATGTTTAAAACTTAATCAAACACACACTGTGTATATTTGGTTGAGATATCTTGAGAAACAAAAAAGTTTTTCATACTAAATGTTGTTTTCGATCCGATCGTTCCTATGGCAGCTATATGATATAGTAGTCCGATTTACACCAAATTTGGTCAGCCTCTTTAAAACTTAATCAAACACACAATGTGTATATTTGGTTGAGATATTTTGAGAAACAAAAAAGTTTTTCATACTAAATGTTGTTTTCGAACAGATCGTTCCTATGGCAGCTATATGATATAGTAGTCCGATTTACACCAAATTTGGTCAGCCTGTTAAAAACTTTATCAAACACACAATGTGTATATTTGGTTGAGATATCTTGAGAAACAAAAAGTTTTTCATACTAAATGTTTATTTCCAACCGATCGTTCCTATGGCAGCTATATGATATAGTTATCCGATCCGGCCGGTTCCGACATATGTGCTGCGTGCAGCAAAAAGACGGACCTGTACCAAGTTTCATCAAGATAGCTTCAAAACTGAGAGACTAGTTTGCATAGAAACAGACGGACAGACAGACGGACAGACGGACAGACAGACGGACAGACGGACAGACGGACAGACAGACGGACATGGCTATATCGACTCAGCTCGTCGCTCTGATCAAGAATATATACACTTTATGGGGTCTGTGAGGCTTCCTTCAATGCGTTACACATTTCGTGACAAAATTATAATACCCTCTGCAAGGGTATAAATATCTTGTACAAGTGCAAGTTGCAGTAGTTTTGAAGTGTAGTCAACGGAGAGGGGTGAAGGGTCACTGAATGTGGGGGATGGGGTTGAATTGGGTGTCGAACTGACTGCAGGCAAAGATAACACCAAAGTGCACTTTAATCTTTGTGAAGAAATCTCAACGTAGCTGCAGCAAAATATGATTGAAGTGTCTCGTTGTGCCCTGGGCAGTGTGTGTTGAGCTGAGAGGGGTAGAGGACATTCATACTCGAAAAGGGGCAGGGTCTTAGAGGTGTCACTGTGTTGGTATGTGTCGCGGCAAATGAAGCCAACATCAACGTCAACGCCAACGAAAAGGCACAAAGCAAACGCTTGAGTGGCAGAGAGAAATTGGAAAAATGAAATGTACAGAAGACGACACTTTCCCAACAGCTGTTGATTGGAATGGTAGGGCCCATACAGAGAAAAAATGAGAGATAACTTCAAATGCAGAAATGTCACATACACACAGGCTCAACGATAGAAAGAGAGTGAAAGGGAGACAGCCTCCCACTCGAGTGGCACACTCAAAGCAGCAAAAGAAGAAGCAGAAGCGCGTGTAGCATAAAGACCAAAAATCAGACAACATCTTGACAAAGGCTGGCAGCAGCTATGTACGTCCAAGGCAAACACATCAGATAAACGCGATTGAATGCAATCCCTACCCAAAGTGCTGCGAAAGATAGATGGGGTGCAAAAGAGTGAGGAATATGAGAAAAATAAAGGGAGCGAGACGTTGCAGCAACAAAGCTGCCCTAAAAAAAGAAACAGCAACAAAAAAAAAGAAAGTAAATGCGCTGCTGCAACAGCAACAAAAATGAAATAAAAAGGGGTCATTGGAGTAAGATGGCCCAGCAGCTTTCCAAACCAAAGCCAAAGCCGAAAGCCCAAATCTCTCCCCACAAAATGTAAATGCCGCGGCACACAGAGAAGCTCAGCGAGGGCACAAAGTGCCAAGTGCTAAAAAAGAAAACAAATTTAGTTTCAATGTGATGCTGATACCCTGTAGAAAGTGGGCAATTAGCTATTTTATTTACAAATATTTAAATAGATTTCAAGGCAAGAAGATACTAAATGTTGAAAACTTAATCAGAACAGTGTAATAAATTTAGATTCAAATTGTATTCCGAAAACATCAGAATGAATATTTTAAAACTTCAACTAAGCTTATTTTCCTTCCATAAAGATAACTGGGGTGTCCATCCAAGACCCACTTCACTAGAAATTAAAATTATATGGGTAAATCAAACAGTTCATTTACTAAATTATTCTCCATTAATTTAATTTAACATTATTAGGATCTTAAAATCTTTAATGATGTTCGGAATTTAGTAAACTAAAAGAAAACTTTGAAGTTTATTTCATGCTCTAGTATTTTAATTTCTCCGTAATTATAAAAATATATATATAATTTATTTAGCATACACTCTGCTGTTTTTGGAAAACTTCATCCGAATTTAGTGTTATAAATCTCTCAACCCGTTTTTTAATTATTGGGAAGTACCGGAAAACATGGGATTAAATAAAAGCAAGCGATATAGTAATGATGGTTTTTGGCTTAAGTCTTTACTCCATATACCCATTTAACTTATTTCTATGGTATAAAGCCAAGAGTCTGGGACTTAGGGAAGGCTGCCTTTGAAATGCAAATTACACCCCAAGGAATTGCAAAGGTAGGGGAAGGTCGGGTGGAAATAGAACTTGTGAAGTTGCAGCGGAAAAGAAAATGCGGAAGCTGCGCACTGTCGGATTCTTGGCTTGTCGAGTGTTATGTATTTAGTGGCTGCTTCAGTAGCAAGCTCCTCCGCTCCCTCTTCCCACCAACCACTGCAAAAACACCTGATGTACAATTTGCACTTTGGCATAGGTCGCGTTACGTTGCGGCGTTGCCACATAGCCAGCCAGGAGAAGTTTGGCAACGTTGTAAAGAAATAATAAAGACAAACGGGTGCATTGTTTGATGTGAGAAGGGGAGTAGGAGTCAGGGGAATGCAAAAACATAATGATAATGGCAGCACCAGCAGCAGTAGCGACAACAACTCCATCGTCCAACTTGACACAATAGCAGGCAGCCAAATAAAAATTTATAGCACAGCTGAAAGCTGCAATGTTGCCTGTAACTGTGTACACTGTACACAGAATGGCCCTGGGTCCGAATACGAATCGAGTGTCGAGAGTCGAGTCCGGGATTCCAGGAGTCCGGGTGTCCGGTCTCTGAGTGGGCCAGTGAAAACTGGGTGGCCTGTTATGAGTTTTAACAGTTGGTCGGAGCTAGACAGCAGCGCCGGCAAGGAATTAAAGTATGAATCGAGAAGGACGAAAAGTTTTAATGAAAAGTGCACAGAATTCTTAATGCGCTCCCCGTTAGATGCTCTTACTTCTTTTGCAAACTTTCGAATGTGTACTTTAGTTTAAAGTCAACTGAATATAGGAAAAGCACGTTCCTACGCTACTTACTACTTGAATAAATGTAGGGCCAAGGTATATCTTAAAATGTTTAAAAATATGCAACTATTATATTTTTAATTTAAATCCAAGTAACATTTAATGCGACGGAATTTTTAAAAACAATTTCTTTGCAGAATATAATTTTGTTGGAGAATATAATTCTCTAAATAATGGATAATTGTTTACATTATTGGAAAATTATTACTTACTTAAATTGAGAATCTAGTATTGAACTAGAATGAAACAGATATTATTTAAAATCTAAGAATATGATATACATAACATTTTAAATTTCTAATCCTTATAATAGAATCTTTTTTCTAGACAGAGTGTTTCATTTCTACTCAGAACAGGACAAACAATTTAATTTATGTGGTTTTTTTAAGCTTCTTTGTCTATTGACAGATATATTTGATTTTTAATCATCTTGTTTTTGTTTTAGTTTAAATTGTAATGCATAACACCAAAAAAAATAATATTAAAATTTATGAATAAATTATACACAAAAAACTTAAATTTAAGGTATATTTTAAATGGAAAACTCAACTTTTTCTGTGGACGAAATGTTCTTTTTTATGTTAAATATCAAAACAGTTGCGACTGAAAACAGGCTATCTAATTTATTTAAGGAGCATATTAAACTATTATCGAATGCTTAAATAATAATAATTTTGCATAACAAAGATAATTTTTTATTCATGCAAATTTGGATTAACTTTAAGCTGCTTTAAGGTAGGCGGGTAAACATTGTCTTACTGGCCCAAAGCAAAATATCCCTGCCATATGGCAGGACAAGATATGTAAAATGAATGTAAATTGCTGAGACCATAAAAATGCGGGCAGCTTTTAAAAATTCCTGAGCTCCGTTGACAATTGCTGTTGTCCTACTCTTGTGGAAAACGGCGCGTGCAAAACGCGTCAAGATAAAAACAATAACAAAGATGAAAACAGAAAAATATAATAAACAAAGAAAAACAAAAAAAAAAAAATACTGAACAGTACTTAAACAATAAAACAATAAATTTTCATTACCGGCTCTGGGCTATTAACGGTTTCCGCTGTCCAAGAAGAAAATGCTTTTAAAAGGACTGAGAACTGCCAACTGTTATTTATAAAATAAAATATAATTGTTGAGGCTATACATATAAATTCCGGTGTTGCATTTAAAGTGCAGTCGCCGCGAAAAGTATGCAACACTTTTTTATTTTATTTAATTTGTTTTGTTCTTTTTATTTGTTTTACTTGCTTTAACCGTTTTTAAACAGTTGACTTTGGCATTTGCATTAACATTTTTGCCTCGTTTCCCTTACTCTGCTTTCTGGTCTTTCTCCTTGTTCATCGTTTTCCCCTCTCTTGACTCTCACCGTTTTTCTCTGTCTGTGTGTTTTGCTCTTTAATTACATTTTCGTGGTTTTCATTTTGTACGCCATAAATAATTTTACCATGCATTTTTTTGTCGTTTATTTTCATCGTTTTTTATTTTTTTCATCTTGCATAAAATTATTTGACTCTAGAAGAGATGGTGAAACCGAATGTTGCTGCATCAGCATTAATTTGCTTAAAATGAAAGCGTGCTTACAATTTTTTTGATGTCTATTTTCACTCAACTTCAGCATATTAACTTCAACTTGAACAATTTTTGTTTTTTCTTGCAGGTCACGTGGGCGGCTGTGGTATAACCGAGGAGGTCTCACAATGGATGGAGAATATACAAAATTCAGCAGTCGAGGAGCTGCCCGTACCAATGTCAAAGGATGTCCAAAAGCTGCACCGGAAACAGCAACACAAAAAGGCTGCTCCACAACAACAACATCAGCAGCAGCAGCAGCAACAACATCCACCAAAGAAATACGCTAGCGGTGATGATGATTTTAAATTCCCCCATCAAAAATATACGAAGGAGGCCAACTTTGCCGATGGTGCATTCTATGATCCATCTACTGGACGACGTCTCGGCTCCACAGCCAATGTCGCTGATTGGCATGAGCTTGTCCATGAGCGAGTGCGTCGAGCCAGTGGTGGCAATGGTGGTGCTAGCTCCTCATCGAGTGGCTCCGGTGGAACAACTGGCTCCGGTCGTGGTCGTGAGGACAACAAAAATACCTGCTCTCTTTATATACAAACAGATCCATTGATTTGGCGCCATATACGCGAGGGCATTGCCGATGTAAGTCTGACAAACTGAAGAGAAGGGAGTCCTTCAAGCTCTTAGTTCGTTTGCCAAATTAAAACTGAAGCAGCTGGCATAAGGAACGAGGGAGTGGGATGTTGGGGGACCAGAGTCGAAGTCGGAGATGTTGTTGGCTTAAAAAACACAAAACAAAATCCATGAATTTTGCAATTTTTTACGAGCGAACGCTTCACTTTGGGTCTGCGCATAAAACAAAGCCCGAGCTCGTTCTTTTTTTTCTTCTTTTTTTACTGGAGCGGGAAGCAACAGACAGTAAAGACAACTGAGGGAGAGAGGGACACGCGCGGAGTCAGACTGACGCCATGTTTTTTCGATTCCGTTTTGGGAGGGGGATTGGTCCAAAAAAATTGACTGATGCGCTACGTTGAGTGAAAATTGTTGTTTAACTGTGAGTTGTTCGGTTTTTTATTAGAGACACTTAATAGTTTTCCGATATTTGAGATGGAGGATGTGGAAGCAAAATGGTATACATTATACTAATGATTATTTAAAACCGATGAAGATTTTTGAACATAAATAACGAAAGCTATAAAAATACCTCAAGAAAAAATTGGTATACAGAATTCTATATCAATGATGTAGGAGGTTTTTATTTCAAATATCATATTAGTGTTTTGATACTCGAGGAGATGTAAAAACAAGAATGTATATAGATTTCTATATCAATGATCGTTTAAAATAGTTCTGGTTTTTCTTATATTTGATATTATATTTTCATATAGAAGATTTGATCACAAATATTCTTAATAATAAAAATATCTGAAAGTAAAATGGTATATAAATTGCTGTATCAATGATAATTGAAAATGGTTGTATATTTTTTCATATTTAATAGTTTTATATAGAAGATTTGATCACAAATAATGCTAATAATAATAGAAATAACTGAAATTATGGAGTAACATAACAATTTTAGTTTTGGGTGGTGTTAAAGTTGAGAATAGCGTCTAAAAATAGGATTAGAATAAACATCATAATTGATTGACTTCGACAAACATTCTTAACAATTAAATGAATCTGTTGAAATAATTACATTATTATCAGGGAGAATCCTAAACTCAAGGATCGTTCATCAACAAATTTATTCCAATCATTAGGATGATTTACCTCTAACCTCAAGGGCTTAGCATACATCACATCATTTAAAGTATTATTCAAGATGCTCTCAATTATTCTTCAAATTTCCAACAACATCATCGTAAGCCCTGAAAATAGGTCGCTTAACCATTTCTCACCCCCACCCTTACCCCAGATGCTGGAAAAGTACTTTTCTTACCTAACAACAATTTGCTCGAGTGTTGCCTGCTTTGCGGCGTCTTCAAAGCAATCATCCAATCAGCTGACCTGCTTCGGTTCCTACAGAGCATGCAATCAACCGTTATAGTCTACTAGCTCACTCTTCCTCACTGTATCTCTGTCTCTTTCTCTATCCTTTCTCATTCGCAAGCAATTCTTTCGCCGCACTTTATGTTTACGTTCATTTTTTCGCATTGTACGCGACGTTGTCGACGTCAACATCCTCGTCAGAATCGTTCTCGTTCCCCGTGATATGCTCCTCCCCTCCTACTCATCCTGCCTTTCCGCCTCCTCCTTCTACTCTTGCGCTTTCGCTTCTCGTCTCCCATTTTTTTTTTGTCTGTTTATTTGCAATGAGTTTTGCATAATTCGCGCATTTGTTTCGTTCGTCGTTGCGTTCGTGCCGCGTTTTTTATACCCAACTGTAGGCCCTAAAGGGGTATGCATGACTTAAATATACAGTTCTTTTGAATTCATAATTTTTCAAAAGCTAAAATAATTATTAGCATGTAAGCAAAACTACAATGCTTTGAAAAAAGTACGCGGATCGATTTCAAAAAATCCCTTTGAAACATTGGCTCAATTTAATGTATTAAACTTATCCATTTTGTCAATTATTTTTATGATGTTTTCTTCATTTTAAATGCAAAAATAATTGATCTCTGAAATTGTTGTAAAAAATTTATTGATATTGATCTATTTCCATAACATTTTTTAGATTCATAAAAATATACAATCATATTTATTGCGAGGTATCTGCATGTCTGTCTTTGATTGGCATTATATTATTCGGGTTTTGTTGTCACTGAGCCCAGTGGCGTTTTGATTTTGGAACCAAAAACTGCCGTTAGCGGTACGTTGATAGACCTTCTCCCTCCATACCCCCTAGTCCACAAGTTAATCCCAAAGCCACCCGCTCAACGCGCGCATAAAACCGAATAAACTTCAGCAAAATATTCGACGGGTTTTAGCTGAATTTGCATTTTTATACAAATATATTTGAAGAGTGCTTGTTGTGTGTGCGTGGATGTGTGTTTGTATGTGTGTGTGTGTGTGTTTGCTTCGGTATGTGTGTGGGGTAATTTTGGAATGGGTTCAGGAGGTCGTTTGTTTGTCTGGCTGCTTTGTTTGCCACACCCCTTGTCCTGTGGGACGCAGCCTGTTTGCTGCGAATGTCAAGCGCATTGGCATTGCGGTTGAGATTTTTATTACGTGAAGCGCCTAAAAGTAGACTGCGTTTTCCTCTACTTTGTTTTTTTGCAAATTAATTCACAACACTGAAACAATCTGTACTTACAGCACGATCGTGGTCGCAAGTACGAGGTGGATGTGAAAACCCGCGAGGAAATCACATCGCTGATTGCACATCATGTGACGGCCGTTAATTACATTTACCGCAACACAAAGTTCGATGGACGCACGGAGCATCGCAACATACGCTTTGAGGTAAGTGGGTGTGAGTGGGTGTGTGTGTGTGTGTGTGGCACAGTGGCGCCCCCCTGTGGTCGACAATTGCCAACAGCACGCTAGCATTCCGCCAACAATAGACTAAGAACAAAGACCATGTCCTGTGCCTGGTCGCGTTGCAAAAGGGACGACGTTGAAACCTCAGACAACCCAATAATTATGTTGGTAACCACGCTTGATTAAGTTGAGTTTATTAACGCAACTTTAAAGCTGAGATTTTGATTAAGGTATGCACCAAAGGGCCAATGAAAATATTTGATTTAAATAATGAAGTCTTGTTGATAGCTTTATTACAATAAAAATTATGAACATACGAGAGTTTAATTTACTCGGAAGGAATAAAAGGTTTAAACAATTTATAACATTTGCAAAGTGTAAACTCGAGTTACTGAAACAAAAATCTTTCATTTTGTAGTAAGAAATCGGAAAGGTTTTATTCTAGACCTGTTTAGAATTATACACCCCTATAAAATTTGAAGCTTTTTCTAAACCATTTCAATAGATTTCAAATTAGACATATACACCGCCGAGCCACCCCGCCGTCGCCCCGATTTCTGCGTTTTTTTGACGCGCCGCCGCCAAATGTCAAAATAGCTTTTTAGTTTTTTGAGCTATCTCAACCAAATTCACAGATTGTTTTTATCTCGACATTCTAAACTTTTTCCTGCCGAATCTGATTTTTTTTTCTCTAAAAGCAGTATTTACACTTGATGTGAAACGCCATGAAAGTGAAAAGCTCCATTTTAAAAAAAACAGCGAAACATTTTTTTCAGCTTTTCATTTTAAACTTGGTTTACACTTCTCGTTACATTTCATAACGTAAGGGCCTAACTTTCTGATAAAACTGCTGTGACTTTTCAGTAATACCTTCAACAGACCACCTAGGTGCTTTGTGTACCGAAAAATTTATTGACGGTTCCGGCAGTTGTGTTAGGCTGCATAGAACATTTGCTCTAACTTAATCAAATACGATTTCGCTCCAAACTCTGAGCTTCGGATCACTATAGGTGATGCGAAATATAGCCTTTACATTGACGAGTCCAATATGTCCGAGTAGATCCAATAAATGATGCCTGGTCTATAGACTACCCCAAAAGTTCTTGAAGTTAGACGGAACATTGAAATTCTTTTAACAAAGGAAACAATTTCATTCGAATCGGATGATAAATGCAGAATGAATTGAACTAACAATGTTACGGGCAAAAGGAAGAAGAAGAGTCGCTAGCGCTACAACGCGTTGTAGTAGCGACCTCTGTGTTTATCAGCTGATATCTTCGTGGTGGCGCCATCTACTGAAATTTCTGGTACGCAACAATGAAAAACAACCGCGTGTCACTCAAAAACATTTTAAGTTATCATACTGAGCTATCAGGTTTGGTCTACTTTTAATGTTCCATCCATGTGTTGTTAAGGTATATTTATGTTAGTACAGGTTCTACACTTAATAAATATTAATAAAAAAAAAAAATAAAAAAATAAAAAATCGGTTGGCTTTTTACCACTTTTTGCTCTTTTCCATAAGTACAGGAACTCCTACGGTCGAGCTTGCTCCACTGTAGCTTACTGCATTTTTTTCTTTCTGTTCTTTGCTGTTTTTTTTATTTTCAAATTTTCAATCTTACAGAAGAAACAAAAATTTGTTGCATACTTGTCAGCACTATTATTTAATACCTTTGTACTTAGAGTTCCCAAACGGTTTAAGCGAATATTTGGGCAAGTAACCAGGTACACATGGAAAGATTTTGTCGGCGGCATTTAGGAGGTGCCCGGCGTATTTTTCTGGTTTTTTTTTCTTAATTTGTTTTTGTTCAAATGTTTCATTTTTCATGGTTTTTCATCTCGTCCAGAGGATAATTATGTTATATGTTGTGTTTTTTTTTTTTTTCATTTTTTGCTGTCTGTCCACATTCAATCGCCTTTCATGTCCTTAATATTAGGTTGTATGGTATTCCAAGCATAAAATTATGTTCCATTACCGACAATGGATTGAACTTGCAGAGCTCCTCGGCGTATTTTTGCTGGTTTTTTTTCTTGATTTTTTTATGTTTAAATGTTGTTTTTTATGGCTTATTTTCTTCGATTATGTTCTCATCATTGTCATTACACCCTATGTTTTAATATATTTTAAATTGGTATACATAGTTCCTCAGTAACTTAAAGATTGTATTTATCCTGTGGACTGGCTACCACATAAAGACGCATATTGCTTGCAATTGAAGGTGGTTTGTTGTGCACCGTGCCAACTATGATTCTATGATTCCTGTAAAATACAAAAAATGATCTCTAAATTTATCATATGTAAGTTTCAAAAATGTCTATCCACGTTCAATCAGCTTTCATGTCCTTTATATTAGGTTGTATGGTATTACAAAGCATAAAATTAGGGTCTTTTAATAAACTGGGATGTTCCATTACCGACAATGGATTGAACTTGAAGAGCTCTTCGTCAAATCTGGCTTTATTCAATGTCAAATTGCGGAAAAGATATGAAAACAGCGGGCAGCGCTTATGCACAGAGTACGATTTCCATTTCCATTGGCTTTGCAAATTTCCATCTCTAGTGGTACGTGTTTCTAACGCTAATTTCGATTACATATGCATATGATTCTACAGTCTACATACACTGCCGAATGAGTAAAAAAAAATATAGCGCAAGCTAACTTTGGCGCGCCAAAGTTTGGATACCCTTGCAGTGCCCTGTGTAAGACGTCAGATTTTTTAAAAAATTTGTTGATTTTGAACCGATTGATCCTATGGCAGCTATATGATATAGTAGTCCGACTTACACCAAATTTGGTCAGCCTATTTAAAACTTAATCAAACACACAATGTTTATATTTGGTTGGGATATTTTGAGAAACAAAAAAGTTTTTCATACTAAATGTTGTGTTCGAACCGATCGTTCCTATGGCAGCTATATGATATAGTAGTCCGATTTAAACCAAATTTGGTCAGCCTGTTTAAAACTTAATCAAACACACAATGTGTATATTTGGTTGAGATATCTTGAGAAACAAAAAGTTTTCATACTAAATGTTGTTTTCGAACCGATCGTTCCTATGACAGCTATATGATATAGTAGTCCGATTTACACCAAATTTGGTCAGCCTGTTAAGAACTTAATTAAACACACAATGTGTATATTTGGTTGGGATATGTTGAGAAACAAAAAGTTTTTCATACTAAATGTTTATTTCCAACCGATCGTTCCTATGGCAGCTATATGATATAGTATCCGATCCGGCCGGTTCCGACATATGTGCTGCGTGCAGCAAAAAGACGGACCTGTGCCAAGTTTCATCCAAGATAGCTTCAAAACTGAGAGACTAGTTTGCATAGAAACAGACGGACAGACGGACAGACGGACAGACGGACAGACAGACGGACATGGCTATATCGACTCAGCTCGTCGCCCTGATCAAGAATATATATACTTTATGGGGTCTGTGAGGCTTCCTTCAATGCGTTACACATTTCGTGACAAAATTATAATACCCTCTGCAAGGGTATAAAAATTGTGCGATGTATGGCTAAACAGCAAAGAATTCCAAACCTGGCTGCGAAAGGACGAGACCGACAACACACCAGTGTTCTGCAGTTAGTTCAAATGCAGTATTACTGCAAAAATTAGTGATCTGCAAGCCTATGCCGCAAGAAAAAAACACCAAAGGGCTGAAGGAGAATTTCAGCAGAAAAATAAAATAAATTTTGTTTATAATCAAAATCAAAAACGTTTTGGCGCCAAACTTTTGCGATAAGCTTCCGATCGATAGAGGTGATGCCAAATATAGACTTTTCATTGATGAGTCCAATAATTTCGAGTAGATCCAATAAATGATGCCTGGTCTATAAACTACCCCAAAAGTTCTTAAAGTTGGTCGAAACATTGAAATCCTATGACAAACGAAACAATAAATATGTTTAAATTGACAGTACCATTGACTATTTGTAAAAAAATATTAATAAAAACAAATTTTTTAAACAGCTTTTTTCAGCATTATCATTTGAAGTTTTTTTGGCTTGTTCCCCGTCAAAAACAGTTTTGTTTTTTAAGTTTTTTAAATGAGCGAGGCTTTTCCTTTGCTGGTCTTACAAAATTATACAGAAACGGTCGCAGCGTAGTCCTCAGCGTTAATAAAATTATTCTCATGCATGAAATCTACGATACTTCCAAAGAAAGTTTAACTTTTTATTTAATGATGAATGAATTTGAAAACTGAAGTTTAATTTGTAAATATGTTTTAAATCATTATTTTATTTTTACTTAATAATTCAAGGCCATCGGCGTAAACCTCTATTTCAAATTATTAAAAATACATCTATTTATTTAAAAATTTATTTATAATCTATTTAAAATTAACTAAGCTAATTGTAATTGAAGCTTTACATGAAGAGAATATTTACATATCTGTACAATTAATACAATTGTGACCTTTGATAAACTGTCCACATAAAAGGCCGATAATATTATAAAACAGTGCAATTTTTCATAAATGTCCAAAGAATAATAAAATCGTAGCATAGCTCCTTAAAGGAAACTCCTTACCATGCTATCATCTTCTTTATATCTCTATGCTTCAGTTTACATTTATTCAATCAGTTTTATTTATTTTTAACATTTATTCTTCCTTCAGGTTCAACGCATTAAAATTGACGACGACTCTGCATGTCGAAATTCCTACAATGGACCACATAATGCATTTTGCAATGAGCACATGGATGTGTCGAATTTTTTGAATCTCCATTCACTAGAGGATCACTCGGACTTTTGTCTGGCCTATGTGTTTACCTACAGGTAAGTGGATAAATGAATTCGCTTATTCTGATATCAAATTAACATTTTTTATTTGCAGAGACTTTACTGGCGGCACTTTGGGTTTGGCCTGGG
Source organism: Drosophila testacea (assembly GCA_035043265.1). Lineage (NCBI taxonomy): Eukaryota > Metazoa > Arthropoda > Insecta > Diptera > Drosophilidae > Drosophila > Drosophila testacea. The sequence goes on along the minus strand of JAWNND010000826.1, from coordinate 1,118,716 downwards.
TGGCTAGTGCATCGGGTGCTTCAGGCGGCATTTGTGAGAAGTATAAGACCTACACTGAGACGGTGGGGGGACAATATCAGAGCACAAAGCGATCATTGAACACGGGCATCATCACATTTGTCAACTATAATAGTCGAGTGCCGCCAAAAGTATCTCAATTGACGCTGGCTCACGAAATTGGACACAATTTTGGATCACCGGTGAGTAAAGTGCTATGGGAGAAAAAAGACTTAATTACTTAATTACGAGTGTAAAGGATCTTTTCAAATGCTAAATTTTCTTTAAATTGTGTTTCTATTACTATTTTATTTGAATGTTTCCAAGTTAGTAATTAGTTCCATTCTATTGTTCCACCTAATTTAATTTCTGTTTTGTTTCGTCTTTTTTGCAATCGCTTCTCTTTTTGAGCCCATGCCCTATTCCCAATTTTTCCGTATCTTCCGATTCCTCTCTTCAACCTATTTCTTTGATTGTTTAGTATATTCATTTCTCATACTAGAGATACAATTTATTTCTAAGGGTTAGATTCATATTAAACAGTTCAATTCTATTCTTCCTATTGTTTTACTCTTTAAAATCGTTCTTCATCTTTAATTTCACTGTTTCTTATGCTTTCATATATATTTATTAATTCTTTACTATTTTAACAGCATGATTACCCACAAGAATGCCGTCCTGGAGGATTAAATGGCAACTTCATTATGTTTGCCAGCGCCACGTCTGGTGATCGTCCAAATAATTCAAAATTCTCACCGTGTTCCATACGCAACATTTCGAATGTGCTCGACGTTTTGGTGGGAAATTCGAAACGCGATTGCTTCAAGGCTTCAGAAGGTGCCTTCTGTGGCAATAAGATCGTAGAGTCCGGTGAGGAATGTGACTGTGGATTCAACGAGGAGGAGTGCAAGGACAAATGCTGCTATCCACGTCTGATCAGTGAATACGATCAATCTCTCAATTCCAGTGCCAAAGGTTGCAAGCGTCGGGCAAAGACACAATGCTCCCCATCACAGGGTCCTTGCTGTCTGTCCAACTCGTGCACCTTTGTGCCTACGCATTATCATCAAAAGTGCAAGGAGGAAACGGAATGCAGTTGGTCGAGCACCTGTAACGGCACCACAGCCGAGTGTCCTGAGCCGCGACATCGCGATGACAAGACAATGTGCAACAATGGCACCGCCCTCTGCATTCGTGGCGAGTGCAGCGGCTCTCCATGTCTGCTCTGGAACATGACCAAGTGCTTCCTCACCTCGTCCACATTGCCACACGTGAACAAGCGCAAATTGTGCGAACTGGCCTGCCAGGATGGCAACGATACTTCAACTTGTCGCAGCACCAGCGAATTTGCCGCCGAGTACAACATACAACAGGGTGGCATTAGTCTCCAGCCGGGATCACCATGTGACAACTTCCAGGGCTATTGCGATGTCTTTCTCAAATGTCGTGCCGTCGATGCTGATGGTCCATTGGTGCGTCTTAAGAATCTCCTTCTCAATCGGGAAACTTTGCTCACAGTGGCCGAGTGGATCACCGGCAACTGGTATCTGGTAGTGCTTATGGGAGTCGCTTTCATTGTTGTCATGGGCGCCTTCATCAAATGCTGTGCTGTGCACACGCCCAGCTCAATCCCAAGAAGCGTCGGGCTCGTCGCATCAGCGAAACTCTGCGTGCGCCAATGAACACAATACGAAGAATGGTAAGTTGCGTTTTTCTCGGTACTCAAAAGATGTGGCTATGTATGTAATATGTAGGAGAATACATTAATAACTCATCTAGAACTCAAACTAGAAGAGCTACCACATTCCTTACACGTCAGGAAATAGAAAAAATCAAAATATTGGAATATTATTCCATAGTGTCTTTGCTTATGACAGTCGTATAGATTAGCTGTTACTTATTTTAGTTAATAAATTACTTATCGATCCAATAATTTGAAATTAAAAAGTTAGAAAATATTGAAAATCAAACCAAACTAACTCCACCTTCATTCCTTTTTCTCATTCAACACAGCAACGTCATCCCCATCAGCGAGGCGCAGGACCACGCAGCATTCCACCGCCAGCGCATGAGGCACAGCATTATCCACGAGGTGGTGGGGCAGCTGGTGGTGGTGGAGGGGCAGGAGGAAGGCATGGAGGTGGACGATCACATCATCATAATGCGCATCCGCATGAATGGGATCGGCATCAAGGAGGGCATTCGATAGTGCCGTTGCCCACAGGAGGCAGTCATGCCAGTCGCAACTCGGCGGCGAATCAAGCTCGTCGCAGCGATGGGCGTGGCACAAGACCAAGCAGCAGTGGAAGACCTCAAACGAATGGAGGCGCCTCCGCAGCTGCAGCAGGAGCAGGAGGAGCAGCTCGATCCGGGTATGGAGCTGAGCAGGCGGGTGCGGGTGGTGCCATTGGTGGTGGTGTGCAGGCGGCCATCAGCAGCGGTGGTGTTGTGGCTAGAGCACAGCTGCCGTTGCCGCTGACACAGCAGCAACAGCAGCAACAACAAGCACTCTCACCGCAACAACAACAGCAACAACAACCACAAGCGTTTTATGCGCCGAAAGGTGCGTCTCCCTTCCGCTTAGAGTTCTCCAAGTAGAGTAGATAGAGTTAGAAAAAGATGCAAAAGAGCTGTGTTTAAATTTTCCTCATATTGTTCCAAACACGTTTAATTTACATTTGTCATTTTTTTCCATTTTTTCCTGTTTTGTGTTTCCCGAAATATCGCTAAAAAATTCAGAATTACCACCACGCAATAAGTCCCGCTCATCACGTACCAACAACAACACCAACAACACTACCACAGCCACGCCCTCGGGGGCAAGTAGTAGTAAAAATGCCAAAAGTGCCAAAGCCAAAGACACAGCCCAACAACAACAGCAACACAACAACAAACACAGCAATCGTAGCCGCAGCAGCAGCAAAGACAAATCATCGGTGGCCTCAAAGACGCGTCGCAATATTGTCTACTAACTAAATTAAATACCTTGTGTGGAACGCGTGGAATTGGAACGCCGCATTAATGCCATACTTGAAACAGAACCCAGAACAACTATACCCCATCATCCATTATCTTCCTTTAAAACTTACATTTCCATCGTTCCAAAAAACGCTTTCCCCAAAAACAAAAAAAGAAAAAACCACACAGAATTCGAAATGCAATTGGTATGACAATCTTTTACTTAAAGGACTTTTCCTTTTTCATTTATTTCGATTTTGTTATTCCTACGATTCTACTAACCACCCGTCGAAAGTTTTTTGTAGTCTTGTGTTTTTGTATGCAGCATGTTTTGTTAGTTTTTGGATTTGGATTTGATTTCCCTTTGTTTTTGTATGATATTTCCTTTTATATTGTCCTGATTTCGTATTGTTTATCCTGCATATTGTATTGTTGTTGTTTTTGTTATTGCATGTGCACAAAACTTAATAATTTATAAACTATTAACAATTTACTAATATTAACACGTTATTCTGAACGGTAAACATAATTGAAAATCAAATTTGGTAGCTATTCCGAATTCAATTTGTATTTGATTATTATAAAAAATGAACAGAATTCGAAATGAGCTACATACAATATTAATTCAATTTTAATTTGCTTTTCAATAAATTTAACAATATTTTTGGTGATATTGAAATATATATGATCGATCCAATTCTTAACCAATAAATATTTTTATTAATATTTAATTTTATTCAACACTTGAAAATAACTAACAAAACTAACAGCTTGCCAATGAAACAGCCTATATATAAATATTTATAAATTTTGCGCAAACATTTGTGCTAAGAAAAACTATCTATAGGCATTTCATTAGCATATATTCGTTGTGAAAATAAGAAAGTACTAAAAACTTTGGATATATGTGAATGGGTTTTAATATGCTGCGAGATGTGGCACCATTTAAGTAGCCTCCCAGTGGGAAGACACTTGAAATGGCGCCACAGCAACTGGCCAAGAAAACTAAAGCAACTTCTGATGTGATATTCCTTTCTCTATTTTTTGTTTTGTTAAAATCTTGTTTAGGCGTCGCGCCCCCGCCTCCGCTACAAGTAAACTATAGTCGACCAACCTCGCTGCATGACCAACAGCTACAAAATCAGCAAGAACAGCAGGAACACCAGCAACTAGAGCAAGAAGCACAACAACAACAACAGCAGCAACAACAACACGCCTACGCTGACGCCTATGCGGCGTTGGGGCGTGGCCACTATGAGTCGACGACGCGAGCGCCCAACAATAGTAAAGTTTGACAAACAAAATTGACGACGGAGCGCCATAAAAAACCAAAAGCAAAGGGACATAAGAAGCAGCAGCAGCAACAACAACAGCAACAGCAACAACAACAACAACAGCAACAACAACAGCTAGCACAGCCACAACAAGAACAAAAATCAAATGAACTCAAATTAAATGTAAATGTAATTTTTATGCTTATTATTTTTATTTAAACAAAAGCATGGAATGAAATAATACGAGAGAACGAGAGAGAAAGATTAAGATAAAGAGAGAGAGAGAGAAAGGAAAGCAAATTGCATATGTACCAATAAACAGACAAACAAAAAGCTAAAAAAAATGAATGATATTTTTGATTAAATTAATTGATATGGAAATGCAAATCATTATTATTATAAATAATTAAAAAGGCAGATTAAATAATATATAGTAAAAAAAATACACACAAATATATATACATATATATATATATATACATATACATACATGCATATAATATAATATAATGATTGTGCGTACTTATTTACAAAGCAGCAACAACATGAATAAAACTAATATTTAAATGAATGAAAAAACAACAACAAAATGGAAAATATACAAATAACAAAAGTAAAATTACATAAATGTCGAACATTTACTAACGAGCAAAAGTAAAAACAATTAATAAAAATGTAAAAGCGCAAAAATATGTTTTGTAAAAAGGTGCAAATTTATTAATCGGCTACAAAAACAGTAACAAGAGCAAAAGCATTTAAATCGTATTTAACTTTAATACAGGCCAAAACTTTAGTTAAAGCCGTCAAAATTGCATTTGTAAAGTAGCAGACAAAAAATGCGGCAAAAGAATATAATAAAATGTTCATTTTTCAATTGATTAAAAGAGAATTTACGGAATTTGTTGCCAAAGTCTTTTTGAATAAAAACGGAAACTTTTAATATATTGCGGAATCTAAATTGAATAATGCAAGCAATTCAATAATCAAATTACAATATTAAGTTCTCATTTCCACAACAACAATATGAAGAAAATAATGATAATGAAGAGAGAGCACGTCACTGTATAATTTATATAATTATAGTATTGATTTGCTATTGTCATCTATTGTATTAGGTTTAAAGCTTTATGTTTTAATGAGCTGTTTATTAGCCAGCAACTGATTATGTTAAATGTTACTCGTAAATGGCATGTATATCCTCGATAATTTAAGTTTTTAAGTAAACAAATACATCTATACACCTATTTGTTGTATTTTTAATAAGCTTTCTAGTTTTTGTTTTTTGTTTTTGACCATGTTTTCGTACTGTCCAAAACATTGAGACATCACATATACATAGCTCTCAGAACAATTTTCTATCATCTTTGTAAAGAAATTTTAGCTACTTTATTGAATCTATAAACTGAACTTTAACTAGGCAAATGAAATTCTCTCTATTTTTGAGTAATTAAAAAATTACAATTTGTTTTAAAATTTTATTATTTTTAAATCTTTAGTCGAAACTTGTTTTAATTTTTTTAAATTCATCCCTTTTATATCTTGTTAAACTAAAAACATCAACATGTAAATAGAAAATCTCTAAGAAATAAACAAAATAAAAAGAAGATTAATTAAGCGAAATAATTAAAATTTAATTGAATATACACAAGAAGCAGCAAAAAATAGTTTAACAGTAATTACTAAAATTGATATATATATATAAATATATATATTAAATATAAATTAAATTTAAATTGAGAACAAAATGAAATGAAAAAACTATGCTATTAGTTTATCGCAAAACAAAAGAGAACAGATGAAAAGCAAAAACAAAAAACATTTAACTATTAATTTAATTATACTAAATACTGAATTAATTAATTGAACTTAAGGCTAAAAACACTGCTACAAAAACAAAAGAATGAACATAAGAAATGATAATAAAAACAAGAACAAAACTACTATTTTATAAAATACATAAAAATACTTCTTTTATTTATAAAATCTGGGTGGTTTATTTTGAAAAAAAAAAACATTTTACGTTTTTCAAAATTGTTTTTTATTGACATTAGTTAGCAAACATTGAAGGCACTTTTCACAATTAAATATTAATATACAAAATACTTAAAAATTAGTATACAAAAAACTTGTTTTTTGGTTAAAAAGAAAACATAATGGCGCTGATCTGGCAGCCTGACAAGACGAACAAATCTGGCAACAAGAAGGAATTATGCTCGCACTCGGGAAGCCTTCTTGCTCTTGTCTGCCTTGGGAGGTGGCGGAGCACTGCGTCCTCCCTGAATATGTCGATTGTAGATGCTAGAATTACAAAACAATCATTAGTTTATTTATAACATTAACATAAGTTAATTTGGAGCTCACATTTTGTAGGTTTCCGTTTTGAGATATTCAATGACATGACTGATGCCCAGCAAATACTGCTCAGCTATGGGATTAACCCAAGGATTCTCCTCCATTTTCATCACCGATTTGTTGCTGAGCAAATCGAGTTGTGCCACTTCTGGGGGCAAAACCTGCAGCCGATTGTTTTGGATGTGCAACTCCCGCAAACGGGCCAAGTCTCCAACCTCCCGTGGCAGTTCCAGCAGATCATTGTCACGCAGGCCCAAAATCTGCAGATTCTTTAGCTGTCCCACTTCTTTGGGTATGTACTCAAAGTCGTTGTCGCCCAAATATAAAGCACGCAATGTTTCCATGCCAAAAAAGTTACCTGGCAATACCTGCTCATTCAAGTTATTGTAGGACAGATCAAGAACTTCCAGAACTGGAAATGCTCCAAATCCTCGAGGTAGATTGCCCAACTTATTGATGGACACATTTAAAATGCGCAGCTTGGGCATCGATGATAGTGAAACGGGCAGTTCTGAGAGCTGATTATTGGACAGATTCAATATTTCCAGATTCAGTAAATTGGCAATGCCGGGACTTATGACACTGATTTTGTTGTGGGACAGCGTCAGCCGAGTGATATTGGCCATGTTAACTGTGGAAAGTTGAATAAGTTGATTTTAAAATACTTTAAAAGTCGATGTTATTTAATTAAACTATATTAAGCCGCGTTTAACATACTTTATGGAATAAATTAAAGTTGAGCAATTGTAATTTTGTAACACATAGAATATTGGAATCTGCATATATCGAAAATGTGTTTTTTATTTTAAAATAATAGTTATCTTATTTGAAATATTTATTCAAGAATTTCTGCCGCACTAAATTTCCTAGAGGGCTGCAACAAAATAACTCGAACAGCTGTTCTCCGCTACGCATGCAACAGGCAGTGCTTAACATAAGTGGAAGCGGGACGGCAATAGTACATGCTGTTACTATTTATAAACGAAACAAATAAATATTGGGCGTTTTTGCTGGCAATTTTAAAAGAAAATATGCTTCAAATAGCAAAAAGTTAAATCGTTTTTCATATCTCACAATTCTGCACTATCAAATGTAAAGCAGCTGCCCATTATTTTTGTTTGAATTTGTTTATAGATGCTGGCGTCATCGAACACTAAGTTTGATGGCGTCATAGATTTTGCGTGGGTTGCAGCATTAAATACAAGTTATTCACCGATTCACGAAGAAGTTCACACACAGATTACTTACATAGTCCTGGTAGCTCCTCAAAGGACACCAGACCCTTGTCAACAAGGTCCAGCTCCCGATTTTGTGTCTCACGCGCCTCATCCAAAACCTTCTTCGCCTTCGACATCTTCGCGTTTACGGGTAAACACTGATTCATGGTGCTGCCAACTTTTCTGAACGAAAATAAACTAGTGGTGCTGCCAACTTGCTTGAAAAAATGAAGTTACTTTCGAGTGGATTTCAGAAAAGAATGGACGAAAATTGTTTCCACTCGAAAACGGTGGTGCTCACGGATTAGATTTAAACTTTGCACGAATTTTTTGTGGATTTTTCTAAGCTTTTCCCGAAAAGCGCAGGTTCTGCAGGCGTCTATGAACGGAACTTGGCCCCCTGTGGATCTAGAAAATCGAAACATGTTTTTAAAGAAGCGGATTTAATTTAACTAATTTCGAATTAACATATTTTGTTGAAAAAAGTCATTTTCTTGGTTAAAAAATTAAGTTTATTTGGCACCCAAATTCGAGTGTGCGTTTGTTTTGTTAACGCCGCCACTGGTCACATTGGGAACCGCAAAGCGACACCTGTCATTTAATTCTCAAAGTAAAAACCTGATAGCGGTACCAATCAAAAGGTGGCGCCTAATAATTGTAAGGTGCCGGAATTATCAAATGCTTGCACCTCTTTCCTAGGATCAAATTCGGGATATTTTGTGATATTTATGTATATTCCTATGAATTCACGTTTTGGGACATTTATTTATTTACCATAATTTTGTAGAGATGTAATTAATATAATTCTTATTTGGAATAAGTTACTATTTTATAAAAAAAAGTTGTTTAAAAAAATTAAGCTCTTTCTGAAAGTTTTCACTTAAAACTGTTGCTTATATAAAGTTGTCAGCACTGTATTGGAGTAAACGCACAATTGTAGTCAAACCGTAATAGAAAATATTGTTGATGTAATTTTGTTTATAAACTGCACTGTCATTATGTTTATGCTTGTATTTTTAAATAATTTTTCAACAATGTTGTTGTAGGTGTTTTTGAGTATTAATCAAGAAAAAATGCTCACAATAAAATAGCGATCACAATTACACAATGCTGCTCAAACTGTTGTTGCAGCTGCCGCTTTTCCCCTGTTGCATCTGTTTTTCTTCTGCCAATTTTCCCTTGCTTTCCAGCAGTCTGCGTTGAGTTTCACAATTTTTAAGGCTACTGTGCCACACAAACAATGCACTTGACCCAAATCAGGGAAAAATTAAGTCATTGTTATTTTTATAAATTAATTACAATAAGAGAACTCTATATTATTATTTTGTTGCGTTCAAACGAATTGCACTGAGGTTGCCGCCGACTGAGCATTAAAAATGTGCTCGTTACAATCGAAGCATTCGCTTTATTCTAAATCTAATTTATTTGCCTCGCTCGCGTCTAAAAATTAATCACAAAAATAGCCAAGTTGCCGATGCGTCACCTTCTTTCGCCATGCGCGTCTCCGAATAACTGAGAAGATCTTTTACAGCACCCTCGATAGATTCAACAATCTCACGATCCATCGATCGATCGATTCCATCGTCTCTTTAGATTTGCGCACTGTCGTCTATCCATAAGATAAAAGCAAGAAACCAGAGACATCCCCCACCGTTTAAACTTGATACGAGTTCGCATTGCTTTTGTTTTGCTTTTGTTAATTTTATTTTAAGTTTAATTTTTTCTTATTTTAAACTCAACTCGCGGAAACCCGTTTGACAGCATATTAGTTGAGTGGCAATTCCTTTTGTTTTTGTTTTGTTTTGTTTTGCTTTCATTTCTCGTTCATTTGGTAATAATAATACAATTCAGATTGCTCGACTTGGAGTTACCCATTGCGGTAGAGCTATAATTTGAAAATTTCATTGTTCAGAATGAAAGTTTCACTTGAACCACGTTGAGTAAAGTTTGAGATTCTTTCGAATACAGCAAATGCATACATTTGTGGTTCAATTTATTTAATTAATTATTATCAATGTAATCACAAATACCGATTATATAATATTTCTGTAAATATAGCTTATGGAAAGCTGTTTAAAGTTATTATGTAGATAGTTTTTAGACTATCGCTTATATGATTTTAATCATTAATGAGGGGTTTGTAATTGTTAACGGAAATATTAAAAATGGTTTAATTACATTAATTTTTATGCTATTAACAAAGAGCTTGATGATAGTTTGTCATAGTAGTTCAATGAGAATATTCATCATGAGCACTAACATAACTCTCGAGCTAGTCATATTGGTATTTTAAATTGGTTTTAAAGTTTCAGGCCTATTCGATTAAGATGACTAACTCTGTTTGCGATTCCTCCAACATTTCGCGAATCGGGATTATAGAATGTCGTCTCAGGGCCAAAAGCCGGAACATGACAACGTTAACGATACTATCAAATATGGTCGAGTCGGCCAATCTGATTTAAAATGTTGAAGAGTAAGAATGGCTATAAGCCATGGCTAATAGACTACACCATTGAGGTAAGAGTTATCATCCGGCTGTAAGTTTGTGATTGTGTCCACTTGCAGCATATAACTGGTGTGAAGGATTTCCATCGAGTGGGGAATATGAATGATAGGTATTCTGGCGACGGGGGATCATCTTCTGAACATCATAGAGACTCTAGTGATACATTTATGTAAATGTGATTAAAATATTTCGAATTATGTCTTAAGTATTAGTATTACACTTTTAAGCCTCTGACCTCTTCCGAAGTTGGCAATGGATATTTTAAATTTATCGGGGGTGCTCCACAAAGCTCTAGATCTTTTGCCAACAATTGCTTTTGTTAACAACTGTTTCAAATATTGATTTTTATAAATCATTTAAATTGAATTCATTACATTTTAAGTTTGTTTAGAGGTTTGAATAATTTCTTTCACATTTGAAAACACTGGTTGCATTTTGAGGACACCAAAAATTGCTTTTCAGTTGCTTTTGGGTGGAACACCCCTGTATATTTCAATAAAATCTAGTTTAGTTTCAACTTTATTTAGCTCCAAAATGTTGTATGGAATTCATAGAAATACGGACATGAGAGGCTCGAGGGTTGCTTAAATAGTCAACACTATTAAATAGTAAAAGACTTATGCTACAAACTGTGATTCATTATTTAATAAATGCCGCATTTCAATGGAGTGGGCAGGCCTAAAAATTATATGTGACCCGTTGGCAGTTCCGTTTAGATAGTTAGCTGAATATTTAATTATTATATTGTTGCAGCGGTTGTTATAGTTGGGATTGGGATTGGAATTGGGATTGGGATTGTAGAGAGCTGTAGCTGCAACTCTGTTATGCATTGTTAGTCATATTTTTGTTGTTTTCGTATTAATTTTCATTTCGCCTGTCGAATCTGCCAAAGCCAGTGAAAGTTTGTCTTTTGTGCCTTGCGATGCATAATTTGCGTGTTGCATACTTTTTGGGTAGCATTGCTCCAACTGTGTGGGTGTGTGTGTGTGTGTGTGTTTGCGAGTGTGTATGTGTGTTGTTGTGCGCTACATTTCCGCCATATTAAATATGCAAAACAATGCAAACTCTCTCGTTGGCCAGAAAAACTTTAGCCTGGCCCGAAAAATTAATTTTGTTTTTGGATGAGAATTTCGAGCGCCAGATTTCTGGCTGCTAATGTTGTGGCAACACTGGCACTGACCGCCCAGCGGCGTTAGTTTTTGTTTTAATTAACTTTTTTTCGAATTCTGTTTTTCCTTTATTTTTTTTTAATTTTATCGTTTATTTTCAAAGTTTTGACCGTTTGGCAAATTTAGCTAATTTTGCAATATACAACAGAATATTTCAAAATACGTATGAAATCTCTTTGGGTCAACTTCCAATCAACTAATGAATTTAGAATGTTATTATAATTAAATTGATGCAATTATAATTTCATCATTTGTATTATTTTCAGTCAATTTTACTTTGCATTAAATTACTCTAATTTAAACTCATTTCAATTTGTAGAATTTCTTATAACAAAATAACAGAATAAGCTTCTGTTTTGTGGTAAACGTACTATATGTATGTGTAAAGTAAAATATATTTTTTAATTATTAATAATCTGCTCAAAAATAGAAGAAATATTTGTTAATAAATATACATTGTTCTCAGCCAATTCCTTCTACTCTTATATAGGTGACTAATATTTTCAAGCTATATGGAATTCGCTAAAAAATAACATGTAACATACGAGATTTAATAATATAGAGAAATAAAATTGTTATTTATTTATTTATATTAATGATAATGAAAGCCATAAAGTGCCACTTTTATTTAAAGCACTTAATATATAGTAATAGTAATTAAAATTTATGATCACTTCATCAATTATTTTGGAGTTTTATCGAAATCTATTTGAATTTTAATACCATTTTGTTGGGAAAAACAACTATTTGTTGTTTAGAATCCTTAAATGTTTAGACATTGTAAACTAAAAGAGTGCGTTAAATTGCGTGTAAACAGCACGGGCTACTTATTTGGTGAAAACCCAAGCAATTATGAAAATTTATTACCTATACATTATTTATGTTGAACAAATGCCCAGCGTGGGCTTAAGTATCTGTTAAGTTGCTCGATTTATATGCTAATGTAAACGAATAAATGTGTTTGTGTGTGTGTGTGTGTAAAGTATAATTCATTTTGTATTGCGTCTGTGATTGGTATTACCATAAATTATTCAGTGTCGAAATGTTTTGCGGTCCCATTTTAAATGAGTTGTAAAATATGCAAGTTAATTTGGGAAAATCATCCGACTGCAGCAATAAATTCGCATTAAGTTGTACAATAATTTGCACCATTAACAAAGTTTGATATTGTGCTATCTGGTCGCATAGCATTTTATATTGTACCAAGTTATGGTTGATTTATCTCAGCGTTTAGTCCCTCACTAATTTCTACCCCTTACATGTGCTGGCCACAAAGCTGACCACAGCAAAGGAGTTGGCTCGCTTGTCTCGATAAATGGGCTGATTGAATAACTCGAATCGAACTGAAATATAAATGACACGATGTCCCCAATCCCTAATCCCGCTCGTCAGTAGAAGGACAGAGAGGCACATCCTTCTGGCCGCCACTGACTGCTTTACTTCTGGCAATTTTTCAATGCGCTTTGTTTACATTGGGCCAAGACCAAAAGCAGCATCAAGAGAAGCATCAGAATGAGGCAGGCCTGCAGCACCAATCACTGGTACTCTGTACTCTTTACTGGGTATTGACTGTGCCTTTTGCTGCCTTTCAGGACTTGCTTATCCAGCCAGCTTTTCTTCTATGCCTTTTCCTGGCTCAGCTCAGAGCTGTTTGATTTACTTCAAACAATTGGCAACATCATACATCAACGACTTTTGTTCCCTCTTTTCTCCAACTCTCTACTTTTATTTTCGCACAAATCTCTATGCAAAGCGTTGAGCTCTTCACTTTCATGTTCTCTCTTCCAATCTTTCAATCGTTTTCCTTCTGTCTCTACTTCTTTTTGTTTTTATTTTTTTTTCAATACGTAAGCTAAGCGTTCGAGCTTATGTAAGTATTGAACGTTGTTTTTTATGTATTGTAAACGAGGCGAATACACGATTGTCAAGGCTTAATTCGATTTTTTAGAATATTTGATGGCAAGTTGATTCAAATCTAAAAGGCTTAGAAATTCTAGTGAGTTTAAATAATATATAATCTTTAATCGGCGTTTAATTTGTAACTATGGTAAAATTATCTTAATTGAATGTTAATATAAAATTTAAATAATTGGATTTTCATTTTAAAGAACGTATACCTAGTGTGCTATATACACGAATACCCACTGACTTTTAAAAACCAATAATCTTGTAATTAAAAAAATTTTAAACATATTTTACAAAACTCACATTTTTTAATACGTATTTAAATCAGTGCAAAATTGGATCTTAGTTAAGAAAGGCTTGTGTTTTACATGTGTTAATCCTCGAAACCTCCCAAAGCTCACAAACAAAGCTCGAACATATTCTAAAATTGTTTTTTTATTTCTCTCTTTGCCTGCAACAGTACACTTCCTATCTGTAAGAATAATTTAATGCCTGAAAATTATATTCAAATATATTTAAAGGCTGCACAGTTGTAATGCTCACTTGCAATACTTAACAAAAAACTAAATGTGTAAACTGATTTAGTTGCGGTTGATTTATTTGCAATAAAACATCTATTGAAATTAGCAACTCATAACAGACAAGTTATAAACCAACTCTACTTTCAGTCGACTCATAAAATATGCGATAAATGCATGGAAAATAAAACAATTTAATTGCCGCAAAACTAATCCATTTTAATTAAAGTAAATAAAATTAAAATTCAAAAAGAGTTGGCGGTCAAGGACCAAAAGGGAATTACGACAGGCTAGGTGAATAAAAAAGAGTCAAATGAAAATGCTAATGTTATTGGTAAGGCTTTTCCAGCTATCCCTTTGTAATGGGCCGTCAACACAGTTAGATAATCGTGCATAAATCATAATTAAGTACATATTGTAAATAAAAACAATTGTATATTAATTTGTTGACAATTATGAAATTATAAAAGCTAGATTAAAGCAAAAACCACAGTGAAAAAAGTACATTTTGCAGCTTACAAAGCGATTAATTAGCGTTAAATCAGCAGTTTTGGCTGTCAACAAATATTTAACTACTCATTAGTTGGCCTAGTCAAAGACCTTTCCTATCCCAACTGTCTATACCAATACCAGTTCTAGTCAAACTCATGTATATGGCCATTGGCGCAGTGTCAATGCGACAGTCCAGGGGGCAAAATCAGCGTTACGTATACGCTGCATGTAACCGCATACAGTACCTGCTTCATTAGGATTCAGTTTGTGTCGCTGTCTCGCTTCGTCTCAAGTTAACTCCATCTCTAGCCATGCCACAAATTTTGTGTATGTGTGTGTGTGTGTGAGTGTATGTGTGTGTAAAAGAACTACTTGTTATTCAGTGCGTTTAACTTCGTTTAGCTGGGCGAAATGTTTTAGAACTCGTTAGAGCGTCCGCTTGGTCACAGCAGTGGTTCCCATAAAAGTGTGCGAGAGATTGACAGACATCACCCACTGTAGGCGTGTGGGGGAGAGGGCCTAATCAATGTGCTCCTTCAGATTGACTAGCCGCCTAAAGCCACCCACATTAGTGTGTAATTTATTTAGCATTAACTGTTGCATGACTTTCAAGAACGACAAGAAGTAAGCTGAAACTTTATCAGATGTAACTATTATATTACGTAACTAAATTTAGCTAGTTTAATTTAAGTGTTTAATTCTAATTACAAATTCATCTATCTATGTTTTTTTTAAATGAACTAAAATTGTTTTGTAAAATATTTGGTTAACTGCATTAGTAGCTGTTAAGTAAATAAATAATTTGATTCAGTTTCAGAATTCTATATTCTTATTTTAATATAAAATCAACATTAAATATATGAAATTATAGATATTGTATCTTAAGCCAAGTCACTTTGAGCCGATGACTATGCCACCTATTTTCTATAAATGTGGCCAAATATTTCTATGCTAGCAATCAAATCAACCTTCTCAATTGCATTAGTTGACCCAAATCAGATATTTACTTCTTTCGGATTCAAATTAAGTACTAACAACTCAATGTCAGCACATAGATATCAAAGTAGAGTCGACTGTTCGAGCAAATCCAATGTTTGTGGCAATGAAGCGAGAGAGAACAGAGACACAGACATTGGTCGAAATGTTTCTCCATGATTAAACCGATGTCCCTTCTCTCTTACCAATTATCATTTGTCTGGCACCTGGCCAAAACAAAAGCATTCTCCGCTGTCAAAATCAAAGTACTGAAAGTATTGAGGTAGACAAAGCACGTCTACCTGTCGGTCAATGTGCGCACATTTGTCATGTTTTCTACCTTTTCCAGCTACTAGATCTACAACTTCAAGGGATTCGACAGAAACTTTTTGCAATGGGGACAATGACTACAACTTGGCATGCACAACACACACACTCATAGATACAACTAGAGACACATGACAACATGAGTAAGCAAGTATTTCATTGACTACTTTTTGGCGTTTTGTCTGTTGATTTGACAAGCACATTTGACAGGCAACAACATGTTCGTCTAGTTAACAGTTGTTCACACCTAATAATCACGAATGAAATGAGAGCATTCTCCAAAAATAATCAATACCAATCGCTTTATAAAGTGTTTTTAAGCATTCAAAACTCATTTTTCCAAGCAATTGAAACTATAAATCCAATTAACTGAAGACAGAAAATAAACTAAAAGAGAAAAGAAATCCATCAGGCAGACAACCAGGTAACAAACCAATCCAACAAATCGCTTTGGAGTTGGAGTTGATGTTGGACTTGCAGTTACCAAAGATGAATGATGCATTTTTTATGCCAGCAGTTGAAAAACATTTCCCAGCCAAAACATAGCCAATGAGAAATAAAAGAAAATCCAAACTATTTGAATTTTATTGGCGAAATTGATAAAGTGGCTGTAGCAAAATCGAAAGGAATTGCAAATGCAGGCGCAGATCGATCGATGAAGGAGCCAAGAAAGGGCAGGAGACTGCTGGCAATCAATGTGCACAAAAACAAGGATTTTAATATATAAGACAGTATTCATACTCGCTTTCACATTTTCAACAATTTCTTATTTTTCGATTTATGCTCATACCTTGTGTTTGGCATGCATAAAAATATGAGCAAATCCTCAAGCAACTTTTCTCCTTCAATCTTGGCTGGGAATACAGTCTTTTTCACTCTGCTCTTTTGTTGTTTTACCTCTGACGCAATTTCGTGCTCTAAATCAATACTAATTTACCTGCAAAAAATCTGTAAAACTCAAGTATATATTTAATACTCGACACGCTAATTATTATTTTAATTTTTAACAATATTCATTTAAAAGTAAATAAAGTAATTAAAGCAAAATGTTTAAATGTAATAATTTGAGTTAGTTTTTTGTTTGGGAATTTTAAAGACAAAACAGACAATAAGTAAGTATCAAACATATTAATTACTTTTACTGAAATAGAAAGAGATACTTTTCTTTGTCTCAACAAAATAAACACTCTTCAGAATATTTTAAATTAAAAGAAGTATGATTTGAGAGTAGGCAGACAGAATTTTATGCTACCCAATTTTATTGAAAGTTCTCTTTATCTGATTCTTGGAAGTTTTCTCTAGATATTTATAAGCAAACATCTAAAGAATACAGCTCCCTTTCAATCTTAACGCACAATTTTTTATACATGTTCTAATACATAAAGTATGAATTTTCCAGCCGTTGAGTGTCACTCTAAATACTTGTGCAGCGTAATAAGAACCCATAAAGAATACCGAAGAGCTCACATTTATATTTGTCAAATAAAAAACTTGAAATGGGACTTAAAACTTATCAACTCTTTTTCCTAGAATAAAGTGCAGATATGAGAAAGGACTTCACTCTAGAGCTGTAACACGTAATATGCTCAATTTAAAGCGCTTTGATTTGCAGGCAGAAATCACTGTTAGTATGTGTGTAAGTGTTCTGTGTGTGTGTGTGTGTGTCTTCTGTGTGTATGGATAACACGTTTGCCTTTTGTTTGCTGTGCGAATAGATGAGCTAACAATGCACAAAGTTGTCCAACATCAGAGCAGGGAAAGCAAAAATATTGTAGCATAATTTTGGGCGCCAACAATACAAGTGAGGGAGGAGAGTGTAGGAGAAGGCGAAGAAGGAAAAGGAGATGAAGAAGTAGAAGGAGAGACAGGAGGGCAGACGGACATATGGCACATGGCATATATCAGCACATGCATTCATAAATCATATTCTGCAGCTGGAGAGTGCAGCAAGCCAGGCTAACAGGCAGCTCAGGAAGCGGCCAGGAGGAGCAACAAAGTCCTGTTTAAATACGTTTGAGTGTGTGTATGTCCTGTGTGTGCTTAGCTGTGGCAGTGCCGGCTATTTTAAGGATATTTATACTGACAGCGGAGTTTTGATGGAAAAACTTTTGTAAATTGCTTTTAGCAGGGCAAAAGTAGCCCAAAAAAAGCCGCAAAATGCACGAAAAAATATATAAAATTGTGCCGCCTGCCGCCTGTCAGGGAGTTGCTTTAATTTTACTTAAAGAAGTGCACCGTTTGTCCGGCAAACGTGCCACACAATATTGTGTGAGTGTGTTTGTATAAGATAATATATAAGGATATTTTGGGGCATTGCATCCTTGTGTTTGCTTTGGCAATGCACATTTATTAAATCGACTTCATATTTTTAATGGTGCACAAAACTTTGTTGGCCTTCTGCCCCACACAATTACACATACACTCACACGCACACAGACAGACACAATAGGAAGGTCTTTTAAAAAATTGCCAACATATTTTTCGCTTTTCTTTCGTATTTTATCGCTTTTCCCGTCCTCCATGCTAAAGCGTTTTTGCCGCTCTCCTTATTGTTGTATTTGGTGCATTGTCGTCCTTTTGTTGTGGCCACAAAATGTCGTTACGTATTTTGCAAAAGCCGAGAGGAAGGCAAAGTCCTTTTGCCCATAAATGGCCTCATATTGAGAGTCCTTCTTAAGGACATAATCATTATTATTATTATTATTAAATGGGCTTAATTGGCCCAGAGTCTAATTATGCTAATGTTTTTCCCAGACATGAAAATATGCAACTCATTAAAATAAATTTAAAAACTACTTTAAATATATTCAATAAATTTGACAGCAACTTATTTAACATCAAATTGCAAGAATCACATTAAGGATTGTTTAAATATCAAAGCAAATACAAACAATCCAAAAAATCATCAAATATTCGTCTGCAATTTGAAGTACACTTCAAATTCATTTTTTTTTTTAAACATATTTAAGCATCATTAATTACGTTTTAATTAAACTAATTAAAATTCATTGGCACTGGATTGTTTTAAAATATTTAAAATAGTTTGTGGCTTTAAAATGCGTACACATATCAGATGCCAGTTGAAATAACCAAAACAATTTGCTGACCCACTTTCGGCATTCATTTAGATTACTTTATAAAGTTGTTTATTTTTTTCAAACAGATTTTTCCTTGACAAAGCAAACAAATTGCAACAAAGCTTCATAAAATGTTTAATTGTTCGCCTTTTGTTAAGCTCGTGAATGTGTTGTTTTTGTGAGTCTTTGTATTTTTTATATACGTAATTTAAATTGAAAAATGTTGAGAATCATTTTTATAAACGATTACCAAAACAACAAAATAATCACATCCAACACAAACCGTAAACAAAACGAATCAAAAACTAAACGAAGCCACAAAAATAAACAAACAATAACAATAATAGAAATAAATAACATTAAATGTTATTCAAAAAAGCTCAAATTTGAAATTGGCGTCGGTTTTCTTGCAATTTGCAAATTAGTTGAAAAATCAATTCAATTATTTTGTTATGGACGACAAAAATTTTTTGTTTTTCCTATGGTTTTGTCAGTGGTCAAAATAATTGCAATAAATGTGTTTAAACCATTTCGGGAATTTGTTGACAAATTATTAAATTGACATGGCCAATAGTTTTAGGCTTTTGTGCGTTTCCGTTTATTTTGCGAATTGAAATGGATATTCTATGCGGTTACAGCTTCAACAATAACACTCCAATTAGTTTAAACTAAACGACAAATGTGTGATATATGTATGTTGACTGTATGAACAGATGAACATTCTATCAATCTGCATTACATTTCAAAGTTTCACAAGAGTTTTTATGCATTATATTAAAAAAGTGATTGATTTCTTAACAAACACTCAATAAACCCGTTTTTATGAGGCATAATGTGGAAGAATTTTAAAAGAGTACAATACTCTGTTGTATGTATAATAGTTTGATTAAGGGTAAGCATTTGCTATAATCAAACCATATTTAAAAAAATACAGTTTTTTCAGAGAAGTATAGATAAATAGAGGTAATTCAAAAGGCATATCCACCCAGTCATGTGTGCAATATTGTTGCTTTAGAATTTTATGTTTTATGCAAAAGCCGCTCAGTGCGTATCGTTCAATTGTTCCTTGAGTCATCGCCTACACTGAGGCCTAAAAAGTTTATCCCCTAGAGTGTGTGATAACTAGTAACCTGTCTCGGAATCATAGATAAATAGAATATAACTTCGATCGCAATAACTTAATGTGAATAATTAGTAGATCTTTTGATCTATTCTGTTTATTTTAGAACATATAAAGAAAACGCAAAAATCTTTTATTATAAATCATCTAACAATAAACTTTTGATAGTTGCAAGATCAAAATTAGCATTTCTCTTAATATCATATCTGTCTAATATTTTATATTAATAAAATAGAAGATGACAAAAAAGAGAACACTTTAAATTCGATTCTGAAAAATTTGCTTTTTTGGTAAAAAATCATGCCAAAAGTCCCAATATATTTGGCTTGTAAAGATGCCAGTCCAAAGGGTTGCCAGACTTCAAGACCGCAATGCTTTGTGAAAGCTTAACCGATTTTAATGCAGAAAATCTTGAAATTGACAAAGAAACAATTCCACTTGTTTGGAAATAAACATTCTTCCGTTTTGCAATCTATTAACTCATTACAAGTGAAAAACATTAATTTGAACAAGGTAAGTGATCATAAAATGTTAGTTATTTACAAAATACAATTTATTAAATATCTTTAGAAATATTAGGTATTTTTATTTTGTAATGTTATGGCATTAAAAGATAAATATATGCCACACTATGCACTGGGGCAAGTAAGTTTTGTTCCACTGTGTAAGTGTACGCTAAAATATATACACAAAAAATCTGTGTGTAGCAAGCAGCCGTGCTACGATTTCGCGTTTGTTGTGCAGCTGCTGGTTGAAAATGTTGCACAGCATGCATAAATAATAAACGACAAGCTCGCTCTCATACACACAGACACCTTAACACACAAACACAAAGGCATTATGCACATTTTGCCAGCCCAACTGAGGCGTGATATAAGCAGGGCCAGAGGGAGAGGGGCGGAGAGGAGTGCAGGGTAGGGGACGGCACTCAACCAGCTTCTAAATTTATTTTATTAAGTCAAGCACACAGACAGCTCATAGGATGCGACTGGCGTTGCAGGAGCTGCTGATGCGCCTGGTCTGACTAACGGTATAAATAAAATAATTTACGGTAACTGCTGCCGCTCATCAGGCCAAAAGCGATGCCGCCTAGAAGGGGAAGGGAAGGCGGAAGGGATATGGGGAAACGGAAGAACGACGGAACGAGGACGATATGTTGACAAAACCCGGTGCAGGATCATCAGCGACGCCCCAAAATGCCGCTTACAAAAACTGTAGCATACTTTTTTGCTATGTTCCTTTGTGTGCAGCTGCATACGAAATTAATGCACATCTGCATACGTGTGCGTGTGTGCGAGAGTGTGAGTGTGTGGATGAGCTAAAATGCAGCTTGCTAAATATAGTTATAATTATGCGCACACATTTTTAATTAAGTTTTGCACTGGGCCATTCGCTGTCCGTCTTAGCTTTGGTTTATGCCATATATTATGCATACGCCCTGTTAAATTGCATTAATATGAGACACATATTTTTCCTTCTTCTTTTTTGTTATTCTTTCTTTTTCTTGTGCTATGTTGATATGTGACTGTTTGTCAAATTACATATGTTAAACATTTGCGCTGTCTTTGCTTTAATTTATGCAGCTTTTTGTTATATGCTCCTCCTGAAGGTGATATTTGTGAATTGAGGTTGAGAAAACATACATATTTATATTTATAAACAGATGTGTGAGGAAAAGGGTGCGAGAACTTTGCATTTTATGGAAACATACTTATAAAAGGCATATTTATATATAGTTTCATATTTATTTGATTGGAGAAAAATAAACAGTCGTTTTAAGGATTTTTCCGCAAATTGTATACAAAATAGCTCTAGAAAACTATTTCATGTCTATATGTTTAGGTTTACCAAATAAATAAAGATTTTTAAAATGATCAAATTGAAGCAAATTATTTATTTATACACACACGTAGTATCAAATTTAATTATTCATTTTTGTTGTTCGGGGTTTTCATAATTATAAGTTTACTCTTAAATTTATAAATAATATTTACAACTAAAATATTAAATGTTTTCTTTTATAATTGGTTACAAATGAGTTGTATTTATTATAAATCAAATTCAGTGAATAATTTTCTGGTATTATTGTATGCTTTTCATTGCTGTCCCAAATGTGCAAACTCGTGAGGTAAATTAGTTATACATTTCAATAATAATACGAAAAAAATATTAATGTAAACAAACTTTAAAAAAATTAATAATATTATTTTGCATTTACTTAGCATGTTATTAAAAATGTTTACTTAAGGCAAGGGAATTAGTCATTATAAGTGAGTACTATACAAACACTTATAATGAAAATGTTTTAGATCAAAATAAAATTGATGAGAAATACATTGGCTGGCTAGATTATAATTATTGGGATAAATGAAATCTGTTAGATCCGTTATGTTTTCAGAGATAATAAACCTCATAAAATATTGTTATAAAATCTTTTGATACTTTTCTTGCGAAGTATCTGTTGAGAGGAACAACTTGGTATTCTTGATGAGTATACATTCTCAGTCAAGAGAATAAGATAAGCTATTACAGGAGAGGAATAGAGTATCAAAACTTCAGCTCTTTACATAACGAATAGCCATTCTTGTTCTTACTTGTATTTCGCGGTTGCACTTTATAAATGTTGATAAATATTTACAATTACCAATTTAAAAGTTCAGTTTGTTCAGCTTTTTGTTTGGCTTTTTCAGCTTGTTGTGCGGCACAGCACAAAACACTTTTCTGTTTTTAACACAAAACTTTTGCCATGAGTCTGCTTTGGTATATGTACTATACACTGTACTATACTATAATATATATATGCGTTGTTTTTACGACTTTATCTTTTTTTGTTTTGGCTTGAAAGTTTTAAATATGATTTTATTTGTGCAGCAAGTTGCAAGTTGCGGCTATTTTACATATTTGACCAGCTTGCAGACTATTTGGGAAGCAGCAGCCATAAGAAAATTTAAATAATATTATGCAGTTATTGGCTTAAAGTTATCAAATGAAATTCTAAGAAAATGTCTAGAGTCTGCGAGATTAAATCTTTCTCTGGCTGAATGTCGAAACTGCGTTTGAGAGTTGTTTCCCTTTACTTTAAGATAAATTTGGGGAACTCTGTGTTAGTTAAACGAATTAAATGGCAAACTGTGGCAACGTTTAAGAAACCCTAAATCATGGCATGTCCTTTTAGCTTGTCCTTTTTCATTTTAGTTTTTTTTCTCTTCAACGTTTTCTGCTTAAATGCATTTGGCGCCCGGTCGTCGTCTCAAGTGGCCGCCATTCGCACGGCTGGCAGCTTCCAGCTGTCTGAGGTCCTGCTGTCCCCTAGTCCATCTGTCCTTACTGTCTTGCCTGACTATCCCATTTTGTGTCTGGCTCCAAAAACTTTCGCCGTTTACATTGCTCCTTCTTCATACCATTCGCATCCTCATCTTCGTCGTAGCCGTCTTCGTAAGGCGCTTTATTTGAATTATTGTAATGATTTACACTGAAGTGGCTGTTGCAACATTTGGGGTACAGTTGCACCTAGACTTGGCCAAGGTAATGAGCTAAGGGTTTCGTGTCTGAGGGTGCATTGTCTGGCACTTCGTCCTGTCATTCTTTCCCCTACAATTGCTTGTTTCACGGTTATGCTGATCACCTGTTTGTCATGGGTTGCCTTGATGTTTTCAAAGATTCTTAATGCTACTGGTGAGATTTTATTAGAAGTTCAAAAGTTTAAGTATTCACAGGTAAATAATAATTTCAGTCAATTATTTTTAATTTAAGGAAAAAAAGAAATATAAGTAAAATAGCAAATAATGTTACAAACATATAAAAATAAATTGATATTGTAAAAAATTTTCTATTTCTTTAGAAAACATTAAGCGATGGATCCCATTTGAAATAAAAACATATTAAGCACATTTTGATATCAGATATATTCTGTGTAAATTACTAAATATTTAGAAATGTTTGTATTTCCTCCTAAATTTACACTTCCACAAACATTGAATACAATGATTGTCATGTAGAGATTTCAAATTAATGTTAAGCTATCTTAAACACTTACAGTTCCTCAAAAACTACTTATAAAATAATCGAGAGTCCTTAATATCTTGTAACAATGGCAAACTTCAATTAACTCTCTCTGATGCCCATGTCAAATGCAAAATACTTTGTGGCAAGTTCTAATACAACAACAACACTGTGTCTTTAAATTGTTGGATTCATATGGAAACATTTCAATTGTGAAGCATGCGTAGAAAGAGTGACCACATTTCTAGGCTGGTCAACCTGGAGTGTCTTTTAATATTTCTTTAAGACAATGCCACACACTCCACATTGCCACATTCAGCTGGCAACTTGTGTTGGCCTGAAGTCCTCGTCGAGCATTGTTGTAGCAACTGCACCTGCAACTGGCTGCCAGGAAGGGCCAAAGTGATTTTATGTTTTATGAGAGGTGACATGTGGCAACAACAGTCACAGTCATAGCCATAGCCACAGCCCAAGCACTTGCCACATAGCACACCCACACACACTCAGACATATATCCACTCAGCAGGACAGCTCGTGTCAGTATCATTGTAACTTGCTCCACTATGTGTGTATGTGTGTTTTCTGTCCGTGTTTATGTGGTTACTGCTGCAACATGTTGTAAATTATTATAAACTCAAGTGGTTTTCAACTGTCAGCCTCGACTATGTCGACAGTTTGCATATCGACTGGAAATGAAGTGAAATGAATGAAGACATTCAATATGGAATTTGTATTGCATTGCACATAATTAGACATCCCTTAGGTATCTCAATACATTCCAATTAATACGTTAATGATTGACTTGCCCTCAATTTATTGTTAAAATCCATTTCCAATCAGTTTGTATTACCTTACAGATCGATAGTCAACAAATTCCAAACTATGGTTAAAGCCAATCTCTCATCATGATATTTATGAGAAAAGAAGACAGCTCTATAAATTTCCCAAATATAATTGAAGTACATATATATAAAGTCATCAGGTTCGGGCTGTCCAAAACAGTTATTTACTCAGCAATCGTTTTATTTTGCATTGTACTTTTCGAATTTTCAATTAGTGTTTATCAAAATGTAATATTATATTATGCACTCTCAGATAACATTATTGTTTTGTTCTTTAATTTTGATTAAGGATCACGTGTTATCTTATCATCATCAGGTTAACACATGTAAATACATAATATTAGTTTTAAATTTCGAAAGAGTATGATCAGTAAAGTGTATCTATTATGAATAATTATCTGACAACATAAAGACTGGTGCTACTATTACTGGGCAGTAGTATTCATTGCAAATATTCATGCTTTCTCATAAATGCAACTAAATTTTCACTTAATTTTTGTATGTTGGCAGTTGGCATCTGTTGGTTAAGTACGCTTGCCCTGAACATCTGAACCTCTTCAAATCTCAGTGCTCGAGACTGGCTTTTTACTAATTTATGCTACTGCTGGCAATGGCAACTCACTTAATTTGCAGAGCCATTTTTCTTTTTGGCCAGCAACAACAGCGACAACATCCTGTGCCCGAGACACCGCACAGCCCTTTCCTGCAGGGGGCCCTGGGATACTGGGTTCTGTTCTGGATCCTTCCTACATTCCCCTTCGAGTAAAGTGACAAACAACTAAGCGAAAATCGCGTGCGTGACGCGTGGCGGGCGCATAAAGTTTGTGACACGTTTCCACAGTTGCAATTTGTTGTTGTTCGTGTTGTTCTTGGTTTTTTTTATACTTTTTTTTTTTGAACCAAAGGCAGAAAAAGTTGTTGGCAGGACGTGGTAATAGGAGGGGAAACTGGTGGCTAGGAGGGAAGGCGCGAATGCTGATGCTGATGGCGACACTTTAGATCCGCGTTGCATACTTTCGGGGCGTTATGCAAGTCACGTTAATTTTGCCAGCGAACTGTGAAGCAAAACAACAACAACAAGTGGCTGCTGCGCTTTGTTGTTGTTGTTGTTGCTTTTGCTGTTATTGTTGTTGCAAAACTTTTGCCATTTTCAAAGGGCTTAAAGGTGGACTTGTATTCAGCATTGGCATCCTCTCGGCAAATCAAAAGAGTTTTAAACCAGAAAAAAAAAAACAGAAAACAAATAATAATAATGAATGCAACATGATCGACTGAGTGATATCTTCCAAAATAAATAATTTTATATTTTGAACCTTAGCTTTTATACCACGCAAATAGGATGTCAAATCAAAAAATTCAAAGTTGATTTCTTATTTAATACGTTTTTTTTTTAAATCGCATCCATTTATACTTTAATTAATTAAATATATATATAAATATATAAATATATATAGCTCACTTCGTAATTAATGGGTATACAAAATACAATGAAACTGAATTATCTGAGATTATTTAACTTAATTCTCATGTAATAAAATGATAATCAGCATCAACTTTTTAGCGTTTCACAAATAATGTTAGTAATTAATGTCTAATAAGAATAACCTTTTAATGTATTTTAGATTCTGTAAATTTGCAGGGTATAATTATGTGTTTCGTTTTGTAGTTATAAAAATATCATCATACGAAACACCTTTCCATCAGTATATTTTCAACAATTTCAGTTTGGCATCAACTCATTTAAAATGGCACAATCTACCTCTCTTGCCTTAGATCTTTTATATTAATTACAGGGTATAATTATGCATGTTGCTTACAAGCTATGTGGCCACACCCACAAAGGCGCATCTTCCTCAATGGGCCACTCATTAAGCGTCTTTAGTGTGTTTATATAATATAAATTAGCTTAATTTGAAAACATTTTTTGATGCCAAAAGTTTGGCACTTGCCAGTAGACAGATAGGAGAAGGAGCAGCTGGTACTGTCTTGGCTTCCAGCTTGGCTAATTTATATGCCCGTTGGACATTCTCGAGTCGGCCAAAAAGTTGCCACAAGTTTTTGCCAAGTCGGCGTAGCGCGTCTCCGATTCCTGTTGCGGGTTAATAAGACGACGACGATGACGACGACGACGATGATGGCGGCCAACAAATTGCCAACATTACTCTTTAGGCCCAAAGGATGTGCAGGGGGAGTTGGCCAAGAAGAAGAAAGATGCCTGCAAATAGACTTTTGAGTGTTGTACTTGGTTTGCTTGTTTTGTTGACTTTGCAAAGAGTCGAGAGCGGATTGCGGGAAAACAGTTCAGTTCAGTCTTTGAAAGTGTCAAAAGCGCAGGCAATTAATTTGGCCTAATTAGACTCTTGGTTGACTGCTTGGCTGCCTTGTGGCTGAGAGTGCAATTTTTGTGGCTTCTCAAAACCTTAGAAAAGTCGAAAAGTAGCCACGAACAATGCTAGCTCCTCGCATGTTGAGCGATTTATGGCTTAGTCACTTTATTAAGTTGGCCAAATTTGCAAATACATTTAAACTGATATCACACAAAAGGGCTAAGAGACGGAGTAGAAGTAAGTTTTCTTGATTTATGACCTGCTAAGGATGTATGTAGATCTAAACTGAGAATATAATAAAAATACAAAAATATGTATTGGGGGACAATGACATTTTAAAATGTATTTAGGCTTTAAATAAAACTATAGTGCACGAATACACGATACCCTAAAACATGTTCACACCCACATATGCATATACATACATTAGAGGGCATCGATTTTTTTCGAATATAAAAAATGGTACCCCATATTCATAATTCTAAGATGTTTTCACCAAGAAACCATAGTTCTAAAAGCAATTCCTAGTCTGCGCTTTTTAAATTGAATATTTGTATTTGTAACAATTTGTAAGCAGATTGTAAGAAAATCAAATATTCAACTTAAAAAGCGCGAACTAAGAATTGATTTTAGAACTATAGTTTCTTGGTGAAAACATCTTGGAATTGACTGTAGATTATGAAAACGCGGTACCATTTTTTTTTATTCCAAAAATGGACCATACAAATCGATGCACTCTAATATACATATTTATGCACTCCTCTACTCAATAGAAAAAAAGATTCTTAAATACATTCTGTGTTCATTATCCAATCATATTGAAATAGAGATACATAGAGCTTTGGATACTGAACAAAAATAAAAGTCATAAATAAACACAATAATTTTTGAGTGACACAATGAAGTTAGGTATTAAATTATTCAAAATTTCAGTAGTTAAATATTTTGAATAAAACTGACCTATAAGCTGTTGTCCATAATAAACCCAGAAAGTTTTGCTCTGCCAATTAATAGTTTAACTGAGTTTCATTTATGACATCTTCCATTGCCTAATGCAATCTTTAAGATATTTTTCATATTTTCAGTGAGATAGATACCAGATGCAACACCAACAAATCCGCAACAATTGTGAAACTCAATGTCCACTGATAGTTTTGGCCATCTGCATTTCTTTATCTGCTGTTCTAGCCATAATTGCAGTTCAGACTCCAACTCAGTCTCTGTCTCCGGTCTTCCATACATATAACGCAAGAGTTTCAGATATTTTTGTGCCAGGCCATAATTTGCTTAACAACTTTTGGCCAATGCTTTGGCTTGGTTGGCAGGCAGTTTTCGGTGCTCGATGGTTTGGCACTTGGCCAATTCCTTTTGCAGCCTGCCATTCGACACTAGCCGTTTATATAATAATTTTGTGGCATAATTTATTGCTAGCAAAAGTTTTCTTGTGTCCGCCCAGCCGCACAATTGCCACTATATTCGGAGTAATGTCGTCCCAAGCATTTAACATTTTATTCCGCCGGCCACACATGCCAGAACTGTTGTTGTTGTCATGGTCAAAACTATGCACCATAGCGCCATAAATTTGTTATTAAATGTTCGTCCGCTTATCGAGAGGACATGGAAAACTGGACCGCCTTTTAAAAGAGTGGCATAACAAACGTCAAATTGATTTTAAATTGCATTTTTCGGTATTCGTGAATAGGAAAAAGGGAATTCGACGCAGTTTGTGGCAAATATAACAGGAAAAATGGCATAAGTGGGTAAAAAAAACATTAAATTGGTAGAGAGTAGGGTAAGTTTATTTTAAATATATAAATACTTTTGATTATTGTTAAGAATTTTTAACAGACTTTGAGAGTTGAAGAAAATGTTTTTAACATTTTTCCCATTAATCTGCCGTCTTTTGAAATCTAATCTTAAAATTGTTTAATATTGTAATAAAGTTCCAAAAAAATTATATTGAGAGTAATTTTAATTATTTTCTCAACCAAAAAACTAACAATATAGCAAAATATCAATTGCGAACGAAGAGTGGGATTTTATTTAAGCTAAATATTTGCATATGCATTAGCAACTAAGTCTTTTAAGCAGTTTAGTGCAATGCTAAAAGTACATATCAATACTCGTACTGATGGTATAAGTACAGTGAATGCTGATAAAGACAAACACTGGATTTATCAGTAGATATTGAAATCAATTTACATTTTATGTGATTGAAATCGTTGATTTCATGTCAAATTGTCATTCAGGTAAGTATTTAACCCTGAACTAAGTCTATCGTTATTATGCTGGGAAACTCAGTAAGCAAGTAATAATTACTACAATAATTCCGAGTAAAACGAAATGCCACTGCAATTTGCAATATATTTTCAAGGATTAATTATATGATAGCTTGTATATGAACACCTAGGGGATCTTATTATAGCAGTGTTGAAAAGTTGCAAATATTTGAACTCCCACACGGCTGTAAAGTCTGTCCGATAACCGATAGACTTGCGAAATACGCAAATACTTCGCTGCAGTGCTGATAAGCAATGTCAACTGCCATTGTTTGCTTTTGTTGTTATTGTTTTTGCTATTGTTGTATTTGAAATTGAAGCAGCTTGGCGAAGCTAATCGTGAGGCACACACAGTCACACAGATACATACATGCATAAGAGAACACACAATACAAGTGCTTGTTAAACAAGCTGTTCATTTTTGCGAAATTTTCTACTCCAAAGATCTTCAAACGAGCAAACAAATGAATAAAAAGATAAAAAAATAATTATTATTAAGATATGTCAGGGTGAGAGAGAAGCGATGGGAAAGAGAGAGATGAGAAGTCGCAGACAACTACAAATTGTGAGTCAGAGACATTAAAGTTTTAACTGAGGGGTGGAGAAGAGAGAGTGCAACTTGTTTGGGCATTCGAAACAACAACTTTAAAATATGGTATAGGCTGCAGTGAAGCATACTCAACTGTGTGTTACTCTGTACTTAAAGAAAAATTCATTAGTTGCAGAATACTAAATAATATTTATGGTGAAGAAAATTGTTAACATTCAATATCTCTACAAACACAAATGCAATTTAAGTCAGAGTTCAATTTTTAAAATCATTGAAACAGTTGTGTCAGTATTTTCTTGTTTTTCCTTTGATCCGACACTATTCTTGTTAAATAACTTTCGAGTTTATTGTTCGATAAAGAAGTGATATTTTCACGATTCGGACTAAAGTTTGTAAATGTACTAACATCACATGTACCAAACCTGAAGATGCTGGCTTTAAAGAGCATTTTACTCTTACAATTCAAAGTATTAATTATTATTGCAACAAATTGATCTGGGTAAGATATGGAGGAACTAACATACCTAGTTTGGTGTAGCTAGCTCTTATAGCCTCTGACATCTAGACGTTTGTATAGAAACCCAGTCGGCCATGGCTAATATGCACTATATGGCGTCTTTGATAATTGTAATAGACCCTATGTGCTTTTTTAAGTACAGGGCCTAAAAAAAGCAAAAACTTGTCATGTGAGATAAAAGCAACAACAAAAAACGGAAAACAAAAACCATTAATGAATGAGCTGAACGTGTCAGAGAACAGCAAAGAGAAAGAGAAGAGAGCGGGAGAGACAAAGTGAACAAAGCTTTGGCCAATAGCCAACAGGTGAGCACCAAATGCTAAAGCGTTGCTTGCTCAGTTGAGCGTTTGCAGCCAAAGCGTCTGGCTGTCTGAAACGTGTGGAAACGGAACATAGCAAGCGATAAACGGTAAAAGGGCTTAAGCTGAGCGTACTTAACTGAGCGGAGAACACCTTTTAGCCAAGCTAAGCTGCGCTTTTTGCTTGGGTGTGACTCGGCAGTGTGACGAGAACGCGTGAGCGGCCAACACGTAAGCGACGCGTTCTGCGCTGCTTCGACAAAAATAAAATCAGTTAAAAACAGAAATAGCAGTAGCAACAACAACAACAACAGCAGTGTTGCGGCACTCAAGTGTGAATTGTTATTGAGGTTATGTAAGCGGCAAGAAAACTAAACGCAACGCAAAACTTAAACGCAACGCAAAAACAATTGTTGCTTTTCAAAGCTAAACACGTTCATTTAAAACAATTTCAAACACGCGTTAGCCTCGCACTCACACACACATACAATCTCACACATTCACGCATTCCTTAAAAGCAAATGGAGCACGAGGCCAAAGCGCAGGCGCAGGCGCAGACGTCAACGTCGGCGTCGATGCCAACGCATCCATTGCAGGATGTTCCGCTGAATGGAAACAGCAACATCGACAACGATGCGACTGCAGCTGATGACGTACAACTGACGCCCAAAAATTGGGTTAAATTCGACGACGAGACAACGGACAACAGTGAAAAAAATAATAACAGTAACACTGGCGACGGCAATGCCACACAGCAACAGCAACAACAACAACAACAAAACAAGTTGGCGCTGCCTCCACCGCCGCCGTCAGTCGTGAGCAGCAACAACAACAGACGCGCGCGCTCGCGCAGTCCAGCAGCAGCAGCAGCAGCAGCACCAATACCTGCGCAGGTTAGTCTCTCTCACACTCCCGCTCTTTGCATCTTTCGCTCTTATATTTGCTTGCTCTCTTTGAATGCAACTCTCACATGTTGTTGTTGATCCAACACAACGCATTCCAATGCGTGTCTTTATCCTCTCACTGTCCCTCTACTACAACTCTCTCTCCAAATCATTCCCGGTTTTGTTATCGGTTCTTTATTTATTTTTTTTGGTTGTTCGTCTTCCGCTGCCTAATGGAGTTGTTAGCAGCGGTACTTTGCTACTACTTCTCTACCTTCTTGCCACATCTTCTGGTTACACTGCACGCATAACAAATTAAGTTGCAAGCGGTCACAAGGTTACACAGAAACAAAAAAATCATTCTAAAATGAATGTTTAAAATTCTTGACATTCGTGACATAATTTTTAAGCTATGACTTTATTCTTTATGATCAAATGTCAATGACTAAAAAAGCAAATATAAAATAATTCTAATATAATATGTTTTTCAAGTACATAACTCTTATATGAACTCCGAACCTCAAAATATACTTTTTTTGAATCAAACACATCGAATTTGGCTTAAGGAATCGGAGATCATCCCGCTTTGGACGTCTTTTGCACTTTTTTTTTTCTGTGTAGGAACTGCGCTCCGAGACAGTTTAATCGTCGGTAATAAACTTTGATTACTCATCGGGTAGAAAAGGTGGACAAGCGACAATTCATAGTGCATCGCATGTCGAAAGGGATTGTCCGATTAGTTCAAGTGCATGCATGAGTGGAGATGAGATATTTTGGGTATAGCATGTGTTTTACGAGCACTGAACACGGTGTACTTTGAGTACAGTCTGAACTTTTTCAAATAAATAGAATTCCAGATTGTTCTAGATAAGAAAACAATCATACTTCTTAAAGAGCAACTCCTAAAATGTTAGATCATTTGAGAAATAAAGATATGATATATTTGTTTGTACTTCTCAATAAGATGGGCCATTAAAATGATTTGTTATGAAGCGAACAATTGTTGCTTATTTCTACACTTGAGCAAACGTTTTTATATATAAATAATTAAATTTGTTTCAAAACATTTGTTCACGAATATACAGCAAGTTTAAGTTCGTGCTGGAAACTTAAGTCTGGGTTTGATAATGAGACTTTGAACTATTACTAAATATGTAACCTGTAGGGAACAAACACCCTAGAAGATTTATTGAATGAACTTCTCGTTAAGCAGTCTAACTCTCTACAAAAAGTATTCTGAGTTGCCTTTTTTTTGACGGGCTGAAAGTTTGAAATATTATATTTGTCGATCATAATTGAGGGTCGTTCTACGATAATGTTTGAAGTAACCGCATGTGCAAATAAAAGTTCAACAAGATAAATAAATAAAATACCCACATTTATATAAAAACGAGACTCATACAATTATTTATCTCGTGAGCTTTTCTCTCTTTTATTCTGTTCTCATCAGTTCATTTGTCATCTACGTATCTTCTTAGTGCTATTTTGGTTTGTAAAAGAGAGAGAGAAATGGACAGATAAAAATAACAAACAAATACCCTTGCTACGAGCATTTGTTTAAATATTTCTCCAGCTTTATTTTCATTATGATTAAATAAAGTCAATATTTATTTGATGCTTATTTCTGTTCATTTCGCAATTTGTCCACTAACTTAAGGATTGAAGAAGACACGTTCTGTCAACGTTGACATTGACTTAAAAAAGTAAGGTTATACTCTTGAGGGGTTTTTATTTGTGTTATCGTTTTTTTAGAGAAGAAATGTGAACATAGGCTATGTAACTATAGTTATCAGATATGACTAAAATTATAAAGAATCTCCTTTGTACGCTTTCAAATTCTTTCTCATTTCCTACTAAATTAAATATTTATAGTTATTATCTACTTTTAATAGAGCTCATGTCACACCTGTAATTTGTCTTTTTACTGGATACAAAAGTTACGTAAAATACAGAGCATGTAAATAAATATTGTGAATTATTTAGCATTTGAATAATTTACACAGCAGTGTAATATTGTGTGTTATTCGAAAAGGTAACAAATACGTACTTATAACAATTAAAAGGTATATTATTATTACCTATCAGATGAAATTGAATTGTAATATAGATGTGTAATGCTTAACGGAAGACTGTTTATAGTTACTTCAGAATAAGAATTCAAATATAAAGTGAAGTGAAGGGTATCATATAGTTCATCATATCACTCTTGTTTACATTTCCTTGTCTGCTTTGCAGTCGACAAAGACTCACTACTTGTACAAAAACTTACTTAAACAACATTGAGTAAATATTTTGACTGTGAATAGTGTTTGTATACGACATTAGAATTTGTGATTCCGTTTGCAATCTCACGTTAAACCAAATTAGTAACTTGTTTAAAAAAATATTAATAAAACTAACTTTTAGTAAAACTTTTTGGGCTCAACATATACTTAAATTATATTTACGTGTGTACGTTTTGCTTAAAGCGATATAAAAATGTATATCACGTTATAGTTCAGTTATGGGAAACTTAGACAGGTGCAGTTGTCAATACTCTTTGTGTTTTTTGATCGAGTCTTCCCATTTTTAAAGTTTACTGCCTTCACAGTAGCTGCGTACCTGCTTTGAGGCTGAGCTGCGTACGTGCAAAATGACAAATTGTTTTCATTTATTGCAGTTAGTTGCAGCTGATGTGGCAAAAGGCAGCCCTTTTGCACCTTTTGCAATTCATACCCAGTTTTTTATTTACGATTCTTGCGGCATTGTAAATGCTAAATCAATAAAATTGATTTTCTTTTACATATTTGCATAATTTTTCATACTTTTTTCATGCATTGAGTCACCGAGTGTGTCTCGACTTTGGCTTTTGGCTTCTGCTGCGACTTAAGGCCAAGAACATTAACCCATTGTTGTCATATTTTGCAGCGTGCTGCAGTTTCCTCCACAACAGCTGCCACATCATCGTCATCGTTGCCGGATGTGACGCCCGCTGTTTTGACAACTGAGAGCACGCACGTTAATCTTAATGCATCCGGCAGTGGCAGTGGCAGTAGCAGCAGTCCCCTCGTCCCCCACAGCCGCTAATAAACCAAAAAGCAACTGCAACATCGTCCACATCGGCCACATCAACATCAGTCTCATCCTCGTCAAATCCAACTACTTCATCCCTCTCCTCCTCGATTCATCCAAATGGCAGTGGCACAAACAACGGCAATACTAATGCCCATGGCAAAAGCATCAGCATTCCTGTGGATCAGGCTTCCGGAATGCGCACAATTGAACTATCAACGGGACGCATACGCGAAGGTTTTGGTAAGTACCCAAAATAACTGAGCTGACAGTATAATTATGTCCATAGCTTAAAAATTCAGATCGATATTCACGTATCAAATATCTGCTTTCTTTAAAATTATTAAAATATATAAAAGGAGGCTCTAGTAATAATTACTCGTAACATTTCTTTTAATTCTAAATCAATATTAAGTATGAGTGATAAAGAAATTAGCTTAATTTTGTTTCTTCTATGCGTTCAGTTATTGTTTCTGTTTAATTTTTAATGAGCCTTCAATCATTTGCTTTAGTTTCAATTACACTTTAAGTTATCTGTGAGTACACACAAAAAAAGTATCAGAGCTTTTAAAGCTTTCTCTTATTTGTACTGATTACTAAACTTAAATTGAATGATTTAAAGTACCCTTTACTGAATTGCCATACTCATAATGTTAACTAAAATGCCACCCACAGCTAATGGAGATGTGATTGTCACACTACTGCCGGCCAACACCAAATGGCCTTGGATAACTCCGGCTATATTTCGACCCGAGCTGGTACCGGAGGAGTTGATGGCACAGGGCTTGACGGTAAGAGTGGCCAATCAATCAATCATCCGATACTGATTTTACACTAACACCACACTCAATCCTTCTTCCTCAGCTGACTGTGGAGGACTATGTGAATGCAATGGAGACACTGGTGAATGACTATCGTTTCACAGTGTACAATATTTGCTATAAACGCATCCTTGTCTGTTGGATACTCTTTGCCTTTGCTGTGCTATTGGCGTTGCTCTTCTCTGGGCTACAGGGCGTGGCATTGTTTGCTCTCGGAGTAGGTTGGTTGTTCCTAAATGCAGCGGCCATATTTCTGTGCATGTGGGTGAAGTTGCGGCTGTCGCGAGGTCTGGAAAAGTGTTTGGCACGGGTTAACAAGCAGTTGATGCGGCACAAGATTCTGCTGGTGCTCGACGATCGAGGACGCATATCCTGCCACAAGGTCAACTTGTGTTTCATGTACTTTGATTCCACCCAGTGTGTGAACTTCCTGAATGAATTTTTGGAGCACACGGAGCAGAATGGCGGCGAGGCCATCAAGGCGGGCTGGGAGGCAAAGCTGGATATCGATGTCAACGATATCGTCATTCAGGGCAGTCAGCCTGTTCGTCTCTCTCGCAAGCAGGTGAGTTGATCGCAGCTTTCACACAGACAGAGGCTCATAGATGCATTAGATAAGCTGCCAGTTGTATGCTTTGCTTTGGGCTACACACGCATAGTGTAGTTATCGTAGTGGTAGTTATAGTAAAAGCTGTAGCCTCATTCCTCGCTCATCGATAGACACTTGCTTCTCGCTCTTCCTACCTCTCTATCTCTCTATCTCAACATTGATCATCGCATCGCTCACGCATTCTCTATTTTTTGTCTCTCACACCCGACGCGCACTGCACACAAAACTCACTCAACTCTCTTTAGGCCGTTGCCCAGGAGCTGTTTCTCAGCTATTTGCAGCGCTGGGGCAAGGACTTTCTGCGTCGACGCCTTGACTGGACCGTACAGGAGGCGGGAGTCCATGAAACACCACGACATCTGCAATCTTCCATATGCCCATGCCAATACGAGGAGGAGCTGTTGCGTAATAAAATCAAAATCAGCTTGCAACATCGCCAATGCTGTGGCGTCAATTGCATGGGCTGCTGGCTGTAGGCGTGCCCCATACGATATATTTCCTTTCCTTTGCTCTTCTGTTGTCACTACAATTTGTAATTTTATGTGTTTTTTTTGTGTGTACATTGTGATTTGTACGATTAAAACCTGTTGAAAACCAACCAGAAACATTTTTTATTTTGTTCTCTACACATATCACACAATTTAATCGAAATCTCATTAATTTTGTTTTTAAAGACAGCCGAAAAGTATGCTGTATATTTTAGTCATCTCATTCCTGGGTTACTCATCCGCACAGTCATCACTACAACTATTTTCTATAACCACTCCGAATCATTTACGTTAACTTTACTCCTTTAAGTCTCATTTTCTTTTAATACCTACGTCTATCTGCTTCCTAGGAACGTGGTCTTCAACTCTTCCTGCGCTACGGATCTCGCTGGGGCATGGAGGCACTACGAGGTTTGGTCGATGTGACGCCTCTGGAACCGGGTCGCCATTGTGGCCAATTTCAGTGCCCCTGCCAGTATATTAAGGAGCATATTCAGTGCAAGCCCCGAGGCAAGTTCAAATGTTGCAATTTTGTGCATTGGGTGTTGGCATGTGAGCGCTATGATTACTAAAATCGAATTCTTAATCATAACTACGACCGACATGTGTACATACGAAGCATGTTCTAATGCCCTTAAATGTAACTAAATGATTTTATTACAAATAGATCCTTATAAGACTAAGTGAATTCCAGTTAAATTTACTATTTTATAACCGTTTTAATATTTTCTGCAAGTTCTTTTAACCTAGCCTTCATTTTTAATCTATACAAATACCAAAAAATACCATATTAGCAATTGTTTCCCTTCTATTATTTTGATTTTATTATTTATTATTTTGAAGAAACGAGACAATAAATTCTCTTTCGTTTCAGATGTTAGTCCTTAGCCTTGACTATTGGTAATTTTTGGTATAAATGTATGTCAGCTAATCCTCTTTCAAATACTACATTTTACTTCTTTTACTTAAAAAATAACCTTTTAACTAGTTTAGTTACTTAATATCTTGTTCCACGACATTTCTTTTTATGCGAATCCTCAACGAAATACACAACACTTGCAGTTGCCATAAACAGCATGGGCCAAGTGGTTTGGACACGTTTTCCCCTTTTCGGTGGCTAATTCTTTTTTGAAAAATTAAGAAAAAATTTCTAGAACTCCCAGTAATTATTAATGTTAGATAAAATTAATGAAACCCAATACTAAGCTTTTTCGATTCTAAAAATACTTCAATAAATTTTTTAAAATTTGTATATTTTTTTGTAAATGACTTTTACGAATTTATACTGTATGCATTTGTCTGGTGTCATGTGAAATAAATTTATTTTATTTATGTTATTAATTGTGTGTTGTTATGTTGTATGAGTTTGTTTTATTTGCCTTAAATGTTTACTTTCATTATTCTTATTTTATGGTGTTTTTATATTGAACGCCTTTTACAGGTTATCCATGTTCTTGCATTGTCTATGGCTCGGATCCCAGTTTTCAATATCGTTACTAGTTCTGTTCCCTCCATTACATTCTGTGAATCGATTGACAAATCATTATTTTACACACATATTAAGAAAACATTATTTAATCTCTGTGCTATATTTGTGCAATTTTGTATATGCAATGTTAATAATGTTAATTGAATAATAAAGTTTTAAAATATATAATTTATTTAAAGCGAGTAAGGAGTTGAGTAACTAAGTAAAAGGAAAGTTATTAGCGAAATACCTATACTTATGTGATTACCATTTTTGGCAGAATATAAAGAAGTACAAATACTTCGATAAATAAAGTACTCTAATATAAAAATAAATAACACAATTACACGGTTTCGTAATATTTGACTACAAATTAATTATATTAAATCGGACAGAAATCACAGCTCAAATCTAATAGCTTTGGTCATACATACAAGTTAAAAAGTTTTTAGTTTTCATCCATAAGCTAAATCATCTGAATGCGAAAAACCAACAAAATATATAATAAAAATCATAATTACCCCTCCTTAATTTGAAAAATAATTAATTAAAAGCATTTTCTCAAAAATGTTCGTTTAATAAAACAAAATAAAAAACTTATCTATATTGCACATTTAGACAACTCGGTATATGCATGTGCCATTTTCACAGTTTTCCCAAATTTCACAATTATTGCATTATTTTTTATTGCATAATTTAACTTTACGTTTGCCGCATTTTAGCCACGTTCATGTTGCTAACAAATTGTGAAAAAGTTTCTTCTTGTTTTTGCTGCCGTTGCCATCGTTGTTATTGTTATTTGTCTCGTTTTGGGTTGCATGTGTAATGAGTCATTAACATGGTGCAAAAAAAGTTGTTCATAAATAAAAATACTTTAATTTTATTATTATTATTATTTTGCATTCAAATTAGGTGCCAGACGATTTTATTTATGTTGATTTGATTTTTCTTTCACTACCAAAAATGTTGGCCATAAACCACAAACTCCGAACAACAATTTTAGTGACTGTATGAATATTCAGTCTTTTGCTCGTAAGTCTCATCAGTGTGAGTAATTGATGTAATTAAAGTTTTATAACCCAGATGGAATCAAGTCAAACAAATGTATGGGAAACAGAGTGCAATATAAGACTGTTGAACGTTTATCAAATTGCTTAATGAAAATTATATCAGTGCATACATTTGTTTTTATAAATAATTTTTACAAATTTGGTAAATGTGTAAGTTGTATAAATGTTAATTATGAAAAATACTACTGACAATTGGAAAATATTTGTGAAGTAAATCTATAAACTTGTGCCCATACCTATTTCATAGATTTTTAAAAAATATAAATAAATTTTGTTGATAAAAAACTCTTTTCAGTTCTTTATACTTTAAACAATAATGTAATAAGTTTCTAGAGACTTAAATTTCTGGGTTTTCTTTCTGTTCGGATGACTTATTTTTCAACGAGAAAACGAACCATCTAAATAAAATCGAATAGTTGCTTAAATATTTTCAAAATACGATTTTACGCTCTAATAAAATAACTGCAAACTTTTATTGGAAAACGTGTTAAAAAGAATAGACCGTTAAATGTTGTTAAACTTCATTAACCTCGGAACAGAGCTGCAAGCGATTTGTGTTCAACAAACTGTACTTCAAAAGGCAACGCAAAAGCAAATAAAGTAAAAATTTACTTCGAAATGAAGCAAATCACATAAAACAAACGAATGCTGACACCAATACCACAACATGTAAACTAATC
Organism: Drosophila testacea; assembly: GCA_035043265.1. Classification (NCBI taxonomy): domain Eukaryota; kingdom Metazoa; phylum Arthropoda; class Insecta; order Diptera; family Drosophilidae; genus Drosophila; species Drosophila testacea. The sequence continues at coordinate 1,078,941 of JAWNND010000826.1, read as the reverse complement.
GCAAACAAACACACCCAAATACACTCACAACTCACATTCACTTTGTGGAGAACTGGAGGCTCGTCAAAGTTTTGGCAATCGTTGCTTTCGCTGCTGCTGCATTTTTAGGAAATTCAATTCAATTGTGTGATTTTCATTTGAATTACAGTCATCAAAAAGCGCCTTAACTATCGAAAAAGGGCAAGCTGAGGATAGGGAAATTGAAGAGGACTTCACTTTAGCTGCAGAAGTTTGCCTCTAGGGAGTACGCAACATCGAGATACCCTGTGTCCAGCACAGCTGCATAACATTTCATTATTGTTATTATTTATTTTGTATGCTAATAACGAGCTCTATATATTGACTGAGCTTTTTCCAAGTTCTTTGCTATTCAAAACATTTTTTTAAATGAGTAGATTTAGTAAAAGTCTTAGACTTGGTTATTAAAGAATTAACAGCTTAAGAAAATCTTGAATTTTAATCATAATGCGTCGCCATTTTTAATGATATTCTACTTGTATTCTAATTATATTTTTTGGTTTAAATTTGAATCTAAAATATAATCATAAATAAATAATAAATTTTTATTTGTTATCTACAGTTAACTTTAGGATATCTAGTATCATTTTCTTGATAAAGTTAAGTAAAGTATGGTAAAATTGGTAAGAAAGAAATCTTTTTAGTGACTTAAATTATAAACAATTTTGAATAGGTCTAAAAAAAAGATTATTAAATTAGATTGATTTTAGTAATTTCGTTTTTTTTTACTATAAGTTGCTGTATAAATTATTATAGATAGAGCATAAATGTAGTCTTCAGGTTGGACTTCTGTTACCACTTGTGCCACCTTTTTGGGGCAGCATTATTGTTTCTGTTGCTGTTGTCGACGTTGTTGCTGCCGTCGTTTTTGCATTTATTTTGCGGCTAAAACTTTAATTGAGTTTTAAACCATTTTGCTGGTTGGCCCATCGCCGTACCGAGAATTGTTTATACTCGTGGTGCACATACATTTCTGTATGTATGTGTGTGTATGCTTGTTAAAAAACTACGGCATTGTTTGATGGGATCTACTATTGCTCCAGCTGCCGCTGCTTCTCTTGTTGATATTGGGCGTGGGCCTTGCACTTATTTCGTGTGTTTCGCCTGAGTGATGAGTTTTTTTTCGAATGATTTTTTTTTTGGCGGTTCTCCCTGGAGTTCTCTGGGCGGCTCCGCTTTGGATTCACTTTAAATTTTTCAATGCGTTTTGTTTTTACACCCAAATTGCACACACATTTGTTGTATTAAGTATGTTTGTTTATGCTTGTATTCTCGTTGAAAAAGTTGCGACCCCACAGGTAACGCATACGCCCTGAGCGCCAAACAAATTACAGCCATTTAAGTGATTTTTGCTAATGTTATTTTGGGCGTTGGCGCAAAAAGTTGCATACTAAGCGCATTTCAGACATTTTTGTTGTTATCTTATTGTTGTTGCTGATGGCTGAAACTTTTTGTATATTACGTGAAGCTTATAGGGGAACCTTGTTGATGGCCAAACTGTAAGTGAAATAGCAAAACAAAGTTTTCTTTTTTATCACACACGCTGCTTAAATAATTTTTTTTCCAGTTACAAAAGGTTATATGTATATAGGGAAACATATTTATTGAAGAGCATCGAATAGATAAACTCATACTTGGCGAGCTTTTAATAATAAAAGGTTATACATTCTAATGTGGTTTGTGAAGCTCGATAAGCTCGTAGATTATTTTTCTTTTGTGTTAAAATGTTATTATTTTGTTTCAAATTATTTTTATGATTTCATTTATCAAGATTTATCTGATGCATCATGTGTATAATTGTAACGATGTTATTTGGAACGTTACAACACCTTTCGGACGATCGTAAACAGTTTACTCGGTCATAATAAATATGATGTCAAATCCTTTACAACAGACAGCATCGAGTGGGCAATATGAAACAGCAAACACTGACCATATATCATCATAATAATAATAAGCCGAACTGGGACCCAGAGAAAACAGGAAGAGAGGAATAAACAGAACCCGCCTGTCGACTCGGCGCAGCTATAAAACATTAGTCAAAAAACATTAAACATGGAATAGTAGTGCCTGTAAAGGTGGGCAACTGTCCTGGGTCGAGGGAGGGAGTTGTAGGGTCGGAGTTAGAGTTGCGGCTCCCAGGGCTACAATCAACATCATTAACGCGTGCTCTAAAAGCCATTTATTTGGACGCAGACAAGTCGAGCCATGTTAAAAATGGCAGACAGTTGGGAATGTCGAGTGTGGGAAACTATAAATTTAACGCTTTTAGCATAATTGCAGGAGTATGTGCGTGTACCTAAGGACGAAGGACCTACACCATTGAGGTTCAGTTCAGTTTAATGTGAAGAGCCATCAACACGGACGCGTTATGATAAGTGGCCACAACCAAAGGATATCAGCGTCAACACGCACTAAGTTATTGCTTTATTGGCTCATCCTTTCATCCTGCCTCGCCCCTTATCTACCACCTATTCTTGGCTATTAAGCATAAGTGGCGACTGTTTGTGTGTTTGGCTTTGGAATCATATTACTTGGCCTTATAATTGCCGGGCAGCTTTTGACCTTTATCAAAGCCAAATGCTGCAACTTAATATACTGTCTTCTGATGTTTAACCCTTTTATGACAACAAACACTGGACAGGCAATTTGTGGGCCACCCACAAAAGGATAGAAGATATATGAAGGGCCTATCGATTGCCTGGGTTTATTCGTACCTCTCTAATATTTATTATCTGTCTAATGGATACAAATAAGGTCATATGAGTATACATTGGAAAGCAAGCAAAAATTGTATTGCGTATGTATGTTCTTTTTTATATACTGCACAAGAACGGGCTCAATGGGGCGTATACTTGATTTATGCATTTTAACTATGGCTTAATTGCTGCAGATATGCGTGCAGTCTAATGGATATTATATATGACTTAAATAACGAGTAGACCCAAGCTAAATGCATATAAAATTAAATATGCCTTTTAATAATCAAAAAATATTATAATTTAATTGACCAACGAATTAGAAATATAAATTGAATTTCAATTTCCATCTTAGAACCCTTGCAAAAGTTTCAATTTTAGATTGTCAGCTTCAGTATATTATAATATTAAAGGCCTTTGTCATTTGCTGTTCCAAAACTTTTACAGTTTTCAGAAACATCTTTATATTATGTAAGTTGCGACTCGTAACCAGCTGTCACTGACTTTTTGTTTGCTTGCAGTTTGTACCAAATGTAATTTAACTTTTACATTTTTTAAATCAGAGAAACAATTGATAAGTGTCAAGTGCAGTGACACACATCACAAAGGCAACTGCAAACACACTTTTAGAAAGTACTTGTAATTAAATGCGAGTTTAAAGCGAGAGTCAAGCAGATAATTTGAATTTTCGCAACACGCGAAAGAAAGTCATCTGAAAAAGGTAATGGCAAGGTAAAAGATCAAGGATAAGAGAAATATTCTGATGAAGTTGCACTTGAAGTCTTCACTTTACTCGATGACAACATGACACTTAGCAATTATCCTTGTTTTTCCTCAGCGGCAACAGTCTCTTAAAGCCATAACAACAAGAACAATAACAGGGGCAATGACAACTTTCGTTTACCTTTGTGAAGTCAGTCATATGGACTGCGCAAGTTTGAAGAGGAAGCGTTACGACTGGCAAATATCCTGCATTCCATTTTCTGTAATTTATTTTAAAGCATTTGCTTTAAAACGATTTTTACTTCTTATTTTTTATAGATGAATGATTTACAATTACAATAAAATTTTTTATAATATGGAAATCTATAAAACATTTTGAAACTTGCAGATTTTACTTCGAACGCATAATAATGAATAATTAAAGTAAAGTAAAGTATTTATTTGATAGTTATTCAAATGCCCTTATATAATTGTATATGTACCATATATGGTCTATCAATAATAATGGCTATTTAATTCGATTAAATCAAATAAGACTTGATAATTAGCAAAACTCCCTCGGTCAGTCAGTTAGTTGATTTTAACAATCTAACCGTCGAAAACAATATTTTTCTGTGATACCAAACGCTTCAACTAACAAGTTGATTTGAATGAATTTTTAAACCTTTCTGAAGACATTTTAATGATTTATTGTATGTTTAATAAATCTTTTGACAAATCAAACTGAACATATTAAAAGAGTACGGATTCTACAGCTATTAAATTACTTATAATAATAAAAAAAGTAGTGTATTATTTAAAATGATTCATTTTTAGAAACATTTTATGTAGTTTGCAAATATTTAAACTAATTCTTTGCATTATTAAAAATTCTAATGCTAAAATTAAATATGCATACAATCCTAGTAGCCTCCCAATTACCAGGGTATACATAGGGTATTAAAATAAACACACAGTCGAATTAATTCACAAAAGTGTTGCCAGCATCACAAACTCATACTCAAACTCGTACCTACATACAATCTATGTACTTATGTGTATGTATATACTCTTTCCCTTTTGCATTCCTAGTGTTATTCCCAATGCCATCACCACTCGCATTCGTCGTTTATGTTGACGTAGATTTAATTACAATGTTTGCGCCACTCAGTCGCTACGTTTACGTTTATGCCACTGTGCCACTTGTTTGTTGCAGTCATCTACACCTGCCCCACAGTCCCACTGCTCCTGCTGCAAGCATATGTAAGCATCAGTACATCCAGTTTCAGCCTCAACTTGTGGCTCTCGGGTTCTGGTTCTGGGTCTGGCTCTAACTGAGGATAGTAGCTGCCGCTTTTGTTTAACAACAAACAAGCCGCGTGTAGAGAGAAAGCTCACACGTGGCATTCTCATTCTCATAGCCATCGTCTGTCGTCTGGTGTCTGCCGTCTGCCACTTTTATGCACTTTGCAAATTGAATTTTCCACTTGCATACGCAGCGAGCGATGCCATATGAAAAGGATGAGTAAAACAAAGGTCCTGCCTTCCTGATTGTCGAGGAGAAATGCAGCAGACGAATGCCATTTTTATTTCTCTCACGTTGACTTTTTGCACTTGGTTTAAAGAGAATTTGTTTGTGCTTACTAAGTAATACACCAACATAATTTTAAAAGCAAATAAACTAGTTATTAAACACACAGGGGGAATGTCAACCAACATGTAATTAAATATTTTACTTCAAAATGATGAACAGACAATGGTTCAAAATACCATCTTATTGTTTAGTTAAAAGAATGTTTTCTAACTAATACACTTTAAGTAAAGGTTTTACTTTAATAGAACCGTTATCTAAGCAAATAACTATCAAATTAAATAGTTAAAAGAAGATCTTATTTTCTAATGCGTTTTAATTAAATGTTTTAATCTAAAATGATAAACAGCCAATTGCCGCAATATTGAAATAATAACACCTTATTTGTTTAAGTGAAGATATACATAATTTTTTATACTGTTATTACCTTATTTTCATTGATTACGTTCTCCTATTTATATAAAGAAATTTAAATATTAAATCTTATTGATTTTATTAAAATCAACCAAAAGGAATATTTCCTTTATTAAATTCTTGAAAACAATATATTACTCATACGCACCTTTGCAAGGCGTTGGCTTAAATTGTATACAATTTCACACACTTTCCAAGGCCAATGCTGCCCACTTTTCACACACACTATACACACACATGTAAGTCTTTAAATGTACAAGTATTTGTATTTAACTGCATGTAGCTCACTTAACCCAATGTTCGACTTTGTCGTCCATTTGGCATGCGCTTTTCCTACCACTAATTGCTTGGAAAATATGCTCACTTCCACACGACAACATTTCAATGGCAGCCGCAACAATTTCATCTGAGAGAAAGTTGGCTGTAAAAACTGCAACATGTTTAAATGTGAAATACCAGAATGTGAGCCAAGAACAAGAGTAAGAGCGGCAGAGGAAATCTTTTGGCCCGGTTTTAAATAAAGACGAGAGACTGTTGCCAGCTTTTACTTTTCATCCATTTTCCCTCGGATTTTCCGTTTGTGTATGTGGGTTTTTGGTAATTGTGCTGCTTGTGCCAACGATTATGTACTCGGCTGCAATGCTTTGTTTTCACATACCCTGTATTTACACTTATGGGGTATATTCAAAAACAAATCAATCAGAAGGAAACCTAACGAAACAGAGTAAAAGAATGTATGTACTTCATTGAAATGTGAGGTATTCAGTAGTCGATCAGTCTGTTGCTGGCTTGTTTTGTTTGTTTCTGTTCGCTCCATTGTTGCTTCCCTTCTTATGGCAGATTTCACAATTGCTTTCTGGACGGCTGCTTTCTTGTTACCAAATACATACGTGCTCCCACAATACGGGCAATAGAAACAGTCGTCTGCTTTTTGGGCCGTGTCCTTGAAACTTATGTCCCTTTTACCGGCGCTGCTCTTAATGTGATTACATTTCCTGCAGATTTATAAAGATTTACAAATTAGCTAAACCCATATATATATGTTGATATTTTCACACATTTTTTTATTATTTTGTTGTAAACTTTTGCATACATTTACATACAAATATTTATATGTTACATACAAGTAGATATGCCACAACTTATCAGAGAGCTCTATATAATAAATGTGTTTATGAAATCATAATACCAACTAGCTTTAAAGCTATAGTTAGTTTTATGCATGTGCATAGTTTTCACATAGATATACATTTAGCTGAGCTTCTTTATGCTTTTACTCTTAAAATATAAAATATCCATTTATATTTTATACTCAACAGCATTTTAGTCTGATATTAAATGTAGTACTAAATGCTGATTGGGTCTTTACTGTCAACTTAATTAGCATTAAGTGTTTCATATATATTAATTTATATAAGTTTGTAATTTTTTCAACATTTCAACATTCATTTTAACTTTCATATATTATTGCTTAATTATATTTACATATTTCATCAAAGCATAGCTTAAAATTTTGAATTGTTTGAAATTTCTATTAGTTTAACTCTTATCATATTTACAGCGCCTTTCAAAAAATTTTTCAGGAAGAAATTTCATTTGTTTTTATTGTAATTATTTACAGTATCAAAGGAGAAGAATACACACAACTAAATATATAAATATTAAATTTCATAAATACACACATTTTCAATTAAATAATTTCTTGTAAATGAAAAACGGCATAATTTAATTAAAATATTATGCCCAATATTAACAATTTTTTATTTTTAATTAATATGTAAATAATTTTTTTCTTGTTTAATATTAATCGTATCACTAGCTAATATTTGACTAAGTTTAACATATGTGTAACTGCATTCGTTTCAGTTTTCTCCTATTTTTTTCCTTTATTTACCTTAACGCTAAATTTACTATGTAAATTCGCTATGCACGTGTTCTCTTTTTTTCATTTTTTGATAATATGTTCATCTAAATACAAACTTGATAAACAATGTTTTTTTATTTACTTATCTTTTTTTATCGTGTATTATTAAATTTTTTTTTCAACTACTTTATGTTGAAACAATGGGGCAATGTTTTTATTTGGTTTGCACTTTTTGCATAGTTTAAGTGTCTTATTCATTGAATCCTGTTTATGTTTTTTTATTTCATTTTTGCCATAATGCATATTTCATAAATTTCACGTAAATAAACATTTTTCGCTCGCACATATTTGATATTGATTTGGAAAATTAATTGTTGGCTGACCAAACAATAATTTGACTGTAATTTATTAAATATTTCAGCAGCAATTGGCATTGGTCAGCTCGCGAATTTCACGAGTGCCAAATAAACATGAAAACAAGAGCAGATACTTTAAGCATTTAAAGTGTTTAATAAATGAAAATCATTTCATTATTAAACAAGTCTTTTTTTTTTTGTGGAAAGAAAAAGACATAAAGTTCCTGATACTCAACTAATTTTGAAAATATTGTTAATGCGATTTAAATATTAAAGTAATTGAAAATGTTTACTTTTAATTGATAGAATCAGAATGATGTTTAAACTGCCTCTAGTATTTGTTTTGTAATACACAATTTTTACAGGAACCTAAAATTCTGCTTTAGATTTAAATGGAATGCGATATAATTAAAGTTTCAGTTACGTTATTTAAGTGTAATTAAATCTAAAAACTGATTTAGATAATCAATCAAGTTTGATAAATATGTAACTAGATGCAGATGAAATTAAACAATGCTCTCAAGTTATTATTTGCTTTTACACAATGCGAATGCACTTAGAGAATAACATGAAAACGGTTCTTCACCCATTTACGTTGTTTCCGATCGCCAATTACAAATTAAGAAAACTGGTAATGCCAATTGCACTGTCTATTTGTTTAATCAACAGTAAAAGATGAAGCGATTGATAGAGAAACAGATACAATTATATAACATGATTTTCATTTTACGCTCTGGCATAAACATGTATGTATACATATACTTATGTACGATATGGAGGAGTTCTTACAATATTTGGTATGCTTTTGGATTGGGTATGGAGTATTTCTATTGTTATATCTTTCTCTACTTTATACTGGTTCTTACTCGTCTAAGTTTGATTCTGTTTTCCATGCTCTTGTTCTTGCTGATGTTGTTGTGCCCTAAATGAGTTTTTTGCAATTATTTGATTTCATCTTGAATACTTTTGAAGGCAAAGCACAGCGAACGTGTTTGGCTTGGTTGCTGGCAGCACTGTTGTTGCTGGTGTAGTTCTACTTGTATAAATTTGCGGCAACAATGCGGCAAGCTTATTACCAACGGCCCAAAACGTAAACATTAAATGTTGCCTATGCGTCGCACTAATAGAAAATGCGATGCGGCTGCCGATAAAATGCAGCAATAGTAGCAACAACGACAACAACAACAACTTTGGCATAACATTGGTGGCAACAAAAATGCCAGCTAATATTACTATGCAAATGAGCATCGGCCAATGGCATTGCTTTTGTGTTAACGTCACACGCGGCGTATGAGCAGTGTGAAATTTGCGTAGCTCTCGTTGCCACGCCCATTTATTACTATCCCTGCTGTGGTTGTTGTTATTACAGAAGTTGGTTGTCCTTTGGCAGATGCTGTTGGTTATGTTGGTTGGCTGCGCGTTGACAACAGTCTCCGGTGTATTATGTGGCTGGGCCTGGTTTTTCATATTACTCATACGCCACCGACTTGGCAATGTTGGCAGCTGTGGCAGCGATGGCAACTGCGGCAGCGACGTTAGCAGCGCCGCTGGCAAATAACTCGATAAACGTTTGAAAATCCCAAATGATTGCGTTTTAATGCCGCGCATTATTTTACCAAGTAGATTATGCTGTGCCAGTGAGCCTGCAGAATTGTGAAATGCTCCGGGCGGATTACGCACGGGCGTTTGATTGTTATCGCCAGTGTTGCCAGAATGATGGTTGCCTGTGAATCGAAAAAGAAAGGGACAAAATAAAAAGAGAGAGAGAGAGAAAGAGAGAACATGAGTATGAGCTTTAGTAGTAATCAGTTTCTGGTTAGTCGGGTTTATATTTTCATTTATTCTGCGCTTTTGCCAAAGCATAAATGTGGTATTTGGTATTGGGATACATTGGATACATCAAGGGGCATAAAAGAAAATTGCTACAGGCAGACGGAAAGTGTGCTGTGCATTTAATAGTTCCTTGTGGATTGACTGGTTATAAGAACATTGCTTCTTAATTTATTGATTTGCCGTTGCGGTTTGGCCAATTGATGTTTGCCCAAGCTCATTTGCCTTATAGACCTCAAAAGAGACTTTGGAATTTGAGTTAATGCTTTGATGTTCAATTACAAATGTCAATAAATAAAATGTGTTAAATTTATGGAAGTATATTAAATTGGAGAGTCTACAAATTTTATATTACAGAAAAATAAAACATACGTGTAATAACTGAAATAACTCATTCTAATTACTGGTTCAATCGATATTAAATTTGCTGAGTGGTGTTTTAAAATGAAATTTTTTTCCGCAGATGAAGTAATAACTTTAGTTGACCCCAAATACTATAGCAAGAATTTACCCTCTCCCGTGTTTGCCAATCTTTCATAGCTTTATTTATAGGTCTCTCACTTAAGTACGCTCCCCCAATGTGCTGCTTGTTGACATATTTTACTTGCCACACCATCCCCACCATTTTCACATTTTTCTCCGAGCTTCCTTTCACAGTATTTTTTTTTACAACGTCATTGTGTGTGTCTTTATATCTTCAATGCATTCGAGGAGCATTTTGGACAGCGATTACTTGACAATATTTTACGAAGTTGGGTCCTTCTGTGCGTCTTTATATGTCTGCCAGTCAATGTACCCAGGATTGGACAGCGTTTGTCGCTGTCTCTGAGCTGATTGAGTGCTGTCCCTTTTCTCTTTCTTTCTTTTCCCCTGGTTATTCATTGTTGTTGTTGTTGTCCCTTTCCCTTTTTTGGTTTTTATGCACGTCATTGAACGCACTTTGTTGACCGCATGTCAATGTTTGATATATGTGTGGCATCTACAGTGGTTCCAAAGTGATTGAAAACTATTGAGATGGTTTAATAGCTTGTTAGCTCACCTCTCAATGTGTATAATGAATTGTGATTTTCCTTTATAAATGATTTTTTCTGTTTATTATTAATTAATCTTTAATTATGTTTAAAATCAACTAAGTTATTTATCGATCTTTGGAGTTGCATATGTAAATATCAGGCAGTACATCTTTTTTTTTTATTTTATTAGTTCAGACTTCGAGTTTTTTTGGCTTTAAGTCTGATCAAATTAATGTTTTTGAATTTCTTTATTAGCTAAAAAATGTGGTTTTAAATACAAAATTATTGATAGACAAATTGAGCTGGAGAATTCGAATCCGCAAGAGTTGAATCGATGTTTTTGGCCTCCTTAGCCAAAATGTAGAGTGAAAATAAAATATTTACTAAATAGTTTAGTGGTTTTGTTTCAAAATTGCATCATTTGATATATTTTAAATAATTTTATTGATAATAAATAATTTTTTGTGTCAACGCATTTAAATATCGACCAGACTCTTGCCTCAACATTTTATAATTTTTTTTTTATCGGTCTCATCTGTTGTAATTTCCGTAAGTATATGTGAAAATGAATGGCAAAACTAGTTGTGCTGTGCAGACATATTTAGTATTGTAGAATTATTTTGAAACTGAAACTTATTAATTTCTATTTATTAATTTGCTCTGAAGGTTTCCCAAAAGTTTCCATCACAAAAGAGAAGAGAAAATCGGTAGAAGGTCTGAAGGAAATTTGGTCAAAACTGCAGGATTGCAATTCGAAAATTAAAGTTAGAACTGATCTAATTTTTTTTTAAAATAATTTTATCATTTTTTTCATGTTGTCAAAAGTTTCATTTTAATTGCACGTAGATAATAAATCACATCTAGAGAGATTTAAATTCAATATCCAGTGAACCACAGTGCCAGACACAAACACACATAGACAGTTCATATTGGTTGTTGGTAGGTGTACATATGGGGGCTATTAAATATATTTTATCTGCTTTTAATCTTTTGGCATTTGGCTTTTCATCAGCTGGCCTCATAAATAACAACAAAGTGGTATTAAAGCGCGCATTGCGTTGATTTTCCTCTGGCTCTCTCTGTAGTTATTTTTGATGTTGTTTTTCTGGCCGCCTCTTGTTGTTGTTGTTGCCAGACTGGGTAATTGTTGTTGTTGCTTTTAGAACAGTCAAAGTCATAAATATAAAGTGATGGATGCGTCGTAGCTAAAATAATGTTGCTTCAAATAAACCAACCATAAGGGATTTTCAAGAGCATCAAGTGGGTAGCCACAATTACAGTCATATAAACAAATACTCATATACTCGTACTCCTTAAAGTATTTGCCGAACTTTATGGTCTACTTTGGACTGTTTGCTCTTAGGCTGTAAGCAAAACATTGGCGGAAATTCACATTGCCCTTTGATTGATGTTAAAGCCATAAATATCAAGAATGGGTATAAGTGTAAGTGTGGTTGTTCATGTGGGTATCTTTGTGAATACCCGCATTTACACTTGATTGAGAACACATTGAAAAGGTGTCAGTATGACATTCAGTCAATTTTTGACGGCATATTTCATTGCAATGCCAATTCGACGCAATAAATATTCCTCGTTTATATTCTACTCATCTTTTGTTCTGAATTCCAGCTTCAGCAACAGCCTCATCTCTGCTCTGTCGTTGCTTTACCCAACACTCAATGCGTTTGATATTTTATTTATAAGCTACGACTCTGCCAAAACAAAAAGCTAGGTAGGAAAAAAATAAACAGAGCGTTGACAACTCAACGTCAAAACTGTCAATCGCAAATCAATCAGAAAGGCATTTTGTGCTCTGTTTTGTGGCAGCGTTTTCTTTTCATTTTTTTTTGGCCGAGGCTTAAATGAAAATCTTTTGTTTTATTTGAAATGCAATTTTTCGTTAAACCTGTCTACGAATGCCAAAGCAAAAATCAATATTTTGGAAGTTGATGTTTTTTTATTTACCCTATAGCAACTGAAAATGTTATATAGGATGATATAAGCTTATAAAAGTCAAGGTCGCTCTGACCCTATTAGTTACATCTATTTTTGGTCAGTATAGACGTTCTTGGGTTTCTCTTTTTGAGGTAACAGAATTCTCTAGGGATTTCCAACACAGATTGGTTTCCAAACCTATCTAACTTTAACTAACACACTTGTTAGATTAAATACTAAACACAAGAGTAGGGTTCATTAATTTGGGCTTCATCTGGGTTTCAAGTCTTAACTTTCGGACATATTCAATTAAAATTACTAATAAGTACTAATAAGTTATATATTTATTATGTAGATTAAATAAATTTATTTAAAATGTAAATCCGCTTCTTTCAATTAATTCAATGGTACATTAAAACTGTCAACAAATATTTTACCATTTAAAAATTATGCCCTCTAAAGCCAGTTTGCTTTTGTTGGATTTTGGTTGGTTTGCTATTTTTCCAAGTGTGGACAAAGTGTGGACTTTATAGCTATTGGCATGTCTTATGGGCGAACAAAGGATATTTTGTAGTCGAGCATACTCCTTAATGTTTAGATGCTATAGTGCTTGAGTTTAAGTTGTCTGTGGCACCTTAAAGCTAATGTTAAAACTGAATCAATAAAATGGTCTCTTTTATCCCTTACATACACACACACATTAGAATATAATATATTCTATGTATGTGTGTTATCCTTTCGTGCTTTCTTTGTTAAGGCACTTGGAATGCACGATTGAGTCTGCCCGTCTCCTCGCCTCCCTATCTGCCTATATCTCTACCTCCCTGTCTCACAGTCTGTGTGTCTGCCCATCTGGATCATCGACTCTGCGCAGACTGCGTAGACTTATTCTCAGACAACCAGCCTGGTGATTTTCCCTCTTCCCTTCTAACCTGCACATTGCGGATCCAGTTCATTAGTGCAGTCGGTTGAACGGCATTTTACGGACGCGTGCCTTAAATAATTGCATTTTAAATGCAATCAACATTTTTGCCAGTGAGTATTTTTGGCTGTGCTCCGAATCTCTGCAATGGGAGGATTAAAAGTGGGAAAAGCGCTGAAAAGTAGGAAAACGGAAAATATGATAGCCACAATAGAACCACACGCTGGTTATGGCTAATTTGTTGCGAGTTCTTTTCAAACTAATTTGTGACACATTTGTGACAACATTTGTTGTGCAGTTCATGAATTTTGTGTGTGTGTGTGTGAGACACGTGAACAGGATACGCGTGTCCTGTGGCTGAATGTCTGTCTGCCTGCCAGCCAGGCTAACTGGACGAGGTTATTGGTATTGACAACGTCACAATGTCACTGTCAATCAACATTTAAGCTGCTTCAGCTAGTTGCTCTTGTTATTGTTGTTGCATTTTGCGATTGATGGCATTTTTATTGCAGCAGATTTATTTGACTGGCTAAAAGAGAATCACACACATACACACTGAACACATACACACACACACACACACACACACACACATGTCTGTATACTTTTGGGTGTGAAATATTCACAGACTCGACAAATGCCTGGGCTCGAATGCCTGGCGTGCATTCGAAATGAAAATAGAATAAAATACAAAAATAAATTGTTGCTAGGTTGTGTTTTGTGGTTGCATTTTGTGGGTGAGTTGCCACATCACATCGCCTTTCCTTCCTTCCCTCCTATCCTCTCTGGTTTCACCCCTTTTCTGTTCCCTCCGCAATTTGTTGGTTAGCTTTTGTGGTCGGTTTGATGTGAAGCATGCGGGCTGCCATCCTGTTCACTTTTTGCATTGTTTTTGTCATTTTTCTCTTGCTTCGTTTAACTAGATTTTCATTTATCAGATCCATACGCTCTTTTTGAAAAGAATTTTCTAAATGAAACTAGATGTTATTAAAGGTTTTTCATGTGAAGTGAACAACCTGCTTATCAGAGTTTCATGAAGACATTGACTAACATATTTTCATTAAGCAAATTACCTTCATATATGTTATGCTTTGAGTCGTTAAGAATGTATTTTTCAAGTCTTTTAAACTTAATTTTCAGAAGAGCTTTTTACAGTTGAAAGAAAACACATCTAAGGTCTTTTACCTTGACGCCTACGATTTGATTAACTAATTAATTTATTTTTTTACTTTTATGAATTAAAACTAAAATATGTTGGCAATAAGTTGTAATAATATTTATTTAACTAAAAAGTTAAGAAATTCTAAATAACCTTTTTCATTAATTTAAGCTTTAAAATAAAATTTGAGAAGACAAAAGGAGTTAACAAGTTATCACATTTTAACAAAGATTAGTAATAATTAAAATTGTTATTAAAAAATAATTATTTATTAGCTCATTAAGACCTTTTCCTTTCTCAAAAAAAGTTTAACTTTTTCCGAGCACCCTTTCACATTTTTAATTTGATGTAATTCTTAATAAATCCAAGATATCAACGATGTTGACATCGTGGCAACAACAGAGAGACAATGAAAAGCTGTAGATATTGCAAAGGAAATGCAAATTGTGAAATGGAAACGTCATTTTGCAAGAGAAAATTTAATTAATTTTTAACGTTTGCGTTAAACACTTGGCGCCAAACAAAAGGCCAAAAGGAGCGACAGTGCGAATTTTGCTATTATAAGTTTTGTGTATTCCTGGTAAGGCAAATGGCAACAGGCAACAGGCAACGAGCAACACGCGGAAAAGCCAACGGCGACGCACTTGAAATATGAAAATATTCCACAAACGGATGAAAAGAAACTGCAACACGATGAGAGCGAGATGAGAACCAGAAGCGATGCTATGTGCAAATTATGAAAAAGTGCAGTGATGGTCATAAAAAGGCGCCCAGCAGATACAGTAGTCCCTCGATTAAGGGTGCAGAGGGATGATGGGGGATAAAGGGAGGGTATACTCGTAGCGGATACTTACCTTGAGCACCGTCACGCCACTCCTCAACCCCGTAATCAGGCAAAGCGTTAGCCGACTCAAATTTATTTCTATGACGTCTCTTGCCATCTTTTGCAATGTGAAGTTGTCGTTGTCGTTGTAGTTGTTTTTTTATTATTTATATTTTACGAATAATTTTATGCAGCAAGAGTCAGTCAAAGAGAGAAGGAGAAAGGGAGAGTTGTAGTACGGGTTTTTGTACAACGAAATGAATAATGGAGATTTGTTGTTGGTTGTTGGTTGTTGTTTTGTTGGAGTTTCGTTTATTATTATTATTTATTTATATTTTTTTTCAAGTAAGGCGTAACATGAAAGAAATATTCAAAAGTAAGTTAAGAACGTGGAGAAGGAGTAAATAGAAAGCAAAACAGAAGAAGAGAGAGAAACCATAGGAAAAATGAATATACATATAGACGTAATGGTATTCTAGATATTTTTATTTAATTTTTGCATTTATTTGCATTTAATAGCCGTCTGAAGAGCGGCAAAAACAAAGAAAACACTCACACACACACACACACACACAACACACTGAGAAAATAAATATGGCAAAACAAGCAAAACAAAATGGACACAGAAATTGCATGCAAGCTGTCTGATGGGATGAAGGGGTTAATAGGGGGGAGATAGAGGGGAAGAACTTCAGCCTCGTGAAGACTCTTTGGCTAACCGCCAGAGTTTCAAGTCTGTCGGTCAGTTTCTTTTAAGTACGAGTATTTTGTACTATTTGCGTTGATTATAGTCAGTTTCTAGGAGGAAGTAAAGTCTGTCTCCCTATCAAATACAGTGGAAACACGCTTTAAGCTCACAAGCATTATTTTATTGAAATTACGAGCGGTTGCAGTAACAGCTAAACTAACAAAATTTAATACCAGTCTCTTTAGCATGATGATTTTGATGATTTTTATATTTTCAGAGTTTTAAAACATTCTTTTTTGGTGCTCTTGATGATGATTGCGGTGCAGAAAGTTATAAAAATATCATTATCAAAGTATTTAATTTTTGAACGCATACGAGGTTGAGTGAGTGAGCTAGTGCTTATCGATTTATAAACGAAATAAAAATGAGATCTACACACTTCAAATGAATTAAGTTGGTTTGTTCTATTTTGTTCAACTCACCATAACTGCGATTCAACATGGCCATCTCTGATATAATTGCAGTCGTTGGAGTCGGCATTTCTACAAAGAAAATTAAAAAAACAAAAATACATTTATTTATCATTTAAGTTTAAGTTTTACAAAATTTTAATAAAAGATATCTTTTAAGAATTGTTTAATTCAAAGAATTCCTATCATTTATAGAAAAGAGTTTTTAAAAAGTTTATAATTTTTTTAGAATTTGAAGCGTACCTACAACATTTAAACATGCCTGTTAAGGCAATATACTTTACAGAACAGAAAAAAAAATACAAAACTGTTAACTGAAAAAGTAGTTTAAATGTGACAGAGCAATAAAAAATGGAATGGCATTCTTTACACTTTACAGTGTTGGTCGTGAAACATGTTGCACGTATGTATAAGCATGTGAACGCATATGGAAAATGCATTCAGATAAATTGCAATAAATTAAGGAATTAATAATAAAAAAAGAGAGTAAAAGAAGTAAAGAAAAAATGTTCTGTCGGAATGTCACTCACCGTCAAGCTTTATGTTGCCATCCGTTTCGCCGAGAGAGTTTTTTGCCACACAGCGATAGGTGCCAAAATCATTTGGTCCAACGGCGCGAATTTTTAACTTCATATATTTCGTATAACCGCTGACGGTTGATGTGGTCTCGTATTTATCGCCAGCCCGGGAAGTGTCTGAAAAAACATAGGACAGACATATTGTTGCAAATACATATATGTATATACAGTACTATTTTATTAAATGCAGCTTTAAATTCGTTTCGAAATATTCCCAACTAACAGCTCAGTTGATAAAAGGCAAACAGGGCCAATACTCGTTGTACAAAAAAATAGTACAAGAAATAAAAATCAATTAATTAATGTCACCTGCATTTTCTGTGTGTGTTTGAGAGCATCGAAGCGAGTTGTGTTTTCAATGGCGACTCAAACTAATTACGCTCCCTGTCTCTGTTACTCCCTCGATTCCATTTCTCTTGATTCTCTCACTGCGTGTATGTGTAATTAAAAGTGCGCCAGATCGATTCGAAATGCGCCCAATTCTCTATACCCAAGAACTAAAACTTTTCTCATTAATCAGTGAAAATCTAAAAGAAAAACTTTTGCTCACTGTTCCCTTCGAATTTTTTCTTCCTTATTTAGCTTTAAGTTTGTTTTTGTGCTGCCTACTTTTGGACCCAGACTAGGCCAGTCTAGGCCAGGGTACGATTACAAATACCAAAAGCTGGCAGTGCTTTTGCTCGTATAAGTAGCATTAAATATAAATATATAAACTTAATTTCACTTTGATTGTTTGGCGCAGTGTAAGGCGATATCGCATGTTACTCATACGCCATGTTGTGCTTCAATTGATGTTCTCTCCCTTAGTGTGTGTTTTGTGTGTGTGTGTGTGTGACAAATGTCTTTGGTTCTCAGTTTCTTTTTGGCAACACCGCTGCGCTAAACATGCAGGAGGTATATTGTAGTATAGTCAGTCACCTTTTGTGACGAGGCAGTTTCAGTTTCCCCAGATACTTTTCATGCTACATTATAAGCCCCTCTGACACGCAAATATATAATTTAACTCATAATCAACAGCAGCAGCAGAAACAACAACGACCTCGACATATGCGATTTCTACGACGCTTGGCAGCAACTTTATACTTTTAATATGCCGCCGTCGATGTTGGGACATAAAACAGAAGTTGGTTTTCTTTGATACTTTTTTTTGTTGTTTTATTTTTTTTGCCTTTTTGTGGCATGCATCATTGTGGCAGCGTGTGAGAAATGCTTGTCCTGGCTTGACTATGTCTGTGATATATGGCATGTGCTAGCGACAGTTGTATCGAGGGCTGTACGACAAGTTGATGTGCAATATATGTACTTAATGTCAAGCTAAATTAGGTTAAAACAAATTGTATTTTAAATGAACTGCAATGGCTTAAAATGGCCATTAGTCTTCTTGACATTTTCAAAATTATTATTTATATAAAGATGACTTTCCTGTAGGTTTTCTTTGTTTGGCTTTCTCTTCTGGCTACCCTCTTTTACTACATCCCATAAACACACATAGTAGTTCTATGCGTTTCGCTCAGAAATCGCTTAAAATTTATTACCCAAACTTTTGGTGTCTGTTTGCCATGCATCATGCTCCACGGCGATTTCTGATATCTGAGTTCGCGTTTTGTTTGACTCTGTCTCTATATCTGTGTCTCTGTTTGTGCCTGTGCGTGTGTGCATATGAAATGTCTCAGCTAACCTGATACCTGACCGTAATTTGGCATATGTGCTCCTTCCTCTATGCCATATCGAACAAACAAATGACACTTAAGCATAAAAAGAATTTTACTCTCAGTCTAGCTTTGATGACTCATTTTAAGAGTTGCCGCAAGAAGAAACGGTGATAAATATGCTTATTAGATGTCATTCAAATATCTTTTATCTACTGCTGCCAAATTGTTTTGCTTCATTCAAATGTCCTTCAATTATACTGTTTGTATTTGAGGTTGAAAATTATGCTATGGATTTTTCCCTAATTTGTTCCTCATTTTCGAACACAACGTATTTAAATATTGATTTTATAGTTTGTTCCTAACCGCTCAAACAATTCTTGGTAATTATTTTGGTTTTCAATTTGGTCGAAATGTGCGGATTATACAGTGTCGACCCGTTTGGTCATCCTGTTGGTTGTGCTGCATGATGTTGCATGCTTTTAGGCGTATTTCGCTTCACGCATTTTGCATACATACGAAATTAGAGAGGAAAATCCCTGTCACCCCCTTCAAAATGTGTGCCTATCTTTGCGTGTATTTTCCAATGTGATTATGTTAATATAATTTCCGCAACAAAATAATATTTTGGACGTTTTCATCGCGATGCGATGTCATGCATTTTCTTATATTTAGTTTAAATAGTGTTTTTGTCAATTTGCCATCATAACACAATGTATTTTTTTTTGTTTTGATTGTATACTACATACATTTGGATAGTCTTTAATTTATGTTGCATTCCGATCACAGTGGTTAATTAAATGCGCTGTGAGCGTTTGTCGCTGATCATTGGATATAATGCAATCTAATCAATTCAGTATCGAATTATTGGAATTTCAACGGAATATCACATCGAAATGTTGGCCACAAATACACTGTGTCATTGAGAGAGGTTAATTCTTTGTGGTTACCAAATTGATATTAATACTCAGAGATGTCCATACGTAGATTGAAATATTTTTGGTAAATATTTCTTTGAACGCTATGTAATTAGCCAAGAAACTCGCAGATTATCATAATATTAATAAAGGCTAAACGATGAACAGTTGATATATTACTTAAAATTAAATTAAAATTCTTAAGCTTTCTAGAAACTCCACAAATTTGGCGTAAAAATGGTAAATTTACTCAAAAAATTACATGTAAATCATAGAAAATAATTTTGTTCTTAATTTAAACTTTAAATTTTAAGGACTCCTTTTCATAATTGACTAAAAATTCATTTTAAAAAATTCCCTTATTGCCTTCTGTATAAAAGCCAATTGTTAAATCTTGCTCAATAATGAAAATTACTTGGAAGCCTCACAATGTGACATTAACAACATAAAAGTTGGCGAATGAATGTATGCCGCAGTTTTTCAAAAGCATTTCACTCAGTGCGTATGAGTGATGCAAAAAACAAAAAAAAATGCACAACAGTAGCAATGGCGCGCTTTTTATAGACTTAACTGTTTTTATATCCTGTACTTAACAAATTGTAGAAGTGGGTATGCAACAAAGATGATTGTAATCAAAAAAAATTTTCATTGCACTTAATTTGTTGTACATAATGAATAATGTTGGCCACAAATACATTGAAAGAGTTTAATTCTTTGTGGTTACCAAATTGAAATTAATGCTCAGAGATGTCCATAGGTCGATTGAAATATATCCTTGTAAATATTTTTTTGAACGCTATGTAATTAATGAAGAAGCTCTCAGAATATCATAATATTCCTAATTTAAAATTTGTATAGTTGAAAATATTTAAAATCCACTACTAGGCATTTTTTAGTTGGGAAAGCATGCCAAAAACATTTATTTTTTGCTTCTTTGCAATTGTTGCTGGAAAAAGCGAATTCAGCTGTGATTGCAGCTCCGACGGCAGCAGCTTAACTTATTTTTATTCGCTCACGCAGAGATGCGAGTTTTAATTTTTGCCATTTTACATGACAGTTTTCTGAATGCCTGCTGAGCCTCGGATGGACTCTGACCATGGTCATGGCAAGGCAGCAATTTGATTACATTGTAAGCTCATTTACAATCGCTTTTCAGATAATAAACGTGGCTACAATGAACAGGCCGTCACATAGTTGCCATTGGTCCATTGGCACGGGATTTCTTTCTGGTCAAGAGTCGCTTTTATTGGAGTTTATTGTTTGGCAATGAACAGCAGCAAACAGCACACATTTGATTCTCGTATACGACTTTACCACATCGATTTAATTCAAGAAATTTAAGTTTCAGTTACCTGAAATTATCATATCACCGCGTTCGGTGGTCCAATAGTTAATTGAGGCTGGATACGCCTCTGTATGACATTCGAGCATAACATCCTGTCCCAAATAGGCACCTTCCAATTGATTTGGTATAGAGAGCATCGGAGGAACTGGAAGATTGTATATTATTAAACATATGTATTTCAAGATTTGTCAAAAAATATACTGAAGAAGAATGTGAAGAATACACATTAATTTTAGCTCCATATAATATATTATTTTTAAATATATCTTTTTTTTATTTTATTTTATTAGGGTTTCTATATCATGGGATAGTTATCTGATATAATATTAACATTTTTATTAAGTAATGTATGAGATTTTTTAGCTTATCCTTCATTTCTCCTCA
Organism: Drosophila testacea; assembly: GCA_035043265.1. Classification (NCBI taxonomy): domain Eukaryota; kingdom Metazoa; phylum Arthropoda; class Insecta; order Diptera; family Drosophilidae; genus Drosophila; species Drosophila testacea. Next base: position 1,057,584 of record JAWNND010000826.1, on the reverse strand, counting down.
AGCTCTATTTTCTTCCTTGATTCGATTTTCATAAGCTAATATATCGATGAAACTTTGTACATAAAAAGGCTAATAATTTTTATACCCGTGTGTTTATTCAAAAAAATTTTCTCAAAACTGTATTTTCTGTTCAAAACAAATTAATAAACATTCCATATCTCGATCGATAAGGAATGCAAAGTCGTCAATTTTGTTGTATATCGATACCAGTGAACTTTACAAACCCAATTCAATTTCCATTTGAGATTTTTGGGAGAAACTTTCGCATGCATTTTACGTGAGTTTGCAAACTGTTTTTGGATTAAAATGCATTCGGTCATTAAAAGTGCGCCTGTAAGCGTGAGATTGTGCCTGGCTGTGTGTGTAAATAGCTTTTGTTACTGCAACAACAGCTGGGGTGTGTGTGTGTACGTGTGTGAGTGTGACAGTAACAACAAAAGCTGTGACGGCAATGGCAACGCATTTTCGCCACGTACATAGCGCTGGGGCACAAAATAACACCTGCTGACAAACAAACAAACAAAACGCCCACAAACAAGTCGAAATGAGCACACACACACACAAACACACGTACGCAAATGTGTATATATGTATATATACACACACTTACACACATACACACATATACAATCACAAGCTGGTAAATTAATTTAACGTGACTGCAGCTTTGGTCGATTTTCGGCCAAGTGCGTGGACCATCCCCGCCCATTTAGGCCCCATTTTGTATGCCAATGTTGAGGACACACTGCGGTTATTGCCCCGAAATTGCAACAGTATTGTAGAGGTAAGGCCTGAGGGGCAAGGAGCACGTTTCCTGCTTTATTTTTGTGTATTTTACGCATTAAACAACAAGTCCAACGAGGACTGAGAGGTTTTCCACTCTTCGACCAAACGGCACATAAATATTGCATAAAACTTTTGCCCCTAAATGGATTGTACAAGCTGGCACGTGGAATTCGTTATGAGTACGTTACATGATTGTTACGTTTAAATCTGCACTCGCATTGCTCTTAATCGCATATCGATTGACCTTTTAAGGCACTCGACTTGACCTCCAATTTGAAAATGTTTATCATTTAACAAATAGAAACAATGTATAGCCGTTCTTTTAAAGCGAAAAGCTTATGATCTTTAACAAATATCCGGAATATTATAAGGAATGGTATCCTGAATTAAGACAAACTTGTTAATTTACATAATCTTAAGTAACCCATCTTTGAATGATCTCTTCGCCTATTGAAGGTAGTCTGACCCAATTAATTTTAACTTTTAATAAACTTTCATATTAAGAGTTTAGTGTTTATTATTGAAAAAAGCTCACTATTTTTGCCTTATTGTCTTCAGTACATTTTTAAGATAGTTCTGTCAATTGGATATTATTAGATATGATTATTGAAATCGGTTTTATAAACTATTTGAACGCTATTTATAACAAAGATATGCATTTTAAATAGAAATTATTCTTTTTATTTTGGAAAATGTTTTAAACTTTTATAATAGACAATAAGCTTTTTAAAGCTTATTTATTTTTTGTGCATCCCAGTTATGACTGAATAAAATCATCATCGACTTTATTCTGACTTTATACGCTCAACTATTTTCGACTGCTTTTTTCAAGTTGGTATATTGTTAAGACTTGAATTAAAATCATATATAAAATAGACTGCACAAATTAAAAGGATAGTACACATGAATGATCCGTTTGATTGGATATAATGTCTGTTTTTAGCCATCTCTTTGGAAACATTATTAATTTGTGATCTGAGGGTACCACTTAATAAAGTATCTATAGATACCATCTAAGTAAGTATATAGATTCATATGCAAAGTCCAAAAGAAAAAAAAATTCTTTCCCCATACTTACATTGTACACGCAAATGGACCCTTTTGCTAATCGATGGAGGAACTCCATTGGATGCTACACATAGATATGCTGCCATATGGAGTCGACTCACTTTGGTGATGTGCAACAGCTCTCCATCAACGACGTTGACTGTAGATTTCGGTTGGATTAGTGAGGTTGCAAGAGAGTACAAAGGAAAGTACAAAAGTCACATTGAGCAAGCACAGTTCGTGGACTGAAAATGCAATGCGTTGGCCACTTGACCACTTGACCACTTACCATGCTCCCCACCAATTAGCATTTCCTCGCCATCCTCACGCCGCCACATGACGTAGGGTTCAGGATAACCACGCGCCTTGCACATCAATGAGACATTTTGACCCTCTCGCACAACCATATCGTTGCTGGTCATGCCCTCAACAATCATGGGAGGCACTGTAAGCCAAATGCGAGAAAAGAAATGTATAAAAAGAAGTCAAACGTTGTGTGTGCTCCGGTTCAATAGCCAGAGAATCGCTAAAAGTCGCGTAAGTACTTACCCACCACCTGAAGGTAGCCCTTCCTCGAACGCATGGGATCCTTTAAAGGGGAGAGAAATGAGTTTAACATTCTTAAAGAGGATAAGAAATAGGGACATACCGTATTGACCTGACACATATACCAGCCGCGATCTGTCTCCTCCACCTCTTTGATATGTAAATACCACTAAAAAGTATTTAAGAGTTCATTTGTAAGCATGATAGTACAATTTAACAGAAAATTAAATAATTAAAACCAACTGAAGTGGAGCAGTTTGTATACTTAAAGTAAAAAAGTCCAATGCATATTTTCTAAACTATAAGTATAAGTAATACCACTATAATTTATTATAGACATAATTTGTGAAAGCGTAAAAGTATTATTGTTATGTTAATTTAAAAATAAAATGTTTAATAATTTGTCTAAGTAAAAACATCACTATAAACTATAAACATGAGTAATATGATTAAAAAGTAAATAGTTAATTTATGAAAACATAATTGAAAGATTTAATAGAAATAATTGAAATTTAATAATAATATATTTATTAACTTAATATATAATTAATCAAACTTATAAAAATAAAACTAAATATTTGAATTTTCATAAGCCATAAATATTTCTTACCGATCGATGATCATTGTAGGTCAAACTAATACGATTATTCTGCGATATGACATTATGATGAATGGAGAGTATCGTCTGGGTATCTACACGAACCCAGGCCACCTTATAACCTTTCAGATTCTCCACGACACAGGCGAGAAGAGCGTCCCGTCCAATGGACACGGTGACATTGGCAATGGGTTCAGCAAAGCGTGGCATGTCAGCATCTGTGGCAAGAGAGGAGAAAGTAGTCAGTTAACGGGATTGGAGAAAGGGTCCTCAACCCAATGGCCCAATGGAAAGTTCATTTGCTTAAAAGTTTGCTTGCCCCACATTTTACTTTGTGGTTTCCATTCATAAAGGCAAAAGCGATGGCAAAAGAAAAATGCAGCACACATTTTCAGAGCATTCTTTTGACATTACTTTGTCGCACTTTCTACTTTTACTGGGTCTCCCTGGCACTCCCTGGTGCAGTGCGCCATATTGCGTATACGTACAGTGAGTCCAGTGAAAGTGCAGTGACCCGTTGGGGAAAAACTCCCAGAAAATTGAAATAAAACAGAAAAGTTATACTAAAAGTCACCGTATTAATTACCTTCCTGTGCCGTTTGCTGTGTATCCACGCGCGAGTGTTTGCCTGCGGGAAGAGAAAGTGCCGTACATGTAGAAAATTTAATTATTTTTTCAATTATTTTTTATTTTTAGACAAGTAATTTCATTGGGAGAACATTTTGGCTGCCCTTTCGTATACGTAATAAATAAAAATTAATTAGCGCAAACTTGGACAAAAACTTTGCGTCATGTGTCCTACTCCGAATTCCTATTTCCATTCCCATCTGTGGCCTTCGTTGTTGTCGCCTTATTTTTGCTGATACGACGATTTTCACACTGCGTTTTTAGTTTTTGCTGCTTCGCTTTTATGACAAAAGTTCAAGTTTAATTGGTTTTTCTAGTAAACTGCAACGTTTGCAGTTTTCCCTTGCGAAAAGTACAAAAGCTCGTATATAACCAATAATATTTTTTGGCATCAGGGCAGTATTTTTGGACAAGAAATAAAAATTGTGCAAAGAATAATTAAAACAGTTTTGTTATAATTCAGAATTAAGTAATTGTATGCTGATTACTTTAAATTTGGAGAGTTTATTTAATAGTTAAATAAGAATTGCATAAGTTAATTTTAATGATTTTTGGTTCTATAAACGTATTTTAAAATTCATTCATTTTACTTGATTTAAGCTACCCTTTTTTGAAAACACAAGTTCTATAACTTGTCGATGCCATCTGTAAGTTCATATAAAATACACTTGTGTTTCTTTTTTTCTTAGTCTGATTAAAATCTCCCTCAAATCATATATATTACTTAGTAAATATATTCTTCAGCAGGTAGTAAGTAAACTCGAACCGACTGCAATGAATTTTTCATTGAGTGAATGAGTATTTTCATTTTTTCAAACATAAATTCTATAATTTATAAATGATATATCCAAATTCATATAAAATGCACTTGTATTTTTTTTTCTCATGGACTGATTAAAATCCCCCTCAGTTTATACAATTTGCAGGACAACAACCTTAGCATGCTCTGTCAATGTACACTTCATCGCCAACCAATTACCTTGATGTGCAAGCTCCAACGCCAGTGTTCCAAAAGCATTTAAGAAATTTGAGTTAGCAGCAAATCTCATTTCGGTCAATGTGTAGAATGTTCGTAAAATAAAACTGCTAAATTGAAAAACGCTTAAGCATTTTTACAGCTTTTAACACGGCATTGCATATTGAATTACGTTCGCAAAGTCGAGCGTCGGACATCGGACGTCGGGGTGTCAGGAGTTAGGTGGCATGTGGCAGGTGGCAAGTGGCAGGACCTGTTCTCAATCCGACAGTAGAACAACTGCAAAAGGCGCTTAAAAGTTGCCAGCACTTTCCCATTTTCCTAGTCTCCCGTTTTCCCTCTTGCCACTGGCCATCAGAAAAGCCATGTCCACTTTCCAATCCCCTCTGGACTTTTGCCACTTTTCAACTTTGAGTCATCCCTCACCCTCCCCACCCTTCTTGTGTCCAGCAACTACTGTTTATGCTTTTTCACCGTTTGCCCTCACTTTGCCTCTGTGTTCTCAGCAAGTTCTTCTTTTTTTGGACAACGAAAAATGCTCAACACGATTTTCGCTGTTGATTTACGTTTTAGCACGTTTTTCGTATAGTTTTGGTGCTTAGTTTTTCCCTTTTTTTTTTGGAAAGGGGAGGCGACTCTTCTTTCAATTTCACCTGTCACGGTTGCATTTGCAGCTTTCTGCCATTCAAAAGTTGTTTTCTGCGCGTCGAGCTGCAATTTAATGAGCAGTTTTTCATCAGCTTTACAGCTTGGCACGCCGATTTGTCTGTGATTCCATTTGCGTAATTCTAGAAGGCGACAGCAGCTGACAGACGATTCTGTTGTCTCCGTCAAGTAAATATACCCATACTAGCTCAAGCTTCTCAAGACAAGATAGACTTTATGTATCGTGTTTTGTATTAATCGTAATCTTAATTGTTTAATGCAGGTTTTTAAAAATTTATATTTCTGCACAGCAGAAAAAGATTTTTTTCCGGTATTAAGGACTAAAACCTTTTAGAGCAATATGCCGAAAGCCAAAATATTTTTAATATTCTGAATTTACATGAATCTTTGAGCCCATCACAAAATTTCAATATAACATTAAATATAATTCTGCCAAAAAACCAACTGTTAATTATGCCAATTTATATGCACATATTTAATGAAAAACTGATCTCGTATAAAATTTGGGTTATTAGACATATCATTCATGCCAAAACCTAAATCTCCAGGGTACCAATTGCCAGAGGTATGGGATTTTGCTATTTTTGGGAGAGGGGGATGGTTCATTTAAAAATTTAAATTGATGGTAGGTACGGGTCTTCCTAATCTTGATAGCAACCAAAGCTCAAGACTGTAGTTTAAAAATTGTTTTTGTTATTTTAGTTTCTTTGGTTGTGTAAAAAGTTCAAAATTATTTAATTATTAGTTGTTGCTCATTATCTTAACAAATAAAATATTAATATGTAAAATTTTTTACGCAATCTACAAAATACATAAATGTATGCTGGCTTATGGTGAACAAAATAGGTATATAAAAGCTGATAAGGGAATTGTTAATTGTGTACAGAACTTTCCATATCAATGTATATAATTATATATAATACTTATATACTTTAATTAAATGTATTTAATTTATATACATTAATATATATAAATAAATGTATATAAAGGCTTCAAAGTTCTGTACGCAATCTATAATTCCGTTATCTGCTTTAACAAAAATAATTTGTTCAACATAAACCAGCATAAATTTTCATTCAGAAAGTGTAAACTCGCTGGTTGACATCTAATTTCTATACCAAATATCAAAGATACATCAAAATGTCTACCAATCTCGGGTCGAAAAATGGAATTCTCATAAGGGTCATGACTTTGGAGGATTACACACATATCGAAAAATGCGCTTACAATGGAGAGCCGCTTTCATCTTCGTTTGGAATTAATACTATGGATTGGAAACAACAATTAGGTCAGAAAATGTACAACAACTTGCTCACCTCAATGATAAAGCAGGGAACCTGCTTGGTGGCAATCAATGAGAACGATGGAGGACGGATTGTAGGACACGTTTTAGCGGGGTGTCAAGTCCCTGGCGATGTAGAGATGTGGCTCATGATGATCGCAGAATAGGATCAGTGCTCTCTAAAACTTATTTTAACGTTTCTAGCCGAAAGTGAAAATAAAGCGAAAATCTTTGAGCGTTTCGAAGTTTCCAAGTAGCTCTACTCGGATGTGACATATGTGGAACTTACCATGCGGGGAAAGGAAATAGGTTTACGTCTAGCTGCCGCTCTAATGGAGGTGGGTCGAGCAAGGGGCATACCCCTTATGACAGCCACCTGTACCAGCTTTTATTCGGCTAGACAAAAAGAGTCAATGGGAATGGAGTGTGTTTATTCCCAATTCTACGCGGACTACAAGGATGCCGATGGCCAAGTGGTGTTCAAACCAGCAGCTCCCCATACTCACCTACGTATTATGGCAATCAAACTGTAAACAGCTGATTAGTTATATGATTCAAATTATTTCTCAACTGTAAATGTCTATTAGAGTGCAGATTACTAAACACAATTGTAGTAATTACTTTAATATATCCGAAAGCTTTTGGAGCTAGCGCTATATACATACATATACGTTTTGTTTGCTTTACTTTTAATAACTTAACTATTAATGCTAATAAGTAAATAAAACAATTGTAACTAGTAAAATTGTTCGTTTACTAAGGCAGTTTAACCCCTTATAAAATAGTTGAGTTATTTGGATTGGTTCATTCAAATAATGCTTTATAGTTACTTCATAAAATTAATAGATTTTTCTAAGTTTTACTCGCACAGTTGAGTATTAAATATCTCGTACATTGTCAAGTGTAGTACTCAGAGGACTCCACGCATGAGTGGGCCTCAGTGTGGCCATCAGTCATCCCCAATCCAATGACTTCTCCATGATCTGACGGGCATATTTTGTTTACCTCATCTAAGCAAAGGGCTTCAGAAGAAGGAAGAGGGGTTAGACCTCGGGTCAGTACCTGAATTGGCCTCTTTATGCGAATGCAGCTGACCATTCAATTTATCAGGCTCGACTATGACGGTTTCACATCACGCTGGCTTTCGACTTTGTGCAAACACAAAAAGTGCTGAAGAGTGCCAGCCGGTTTGAATGAGTTGCCGCTTTTGGAGTGAGTAAAAAAAAGTAGCTATAAAAAAAGCGGCGCCAAAGCAAATTTGACTGCGCTTTTTGTTTTTGGTTTTTGTGTTTCAAGCGAGTAAACACAAATTGTCGGCATACTTTTAGGCGCCACGATGCGCCATTTAAAGCATAGCTCCAATTTTATGGCAAATTTATGGGCCGCTTAACATTTGAATGGCCGAACATGAGCAGCTGAACATCAACTGAAAATGCAAATGTAAATCTGCACGTCTTTTTCGGCATTAAAAAAGACTTTAACATTTTCGCGTCTGCCCACAATAGACAAATCATTGTAGTCTGCATCAGCCGAAAGGCAAGAGAAATCTATAGACATCCTGGTGTCCACCTTGCTAAGACCAGGATCTAATCTCGGCCGGTTGCACATTCCAAATGGAGGCCATAAAGAAAACGCACAAAAACAAAAAGAATCAAAGGAACGTGCCGCCTACTCGGTTTGTGTGTGCTCCCTTTCAGGTTGCCTCAAGCCATATACAGTGGGACAGATACTTTTATTTTTAAATATATTTGTAAAATGCTTCGAGTTCCCGAACCGCGTAATGAACCAAACATTTCAAACCAGTGTTAAAAAAATTAAAATAAGCATAACTAGAGCTTTTCGTAAAATGCGTCATTATAATGCATTATTTTAATCTTTAATCAAAATATCATTGAATATTATACAGTATTTAAACCATTATATTAAATAAGGTTTTTCATGATAGAATGAGAACAATTGAGCAAAAAAATTAAACTTGTTATGTTAAATTTGATTAGGAATTGAAGCAAAATTTTAAGTTGATTCTACTGAAATGTGCAGTAAATAATTTTTCGCAAACTCAAAATGTTTTCTCGTGCGATATCGCATTTTAGACCACTGTATGACTTGACCCTTGTTGCCTTTTATTTTGGTTTTCTTTTTCATGGGCCCATATTTTTTGCTGTCCATATTTTGTTCTCTCTCTTTTTGCTGAAGCTACTTTCGGTTTGTCCGACCAACACGCCTGCCCGTTTATTGTCGTTTATTTGTCTTTTCGCCATTTTTATATTTACGCATATAATCGCTTTCAACGCTTGCTGCCTGGGGAACTGGGGAACTCTGGGCAGCCCGGGGAGTATGAGAATAAAGATGTTGGCCAGACTGCGGCCGAGAGAGTCCATGTGCGTCTTTTGTTTTGCTTCGGAATCGGATTGTGGTAAAAGCTGCTTGTTGAGTCTTGGTCGGGCCTATGCCTGTTCGTTTATAAATATGATGTTATCGCTTTTTATGGTCCATTTTTATTGCCAGCAATCAGTCTTCTGTTTTGTTTGCTGATTGCTTGCCATTATTCAAATGTATTTGTTTAATTTTCGGGGATTGGTCGCCTGGGCCAGACACAAATCATTTTAAATCCGCAATATGTCAACAAATATTTGGGAAGCTTTTCGGGTTTCATTTGCAAAATGTGCAGCTCGTTATGGCTTATGGTGTGGTCATTATTATCCTTAAAACGGAAGGGGGATACCTTCAATTGCTCAAAAGTGTTACCTACTTAACGGGGCATTGGCCTTTAGTTCAACAGAGTCCGGTTTAACTCTCACCAATCACATGCTGCTGACGATTGTCAGTTGCTTAATCAGCTGCAATTCATAATTACATTGCGTATACGTAATTAGTTTAACATTGATGTCCCCTACTTTGCCACGATTTGCTATCCCTACTGCTTACCGTCTCCCTTTTACTCTCTGCCCCTCTCTCCCTGAGCTGGCTATTATATATGCACTTTGTTGACAAACGAGCTGATTAAATGCCAGCTCTGGGTCATTATGCAATTAAATGACTTCGGGGCTCTGTGGGCATTGCTTTATTGGCAACTTGTCCTGACGTGTCCACATTGAGCGCATTAAACTCAACGCTTATTTACATTAAAGCTTACAGATTGCTCATTAAACGGAAGTGTGATGTAACTGCCATTTAAATGCAATTAAATGTAGATATTTTCAAAGTGAATTATTAATATACTAGTTAAATACAATTTCTTCAAAATGTATAATATGTATAAGATTTAAATTATTTATAAAATCACTTACTTATCAGTTCATTATGATATACATATATTTAATTATTTAAATTGATTCTTTGAATAAATTTAAGACACAAGTTAAATTTGACTAAGCTCCTTTTTAATAAAAACTAAATTAAACAGCAAATTTCATTTTAAAAAAACTGATGCAAATTAAAATATTTGGACTTAATGTTGTCATCACTAGCTATATGATCAAATAATCTAAGTTATAGTAAAATAAAATTTGTATTGCTGAAATTAGCGGATATTATATTCAGAAAAATAAATATTGACAGCATTCGTTTTAAATAAAAGCAAAGTTTGCATGAATTGTACCCAGTTCTTGTAAAATAACTTTAATCAAAGTATAATTTTAATATTGAAATGTTATCAATGGTAAAAGAAATTGTATCCCAAATATTTAATATTGACACTTTAAATGTAAAACAAATAGGACAGCTTTCATGAGTTGTTAAACGTGTTTATAATATAACTTAAATCAAAGTATGTATTTCAATAAGGAGAGATATAAACAAGTTAAGAGATTTGCTTAAGCTGTAGTGCAGCAAGCTATCCAGCAGGAAACTATTAACATAATTTACAAGGCAGTCATAAAAAGGATATAGCATATGAAATGCTTTATGCAAATTGTTTACTTTAGCCAAGCTCACAGCACAACACAGCAGCAGCAGCCACAATAATAATAATAATATGTACAAAGAAAGCGGAGTAAAAAGAGAGCAGCCCAAAAGTATGCAATACAATTTTTTCACAGCATGCACACGTGTCGCAAACAGAAGAGCGAGGAGGGAGATAGAGAAATACGTACCCCGGACCAGAGTAAATGCTTACCAGATAATATTAAATGCAAGCAAGAAGAGGAGATTACACAACGAAAAAGAACTGGGAAGATGGGACAAGTTGAGGCACAGGTCGCCATCGTGTGTGTGGAAGCTCAGATATTTATATGCAAAACCGCAAAACAAATTTTGGCTGCGGCAAAATGCACTTTGCCAAGTTGGCAGCTTGGCAAACAAATGAACTCGAACTCGATCTTAGGGACTCAAAGCCCAGATTCAGAGTTGTTACACATATAAGTAGAGACTGCACTGCTTTTGTTTTACAAGCTGCCATGCTGCAATCTCAGCAGTTGGGCAACTGTGTGGCTGCCTTTTTTTCGCTTCAAGTATTTTAAACTTCATTGGTAAAGAAATTGCTGGCAAGTTGCCCAGCTCTGTCGCCTCTAAAGTCCCTCTTCTGATCCCTCTTCTTGCCTCTGACAATGTAATCGCTTGTAGGACAAAGCCAGCTTGCATTTAATGGCTCAATTCACGGATCTTGATTGATTGAGCTGCGATAGAGAACTCATTAAGAACTTTAATTAAATTGAGTCAACAGCATTGCAACAAAATGTAAATCCAAAATCAACCAACAAAAAACCAAGTTCATTATTCATATCTTGTAATATAAAATACAAAAATCTACGTTCATTTTGTTAACTTGCAGCTGCAGCAAATAAGGATTTAGACTTTTAAAGGGCTGGCTTGCAGTTACTCTTTCATCTCGTCAATAAACTTCTTATAAAAAATTAAGTTTGTAACATATTGAATATTTGGAGAATATTTAAATATCATTTCACGAAAGTCAATGAGAAATATTAATATTAATTTATTTATTTATATTATATTGTTAACTGCTTTTTAAAACATATTTGTACTTGATTCTTTTCAGTACAGTAATAAATATACCCAACTTCAGTTATATATAGGGTAGTAAGACAAAATATGTGCGAAAATGTGTCAGAAAGTGAGCGAAAACATAAAACATGGGGGAAAAGTGGGCGGGAGTTGAGAGATGAGGGCGGCAGCTGCTGCTCGACACTTTCTCACTTTCATGAAATATGCTACGTGCTTGTCAGCTTCTGCTTGAAGTCCTCTTGCAGCTCTTAGCTCCTGTTGAACGATGTGCAGTGGCTCAGGGACTCGAAGGTGCAGCTGCCAACTGGGTAACTGGTAAGCTGGCAACTGGTGACTGGTAGCTGGTAACTGGCAGGTGGCAGATGTTGCTGCGGCTTCGTTTAGACTGTGTTTAACATATTAATAAATGATTGTGACAAATGCACAACGCCTGCATATCTGCAAATGCTGTAAATGTGATTCCCTGGCCAGCTTCGTGTTTAGTATGCAGTATTCAGGTGATGCTTTGAGGAGTTAAATTGAAGCGTAAAGTGTTTTATTTTTAAATAAACTTGTAGATTGAATGTTGCCTTTTCGACAAGAGTTCAATGTTTATGTAGGTCAAGCTGCCACCTCTCTTTATGTTTAATTACAATCATGTTTATGTCCAGAGTCACTTACATATATACGGCACAAAGTCAATTATGTCAAGTTGACGCCCCATCCACACATAATTTATTCATAAAGTCATTTGTCACAGCACTCTGTCGACTCAAACTCAGACATCTTCAAGCAGTAAGACACCCAATTCCCAATGCATTCGATGGCTGAATTAATCATGCAATAGTCGCTCTATCAATTTACACACGCACAATCGTACACACCCCGATGAACAATCAACAATGCTCAATCTCCATTAAATGCTCAATTGCTCAAAATGCAGTATGCAAATTACACGAAGTAGGGGGAGAGTTCCATTTTACAGGACATTACTCATACGCCATGTCAGCGCTTGGCGTCAGCGACGTCTTTTACCGCGCAACGTAGTACTCGTAAGGTAAGTAAATTTATTTCAAACAATTATGTAGCAATTAACAAACCGATGCCGGCAATTAAAGGTAGGTAGACAAAAGGGAAAGGGATAATTGCACTGTATGCCGTGCATCATTTATACGATATTTCATAGCCTTACGCCTTTCGCTTCTCGCTTGAGTCGAGAAAATGAGCAATTGCATTGCAGGTAGTTATTGCAGGTAACCATTTTAAGTATTTTAATTTTTCAATAATTCAATTTCAGCTTGTGCCAAGTGGCTGTCGTCTCATTGGCGCACTTTATCCATTTTCAGCTGTCTTTCAGATTAAGTATGCGCCGTGTGCGCCGTATGCGTTGCGTGACTCTTTTGTTTGCCAGCTCGCTCATAAATTATTTTCAACGCGCATTTAAATTACAATTTGTAATGCGAACACTGGGATGCCTGTCTCTCGCTCTCACTCTCCATCTCTCTCTCTTTCTCGCTCTCTCTAGGCCTGGCCAAGTATCCTGTGGCGAGCAGCACCTACGCTCACTTTGAGGCCATTTGTTGCCACCATTTCCGGCCACCGCAACCACTTCACAAATTAAGTTGTTAACAATTTTAACCATATCGCGACCATATAATCTTCACACCTAAATTATTTATGTAAAAGCCAGCTCAGCATACACATATACACACACTCATACCATGATAACAAACGTCGCGTCGCTCGGGCAATAAAACGTTTTGTGTGTTGTTGTTGTTGTTGTTGCTGTTGTTGCTGTTGTTGCTGTCGAGCCTTTTGTTTAATAAATTATGTAAAATGCGCCAAATTGAATTTGAAATTCATGCAGACTTTTGCTGGTTATGGGAATTAAGATATGTCGACAGCCAGACAATGGCCCAGACAGATACACAGACACAGACAGTCCGACATGACATCGCGTCGTTTTCAGCTATAACACGTAAATTCGGTTAACATATGTTTCTCTGTATTTTTAGTATACTCACTCGTGTGAATGTGTGAGTCTTCTTTTAAGGGAGCAACAATTGCCTTGTCTATAGCTTGTGACGGATTTTTAGGCGTTCTAAATTAGGTTTAGATTGCCTTAAATTATAAATAAAAACGTCTGGAACTTGTTGCCTGATTCTATTACAATTTACAACTTTAATTTAGGAATATTTATACAAAATGTAATTGCTGTACAAAATATTTAGATTGAAGTAAGAGAAACCAAAATTTGTGAAGAGTTTATATACCTAGTTTCATTTTCAAAGGGGAACACTTCGCATCTAAAACTACAAATAAATCAATGCATTTATTACAAAAATCATGCAAATTGTCTCTCTAATTAAGAAAATGTATTTTTTTACTTTTAATAGGCATATACTGCTGATACTGAAAAATTCTTAATGTATGTTATGTTGTACATTATTTAAATACAATTTAAAGCTTTAAACTTTAAACATTTTATTAGTTGGATATAATCATTCCTTTGTTTTGTTGTTCAATGACTTTCGTTAATTACACTACATTATTTTCTAGTACATCTAACTCGCTCATAGTCCTAATGTCAAGCTTGAAAATGTCCAGCAAATTGCAGCACATCACAGCCAAATTATGGACAAAACTTTCTCCATAACTGTCTTAACTGGACCATAAAGCCTATTCAAGTTCCAGAAGGAAAAGCTCACAGTCGAAGCACAGCTAAGAGAAAGCAGACTGCACATAAAAATTAATGGTGCTGCATTGTAGGAAGTAGAGAAGATTGGAGGATGCTTTCAAAGGCAAAGGATACGTCTGAAAGTATGCAAGCATAAACATAATTTACATCAAGTGATGGTCATCAAAGCAAGGACAAGCTAAAAGTCCTTCGCGCGCAAATCACAAACTTGAATTCGTGAAAATAATAATTAGGCCCAGTCAAGTCCCCGCATCCTTGTAGTCCCACTAGAACAAAAGAAACCGCACTCAGAATTGCAAATGAAGTGTGAACAAGAGTTTTTGCTTGGCTTACTGTCTCTTTGTCTGTGTGTGTTTTGGGTGTGTATATTTGGTTGTGCGGGTGTGTGCGGGACAACAGAAAAACCCGCAAAAATGTGTCTTTTGAGAGACGTTATTAAAAGTTTTCTTTTACATTTTTCCTTCACTTCCGTCGGCTACTTTTCTGTTCGCCGTCATTTACATTAACAGCCTTTCATCCAGTTTCAGTTTTGGCCGCAAAATATCAAAATGAAATTGCTGCATAATTTGTACTTTCCGCATTTTTATTTGTGTTTCACACAATGTCGCCACAGAAAGTTTTCTATTAATTTTTGGTCCAGCCGGTTGTCATTTGGCCGGGAAGCGGCAGCAAAGTGTAAATAAATACGGCCAAAACAGTTTCTTATCTAAGCAACCAACGAAGCGCAAACTTAAATTAAAATGTTGGCAGGACATTCGTTGAATTATTCAGCAACTTCTGGCCAAACTGCTGGCAACTCTTTTTCTTTACTTTTCTTTCTTTTTCTTTTTGTATTTATTTGCGGCCAGTTGCCTTTGTGGTAAGCAAATGTAAATTTCTTGGCTCGCTTTCTATTTTCCTGTCCCAGTCCCATGGTGGTTTCAATGTCTTTTGGTGCTCTAGTTCTAGGTGCTTGAGTAATTAAAAATCAACAAACATCTAGGAGTTGCTTATTTTCTTGTTGACATTCCACTTTTGGGGGTATTTGGCACGTGCTGGTTATTTGAAAAAGTAACTTTCCAATTCCTGCTCAATGATTTTTATTGATAAATCATTATGCTGATATGTGTATGTACAATGTACATATATAGGTGTAGCGTAATATACATTTTGTAAAGTTATGATAAATCACAAGTTGCATAATAAATGGAAAAAAGTAGCAGCAGCATTTGATACTCAAGAATAATATTCATTGCTGTCATTTCGGTTTAATTTTCAGTTCAAATAATTTCAATAGCATTTCAAGCATCAAGTGAATCTTTAAATACACAACTTCACTCAGTTTGATAATAAGTTTATTTATTTTTTCTGCAAGTCACACTTAAACTTTCTCTTATACTGAGGCTAAAGCATTCAAGATGAAAGGATGTTATTTCACAAGGGAGAACTTTCTTATCAAAGTATCTTTAGCTAAACTTCAAAATGCATATTAGTAGCACTTTTCTCGTTTAATATTTGTTATGAACCAAAAATAATACTCTGCACTTAAAACTGATCTTGGCAAAATGACAGTGAAAGCAATTTTCACTTTCAATAATTTGGTATGAATGAAGCTTAAGTTAAGATTAAAATTAAGCTATAAAAATAATGTGAAAACATATTAAGCTCATCTATTTATTGAGTCATTTTATTTTTTTGTATAACAATCATTTATATACTTTAGTTTTATTTTAATTTTTGAATAAATTATATATACTACAAGTTGAAAAACTGACTATAAGGCTACACAATTTTTTTTTGTTAACTTGTTATATGCTCCCTACTGCGTGTTGTCAAAACGTTTAAGTTAAATTGTCGTAAATTTTAAAAGGGATCTCTCTCTCCCTTTCGGTCTATCCCTGAGGTGCAAAGCAGCAGTCGACAGGCTGTAGACATAAAAATATAATGCCATCGCTCTGGCAGGATTAAAGTTAGGGGGATTCCATTTTTAGTCGATACAAGAGCTAAACGGCAGAGGCCAAAAAGCCAACTTCTGCCTTTTCACTTTTGCCATGGCCCGTTGGGCATAATTTTGCAATTGCAGGCACATGTGGCACAGTGAACTCCATCTCTGACTCAGACTCCCATTTGGATGCCACACATTGTGGCACGCCCCCTTCAATCAGGCACAATGGTTCACACAGCTGCTGAGCATAAAACACATTTAACCACGGTCAGTTAGGCTACGCAGTCAGGCTATTTCGCCAACATCGACCACGCCCACTCAGCGCCCATTTGCACACTGCCCTACTTGTTATTTATATTATGAGCACTCAGAGTTGTTGGCTCATTGTCATAAATTTCCTCAAGTGTTTGCTCAGTGGTCTTCCCTCTCACCCAAAAAAAAATAAAAGAAAAAAAAAGAAAACCATTGGAGAGTCAAAGATTTTGTTGGCTGTAGGGAAAATGTTTTCCTCTTCCTCCCCATACTGCCTTCCAAGGCTTTTCTTGTGTTTGCCAGCGGCTCAAGGGCTTTTTTAACGCTTCTTGGCAGCGAGCACAGAAACAACAACAATGGGCGCCTCTTGGCCAATTTAATAAATTCCATAAATTGTGAGTGTGAAATATGAATGTGTTTCTCTAAGTGTATGTTTTTCGAGTGTTTAGGTTGTTGTTGCTGTTAGTTGTTTCTCTGTTTGAGCTCGGCTTTGTTTACATTTAGAGTCAGGCAGGTCGACCTCAAAGCGCATATTGTCACAGCAGTACCTAAAACAATAACAACAATATTTGCAACAACAATGTTAGCAAAAAAATAACTATTGACTTCAAAAAGTGTTGCATACTTTTGACGGTGTTCGAGAGTGCTTCAGGCCTAAACACGTGTGCAAGCAGAGAAAGAGACGGAATGGGTAGAAGGAAAGAGAGATTGAATTGGAGAGAGTGTGTGTGAAAAAACCCAACATTTAACAAGGACACCACGGACAAATTCTAATATAATTAAAGACAGTACTCAAATTGAGTAGAGATTCAAGTTTGTATTATCATCTCTTATGATTTGTAAAAATATTCGTAGCTTAAATGAAAATTTTAAATGAAGTAAAAGTATATATAAAGAAATATTAAAGCTTAAAATATCTAAGCTAAATGTAAGAATCACTAAAATATTACTATTTATTTAAATTAAAATAAAATTAAAGTGTATAAATGATTGTTATGCAAAAAATAAAATACATAACTCACTAAATAAATGAGCTTACTATACATATTTTCAAATTATTTTTTTATGAAGTTATCAACGATGCAGATGATTTTTAAGTTAAATTGGGTCTTATATTACAAAATAAATAAACTAGCTTACAAAATAAGTCAACTAAATTTAAATAGAAAATTTGCTTACAAGTGAATACTCTCACTATTCTTACTTCTCAATTGTTGCAATTAGCTGGGATTTTTTTAATCCAATTAAGATACATTCAGATCAATCCGAAATCTCAATATTTACTACAAGATGAACGCAAAACAAAGGAAATTGCCTGGAAATTCATAACTTTAAGTAAGGCCATCATTGGCCTTTTCATATACGTTGCAGAGTAGGAAGCCTCAAAACGACACCAATTTAATTACACCTTAGGCCAGATAAGGACATGGATGCGGACACACACATTCATTTGCACCTTGAACAAAAAACTTTTGAATAGAATGGCTGGAAGTTGTGTCCTGGTACTCGAACTGCCAACCAAAACACTAAGCGCATAATCTTGTAAACTTGGCAAAAATGCTTCAAATGGCATAACTAAAATAAGCAGCGGCATAGACAAAGCGCCTACTACTCGAAGGAGACGACAAGCAACCCAGACGCAAGGCAGAAGGGTGAAGAGGCGAGAGAGGAAGGAGACTCATAGGACCCCAAAGGGCGTACCAGATTCGGAGCAAAGTTGTTGGTGGAGAGTGCAAGTGCTTGATGCAAATTATTTGGCCTGGAGGTTAACTAGGGTCGTTTAGCAAATGCCTAATACACAAAAAGACAGAATTTACACACACAGACTCATACATACACACACACACACACACATACCCAGACAGAGAGTGAGTTTTTATGTGCGCTCTGCATTGGCATTCATAAGAGGGAGTAAAACATTTTTCTGAGTGAACTGCGAGGGATTTGGGTGGCAACCGCATTCTGTCTGGCTCACTTGCCACGCCCACCTCCCACTTCTTCCCTTTCCCCAGTTATACTCTCTCCAACAACAATGACAAGTACAATAAATGCCTTTCAACTGCGGTTTCACATGCACTTGAAGTGAAGTGGGGTTGAGGGGAAGTGTGTCTCATAAGCCCGAAGTGCAATTTGAAGTGATGTGCCTCTGTACTAGTATGAAGTATGATAGTTTGAGTGTGGATATGAGTATATACCCAACTATTCACACCCTCGCCTTGTGGCTTTACTTAGTTTTGGACTTCGTCCCGGTCATGTTAGGCTGCTCTTAATGAAACTTTATCCCTGGAGTGTTAAAAGTCTTGCCATCTGCTCATCTCTGCTGTTAGGCAGCTGCAACAGCCTTAAATGACACCCCTTTTCTCTTCCAGCCGCCATTTAAAAATGTGTATTTGTATGTGTGTGTATCTTGTGGTTGCACTTTATTTTCTGGGCACAACACGCTCCATGTACTTTTGCGGCAGCTTCAACTCCTCAAAAATGATGTTGCATGTGGGCAAAGAGTTTGGTGCAATACTTTTATTGCATTTAAGAATTTGTTTAAGGATTGATTTATATTGATTTATAAATATTGTTGATAACACTGTGCAATAATCACAAGCGCTTTTTATGGTCCTCAGCTAAATTTAGCTTTTTATGGTAGATATGGACCCAAAGATTAAATTTATCCACTTTAAAATATTTTTTCTGGGTGTAGTTCTGTTTTTTTTTTGTTTTTAAATTTTTTTTAACATATCTCAGTTTTTTTAAAAAAATTTTATGAGGTGCTCTTACATATCAAATTTTTTTCGAAAACGGAAAAACCGATCTTAAAAAATTTTATATCCCATCTCGAGAACGGCTTTAAAAAGCTTAACAGATTTCAAAAGATAATTAATGTATCTTCTAATCATTCATACATTGTTTTTTATTTAAATCAATAGTTTAACAAATACATATTTTTAAATAAAAAAAGAAATTTTAAAATTCAAGGAAAATTAAAAAAAATATATATCCATTTTGTTTTTAAGTTAAATGGCTAGAGGCATTAATTAGGCGTCGTTTAAGGTATTATAACTTATTGAAATCGTGGCTAACATCTATCTTAGCAGGGGCCCTGACAATGATAAGAACAATATCGAACAAAAAAAAAATAATAAGAAAAAAAACCCTTAATAAAAAAAACATTTGAACAAAAACAAATTAAGGAACAAAACCAGGAAAAATACGCCGAGGAGCTCTTTAAGTTCAATCCGTTGTCGGTAAGGGAACACCCCAGTTTATTAAAGACCTTAATTTTATGCTTGGAATACCATACATATTTTTTATCAATAAAATTTCTATGTAGGTTAGACTAAAAACATAATTTAAAAAAATTTAATGATTAATTAAACATTAAAATAACTATTTTACTAAAAACATAGATGTTGAATAGTAAAAAATTTATATATATATTCATTTCCAATTTGTAAACATTCTAATTTGTTAACCTCATTCGAAATTTCCATTATCAATCCATTAACTTTTTCTCTTTCCAACTTCAAACTTTACACAATTACCCATGGTATTTATATATATTCATCAAGCCAAACAACTAAACACCGAAAACAGGAACTAATTTGGCTTTATCCACACATGCTTAACTTTTACCTGGATGAAAATTCAAAACAACTGTAAAACAAGCTCAAACTATATTTCCTTACTTAAGGTTAAGTGGTGTAAAGCTCCATTTAAAGGATTGAATGGCTTGAGGGAAGTACACATACGGAGGTAAGCCCGAAACTTAATGGAATAAAACATCAACTGCAATTAGTTGAGCAATCGCTTGAAGTAAGTAATAAAGTTCTAGGCTGCCAACAACATTGGCCACTGATTGACTAGCAACAACAACAACGACAACAATAGCAACAATAGCAACAGCGCAAAAATCAAAACAACAACGCTATTTTCTAATGTGGAATCAAACCTCCCCAAACACCCCGCAATTTTGTTTTGGCGGGGAGCTAACAGACTTCACTACCAATATGTGCGAGGCACTTCAGCGAAAGAGAAGTGAAATCTTAATTAAGATTGATATGTTAACGAGTGTGTGTGTGTGTGTATTTGTTGTTGTTAATGCCAAGTTGCCTGACTGACTGCCAGAACTCACCTTCTACCCCCCTTCAACTCACCTCTTCCCCTTCGCCATCACTTCCATTTGACTTGACTGACACTCGTCTGTCTACCTTGCCTTTGAGAGGGAATTTCCTTTTCCCCGTGTCGTGTGCTCGATTTTCGTTTTCATTTTCGACTCTCGAAAAACTTGATTTGTTGTCTTTGTTTTTGTTACTGTTTTTATGGGTCTCCGGTCATTGGTCAACCTTCCACTCGAATTGCATCACGAATTATTTATGACATTCGATATTGACCACGTTTTCTTTTTTTGCCCCTTGAATTAGCGTAATTAGTCCATGGAATTGAAGTAATTTCAAAGCTGATTCTTTATCTAAATTGTTTAACGATTTCCGTATCCACATTTCTTTTTGCACTGACATAATTTTTGAGCTCAACAAAAGAACTGATTGACAGGCTATTAACCTTCGCTTGAAATGGTTAACGCGTGTGCGTATGTAAATTGCACACACTGTGAAGGGGAGGAGACTGTTTATCGACACTGTGGCTGGCATACCTGGTTGTGTTGGTCAGCCGCAATACCAACAATAACAATTTGAACCGAGATGCGTGTTTGCAAATGGCCAACTATCAAATACTCTGACTTAAGTTGGTAAATGCTTTATATGTATTCAGGTGTGTTCCAATCTCCGGAGAATTTGAAGATCTTTAATTTCGCGGTTATTTTTAATGTTTACAAAACTCTTAAATATTTACATATTTTAATTTCATTTAAAAATAATATAATAATAATAATTTGTTTTTGGTTGATCACATTCGAATAAAAGATATGCTCTTCGATTAAGTTATAGTAGTTCGATTCAAATAAAATTTAATAATAACTTTAGCAAACTTTTTAAAGTTCTGTTTGTTAAGGTTTTTCGATATAAATAAAAGCATAAAAGAGTTTTTTTTTATGGGTAACAAATAAATCAAAAACTAGAACATTTAAATAAGTATACTGCCTATAATAATAAATTCCATTCTATTTAACAACTCATCTGTCAACTGATCTTGAAATATCAACTCTTATAGTTCATTTTTTAAATTAATCTTTCAATAATAAGGCTTCAACTCGAACTTTAATATTTTTCGATTTCTTGCTTGTCAACAATGTTGTTGGCAATCAATAAAATTCATTGCTCGATGCATCTGCACTCGTGTAATCCCAATTACAATCACTGCGAGCGGTTCGTTCGCTTCAGAATATTTCAATAAAAGCAATTAAATTTTCTATTAACGAAATCAACTGTGGCAAGTGTGGTGTGCCAGGCGGGGCAACAACGATGATAGCAACAACAGAGCCCCGAAAAAATAACAGGCAGGCTGCAAAACAACATCATCATGATTGTGATTGTGATTGCGATTGCGATTGCCATCCCATTGCCAACCCCATCATCATCATCAAAATCAACAAGAAGCAGGCGAAAGAGGAAGTGGAAGAGCTGGAGGAACAGGAGAAGGGCAGAGGCGCGCATCATCTACAAAAACAATCAAAGCCGGGCAGCGGCATTTGCCGGAGTACAGGAGTTGGCCTGGAAGTTCATCAAACTGCTCTGCAGAAAACAAAAAAAAAACACTGTGCCAAAAGAGGAGGGAGAAGAGTTAGCCTCAACTATGTATGTATGAACGTAGCTAAAAACACACACACACACACAAACACATGGACAACTACATGTGCGCGTTATTGTTATTGCTTTTGTCCAGAAACGCCCCGAAAAGCCCATGGAGCAGGATGCGTTCATTTCGAGCATTGCCGGAGCAGCCGGCAGCAATGGGAAAACCAAAAGAAAAGCCAAATCAAAAAAAAAAAGAGAAAATGATGCCTGTAATTTTGTTGTTGTTGTTGTTGTTGCTGGCACCACGCCAAAAACTCTTCATCATCAGAAAACATGAGAGCGCTGTAAAATTAACATAGAACGAGAGCCGGGCAAAACAAGTGGGCGTTGTACTATATTGTCGGTCTGTGGGCGTGGCACAGATGTGCTGCAAATTAATGGAAATGCTATCACTTCAATACCGATGCCCATCTGAGAAGATGATAGAAAGAAAGGAGATCGTAGAAGATATCAAGCTCTGATTTGTTTTCTTAGGTAATCAATTTCTTTATAATTATTATTTATTTTAATTAAATGTATTTATTATAATAAACGTTAAATGTTATAAAATAATATTGTTAATTTCTTAACTGAAATATCTTCCAAGCTTCTTAAACTTTATCACTTATAAGTAAAATTCATATTAGAATTCATCAGTAGGTCGAAGCAAGCTCCGATTATGTTTCACATTAATTTTAATTTTATAGAAAATAATATCACAAAATTCTTCAAATTATGATATTTTAAAATTCTATTATTTGATTGTTTTTTAGAAATTATATTGCGATAACTTTAATATTATTGAATAATTTTGTGCAACACGATATTACAAATTTATATTATTATAAATTTAAATAAATCATAATTTTATAATATGACCTTACACAAATTATTTATTATTATTTATTTATTTATTTCTTTATTGTTTTCCCAGCGCTACTAGTAATGAGATAGTTATAAATTATTGCGCTAGTCACGAGAATGAATATATATCGAAGAATCTAATAGTCTTAGTTGTATACAAAAAATTCTTATATGTATTTCCTAAATAGCTAAACAACTTTTATCTATTTATTTTTATATATATCGATTTATTTATAATTATATATTCTTTTTGTTTTATATTTATTTATTTTTTTAAAACTTGAATAACTAGATTAATAATTATTATAACTATCAATTTAAATGATCAGTGTTTAAGCTTTAACAAAATGTTCTAAAACTTTCTGTTCCGAATCTTAACAAGCTTAAGATAACAAATAATGTGTGAATCACTCTTAGCATATGTTTTAGCTACAAGGGATAAGAGTGCCAGAAAAAATAAAGCAAGCAGCGCTTGATTAAACTTACATATACTTTTAAAAACATGTATATGTATAAATTTATATTTATTTATTTATGTGTATGTGCTTATGATAGAGAGTTTTAACATTTTCCTTATATTGTTGTTCTGGCAGTTTTAGTTTCGATTTGTCAGTAGAGTAAAGCGGTTAAACAAAGATTGAAAATGAAATTCCATTTAAAAGTCATATTAATTCTCATGATATCTGTATATGATATATCAGCAGACACATGCACGGACATAGCTGATATGGATAATGTGGTGGGTATAACAGACACTGTGAGTGTTACTTTGTTTAGAGATCGATATTAATGTGAACTATAGTTGCTCAACAGGTTTAGAGATATGGAGACTACATTTCTCAACGATTGTAAGGAGAAGGTGCTACCATGGTTTAATAAAATGGTTGCAGTGCAGACAAAGGATACAGGATTCGACAAGCTACAAAATCAAATCAAAGTCCAGGAGGAAACTATAAGGAATCTAACAAAAATGGAAGAAACACTGCAAGTTACAATTTACGAAAATGGGAAAATAATCAACAATTTAAAAAATATAAATGAATCTTTACAAAATGACAAAATATTAAACGCACAATTGATGGATAGTCTTAATATGAATTTGAATAATCTTAACGCCAAATTGATGTCAAAGGATGATCAGATTAAAAAGCTTCAGCTAGAAAAACAAGAATTGGAGAAACAAATAAGGGAACCGAAATATATTTCATTTAGCTGTTTTAATAAATCGGAAGAAGTGCATATGATAAAAGTTCCCGGAACAGATGACTTTTTCGTACCTTGCGACAATACACTTGCCGGAACCGGTTGGACAGTCATTCAAAGACGCAAGGATGGTAGTGAAAACTTTGACAGAAATTGGAAAGAGTATGTTGAGGGATTCGGTCAATTAAGTGGAGAGTTTTTTATAGGCCTTGAAAAACTTCATCGGATGACAAAATCGGTGAGACATGAATTGTACATATACATGGAAGACAACTTTGGATATGCTCAATATGCCCGATACACTGACTTCTTGATAGATAACGAGAAAAATACATACAAATTAAAACGATTAGGAGAATTTAGCGGAACTTTAGATAATTTTATGAGGTCTTCGCAAAATATACGCTTTTCTACCTCTGATGTCCGAAATGTTAATTGCAAAGCACACAGTGGCTGGTGGTATTCAAATAGATACTGTAATAATGGGTGAGGAAATGAATTAAAATTTTATAATTACTGTAACAACATTCAACCATTCTCTATTTGCAATCAGGTACCATAATCCAAATGGAAAATATACAAACGGAGCCTTAAATATATTCAATAAACGCTACACATTTATTCAAATGATGATTCGATCAAATCCTGAAAAACATTTCTAATTTATGAATTAACAAAGCTAATTCAATGTTTAATAAAGCGCTTAAACCAATGTTGCTTTGCTTTTTAATGTAATATGGCAAGTTGATCAACTGATACCCTGAGAGAAGGTTAGGTTTTCCCTGTGCTATGTGCCACATAAAGCAAAAGTTTTCATTTTATGAATAATTCGTTGATATTAGCTTAACACTTTTTTTACACTGCCACATCATTGACGAAGATGCGGAAAAATGATGCGCGAAGTTTACACTGGAGCCGCTTCATTCGTCAGCTGTTGGCTTGCAAACGGCAGATTTATTTATAGAACTAGAGACAATTATGAAATCTAAACTGGTAAATGTTGTATATGGTGCAATTGGTATTTGCAGTGCACTTTCAAAATTATATTCAATTACATATATTACAATTGATTATGGATTTTTAATGGAAAAAAAAGCTGATCGCTGTAGGGTGTCGACAGCCCGAAAAATTGCAGTATTAAAAAAATATTAATAGAATACGGCAACACTTGCCAATGATGCGCCTTCTATCCACAAGGTTCTTATGTGCATCAATGCCGCATTTTCCATTTAACGGAAATATCCAAAAATGCGGGCCATTGTAAAAGGGTATTAAGCTACAATCTTAAGAAATATTCAATTTAAAGTATCTAAAAATATTGTTAAAGTATAAAATTTAAATATTGAATTGTCACTAAAAAATTTGGACCATGATATAGGGTATTCCCAAATTGTATAAGTCGAGGCAAGTTGATGCAAAATATTTTGTTTTAGCTACGCAGTTTATCAGGCTTAGTATAGTCGTTAAGCAATACTTTTATCTACACATTTTAATGCTCTCTTATTAATTTGTTTGTATGTTTACAAACAAGTTACTTAAATAGTAATATTATTTGACAATACAGTAAATGGTATTATTTTCTAACAAAACATCATCTCCCAAAATAATATGTTAATTATGTAGATGCATTTAATATTGACGATTATGTATGTATTGTTTGACTTAAAAATATAATACCCTTTGGGAGTGTATTGTAGCCTACACAAACAATATTTATATGATAAGCTACGCATGTTATCCCACTTCCTGTACTCAGCTTAGTTGCGTTTTATTTTTACTAGACGGCGGTTTAATATTTTGCTATACTTCTTAAAAATGAAAACCTATGTGAAGATTGTTTTAGTTTTATTTTTATCTGTGCTCATCAAATCTAATGAAACATTGGCGATTGAGTGTGCAAAATCAGAATTGGTTGGCATATAAGAATTTAATCAAGCATTCAATAAAAAATAATTAGTCATTTTATATTTCAGTGTCCCAACAGCTTTTGCATAATGAAAGCTCAATGTTCAATGTATTGCTTCGAGTTGGTAAAACCACTTTTCAAAGATGCACAATCGAAGGAAGAACAGCTTAAAAGTTTAGAAAATACACTCCAGACTCAGGAAGCCACAGTTCGTGATTTAAAAGTAGAAATTAATTGGAAAGAAGAGCAACTAAAGAATCTCAAAAGTAATCTCAGTCAGACAGTTCTTGACTTAAATGTAAAAATCATTTCGAAAGAAAAGAAGCTTAAGGAACTAGAAAGTAAACTCAAAAAACAAGAAGTAACAGCTCAAGACTTAAATATAACAATCAATTGGAAAGAAGAGAAACTAAAGGGTCTTGAAAGCAAACTCAAAATTCAAGAGGCGACAGCTCGTGATTTAAATGTAAAGATCAGTTTGAAAGACGAGAAACTTCAAAGTCTTAAAAGTAAAATCCAAATGCAGGAAACAACAGTTCGTGACTTAAATGGTGCAATCAGTTTAAAAGATAAAGAAATATCAGAACTAAAAGTTAACGCTAAAAAACTTGCAGAAGATCTGAATAACGTGACATTAGAGTTCCAATCCAATAGCTCAAGTCTTAGCACAGATTTAAAACGATGTACAGACAAATTAAACTTGATTCCAAAACCAAGCTGTCTGGGTAAACTAACAGATGTGTTTGATTTAAAAGTTCCCGAAATGGATGTATTTCCGGCACCGTGTGACTCAACATTGGTCGGATCCGGCTGGACTGTCATTCAGAGACGTAAAGATGGTAGCGAAAATTTCAATAGAAATTGGAAGGACTATAGTGAGGGCTTTGGAGATTTAAAGGGAGAGTTTTTTATTGGTCTCAAGAAGCTGCATCTGATGACAGAATCGCAACCCCACGAATTGTATATTTATCTGAAGGACTTTAGGAATGAAGTTCGTCATGCTCAGTACAAGGATTTTCTCATTGCGGACGAAGACGATGGCTTTAGAATTCTGAAATTGGGTGACTATTCGGGGGATGCTGGTGATGAGATGGAATACCATAAGAATATGAAGTTTACAACTCCTGATCAAGATAATGATGAGGATGCGAGCAATTGTGGAGAAACTTTCCAATCGGGTTGGTGGTTTAAGGACTGTTATATGTGGTGAGTTATTTTCATGACACCTGTGATTAAAGTTAATATCTTAATTTACTCCTTCTTTTTTTTCTAGTAATCTCAATGGGCCATACATTAATAAAGATTCCGAGGCCAATGGCATCAATTGGAATCAATGGCATTACAGGCCAATGAAGTTCACACAAATGATGATCAGGCCCCTCGCTGATGTATAAATTGTTAAAAGCGCAAGCCCTTCAACTAAGTATTATTTGAGATATTAACAAATAGTGCGGATTAATTTAACTTGACAATATAATCATATCTTTAACATTTTTTAACTGGGAGACTCTACTGCTCTTTTAACAATTGCATTAAGCTGATACTAAATTCCCATTGGACGACATTTTGTGGCGCACATTTCACTAAAACTCAATCAACTATAAAAATTAAAGTAACGAAATAAAATAAAAAAAAAGGTTCAACGGTTTGCTTTCCGGACAATTAAATAAACACAATTTTCAAATTATATTTAAACTACAGACTGGCGTCTGAACTGTTTCGAGTTGACATAGTTGAGGGGGCAGGAAGCGGAAGCGTGGACTCTTAACTTCCGGTCAAACACACACACAGACACATACCCAATTCGGACTTGAACCCTCAACTTTGACCGGCACGTCCGGCAGCTTTGGGGCAAAGTGTAAAAAAAGCCGACGAAATGTTGTTATCTAAATGCGCAAAGAACTTTTGAACCGAAAGGATAACACAAGGATGCCAAGAATAAGACTAAGGCTAAGGCTCAGCCGAAAAGACAAAAGGCACACGCTGAATGCGCTTATTAGAATCCTTTTAAAACTGTAACAACTGCCGGTTGGTTCTCCGGTTTCAGGCCAAAGTCGTGGCCTGGGGTTCGTCCGTTGTCCTGGGCACAAAATCAATTAAGTCGAATACTTCCTTGAGGATAATTGCTTTCGGAAAGAAAACGCCGTCAGCTCAAAAACTTTTAACAATAAACTTCGGCTTCAATAACGAGTTAAGCGAACCGTTAAGGCCTAATGCCAATGGGATTTTTCCTTCTATAT
Organism: Drosophila testacea; assembly: GCA_035043265.1. NCBI lineage: Eukaryota > Metazoa > Arthropoda > Insecta > Diptera > Drosophilidae > Drosophila > Drosophila testacea. Next base: position 1,029,302 of record JAWNND010000826.1, on the reverse strand, counting down.
TCTCTCTTTTAAATTTTTTGTTTGTTTCTGATATAAATTCGAATTATGTGCGTTGAAATTCTTTGGGCTAAATTGTTAAAGTTTAACAAGTTAGTTAATTAATTTGCTTGTTTTGAGCGGATTTCGAGCCGACTAAGTGATTTGTTAATTTGCAATAATAATGCTACTGCAAAAGTTGCGCATACGCCGTGTGGGCCGCAATTAATGTTAATGAATGGTGGGGCCTGCATTTGATTTCAGTTTGCCAGCTATTAGCGGTAATTGTAGACTTTTAAAAGCGATTCAGTTGAGTGAAATTAGCATGCCCATTGGGTGTAATTTTCTGAAGGAAAGTGACGACTGGGCAAAAAACAAACACATGTGGGCGTGGCTGGTCATGGTCATAGAGCCAACACAGACACACTGACACACAGACAAACTCTGATTGTCGGTAAGCGAGAAACACCCACGTGTTTACAAGCGTTAAGCGGAGCCCCATTAAATGTTATGGCCAAGGCTGCAAAACATGGCCAATGGCTGCCAACGGCCAACCAGGTGATAAAGTGTCGAATGTGGCGTGGCAGCAAAATGACCAAGGCATTACAACTTCGTCTCTGACTGCCCCAAAGGGGCTAAGACCAGAATCAGGACAAACTTTTCCATGCCCCATTTACTTACGACTTTTCGGCTAAAACTCAAAACGTTAAATAGGTGTGAAAGTTTGCCATAGATAAGAAGTGGTTGAACTATGCACTTGAAAGTTAAAGGTATAGATTGAAAAACTTACGGGCTGCCAATATGTTTTCTCAAACATCTTTATAGTGAGTTAAAGCTGGCAATGACTTACCTGAAAATAAAGTTAAAATACAATTTATTAGCAATAAAAACACAAAATGGAGATAAAGAAAATTGAAGAATGTTAATATTAACTTGAGTATTTATCCTTTTTAATGGACTAAAATATTGAATAATTATTTTTTTTTACGTAACCCATACGCCACCCTAACATTATCATAAAGATGTATGTGAATAATAATTGTTAATAGTCAGTACATAAAATTAACGCTCCAAGTTTGTTTGGAATATTTATCTGTCGGGTATAATTATATTTAAAAAAAACTTAAAAATTACTTTAATTAAGTTTGTCTAATATTGGAATATGCCAATTAATATTGAAAATATCTTAATATAAAGACAAAGTATAGTAACAAAACAAAAAGTTTTGAAATTAAATTATTTGACATTCATAGATCTTTCTATTTATAGAGTATACTCAACTGTAGTTATATATTTAATAGCAATTTTACTATCAACTCAAGCTGAAACCAAACTTCACACCTGAGTTGTTTAGCATATCAAGGAAAGGTGAGGAGGCTGAGGTCAACCTCAGGCTCTTATGGCATAAAGTTGCGAATGTGAGGGGTCTGATAAAGGGGTGTAATGAACGTAATATTTGTATATATATATATGAGTATATATGTAACAATGGCAAGGTGTATAATACAAATAATGGCTGACCACGAAATGGCCATCGAGGCCACAATTAAAAAGCCCAAGAGCACAAAACAATGGGCACTCACTGCTTGAGCTTAAGCATAAGCCCTAAGCCTTGAGCCTTGTTGGCCTTAGCCCCATTGAGTCATTAATTTTAGTATTGCAATGTCAGTTGGGGCTGGGGCAAGTTGTGTTGTCCGCATCCACATCGATTAGTGTCCAGGGCGCATTGTGTGCCACTGACAGGCTGACAGTCATGTCCACATCTATTATTTTCAACTTAACAATTGGCCAGGACATGACACGCCCACAACTTAAACAGCAAAACAGCGAAAAGGGCGACACATTGGATTCAACGCTAAAAACTGCACAAATGCCATCCTACGAGTACAAGTTGCTTCCTTCCGTTCTGTATGGAAGCAACTCCCTCCATTTTCCTCTACCTCGCTTCCTCTCTCTCTCTCCTCTCTCTATTAACCCCTGTCGAGGTGCTCCATTGTTTAGGGCTGGACGGTTCCCTACACTTGCCCTCGGTAATATCTTTAATGTCTCACGATGGCAAACCGTGTGTCCAGCGGAAATGACAACGACAGTGGCAATTACATTGTTGCATGACACAAATAGTGTTGGGCGGCAACACCAACAACAACTACAACAACAACAACAACAACAACAACAACAATTACAGCGATAGCTACAACAAGTATAATAAAAAATAAAATTTGCTGGCATTGTCCAACAGTTTGTTTGCCACAGCTCTGTGCCACCATATGCCAGCCAGGTTGCAAGCATAAAAATAGAAAAACAAGAAAAAAATAAGGGAAACGCAAAAGTTACAACGAAGAGGTAAAAATTTAATTGATGTCAAGTCGTAAAAAATGCGGCAACATTGCCACGTTTATTTAATTGTTATCAAATGTCCTTTGTTGACCAAGCCAAGCGCATGTTCAAATACACTTTAAATCATGGGGTACATTAGTGATACAATCAAATTTAAATATCTGAAACACATAAATTTCATTAAAAGAATTGAAAAGCGAAGTAATAAACTCTATATGAAAGAAATAAATGGGATCCTATAATTAAAAAAAAAATTGATCATAATTCAACAATAATTTTAGTTAGTATTACGATCCATTTTTTAGTTGAAGCTGTAACAATTTATTTTAATTTTTGTGGTTTAACACTGTCCAGTTCGTATTTTTCCAAAAAAATTATGAAAAGTTCAACTGGACTGCAATAAATTTTTGTATTTAAATTTTTATGATTAGGAAAACTTTTTGTGTTTTTTGCTGATAAAAAAGTCACGTCAAAATTCCAGCAGGCAAATTTGGCTTTATATTTTCTAAATTGTCTAACTTTGAGTATCTGTAGAGTCGGTCTTACTCAATGTGTTAGCTATGTTTGTCGCATTGTCACATCGTTTGTCGTCTGTCCATTATCTTCACTCAAGAACAGACACACAAATTCACACAAAAGCACAGACATACATACACACAGCCACAACCCATCACTGAGTGGCAAATTAATTGTTGCAAATTAGCGCCTTTATGCTAAGCCAAATGCTTCTTGGCCATGGCTAACTGAGCATTACCTGACCATTGAGTTGAACTGTAAGTCGCACTCGCCGTCTTTGTTGCGTGCGTTGCTCAATTATGTCTTGTTTCCATACACAATACATGACTACTATATTTGCCTGAATGGGACAATTATTGTCAGGACATTGTTGGCGACTTATTTCCGACCAATGGTGACACATAAAAATGGCAATAATATTTGTTAATTATTATTCTAATATTATTTTATCATTCATTTACCAACTGACAGTATTTCATAAACGAAAGGTATTCTATTAAAATAAAATACTTCTCTAAAGTTATCTGATTTTTAATTGTACACAATTTCAACATTTATTGAAATGTCTTTGTAATAAAATATTAGGGATATTATAGAATATTTTATGCTTTCGGTCTGATCAGATAAGTTAAAGAAATGTTGTTCAGAACTCAAAATATACGAGATTTCAATGTAAAAGCTAAACATTTTGTATAATATTTAGTTATTTGATGTTTAAGAAAATACAACCAGTTATTAAAAAATATGTATTTTCATATTCAAGTTTAAATGATTTTGATTTATATGTTTAAATATGACATTCATTTGTAATCGGTTTATGTCAAAACTATCTTTTAATTATTTATATATTATTTAAATGTGCATTCATCAAAAATGTAGAAACTGTAATTTAAGGTTAATACGTTTTCTCATACAATAGTGTTTGAGATAAATTAAATATTTTACTTCTTATATTCAAAAGAAACTCAATAATTAATAAATATTAATTTGTTATCGACATCATTGTTGACAAAATAATTAAAGAAATTATTTCAATTTCTAATTGGAGTTCGGGTAATTAAAACAAAGTCGTTAAGCTCAACTGTTGCACGACAAAAGCTTCAAAAACTGCTGTGTTGCAACTTGAAGTCAACAATAAATCACACAACTTTTTGGCAATAAACAAGAGAAATTTGTAACAAATTTGTTACCTCAAATGAGAAGTGTGTCAACATTTTTATAGGCCCCCAATAAGCGGCAGCCTCTACGGATTGAGATTTGCCCTGTGGCAGGAACAATTTATGCCACTTAAAGTTAACACTTCGCTGATTGCCCGACGAAGCGCATTAAATCGTTTATTTGAATTATATTAATTTTCACGTTTTTTTCACGCTTGAAATAAATAAAAAATAAGAATAATATTAGATGGATTTCATGCGCTTGTTTGCATTTTGGCGATTTGTTTTTCAGCTGGACACAAGCAGACGACAATTTGTGTCGCTGGGTTGTCAGGACAACAACAAGGCAGGAGGAAATAAAACAACTCACAGTAGAGGTAGGGGAAAATACAGAGGAAAAACTGAGCGCGTAATAATAAATGAGAAGTGGAAAAGTTTTGCCGCCAACGTGCTTATTGTCAAGCTCGGCCAGACCATAAAAAACAAACTTCAATAGCAATAAGGCGACAAAAAATGGGCGAAAAACAACAGCAAGAGCAAGAGGCACTAACATTATGTTGGACCAAAAGAACAACTGGCAAAAGTTCAAGGCACCGACTTTATAGCTGCAATAATGCCCCTAACTGGGAAGGGGAAAGTCAAACCAACGGGGGGAGGAGTCATTGTGAAAAAGGTGAGCCACACGCCATGAGCCAAATAAAAAAAAAAAACAAAGCGAAGCCGCCGAGTTGCAGCATGACAGACTCAAGGGGGCAAGCTGTGTCAAGGGGGGAGAGAGGGACAATCTGAGGAAACGTGTTGAGGCACTTTTCCGAGCTAACGAAATGTAACAAAGTGCTGGGCGCAGTCGTCTGCTCTCCGGGTCTATTGTCCGGGACAGCCAGCCGTTACCGTGTCCGGGTCCGTGTCCATGTCCGTGTCGCTAACAGGCCTGGTTTGTTATGTGGCTTATGCCGGAAATTTGTATTTAGGCGCCAGTTCTGTTGTTTTTTCTCTTTTCGTTCAAGCCACCACCCACAGCAGGGTATGGCAATTGTCCAGCGTACTCTGTGCTTGAGAGGTCTGGGTCAGGTCTGTCATGACTCAACCAGACGCCCAACATGTTGTGCATTTAATAAAACTTAAAGTAAGCGCGGCTCAAAACTTCATTTGAACTGCAATAGTGTAAATTCGAGTTTAAATAAATTTAAAAGTAACACAAGTAAGTATTCTATTTAATAACAGAACAGACTTCATGTTTTCTTAAAGTGAAGAATAATTAAAAAATGCTTTGGTTCTTTTGGCTCAAATTTAGTTTATTGGGTATAAATTTCAGCTTTTTAGCTCTTACCACTCCGGCTATGCGATGATCAGTCATTGAGTGAATGAGTTCGGCAATTATAAAGTTAATCAGCCATTCAGGAACAGAGTTCTATATACTTATGTGTACATTTAGGAAGATATAAAATTCAAAAACTGTATGTAATAAAAAACAAAAATAAATTATTATTTAACGAATTAATTGACACTTTAGTTCCGTTTTGAATAATTAAACCAAAAATGCATTCTGTGTTGTACAAGCTTTGTAGAATTTCATAGGAAAAGTAATGTTTGAATTTATTACTGTACAAAAAAGGCCAAAAAGAAAAGATTGAAGTTATGTTTTATGATTATTCTAGCAATCAACTTTTGATATTTTGTGAAACAACTAGTACCAGCATTATATTTGCATTGTTTTTAGAGCATTTAAGAAATATCAGTTATAGATTAATATAATCAACAATTGGATCTGTGGCCAAACACATTTGTCCACTGGGAGTACTGTTAATGATACAGTGTCACAAAAGACAATGACAAAAGGACACAAACAGACAAATGGACAAATGAACAAATGGAAAAATGGTGCGATATTTATGAGCACGAAAACTCTGTCAAGCTGACACTCTAAGGGACTCCAATGGACAAACAAACAGCGGAATGACAAAGTGACAGAATGACAAGCAGAGGACGCATTAATAGAGTCAATACGAAGACAATAGTTGAAAATTAACAAATGAATTGAAATTACTTAAACAAACTCATTAGTGTGTGAATGTCAAAGGCGTTCATCAAACTGCCCGCACATTGTTGACACCAATTGTTTGGCCATGCCTCTTCTTATCCCTCCCCACTTTCTCCCAGCTCCCAATGGGATCCCTTGGACATTAGAATAAAGCCCCAAGAGGCGACTCAGACGACAGGACAACCTCGAACTATAAAGGTTGGCAGGAGTTTTTGCGTTTTGAAATTATTACCTTGTCTTAATGTTCGGGCAACGCCTGGACGGTTGGTTTTTGCCCTGACGTGTTTAGGATCCCCTTTCTATGCACAGCAATCGTGCATTGAATAGAGCCCAGTTCTTCTTGGCCCACTGCATGTAATTAAATTTCCAACCTTTATGAGTTAAGCATAGTAATTTTGTACCTGCCTCAACTACCCTCCGTCCTGACTTTAAATTGACATAAATGTGACGGGTCGTCTGTCCACCTGACATCAATGAAGATTGAGTTGTAACTAGGGAGGACACAGAGGTTGAACTGGTGAGTAGGTGAACAGACTGTCAGACAGGCAGGTGAATAATTGATTTTGCTGACAGCCCGCATATCTATAATTTTCATTAATTTTAATTGGCATAGTTATCAAAGTTGTGAATGTTGTGTGTTTTGTCGCCTGCAAAATTAAAGATGATTCGTTATGGGTTGAGTAATCCGCCTGCATTTATTATTTTTATTTAAAAGCGATTTTAAAGGAATTGTATAATGAATTTCAACTTTATAAATCATATTAAATAAACTGCGAGCAGTCGCTTTAATCGTTTTTTATTTAAATTAAACAATATTAAGAGATAATATAAAAATAATCGTTAAACCTAATTATACATTTTGTATACCCATTGAAATTGAGGCAAAAGAGTAGAAAAACTTTGTGCCGATAAGTTTAAACAGAAGAGAAGCATTTAAATTCCTTAAGGTAATTTATCTTTTGTTAAATTCCTTTTGTAGACTTTTAATAATGAATCAATATATAGAACATTTACGGTTGGAACCGGTGAAATTAATTCGCTTTTAACAAATCTAGCGGAAAGTGAAAACAGGAACAGGACTGATAATCGTGAAATTGCGTTCGCGTCAACAGACTGGACAAAGAATGTATCCTTAAAATGTCTACATAATCAGATATGATATTAAAGAAACTATTTTCCACAGCTTGGACTAGAAGAAGCAGCCAAGGGTCCATATATCGTCTATTATTATTTGTTTGAGGAAGTGCTAGCGAATACAGGGTATCTTAAAGTTGAGCACTCTGTTTCTGGCTTGTGATTCCTTCACTTTCGTTTCACATATTTAAATGTTGTGCAATTTATGATTCAAATTGATAAAAAATGATGGACATCAACTAATTGATAATCCTCTTTATGAAACGGATTATACCCTCTTTGATAGTCCCCCTCAATGGATGACATCAAAAAATTTCACTGCGATGCCTGTCAGAAGTTTTAAAAATATTCTTAAATTTCGCTCAATTAAATTCAATTCTAAAAGTTGTAAATTGCTTTTCGTAATGTTCTTTTGATCTGAATCGATGTCAAATATTTTGCTGGAGTTTTGGCCAGGACTACAAGATGATATCAAGAATCCAGATGGGTTTTGCACGATGCCTTCAGGAGCATCCACAACGAATGCTTCGTTCGATGAGCAACATTTTCCACAGGAATCGAAGTGATGGGAATGGGGTCAACTGGAAGTTGTCAACACGAAGACAACAGTTAAAGTCCCTACAAAAAGAAGACTTTGATGTGTTGGTGATCGGAGGAGGCGCCATTGGATGCGGTTGCGCCTTGGAGGCAGCATCAAGAGGTCTAAAGACGGCGATGATTGAGGCAAGAGACTTTGGGAGTGGAGCAAGTAGCAAGTCTAGCAAACTTGTGGAAGGTGGCAGCTCGTATCTACAGGCAGCCATTCAAGGAGCAGATTTGCAGCAGATCTACAAGTTGCAACAGGTGCTGACTGAACGTGCCACAATGCTGAGAATTGCACCACATTTGAATCGAGTGCAACCAATGCTGATGCCAATTTACAGTCCACTACGACTGCCATTCTATTGGCTGGGCTTAAAACTTTACGATGCCATGGCCGGAATGGCCAATGTTCGTGCCTCTCACTTCCTATCCCAGGAGGAAACCCTCAACGAGTTTCCTCTGCTTCGTCGCCACGGATTACTCGGCTCATTGGTTTACTACGATGGTCAGATGGATGATGCACGTATGTGTCTAGCTTTGGCCTTAACTGCTGCCAAAAATGATGCAACAGTTGCAAACTATGTGAAGTTGCAAAAACTGTTGCCGCCACATGACATGAAAGGTTGCAGGAAAGCTGTAGTCGAGGATACGCTCAGTAAAAACACTTTTATGATCAACAGTCGGTGTCTAATCAATGCGACTGGTGCGGGAACGGATGTGATAAGAAAACTGGATGATTGCAAGGTCAGTTCCATAGCTCTGCCCAAAATGGGAACTCACATTGCCCTGCCCGGTCACTTTGGTTCGTCCCACTGTGGTCTGCTCTTCCCCAGCCAACAATTGGACGAGGAAACAATGTTTATGTTACCATTTGGAATCGTATCCTTGTCGGAAGTGTCTTTGCTGAACCTGAACAACCCAATTGCCTTCAACTGCCCCAAAGAGCGAAGATGTTGATTGTCTCCTTTCAAAAACTAGGGAGGTTCTAGATGAGTGTACTCTTCTTCGTCCAGATCATGTGCTCAGCGCCTGGACAGGTGTAATGCCCTCCATAATGTGTCCTAGCTCGAATCCTAATGAAGGCAATGAGCTGGTACCTAATTTTCTAGTGGAGGTCAGTGGCAATCAGATGATCACCTTAGCAGGAGGACGTTGGAGCTCTTACCGTGTAATGGCCTCCGATGCAATCGATGCAGCCATTGAACATTGTTGTCTGAGCCGCAAGTTGAGGTTAGTTGCACTCAGAGTTTGCTGCTCGATGGAGCCGAAGATTATCATTCCATGTTGCCCCTGGATTTGGTGCAGAACTATGAACTGCCTATGGATGTGGCACAACATCTGGCCGAATCTTATGGTTGCAATGCCTATCAGGTGCTTTTCAAGACCACACAGAAGGCAAAGACTGCATCCTCACTTTCCTTGCATTAAGGCCGAGGTGGACTATGCCTGTCAAAGGGAATACGCTTGCCATCTGATCAGTGATTGCTCGTCGCTTACGAGTGGCTTTTGTGGATGCCTCGGCGGCTTATCAAATGCTACCTACTGTACTAGAGATCATGTCCAAGCACCTGTGTTGGGATCAACATGCTCAAGAGCAACAGCTCAAAGTTGCCGAAGAATTCCTAATGCATCAGATGGGTCTCGGCTCCGTTGTAAAGTACAACCCACCGTTCACAGACGAAAAGAAACCTTCGAAAGTATCGGTAAATCAAGATCCTTTAAAGAAGCCTGCCTTTAACTCCTATGAATATAGAAGACTCTTGGCCAAAACCAGCACAAATGCTGACATTCGATGCGAGAAACAAAAGGATACTGTCATTCATTCCATCACAACAAACGCCAAAACTGAGCAGGAAATATTAGATAGTAGCTCTGGGATTTCAGGAAATACAACTTCTCAAAAGGCAAACAACTCTGGGGTTTTAGGAGCTACAACTTCTGTGGCCAACTTTCAAAAGACATAGCTCAAGGAAGAATCTTTGATCCTGTTCAAAATGAAACTAAAAATAATTCAACCGTCGAAGCTAAGCAGAAAATAATTTCAGGACTTAATTCTTCTCCGCCGAATTATCAAAAAGTAATTTCTCAAAGTCACACACCCGGAAGAAACGTTGCTCCTGTCTTAAATGAAACTAAATCTACCAACCCAGAGAACTCTAAAGTGCAATCTTGCAGTGTTAGTTCCCCTGATATAATGGATAAACGGGCTCCTGACTCTCCTGCTAATCACATCTCCAAGTTCCTGGGTATTAATATTTCTCCAGTGAGCAATTTACGTTGCAAATCTAGAACTAAGTCCAGAAAAAGTGTTCTACGTGGAATGATGGAAGATACCACAATGGTAGCTAAATTAAAAAATGCAAGTCCCCTTAACAAAAAAACAGAAAACATTTATCCGCAACAAGCTAACCAAATTGGTTCAATTGCCTCAAATCCAGTGAGTGGTAGTGCAATTCCAGATACCAAACAGGGTGACCCAAGTGTATCCGCCCCCATTGGTAATATTAGTATTTCGAAAGGCATTGCTAAGCACACCATAACTGGAGCAGAGGTAATCAGAAAGGTAAATCAACAGGGCCAATCAGAAAGCTCTAAGAGTGGAGCTGATAATTGTGAAAGTTTAAGTTCGCCTGAAAAAAATCTTACTCCAGAAGCGTTGTCAACTCCTGTAGAAATGAATAATAGCCCTGATCGCAACTGGATGCCCAAAGAAATGTATCGTAGAAGACCCAATGATGAAGCTGCCAATGAACTGAGCTTTCCAACCATCAGCTCTTCCATAGTGAGAGATGGTAATCTCGATAGCGAAGATAAAGTAACCGTAACACAGGATATCGATTCCACAAGACTAAACAACCAACCAAAAAATACCTCTATGGGTCAAAACAGTACTGAAAAATTGCTTTCAAACGCAAAATCGACACTGCGAGAATTTCCTGAAGCACAGCTGCCCAAGGAAAGATTTTTGGAAAGGAGAGTTAAGGTTTCTAAATTAAGAAATCCTACACATATTCCAGAAACACTCAGTAAAGCTACTGCTTCGGTTCACGATTCAAAAGAGAACACATTCGTCATTCAATTAAAATCGAGGCACCTCCCACCTCCAGAAGAACAATTGTGCAAGGAGAAACAAATTGAAAGTGAAAGTGACATTCCAATCATCAGATACACTTCAAATAATTCAGATACAAACAGCAGCACTACTTTGTCAGTTCGCGATCAAAAAAGAATCATCTCTAATAGAGAGTATATGGAATTGCCTTTCTCTAAGGGGAAATCAACGACACTGCGAAATCCTTCAGACAGCCAGCTCAGCCATGGAAAATTTTTCATAAGGAAAATCAAGTATCCGCCGACTACTACGAGCACTCTCAACAATAATTTAACAAGCAATAATAGATCTGATTCAGCTTATGATCAAAAAAGGATATATATTGATCGAAAGTCTCCTTTCATAGCGAAAACGCCTGAAATGCGGTTGCAGTCTTTGCTTTATAAGGACAAACATTTTGAAAGGCAAAGCGAGAATCCACAAACTAAAAGTCCTTCTAACAGTAGCTTAAATATACATGAAGCATCCACCGATACACCTGCAATACACCATCAAAAAGGTCCTACTATAGACCCAATGTGTGCTGAAATTCCTTTCTTTAAGGAGGAAACAACAACTTCACCCAACCTTCCGAAAAGCAGACTCTTTAACAGGGAAGGCAAGGATCCCATCACCAGAAAGACAATCAACAGATCTGACGCAGATCCAAATTAAGATAACCCCAAAAGAAAATAGGTTTAAATTTTAATGTAAAATTATTTTTGAATCGCAAAATTTAAGTTAAGTCTATAAAGACCAGAAAAAATATAAAAATTGTCGGATATTTTTGCACTCGGATACATTGAAGCACTTTAGACATGATCGAGTGTCTTTATGTATGGATTGCATGAATATCAAACAAATAGAAATATGCAAGATTCTGAGAACTTGTCAATAAAAGTTAATATAAATTATATCGAAAAGCGTATTATTGGCTATAAACGGTATATAAATAAAAGTCCAGGAACAATATATAAATATAATATGGAAATTAAATGATCTTGGAGGCTAGTAAGGGCTGCATATACCTGAATTTATTATTAGAGAATTGGAAAACTTGTCTCGAGGAGTACATTAAATAAATATACAACAAAATATCTTAAAAATCAAAAATTAATAAACTAGTTCAAGTATATTATGTTAACTAGAAGTTGATTCAGAAGCAACTATATATCTGTATTATTAATTGGCTGTTTTATCAAAATAACTTCTCACTTAAAGAAATTTATGTTTAAATGTTTAACATAATTTAAAGTTGGTAAAACCAATCTAAAAATAAAACAAAAATTATTTAAAGCCATATTTATTCACATTTTGCTATAAAAAAGTCATTTGTGTAGCTAACGAGCGGCCATTAGTCAAAATGGGAGGCACATTAAACTCATCAGACACGGCGCAGACATCTTCTTTATAAGAATACCGCCCAGCCAGCCAATAAATAAGGCAATATATGAACGATAAGCATATACAGAAATGCGCCCATAACAATAATTCAAAATGGGAAAACAAAAATCGCTTCCGTATAACGTCAGCATCCCCCAAATCAATACAATTCCCAATTCACGAGAAAAGTAAATTTAGCTAATTTATTAAAAACAGACGGCAACAACAACGGCAGCGACAAATTGCCAGAGTAACGCCAATTGAACAACGGCAGAAAAATCGAAGCAAAAAGAAAATATTTTAACGACTTTCCATGGAAAATCGAAAACAAATGTGAAACTCATGTTATTTGATTTTTTTAATTTTTGTTATTGTTGTTTGCATATTAAGACACAAATTGCCAATTAAATTGTCAGATAAAATCACTTGAAAGAGTTACATTTAAGTACAACACATGTATCTTGTATATACATATGTATGTGTTAGTACAATTATTAAAATATAGTAAAAGAATACATTAATTTTATCGAATAAATATGTAATTTGGATAACATTTGAATTGATTGTTAGCCTATATTTAGTACATTTTGAGCAAGTTCGGTGGGTTAAAAGTTGATTTATAAAGACAAAAGTGTTTGGGTCAAGTTATATGAAGAATAGTTTTGATTACTGAACTATTATATTTGATCTGATATAAGATTGAATTTAAAATTATATCTAAGCTCAGAAACACCGTATACCTTCTTACCGTATATACTGACATTTTTGTTTAAACGTCTTTAAATACATTTTAAATTAGGAACACCTTAAAAATTCTTAAACTTTAAAAAAGTGAATCAATGTATTAGCCATGTTTAATATTATTAAAAACTATATTTTCAAAATAACTACAATAATTATTTAAATGATGAACAATCATTTAAGAGCGTTTTGATTAAAATAAAATGATTATAAAAAAAAACCTTGCGTTAGCTTTAAATCTTATAAAGAAAAGTGCTTTATTCTTCAGTCTATTCTTAGTAATTGAAGTTTTTTATTGAAAAAAATGTTAATACTAAAATAGATGCAATTTCTATGGTGCTAAAATGTAAAGTGAATTTAAATTATGAGCCCGTAAAATACTGCATTCATTTTAAATTTAACCTTAACACGCATTCATTACCAAAATAATGATATTTCCCCTACACGGCATGGTTAGGACTACTGTATGTGAGCACACTACAATAAACAATCCTATTAGGTCGGGCTTAATGTGAAACACTTTCACTTTCACTCCTTTCTCCGGCATTAAATTCTATCAAACTCTGCTATCGGCTGGTATTTTTATGCTGATTAGCTTCGTTAACAATTTACAGCACGCGAAACTATTTCAACAATTTCAACTTGAAACATAAATTGCCGGCATTCCGGGCCGTGCTTTGCTACAAAACGTAAGCTCCAGTGTTGGTAAACGCCCGGAGTCACTGAAAAATTTTAATAAGCTTCGCCGCGCACAGTTTGAGGAAGTGCTACGTATTCGTAATATAGAAAAATGCATGCCGTGCACACGCGAGTTTGTAATATTAAGAAAATTCCTTCTCGCCAGAAAACCGCAGCTATTAAAAAAATAAAACACACATACACGCACACTTATTTACTTGAATGCAGTGCTTGTTAAAATGCAGTCAAGGACATTTAAGAGAGGCGGAATAAGAACGCTTTAAAGCGCGAAACGTCTGCCAAAAAATAAATGAACAAACAAAAAAACTTCAGAAACACAAACATTTCCCTGACAGGAAGTATCACACAAAATAGGAAGCGAAAAAAAAATAGAAACGTCAAACGGAAATAACGAGAAAATAGTTTGCAATAAAATGTACTTTACTGTTCTCTCAAGTCTCCCTAATAGAGGAAAAGTAGGCGGTGACAGGAAGTCGAATTCATATGTGATTTACATTATATTATGTATATGTTGGTGGGTAAATGTAAAAGTTGTGTATGTACTTAAGAAAAATGTTTTAAAGTTATTTGAAAATGTGACCTTTTTTTGTTTGAATAAGTAGAGATAACAGTGTAATAGTACAGGATATGTTCAATGACTTTAACTAAGGCTTAAATCTTTTTGAATCATTTTAATCCTGAACAATAAACGATAAGGTTTTTTTACGTTTGAATCTTTAAAATTTTTTAATTAATAAAAACGTCAAGGGCTTTCATAATTTCTGTATATAGAAGAACACTTTTATTTTTGACGATTTTATCTTTTTTCCTGCAAAGGCAGACAAAAGTTGGCTTTCATCCAGTATGTGATATTATCATTTATTTCTCTGTAATTATTCTTACTAGACGAAAATAGCTTATTACCTTTTGTAGTTTCTAGTCTAGTGTCCAGATCGATTCCCCAATATTTGTAAGTAAATGTGACCCTTGGTTAAATGAATTTAAGAACCTGATCATTTTTATTCCCTATAAATAGATACATCAGCATACATTCCATTTTCCACAATGTCCCCAACACAACGAAGCACCAACTATAACTATTCGTTTGGATGCACACACTGTAATAATATTTTTCGCTTTACCATGCATAAAATCATAATATATCTTCAGATACAAGCAGTAGTACGAGTATCTACAGAACACGATTTGGTCATGTGCTGGGAGTGTGGGACAGAAGTGGCTGTAAAACAGCGAGTAAGAGCCAAGGACTGGCACATTGGGCCAAAACGATAAGTGACAAACATGTAAGGCAAACAAATGTATATTTTATACATATGACATGTCGAGGGGGCAACCGTGGGGCAACTGAGATGCACAACTGTCAGATAAGTGCGGAGAGCAGTTTGCAAAGCATCTTTGCCCGCAGGTGACAAGTTAAACGTCTTGTAAGCATTTGCATTTGTACACAACGAAAAGAAACAGAAGATACTCAACCTCTTGTGAGAGCACGATAAAAGAAAATTTGCTAAAAATAAATAAATAACTAACCAAAAGACAGCAGCAGCCAAAAGCACATACTTTATCTGCAGTTCACTTCGTTTTACGTTGTCTTCCTGGCCGAGAGGCCAAAAAACTTCAAAAGGGTTGTTGTTGCTTTTGGCTTTGGCTTAAAGCATATTTGATTATGTCATAAAATATGCTGAAGGATCTAGGCCCTCTGTTTACCAGGCAGGCAAAAGATAAATTTAAGAAATATGCAAATAAACTCCAGTCAACCCATCAACTCATTTCCAATTTCTTTCTTTTTCAAAATAATTTCTTCTTTTTAATACTACTTATATGCACAATATAGAATGGTGTGTTATTTACATATGAGAGCAAAGTATGTGTGTATGTTTCTAGACAAGAGCAATTGAAATTTCCATAGACCATACAACCATTTGGTCTCCTGATTGTTACTAATAGCAAATATAAATACTTTCTATTCTGAAGAGTTTTTCATAATTATAAGTGAAATTTTGGTAGATATGTACAATAAGGAATTCCATTGAAATTAGCTTACAATGATTTTAAAATATGTGATTGTTTACTACAGTTCTACATCATTTGTAAAATATTTTTGGTATAATTTACGTCATTTGTGTTTTATGCTTTGGTTGCATTCATAAACATTCCAAATAAAGTTTCTTGTACGTTAAAGATATAAAAGATACATTTATTCAAAGTAGTAGGCCAATTAACTGCCAATTATTTTATTACTGACATTTTACAATTTATTGTACAGAATTTAAAGTAAATAAACAATAAATGTAATTGAAAGATACTTGTTAAATATGCATTTTAAAAATGTATTCTTAATATCATAAGAAGAGCCAATCTGCCGTGACCCAAAAATCACTAAATATTTTGATGAGATTGCCATAAATTTAGTGATGCATGCTTTGTCTATTTAATTTATTTAATGCTTTTTTATTTAATTTAAAACAAATTTTTATTAAATTCTATAAGCTATAAACTTTGTTGAATCTCTCAAAATTTATTCTAACATTTTTAAACATTGGTTTAAAGACAAATGTTTTAATGTTGTCAGAGATTTATAGAACTCAACTAATTGACTTTGTTATGAAAAGTAAGATAGTTAAGTGATTAATTTAAAGAAAGACGTTTTCGAAATTAAGTAGGTCAACATTTGTAATAAAAATCAAAACGGAAATAATTAGAAAAATATTTTTCAAATTTTGTTTTGAGAACAAAATAAATGACACATTTCAAGGATAAATTAAACGTAAAGTAATGTAAGATAATTAATAAAACTCATTTTTATCCAACGCCTTTGGAATAAGATACGCTTCACTTACACAAATGTAATTCCAGTTGAGTGGAACTTGAAAATCCGCTTAAGTGCTGTTAAAAAAGTTCTTATACACTTGTGTCATAATTAAACGCACTCGCACTCGTAACACTTCATCTGATTGGGCGCCAGACCACAATGTTTTGTGTTCGATGTTCAATCAATTAATCATTGAGAAGCCCATTAAAAAGAGCTCATTAAATTATCAAAGCACTTACCCTTTGAAGGTATCTCGGCCAGAGTGGGCGATGCAGTCATCATTAGGAGCACAACGGATATGGCGTTGATAATGAGTGCGATGGCGGCTAAACGCCCATTGGCATGGGACCGTGGGCGTGGTCGTTGTCGTGGTCGTGGTCGCATGTTTGGGTCGCAAGTTTCGATAAATCTCTGCAATGGGCAATGGGCAAAATTGTACACGAAATTGCGAAAGGCACTTTCCTCGATAGGCACACAAAATATACAAGTGGTGCTGGATGGAACAGAGTTTAGTGGGTGGATTAGGTGGCGTTACTGCTGGAAGCAAACGTTTTCACCTTTAATCACTTAAATGGCGCGTAATCAACAGCAACAATAGCAACAACAACAATAGCAACAACAACAGCAACAACAACAACAACGAGAGCACTGCAATCAACACCAAACGCCGCCGACAGCATTGAAATTGAGCGTCATGATGGCAAGGATGATGACGTGCGGGCTTGCCAGCACTTAACGGTGAAATGGAGGCGGCAATGGCGACCCAACCCGGATCCGGATACGGATGCGTAGCGTTTTCAAGCTAAAGTCTAAATACACTCTTGTTGTTGTTGTTCTCCTTTACTGTTGCTTGTTGTTGCTACATAGTTTGGCTGTAGCTTTTTGACTCTGCCAACGTTTGTTTGTTTGCCTCTGTGTGTGTGTGTCTAAGAGGAGAGGTTATTGGGTGGTTGGGTTGGTAACTTGGTTTGTTAGGCTGTTGTCGAGTTAGCCAAGTACATTTTGAGGCGTTGTTTTGACGCGTTTCTCCTTGTCTTTATTGTTGTTGTTTCTATCGTCTAGATTAAGTTGAGACAATTAAATGAAATATACTTAGACAGCATTTAGACAGTAATTTGATTTTGTGCCTTGACTTTGATTGCGTCGCTTAACTTTGAACAAACGATTTAAAGCTTACTGAGTTATGACTGAATTTATTGACAGACCTGTTAACTTTGAGTAGATTTGTTCTTATTTTTGGCGGTGGGCGAATTATTAAAGCAAATGTAGAGCGGAGATTTAGACTTGGAGCTGGTTTAAATTTCTTTAGATTGATGGAATATTGAAATTTTGAATATTGTAGGATAGCTGTTAATTATCTAATAATTAATACAAGGTTTCAATTCCTTTTTTCAGATATTAAGAATTCAGATTTTCTGATGATAATAATTTAAAATGTTTGAATTAATTTAAAGTGGGAAACAGTGAATTACTTTGATAATAAACAACTATTTTCATTTTCTCCTACGAATTTCAAATATTTTTTAAAGAACGATATATTTGATCTATAAAGGATCTTAGAAAAATCGGCTTTGAGCCAATCTTCTAAGACCCATTTTTGCAATGTCCATATAAGGTTAAGGTCTCCAATAACTATTCAACCGATATATTGTTGTAGAATGTATGGAAATATATGTCAAATTAAGATTGAACTTAAATAAACTATGGAAAAGACGGGCATATGTTAAATGTTTTAAGTTTTAGCTTAAGAGGTAAAAAATCTCCAGAATTGCTTGTGGCTCAATTTCTTTTCACAGCAATTTGCGATGTCAAGCTGTCGTCGCTATGTGCTTGCCAGCAAATCAAGTTTGACAAATGAAATGATTACACAAAGTAAACACAAAACCACCTGTCAGAGAGAGGAGCTTAAAAAAAACTTGCCCAAAAGCCAAATAAAAACCTAAACGAAAATGTAGTGCAGAAAATGGGAATAAATGGAAACGTGGAATGGGAAAACGACTAAAGGATTGGGGTAAATATAAAAGTCAGTAGGTGGGGAAGGAAGCAGCAGCTGAAAACATGGCAACATTTTACAAGCGGAAAGCCAAAGGAATATTATAAGGAACAACACCGATTGCCGACAGCAAAATACCAAAACCCAAACGAGCCACACCGCACCACAGTATTCCGCACTGCACCGCACCATACCGAAAATGCATGCCTGCAAAATGGCAATGGCAACACTTCCGCTTCCGGCGCTGCAGGCGTCATCGCACAGTTGGCAAAACGTTGAGCAAACTCAAAGGCAGCGCCGACAGACGAACCCGAAACATAACAAAGCTTGTTAGTGCTCGTCCCCATAGTGCTGACAACAACATCAACAACAACAACAACAACAACAACAACAACAACAACAACTACAAGAATGCGAAACAATTTTTGAAACTTTGTGTTGCATTTTGGTAGACTAGCAAATACTCTACGCGGGGAAAAATAATTCTTTAATTCAAGATTAAGATTCTTGAGTTCCGCTCGAATTAGGTAAGTAATTCAGACTATATATAAACAAAGAGGAACCCCGATAAACAAAATATTTGCTGAGTAAAATGGAAAGCTCTGCCTTAATCAAGAATTTCGTTTGAGATAATGAGAGATCACCTAACTATTTGACACTGTGTGGATTAAACTCATCTCGGAAATCATGATTTATTATATTCTATGTACCAAAGGCTGTAAATTCTTATAATGCAGTTATTGCTTAAAAACCTCACTTGAAGCAGAAAATTGATAATTATAAAAAAATTAATTTAAAAATGCAATCAGGTATTATGTTATTGGGATCGCAATAACTAGATGTAAAATATTAATTAAATCCTTAACACATGTACAATATCAAATTATGAAAAAATAATAGATTTAATATTAAAGAACATATGTCTGGTTTATAGGCTATTTAATAATTAATGCTACTTTTATTTTTTTCTACTTTGCGCAATTCTTTTGTATTAAAAATACAGCAAATTTTAAGTAATATCATTATAACTAAATGTAGACTATTGGAATACAGCATTTCTGCATTGTTATTTCAGACTTTAAGAAAACTTTTAATGGCTGTATAAAAAAAAAAATAATACATCAGTGATAAATTGATCTGTTAAAACTCTTTAAGACCTTGTCAGAGTTGAAAGAGTATAAAAACAAAAGCCTCTGGGCTAAAGTCCAGACATGAAAAATGGCGACGAAATGTGCAAAAATTTTAAACGCTTTTAATATTAAAGCATTGGGATAAAGAGACACAAAGGGACAAGAAGGCAGCTCAATGTTGCCACCGGAGGTGGGACAAC
Organism: Drosophila testacea; assembly: GCA_035043265.1. Classification (NCBI taxonomy): domain Eukaryota; kingdom Metazoa; phylum Arthropoda; class Insecta; order Diptera; family Drosophilidae; genus Drosophila; species Drosophila testacea. The sequence continues at coordinate 1,009,513 of JAWNND010000826.1, read as the reverse complement.
CAACAAAATGCAACACGGCAGAAACTATAAAAAAAAGAAACAACAACAAGAGCAACAACATTTGGTAGGCATGCGGAGCATGCAAAAAGCCGCGGCTGCATGAGAATACAACGACAAAAAGTGTGGGGAATATAAAAAGAAATAAAGATAGAAAATCCAGAACAGGCAAGGCAACTAGCTCAGTGCCTCAGGTCCAGGGCATGAAGTTCTTTTTTGTTACTTTTAATGGTAACTGCATTCTACGGACTCCAGAACTGGAATTCATTGGTAGATCCCATGGCCAGTATGCTTTTGGCCCTCTTCGTGACGAAAATGTTTCGCTTAACTGGATTTTCAAATATTTATTGCAACAAATTATTTTGCTGGTTACATGTCTCCTGATCCCTTTAATTCTTTTCCCCTCTCTGTCTATCACAGGCCACAGTTTGTGAGTAGTTTTTATGGCCATTTAGTTTGTTTCATTGCAGCACCAGGATTTGCAGTTGAGTTGAGTTTTTGTGGTTTTTTGCAAACAATCCTGAACAATTTAGGTAATAGCAAAAAAAATGTTATTTGGTGTGAATAAACATAAATTAAGATGTTAATACAAAATAATATTAATACAAAGAACAGTCTTAAATTAAATAACAAAAAGAACATTTTGTTTTGAAGTCCTCTCTCTATCAGTATTGTATTGATTATTTTTAAATTTCCCGCTCACACTTCGCCTAATAACTAACTTTACTTTCTTATCACTTTCGCATATCAATTCCCTCTCCTCTTTGTATTGAGACAAAGTTTTACAGCGCAAACAAACAAAGAAACATACATAGATGTTGGGAAATGTTTTTAGAAAATTTATAGTATGTATTTGCAGCAGACACAAACAGAAACATAAACAATTTCTAATTACATCAAATTAAGCGCACACACACGTTGCAAGTTGAAGTTGAGTAACGGGTTCCGGTTGCACACGGGCAAAACTTTCACTTGATGCGTTCAAAACTTTTGCGAGGGCTGCCAGAAGCTGACAATTGATGGCAACACTGGCAACAACGACAACGACAACAACAAGAACGGCGACAACAATGCGACGAGCTGCATTTCGTGTGAAATCGTTTGATAACGTTGCTTAACGTAAGCCTCAACGTCAACGTCAACGTAAAGACGTAAACAATTCGCGTTTAATCGCAAAAGTCGCGTTAAAGTTACACTCAAATATTTTGGTTCAACTGCGAGCACATTTAACGCATAACCGTCCGCACAGAAGGAAAACCGATGCACGACTGAACGTGTATGGCGTTGACTCGATTGGTGGAAATGCGGAGGTCTCAAAACAAACGAACAGTTCACTTCGTTTCACTTCGTGTCGTATTCGTGTCACAGTCGGCTTTTCGAATTTCGAAATTGTTATGGTAAGAGAACCTTTCGTAACAAAATAAAGAGCTAGACTGGAAGGACTCGCAGCATTCGTTTCAAACGAGAGAGACTAAGCGGCAACCGAGTAGAAGAAGTTCAATATTTGCCTCAGTTGCTTAGTGGCCGTTGATTGGTTACCTTAGGTTAGTTCTTAATGCGGCGAATGCTTCGTATACTCATTAAGAATAGTTATTGCGAAATAATAGGATACCCAACTTGAATTTTAGACAGTAAAATAAACTTGGTAATATCTAACAAAACTTCTGCATCTATTATCCTTATCTTCCAGGTAGATACTTTCCGACTATTCACACTTCCGAGATTTTTTCTTATTTAGAAGATATTTATACTCTATGTCGCACATACTTATATCGCCTACAATTTTACAAAATATCTCAAATAACATAATAAAAGTTAACATATAGTTTAAATATTGGTTAATAAAATTTAGGTTTTTAAAAACCTTTTATGTGTTTTTTATATTTCATAAAATTATTTGATAGGTGGGAAATATCTATTGACAATAAAGATACTGCATTATAGTTCTGGTTTAAATATCTGTTTCTACTCAGAAAAATTTTAATATCGTTAAGAGTTGTACATTCTAGTCAAATTTAGTCAAATTAGTAAGCAGACTAAAAAATATTTAATTTGTCTTATCTGCAATGGACAACAAAATTGTTGCATAGCCAGAGCCACTGCCAACAGGCTAGTGGCAAAAGTGGCAACCACAATAAAATTATTTCACATACGCAACGTGGGCTGACATCATTTAGATAAACATAACTCGAATAACTTGAACGCAGCTAGAACGAAAACTAAGGCTGGCAAGTACAACAGAGGAAAGGCCTTTGTTTCAAGTCCATACGAAATATTTAAAGCAACTGCTGTTGCGAAAGCTTGACCAACATTTTATCAGAGAAAAGCGGCAACAGTTTTCCTCAGCCAGGCATCATTTTTCACCAGAACCAAAATATAAAAAAGGGACCAACAACAGGGCAACGAGGAAAAGTTGATGACGACGATGATGATGGCAACCAACAACGTTGACAAACGGCAACGTCACAACTTGGGGTGTCGAGGTCAGCTGGGAAGCTGACCCTCTGCATCCTCCCCTTCCTGAATAGTATTTTGGGGATTGTTTGGATGTGTGAGTGTCTGTCGAATCCATTTCAAAGCGCATTAAAACGTATTAAGAGGCTTAGCACAAGTCTGTACATTTAGAAACTTTATACTACAGCAAAACTCTTTTTTTTTATTTTTTGTTTAAAATTTATTAAACAAAAAAAGTTAACACGGCTTTAAAATTTAATAATAAATATTTTAAGTTTTAAATATTGTAGAAGCCGAAACAGAAATTGGAGTAACTACCAAAACTCTTCAATTTTTTGTTGTTTAAGAATTTTTATATAAAACAAAGTTTGCCTGGCTTTTACATTTGTTAATAAATAATTTTAATTTTTAATATTGTAGACATGATTGTGATTGAGTAACTACTTTTATTCAAAAGATTGTTTTAATATTCACTGACATTGAAGGATAGGTAGAGATATATTAAATTATTAGAAAGCTCTTTATAAAGTTGACTTACAGATAGTCAGATGTTTATAAAATAAAAAATACAGTAAGCTACAGTGGAGCAAGCTCGACAGTAGAAGACCCAGTACTTTTTGAGTGCAAAGCGTTCACTATTGTTCTTCAATAATGCGTACCAAACAATAGATGGCGCCACTACGAAGTTAATAAACACAGAGGTCGCTAGCGTCTCTTCTTCTTCCTTTTGCCTGTAACATTGTTAGTTGAATAACTTCCGTGTTTACCATCCGAATGGAATAAAATTTTCTGGACTGGTTCGGATCATAGTGTATATTATATAAACCAACAATCAAGGCGCTAACATTAAAGGGGCTTCTTTAATTCGACTTCGAAATTTTGTGTTTCAATTTCCGGTGGCGGAGGCAAAAATCTAAAACAAACTTGATCAAGGGGAGATATAGATGAACCTACATACCAAATTTGATGTCTCTATCTGTTATAGTCTCTGAGATCTAGGTGTTCATATATTCGAAATTTCGATCAGCCGTATACTATCCGTTTATTATCCGATCCGGATAAAACTTTCAGGACAGGATTGGACTATAAAGTTTATCGTGTGTGCCAAAAATCATATCGCTAGCATTAAAGGTGCTTTCGTTATTCGACTTTAAAATTTTGTTTCAAATTTACGGGGGCGGAGGGGGCGTGGCAAAAATCTAAAACAAACTCGTTTAATGCAAGCTACAGATGAACGTACATGCCAAATTTGGTGGCTCTAGCTCTTATAGTCTCTGAGATATAGGTGTTCAAAAAGGGACAGACAGACGGACAGACGGACATGGCTATATCGACTCGGCTCTTGATGCTGATCAAGAATATATATACTTTATGGGGTCTGCCACGCCTCCTTCTGCCTGTTACGCACATTTTTTTTTGCACAAACTTAATAGACCCATTTGTACTTTTTTAAAGTACTGGGTCTAATAATTTTGCGTCATTTTATACCAAATGTTATTTCTTGACTAAAATTTAATTTAATTTATTTTGAAACAGAGTAAAAAAAACTTAATAAAAAATCTACATAAATATATATTTAAGTTACATTGACATTGGTGGCGTTCACTAGCACACATCGATGACAATGGAATTTTTTGATGTTGATGCTGAACGGCAGAGTTGGGCAATCATGATGCAAAAATTTTGTGATTATGGTAGATGAGAATCCATCACATAAAAATTATGTTAGAATTCTCTGACTGTGTTGATTTGTTATCGATAATATACTTTTTAAGGCAAAAAGAACTAGAATTTAAGTTGAGATGTTGGCGGAGGGTGTGGTTCTGTATAAAAAAAGAGTAGATTCTACTTGTTAAAAATCAAAAAATCATGAAAAAGGGTTTTATAATATTTGTATTCTTACGTCGTTGCCTAAATTTCCATCAAAATCGTTCACTTCACACAAATTTTATGATTTGTGCTGATGAACGCGACCATTGTTTTAAAAAGCAGCTTCTATTAATATCTTTAAAGATTCCTGAAAGTCACTTGTGGTAGACTTAAATAAAATTTCTACTTATTTAAATTTTTTTTATACATCTCTATTCGATAGTTAGCTGAACGTATATTATTTATTTGTCTACATATATTTTTGGCTCGGATTTCTTTTGGCTAGAACTTTTATTAATCCTCTTGGTGCTAGCTAAATCTCAAGTTGGACAATATCTTTTGAAAATAAAAGAAAACCGACAAAGCTTTGGGGATGTGACAAAGAACAAATCCTATCTTTGTGATCCCTGCACCACTACCTCATCTCCCATTCCCCTTTCTTCTTTAAGGACACCCTCCGGTACGACATTTAGCCGTATTTGAACGGTGTCACTGCTGCTGTCGTGAATGAAACGACACCCAAAAGTGCGGGCATTAAATGAAAGTTGCACTTTCTTTTCCTTTTTCGTTTTCTATTTTCTCTTTTTCTCCAATTGACGTAAATTGCAAGCGCATAAAAAAGTGATAAGTATGGAGGGGGTAATGCAATCCTTTCCGTTGTTGTTGTTCCTGCATTCGCCTTCAGCATAACAGCGCCCAAGTGGCAAGTGTCAATTGATTTCTAGGGATGTGGCACTGTCCGTGTCACACTCTGTGTGTGTTTGTGTGTGTGTGTGTATGTGCGTATGCTTAAAGCGCATTAGCAGCAAACACAACAGTAAGAACAAGAAAGTGCGCTGATTGCATTAAAAGCGCAAATAGCTGCTAAAACTCAAGAGCTTAGCAAATATGCAATACCAATAGAGAGGGCAACAGCCAAGCCACTTACTGAAATGTGAGACAAACACAAAAGCAAATTTCACTCATATATGTGGCCCAATAAAGTCGACCAACTGTCAAAGTCTCTAAAGTCTGTCAGGGTACTTAGACAAGCTACAGTTGGCCATGACATTTTCTCTATCCCCTCCTCATTGCCTCATTTAACAGACGTCTAGAGTCTAGACCCAATATTTTGCAAATTTTTGTCAGGCCTTTGTTACATTTGCCTTTTGTTGTGTCTCTTTGCAGGCTCCGAAAGAACTCAAACTGATTTGCGATGCATTTAAAGTCAAAATACGAGTATTAGCAAAAGGCTGACCAAATAGCTTCAATGGCCGCCTATTAATGGGCCAGTTTCTAATTTATTCTACTGATGAAGATTTTTTTAGCTCAAAGGTAACTTTAAATTGAACACATCTTAAATTAAGTTTTTTTTTCAGGGAAGAGTCCAGAAATTAATTACTTTTAAAGACCGCATGCAGCTCACACAATATTTTACAGATGTAGTCATTATAAAACACAGTTTCTTAAAATAAAAAAAACAAATACGGTTAATATAGTACCCTAGAACCGTGGATTTTAATTTCATTATTTTGAAAAACTGGAAAGTATCGTCGAGTTTTAATTCTACTATAATTATTTTAATTTTCACAATTTTAGAGAAAAATTCGGTTGTTTTGAGAAATGAATTTATACTTGAATTACAATTAAATTAAGCTCAAGAAAATTTATACTGACAAATTCTATGTACATATCTTTTGATACTACCAAACAAACATTATAATTTCCAATTAAGCGATCCTCTTTTGTTTCCACAATACTTGCAAATTTATATGAGTATTCGACAGGTACAAATAAAATTCTTTTATTTTTACCTCCATTTCAATTAAATGGATGTTGCAGATTTCGTTCCACAAAAACTTCAAACTCTTCAAACTCAAATAAAAATAAATCTCAGAACAGTTTTGTGTGTCGGACACAAGTCCACACTTAAATAAATCAGATTAATGTGTACTTAATATTTGCCATTAAGTTTTTATTACATTCTCTCTAGACACACGCACGCACACACTCTCACACCCACAAACACACACTCAGGTAGTTGAGAGGCAAACTGGTACATAAATTTGGAAAACCCGTTAAACCCAAATAAAATATGTCAATTGGTTCCGATTAAATAAACGGTTTGGTGTGCCCATCATTTATGACGATTCTGAAGGGAGGATTTCTTTTGAGAGGGAGAAGCAGAGTTGAAAATGTATGTTAAATACATTTTCTGCAGAGAATCTGTGAAAGTTATGATGTAAATATATTAGTAGCATACTTTTAAGGGCAGAATAATCGCTGCCCATATACTCAATTAAAACAATGTGTATTTAAAATCTTCATTTAATCTTTTAACATTTAAGAAGGTGAAGTTTTTCATCCACTGCACTAAGCTAAGCCAAACTTTAAGGTAAAAGGTTAAAGTAAAAGGGTAGAAACCAAAACTAGATCCAAGTTCAGATTTGGCCAACGCTTTTGTGGCATTAACCAGTCGAGTTATGCCAGGCATTTCCTGTGTTTGGTTTTTACAACTCGACGCGCGGACTTCCTCTTTTATTTCTGAATAAATCGACCGCCCAGCGTCCGTGTATTTTTCAATTTTATCGGTAGCAATTTTCAGTCGCTTTTCCGCCGTGCTCTTCGATGTTGTCGGACCTGTATCCATACGTACTGTTGCATACGGTTTGTTCTTGGCGTGTTTTCTGTGGCATGCTTTGTGTATTTGGCTTGCTGCTACGTGATTTATGCATTGGTGATTAGTACCCTTCCATGGGAGGTGGTCGTAATTGTGTCCGATTTGAAAATCAATGCCAGCAGAGCAACAGGAAACGTCAAACACTTCAGAGTCTGCAAAAACAATATGCTTAAGTGGCAGTTGTGTAGCATGCAACAGACGCAAGAGCAAAGCGTACTATTAGCAGCGTGTGTTGCCATTGTTATCGTTGTCATTGTCAACAATAATAACAACAAGTGTAGCTGTAGCAGCAACAACAATAACGACAACAATAATATGGCCAACAACTATTTTACCAACAATGCTTGGCCAACAACAAACAATATCGAAAATTTCTATTCACGGACAATATATGGTTCCCCCACCCCTTCGCATTGACTTTAAGATATTGCTAATAGGACATTGGTATGTTGCCACGCCCCCAGCTATAGATCTTCGTGTGTTCAAACAGTGACTGCGATAATGGGCTTTATAGATTTTGAATGCTACAAATGGAGTATTTATGATAACTTAAAGACTGTTTTTTGGTTTTACAAAGTTTAGGAATAAGGTAAGCTAAGAAGAAACTTTAACTGAGTTTTCAGAATTTCCTCTTAATAAATTTTCATAAAACCATAGAGTGTACGACAAAGAATTGTATCACATTTAGTTAAAAATGTGAACAACTTCCAGTTCGAGAGTAACTTCCAATAAATATTTGAAGCGTACAAGGTACAATAATAATAATTAAATAGAATTCATTTTTCCTGGTTGAACATTTGTGATAAACACTTTCTCTTAAATTTTAACAGATAGTATTATTTTAGTAGTCCAAGTGTTCTGCACTATAAGTACGATTCAAAATGATTGCTATGCACATAGTTTCTTCTCTTGTTTTCTTACTATCTATTATTACTATTTATTTAAGTATAGTGACAGATATTCACTTTATTGATTTCAGAATGTCTTGTAGTTCCCACTGTGCGCATAAGGCAAGTGCAACACATGCATAAATTAAGCATCGTAGGGAGAATTGCTTGATTCGATGGATGGGGAAATGGTAACGAGAAAGTGGCATATGGCGGTGGCAGTGGCATGTGGCGGTGGGTGTGGGTGTGGGTGTGGGTGTGGGTCAGGTGAAGAAGGTGGGTTGACTGTTGGTGTTGTTGTTCAAGCGTGCATGTTCCCTATTATAGATACAGTCAGACATTATCAGCACCAATAGCCATACACACATTCACATAGACAGGTATATGCATAAAACATGTCTCGGCACAGTGGCAGCAAATTGAATCAATAATATCCAATCATGGGTTAACAATGCGAATTGATTTCAAGGCAAGCATGCCACATGCTCGTAGGGTATGTAGTATACTCGTGTCCCAGCCATATGCAAACATGACAGCCCAAAGATAACAACAACAACAACAACAACAACAGTTTGCAACAACAGCAGCAGCAGCAGCAGCAGCAGCAGCAGCTGCAACAATTGGCCGCAAGTCAGAGCCCTTTTAGCCTTCATGCTCGGAACTACTTCATCTAACAAGTGTTCATGTAAATATTAATTAAGTTTTGGCTTATGTTTTTGTTGCAGACAGGACATGACCATAGACTCTATCCTGCTGCAGGTGTAAGCATATGTATGATATCAGCAATATTAGTTGCTTTGTTAACTGCAACCTTTAGCCTTTGTTTAATCAACTAACTTAGGCTGCATCTAAGTATCTCGGGGAATGTCATTTCATTCAATTAGTTGACAGAGAGTTTCATTTAATTTGACACTAATTTGCAATAGACTTATTTGTAGTCATTGTTTTCCTTCTTCGTCTTCTTCCTCTTGTTGTTGTGGTTATTCGCAAGCTTGTTTGTTGATTTTCGACAGACACTGTACAAAGGCAAATAAATAAGTTATCGGTTCAAGGTGACTTTGCCTCAAGTTTATAAGTTAATTAATTTACTAAATTTCAAGTACTATATATGAACATGTTACTCTTTACTTAACTCACTTACCAGACTGTAAAGTTTATTTAAATTGAATATGTTTTGTATCTCGCTTGTATGCTTGAACTTATTATTAAATATAAATGAAAGCCTCTACTCTGTTTTATGACAAACAACAAAAATGACAAAATAATTCCAATAGTTTTAATTACAATATTTTACAAATACGATTATTTTTTTGATGTGCATTTAAAGTATTTAAATACAAAAAAGGTGATCTAGTAAAAAATTTTGCTAATTTTGTAGTATTTAAATTAGTTATATTAAATTCAGTTATATTTGACTTATTCATTTAAACGTTAAATATATTTATGCATGTATAAATTTATAAATTTTTGTATTATGAAATTTAATATTATCTTTAAACTTTAAATAAAAAAAAATGATCAAGAAATTGAACTAAGTTGATTGGAATATAAGTTTTCCAAAATTTCTAGTGAATTCCTTGTTCAATTTGAGTTAGCATAATTGAATATATGGAAGAAATTCCTTACAAAAACGTTATTGGCATATAGCTTTTAATCCAAGTTAATTTTTGTACCCTTCAAAACGATATCGACGGCATAATGTCATTTATGTATATTTGAATAGTAGAACTTTGTTAATATTGCCATTATTGAAACTATTCATCCAATTTGAGAGCTTCAATTCAATTTGTGTGTCAGTTTAGTGCAAAACTTTCAAAGGACCATAAAAATTATACCGACTACAAATGCAATTTGTAAAACTTTAAGTAGCAAATGGTGTCGCCAACTGCCGCGAACTGAAACTAAAACTTTTCGCATTTTCATTACAAGTTTTGTTAAAATCTTACACTTTTTCACATACAATGCAACCTCAATTCAAGATTGTGCATCTACAGAATTTGCTGAAACATTTCATGGAAATGCAATGAATATTTATAATCTTAAACGAGTTTACTAATTGACGCACAATTAAATATAATTGAAAGATTAACATTTCAGTTTGCCAGCTCCATTGCTTGGAGGGATACTCACTCGATTAATTGTAGAACTGCGTCCAAAAGGCTTTGATATTATTTGAATATTGCAATTAGGAATGTAATAAACAAAATCTAAAGAAGTGCAAGAAATTAAAAGTTTAAATTAATTTAATTCTAGCCTTATGATAAATTACAGTCTTTCCTAAATATTTGGCTTGTTAAATAGCTCAGGGCCGATAATTTATTCACAAATTGTTGCTGAAGTTAACACAGGTAATATAATCGCTTTAATCTTGAGTTAATATTTATATTTTTAGATTTGAACAGATTAAGGTTACTTTAACTCTATGATTATTATGTGGAATTCCTGTTTTATTTTTCGAAATTATGTAAATAAAAGACAAATTAAAATTATTTAAATTTAAAAATCAGTTTTTTAAAAAAATTTTTGCGACAACAGGGACTGCTTTGAAATATAAAACAATTTCAAATCAGTTTTGTAAAAATTCATATCAGATCCATTCAACTGTCAGCTGCAAAGCAACTTTCACATTTCGAAACGGAATTAAATGAACAAGCGAATATTCGGCTTCCAACTGTAAAATACAAGTAAACAAAAGTTGCATCTACTCGTGTATACTTATAATAATAGATCTTACTTATAACACTCAAACTGTTTTAGCTATAATAATATTCGAAGATATATCATGGGTTACGATCTATCGCTGATCATTGGTCATGTTGATGAGGAACTTCTGTGTCCTATTTGTGCCGATGTGCTGGAGGAACCGATGCAGTCCTCATGCTGTGAGCATGCCTTTTGCCGTTTTTGCATTGAAAAATGGATGCAAGAGAAGCAGATCTGTCCTGTGGATCGTTCGGATTTGTTGCCCATCCATCTAGTGTCCGTATCACGGCTGATGCGCAACATGCTCGGCCGTTTGAAGATCAAGTGTAGCTTTGCGGAGAGTGGATGTACGGCGGTTCTTCCCCTACATGAGTTTCGCAACCATGTGGCACATTGCCAAAACAATCCCAAGTTGGTGGTCCTGTGCAACAAGGGATGTGGCATGAAAGTTCCTAAGGATGAGCTCTCAAAGCACAATTGTATATTTGAATTGCGCGAACAGCTGAAGGAACAGATAAGCGAGATTACAGAGCTGAGGGACCTGCAGGCGCACCAGGAGAGACGCCTCAGTGAGCACCGGAGTGAGCTGGAACTAGTTCAATATTATATAAACGCGCTGCGTTCAACGAATCCCGTTATGCGTAATGTTGGTGACCAGCTGGACCGTTTCTCCCTGATGAGCTGGGGCCGTAACCTGCCCCTCTCCACGGTTCGCAGTTGGGGCAGCCTCATCTCCACGCCCGACCAGCCCATGAACATGATGGTGCGTGAGGGATTGCTAGCCACTGCATGTCCCTTACATTTAATGAATGATATGATGAGCTGCTGCTACGAGGATAACTGGCCAGAAGGATTGGCGACACTAGAGATGCGTCGCTTAAATCTACATCATCTGGCACAGTTTGTTACACGGATTTTGCCCATCTCCGTAACTGAAAAACCATGCGTCGTCATCCTCCGTGGCGAAAATATTCACATGCCCGAGAATATGCGTCCAGCTTTAGGCATCATCATGGTCTTTATTGATAGCGTCGATGTGACGCGCTTTGAATCGATGTGATCTCACAACGACTACCTTTGAGTCTCGGGAGTTGTGTTAGTTCGGTCAAAATTATATTTGGATCAAAAAATTAGCTACAAGTTGTTCTTTAGAGTTTACTTTATTTTGAGATTGGGCTACGCACTTAAACAATGTTGTTTGTGATACAAATTTAAACATCTATATTTCGACTAAATTAAATTAATCTAAATTTCGATTAAACTAAATTAATCTAAATTAACCTGTTGCCATTTCTTGGTTGGGAAGATTGAGCACGGAACCCTTTGATATGCGAAAATTTAATAATATTACTTTCAAAATTGTATATTAGTCAAGTTTGGTTACGATTTTTACAATTTATAAATTTCTATAGTTCTATTAAACTAAACTTAAGTCGAAACTAATCTTTTATTTTACAAATTTTAAGAAAGAACTAGTAAAAATACAGCGTGGAAAGTTGAATCTGACGTTCCTAATATCTTGGCTCTGATTTTCAATATACAAATAATTCTTGATTGCTACTTAAAAACTGTCATCTACAAATATTAGATTAAATTGAATGAAACTAATAATTAGTTTGAATACCCTGTACGTTGTTATGAGAAACTGCTGAAATAATATAATTGCATGATGGCTTAGAAAAGTCTACATTATTCAATCTTTAAGATGTTTTAAGTATTGATACAGAGCGTTAGAAATTGTGTGTCTTTTTTATTTTTGGAAAAAGTCTAGTTAATATCTCATATAAATAATAGATAATTGTAATTTAATGTTCAAAACTTAAATACATTTGACACAATATGTTATGCACCATTTATCTACTTTTGAAAAATTGTCGCTTAAGTTTTTATCTATAATCGTTAATCTCTCACACACATTTGCACAATGCTATTTTTCCCTTTTTTGGTTTAATTTTACAAGGTAGAACGATTTACATGTTTAAGTATTTTCCATTTATTAAAGCCAAAAAATACTTTTGCATATTCATGGCTTCATGTGCAGCGGAAGTTATATAAATCTGAAATCTTGTGGCTCAAACAGAAGGCGCCTTACATTGCAGTGTTGTCATCGTTCTCGTTGTTGTTGGGCAAACAATAATTTACCAAATTTTATTTATAAAGTGAAATTTTAACAAATTAACTGCGAATGTAAAAGCCACAAAACTAACAAATAAACTATCCCTGCCCCTTTTGCCAAACCAAATGCTTTGCCATTGAATATCGTATGAATAGTAAATTTTGCACAAACACTCAAGAACACACAAGCATGCTTGCAACAACATATTGTAATGGCCAAATATTTACAGTATATCAACTATATAAGCAAACAAACACACACATACCGATGCACACCTACACACAAGCACAAAACTGACAATGACAATTTCTGTATGTAAGTTTGAATTTGGTTTTAAATTTCATTTCGTTTTGGCATCCGTTTGGGTATAAATTTTCATGTTTTCCCTCAGTTGGCATTTTTCATTGTCCACACACTAGTTGTGACAACTGTACACAACTATCTTTCGTTATTCATTCGGACTTCTGTCAAACTTCTGAGCTTCGTTGAATTTCAATTCCATTTTTCTATACATTCAAAGTGTGAAAAGTCTCCCAGTTGCTTATCTTCCAGAACAGCTGCTACTGGATCTCACAATAGGTTTATGAGTTTACTTTGAATATTTGATTTGAATTTCACTTCTGAACTATCAAATTTTGTAGGAGCGAATCCGTTCTACAACATTCAGTTGCATGAGTCTTAAAAAAGCTTTATGCATGAATACAAAGGAATTATGAATTTCACTGCAATACACAAAAACTTAAGATTAGGTAACACACTACGTGCTACATGAGTCTAAAGAGAATTTGAAAATAATATTTAATCTTTATATACAATATATTTAAAAGCACAATAATCATAATTAATCAGCTGTATGAATTACAAGCATGTTTACAGAACTATGATAAGAAAATCAAATTTACACTCTAAACAATAGGTGATATTCTAGTTATCGCTTTCAGCTAGTGTCATTATTAATTTACTATCGCATTTAATGACCTTACATCTCAGTTGCAACTTATTTATGGCTTCCTTAGAACTGCTAAATTTTATATTAACATAACCACATTGACCGACCTGTCAATTTTAGTTGATGCGTATTAGAATATTATCAACAATTTTCGTTTGACTTCGTTTCGATACAACAAACTGAACTAGACAATCTAAAGCACACCCAATGAACCAGGCTAATTTAATAAGTCAGACACCACACACACACACGCACACGAAGGCATAGAACAATATTTTTCCAATTGAACTAACGCCATATAATGAAAATCAACACTTCCGGTTAGCTAGACATCAACGCAGAGAGACGAAGGACATTCACCACAACTAACAACTACACTTACAGAGCACACAAATAGGTACATACATACGTGTGTGTATTAGTGTAACGAGCTACAAATGTTTACCGCAAAATGTATATTTGCATTTATATTTGTTGTACTCGTCGTGTTGTCATTTCATTGCAAAAAGCGAACGTGACACATTTGCTTCTAGTTGTCAGCGATGTCGACTTGGTCCCTTCACTCACATCTCACGATTATCATAGGACTCTTCTCTATCTACAGAGCTTATGTGAGATGGAAAAAATAGATACGATGTTGTGATAACTACAAGGAGCTACTTTTTTTACACAAGGGACAATAATTTAAGATTCTATATATTTAATTATTCCATTTCGAATTGAATTAATTTAATTTTCACAAGTGGAAAATGGTCAATCGATTGAAACCCCTAATAATAATAAGGGGTAGAAAATCTGCAGAATATCAATTAAGGTTGGCAACTAGGTTAAAGAGCCTCAAGCCTCAAAACCCAATGTTTTGGTTCGAGCTGTGTTAAAATTAACAAAGCCCAATACAAAATACAATATAAAATATACTCTGAATTTTGAATTCTTTATATTTAGTTTTTTAAAAGTCTCACTTTAAATTATGACATTATGAACTATTAAATTTCAGCGTATTCGAAATAAAATTTATGAATTTTTTATATTTTATATTTGTAGAATTAAATCATCTACTAGTATTTTTCTACCGCAAGTAAGTATATTTTGGAATAAAATCATATTATGTATTGTAGAATTTTTGAATATATGTAATTTAGTTTCGTAGCGCAACTAGTTAACTTTAATACCCAGACCTTACTAAATGCTGTTTCTACTACAAAAATATACAAAAATTACCATGAATAACTGTCATTTTGGGTTGTTATTTGTTTGTTCTAAGTCGTACACATTACATGGAAACGTGTATGTGAATATGGTACATAGGACATCATCACGGGAAAACTGAGCAACCAAAGGTGAAGAGGAGAGGAACTTGTCAGTTCGCATCAGTACGCTGACCAAGCGGTCACGTTCACATTGTACGACCGAAACGTGCAATCTTTAGCTGGACACAAGCCTGGACCATGGACTAAGGACTGAGGACAGTTGGCAGCGCAATAAGCACAAGTTTTATGCAATAAAATTAGCCCAACAGAAAATAAAAAAAAAACGCACAAGACACGCAGCACTGGCTGATAAGATAATTTTATTTGGCTGTTATTGCATAAAGTCATGTGAGCAACGGAAATGAGTTGAACTAAAGTAAAACGTTACGTGCCAAGCAGACAGAGAGACTGAGACAGAGATGGAGACAGAAATGAAGACTGAGACGGAAATAAAGATGGGAAAGAAGTACGCAACATGTCGAAGTACTGAAATGGATTCTAATAAGATAATTGACTTGTTTGCGGATTGACATAAGTGCTTGCTAAATTGGGGCTAAGCTGAAGGTCCTTAAGGATGGTGACATAATTGAAGAAGTTAAACAAAGATTAAACCATTTAGATAACAGATACTCCTATAATAGCTAAACGCAAATTAAGGCGAATCTGTAGGAAATTGAGATACTCAATCAAAATTAATTCAAAAGTTTATTTCAGTTAATTTTAAAACATTGCATTCACTGAAAAATGAGTAAGCTAATACTGTTTTTGATAAAAGATATAATAGCTTAATGCTAATTAAGGCGGGATCAATTACTAACAAGAATCTGTAGGATTCAGAAGTCAAATTCATTTTAAAACGTTACATTCACTGAAATATGAGTCACCTAATAAAATATCTATATAATAGATACTCCTAAAATAGCTACGCTACTTATAAAAATTATTAAATGTCAGCTTAACGTGTTGAACTATCAACAAAATTAATTATTAATAACTAACAAAGAAGTTAACTGTTAAAATCTTCGACACCTTTCGACTTTCAGTTCCTTTATAAAGTTGCATTTTATATTCAACTACATTCAAATAAAATTTAAAAAAATGTGTAAGCAATAAAAAATTTGAATAACAAAGACTTCTCTTATAACTAGAGACCTTACAAAAATGATATGTAATTTAATGCGTTTATCAATAAGACTCTGTATATTAATTGAGACTTCTCAATACCAACAGAAAGTCCTATATCTTTTTTCTCAAACTCGCCCTGAAGACGACAGCCGACGGCTTGTCGAAATATATTGGCAACAATTATTCTTATTAAACACAGACCTCGAGCCAGCAAAAACTACAAATTTTTCTCAAACATTAACTTGACATTCACTGAAAAATGTGTCAGAGCCACAAAGCGATTAGCGCCAAAAACATCAAACATATTTTTTCTGACCTTCTGAGTTGCCAACACAGCTTCCACCTGCCAGCCAAGTCAATTGAAGCTGCCAAAAAAAAAACAAAAAAAAAAAACGAAAGAAAAGAACAGCACACAAATTAGGCAAAAAGCCAACTGGAATCGGTGCTGGATCATTGCGCACTCAACCGGCATTAAATCGCTTGTATTTATAAGTATGCTTCGGCAATGGACTTTATGCACGATATCCATTTGAATTAACTTCGACTGGGTAGTGTTAATTTCTTATAAAGATTGCTACGTTTCGAAAGGCTCGATGACATATCGGAATAAATCAAAAATCATTATTTTTATAAAGAAAAATTGAATTCTGCACATTTTAATGAGGATAACTTACATTTCAATTTTTTAATATTATTATTATTAAAAAAAAATATATATTGAAAATGTCACTTACAGTTATATTAAAATGTTAACTGAAACACAAATTCTAAAAATAGTTATCTTCTTATTTTTATTTTCCATGTTTTGGAGAATTTTATTTAATGTTAAATGATATGTAAATAACTTTAAAGTTACATGTTGGAGTATGTTATTTAATAGAAAATATTTAAATACCTATTTCAATTATTCAACCTCATATTCTCCTATTAACACTTGAAAATATATACATATTGTTTTCCTTGGCTAAAAAGCGTATTCCTGATTCGTCATGTTGTTGAATATTTTATACCCTATTTTTTTTGATGGGAAGCGACCGTTTTGCTGGAATTTCACAAGTGACCGCACACACAAAAATATTTTGCCACACCCGAGGCGATGCGCGTCCCACAACAGCAACAACAACAACTGGAACAAGAACAACCAAGGAAACCACAATGAGAACAACAACATCAACAACAACAACGGCAACAATAACAATAACATGGAAAGGGAGTTGTGGGGTCGGTTTCAAGTGCCGCAAGAGCACTTAATACTAATTAGCTTTGCGCCTACGTTTGTGACCTACGACCTGGCGACCCGGCATTTCCTGCCGGATTCGGAGCCAATCTGTGCTGCGTTTAAGTGGCCACAACACGCAGTAGGTGGTAGGGTGGAGAAGGAGGGTGGGATGTCGTTGGCCGGGTTAACAGCTTCGGGGCGTCATTTTTATGAGCTAATTAAGTTGTTAGACTTGATGAAAAACTCATTTGGAGCGCTTCGCTGCCAACTGCTAACAAAATGTTAAAATGCTGCTGCATATCTAATTTGCATTAATTAAGAGAACCAAAAAAAAATAGGAAATGAGAAATCATCTTCGTGTTTTTCTTATATTATGTTGTCTAAATGTCAGAGAACTTAAAGCATATCGTAGTCTTTTCTGGCCAATTAATAAACATCGTTGCGATTCGCACTTGCAACTAATTGGCTGGCAATTTGCATTCACATTTATTGGCAGCTAACTTCTTGGCTAACTTCTGTTGCCAACAATCACCAAAATTGGTGCAACACTTTTAACGCCATGTCGGAGGGCCAATGTCGCTTTTGGTTTTGGCATTCGGTGGCCGACTGTAAAATTTTCAACGAGTAGTTCTGTAATTTGTTCCAACTTGCAACTTGGGCCAGTCGACTTTGGCAATTGTGAAATGAAAAGCGTAACTTTTTAATAGCCAGAACTTGAGGAACTCCAAGATTTTTGGACTTCTTTGGGGCAGTTGTAAAAACTTTTCGAATTATGACTGTCGCATTGGAACTTCCTAAGTTTTGTCAACGATTTTATAGCCCCTTCATTCAAGGTCAAAATACGTTGGGAGTTGCAGTTTTAAAATGGCTTTAATTATTTGTAATGTGTGTAAATCTTAAAATACAATTATCAAATAATTTTAAAGTTTAATATATAGACATGTGCTTTTGTTTGTCTTTTTGACAATATTTGTTTATATTTATATTTGATTTAACTTTTATAGTAATTTGTAATAAATAATGAATTCGTAATTTTATTTTGAATGACTTAAATCTATTTACGAATATTATTAGTAATAAAAATTGTCAAGCAAATAAACAAAAAGGCACATTTTTCAAATTTAGTTACATTATTAACTGTCCATTTATAACAATTTTTCAGTACAAATTTACTTTGGCATTTGGATTTTGTATTATATTCATATTGATTATTTTCTTTTAATGTCAATAAATTGCCAAAAAATGTCCGATTGGACCCTTGGGATCAATAGATTGTTGAATACTTAGATCTGTAGCGATATATAAAATGTGTCGAAGTGCCAATTTATTTGCAAGCAGGCGAATCGAAAAATGATTAATCATTGCCAGCATGACATAATTATTTGTGGCAGTAACTTAATGAAACCCATTGACAGGTTGAAGGAGAACTTAATAGAGAAATTTCTGATACTTCGATAATGATTATGTAATGAATATGTTTTGCGGTTGGCTGTTGAAAAGTTTTTCTGCATCAAACTTTCTCGGACAGAGGGACCGACAAAAGTGTTACCTTATTGAGCTGCTTAGCGGACTTTTGTCGCTGTCGTGATAAATTATGTTAATAATGTTCGTCCGGGCAACTTGCCACAAAAGTTGAGCGCTACAAAAGTTGGCTCAAAGCATTGCGAACAGCTCATCCCCAACGCTTGTCAAGAATCAGGCCACGTTCAGTTTCCCTCCTCTCCAGTCTCATCCACCCTGTCACCTCATTTTCGACCATAATATTGTGTGCATCTCATATTGAGTGGTCTCCCTAAGTAGTTGGCCACACACTTTTTGCCACCAAAAGGAGGAGTCAAGGAGGCGACTCCAACAACAACAAGAGCAACGCATACTTTATTAATTCACTTAGCAAAGTGTAATCCTATCACGTCAATAAGATTATGGTTTTGAGAATCTTTAATATTTTTCTTGTTGCTTGGGCAGGTCCCTCCTTCCTACCACCCCCTCTAGTCGGTTGTTGTAGCTGTTTATGGAAATGACAGAAGTATCTTGAGCTGCCAGCCAACCTAACCAACTTGGCTTTGGCTTTGCCAGTTGGCGTCATGCATAACAATGACTTGTGTATGAGGCAACTTCTCAGCCATGTTGTCGATGCCTGCCACAGAGTTTTCAAGTTTTAGCCATTTTAATATGAGCATGAGTGTGTGTGAGTTTGTGTGTGTGTAAACGTTTGCCTTCTTCTTACTATATCAAACTAGATTCTCTGAATTCTTCTTGTGGCAGCTTAGTGGGCTGGCATCTCGACTTTTGTTGTTTGCTTTTATGATTATTAAAATGTTACATATGTTTCATGCCTATCTTGGGCGCATTAAGTTGGCTGACAATATTACCTCGGCGATTTATAGGTAAATATTATTAGATTTTATTTACTCTAAATCGAAAATAGCTAGTCAGATAAATATTAAATAAAATTCACTTTTTATAGAAATTTAAATATTTTTGTTTATTCAAAACGAACAATATAAATTCCATTTGAAAGGATTTATTTTGTTATTATTTGTTAAATTGCTTAAGATATTTCTTGATAAAAAAAGTCGAGACCAAGAATTATACACTTGAATTTATTTACATAATATATCATTATTATTAAAGATATTTAAGCCGTTTATTCTTAATTTTTCTATTATTATTATTTTAAAAATATATTGAAATTCTGTCTCTCTTTTTTATAATAGTATTAAAGAGGCAAACTTTTTACTTAAAACTTTGCAACACTTTTAATTAATATTTTAAATATCTATCAATTAATGGAAAATTCCTTAGACTATTTGAAGAAAAGCAAACTATAGATAGATTCTTGGATAAATAATCCCTATCAGATTGTCTAGTTCTCGTGGAACCTAAGAACAAATGTCTACACAAAAACTAAAAGCAATTACGCAGACTTGTTGGGCAGACCGACCAACAAAAGACGAGTACTGAGCAAAACATGTCCATGTCCGGTGCAATAAACATTCATTACGTATGGCCGAATGCCACAAACAGAGTTGGACAACAACAAGCAAACGAAGGAAGTCGGTATGCCTTAGTTTTTATGGCACAGCTGCCACTTGCCAGCAGACAGCCAGGAAATCAGAGCAATACCCACACTTTCACATGCACATACACACACACACACACACACACACACACACACACACACACACACACACACACAATATCTTAAGAATCTTGTAACAAGGAGACGCAGTGGGAATGTAACTGAAATCGCCAGTCGTCCGTTACGGTCTCCGGAATTGAACAATAAAATAAATGATATTTGCCCAAGTGGCTCCCTGACTGGATGACTGGCTGGGCATCGGTTTTAAATTCAATAAAATTTTATGAAAATGCTGCGATTAAGTTGTATACAATTCCTATATACGTATGTGGCATATGCGTGGCATGCCACATGTGTATGCTCCAGAAAGGGTCAAGGCTTTTGCCCATATTGACTTTTATGACAACGGTCCGAGTGGGCATAAAAAAATGAAAACTATATAATCAGGCGTTAAAAATGCAACAGCTGTTGCAACAATCGAAGAGAAACGGCAACACATATTTCAATTTCGCCACATTACGAAATGGAAACGTGACAAAGAAAGTGCTACGCATTTTCGCATTTCGTTTAAACTGGTGGAAAGGCGGGAAAAGCTTTCTTTGCTTTCCTGATAACTGTCACACATAAACTTACATATATGTATTTAGATATGCAGTTAAAAAAAATGTATATATATATAAGTACATGTTCCAGCAACATTTTCTATGTCAACTTTTCTATGATGTCATTGTACACAGAATTAAATAATATTAAAACCAAGAAAAATATATTTGAAGTAAAAAATTAACTACAATACTATTTACCACATAAGTATATTTAATCACAATCTTTTGAGACTTAGTTAAGACTTTCTTTTGCGAAAACCCGTTTGATATAACGATACTCCTCAAATGTCAGACACTTTAGATTTTCAAAGTCGGAGAAATCGTCTGCCATATATATTTTTTCGATGTGTTGTTTAAGATTTGTGTAACATGACTAAAGGAATATTTTATTTTTTAAATGCTTTTTTTTTAAATACGGTACTGTTGCTTTCTTATTCACCCTATAACTGAATTTACATATTTTGTTCAATAAATTGTTTAGCAAAACATTCTTCCAATATTTTGAGACTTTTATACCTGAATAAATTAAAATTTTCAAATGAAATCTTTATATTTTTGCGGGCTGACATGTCTTAAAAGTTCTTGCAGCAAAAAATATTTGCTGAACAACATAAATATTAATATTTTTGTTAAACGTCACAACTACAGTTCGTTTTTTTTTTTTTGTACAGATACTTTATGTGAAGTTTTAATTAAAAACACTTTTGTATATTTCACATTTATTTGAACGTTACGGTTTTTATTTATTTGTATTTTTTTTCGCTTTCGTTTTAGCTACTGCAAAATGCGTGTGACAAATGTGTGGCAATAATTTTGGTCTGCCACGGCATGTGTGACATTTATTACAAAATTTTAAGGTGCTGCCTTCGATTGTTCTACGTTTGTCGTTCGTCGATGCTGGCAAATAAATTAGCTCGCATTTAAAATGGAAAATTGGCAATGGAAACCATATGTGAATGGCTGTAGTCGAGGGCAATATGCGGCAAATAAATCATTCACTCCTGGCATTTAATTTAAGTGAGATCCAATAATTGTTTATAAACAAATAGAATCGATTGACAAAGCTATGAAGCGGCAAACAATATATTATTGTTACTAATTAAACCAGAGTTAAGCTACAAATTGTAAACTATTGTTATATGTATTTTTGTACCATTGCAGGTGGTATAATCATTTTGTCTCGAAATGTGCAGCGCATTGATTGAGGCGTGGCAGACTCCATAAAATATATATATTCTTGTTCCCAGTTTTGATAAAGCTTACAGAGGTCCGTCTTTGTACTACATATGTCGGAATTTGCCTACATATTTTAACATCTTTATCTCTGTAAAGTTTTTCGTTCTTAATCGTTAAATTTTTTCTTATTTAACTTAGGACTTTTTTATGATCCTTCTCGCTTACATAGTTTCTCACCCTATTATACAGTACGTATAGATATAACGCCCAACTACAACGATTTAAGTACATTTAAGTCCTCGGCTCAGACAGAAACTGAAATTAAATGAAATTAACATAAGAAAGTTGCACATGTTTATTTAAGGCGCTCAACAAGGGGACAACAAATGCTTCAGGGTGTTGCGGGGGTGTTGTCCTGGCTGCTCCGACACTTAAGTTCAGCTCTTAAGGCCTTCGCACATTTACTTAAGTTATTTGACTTTATTTTTTTGTTTTAGTTTCTTTTTTTTGCAGTTGTCGCAAAGGCCCCGAGCACCAAAAGGGCAAAGATGCTGTTGCAACACACACTCGACACACTGAGTTACATTTTGTTGGGTACCCTTTTGTTGTATTGCCAAAACAGTGGATTTTTCGGGGCAAGGATTTTGTTTTTGTTTTTGTCTTGCACGCTGATTCCTATTTTATAAGGAAAGCAGCTCGGGAATACGGAGAGCGTGTCAGTGTTGGCATTAGAGCTGACATGCCTGCAGGGACAATGCCAGGACACAATGCTACCGAATAGTCGGAGCATTGAGGTATCTAAAGGCCATTGATGTGTGTGTCCTTGTTGTTGTTGTTTTTGCCTGTCTCGACTTGATTGAGTTTTATGCACAGTTTACTCTCCCGTCTACCCGTGTTCCCGTGTCGCCTAATAGCCCTAAGCCTTAAGCCACGTGGCATACATGTTTAATTTAAGTGACGCCACATTGATGAACTGAAATCTTTTGAAGTTTGTCCTTAGCCTTAAATCTACAGCATTCGATTTAAAGGAATCCCACCAAATACTCGCATCATCATCATAGACTTGGCCAAGTGCTGAGCCAACTTGAACTTTGACGTCATCGTTGCCCCATTGTCAGATATTTGAACGAGAGAGTATGTTGAGTTTTTTATCTGCTTCTTTATTCTTGCCATTCACCTTTATTTGCGCTGCGATTTATTTATTCAAAAGCACAACATTTTTTTTTGTCATATATTTACTTATTTGACTTTTAGCTAAACTTGGAGTCTAGTCTTTTATACCAAATGCCAATTCAATGGGCTGCATTCATGGGCTGTCTGAGTTCATTCCCTTTTTTTTTTTTTTTGACTTTTCTGCTTTTTTATGGATGTCTGCGCAGAGTTTCAACGAATGCTCACTTGAAGTGTGTGAGTGTGTGTGTGGGTGTGTGTGTGAGTGTTTGTGTATAGAGCAAGTCATTGCTGTTATAATACGAATATGACAGAGCAGTTGTCGTCATTATACGGAGACACATACACGTGTTAAGTATATATATCTGCACAACAGCTTATAAATAGAAGGTTCCTATGATTAAGCCACAGTTTAAAGCAGGGAATATGCATTTTATTGTAAATATCAGAGGTCGTTTATCTTGGACCTAAATTTAAGGTTGACTCGTAAGTAAATGATATTTTCAGACACATCAAAATACTGTTTAAAGTTTCCTTTTCTTAAAATTTAAATTATCATCTCTCTTTCCATCTTTTCTTCATCAACATGCACATCTAATCGATAGTTATTTCTTGCTCAATTCTTTTCAAGTCAACTTCAATTAGACGTCAACAGCTTGGCTAAAATGCAAAGAAGCTTTTCTATTTGTTCTCTGTTTTTTTGTGCAGATTTTCACGGCTTAGTCTAAAGGAACCTCCATTATGCAGGCCAATCGATGCGCAAAGCGCCACTCAAAGTCAATTTCAAGGCGTCTGTCAGTTGAGTTTAAGGATTTCGATTCCATATTGCCAGCTTGAGTCAAGTCAAGTTGAGTCAAGTCCAAATCCAAGCTAAATTATGCATTGTGTTTCAACAGTCACACATATACACTTTCTCAGTCTCCCTCTCCTCTCTCTCTTCCTCTCTATCTCTCTCTCTGTCTATTATAAATACTTATACGGCGAATACGTTCTGCCCCTGAAATTAGGCAACAAAAATTATGATTATGATGTGTTCATTGTTTTAATGCCTCCCGTTGCCTAAAGGCAATTTGCCAAAAACGCAATACAAACACAAATATCAAGTACCTACAAGAACCCACACACACTCACAAAGCATATGTAACTTTTTTTGGCTGCTCAACTTTTCAAGTGCTTACAAATCGTCATTTGTTTGAAAGTATTTCCCATAGGATATAACAACTGGATGAAGACTTTTGTAACATTAAGTATACAAAGAATAAGTAGAGGTAAGGACTATTATGTTCATTTAAAGATTTATAATTTTATAAAGTTAACAATAAATATATGTACAGAGGAAAGATTTTATGTAATCAGTTAAAATTATTACCGCAGAAACTGAATTGAAACTTAAAATTTATTATGTATTATTTGATTTTATATTTAATTTTAATTGAAATCAAACCATTAACTATTAACTAACTTAAATGAAGACTTAAATACAAAATTACTAAAATCTAATAAATAGAGCTTTGAAATATTAATTTTTACAACGATCTGATTTTGTATGTATTAGTAATGTCTATTTCATTTGATTTTTCCCTTTTTGAATATCCCTAATAGTTTTCATATTAATATATTTCTTGATATAAAGAATAGTGTATAAGTATTGCTAAAAGATTGAGTACTTATGTTACTTTCGGTCAAAATATATAAATTTTTAATTTTGTAAGAGTAACTAAAGAACGTGTTTCTGAAATTAATTTTCTCTTATTTCTTGCTGGTTTTTGTCTTTTGGCACGAGAATTTTGTTTACATTTCGTGCTGCTAATCACATGCAAATCCTTTTAAGTCGCAATGACTTTGTGACTCGGGCGCATAATAAGCTCATTTGTAATGGAAATAAGTAGACACACTTATACACACATACAAAACTCACACATATATTAAGACGTGTGTGTGTGTGTGTGTATGTGTGTGTGAATGCTTGTTTGTGTTTGTAATAGCTGCAGGTTATTTGGCATAACCTTTTTTGTAGCTGTCGCTGCCATTTCCAGGAATAGGACTCCCTGTGTGTGCAGTTAGCCTGCTTTTATTTATGAGTACGTATGTGTGCCTGTCTTTATATGAGTGTATCTGTGTGTGTGTGTGTGTATTTTCACATTAAAATATGAATCTAATGTTCATTTTATGCGCGTAATTTACGCTGCGAGGCAAAGGAAGAGTGCGTGAGTCTCATTTGTGCCTCGGATATACAAGTACTCCTACTTATTCCAGGTGCTGCTCCCGAAGAGGGCTGCATCATAATGTGTGACCAAGCTTAAAGTAAATATTTATTCTGAAAAAAAATGAAATTGTATTTATACTTTAAATCAAGTAGTCTTTTAGTAAAACAGTGCTAGCCCCTTCACTTCATTATACTCGTAAACAGACTATAAGCTACACCTATAACACATTATACAATTTAATAATCTCAGAAGTATACACAAATAAAGCAGAATGGCTTCAAAAGGCGACTTTAATTTGTTGAAATTTGATAGCTATTCGGATTATTTGCAATCCTTTACAAGCATTGAAGAATATCGATACTTGGGCAACATGAAAGTGATTAGTTCCCTTATAAAACTTGGATATCGTACAAATGGAACAATCTACGAAGAAGATGAGTTCCATACAATAAGGAAACGTTTGTTGGAGTTGATTAATCCCAAAAGTATTATAAGTCAGCTCTATAGCCGATATCTAGTAGGAGATGATCCAGTTTTAGTTGCACTAGCAAATCGAGAGGAGCGCAATGTGCAGAAGAAATTATCGGTAATTCAGATGATAATACATTTTAAATTATGTATCTTATATTCTACATACCTTAGACAATTATATTTCTCCAACTAAGACAGCGTAATGGCTTCGATATATCCGGCTATATAGATTTTGCGGACAGTCTGCACAAATGTACCATCCACAGTCTTGGGGCAACCAACTGGAAGGCCGTCTTTCAAGGTCGAATTTTGCTACGACCTAATCGGAATCACTTGAGTTTTTATGATTGGCACACTGGAACCATTTGCTTTAATAACAGTGATAATTTTGAAATTTTAAATTATGGAACTTCATTGATGTTAAAGCATATTGGAGACCACAAAATCGTTCCCGTAACAGCTGTTGAATCGCCATATAAGGATAACGTGAACCGCACATTCATTCAATCACCAATGTATGGCTGTGTGGCATTGTATGATCATATTGTTAGAAAAGCTCCCTAGCTGATCATTTGTGAGGAGTTTATAGAAAATATTTAAGACTGAGTTTTTCCCATAAAAAATCTAGTAGGCTTCGTATACTCATACTAGAAAGATGTTTGTCTGCTATATTCATTCATAAATAAACATCTACACAGACAATACAATTATACTACTAAAAAGTAAAATCAAAAATATAATAACTTTATACACACAGAAACTATTTAAAATACAATGGCGGGAAGAGGCGACTTTAGTTTGCTTAGTTTCGATAACTATTCCGATTATCTGCAATCCTTCACTAAGGTTGAGGACTATCGATATTTGCCAAGCATGAAGGTGATCAAATCTTTTGTGAAACTTGGGTATTGTAGTAATGCAGTGATATACAAAGAGGACGAGTTCTATAAAGCAAAGAAACAACTGCAGGAGTTGATCAATCCAAAGTCCATAATCAGTAAGCTATACGGTCAATACCTTGTGGGAGATGATCCAGCATTAATTGCATTAAAAGAGCGAGAGGAGCGTAATGTGCAGAAAAAGTTGTCGGTAAACTATATTTATATGTAAATATCTAAAATGTCTAATCTAATACGGTTCCTTTCCTTAGACAATTATCTTTCTGCAAATACGAAAACGAAGTGGCTTTGACATTTCGGGTTATATTGACTATGCCGACAGCTTGATGGGCTTTACCGTGAATAGACTTGGGGCAACAAATTGGAAGGCTGTATTTGAAGGTCGAACAATGCTTCGTCCAAATCGCCATGATTTAAGTTTCTATGACTGGGAATCAGGAAACATTCTTTATAATAATAGTGACAATTTTGAGGTTATACATCTCGGCACTTCTTTAATGTTCAGGCATTATGGTGACCACAAGATTATCTCCGTAAACCCATCGGATTATAGCAACAATGATAGCGTGAAGAGAACATTCCTCAACTCGCCATTGTATGGTTATTTAGTCTTTTACGATCACATTGTTAGAAAACCCAGCTGAATTATATCAAAACATATTCAGAATGAACATTTTGTTTTTATATAGGAGTCTCAGTCGGGGTAAATATACCATGAGCCTTGTTTCGAAAAAACTAGTATCTATTCTCTGTGGTAACCTTCAATAGCAACACTTGATCATTTAATACAAACAATAGGCACCTACTTTATTATTAATTTTATTGTTAGTGTAGACAACGATAACCGATAAATGTATACTGTAAAAATATTATATACGAGCCAACAAAAGACGAGCGTAGAATCCACGCTTATTTAGGAGTTTGGCGACACTGCGCCAAGAGTTTTCATAGAGATGAGTCGGTGGACCTGTCACATTCTCTGTAGAGAAATCGAACTTTTCGCATAGATTCGGCTGGAAGCGGACATCTGAGTAGGCTCCACTGTTCAGAGTGTAGGTTACTCCAATAGGACCTCGAGCTCCAAGGCATTCGGCAGACTCCAGGCACAGTTGAAATAACAAGGTACAATTATCGGTGTCCTGGCCTATTGGTTCATCGGCATTGTTGGGTGTCAGCAATTGAATTTAACTGACCAGCGTTGACCGAAGGCCTCGAAGTTGCAGCCAGTTGTAAAGCAATTGCGTGGAAATGTTCCCCATTGGGGCTTTAAGTGTAGCAAGCGTGCTGTGATATTTTGCAACCGCAGAAACTTCATGATATTGACCAGAATATTCTTTTTGGTATCGCGTTTCTCTTGAATCTTGCGCAGTCCCTCCAACAATTCATAACCTTTCTTATGCCGATACTCGCAGCTCTCCACATGTGCCTCCTCTAGGACTCCAATTGTTCCCTTCCACTTGCAACCTAAGCGCTTGTATTTGCATGTCACCAGCCTCTTGGGACAATCCTTGATTCCATGCAGACGCAGTCGACCACGTGGCAACTGCATCGTGCATTTCTCACAGGCCACAACAATATCAGATAGTCTACGCTCTCCAACAAGGTTGCGGTACTGCTGATGACGATAGATCCTTACACCACACTGTGGACAGGTTCCCATGTCGGCACCCAACATCTTGTCCAGCACTCGTATTTGATAGCAGCCGGCACAGATAAGATGTCCTTGTTGGCATTGGAAGAGCTCCTTGAATGGCAACGTGCCGCAGACAACACAACGATAGACATTTAAATCTCCAGAGTTTCCTTCTTCACTTATGTTTAACCCGTCCTCTGCTGGCACATTGTTTAATTCATCATCTGTGTCAATCTCCACATTGTTTATCTCATTATCTGAGACTATCTCATTATCTGAAACAATCTCGTCTTCATCATCCCTTCTATACCTTGGACTCGTTGGACTATAGGGCAAATCTTCAGACGACATATTATTTGAAACAAATATACATTTAAAGTGTGGTTATTATTATAATTGTTATATTTTATGAAAATATTTCTGTGAATGTGTTCAGGTCTTGGCTAAACGTTACTTAAAAGTTGTATGTTGACTGACTGAATACTAAAATAACAAATAGAGCACACTAATAACTGTGAAATTATGAGCCTACTACAACTTTATTTTCATTTTTTGCTTTTCGAAGTAAATTGTATATGAGGTAAATTTAATTGTATAGAAAATAATCACTTAACCATTTTTTGTAGCAGTTTTAACATGTTCATTGAACATGCTTATAACATTATAACATATATAAGAACTTACGGTGGCCTAAAATTAGTATCTCTGCCTGTATCTCTACAATTGTAACAATAAATTAAAAATACAACACTATTTGAACTAGCTTTTTTCAGCTACTTTTATTCAATTGAACGTAAGTTCCGATCCGTTTTGTTAATTGCAAATTGAAGAACCTTTATGCGAAAATTAAGCGATTTTAATTAGTTTTTCATCTACAAAACTTTTAGGGAATCTGCTGAGCAATGGGAAAATTGTAGAGCTGGCATCGTCTTACATTACTCTTGGACATGAACAACAGTTGGCTTCACTCATTTGACAAACTGCGAAATTTGGAGCAGAAAATGCTGAGAAATATAAACTTTGCAGCTTGTTAAAAAAAGCAAAGCAAAACAGTTGCTTTTGGCTAAATAATAAACAGTGCTAAATCATTTCAACAAATGCTTGCCACGTGATTTCCGCTTGCTGCACGTGCTACAACTTTGGTGCAGGCATTGCCCGTGTCATCACGCCCACATTGCCACACTCCACCCTCCCCCCTCCCACGACAGCAGCTGCCAAAGCAGAAATTATTGGCATCTCGCTTAAGCGCAATAAATACGCTTGATTACTGGCAACTGGCCAAAAAGAGAGGCAAGTAAATGTAGGCGAGAATATTCAGCATTTTCCTTTATATCCTACATATCCTAACGCCAATTTGTAATTCATTTGAAATCACAAGTAAATCGCTGCAAGCTATTTGCTCTGCAGTTTTTAATAGACGCTATTTCCAATCAGCAAAAGATCAGATGGCAAAATGGTAAACAGCATGCAGTTCAAGTTAAAAGGATACGACAGAAAAATACTCTGGAAGCAAAAATTAAATAGGCATCCTTTTATATTTAACTTATACAGCAGAGTTGATGCTTATTTAAATTAAACAATGAATAATTAATTAAAACGACAGATTATTTAATATTTGTCTGAAGATGTATAACATATATTCGATATGTCATAATTTTTCTTGAATTCTGTGAAAATATATAATTTAAGTAAGAGTGTAATTAAATTTTAATGATATATTTTCCCAATAAGAGAAAACAAATGAAAATCATGTATCCTGTTTAAAAAAATGCGAACAATATTTACAATTAGGGTAAACAAATATTTACTTAATTATGTAACAGATAAATTTTAATTCCCAAATGATTAAAAACAATTTTAAAATAAAAATGTTTTACATTTTTCTGAAATATTTATATATATTTAAAGTATATACAATTTTTAAATTACCGTAATAGAAGGGTATTTAACTTTTTCACCAATGAAAAACAGCTTTAATATTAGTTTTCCTTTTGTTTTTCATATTTCATCTATTTGAGCCATATAAATAAATTATCTTTGCACGTGTTTTTTCCACAGTCTTTTGGTTTTCCCAACTCTTTGGGTTGCCACAGGACGACAATCAGGAAACATTGGGGAGCTGAGCGGGTCAAGGGGAATGGAGCATCGGAAGAGAAGAAGGAAAGCGCAACTAAAATCGCTTTTGTGCACAATTCGATTATGTACGTTATTTTTTCTTTTTAAATGATATTTCCCGTTGGCAAACGGGTTAGCGTGTTTGGATTGCAATGGAGCTGGAGAAAGCAATTATCTGGAACAAGGAGCAGCGCCTGGCAAAGGGCACAAGCGATTTGCGAGAAATAAAAGAGAATATAAGCAGAAGGCGTAAAGAGAGGTGGGTGAGGGCATTGAAAAGAAAATAAATATCTGGCAGTTAAGAGGCAACACCAAACAAAAGATCAAATTAATAGCATGACCAACAACATTGGCTACAGTCAAACACAGCTGGAGGCAACTACCAACTGGTGGTAGGGGAATTGCAGTTGACAAATATTTAAACAGTTGACTGCAACTAAAAGAACTTAGAAAAACAAACGAAGGCCACTATAAAACGCCCCTCATGGCGCAACGAAAGCATCACAAACACTTCCGGAGTTCCACAAGCAACTATCGGACTGAGCATGTCATCCAAATACGCACTGATCTTTGTCCTGGCGGCGCTTTGTTGCCTGGTGGCAACCGAGGCTGCCGCTCAACGTCGCAACGGCGACATCGAGGTGTCCAGGGACAACAAGGACTCTGGTGATGTTGAGGTAAAGCGGGAGCAGGAGCAGGAAGAGGATCAAGAGGATAGCGACAACAATGAGCTGCTGCAACTGAACGAGAACAACAGTGACCTTGTCAATAAACAGGATAACAAAGGGAAACCATTGTCCGCTCCAGCAATAATGATGGCCGTGCCCGTCGTGTTGTTCGTCGTCGTCGTCGTGGTCCTCGTCGCAACAGGAACTCTCGTCGTCGTCGTGGTGGCAACCGTCGAGGTGGCAACCGCAGGCGTCGTGGTGGACCCCGCAACCGTCGTCGTAGCACGATCAGAAGACGTGGTGGCAGACCCCTCCGCGGTTAAGCTCAGGGACAAACACTCCACACACATGAAGATAAACAGAGTTACACACACACACATATAGGCCAACACACAGACCAACACACACGCACACACACATACACAACATCTAAGCATCGAACTGACTTATGGATGTGTTATATTTATTCTACCTTTCACTCTATGTACAAATAAATACAACAAAATATATTTTCACATTTTAACTAAACCGAATATATTTCACTTGTTTTATACATTTAAGGTAGGAGTATTAATCTTATAAATAATATTCAGATATTGACATTAGGTGTATTTTGACTATTCTGATTAGTTCTTTAATCTTGAATTACTAACAGCCAAAATGGCAAATTTTAGTAGAGATTCTTTAGGATAACTTAAGTATCACTAAAGGGCCAATTTAAAATTAATATTCAAAGAATATAAAGAATAAATTACATTTAAAATTGTATTCTAATATTGTATTTTAGCTTTTGTTTTTAAGAAATAATTGTATTCTAATATTCTAGTTGAACTTTTGCTTAAAAAAAGAAATTCTAAATTTAATCTTCCAAAATGAGTCAACACTACAAGCTATCAACTTTTTAAGTTAAGAACCTTACTCTAAAAACTATTTCTACTTTTCTTAAACAAGCTGCATCGTTTTAAATTCGTTTGATTCGATTTTCTGACTTTTCGTTTGGATATTCACTTTAAATTGTTGTTTAAGCAGTTGTGGACTTGTTTAAGTGGAAGCAACTTTAAAGAGTTCGTTAATACACTGCATACTAAAATTCTTTGGCCAACACGGAAAACTTTTCAACAGTATGCGAAAAATGCTAGTGGTGAAAATGCCAGAGGCCTGTTCTCTCGTCACTAGCTCTTGCTCAGACTCTTTCTCTCTGACTGAGGCAGGCGACGTGACATGTGACAAGAACTTGCCGCGACTGCCTGCAACATCTGGTTCTGTTGTTGTTGTTGCTGCTGCTGCTGTTGTTGTTGTTGCTGTTGCTGTTATTGCTGCCACACTCTGCTGCCTTTTGCCAGGCTTCAAAAATGATGAATGTGCCAATGTTTCTGGCCTGCAGCTGCAAAAGCTGTCTCAACTTATCCTGGTTACACTCTGGGAAACTTCTTTACCAGTGTGTACACTCGGTGGGCAAAAGTTTTGCGGCCGCCAAGTTGGTCCATTTTTGGATTATTAGGCAACACTTGGCGCAACATTCGCATGCAACCAAAGCGCGTTGCAGGCTAAAACCAGGCAGGCCATTATGTTGCAAGTTTATCAACACAAAAGTTCTGCTAGTGTAACAAGATGAGATGGTCCGTCGCATAAATGGAAAATGCAAAATGGTAAATGGTAAATGGTAAATGAGTTTGTCAGGCCTCCCACATTTACACACAAATGCATTAAACCTCAAATAGTTTGTGGATGCATCCAATGGAGGGGCAAGGACAAAGACAGAGACCGGGACAGGGCAGGAAATTAAATCCATGTGTTGAGCCAGCTGCAAATCATCAACAGTCGCCACATTTTGATGAGCAGCCAAGCGCATTGATGAGCACTTTCTATTGTTATTGTTTTACAGGCATCATGAGAGACATCAACTCGATATGGTCCAGGACCAACTGTAGTCCACGACAAATTCCAAAAATAATCATAACAATATTGAGAGCTGAAGCTCTGTGCTTACTCGTCATTATTCAGTACTCGGTACTAGTCACTCGTTATTCGTTGCTTTGATTTTGAACGAAGAACTCAAGTTCCTTTTCTCGACGTTTAATTAAGCGCACAATGTGCATTGAGTATTTTGTAATTTCCTATTCATCAGAACAACGTTTGTGCTTATCAGCCTTTTGCTCTGATGAATAGACAACAGAGCGTTGTCTATGTTTCTTCACATACCTTTGTATGTGTGCGTGTGTGTATGTTATATACATATTTCCGAATGTACGAGTATGTATGACATAAGTCAGCCATTGTCTGCATCTGTCTGAAAAACAATAAGCCATCCCATTGTTTGCCTTTTTGAGCAACAACAAAAGCCAAAAGTCAAACAATTTAGATATGATAAGAAGGTAAATGAAATGAATTTGACTGCCATTTCATTTGGTCGATATCGAGTCTGTAAAACTTATCGTCTGAAGTCTGAAGTGTGCAAAGAAAGCTGTTGACTTTAAAAAGAAATTCCATTAATATTCAGACAAACTTGAATAATGTCATAATGTTCAATATTTATATAAACCGAGAGGAAACATTTGAAAATAGAGCAATGAAAATTTAAACACTTTATTGGCAGCTGAGTCAATTGTTTGCTCAAGAGGCAATGTCTTGTAATGTGTCGCATAATATTCTACAAATTTAATTTTTAAATTACATTTAAAGGCAGTTATTGGGCCGGCTTAGAACTAACTTTTTAGGTAGATAAGAAAAAATCATTTATTATTTAAAACTATTCACAATGTGTTTCACATGTTATTTTAAAAAAACATATTATAAAAAACATTCATTATTAATATTGATTTATCCTCTACCATCATTTAAGCTTCTTTATGTCAATTTTGGGAAGGCAATAAAATTATGTAATTTACTCTTTAGACAACATTTTCAATTTAATGATACATTCATACAAATAATTGTTGTTTTGTAATTGGTAACATATAGAATTTTATACAGATAACTCGCTATAATTGACACTAACTGAATAAATAATAATAATTATTATAAGTATTTAATTAACGTTCCAATTTGAAAACAGAATGCTTGTGTAGTATTGTTGGATATTTTACTTTGCTTTCAAATTGAAATAATAATTTTCTTTTGCAGTTTGAGAGAATCATCGAGATTGACTTGCTACAATTTACATGGGCGAGTGAACTGCCTTATGGCAAGTCCTTCGAATCGAGCCCAACCAATCGAATATATTATAAATGAATGATGCATATTTGTAGTTTTTTCTTTCGAGAATTTTTTGTTTTGTCTTTCGTTTTGTGTTAATGTATACTTTGCAAGGCTGCTGGGATTTCAGTGCCGTCGCGATTTTTGGGGCAGCCTTCAGCGTGAACAACAGAACAAATATACACACAAGGTTAAAAAGAAAAAAGGAAAATCACATGACGATTTTCAATTGAACGGCGGAAATGTAACGGAAATAAATTTACATGAATACAATATGGTGCGTGCTTGTTGGTGCCATTTTATTTGCGCAATATATATTGAGCATGCACGCACAAATATACGAGTACGAGTATTTGCACAGAAGTGCGTATTGATTTATATGCACAACTGAATTCCTTATTTTCATTTTTCTTGTCGTTTTGGTTTTTTTTTTCATTTAAGAATCAAATTTAAAACAAAATTTTAGGTATGTCAGAACTTTAAGATAAATAGATGTTCATATTTGTGGCTGGTCTTGTCTGAACCCCATCATTTGCACTTCTTTAATGCCAAAAATATTTTTGGCATTTCGTGACCAAATTTAGAGCACAATATCACGTGTGTAAATGCCTCACACACCTGCCTATCCAGGCAGCCATCCAGTCAGCCTGCAATAACCTATGGTAAGACATTTTTGCATGCTCCATGCATTATTTGCATTGGATAAAGGAATAAAATAACCAGCAATTTACAAAGCGTTTAATGCTCAACGGAAAGATACTCACTAGTTGTAATTAAATATCTTGCTATTTAACTCTCAATATTAGTTTGATTTTCGGAAAGAGGAAATAAGTAAGATGTACTTGAATATTACTAATGTAACTCATAATTGATATAGCTATTTAATACATATTATATATTAATAAATAATTTACGAAAATAAACTTAATTTCTTATTATGTTATCATATAGAAACAGAAACACATTAGAAATTAAAGTATGTCTTTACTGACAATATTTCATTTTTAAACAAATTTTTCATGCAATTTCCAATTTAAATCGAACTTAAGCGAATTGTACTAAGCAAACTTCATTAAGTTTGATATTTAATAAAAAGCGCCTTTCATTATTTTATTGAATTAAGATTTCTAATTTTATTCGAAACTCATCTAACGAAATGATCATACAAAATCATAAATCCGTACAATTCTGATGGTATCATAATGCGGTCTACATTTTCTGAATACTTATTGGGTTTATCGGTGACCGGAATGAGCTTGTGGTCGGATTTGTGCATAAATATTAAACTTTTCGCTCCATTAATGGCTTGGAAGTTGTCTGTATTATTGTGATACACGAGGCCCTTGTGCCAGTCATAGTAGCTTAAGTCAGTTGGTTTTGGTCGTAAAAGTATTTTGCCTTCAAAAATGGCCTTCCAATTAACTCGATCTGGCCTTTGATGAGCACAATCATGTAGACTCTTTTGATAGTCTATATATCCTGAAATGTCAAAACCACTTCGTTGTCGTACCTGTAAGAATATAATGGTCTACAAAGAGACAAACTCAATACATTGATGATTTTATGAATGCCAATAACTAACCGATAGTTTATGAAGCAAATTAAGTTCTTCACGTTCCATTAAGGCTTTTAGTGCAGCATCAGTCCCTTTGAAGTATCTCCCATAAAGTAGATCAGTTGAGGTCTTCGGATTTAGAAAGGCATATATTTGATTTTTCATTTTATGAAATTCATTCTCCTCGTATACCTTGGCGGTACTTCGATAACCAAGTTTTACAAGTCTCTTAACTGTTGACATACCACCCAAATAAAGATAGTCTTCTTCCTTTATAAATGAATTCAAGTAATCACTGTAACTTGCAAAATTCATTAAGCTAAGATCCAAAATGGACGACATGGTTGGTCTTCTCTTCTTATAGTCGGGTATATAAATATATATTTAAATCGAATTGAAGTTATATATTTTTCGGTGATGTGTTTTCGTTTATGTACAATATATTTCTGACTTAATATGCTAGAGTATTTAGATATTTCAGTTTGAAATGCCCATTTCTCTGAGCTTTTTCAACAGGGTATTCACAGCCCAAGACGCTGGCGAGTGCTTACAGGGAAAATGGTGAAAATGTATTTTCTATAAAAGCCAAGAAAACATACAAAAACTACGACGATGAGGACGATGCTGATAAAGACAACACACACTGAAAGACAAGGAACGTGGTCGCTTGTCGCCATTTTGTTGCATTTGCGACTTATATGCATATATGTATTTGTATTTGTAGACATGTATGTATGTATGGGAACAGCGTCAGATCCAAACTCAAACGTGCAGTAAAAATTACATTTTCCTTGCACGAACATTTGCCACAGCCAACAACTGCACGAAAATGCACAAACGATTTTTTTATTTTCTATTTTTTTATCGTCCTTTGTTTTTACTCGAACGTTGGCAGAAAGCGTTTTCCATTGGCAGCGGCATTGGCGGTTGCTCGATCTTCTTGTACAATGGTAAATTAGAGTGCAAACGTAAAACATTTTCTTAGTTACT
This sequence comes from Drosophila testacea, assembly GCA_035043265.1. NCBI lineage: Eukaryota > Metazoa > Arthropoda > Insecta > Diptera > Drosophilidae > Drosophila > Drosophila testacea. The sequence goes on along the minus strand of JAWNND010000826.1, from coordinate 972,519 downwards.
ATTCAATTTTAAGATAATTACTTTACTTAGGAGTATGCCTTTCTGAAGTTTAAGAATTAATTAAGCTATGTCCCAAAAGTTAAACTCAAATAAACGCAATTTTTATACAAAGTAAAATGCTGTGTAATTCTATTCAAATACATTCAGTAATTGGATTAAAAGGAAATATCATTTAAGAAACTACAAGAGTATTTAGAGTTAGAGCACGTTGTAGGCTGAGCTGTGGAGTTTACCATGTATAAAAATAATAATAACCATTATACGATTTCTTTTTAACCATACAAATACAACTACTTGAATATCGTCATTAAAATTGGTAACTTTGGTTACTTTGATTCCACTGTGAAAAGCACTGTGTTAGTTTAAATGGCCCAGAAATCGGTTTTGCCACTCGTACGTTTGGCATATTTTACAAATGCATTTGACATAAATTTTAAAGGGCTTAAGTGCCACAGCCCTTTCGTTTTGGTTTGGGCCCTGGTCCACGTAATGTGGCACACGATAAGGAGACGACGACGACGACGACGACGATGACGCCTACAAATATGGGAGGGTCGTTAAATCTTTGCCGGATGTCGACATAAAATAGAGCAATTACAGTAAAGATCATAAATTATGCAAAGCCTCAGCAACAAGTGCGCGATAAGCCGTCAGCAAAAAAAAAAAAATAAATAAAATGAAGATGAAAATGTCTAACAATCATCACTCAGTTGGGCACTTGAAACATTCACGAATGGAGGAATGTTGGAATGTGTTCTAGGATTTCGGAGTCGCAGCTCTGAATGTGCGGATCCAAAGTAAACTCGACTACATAAGTACTCTGTTCTCAGTACTCATGTCGTTTATCAACTGTCAGACGAAATGCATTTCAGCAGCTGCTGACAACAATGCGAAGTGAATTTCTTCTCCACTTCTTTCCCTTCCCATCTCCCTTATCATCCATTCAGACTGTGCTGTAGTCTCATGCAAATCGGTTTTACTATGGCATTAAGTGTATGCGATTTCCCCTTCAACAAGACAATTTAATGCAAAAATGCATGCTTGACAGCCTGCCAATGCGTGAGTGCTGCAGGGCATACCAAAGGGTGGTTAAGGGGCGTGGCAAAGGGTTAAGCGCCACTACAGTTATGAATAAATACTACGTACTTGTATCTGGAGGTAGGAAACTTAAACTCTTGAAAACATATTGAACACTCGCCTCGTATCTGCAGCGGGCATTTTGAACTTGACTTCAGTAAGAGTTTTCCTCGGGGCTTAGTGAGGCGTGTTATCGCCGGGTTTGCATGCCCGCACAAGCCATAAATGTCAATTGGTCCCACGCAAGTGGCATGTGGCAAGTGGCAAGAGGCAACAAGTCAGACTGGTTAACGGTAATGGCTAGGAAATGAATAGCGGTTGCAGCTGCTTGCAGTATCATAATTATTGATGGTTATCACTTCATGTGGCTTGATATGGATAATCAATTTCAAGCAAAGACACTTTGCAAATTACCAAATCAAACATGATTTGTGAGTGTCTATTGAAGGCACAATTACATAATTGAATAGTAGATTTAAAACGTATATTTTTATATTTTCTTAAGAAGATATTGATTGAAACTGGGCAATAAACGCATTTAAATTAAAGTCATTAGCCGCATTCAGCCTTAAAGCAAACTATAAACCGTATGCCGTAGTCGGAAAGTAGTCAAACAAGCCTTGACTGATTGTTTTCCTGAAATTTAATTTTTGACAATTATATCACAAAATTAGCTTGAATAAAAAGTATCTGCTTATAGATATGTTATAACGTGCCTATTTCAAACAATTTACTAATTGTAAAAAGTATTGATTGCGCATCTACAAATGATCGTCTTTGATTGATTGATTGATAGATTGGGAGCAACTAATTCACGACAGAAGATCGGCGCACTTTTTTCCATCTGATATTTCCTATGAATTATTGGCACTATCAACAATCAAATTACAATTGTGTAATTTATTTACTTCATCAGGCAAATTTGTAAAGTATAAGCTTCTTTTATGACCATCTTTGTTTAATTAATGTTTATTTAAATCTATGTATCAAGGACGACTTCATAGCATAACAATTTACATACAGAAAATCCAAAAGAGCACAATTTCTGTACATGTATGTATGTAGGTATTTCAAGTTAATGATTACTGATTGTTTCGCTTGACACGTTCAACATTCAAGTCATACAACATTTTGTTTATCTCATAGTAATATGGATTTTGATCTGCATTCAATTCGGGATTATACTCATAAATTCCACCAATAACTTCGGCTGCAGATCCACCTCCTCCTATGAGATAGTTGTTGTTGTCATTGATTAAATTGTGTAAACTGCAATTGCTGCTAGTGCTGATACTATTCCCATCATCGATATTCAAATGCAGATTATTAATACGCTTAGACAGTGACGTTGATTCACATGGCAGATCATCATCCGGCTACGTTTTCTGTAAAAAATCATATCAAATATTTTTATTAACAAAATAAATTCCATTCGAAAATAATATAAAAAAATATATCATAATTTTGTTAAAAAAATCAGATATCTATATACACACAATAGTAAATTCATATTAGACCGGAGTCAAGTAATTGCCTTTAACGTAAGTATGTACATATGTACGAGTTTCTATTTCTGCACATAAGAACTGTATTAAGTCGTAGCTGAATCTGATTTTGAGTATTGCTTATTCATGCCTATGCGTATAACAAATTGATATACATACCGTGCTCTCAAAAATTCAGCCATTTCGATGTCATACCACTTGGATCTTTTTCTATGGCAAGCAATTAATTTCAATTGTTACTTTGTTGTCGCTGCTGTTCTCTTGTTCTTAGTGACATATGAGAGTTGCAATTGAACAGAGTGGCAATATTGATAAATCGTTAATACATGGCGTTGCCATTTGTAAAAGTCACACTCTACTTCTTACTCTGGACACTAGACCGATAAAAAAGCCGCCGTCAGCTGTTCTTTGTTTACTTGAAATCAAATAGATATATTTTGTATTGCAATAACGTAGGTGTTGCAGGGAATTTGTTTCCCAAAGTGTGGACCTCTACTCTAATATAAACGTGAATGAACCCTTGATCGTGTACAGGCCATATTCTTTTGTTGCGTTGGCCATTTCTTTTCCACGCAAATAATTCAATAAGTATATTACCCATATTTTAATTAAAAAGTGTGCACACGTCCACGTTGATTCACATGGCAGACGGTTAACCTTTTGCGCTTTGCGGTTCCTGTTTCCTCTAACTTTAATAAACATAAGTAGTAGAAATAAACAAAATAATATAAAATTAATTAACTGCGACATTTTCGATATTTCCATATCAGCTGTTTTTGTCGTCGATTACTTATGTAACTTCCTCTATGACTATAGCCAAAGGTGGCGTTTCGTCAACAGACGTTTTAGGACAATATTCAAGTGAAAGTTTGATAGCAAATGTCTTAACTTTAGAAATACTTGCTTTTCAATAAAGTTTCTAACATTTAGTAAATATTTCAGACGCTTAGGTTCTGAAAAAAATATATATTTAAGAAATTTATCTCCCTAAGACACTTGAGCTCTTGAGGGCACGACAAGTTTCTGATTTTCAGGGAGAATAACGGATGATTTTATTCCGACTGCATAGCTGACTGTATAAAGTGGAGAGCTATATTTTATTCCAAGTAATGATCATATTTGGCTCTCTCACTTTTAATTTTATAAACAATAATTACAGAGTCACCTATGATACCTTTAGACTACATGACGATTTGTCTAATTTGGTAGCATTTTGTTGGCCTAAAATAAGTCTTAACCAATCGACAAGTCTACACTTGAATAGCTTAACAATTTTAAAATTCACTCACACCGCATCTATGTAAATTTGTTTGCCTTTTCACTCCCTTCACCCCTTAAAAAGACAGTTGGTACGTTCCTTGCCCTATTTCTAGTCAGCATCTCTGATTTAAATGCTAAAGTGCACGATTATCATTTCGATTTTGTATAAATAGGGCATGAATTATTCATAGGCACTTACTTATGCGCCATCAAAGCGACTTTGGGAGCTCCATTTCCATTTCCTTCTCCATTCTTTACCCCTGCCCAAATAGACATATGGCAATATGATAAAGTTGGCTTATTGACATCGAATCAAAGTCTAAGATGAAATATGTGTTGGTTACATTAACAGAAGTCGTTGGATCTTATAGTTTGATAAAGTCAAGTTCACAAATTAAAGTAATTTCGCATCGTACAACTTTTCGCATTGCAAACCCAAGCAAAAGTTGTGACAATTGTTATTTCAACGCAGACACACAGATACACAAATTCACACATATATATTGAAAGAGATAAACACAAATTACTGTCGATTTCATTTCACGCCTTGAGCAGAGAAACTTTACTATGCCGGGGAGCACGCCAAGAAGAAATCTGTGCCCATTGTCAACTGGCGACAACACGGCGTCTATATCCATCGACTGGTGCCCTGAAGTCTCTACGCTCCTCCTGGAGTCCTGAGTCTTGAGTCCTGGCATCATCCTCCTCACACTGTTCACAGCAAACGTTGTCTGAAATTCGATAAGGCGACACGAGGACAGACAACGCGGAGAAAACCTGGAAGCAATTTGCGCATAAACGTTCAGCACGATAAAATTTGCAGTTTTGTTTATTTTTCTGACAGATGCTGGGAAAACAGCATTGAAAAGCTTTGAAACTCTGTTCTTCCTCTCCACGCTATGAGAAGTTTTGATTTGAATTAAATTTTGAATTTATTTCTGCGTCTGATACGCTTAAGCAGTTGTCAGGCGCAGTTGGAAAGGAAAAGCGGCTTTACAATTTATGCTTGTTATCAGTTTCAAGAACTCAATTTAAAGTTTAATTTTAAACTGAAAAACTAATAAGCATTAAATTATATTATGTAAATCTGTCATTTTAGTCATTAATCTTTTTATTCAATTTAATAACTATTAATTATCACTTTTAATCATATAATCTCTGTTAAATTAAGCCTATTAAATTATACCCTGTGCTGATTAACAATATGCAAGAAATGGTTGATTAACTTAAATCAGTCAGCATTTATACCATACTCTTTAAATATGCCGGAACTTTTAGTACGACAAAAAAGTGAGTCAAAGAACTAATTTCCTAGGGTATTTTGTAGTCAAGCACCCGCATTTTAACTTTGAATCAACTTTAAATTGAAAGAAATGAAGTGAATGCTATGATTTGAAGCCTGTTAATCAATGACAGATCTTCAATCAAGGCTGCAAACAATTGTACCAAGGACAACAAACACAATTCAGTTTAGTTGGCAACAAATCATTAGCCAAAACTGTCAATAACATTTGGCCAAAACAAATGTCAAACAAACACGACGACCATAATGATAAATCAATAATAAAGCATGTAACTTGCATTTCTCTTTTTTTTCTCCATTCTACGATGTTGTTTTTCCAACAAACTGAAATTAAATATCAATGGAAGCTAAATTGTCGGTGCAAAATTGATACATGATACACGGGAAAATGGGAAAAATGGAAAACAGAAGCATCAGTATCATGAACAATCAACAGTTTGGGGAAAATAGGAGCAAAAGTTGCAACAAATCACATAACTAAAACGCATTTGGTTGTCAACTTGGTTTGCTGCCAGATGGAAATTATAATTGATGCGATATTAATACGGGTGTTAGGGCCGGAATCTGTTCCGCCAATCCTCCTTTGCTCCCTTACAGTCCCACCGGAATAGACAGCTGATGTTGAGATTGATGCGCTGCATTCGCGGAAAAAGGCTTAGCAACAGGCTTTCCTCTTGCCACTTGCCACTTGCCACTCCCCCTTCTACTCTATTTACTGACTGATGGCATGCGTCATTAATGTCAGCAATGGTGTTGTACATACAGTGACGCACACACACACACACGTACATAGATACATACATACACAACGATACAGGCAAAGCTATGCACAACAAAACGTTCACAATTGTCATCAACATTGCTTTGGGCTTGGCTTTTTGCCCATGGTCCTGGCCATGTTTCGTTCCTGGTCAATGCCAGACTCTGCTTTGCTTTGCTCTGCTCGGCTCTGCGGGCGTTGTGGTAATTAGATGAATGTGCCATAAATCATTTTCTAAATCATTTGTTGCCAGTTGCCAGTTGTCACATGCAATACTAGCTCTTGACAGCCCCTAGCTCGACTCTCAGTTCTTCTCTGCAATATTCTATGTCTGCAACCAATTCTAATTGAATTTTGGTTTTGTTTGCGATTAAAAGAATGTCTGAGATTGTATAGTAATATATGAAACTTAAATACATGAAAACGATATAAATTATATAATAAGTAATTACTAATTACCTATATAATAAATTAATTTGTTGGTATTTCTATATGTTCATTTTTATTCATTAGATAAAAATTTAAATCAATTTTAATACAAATTGGAAAGACAATGTAGTAAATAGAACTTGAATAAAAAGAAATGATAAAATAATTATTTACAATAAATTAATTTGTTAGTGTTCCTACATACGGTCAAAAATCTTATTAAACTACAGGGTCGCCTTTATTTTCGAGCTTGCTCCACTGTAGCTTTATGGATCTTTTTGACAGAACTCGGTAGGATTTGGCAGTGTGATCCACAATTTCACACGTAAATTTAGCTCCCACTTCACTATTATGTAAATAATATTTATACACTTGCAGAGGTTATTATAATTTTGTCACGAAATGTGTAACGCGCTGAAGGAGGCGTGGCAGACCCCATCAAATATATGTATTATGGATCATAACGACGAACTGAGTCGATATAGTCATGTCTGTCTGTCTCTTTCTATTCAAACTATTCTTTCAGCTTTTAAGCTATTTTAATGAAACTTGGTACAGGTCCAGATTTTTGCTGCACGCAGTACATATTTCAGAGCCAGTCTGGTATCGTTTTATAAAACGTGAGCGGATTATACATATGTCTCAGTAAGGGTATGAAATTTACGCAAATACATTTTTGGCGTTAAAGTGCATTCAACCTCGTTGTTGCACTGGATCAAGCTTGGCAGTGGAAGACCCTGAACCTTTTCGGCTTATTGAATATTTTTTTAAATATGTTTTTATTAATAATTGAAATTTTTAGTATCTGTAAATAAAGAACAACATTTATTCCACTCAATATATGTATATAATATTTTAAACTGCTTTTCTTAATCTGAATATGATTTTAAACTGTGCACATTGAGAATGCGGCTGGATAAATGATTTTAAATTCAGATCGTTGACTTGTAACAAACCAAACAGAGGACCTCAAAACAAGCGAAACCACAACAAACATGTAACTCATGATGCAAGTCTCAGCAAGGAGCACCGAAAGGATCAAAATTCAACAGGCCCAGAGCAACAATTGGGGCTGGTCTGGTTAACTGGTCGACTAGCTACTAGCGAAAACGCATATTACACTGTGCCACGCCCACACCCACGCCTACACAACTGAGTTGGCAAACACAGGCCCCACTCTCCGCTCTCCACTCCAACCTCTCCACAGAAGCAAATATACTTTGGAGGAGGAATAGAAGGGGCAGTAGCAAGTGGCACAGCAGCAATAGCTGTTAATTGTGTACAACAAGGAAGAAATTGCAGTGAAAACAAAATGAACTGTGGCATGGAATGTCAAAGGAGATAGCAAAACAACAACATATTATCAAAACTGGGCGTGGTCAGGCGAAAGTTTAGCTATAAACTACGGCGACATATACAACAGATACGAGAACGGAGGCGGATAAGCATGTGGATAGGGATGAGGACAAAAATGACGATGAGGGTGTAAATGTAACTCCTTGACCATCTGATACTCTGAAAACTGAATCCTCGACTTACTTTGGGTATGGCAACTGCATTTTAAGTGCTAAAAGTCGCCGCTGTCAGCTAATCGCATTGGCGCCATGTTAAGCTCCTTAGATACGAGTACCCATAGCAAGTTGTATCTTAAAGATACATACAACAAGTGAATGTAATTGCATTGAAATTTGCCATATGAAAGCTGCTCTCGACAGGTGGGATAAATTATTGGTGCCACAATGCCACATGATGTTAATTAAGTCACATAGCGACAATAAAGGACAACCAGTTGGACTTTTAGTCTTGGCATGGGGCACTTACTATATATTATATTTTATGCAAATTTATGGAGCTGTAACTATAGCAAAACTTTGCATTGTCTCTTTTATATGGTATCTAAAGTCGCATTAATGCACACACTCACATAATTAATAGTTGCAAAAGGTGAAACACAAAGGTTACTATGAGTTCAAACTCATAGTACTTGTCCCCTTTTGTGCGTGGCAAATGTTTTGTAAGCTTGTCCAACTCTCTGTCTGTCTGGATTCCTAAAACATAGATAGCATAATTATACCTTCTTTAGTATTAATTGTAATTTATGTTTTTGGTTCCAGGCTTCTGTGATTTATTAACCCAGTTTGTTGTGTTGTGTGCGAGTAGCTAAATAGCTGGTCAGCAACTGTAACTCATACTTGGCATTTTAAAGTAGTTTGTATCTGAAAGATATCATAAAACGTGAATGTATCTATCGAGCTATCAATAAAAGTATTACTTGGTAATTGTTAAGAGTCTGGGTTTATCGTAACGATGTATTTAGGAATGAATTTGTTATAATATTTGGAATTCAATAAAACAAGGTTGAAGTCTGTAAATTATCTTTAGAACCTTTAACAAAATGTTTCCTACTTCTTGTTGGATATATCCTTCCTAAACGATTTATGGAAGTTTAAAAGGATCTTAACAAGATAAGGTTTTAGCTTGGAAGAACCGCTTTTCCAATAATAATATAAATTAAATTTAATTTCATTTATATTCACCTATTTTATTTCTGGTGTTCTTTAAGATTTTCAAATTCAATTTTATAAGTAGGTTATAGCTAATTGTATAGAAAATTTAAAAGATATAGTTAAATAGAAAATATCTACAATATACATAAAAATATACTTTAACAGGATTGAATGTCGTTCAAAAGCAAGATCCAACAATTGAAATTTTTGATTTTCTAGAGTTCAGATGCAGCTTAAGATCTTTGTGTTTGGCATCTTTCCTAAATTATTTGCAATTATTATGGTCAGCTGACAAAGCCAGGCGAATGATTATATTAACCATTATAATAGATATTCTCGGCTGTCAACTGAACTCATGAAGCTAAAACAGTAACAGTAAAGAAAATAAGAATAAAGACAGGGACAATGTCAACAAATCAATGGGAAGCACAAATAAGACACCCAAAGCATTGAGCTAATTAAATGGCGATTTGTGTCAATGATAAGGATAATAATTGCCGGGCAAACAAATCCACAGACAGTCGGAAAGAAAAAAAGAAAAGCACCAGTACTTGACAGAGTTTCCATTGTCTGAGACGGACTGTGGACTGCGGGAGGGCGTTACCTAATGATGTGACGGCGCGATAAGAACATAAAATGGGCTGGCAGCCACTGAAATTTTTCTCTACAATATTCGTTTAATGACAAGTAAATGACGTTGAAATTATTGAACTACTTTTCCATGCAGTGAACCAGCAAATGAAAAAGACCCAACAAATCAAACAGCACGTCCCAAACAAAGACTCGGACTTCCTCTCTTACTTAAATTTTCTCTTGCCATCTCAACATTATCTCAGTCTCTGTTTGCTTTGAATGTTTTGACAAGTTATCATGAAGATGTTTTGAGTCATTGAAACAAAGGCCAAGTCGAGTCAATCAAACAATGGGACAGCAGCAGCAGCAGCAGCAACAACAACAACAACAAATACAATACAAAAAAACAAGAGGTCACATTCCTCAACTCTGGTGCCAGCGGGTAGGCGTGGCCGTGGGCGTAGATAAGAACCCCAAACACGTAGAAATTCTGATGCTCATTGAACCGTTAGAAAAATGTCAACATTAGCTACGCATTATGAGGATGTCAAGCAGCAGGAGCAAAAGGAAGCTCAAGGAGCATCTGCCGGTCAAAATATTTCAGACCTAAATGAGCAAACTTATTATGGGCCACATTTTCATTTTCGTTTTCATTTTTATCATCAATCTTTGCGCTTCAACACTTGCTTCAAATTTTTCGGGGCTGACAGAATGTGTTCAACTGTTGACACTTGATGAAGTTATAATATTTATTGAGTATATTATGCCGCCAGCTGTCATTATTGTCAAAAGATTCTTTACAGATCCGTTGACAGCTCATTTTTTAGTCCATACTAATGTTCTGACTGGTTGCATAATTGTTGAAAATTGGAGAATGATATTTTTTATTTGGCAATTTACAAAGTTGAGAGTTTTTATTTGCAAAATTACATTTCTATATTCAGAGTTAAAATATAACATTGTGGTCTTTGATCAAATGAAGTTTATAAGTATAATAACGCTTATTATAAGCGTTTTGGGCTGTTTAATAAATCGTTGAGATTTAAATTAAATTGGTCCTGAAATATTTTCATGATTTTTTCTTGAGAACTTTCCAATTAATAACTATAATAAAATCTAATAGAGCTTTTATTAATTAAATAATTTATATTAAATTTATAATACATATAATATTAATAAATAAATAAAATTGTTCAATTCATCATCATGATTTAACTCAAATCCTGAATTTAATTATATTACTCACTATTTTCTCATGTAAAAGTCACTGTTCAAATGTCTATGCTTCAGAGCTCCTACAAAAATTACGCCTGGTTAAGTTGTTACATTCCATTCACGCTGAGGAATTTCAGAATATTTGCTCTCCTCTCAGTTAACAAAACATTTTTATCACTTTGGATGCAAAATCGAACAAAAAATGTGCTGTCAAAATTTATAAAAATGTTTCGGCAAAGTGAAAAATCATACACATAAGCGACACAGTCACACCCTCTAACATCATCAAACACACACACAATCTTTTACACACATGAAATACACACTCATACACTCACATAAATGGCACACACACTTTTCATTGTCAAAGCGCGCACACGTGGAAAAATGGCAGTCCTGGCAGCTTTAATGCCATTTTTTGTGCTCTTTGTTCTTGTTGTTGTTGATGTTGTTGTTGGCTGTTATTGTTGTTGGGGTTGTCATGCTATTTTGGCAACATTGTTACGTGTGTCGTCAAAATCGTCTGACTGTCTGTGCCGTCATTCTCCGATTTACCAACACAAACGACGTGTTAAGTAAGAGAAACTGCTATGAAGGGGGTTGACCCGGGCAGGAAGTGAGTGGGAGGTGAAGGGGTGTTATACCTAGAGGGCCAAAACAGGCTCACTTGTGTTGTTGCTTTGCCGGCAATTGTATTAACCTTATCGCTAGCCTGATTTATGTATTTAAATTTCTGTGATTTTCTTGGTTTTCCATCGAAAAAGTCGCATTACCAATCAACGGCAACAAAAGCCATACTGAAAATTGACTAATGGCTTTCCACCTGGTAATAATACATGGAAGTACGAGTATTACAATATCTGATTTGTCTCTGTTTATTATATACTTGAATATTATAAGGGGTATTCAATGTCAGAATAACTTGTTAAATTTGGAGAAGGTAGTAAAGTAAACATATTTATTACAAACCCTGTAATTCAACAAAATGTTTATTTATTATTTTCAAATCTGTTTCTTAAGTTCAGTTTTTCACTAAAATTATGCATATATTTCCAACCATACTAAACCTTACAACATTTTTATTTTTAATTTTGTAATTACTATAACGAATAATTGATATTCATAATGATTTACATGCGATAGAAAACAATTTTTTTTAATTTTGGGAATTTAAAATTTGTTTCAAATATTTAGCCAAAAGCAAATACTGATTATAGTGACGAGCTCACAGAACTGATTTCAGAAAACTCATGGTCGAATAATTCATATCATTTACAAATAGGTTCAAATAATTTGTAATTTGCAGTTCAGTTTGTGTTGTGTGAAAACAAAGAAGGAGATTATTGAGTGTAAACATAGATAGACAAAAGAAAGATAACATGATTATAAAGAGAAGGTAACTGGACATTTTGAGTATAAATTGAACATATTTAACGCTTACTATTGTCAGTACACAATATGTCGTTCGAAGATCAACTATTATACAAAGTGTGTCAGTTTTTAAAAATATTTTAATAGTTTCCAAGTTCATGTTTAAAGTGTTGCATATGCCTTAAGTAGTAATTTTTAAGAGGTTGTCAGTAATATTATATCAACCTTTTAATTTACTACTTGCAGTATATGCAATCAGAGTCAAACAATTGAATTAATAGTTAATTATTGGCTTACACGTTCTGTGGTGAAAATGAAACGTTTAAGTAGTTGATACAAGGGCGAGACCTATAGTTAATCGCACTGTGTAAACTACTTGAATGACATATTTTTCCAATCAATGCAGAAATGGGAAAGAAAACTATTTTGTATGAGATTGAAATCATTGAAAGATATTTAAAGCATAAAGTTTTTATAAACTATAGTTGGAATATGAGGAATTTCACCTTTAACATCTAAACACAGGAGAACACAGACAAGGTCCTATATATGCTTTCAAGAATGCCGAAGCTTAAGGAATCTCAGGCCGCTCACAAGCTCAAAAGCGCACACAGATGAACACTCGAGTTTAATAAAACAAAATCCTGCGGCGATAATTTACAACACGATGCTACGCGGCAAATTGCTTTGATTTAAGCGTGCCAACGTGCCAGGACTCGTATACACACACTCACACATCTACACACCTACACACACACAGAGCACCGAAAAGGAAATAAAAACAAGCAGTCAACATCGGGACAAGGAGAACCTGCCACAAGATGCTCCCCTCCTCACATTTGCTTCACACTTGACTGGCAAGCCAAGCTAAAGGCAAACCAATTCAACATCCGTTTGCCGCTAATTCACACACATACATGTACATAAAGCGTCCTGACAGTAAGGATATATGAAATACGCGCAAATAACGTGTTAGCAAAATTGTGTGAAAATTGTTATATATATTATATCCGTACGCTGGAGCGCTTGATATGATTTCTTATGCTCCATTCACTCCGAAAGGTGTTGAACAGTTTGCCATCGTTTAGTCACAGCGGATGCGGATGCGATACTTGCGGATGTTGTTGATGCGGATGCGAATATAAAGCTGTAGTTTTATGAGGTGTCATTTAAATACTTTGCTGTGCACATAGATTTTGTCAAGAGTGTAATAAACAATAATTACTACTTAGTTTTTGTGGAGCTTAATTTAAAGTATATACTAAAATATATTGGAAATATAAAATATATTTAACAATTTTCATTCTAACTTCTAAAGAAAAATTTTTTTTTAAATATACCTTACTTTCTCTCAGTTACTCTACCAAAATTTAAACTACTAAGTCCGTTGAATTTGGTAATAAACAACATAAGGAGATATAGATAGTATTCTATTAAATGTATCTGTTCAGTAATTACTCCAATTATCATTATATATTTTATATTTCGTTGGGTCATCAGAAAATATTTAAACTGATCAAAAGTTAAACGAACTACTTATGATTTTTAAAGACAATATACTCAAAAAATACAAACATTAGCAAAAGCATCTATAGAAATGGTAATAGAAATTATGAAACAAGTAGCAGATATGTTAAAAACAATAGTAGAAAATATGAAAGTTAATAAATGATATATGAAAACAATTAATAAATAATTTAATTCACTTCAAATGGAAATAGCCACGTCCATCTTTATATCTTTCTACCGATAGGCGTTCATAGTCTTCAAAGTGGCTAAAAAAGCTAGAGACAAAAAAATTGGTACGCAGGTTCCTCTGTATTCTATCCAGTCCTATATTGTTTTAGAATTATGACTTTCTCTCTCTTTCTCCGCAAATCAAAGTTACAAATTATAAAATCTTAAGTAGATGGTCACTTACAGTCCGGCTTTACCGACTGTAGCCTTTCTAAAAATTCAATATGTCTTTTCTTTTAGGTAGTGTCATTCAAAAGCCAACCGAAAAAGTCAATTGTCGCTTACAGTCCGGCTTTCCTGACTGTAGCCCTTCCTAAAAATTCTATATGTGTTTACTTTTAGATATTGTCAAAAATCAGGGATAAGAACAATCAATAACTACATACACCGTAAACAACAGTCGTAACAATTACATTAAATGCAAGCTGAAACCTAAATTTCCATGGGCTCCTGTTAGTTATATCATGGTTTAACACATCCATTACCATGCCACAAGTACGTGTACAGTGGGATAGTCAACAATTTGCCACGTCGGAATTTGTTACCACGACATGCGTACAAATGTTTAGCACTTGTTAAACTCATTTGTAAAGAGAAATAATTGCAATTAGTGAATCGAGCTGGGAAAGAAGAGGAGATGGAACAAGGACCGTCACGAACTGGAACCCAAACACATGGCTGTCATTGTTGTGTGCACGTGACAGATTTATCCAGCAAGTTAAATTCGATGTGAATGCTAAACAAATGCTGCGTGTGAGTTCAGTTATCGCTGTTAAATGGAAATTTATTTAATTGCCGACACAGACAGTCTTCACTTCTTAGTCTTTAAGATTGAAGAGCATTTACTGCAGTTTGCACCTCGCAGCATTCACCTAAAGGTAATGCCAAAAATGTCTGTAAACTTGCACGTGACTTTCCCGCAAGTTGCAATATTTTCAGCTAAGCTAAGCTAAGAGCTTTGAGCCTGACAACAGGCCATGGCCAACTTGAAATCAAAACTAAAAATTCTGAAAGTCACATAGCACAAAGTTTGGCATACTCTCGCACTGTAGGTAGATTGTAAGCTTGTATCTGTGAGATACGTTCTGGTGCCGTGGCAAACTCTGTAAAAGTCACTCACTGTTTACCTAAATGATTTTACAGTTTTTTTTTTATTTGCTCTGCTCTTGTTGGCAAACTTTTTCTTTTATTTCCTTCTTTTTTTGACATAAAAACTAATATTGTGCCAGCCAGTTTATTGGAATTCAACGACCAAAAAACTTTTAGCAGGTAACACTCGTATCTTGTAGTTTTATGGAGTTGGAGGTGGCCATGGAAAAAGTTGTGTGCATGGAAATCGCAGCTGAAATGTCGTAAAAATCAACGCATCGCAGAATGGCGTTAAATGTGCAACTCCCTCCGTAACTGTAAACTTCTCCGACGGATTTTGTCTTGCGGTTAGATTGTGCCATATTCTGGCCAAGTCAAAAATCTTGCACATTCAACTGCTGACTAAAAGAATTCGGATTCCTATTCCGTGTATCCGTAACCACTATCGCAATCGCATCCACATCCTGTCGCCTTTGCCTTTTACGTGTCCCGCATTTGATATGCACAACGCGTTGTCCTTGGTTATTGGTTCGTCTTCTGCTTTCTCCTACTTTCTATCAATACCTTACTATTTCATGGGTCCGCTTTTGATGACTCTAATTAGTGTTTAAACTGCGACTTTTATGATTCACAGAATTTTGATTAAAGATACTAACCTTAAAAACTACTTCAATAAGTTTAATATTCGTCATGATTTTCGAGAATCTTAGCTTTCAAAGATAATATTGTATTACATTTAAGGCATATCTAAATAAAGCTTCAATCGTTCTTTCTTCTGAAAAGTTCTTACTCTTATACATATCTTTAAATACTTAGCTTCAAATTGTCTTCAATTGTCTTCTCTTCACGCTCTTCCAGTGAATATTGTCGCACAATTTGACTAACATGGCTTGACACTTACATGGCCCAAACTATGCAAATTCAATCAGGTAAGCTGTTCTGCGGTTATACGGTGTCTCTTGGGAATGGAACAGAATTGCTGCTCCTTTCAAAAGGACTTATTGCTAAGTTGCATCGACATAAAGGAAACTGTAGAGTTTTGCTTCTATTCATGTTCTACTCTCGGTAACAAGGCACAACAACAATTGAATTTAACATTTTGACCATTTGTGCTTTCTTGGATTTACGGTACAATAGATACTTTACAATAATGGACATTGCCATACAAGTTCCTAAATGGACAGTAAGTATTGGAATTTTATAATGCATTCTTACTGAATAAGGAGACTGGTTTTTAAAAGCTTATACAAATTGTTTTGATTTATTTTATAGTTTATTTGAATTAATACAAATAACTATGTTTCAATTAGTTCATTAGACCGTCTTATTAATGTTATTGTTTGCTTGGCGCTTAGGATTGTTTATGTGTTTTTAACAGTTATTAAATCTTTAAAGTCGTTTACTATATATATACTATACTTTTGCCAAACTTGAGCTACAAGCTCGTACCCTTCAGACACTTTTAAATTAACTACCTAAGTAAATAATTAGCTTGAATTATTTGCAAGTTATTTATTTTGAAAATAAAAATACAAATAATAATAATTTCTGTGCATTTACAACTTGGATCAATGTCAGCCAAATCAATAGCAAATCGCAGCTTGTTAGCTGAGCGTCTCTCGGTTGCCGAATTCCATTTTATTCAGTCAAATTCTCATCAGGAAAATCTACTTTATTTGTGTGTCTTTATGTGTATGTGTGAAGGGCGGGTACAGGGAGGCTTTGGAGGTCCTGGTGCACTGGAAAAAGGAAACGATATCAAGTGGCTCAATCAAGTCAAACTTGCAATATAAATTCAAACATTTTCAATTCAATGCATTTTTGTGGTTGTTGCCAGTCAAGCGCTGCCAATGCTTTGAATATTCCTGAAATTTGTACAAACCAACATCTATGAAGTATCCTTTTCTCCTAGCTCCCAACTACCAGTTCCTGGATTCCAGCTCCTCCGCCAAATTGCAGCGTTTCAATCAAATGTTGCCCAGCACAAACTTACCTTTGCCATTGCATTTATTGTTGTTGTTTTTGCTGTTGTTGTTTTTGTTGTTGTTGTTGGATTTGTTGTAACATTTACGTAGCACGTAAATTGCAATTCTGAGGCAGACGGCATTCTGCAGCACAGAGGAAAGGAAGCTGGATCAACAAGCCAAATCCTAGTCGCGGTCAAGAGCAATAAATTGGATTGCGGTTTCTCTACGCCTGCCCCAAGAAAACAAATTTATTATTATTCGTTTCGACTGCAGACAATTACAATGCAGTTAATTTAATTGTGTTTAACCAGCGATTCGTTGAATCAACATTACTGCCAGCGGTTGAGCAAAAATTTCTAGCCATGTTGAAGGCTTCCTAAAATATGCACAAGATGCAGATGATAGATGAAGTGGATTGGCCATAACAAGATGTTGTTATAAAGAGTGTACTTGAAATATATTTAACAATATTTTTAATGACCATAGAAGTCAGATTGCTTTTTCAATTCACCAAGCTAACTAGATAACAAAATTCCAGAATCTATGCCTAATGGTTTTTTTTTTTGATAAAAAATTAAATATTTTTATTCAAAATAAGTAGAATCACAATTGAAACTAGTACTGAAGTCTACATGCAGTTTACAGATTATAGAAACTTTATAAAATATAATACAATTCAAATGCTAATAACTTTGTAGAAATTAAACCGACTTTGGACATTTTTTATGAACTATTATTTATGAATTAAAATAAATTTAAGTTAAATTTTAATTGATTTATTTGTTTGGAAATGTACATATAGTATAGGATCAAATAAATACTACCTCTAGATATTTATTATGGTATTATATACTATAAGTAAATTTTTACTTATATGTTAAGATTTTCCGTATGAAAATTTAATTATGACGAAAGTAGTTAATTAAATATAAAATGATTTTATATGTAATACAAACAAATTTTTAAGAATTGAGAAACTTAATACATATAGTTTACCAGTTACGGGATTTGAGAAATACATACCTCAACATGATTCATACTGATTCGTTCTCTGCACACAAATAATCTGATACTAATTCTTCATTATCAGTAAAGTCAACTATTTGATTATATGTATAGCCATTGGAATCCCTGTCTTAGTTTTTGCGTGAGTGTTTGACTTGTGACCTCGACCACAGTCTGGAGCATCGTGAGCTGATTTGTTTCTCCTGCCGTTGGCTGCCACAACTTGAGTTAATTTAATAAATCTTGAACAACTGAATAAGCTTTAAATTAATGACCCTGTAAAGTTCATATAAATTATTACGTTATCTTGAGAGTGTGCGTTCCTTGGCAACGCATGATAGGGAAGCATTCGAAGGGAAACTGATTTTCTTTCTCTCCTTCTCTTTTCCTGATTCTCTCTCTCTGTCTCTCTCTCTCTCCTTCATTTCACACACCCGCAGTTGGCAGCCAAGTGGCAGATGCCAACAGACCCCGTTGCCTGCCTCGTGTGCCACATTATGCCAACATATGCCACACCCACCATTCATGCCAAATGATTTCTCATTTTCAATGCCACAACAACAAAAACAACAGCAACAACAAAAAGCCAGCAACATATTTTTATGCTTCTCCCGAAATCAAATTTGTATCAATTACAATTGCATTAACATATAATTTGTAGGCCTCTCGAATTTCCCAGCAGCTGCTGGTCTGAAATGAGTATTTAAGTGTTTACCAAAGTAACTGATTGTGAGTTAAGCTTTAACATTCCCAGTTAACTATATATGTTAAGCTTTAACTATATATGAGGTTAAAGGCCAAAGGTGCTTTAATTGACAAACAAGTTAGACCCCAAATTAAGGCAGGGAGAAACATTTGAATGGCGGCCCTCGATTTCAAAGCCCAAATGATTTCAGTTAGTAGGCTGTGTTAAATGTTATGTTCTTAGTTGTTGAATGTTTTATTGTGGTTTGTTGTCGTCAGGATAAGTTTGAAAAAGCTTAAGTTTTAAAAGCCCCTTGTTAAGATTGTCCAAGAATATAGATTTATCCCAAGACATAAGGCACTATTTTTTTAAAATTTGTAAACAGTATAGATATAAGAAACTTAGCCACAGATTAAAAAATTAAAACTCTGGGCTTTCGTATGCTCTTTAAAAACTGTGTTGTAAGCAATAATTAGTCAGCATAAAGTCTTTATGCTTTAAAAAAAAGTTCAATGTTTAATTTCTACACAATTGAATTTTTTCCTATTTCTACAATTTACTTCGAAAAACAATAAATTAAAATTCTTATATCATGTATATACATTATACTCAAATTAAGTTTACTTAAAAATGTACACATGTGGTACTACTTTCATCATCTGAACTAAAAACTTCTTAATTATAGAATAATCAACCAAGACGTTATGCATGATGTAAATTGTCTTAGTCCCTTTGCAGTTGAAAAATCGACTTTATATGTCTAATACATGACATATATTTACATTACATTACATTATTAATAGCATTACTTGATTTTTTTTAAATTCATTTTTATTTAATTTAGTATTAAATTACAAAGTTCTCGTCATTTTATTGACATGGTTTCATATATACATAATTATATTAAATTATGTTATCAATCTCTATCATGAGCCCAGAGAACATGACGCCTTTAACCTTTAACAAATTAACAAATTTAACCCTTTGGGTATATGCCAAAACTTCTCGCCAACTGCGGGACAATATCAACAAAAGGGGCTCTCTATATGTGAGTGTGCCAACTACATACAAACATATGCATTTATGTGTATATGTGTGTGTGGGTGTGTGTGAGCGTGTGTGCTTAACATCAACTGAAAAGCCCCAAGTAGATTACTAACCAAACAAGGGCTACAAAGTTGCCATTGTAGTTGTCGTCTTGGCCTTGCCCTGGTCGAAAGCCAAGCCAAGCCAAGTGTGGATGATGATGCTGACGCTGATAATGATGACGGTGATAATAATGACGTTATTCCGACCCAATTTCCATATGCGCCAGCCGACAGTTTTTGGCTTAACTAGCCAAACTTGTGAGAAGTTTGCGTGCCAAGTTGGCATAACAGCAAGTCAAACAAACGAAAGCTGGCCTGAGACCACATACGGACATAGCCCACACCTACAGCTTCAGATGCTGTACGGGATTCCAGAAATCTCAAATCCCACCTCAAAACTCCGCCGGGTCGAGATGCCACTGCGGTTACGGGGCAAACAGACTGAAACTTGGCTACCGCAAACTAAAGGCGAAGTAAGGACACGCCCCAGCAGCTAATAATATTGAATAAAATTGAATTTGCCGCCGTTAGAATTGTTGTAAAATTATTAAACATGGCACTGGGTCTCGGTTTTGGCAACAATTTCGTTTGTGGCCGTGCCAAGTTTGCAAAGGATTTGCTCCCAAACTGCCGCATACATAATTCAATTAAACTCTTTGCCAGAACGAACATTTTCTGCATTTTCAGGAAATGGGCAAATTGTAATAGTTTTGCAATTATGCGGCAATTGAAAATGCCGAGATAAGAGCTTATCTCCCAGGCTCTGTGCGATGTGGTTTGGCAATTGAAATGATACATTTTTAAGTAGATCAAAGTACGTGTATATCGAGATGCCAAGTTTAGAATTACACTCATATAACGAGTATACAATTTAAATGTTAAATTACATCACGCTTGAATTGAGAACGTTTTCATAAGCCACAATTTGAAATTTGGCTTAGATTTGGCATCGGTTTAGTTTTGTTTACTTGGCAGACATATCTATAATCTTAATCATATACTATAATGTAGCCTATTCATAATTAAAAATCGATGATAGTCTTAGTTAAAGCAAAATAAGGTATTTTCATTAAACATAACTATTATTATTAAAATTTATTTAAATTTATAGCATTGTTTTGTCCATATAAGTGTATGAATTATACAAAAAAGTCAGTTTAAATTGAATGCCTCGTATTAAATGATTACTGCAGAATTTAATTTACCAGAATTTCTACCAGAAATGAGTTTGTTTTATAACTATTTGCAGATTATCATGAAATTCAAATGTTGTTATTAAAGTGTGGAATGGATGATGTTGTTGTTAAAATGATATAAATATTATAAATAATATTTTAAAATACTCTAAAATTAAAATAATAATTTTGATGTATTTCTCACTAAAAAGCAATTACTTACAATTTATATACCATATGTATACCATATATGTAAGCACTCTATATCAGTTAAATGTGTAGACTGCAAATATTTCTAAAAGTGAAATTACCAACAATCCATTACAATCTACAACTAAAGCAAAAACCATTAAGTTTATTCAGCTATTGTATAGTTATGAATTGTAAGCAAGTTATTGTAAAAGTCGAAGAAAGCTGTTTATTCGATGCTTTATTTGAATTCAATTGAGAATCTGAATTTTCCAGCTGTGGAAATGGACATCCCACAGATTTCGCCACAATGTAAATATCGAGCTATAAATCCGCAAATCAAATGCAATCAATTCAAATTTTACACTTCAATATTCATTAGAAATGTATTTTGCATTTTACGACAGTGAAAACTCTGGCTGCAGGACCCACAGAAGCTCAGCTGAGGAAATCGAATGGATTTCAACGGGTAAGATGGGCAAGGCAAGGCGAGCTGGCAAGGACCCAGGACTTTTTTGAAATGCTCAATCCAACATTGGTTGGCCAACAACAATAGCAAAACGAAGATAAAAAGTAGCAAATTTTGCGCAAAATTAGCTGCCAATTGTTTTCAATACCGCCAACAAGTTTGCTGCAACACTTCAGATAAATTGCAAACGGAAATTGTGCAAAATCAAGCTTGAAATTTTTAAAATTGCCAACAGCTGTAGTTGCTGTTGCAGCTGATGCTCGATGCTAACTTTAAGTGCATAACTTTAACCGTACTGGCAACAGCTAATTTATCTACAATTTATAACAATTAAAGACGCCTAAGCAGCTGTGCGGGCAACCGACTGCGACGACACACGCGGCGTATGCGCAATGAAAAACTATGACTAATGGAACAAGGGTGAAGGTATGTCTACCTCCTTGTCTCTTTATATCTTCTGCTCTCTCTCTATCCCTGTGTGTTTGTATTGTGCACATAACTTAATTATGCAGAAGTGTAAACGTTGCCATCAGCATAGCTAGCACACATAGGGGCCTCAGTCTGCGACTTTCCTTGTGCAACTCCACAGACAATGCGCCGCTTGAAGTCTTTTCATAAGCTCAAAGTTCATAATAGGATTTAGTAGCCTCCTCATCATGATGATGATGCATGTGCCAACCAGCCAGGCAACAGTTGCTGTTGTTCTTGTTGTTGTTGTTATTTTTAGTTTTTCCTGAAGCTCTTCTGTCATATGGCGCACAGTGGGCTAAAGTCACAAAATTACAACAGCTATTTTTCAAAAAGAATAGAATAAATTCCATTAAAATTATATACTTTGTAAAAAATATCGACCTACAAATTTACTTGTTATTTATTTTATTTGATTTCAGTTTTTCAACATTGTATACACTAACTTTAAAGTTTGTGTTAATAAATTTACATATTAATAAGTTATATTCATTCTATTTGTTAAGAAAACATTAACTTTTATATTTTTTTCCCTTGTTCTTTTTTTTTTGGCGGGATAATGTCCACGCACCACATGTTGTCTACGAGTCCTGCCAACGCTAGAAACCAACTATACTTTACATTTTGCAGAGCATTACTTTATTTCAAAGGGTATTCAAATTTGATTAAAAGATCGAAATACAAATGAATTTTCTTAATGCAAAGATATGCAAAGAAATTCTTAAATATGTTGTAGATGTTGATATTAATCTCTGAACCAACTTAAAAAGATTAAATATTTAAAAGCTTACAAATAAGACTATACTTATCAATTTTAATAGGTATCTACATTGTCCATATACTACATATACTATTAAAACTTTTCATCGATAATATTTGCAGTTAAACGAAAGTTTCGGTCTTATGCCAAATAACAGAGTAGATTGCGAAAGATTTAAGTGGATAGATTTAAACAGAGAAATCGTAATGGACTTAAGAGGCTTGCAAATACTTAAGTTAAGCTTGTTTAAATTTACAATCAGAGCAATACCCTTGCTTAGAAAAAATCCAAGAGAGTATCTTGAATTCGTTTTTCAGTTGCTGTAGAGTTCCTTTACAGTATCGTTTGCTTTTAGTGCAGTCGCTACTTTCGCTGACAGATAAATTATGCACATAGGACAGAAGAAAAAATATGCAGGTCGAGTATGGTCGAGAAGAGAAAGAGCGGTAATGGGGGAAGTCGACTTTTGCCTTAAAAACTGAACTAAAACTGGTCTGTCTCTTTATGTGTGGCTGCATCTTATAATTCTTGTATGAAAATAATAGCTAGACTAAATGTTAGCATGTGATAATGGAAATTTATGTGCCACAGACACGAGACTCACTCACTTCAAAGAAGAAAAAAAGAAAAATTAAAGGCAAGAGGAAAAGCAAAGTATCTACAGGACATGCATTTTTAAGCAGTTGTCTCATTTCGTAGTTGGCCTCCCCACAGAAACCTCAACCAGAACGTCAGTCAAGTCAACGCCTAAGCTAAAATAAGGCCTTCCACTCAACGTCAGTCAGAGGATAGCAATTTTGGTACTGACTGCGTAATGTATTGATAAACATTAAAAGCCAATCAGCGTAATGGCTTGTGAAGTGAAGTCCTTCGGCTCTCACTTCTCTCAGTTACACACTTCATTTTCAACAGCTCATAAAATTGCAATTGACTTTGTGCTCTTCTTGTGAGTGTGTGTGTGTGTGTGTGTGAGTATATACAGATCAATCTATATATACGTGTGTATAATGACACCGTGTCTGTGGCTGTGTGTCTGTTTTCCTTCTGTCCATTAGTGTCTCTGTGTTGGCTCATAAAATTGCGCAGTCACATATGAGCTTAATTAAGTGTATAAATTGATATTTGGTGCAAGTTTATGACTGCATTGCAGTCATGTTCTTATTATGTCGCATTTGCTGGATTATATACTTATATCAACCTCCTTTTGCTTATTTTCGTGGTAAACACTTACTTCTCTCTTAATTGAGACCCACTTGCATATTTAATAACATGCAATGTGGTTTTCACCGGAATACTGGCAAGGCACAAGTACATTTGAGTCTAGATACAGTGAATAAATTGTGCAAGGTCTATTAATTTGTAAAGGGACAGCATTTGTTTCTTATAGTAACGTTTAAATATTGTTTAAAACCTTAAATTTGTTTGTAACTAATTTTGAGCAATTCTCTTAGCTCGATTGGTTCGAAATAACATTAAGTAAGAAAATCTTTTATGTTTTTAAGATTTGTTTACGAAAAATTAATTGTGTGTTTGGTGTAGTTTCAAACAGCCTGGTCAAATTTGGTGCAAGTCGGACCATTATAACATATAGCTGCCATAGGAACGATCGCGATCGCTTTTTATAAATCGATAAAAATCGTATTAATGTATTTATTATCGATTGGTAAATCAAACAAAACGCTTTTTTAAAATTTAAAATTTGAATTAAATGCCGCTAGCGAGGCCCGGTCGCTTAAGACGTCCTATTTTAAACAAAATTTGTTAAATGTTGATTTCGAACCCATCGTTCATATGGCAGCTATATGATATAGTTGTATAGATTTGCGACAAATTTGGTAAGGATGTCTGAAAATGTATATAACACACAATCTGAGAATATGGTTGACATATCTTAAGAAATATATCTGGTCTGCACTGCTTCTCCTGGCTATGGATGCGCAGGTGGTCAACACTGCCAACTCCATCTTAGAGCTTGAATAAACAAATATTGCGATGAAAATTATCCTCCTTTAGTTTCCACTTTACACATATACGCAGACAATATGTAAACATACTCATGGAAGAAGCTTTGAATTCAGATCTATCTCCGGAGTAGTCACAAGGTACAGAAAGATCCAAGTACGTTTGAGTCTGGATAGAGTAAACAAATTTCGAAAGGCGAATATATATTCTATGTAGTGACAATTTGGGTGATTTCTTTTCTTACATACTCTTGAAATTGCTATTGAAATTTAGAGCTATCAATTTCTATAAATTTTTAGCCTATTCGAGTTGTTTACTATATCAAGTGTTCACTAAATAAATTCTATAAACATGTTATCACATTAGAATAATAACATACTCTGTTCCTTATGTCTTAATTTTCCCATCAATGTACTGAAGTCCATATATTTAAAAATCTTTTGACTTAATTCCTCTAATTAATTTACAATTATTTTTCAAATGCCCTGCGATTGATTGATGCTTAAATACTTCAATTTACTCGAATTTCGTTGAGAATAGTTTCTTTTTACAAACCACAGAAACTTTAAAGCAAAACTTATTTATAAAACTCTCAATACAAGGTTTCCTCAAAATAAACAAAAACTTTTGACGAACACAAGTCAGTTTCAAGTGTGAGTTTAGTGTAAGGAAAAGTTGGTAGATTTTCATACTTGAGTCGCACTCAGACCGGGAGAACTTGTAAAACAATACTCATTAAACAACATATTAATTTCAGAGACGAGTTGCAAACATTTTGCGGTACATCAACTTTGATGAAAGTTCGTTTAAAACAATTAGAGATCTCTCAGTGGCGCACTCGAGGGAAATTATGGCAAGTAAAAGTCGAAAATGAAAAACGCAGCACAAGTTTGGCCAACTGGCACTAATAAGCGCTAATTTTGTTAGCCCAGAAACAGGAACAGGGGCTGAGCCAGGAGAAGGGGAAAAAGGAAAGGGAGAGAGAGAGAGCTGGAACATTGCTGGCATGCTAAATACTTTGACTGACTGAATGACTAACTGATGCGACTGATGGACACTTTCGAGGACTTTGGAGGCGCTGCCTGGACGATTTAACAAAGTCAGTGCAGTGCTCAGACACTAATTCCATTCATTAAAAAACTTTTTATATGCCAATTTTTGCTGTTCTCTTGCCATTATGCAGTTATGCTTCCTATCGTTCCCAACGCTGTTCAGCTCGTCCTGTCAGTCCTGTGACATCCTTATTCTCTTGTTCTTTATTTTTTTTAGTTGAAAACAAAGCGAAAAATGTAAAATATGATTACTTACTGCTGCTGTAAATCATCAGTCACATAATGAAGTTGCAGCTGCTGAAAAATACTCGGAACTTCGTAACTTTCAAGTTTATAGCTTGTCCAAGCCATAAAGAGAACTCCTGCTGCGGCAACCAACTTGCGGAACAGAGGCGAGCAAATTAATTAAATTTGCTTTAAGCTACGTGGTATGCTAAGCATTTGGTTTCTTGTCAGCTTCTTGTTGCCAACGTGTTGATCTATTTCCGAAAACGGCTCGAAGTTAATAATGCGAGAAGTTAATATAAAGGCTTATTATTCGTGATTCATTAACGACTTCAGGCCAATAAAGAAAACTTAAGCTGTGTTTAATTATAGAATAGAATATTATAGAAAATTTTTAGAGATTCAATTTAAAACACAATTTTAAAACATTTAATATGTTTTGAATTCATGATCAACAAATAAAACAATTTAATAAATTTAAACAAAAAAAAATAAGTGTTATTAGCATTTAAAATTTGCATCGTTATTTTAACAAATTATCTAAAATTATATTTTTAAAACAAAAGGATACAACTTATTGAACTTTTATTAACTATTATCAAAATTTCAATTATATATAACCATACAAATTATAAGAAATAATTACAATATAATTGAATTTTTTTAATGCTAACTATTTATTAAGTATTCAATGGTCAGTATAATAAATCTAGTTAATAAATAACAGTTTTGACTAAAGTAACAATTAAATTTTATATTAAAGATGTTCATATGATTTTGCCAACTTATCTTATTTAATATATATTTAAAACAAAAGCATAAAAATTATGTCTCTTTATTTTATCGTAATGAAAATATGTACTTCTGAACAATTATTTCAACCGGATAAAAATGAGAAAAATTAAGTCCAGTTGTTAGTTAAAATATTTACAGAGAAATTGACAAGACCACAGAAATGCAGAAAAATCACAGTGGGTCATCGTAGTTCCTGTGGCGAGAAGACAACACACAACCTTTCTGTCCTCGAACTTCAACTCAACAGGGTCCCAGTGCATGAAGTGGGACTAAGAGCAAGAAGCATCAGGCAAGCCACAACGGAAATCGACGAGCAATAAATTTAAATTTATGTTGCCATTTAAAATGGCATAAAAAATTACTATAAATTTATAACCTCAAACCACAGAATGTGGTCAGTCAGACAATAAAAATGCGGCAGATACGAGAAAAGTGCGGAGAAAAATATAAAACTATTCGAATCGAGAACATAAATAAATCAATTTAGACATAAAGCATAAAACAAAAAAACAGAACTAGTCGAAAAAGTATTGAGGGCATTTAATTCTCACAGGCTGTCAATTCAATTGAACTTCGTTTTGTTTTTTGTCCAGGAAAATGAGAACCTTACAAAATGAAATTAGAACAATTGAATTGTAAATATCAGAGCGAAGCATAAAGAATAGGAAAAACTGTGAAAAGGCATAAGAGAATGGGATGATAACGACAGCGATACGACAGTGACTTTGACCAAATTGCAAATGTTTGTCACGTATTTTACAAATTCACTGCGACGACAACCGTGTCTTGGTAGCAACGTATCTGTATCTGTATCTACTATATATCTATGCTTGTAAGACGTGCATGTGCGAGTATCTGTAACTCTAGAGTTGCCCCAAAACACACGGATGAACAACGTAGAACGGGAACGGGTAAGAAAATTGTGGCTAGTGTGTCGAATGCTCCCATCGATTGCTCATTGATATCCTTTGCGGCTTTTTTGGACAAGGGTTGGGTGTCTGCTATGGTTAGAATTGAAACTGATATTATTATGTAGCCCGCGTCTTTATGTATGGCAGGTTAAGCCACAGAGCATTTGGCTATGACATTTTTGTGTGCGTAAAACAAGCCAAACTATAGTTTGGAATGCAGCTTTAAATCGGACCCGAAAAGTGCAGTAACCGAAAATGCAAGAGAAAGTATCCAGGGGTTATAAGCAAGAAAGAAATGTCAATTGTGAGTGAAATTTTAAGTATAATATAGTTTAAAATGCAGCTTTAAATCGAACCCAAAAATGTCATAGAAAGTATTCGGGCGTTATAAGCAAAATAGAAATGTCAATGTTACTGAAATTTTAAGTGTGGCAAATGAAAATTTTCAAGTTGAAACTTTAAAATGTTAAAATAAATAAAATATAAAAACAACAATAAGATAAATATAAATAAAATAAATAAACAAATTTGAAGTAACGTTAGTAAGTGAAATACAAATAAGATATTGGAATAAATTACATCAAATAAGTACATCAAAAAATGAAGTATTTTTAAATACTCTTAGAATAAGTTCATAATATTTATAAATTTTAAAAAACTGACTAGTGGATTAGCTTAAGGAAATCCTTGTTGCTCTAGGAACTAATAAGAAATAAAATGAAGTAAAATAAATATACATAAGAATTTAGCTTATTGCCAACACAAAATACAGCTAATTAGATACGCTATTGTGTACTATTGACTTGAGTCATTAAGTAGCAAAAGACTTCCCCATCTATCAATTGCCATAAAGTACTATTTACATGTAAGCTGCCAATGGCAGCTTTGTGCACTCAACATTAAGTATACGCCCTGAATGTCAATAGCTGAGATATCTGCAGCAGAAAAAATAAAAATTCCCAAGCACATTTCAACAACAATAACAGAAAACCATAATAAAAGCATTAAGAGTACGAGGACAAACGATGAGTATTCCATATGTTTCAATGAATGGGCTTTAAGTCATATGAAAAAGCTCTCGAAGTATGTGTGTGTTTGTGTACTGACCAAGTGCATTATTGAGTTAACTCGCTTATTTCATTGCAGCTGCAAAAAGTAGCGCATTGTGCGCATTTAAACGTAATACGAGTATTAAACTCCCACCTGCGGATGAGTTTAATGCGCTTACACAACGCACACCACTCGCAGTTTCCTTTTTCAGTCGTAGTCATGGTTGATGTCAAGTTCTGTTCTTAAGTGCTGAGGTGACTTAAGTTACGCAAAAGCTGTTAAGGTATTTATGGCCAGCGTGAGCCATGGCAAGAGGTGTGGCCAGGAGAGGTGAGCCAACATCCGGCCCGAAGAGTTATTATGTCTTTCGAGCAAACACACAACCTTGGACTGTTGCCTTTACTTTCACAGTTGATGTTTTGCTGTTTCGAGTTAAGCTAGTTTTCAGTTGCTTGCCAAAAGTTTGCTTAGCCAACTTGGAATAGAGCATATATGGGATTTATGTACCCGAAAATAAAAGTCTAACATAAAGAACATAGATAAACACGGATTGGAAAATCAAAATCATAACTTGTGTAAGAAGATTAAAGTCAATTTAGAGCTAGCCAAGTATCTAACAATAGGGAAAATGCATGTGACAAATTTAAAAAATTATGTAGTTCTCTATGTTTCATGTAATTTTCATATGTTTAAAATTGAAATCTTAAATATGTTAATATAAACACTTTAACTAATTGTAAGCAATAGCAACGCAATACAAGAAGCGAATAACTATTTGAGTTTGTGTATCGTATGGTATGACGAAAAAGTAAAAATTTACAAAGGAATTTTATTTTGGTGGTTCGAGCCACAAATCAAGAGATCTATTCGCTTAGTGGATCGGTTTCAAAAACTCCTGAATCATCTTTTTCATCCTTCTTATAATTTCGTCCTTTTTGCTTAATAATTTTAATCTAATAATTTTGTTTTGAGTTTAAACATTAATAAGAAGTAAATATTCCAAAGTAAAATAAAAATCGAAACTTTTCTACCACTTTACTCGCAGCTTGTTTAATTAGCAAGTCAGTCTAATTTGATTAGTTACTCAAGTTCTGTGACTTTCTGCTGTCGCAATGCTGCTGTCTCGGCAAATTTATATAAATGCCCACAAAATTGACCTGTGGCCGTCCCCCAGCAATTATAACAAATTATCAACTCGCTCACACGAATGGCGTCACAGAGACAAAATGGGAAAACAGGCGGACAGACACAGCTTCCGTTTAGAGAAAGTCACACACCTACAAACACACACACACTCACATTTACACACACACACACACACACACACACTCACACACAAACACACAGCTAGACAGACATTAATTATTCATAACTTGAACTCTGTTTCTCCTAAGTTGCCTGGCCTCCGGACTGTGGCTGAGAAAGAGACTGAGACTGAGGCTGAGGCCTGTGTTTGGTCGTTATCTCCATTTCCATGACGTTGTCTTCGTCTTTGGGGAAATCTGCTGCCATCGCTGTTTCTGACTCGACCAACTGGCAACTGGCAACTGGCAACTGGCTGTGCTTTGCACCTGGCCTGCGGTTAACTCGGTCCAAAGTCTGCCAACAGTTTCAGTTTAATGTCTTCAAAATGTCAAGATGTGTTGTGTTTTGGTTTAAAGTTTGTTTTAACCCATATTACCAACTTGAAGTGACTTTAACATATTTTTAAATGCCACATCGTGCAACAGTTGCAGCATCCGTTGTCCACTTGCAACTAATTATAATGCACGCACACGTGTAATCTACTTACAATTACAACGAAATGCTTCGGCTTCTGCTTGACTTTATTAACGGATGCTTTGCAGTTGGAGCTGCGGTTATTTTAATTTTGTGTGGCTCACTTACTGCATTGCAGCCACGTGGCGTATACTTAATTTGGCGAGGTGCCCATTTCCATTTGCTTCTTAATTATGTAGCAAATGTGCGATTCCACCCTTCGGACAATATATTCACATTCCACAAATATGCAACGCTGCTGGGCATCGTCGACTATTTCCTTTACTTTCTCGTTTTTTTCACTCATTGGCTGTCTCTATCTCTCTTTATAGTGATATCACTTTACACTTGCAGCCACTTCCGCAGCACGCGCGTGTTGGCAAAAATTTGCGAAAATATTTACTTAATTACACGATGTGCTTACCAAAATGAACATGAATATGTTCGCTGATTATGTGCCATGTTCTGCATAATTTACATTAAATTGCGTTATGTTTTTGGGCCAACAGGCTATCTACTATTCAGTTTATAATAACAACATGTCCATGTTGTGGTTTCACAGCTCTCTATTAAGGCAAGAGTTGCACAAGTTAATATACTTATAATATTCTGGGAAATGGAATAATAGATAAGGTAATCAATCTAATAATAAATACTGACATAGACACAGCATAATAAACATAATAAGAATTTTGAATCAAATCCTGATCTCATATTAAAAATTACCTTAAAGCTTTACATTAAAGAATTCATATTGCTTAAGTTCGTGAAAGCTTTCCAAATGTAGTTTCTCATCAAGCCGAAAAGTGCATTTAAAGGTAATAATGGGAGACGTAATGATAATATTGAATAACAGCTCATTAATAATATGCCAGCTTCGCTCAGAATCCAAATTCGACCTACGCCTGAAAACTTAACTTTAATAGCCATGATTCAGCATATTTCAGTATCCAAACTTTCATGGAATTGGACTCAACTTATTAAAACCAATTTTGCATCTATTTAAAAGCTTTAAAACAAAACAAGGCATAAGCACATCAGATGATTAACTTCGCTAAAAGGGGTTTCACAAAATAGAACCGATAGATTTTTAAAAATCCATCTATTTTATTAAAGTTACTATTAAACTATTGGTCTAATCATCATTTGCACAAAGGTGAAACGTATTTTGCCTTCCCAGGAGTTCCATTTGATTCCACTATAAAGATTATTCTTATCATCTCGATACCTTCCATTAAGATTACTGCAAATATAGAAAAAGAAACAAATTACATTGTGAAAAGCGTTTTGCTTAAGGTTTTGTTTACCTAAAGGCACAATTTTTGTACCACCATCCAGATCCCCATTCACTGGCGCAGTTAAAGTTTGATGTATCGTTATCGTGATCGGAGGTGGAGAACTTCATATTAATGTGTTGGCTAAATGAATCCCCAGCAGTTCCGGAATAATTTCCAACTGACTTTATTTTAAAGGACTCGCTCTCTTCACCAATTTGAAAGTGATCATAGCGTGCAAAACGTGATTCATTCTCAAAACTCCTGAGATATATATAGAGTTCATGGGGTCGTTCATTGGTTAGCAGGTAAAGCTTTTCGAGTCCTATAAAGAAACTGCCGTCAAGTTCGCCAAATCCCAAACGATAGTCATCCCAAAGTCTATCGAAGTTTAAACTATCCGTACGCCTCTGAATAACTGTCCAGCCAGTGCCGGCCAAGTCTGAATCACAGGGAACGGGGAAGTTCCGAATTTCATGAACTATCATCTGTTGAATTCCGGATTTCTTAGTCAAGCAACTCGATAGATTGGAATTTACTTCTTGATTTTTCATCAATATATTCTTATATTTCAGGGCAGAAATTTGAATATCTTCTTTCTTTGTGGTAGTTAGTAATTCATTAGAAATAACATTCTCATCGATTAACTTATCGATTTGATTTTTATAAGTTAACAATAATTCACTTTGAGTAACATTAATGCGTTGATATAATTTCAATTCATTATTTTTCATACTTATTAATTCTTTATTGTTATCAACTGTTGTTTGTAGCCTGACTAGTGATAGTTTCAATTCATTGATAGTGAGTTCTTGCTCATGAATCTTTTTCATTAATTCTGAGTTTTTCTTTTCTTCTGGCTGAACTTTCTTGGCATATTCTAAAAGAGGCTTTACAATCTCATAACAATAGGTGGAACACTGAGTGTTCATTTCGTTGTCAGAGCAATCCTGAAATGGCTATTTATTTTGTTACAACCAATTCACATAACCAATTACCACTCACACATTAATACCAACCTCGTAATTTGCATTACAATTATGTAGAAATAGCAATAAAATTGGCACCGCTTTCAAATTGAATTTCATTTTTGCTGAACACATCGAGATCTTCCACACAAAGCAATTGAATATTGACTGATTTAAAAATTTTCGGTCTGCTCTGTCAGAAACATGAGAGCACTCATTTTACTCTGTGCAATCTCTTATCGCTTTAGTCAAGCCGAACCTACAGTTCAAAAATATACATACATTTAATTGCTTATGATAACCCCAGAAACGCATTCCTTGAGCCTCAGTCCCTCAGACTTTTATTAGACGTATTGAACCAGAATATAAGAGAATTGAACAATTCTAAATAAATCAATATGAATATACTGCTTAGAGTGTTTTCTAATCAATAATAATAATTAATTAGTAACTCAAAGCAAGTTGATATTTTAAACGCTTACAACTTTAAACTGCAATCAAGTAACTAGACTATAAAGATTCAAACTATTAATTTACTTTCTTAAAAGATTATGCCATATGTTTTCAAAGCAAATTCCAAATATCAAAATTTCAAATACTTTATTTTTGTATGTTTTCTAATATTTAAAATAAATTTTAAAGGTTGCATTTTATGCTGATGTCTTTTGTAGTGTAATAATTTTGTGAAATAAAGTTAAAGTGAAATAAATTGTCAAGAGTTTTTATACGCTTTTATTTAAGTATGTATGTTGATTTAAATTAAATGATTTCTCAACTTGAACAAATATGCATAAAAATCATTTTGAATGCAGGTATTTGTTATTTAAAATTTATAAATAATTAAGAATTTTTATAATGCTTGTTTAATACTCATTTATATGTGCTCAAAAAAATGTTCGACAAATTAAATCCTTTAACATTTAAAAAATGTCGACACTTCGAACGTTTGAGGAAATATTTCTTAAAAGCTCTTGAGATTCTTGTAACACCCATTATATAAAGACATTTTAAAGAATGCCATTCAATAACGTCACATAACGTAACTTCATTAATATCTTAGTCCCTCACATATCCTATAATATTTAGTTCAGAGCAGGGAGAGATGAGAGATTTAAATGTTCTATCCTCTACTTCTGCCGTATTTACACAAGTATTTAACTTTTGAGTTCTTTCTTCTGTTCCAGGCTCGTATCCATTTTACTGCCAATTCATAGAACCCAAGTTCTTAATTGTAGCTGAGTTCATCAGAGTTCAGTGTAAGGTGCAGATTGAACTTACATATTAATGCTTATCGTCGACTTGTGCCCTTTGGTAGCTGCGTTTAGCGCTTCATAAACTCGTCGCTGATTTAATAATATTAAGTTCAACGTCATAAAATGCTTGCGTTAATGTTGTTCAGTTAACATTTTTATGCTTGCCCCATAAGACCAAAGTGGCAAAGTGGCAAAATTGCTGTCAACGCTAACAATGAGCCACCAGATAGACTGAGAGTGAGAGAGAAAGGAAGGTATAGTCAGAGATAGAGATAGTGAGTTGTTTTTGTTCCGTTTTTAGTGGAAATGACAGACAAGATTCTTCAGCCGAGCTGACATCTGTTGTTTGCAACATAATAATCATTATAATTTATTTTAAAATGCAATTTACGCAGCACCGAGTCGAGTTGAGTCTAGTTGAGTTGAGTTGAGTTGAACGAGTTGATGTTTTGCATGTTAAGTAGCGATGAAATGACAAGGACATTTCACTACAGGATTGGATATCGTACTGTCTGTTAATGGCGCGGGGGCCTTTGAGTTAATTAGCGCTGATTTGGCTTTTGTTTTTGTATTGTGTTGATTACAACTGCAAAATAAATACGACTATTTATTTATTACCAAAACAGGTCACGTCACAGAGAGTACAAATAAAAATCGACACCGTAACCGAAACAGTTACTGATACTGAAGTATCCACTAAAAGCAACGTCCCGCCATTTGGCTGTTGGATGTTGCCTATATACCATTTAGGTCTCGTCGTTTGTTTTGTTGCAAAACCGAAAAAGGTAAATAACAGGAAACATTTTACACTAATTAGCGACGCACGCAAATGGGCGCCATAGTTGAGGGTTGGGGTTGGGGTTGGAAGTGGGAAGTTGGGGATTGGGGCAGGACCGAGTCGCAAGTAACAGGGGCTGTTGTGGCACTTGACTATAAAAGTCACTGCCATAAGCCTAATTATGTTGTACGACGAGTTGTCGTCAGAGTCGTTTTGTTGAAAGCCTCAATTTTGGTCTACAGGGTAGCAGGGGAAGCCCCCTCCCTTAAATCTTATACGCGGTTTTTAGCTACCACTTTTGTGTGTTGGACAGGGGTCCCCTTAATTTGCATTAATTAGACTTGTAGTCGGATTAGCTTAAATGGGTCAATTTTGCGGACGAAACTTGTATCTGAATTCTCAAATTTAACCAGAGAAAATGTACAACATTATAAAGTAAAAAGGTATTAAAAGACTTTCTAACAATCTTGGAAAGTATTATAGACCCTTAACATTCATATTACACACATATTGACAATTGAAATTATAATTAAAGTAATAAATTAAATATATCAATTTCAATGTTTAATTAAAGTATAATTTACAAAATAAAAGTTTTAATCCTGAAACAAATTACTTATATTAAATTTATTTCCGACTCACAATTAGTCTTTCTGAACTTTGAATGAAAATATTTATCAACGTGTTTTGCAAAATTCCTTCTCTTTTTACTTTATTACATGAAAATTATGAAACATTTAATGTTAAGAAAATTCGTTTTGAAATCAATATAACTAAAGTTAAGCTTCTTCAAAAATAAAAATTCATTTTAGTAAATGGTTAACACATATTTTTACTTATTTAGACTATGTGCACTTTAACCCCTTTGATATGGATTATACCAGAAACCACAAATGTTATTAAAACTCACCTGCGAGCAATTGCAATCAATCGTAGATTTTGCAGATGCGGATTATAAAATTACACTGCAGGGAGAATAAACGTTTTAGTCAGAGGTCAAAGGTTAAAGGGGTAAGTTGTGGCCACTTTGTCACATTTTCTCTAATGTTAAATGGCTGCAGTAGGAAAAGCCGTTACTCTAATGGCCAAGTGACCACAATTCGCGGCACTCAGTCATTGATTTTAGTCATTTTGATTTTCGTCATTCGATGGACAATGGTCAATGAGCACCAGTATTGTCATTGCCTACCGGCCAGCGGCTGTTTTGGCCATTTGCCATAATTAAAGTGCAAATCATTTTAGGCCAAGCTTATGTGGGGAAAGGGGTCCAAATCGTATTGACGACTGTCAATTTAATTACAATTTGTATTGCATATTTCTCGATGTTCTATTGTAGAGAATTTCGCATGCTATGCGGTCGTCAATTTGGCACATTGTTTAATTTATTTTAAACATATTTTGTTTGTGGCAATTATTTCGGTTTGTTTCTCTTATTACAAGTAGTTTGATTTGTGATGCGGTTTTTCATTTTGGGTTTCTCTTTTGTGTAATGTAAATTTCACCCGCCAGCGTTCTGAACTGAGTATTTAAATCCTCTTAAATACAATTTATTTAAAACGCATCAATTTGTATTGTGATTGATATATTTAAACTACTGATTTTACTAAAACACAGCTAATTAGTGTTGGAAAAGTCATGCTTTCATAATGGATAACATCAAAAACAATAATTTTTATGAGGAATATATTTGTTATTTTCTTCCAATTAAATGCTCATTACATAAATTCTTAATAAATATTGTATTAAAAATGTTTTAAATAATTAAATATATATTGTAATTTAAAGTTGGTTAAGCTCTTTTAATTTCAGTTCACAATCCAAGGTAATGAATTAAATATACATATTAAATGAGTTTGATTTTATTTATTAGATATATATAAATTTAATAAATTTAATAAATTTATTACAATTTCTATGCTATTTCAAATCCTTGTTCCTTTTCCCATTTAAATCAGAAGCGAATTGCAGCTACTCTTTGAATGCTCTGTAGTTAAATTTCATGACATAAACTTGACAAAGTTCAAATTCATTCGTTATCCATTTCTGCTAAAGCTTTAACAGGCTCACACTCATGCCAACTCTGTCTGTCTTACTGTCTTGTTCGACTGACCCTCGACGCAGTCGGGCAATTTAACTAAAATAATCCCCATTGCATAATTTCATAGAATAGCTCAACAGAGCAATTCTGAATGCAT
Organism: Drosophila testacea; assembly: GCA_035043265.1. Taxonomy (NCBI): domain Eukaryota; kingdom Metazoa; phylum Arthropoda; class Insecta; order Diptera; family Drosophilidae; genus Drosophila; species Drosophila testacea. The sequence continues at coordinate 935,666 of JAWNND010000826.1, read as the reverse complement.
ATAGTTTTGGGCCAGGCCTAGCCAAGTCTACACAGACATAAACATATTTTACGAGTCATGGGTCTTTATACAATTTTGACCCCGCCGCCCTCTACTCACCACTCTTTAGTTGAAGTTGGTCTCATCTGCTGCCCCAGAGCCTAACTAGCTGCCACTTTGGCCTGTCATCATGCGTCGCTTTGAGCAGCTGTTGCTCTCGCTCTTTTTCCTCTCATTTTCTTTCCGTGTGTATGTGTGTGAGTGTGTGTGTTTGTGTGTGTTTTCTCTGAAAAACTTTATTACCACACGACCTCGAAAAACTGTAAAACGCTGCTGTCATTTCAAATTTATGTGACTTTTGTTAGCAACTCTCACACAGAAAAAGAAGCTCTCACACATGGGTCTAAGATGAGGCTATATATGGCGCTTTTGCCAGTTTATGATATGGCAATGGCGCAAAATACTTTGCTAATTTTTCCTTTTCGGAAATTAGAGCATAAAGTTCGCTGTTAAAACTTGCGACCCCGAAACAGAAGTAAAAGTAGGAGTACATATGCCATCAGCCCCAAAAACCGCGTGCTTAACACTTCTGCAAAAGAATCGCAGCTGCAACAAATAAAAGTACATAAAAAACAACAAATAAACTGCAACAAGCACAACAGTAATTTATTTTCTTTAGGTAAAGTTTTTGGCTTGCATACCCTGTAAAATTTGCAATAAATATACGGCAGAGAATGGCTTCCAAATTGTTTTAAAGTTTTAAATTTGAGTAAAAAGCAATTTAGAAGTGTCTTTAGAGAGATTAGAAATGTAACACAAATTGTTTCATACTTAAAATAAATGTGTGAATTCTATATTATTAAATAAATTCTCTTGAGAAAATACAAAAATATATTATAAATGAACTTATTTTATCAACATTATATAAAGAAATAATTGAGATAATTACGCATTATCTTGTAGTCGACTCGATCTAACTAACAATATCCAATTCGCACTTATTGGGTTTATTATTAACACCCAATCACACACACCCACTCACACACACTCATACATATACACTCTTATATATACATTTACACACTTGCATAGAGAAAACTACAGAGTGTTATAAAGTTTTTCTCTTTTGGGCTATTGTGGCCCCGCTCTAGATCCTGTTCCCTGCACTTTGCTTCATCTCAAAGTAAAAGTTATGAGTTCCCAACAAAGTTTATGCTGTAGTTTGGTTTTTGTTGTCCTTCTCGTTGTTTTTGTTGTCGTTGTCTTGCACTTGCCAGGAAGCTTTAATTACAGTTAAGCTTAAAATCATATGCAAAGTTTGTTTGAGTTAACACGTAATTGTTATCAATGTCGGCTTGTGGCCAAAGTCAAAAATGTTCCAACTGGAACAAAAATGTAATATTACAAAATGTACGCAATTTGGTTAAGCCAAGGATACATATCTTTCCAATCCATAATCCAATTTAAAACCTTAATAAATTCTTTAAAATTTTTTAGAAATAAATTGAATAGTGATGCAGTGTAAAAATATAATAAAATTCAAGTAATAAGAATACAAAGCTTGCAAGGAAAAATAATAAAAACAAAATAATAATTTAATGATATAAGAATAATCCAAAAATTAAATATAAAATTGTAGTACTTTTTATATAAAGCTAAACTAATGGCAACAAAAACTCAACAAATTATGAAAAAAGAAACGAAAAACAGACCATGTCAATAATTTTATTTAGAATACAAATGATGATGATAGCCAAATATGTGCGCAGTTCTGATGATGGCTTTAATCGTGGCGAATAACAGAGTGGATGTGAAATGAACGCTTTCATATTTGCATGCTTCAAAATAGCAGAAACAACAACACCGAGCACATCAACAGCATCAGGACTAAAATGAATATTGCGTATACGTTGCATGCATGCGATATTCGCTGTATGCATTGACGGAAATTGGGATTTGTGTTACTTTATTATTTTGTGCTTATATATACATGTGCAAATGCACTCACACACACAAACACACTCACATATTTTAGCACTCATATTTTTTACTGACACAACCGGAAACGAGCATAGCACGAAGGTGGCCGACATTTTTATGCGCGTGTTCATTTCCGGGCGACTGGCGGACGTGTAAAATAAATTAAAAAATTTGCACAACTCAATCAAAATGCGTAAGTCGAAATAACAATAATAAAAGCCATGTGCCAATAACAATAACAATAATAATAATAGCAATAATAATGAGCAAGTGTGCAACAGTTTGTGAGTATTATTGGCTTTATAAAGATACAATCGCTCACTTGGCTTAAATCGGCAACTTTTTGAACAAACTTTGGCATACTTTAAACTTTAAACACACTCAATTAGATAAAATAAAATGTTTAGCCAACTTTTTTGAGGGCAGGACACAGCTTGACCCAAGGGTCCAACTTTTTGACTAGCTGCAAAAATGTTGGTCAAAACTTTTTTTTAACAACTTTTGGCAATTATCTTGTGAGCCACGCTCTGCCCTAAGCATCTAAATACATATAGATAGATAGTATAGTACCATATCGGACTTGTTTCAGCTGCAGCTGCAGCTTGTCAACAACTCAACTCAGTCCTGCAGCTGTTGTTTTGGCCCAAACAGCTTTACTGTTTTCTATTTTTTTGACGCATGCCAGCCCGGATCAGCACAACAGAATAAAAACAAAACTAAACAGGAAAAAAAGGAGAAAAAGTATTTTTTTAAATATATTTTCAAAAACAATGGCACACTTTTTCAGAACTATGTGCTGCCTAATTGTGTCAATAATGTGTGCCACTTTTAATCCCTTAAGTGCATTTATGATGAGATTTAGTCGACAATTCTCTTACGCTTTTCACATTTAATATATACAAACTAAATGTACAAAACAAAATGTAAAGAAAAAGTGTGAGAAAATAAAGCTCAGCTGGATTAAAAAAAATTCTTGCAATTATAAGCAATTGTTTTCACTTCTTAATGGATTAAAACCAGTTTATTGGAAATATAAGCTTCTTAGTTTTGAAAGGATGAATATAGTTTCAAGCTTGTAAGAAGACTACGAAGATGACAATTATTTATTAATTGAGCTAATTTTTCTTGTCCAAATATCCCCAACATAAAAAATTCCAATCAATAATGAAATTAAATTTAAAACATTCTTTTTGTCCATTTACAGTTGCTCTAAAAATAACTTAACTTTAAGAATATTTAAAACGTATATATTTATTATATATAAATAAGCTCATTTCTTGGTATTAATGATATAAATATTTGTAGCTACTTATATGAATAATTATAAAAGTAGTCAAATATATTTAATGCAATTATCTTTTTGATTGAACAACAATAAAATGAACGCAAATAAATCTGTTGATTACATTATGTACATTAAAAGCTAGTCAATTATTTGTTCCTTAAAATAACATTTTACTAAAAAAAAATGTATGCGTATATCAAAATTTTAGTATCTGATTACCTTAATATATATTAATTTTATAAGACTGTTACTATTTATTCTTGATAAAAACTTAATAAGTATCAAAAATTAGCTAATTTCTTAGTGTTATAAAATTGTTGCTATAGTTAGTAAAACAGTGTTACTAGTGAATTAATTTATAAGTTTTTACTTATAAGTTTGAAAATTAAAAGTTACATTTAAAAGTAGTATACTATGTTCACGCAATAATTCATAACTAGTCCAAGTTTATGCCGTTGCAATAAGACTGCCAATCTCAATAGGCTTTGAATTGCAACAGGGCACCAGAAGCACACACAGGACTACCAATAGCAAGCAGTTTAGACAAGAGAGTAAATTCGCTCTTTCTAACAGCACTATTCTCTCTTAAACGGACTGGAAAGTTCCAGTTGACTGTTAAGAGCGAAGCGAATTAAGAGAGCGAGTGTACGACACATTCATTGTCGAAACATAAACAAAAAGTGACTGGCAACTTAGTATCGTACATATGCTATTACACACACATGTTCACAGGCACACACTCACACACACACACACATACACCATGAACAATATTGGCTTGCCTTACAAAGCATGACCAAAAAGGCATTACAAAAACGACGAAAGGCACACTGGACAATACAATACACAGGGCATGCGACAGTCGCAAAAGCAAACCAAAATGCCAAATGCAAAAACAGAAACAAAAGCAGAGATCCCAGAAAACAGAAAAGAGAATACAGTGAACAGAGTACAAGAAAATGCAGCGCAAAACACTTTGGTGAAAAATGGGGTCAACGTGGCGTATGCTCAATGTTTGTTTGTCTGTTAAATGAGCCAGTTGGACGTAATGCATACGCATAGAGATGCTTTTGCTCGAGCTGATCAAATAAGGTAACTACCCTGACATATCTCAACTATGAGTACTATAAGCACATAAAGTCTGCATACGTTTTTGGCGCATTTGCTTGACTTGGCAGTTTTTAAAAGTCTTGGCTTGGCTTATGTTGTCGACTTTTGTCAAGTCACAAAAAAGAAAAATGTAAAAAAAAGCAGAAGGAAATGCATAAAAACTTGTTGAGATTTATCTTGCCACACGCGAAGGACGCTGCAACTTCTACTGCGTACTTCAGCAAACACTTCAGCTGCAAAAGCAGCCGCAGCAGCAGCTGTAACTGCATTAGAGCTACTACAGAGTTGTTGCTGCTATTGCACGTTGCATATGCCAGTTTATTTATGGCATAAATGTGACTGGCTTGTGTTGAGCATTTAAGCGCCTTAAAGTATGCAACGCATTTCTTTTGTGCCACATTCTTGACACTTGTTGTGGCACCAACCACAACTCTTGTCACACTCGCATTGTGTGGCATTATGAAAAGACTCAGGCCACACTTGACTGCCAGAGTAGATGCAATAATGTGCATAATTGAAGGACCTCGAGGTGCAAGTTAAACATGTAAGTGGGTCAAATGTTATGTTTTCTGCAGAATGAATGGTTCAACGACACAACTTCTTTGATAAATGTTTTATAAGCTCTTTAATGCAGATTTTGTTAAGCAAGTTTTAAGCCTTCAAAATGCTATTCTCACTTTATCTCAGCCCCTTTCCGTTCACCACGCTCACACCCACAAATCGTATTTGCTTTGTCCAAACTCTCACAAAACGTGACCATATTGTATACATTGAATTTTGAATATGCCTCTATCGTTGTTGCTGCCACTTCGACTGCCTCTAGTGTCCAGTAGAAAATAGTTTGCGCTTCCGTCGGCATGTTGATAAAAACAATGGACCACAATGTGTTTAAAACAAAATACCAAAAAATTGTGCAAATAAATATACACAATGCAACAAACAGAATGAAACCGATAAATTTTGTCCGAGTATCGAGCACACAAAATATGCACTCATCGGTGGGTTTTGCCCAGGCTTCCTGATATGGCGTGAAAGCGTGTTCGGAAAGTCCTCCAGTAGATGTTGTTGTTTTATTCACCAAGTGCTTGTCTATGGATTAACAAAGTGGTATAAGTTGCTCTACAAAATATAGAGTTATGTCGAATATTCAATACTCTGCACAAACTATGAGAATTTATAGAAGAGAATCCGAAACCTTAAATTGCGGAATCAAATATTTACTTAAATATACTTTAAAAACTTTTTGTATTTTGTAAGATGTACTTAAACAAAAGAAAAGTAACTTCACATTATGATAAAATAAATAGAATATGGTGTTCTAAAATAACTCACTTCTTACCATACAATGAGAATACAAAAAATTTGAATGATTGGTATGTTATATAAATATCATCTTAATTTTTATTAATATATATTTAATATGTTAACATATATTGTTCTTCCGCAAACATCACTAACTATAGTATCTTTATCCTTACTTCTAAGCAATCAACATCACAACAATCAAAATTTAAGGACTGAAGTACTCGGATCCATCTCAGAACATCAACAGTTAAAACGGGGTGGCAACAATTGAAATATAACCCAAATATGCAAAATGTTTCTGGCAGCCAGATAAAAAGTGGAAACCCAATTCGAAGCGAACTAAACCAAAACGTACAGTAACAAAGTGAAACGAGGAGAACCAAACAACTGTTGAGTGCTGTCCGGCAAACGCCCAACAATTTGTATTTGTTAGCATTTAAATAACCGGAAGCGTTTCCCCCACAGCAACAACGTCAACAGCAATAGTCATAGCAACAACAACGCGAAGGAACAGATCAACAGAAAAACAAATGCAAAAACTTTAGCAAAAAAAAAAAGATGAGGAAAATGAAACAAAATACTTACACTGTGGCATAGAAGGAAATGGGGAGGGAGGAATGAAAGGGATAAGGGGACTCCGCTCAACTATCAATAACACTTAAAAGCTTTTTTAAATATTTTCTGGTTTTGTTGATGTTGTCGCTTTTGTTGTTGCTACTTGGCGTTGCCATTCTGTGCATTTGGTTCGCTTTTGCTGTGGCATATTTATTATTTTCTCCTTTTATTTATTAGTGAAAACTCCTTTTCGCCTTCCCCATTCTCTCATGTATTTAAAAATGCAATTTTGTTCGTGTTGAAATGAAAAATGTTCCACATTTGCTGCTGCTTTCTGCCACCAGGGAGCAGTTGCACATAGGGATCTGGGGCAACAGCAGCAACATTGGCAGCAGCATCATGAAATATTTGCCTAGATTCATAAGTATTTCAATATTTATTGATACATCTGCGTGAGTGTGTTTTTGTGTGCAATTCGTTGTATTTGCAATACGAAGTGAAAATCTCGATGAAAAACATTTAAATTTAATCTAAATATTTGCTGTTAAAGCACAATCAAAGAACCACATTAAGTAATAGTAAATATAAATTTAAAAAATTACAGTTAAAAGACATATAAAAGGTATGATTATTTTAATAATAAAGTAAATGTTTGAAGAATAATATTTCAGTCAATAAAAGCGAGTATAAAATCGGTATTACTTTGTTTTGACATCAATTATGTGAAGTAAAATTTTAATAAATTTCAAAACATATGATTTGATCAGAGTTGAAATAAATTAGATTAATGTAAACAGATATGCAGTTTGCAATTGTTTTGGAAAGAAATTAAATCCAATAGCTGTTGCTCATAAAAGTTAAATTTTATTTAATTGCACAAATTGAGAGTAGTCATTAAATGCAACAATATTCACTTGCCATTCACATTAAACTCATTATAATATACATGTATACGTATACAAATGCTCGAATATTGTAATGTATGGGTGGCTGGAAGTGTGGGACTTCTAACGTTTGTTTCACTAAGTAACCGCAAACTATTTGTGTTTTGTGCAACAAACAATTTCATTAATTAATTTAAAATTCTTTTTTAATGCAGTCGCTTACAATTTTTAAGCAAAATTACCAACAAATGCTGTTGAACAAATTGGAACAAAACAATGACAAATGCAAACAGCGATACGGTAAAAAAAACTTTTACACCGTTTCTTCTTTTTCAATTATTTTCAGCTGAATATGTTGAAGAGTAATTATTATTGCAATGAATCTACAAATTGCATTTAATTGTTTACACACATGATATTTAAAAAAATATTTTAATTTATAAATTATGTATATTGAATATTACATGCAATTCCACAGTGTTTTTTTTTTATTATTTATCAACATACAACTTTTCAGGAAATCTTAGGTATTATAACTTATACATATGTCTTTGTTAATTATAAGAATATTTTACAGATATTTTTATTAACACAGGTTTCATATACATTGGTGTTTCAATTCTTCCTAATAATATTTAGAACATATAATTATTTAAAATATTTAATATTTTGCATATGTATTAGTACAATGGTTTGTTAGTATAATCTTAGTATTCTATTAAAATAAAATGATAAAAAATGACTAAAATTAAAATTAGAAACACTTACGTAACGATATTACACTATATACATATACTTAGTAGATTAGATATTAAATAAAAATGACTAAATAAAATATTAAATTTGACAGAGTAAGTAAGTAATTCTATTTATTTGGACCTGTCTTCTGATTGGATAAATAAACCTATATACTTATATGCATCTACTACAACTAAACAACAAAGTTAAGGGGAAGGCTCAAAGTTTAAAATGTCGAGCTGATAATCTAATTGTACAAAGCAAACCATATGCAAACTCAATTAGGCCCAAAAGCAACAACAGCAAGACCAACAGTAGTTGGCCATTGAGCATTTACACCAACAATTACCAGGCGAAGTGTTCAAATCGAATGGTAGTCAGTCAACACCTGCTGCTGACCATGGACTTTAGATATTGGTAAGGACATGGAGATGGAGATAGACACGTTAAAGGGATGGAAGATCTGGGCATTCGTGCTTGAGGATGCAGCCTTTGACTAAAAATATTTAGACGCTTGACAGCATTCGACAAAGACGTTGCAAAGGACATACACACGTACAGAGCCAGGACTTGGACTGGCAATTAACTAAAATGTAGACAGCCTTTTAGCACGTTCGTATATATTGGTGTGTGTGTGTGTGTGTGCGTGTGTGTATATTGGCCGTTTCGCTTGAACCACACGGCCTCTTTATCTGACCGACCGGGTCAAGCATCAGTTCATTTTATTGACATAAATGTTTATGTTTATTTGTCTGTGTTTAAGCATTAATGTTTATTATATTGTACTTAGATATTGTTGCTGCTATTGTTGATGTTGTGCAAATAAAAATAGCAACAAAAACACCAACAATCATATAAGCACAAAAGTCGAGTGTATTAATACTTATTACATGTACCTGCTTGTGTGCGATACTCGTTTTTGTATAAATATCTAATGTCAATTTGCATTGATTTAATTAAATGTTTCTGTTTTTATAATTAAGCATCATGTAATTATATTAATTTAAAACAAACAACTATGCATACTTGTGTGCTTTTAATATATAAATAATTAAAATTTAATTATCGAGAAGTGCTTGAACTCGCGTAAGAGTTAGTTAAATTCGAAAAACCTTTAAGGGCAAAATGTTTAGCCAAAATTTAAAATTAATGTTAAACTAACTATACTACATATGATATAAATCCTATCCGCTCTAAAATAATCCAAAAGTTATTAAACAAAACTTAAACATTTCAAAATTATTAAATAATGTTAAGCATAATAAGGTCACTCAAATGTAAATAATGATATAAATAATACCTGATTTAAAAAATTATTATATAAGTAATTATAGTTTAATAGCAGTAAAAAGTAAATAAATCTGTCATTCAGCTTTATAATTAGTTTCTTTGCAACTTGACCCAAAATTTTAGTATTATCTGTTAAAATTTCGGTACTTCAAAATATCTTTCAGTTGCTTAACAAAAATGTAACCTACTCATTTCAAAATATTAACTGCTGTCTAAACCTACTTATTTGAAAAGCTTTTGGTTGTTACGCACAATAGTTTCTGTTCGAAAAAGTTTAAAAATGTTGAAGACTAGGAAAATTCGAGAAGCTTTTCACCAGGTCTGAAAAGCTTTTCAACTATTTGGTAATTGTACGAACTTACAATTTCCACCTCTTCTTACTGCCTACCACTAAATAATATTGGAATTTTAACTTAAATAAAACACTACATAAAATAATAAATAAATACATTAAGTTAATTATTAATGAAATAATAAAGTGAAGTAAATGAAATACAGACTTTAAATAAAAATATTTTTATAATAGGCACTGTGGTTGTTGATTTCTAAAGTACTTTCCTGGTCAAATATTTATTTTTAAATAATCGCAAAATATTGTTCTCAATTAAATGGTGAATAAATTTAATATTATATTGATGTTTCAAAACTAATAAGATTTTACTGCTTACATAATTTTATTCAAATCACAACATGAACTCATAAGTTCAACCACTTCTAACCGAATATGGTAACAAACTTTCATACTGCAACAAAAGCATAAATCGAGCACCAACAATTAGACTTAAATGTTATTGAAAAAGCGCTAATTGTGCGCAAATAATTAAGCATGCTTAAGGGCGCTGACAGGACACACACGGTAAGTATGAAAACTGCATATGTGGCACAAAAAGTAAGAGCAATGCGTAAACAAAAGATATGAAGAAAACCTCAACTCAAATTTGTTTGGGAATTCAGTCTTAATTACACAGCGATTGGGGCTCACTGAAAGGGAGAGTTGCCGAAGAAGTTGCCAGAAGAGTTTTGTCAGGTGGCAAATAGTCGCTCGCAGTTCGCTTAAACTCAATCAGACTTTTCAAAAACAACATAAAAACTCAAAGTTGAGAAGCCGACTTTAAAACACCCGTTCTCTAAAATAATTTGAGTAAAAAAAGCATTCCTGAAGCAGCGTTCTAAAAGTCTTATGGTATACTACAAAGTTGAGAAACTATTTGTATAAAAGTTTGATTTAGAATTTAACACTATGCTAAGCAGTATGTGCGTTAAGAAAGGATGAACACTCGAAAGTTCAAAATATTTTAATATTAGTTATGATTATATAAAATAATACATTTTATTTAGAAACTTTGAAGTTCTAGCTAAAAATGTCAAGAAACGTAAAGAAAGATTTGTGTGGGAAGAAAAATTTTAAAACATGAAATAAATAAACAGTTTTAAATGCAAAACAACTCGAAAATCATTAATAAATAAAACCAAAAAACTGCCCCAACATTAAAAGTTATCACAATTTTAAATGTTTTAACTAAATTCTACATTCAAGAGATAATATTTAATGTTTACCTAACTTTGAAGTCTCTAGGTAGTCATGACTGCCGTTTTGCTCACCCAAAAGGTTACGGGTGTAACTATAGCACCAACTATGCACATGTAACTAGAAGCGTATGTAGTGCGAATGCGAATAGAACGCGACACGTGCATATGAAAATGTTACGCTCTGCACTTTATGAATGAAACATTTACTATTCCATACCTTTGGCCAGCCTTTTAGTAGCAGGAGCAGGAGCAGGAGCAACAGCCGGCGCAGGCACCTTGGCGACTGCCCAGCAGCAGATGCACGCCACACACACCCCGCCCCCTTCCTCTACCCAAAAGAGAAAAAAACAACAACAACAACGAACTTGCCAAAGGCAGCAGTTGGCAGCCCGTAAGACACATGCGCAGCGCCAATGGCAGAGTCAGTGTTGGAGTCAGTGCCTGGCAACATTTGAATTTTGAATATGAATTTTGACACTTGATTATCAGCGGCGTTTCGCAGTTCGCAGTTCGCGGCCAGTTCCAATTGTGTGCAGACGTCGTCGACGTGGCAATCGGAAAGGAAAACTTTTGCGAAAAGCGGAAAAAATAAATCTACGTTAGTGCGACGGAAATTCTTTGGCCATTTGGCAGTGAAAGTGTCGAAAACAAAAATCGAGAAGTTTATTTTACACTTTGCCCTTCAGCTTGCAGTTTTGGTTAATGTGAAAGTCAGCGTGGAATATGAAAAAGGGTTTCATTCATGTTTTGTTAATACTACAATCTGTCTTTCTGGGCATCGCAACTTTCTCTGAATTGAATAACTGTACGTTAGATCGACAAGTATTAAAGTTGTCAATTAAATAAATAACAAGATGTCTAAGTAACATAGTAAAATTAAAAATAATTTAATTCTAATATATATAATAATTTTATTTAAAAAATGTATTCTACCTACAACTATTCAAATAACATTTAATTTTTAAGTTTTTCATATATAAATATTTAAATATTATAACACAGTTTTAAGCAATTCAAAAAATTAAGCTATACGTTTTAGTCTGTTATAGATATTGCAGGTAACTAAGTAGACTAACAGTATTTATTTATTTATATCTAAAGAAGCTTGCATATATTTTATAATTTAGTATACTAACTTTCAACCTCGAGTCAGCTAAACCATTTAAGTTTAAAACAATTAAATAAATCTAAATACTGACTTTCAGTTTAAGAAATTAATTTCTTCAAATTATGTATGTTCTTTATAAATATTTTCAAATATTTTATTTATAAAGGTCGCTAATTATAGCCAAAATTTAAAATTTAAAATGAAATTACTTTTGTATATTTTTAAACATCAATTTATCAATGTGTACAGTGTACACCATTGAACTTTTCAAGAAACTACTCTTCCCAATATAGCTTTCGTGTTACTCATAATATGAGTGAATACATGTTATACATATAGATACGTAATCTACAAACATAAATAATGCTGTCTAAAGGAGTTTGGGGTGTTTAGCTAATTGAATACGTTTAACGTGCAAAATATCTACCAAAAATGCTAACAACCTGCTAAAAAATGGCGAAAAACAAAAGTCCTGTACAAGGGGCTCTACTACCAGTAACAAGCGGAAGACCAACGGTTCCCTAAGTGAATAAACTGTGGCCAACATATCGCAGAGAAGAGGAAGAAGTAAAGCAGCAACGACGAGCGACTTCCGTTTGTTGGGGTTGCAACCCTGCTCAAAAATCCCATCCTCTTAAAAAAACAAAAAGACAGTACAAATAGTAAAAACAATGCAATTTTACTTGGGTTTGGCTGCAAATATTGATAAATATATCAGAAATTGTTGCTTAAATCAATGTGTCAAGAACTAGAAGTTCAAATAAATTTGAAATATTGGCAGGCTCGCCGACGACGCACGATAAGAAAGGGAAAGATACTGATGTTAAGGTAGGAGAATCCCGATAAAGACAAACAAAGCGGAAAAGCGATGTTATTTTTTCATCCTATCACACTATGGTGCTTTACTTTTAACTTGAAATTTTGTTGTTTCATTTCATACTTGTTACTTTATTTTTGTTGTTGTTGCTGTTGAGGTAGGAGTGGGTTTCTAATGTGGGAGGGGGTGTTGCAGTACTTTTGGCAGACATTGCGTGCTGACATATTTCGTTATGCGATTTCCTTGCTTGCATTTGCCAAATGGCAGACAGTTGGAGTGTCTAACAGACAGGACATTCACTTTCCGTTTCAAGTTCAACGGTGTGAGAGAATCATGCAGCCTGAATACAAGCAGAAGGGGGCTGGAACACAAGGAGCTACTCGAAAGGGCGACTGGCAACCTGCGGTGTCTGTTGTTGTCTCTGATAAATCATACTACATACAAGTTCTCGTAAATCTACCAAATTAAAACTGAAAACAAAAATATAATACTGTCGTGACGCATTCGATATTTATACATAAGAAGTTGAACATGAAAATTGGTTAGGAATATGGTCACGAATTTCTGTTAATATTACATTTATTGAGATCAGTCATGAAGAACTCAATACTCAGAAAATATTTCTTATTATGTTTTATTCTATATTAAAATTAATTCTAGGCTTTAATATTCAAGCATCATATATATTAAAGATTTAAAAAAAAATTAAATAAATTAAAATGCAATTATTAACCCTAACACTTACTATATTATTACACCTACCAAGGTGCAAAAAAAACAGGAACTAAAAACAAAAAATGTATAGTTGCAGATGATAAGAAGGAGATGACACTTCAAGGCTTATTTATAAGAAAATTGTATTTTATACATTATTTTACATCACTGAAAATCTAATAATTTTGTAGTAATTCTGAAGTAATTTCTGAATTTATTTACCTGAACCAGAAATAACATATGCAGGGAAAATGTAGCTAATTTAGCTTGTATTTAACGAGTTTTAGAAAAACTGAATAAAACGCGAATTCTTTTTATGTAAAGGTTTGCTCATTACTGTTTTTTAGCATTCTGATTTATTCAAGGTATTTCTTGAAAAGTTATTTTCTTCAAATTGTTCTTAGGGTGTAAACATAAATATACCTATTTGTGTACTACAAGTATGTATATCCTACATCTTTCCGTATCTTTTTTGGCTGGCTTTCCTACTTTGACTTAAAAGCCAGCAAAACATTTAGTAATCAAGCAAGTTCTAGCCATAAAGTTAGCCGCTAAACTTTGATAGACATACATGTGTACATTGTACATACAGCACATACATATACTATTATTATATGAGCTCATATGGTAAAAACTGTTTAGACGTTGGAATGCTTCAATATGCAAACATGCAATCTCCAAATTGCAATAACAACAACAACCAAAACAAGCTAAACAATGGCGTCTTTGGCCAACAGCTCAACAACAGGGACGAAACGAGGGACGTTATTCCCGAACCCAAACATAATCGCAAATTATAGGCTATATAGCATGGCATAGGCCCGCGTGAAGCTAGTTGGCCCCAACAAACAAACACACATACACACACACCCACACTGCAATGGCAATCAAAGGGCCAAATGGGTAAATAAAAAGGTAGAGCGCACATTTGCCGCCTTTTTACATTTTTCTAGGTAGTGACTGGAGACTCTTCTCGCTCTCTCTTACCTGCTTCCCCTCTCTGTTTCTCATACTATCCTTTGGGGTCTATTTTTTTGCACTCTTTTCGGTTATTATTTGGTCATAATTGTAATTTAGGTATTTGCTGTGTGTGAGGCGTCGACGAGCCGCAAAATCATGCTACTACTACTTGTTAGGCATGTGATGTGATTTTTTACGGTTCACATTTTGTGGGCGTGATGGTTTACCGTTATGGCCGGCAAGTTGACGCCAGTGTTTAGGGGCCTTGGTAACGAGTTGAATGCAGAAACCCTAAAATTATCAGTTAGCTTCAAATGTGGACGCTGCTGAATTTGGACAAAGTTGGCGGTTAAATTACAAAATATTTTCCAAGAATTGAATGCAAATTGGGTGCATTCATTCATGTCTTTGAGTTGAACTCAATTTTAGTGATCATTTGTTCTACTTAGTCTGGTCAGCTTTACATTATATGCAATTATTTGGGATTTATTTGTTATATGTTTTGCACTCGAAGAAAACTAAATAAATTCTTTACATTAAAGAAGCATAATATAGTCAATAGATGCAAGCTAATAATCTAAATTAATATTCTTAGAGAACATTTACTAACTTACCCAAACATTGCATAGAGATTCTATGAAATTTTTGTTGGGGCCACATGATATCCTTTCCCAAAGCTTAAGAAAATGTTTTTAAATGTAAACGACAATTTATTTAAAAAAATACGAAAATTAAAAAACTTAAGTTGTTAATAAATCAATTGCTCCCCTTTAAACTTCTATAAAAATTATATATAAATTATAATAAAATTATAATAATAAAATAAAGATTAATTTTAAAAACTATTCTGAAGAGTTTTATTTTCAGTAAGAATTCATGAAAAAAGTGACACTAAATTTTTATTTCGAAAATGGTTTGACCTATAAAATGATTCTATATTAAAAATCAGTTTGTTTTCAAAAATAGTGTCGTAGATTTTTTCTAAAATAAACTTTAAAATTTGTTGATTTTCTTTAGTTAACTAACTAACTCCTAGTGCCGAAACTAGTATAAAACAACATTTAAAATTAGGTTCTAATAAATTAAATTTATTTGCTAAATATATTTTTTAGCTGTAAGCTAATTTAAATAAATTTTAAAAAGTTACGTTATTTTAAATCTAGCGCGCCAAAAATCTTGGAGCTGTCGGACAGCGCTGTCATTGCCCTGTTTCCATCTAATCTCTTACAATGCGAGAATCCCTTCAAAAATAAATTAATTCTTAGCTTCACACCCATTTATGAGTAGCTCATCATTTGTAGGCTTTTGGATGCGGTCTGCTTGGGTCAACCCTCAAAAAGCAGCTAATTTAACTAATTGTAGGATTATCTGCTGCAAGTACGCATAATGTTTATATTATAAAATTTATGAGCGTGAAAACATTCCAAAAAATTAGACATGAAAAACATTTATGCCTAGCACGGAGGGCATCTGGAAAAGTTAAGAATATTTTTCAATTGGTCCGTTGACATTTTGCAGACGCACAAATGTACAAAATAATTACGGCACATAATTGTGGATTAGAAATGGCAGACGGAGGCAAAAAAAAAAAAGTTTGTGAACTCATTTTTAATCTAAAGCTAGAAAACGTAATTTGAATTGTAAAAAAATGATATTTGCCAGTCCAAATAAATTAAATATTCATATTTATTTATTTAGCTTTAAGCTATTTAATAATTATGATCATTGAACAAATTACAAGAAATTAATTAATTTGTTATAAGTGATTTGTATATTATAAAGAAGCCTGTATTATAAACATTTCAGAAATGAAATACGAAGTGGTCTTGTATTCCTTTTTTAGGTCTTTTACAAAAAATTGTATTACAAACATTTGTAATATAACAAATGCCAAATATTAACATTTGTACGCCTCATAAACACCCTCTTTCAATGAGCATAGAGCCCTTATAAAGTTTGCGCCATTAAACACTCTAACGAGTTGACTCGTAAATGTCAACCTCTTTGCTCATCTATTTCCAGCGGATCCAAAATTCAGTGGCCCCATCAACAATGTAACTGTGCCAGTGGGACGAGATGCGCTTCTCACGTGCATTGTCCATGATCTGGTGAGCTATAAGGTGGCCTGGCTGAGGGTCGACACTCAGACCATATTGAGCATACATAACCATGTTATTACCAAGAATCACCGCATTGGCATTTCACACACGGAGCATCGGATTTGGCAGCTACGCATTCGAGATGTTCACGAATCCGACCGAGGCTGGTGCGTAACATTTAAGCAATGGATGCATTATAATACTTAATAAATAAACATAAGTACTTATATTAAGACCTCCTTAAATAATTTGGGTTTTAAAATAAATATTTTAATGAACTTAATACTGTCCTGGACCTAGTATCGACAATAAATTCTGAGACAAAGTTATTTTTAAAAACTTTAGAAACTTCAAAGTTTTCTTTAGTTGTTGCAAGGATTCAATGAGTTTGGGTTTAGATCTTTGATGGAAAATTATTTAAATAAGTTACTATTTCAGTATTTATTTTATATCATCAATTAAGTTTATAACAATTAAAACAATTTGACTTACAAATATCTTCTCCGTCAAATATATATTAAACTGCAGGTATATGTGCCAAATAAACACGGATCCCATGAAGAGTCAAATGGGCTACCTTGATGTGGTGGTGCCGCCGGACATTGTGGATTACCAGACTAGTCAAGATGTGCTGCGGGCCAGTGGCCAAAATGTGACTCTCACCTGCAGTGCGACAGGTGTGCCGTTGCCCACAATCACCTGGAGACGTGAAGATAACGCACCGCTCTGGCTGATGACTGAGGGGGAGGAACAGGAGCGTGAGGTCTACAGCTTGGAGGGACAGAATCTTACACTGTGGCAGCTGCAACGCGTCCACATGGGTGCCTATCTCTGTATTGCCTCTAATGGGGTGCCACCAACAGTGAGCAAGCGGGTCATGTTAATTGTAAATTGTGAGTAAATTCAGATTGCAAAGAAATCGATCCTTAAAGATTTATTTGACATTTCAGTTGCACCCACAATTTGGACACGGTACGATACCATTTACGTAGGATTGGGTCATAAGCTGACGATGGAATGCATAAGCGAATCGCAGCCAGCATCAGTTAATTTTTGGATTAAGGATAAGGATTTGCTTCAGGGTGGTACCTATGAGTCCATGGTCGTAGATCACGTGCATCGCATTGTAATGCGTCTTACGTTGCGTCTGGTGACCAAGCGGGATTTTGGAGAATATAAATGCATTGCCAAAAATGCAATCGGAGAGACAGAGCGCAGTATTACTTTACATCGTAAGTGGATTTAGTGTGGGTTTAATCCAAGTAACTAAATACAGTCCCATTTTTAGATAAGGCCAAAAAACATATTCAGCACTCTCATCAAACATCGACGCGTGACAATCAATTTATTGTCATTGAAGGTGCGTATATAATAAAATATAAGTAAGCTTCTCTGTAGCTAAATGCACAATTGTCAGAAAAAGTATATTTGTGGAGATATCTACATATAAGCAATTTAGAAGGTCTGCCAAGCAGACTATTTAAAGAGATTTCAAATTTCCGATTTTGTGTTTAGCTTTGAGAATATTCCAAATGTCACTTTACGTATTTATTAATTAGTTTATATACTATACCATTTATACACCCTTTTTCTTTAACATTTACAGAGTACATGACAAATATAGCTCACAACATAGAATCAGAAAGCGTTTCCTGGCATCGACACTTTATAAATTATGCTTGTATTATATTTGTGGGTTATTTGAATAAAATATTATTTTTGTGAGCAAAGAATGTATTTTATTAAAAATATTAAGCAAAGAAAAAAATTTCATCGATAAGAGGGCATGTTAATCCTATGAGTAAGTATTTAATCCCAAAAGAGTGTATCTATTTGGTCCTGTTATATTTAAGTGTTATATTGTCTGTTAAAAAATGCTTCACACAATATTTGCAGGTCTATTCATATCAGCTGTTTTTAGTGGTGAATTAAATAAAGGTTATTTTATTAGAAAATTATTAATTGAAAAATATATATATTTTATGATTAAAGTTGTCAAATATTTAAGCAAATTTACGGTTTAGTCCATAATATAAGCCTTAATTTAAACTTCGCAGGCAAAACTGCAATGAAATTCAATATAGTTGTTTCGATGTTATTCATAAATAAAAAAATTAAACAAATTTTTAAAAGCAAACATCGCATACAAAATGTGTTGAATAGTTTCACAAAAGCATTCAAGTATTTTTTAAAATTGTAATTCCAACATTCATTAACTTAAAACTTATAGCAAATATACACCAGAAACTCCATCCGGCCAATTACCACTTATTAAATTCATAAAAGAAAACACAATAACATTTTCTGTAGTCACTTTTGCAACATGACTTTAATTATTATTTTTTTCTTTTTGTCAAATTTCTTTTTAATTTTAGAGTACGACATTTTGTTCACGGAAAAGTATTTTGAAGGAAATTTAATTAAGTTGTGTAAGCTACGAAAATCAAACATTTAATTTGATTTTTTTTTTAATAAACTAAGTAATGACATACACACTTTGTTTTTTTTTTATTTTATATTTTTTGTTTGATTTGCCATACAATTTGCACCTAACAACATTTAAAATATTTTGCAATACGTTTAAAATTAGCTACAATTTTTGTTTAGGTTTATGTACAATTGTGTCACATCGTCAATCGTCAATCACGTATTTAGCTAGGACTCTAACGCTTAATCAAATAGAATTGAACTAAAGTGAAAGTGTTTAACAAATAATGGCATAAATTGCCGTGTCAATAGTTAAGCTAAACAATAGGAAAGTTACGTAATTGTTTAATAAATTAAAATGATAAGTTTAATTTCTAACTATGAGCGTGTCGAGGTAGGCTTAACAATCTTTTGTTAGTTGGATTGGCTTATAAATTAAGTGCTTATGTGCATGTGTTTGTGTGTGTGTGAAAGTATGTCCGTGTGTATGTGTGCTAACCTAAATCTCAAAACTTAAAACAGTTACAATGCCTGGAGAGAGCCCATTCTATGCTCAACTTGAACTTCCATGCCCATTGCTTAGTTTTGTGGGCGTAGTGAGTTCCATTTTAGGCACTTCAATGGCTGGCGGTGGCGTAGCTCCCTTGGCTTTGGCCAACGAATCGCGTTGCTCATAGATCTCGTTGACCAATTTCTTGACAAACGGATGATTGAATTTACCCTCCGTGGAGTCAAAGAACTCCTGGTGCTTAAGCAGGCAATTGTCACGTTTTTCGTACTCAAACGCCTGCATAACCATATCCAATCGATCCAAATCTTTGACAAACCTCGACTCTGGACTCTGAGCGTTCTCGTATTCCTGTAAAGACATCAATTCAACATTAGCTAGGATAATTGGCAACGTGGAGATGCAACAACTTACCTCAAATAGCTCCATGATGCGCTTGCCACGTGGTTCAATTAGTTTGCATATATCTTCCATGGCCTTAAACTCCATGGTCCTTTTCTCATCCTTGGACACACCACAAAAAGGCGTTATGTCTCCCACAAGACTCTCCGCCAAATCATGAACCAACGCCAGTTCCATGCAGCGTATCTGATTAAGCCCCTCACTGCCGTCCAGCAAGAATGTAAGCATGCTCATCCGATACATGTGTCCCGAGATGGATTCACAGTCATTGACGTCCCGCAGAACCCAGCCAGTTCGTTTGGTGTGCTGTAAAGCAACAGAGGAGTTTACTCATTAAAATTTATTATATTACATAAACAATATTCATATCTTCTTTATTATTTGGGATCCCATTTAAAAGTTTTAGTTTTTAAGAGATATCGTTATTAAAACGCTTTACGATCCTGTCACACACTAATTTCTGATTTGCATAGCGTACAAAAAGCACTTTGTATAATTAAAAATAAATAAAACCGTGGCACAATATTGACAACGTTGTCGGCGACATCGTCACCAAGGCCGCCTACTCTCTTCCTCCTTTTGCATAAGACCTTCAACTTAAACCTTCCGACAAGGGTGTAGGCTGTTGCTATTTGATCAATAAAATGTATATGTATGTATGTATTTATATACCCAGGCGGCAAACATGTTATAGAAGATATCGTCTTTGACCACGTAATTGTATTTAATTAAATTCTTATATTACATATCATGATTAATAATCATTTATTATAATCACACAGGTGAACTTTACATACATATAACAGAAATGTGCACAGTTGTGTCTATTATCTGTGGAAGTTAAGTAATTATCTTCAATTGCAGGGGCTCAGTTAGTGCAAGTCACGTATTACTTGAAAATTTTGGGTTTATCAGAGCTCGTTCTTATCAGAGTTGAATATTCTAGCAGCAAGAATATGCATATGTTTATAATTTAGTTGATGATAGTCATGCTTAGTTATAACATGACCTACATAAATACATGCAAAGATTGTGTTTAACTGCGTTGCCAACAGTTAGACCATATTGTATGATCTAGGAGTATTATACGATCCAGACAAGAGAGAGATAGCTGGGTAGATGGATAAATAGAGCAATAAAAGTTTGATAAGCTTTTTTTATGTAGTCTAATGGAAACAATATATTCTACAGATGGGCAACACAACTGGTAAACAGCTGCAAAAAATAAAACAGCTGCAGTGATATAAATATGACTAATTGTATGACAGAATGGACATATACAGATAGATCCTACGACAGATAGATTGATAGTTAAAGCAAACCAAAAACATAATAAAATAATTCCAGACCCTGGATATGTAGAAGACAGAAGAGATAGAGGGAGGAATATTCCGAGAAGCACACATTCTTTTAAACTTTTCCTCTTTTCTAATCTCTTATGTCCACATAATGTCTTACAATTTGTTTTCCCAGCCAAAACTCATTAAGCATAATCAGCACTGTGTTTTTTGCTCTATCAGCAGCTCATATCACAGCAAGCGGATTTTTCCGTATTACGAAAACATGTAGAATATTGAGTAACCACAATTTACTGTTGGTTTTGTTTCGGCTGTTCTATATATATAGAGTAAATCAATGGGAATGACACAGTAAACTATTGCCCTTCACCCTTATGAGGACAGTCTACATTTTGAAGGCCAAGATCAAAGTCATAAGATACGTTCATTGTGTTTATTTTCTTTTTCTCTTTACGCTCTATATATTTTTACGGTAGATGTTTAGATATACTATTATATGTGTAGAATATTTGTATATATAATGTATAGAAATATTTCTAGCATTTTGCCAAATTTCCTTGCAATTTTTGTTTTTGTCAAATTCTGTTGTACGTCAGACAAATCAGATATTTCAAAACAGAAAATAAATTTGAAAATAATTATTATTTATTTGTGCTCACGTGAGCCTTTTGGAACTTTGCCTTATTGCGCTTACGTTTTATCGCATCCGGTTTAAATCGATGCTCTTATGCAATTAGAAACTGAGCTCAAAGTTCGATTGAACGAAATGACATTTTTAAAATCGATTTCTGCTCAAATTACAAACGACTCATTCGATAACGAAATGCGACTACTTTTTAGCTATTTCAATTTCGCCCAACGTCATTCGTCTTATTGAAATTATCAATTATGTTGATTAGATAACAAAGGGAAGAATACACGTGAGGTGCACAGGGGAAAGACTCTCTACTTTGGCGTGTGGCACTCTCCTAAAAAGAAAATGATTAGCACCAGCTTGTAGAAGGGAAACCCCCCAACAGAATTTTGAAATAGACAAAGGAAACAAGCACAAAACAACTCAAAGAAACCACTTTCTGCTTATATCTATTTAAATACATACATACGTACATACATATATACTTTTTGGCAAGCAACTATAAAAAAGAATTCTCTGAGAGCGAACATCGATTTCTCAAGTATTATACAATGTTTGTTTTTGCGACAGCCAAAAACAATAAATAAAGATATTTTCTGGGTACACACAAAAGTCATAATATCAACAGAAAATTTAAACAAAAACAAAACAAATACGAAATTTGCATTGTTTTCCCTTTCCTGAATTCAGTTCAAAATGAATATCGTTTATAACATTTTTTAGTATCTATCAAGGACAATTAAGAGGAATTGTATTGAGTTTATGGAGCGCAACTTAAATAAGAAATAACCAAATATTAACCCTGCTATAAAACATTTATCATAAAATAAATCCCCATATTTATATGTATTTCTATATCTAGTTCTATCATAAATGCATTTATTTTCATCATTTTTCTGCTAAATAAAATTCTAACTAACTCATAACAAGGCATATTCTTACAATTAATACGTCTTTTATTCTTATTATCTGTCGTTACAATTTCTACAAATTTCTCTTAAACACCCGTGCAATTCTTGGCAATAATTTTCAAGGCTAATTAACAACATTTCATTATATAAAAATTTAATTTTCTCACTTATTCGTCAATACTTTGGATAGCTTTCAAAAAAGTTTCACGGTCGAAGCCTCAAAATCAAAGTCAAAAATTAAAACCTTGCGATAGACATTGAAGCCTCCACCTCCGTCTTCAAAATCGACTATTACGCTTTCACAATTCACCCAAAAAATAATAATAATAAACTAAAAACAAATAAAAAGCAAAAAACTAATCTAAGTGTCACGCGATAATACGGGCCATAATAAACAGCATAGAAAAAAGAAAACAACCGAAAATAATGTTGACTATGCGATAGAAACATATGAATCACAACAAAAATAAAAAGAAGAAGAAGCAGAGAAAAAGCTACTCCTGGGGTGGGTTTCTATGATGACCGGGGGAAAAATCGATGTGAAAGCGTATGTGAAAAGAAGACTTGAGAAACTGGTTTTGTTTTTTAATCTTTCAATCAGTGTCTGCTTCTTACCTTGAGGTTGCCAATGAGCTCCATGAACTGCAGAATGTCGGCAAGTCCAGAATTGAAGCATGGCTTTTTGTCAGGGCTGGAGACTGTTTCGTGGCAAGAGACGCCATCGGTTACTGGTCCAGTGGCAGCTGTGCTGCTACTGCTGATGCCATCGCTGGAGGAAATCTCAGCCTGAAGAGGCTCTGCAGCCAGTGAGGACATGGCAAACTTTGTGGTCTGTTGCTGTTGCTGATGATGCGAGGACTTAGCGCTATCTACGTTCCGTTGTGTGTGAATGAATCGCTGTATGTCCTGGCTGCGTTGTTGCAATAGATTGCGTACAAATTGCTTTGATATATTCACGTCGTGCGCCGACTCCGATTTCAATTTCAATTTCGATTCGCTCGAACAGCAACCGTGCGCTGGGAAAGGCGAATTGTGACTGACGCTGTCGCTGAAGTTGAATTCGCTCAACACTTGACTAGATTGCTTTGGTATTGCTGTAGTTGTATTTGTGTTTGTAGCTTCAGCTGCTGATGACGTCACGCTGTTGCTGAGTTGCCTAAGGAACTTATATAGATCTATGGCACCGCCCACGCCGCCGTTACCTGACGACGCTGCGGCTGCCGCTTTGATCAGCTGCTGTAGTGAGAACATAGTCTTTACAGAGAGCACACAAGATTATACGACTGGGAGAGAGACAAAGAGAGTGGCGATTCTCGGAGAGCGTTCTTCTGTTGGAGCGCGTGATAATCAGCTACAATGTTGCCCGTCACCTTAAACACGTGATGTACGTGTGTAGACACTAAAACAATGAGAAAGAGAGATAAGGAGAGTGTTAGTTAACATATGGTTTATAATCAGGTACTGTAAGAATTTTTATAACAATTTCGATTTTTATAAAGAAAAGCAATTATATTTGATAAAATATTATAAAAAAAATCAAAAATAATAATTATCTTAAATAAGTACATAATACTAAGAACATAATAAGAATTTTTATTATAATCATATAATAATAAAGTCTGTTTACTTTCAAAAGAAAATGTTATATTGAACTTGATTAATGAAGTGTAAAAACTATTGTGAAAATACAAACTTTTGGAAAATCACAATAACACTTTGATAGTTTTGGAGTCAGGGAAATAGTAAGTCAATTTTTCATTAATCTCTAACTTGTAAGGTGTTGGATTTCTTTTCAGCTTTCTTCACCAAAGTTGCTCGAAATTTTTCAAACTACAAGTTTTGAAAACACATCAACAAGCGAAATTGAAGTTTTGGCTGTCTTCTGTCCTAATAGAGGAAAACCGTTGAGTCCGGTCATGTCTTTCTTTTCGACTTGCATAGTGTAATTAGTTTGAAAAATCTTTATATGTGAATAATCAGAAATGTTATTATCATAAAATAAGAAAATTCTGTGAAACTGTCATAAATAACTCATATATTTTATTATTTTCTGAAGTCAAATGTATTATTTGTGACTTCTGGTATCAGGTAATTTCTTTGTAGTTGTGACATGCATCTCAACACAGTTTTGAGAGTCATTGTCTGTCTGGGTCACAGTTTAGACAACACTGAAAATTGAATTTTAATTTTACGTTTATTATAATTTAAAGCTGTTTTAACTGGACTTTTCAAGTTTCATTCTACTAAGCTTAATGACATTTTTCTTGTCAATTATTAACTAGAATTTACTAGCAGTAGATTTTAATTGGATTTTATTAGCGAGCCTTGTTTTCAATAAATAAACGGCGAAAAGTTTAGCAATATGTTTATAAATAAATTGTACACTTCCTATTTGGCTGATCATTTTGCAAATCTTTATAGGGGCTGTTTAAAAAGTAGTGTTTTAGTTACAGAATAAACTATAAAAACAGAAAAACAAGGAAGCTTAATACAAGCTCCATCTATTACACTGTGTTACAAATTGGAATGAAGTTGAAAACCCTGGGAAATGACAGTGGTTTTCTGGTAGGGCTTATCGAGTATAGCAATACTGCATACTTGAAATTTTGGGGACACCCCAAAATCTGCATTTACCGCAAAAACCGAGTTTTGCTATGTATGGGTACTTAACAGCTTGTAGCTTAGTAAATTTTATACCAATAATAAACTTCTTAGCCGTCTTAGAAAGAAGATGAATGGACCTTTCGATTGGTGTATATTGTTTGACCAAACTTGAGACATCTATGCGTAATTGTCTCCCAAACCCATTTGGTTTTCACTTTTTTCAACATTTTTCAACTTGACAATCGTTTTATGCACTATTTTCTATAATCACCAAACTACTCATTGAATGTTTTTAAAAGACTGTTTAATTCAGAGTATAACTTAGGTTTAATTTTAAAAATCGGATGGTAATTGACCAAGATATTACACTTTTATGACAATAAAAGGAACGTTTTCAACAAAAAATGGCTGAATTGAAAAATTTTTCCAAAAAAAAAGACCGACTAAAATGAGTTCAGAATATTGTTGGTAAGTTCAACAGGTAACTGATAATGCCAACAAAAAAAAAATAAGTTGAAAATTTTTTTATTTGTTTTGGGGTTAGAAATTGTATTTTTGAACAAATTTGTAACATAAAAAAATACTTGGTCAATTACCATCCGATTTTTAAAATGAAACCTGGGTTATACTCAGAACTAACAGTCTTTTTAAAACATTCCATAAGTAGTATGGTGTTTATAGAAAATAGTGCATAAAACGATTGTCAAAGTTGAAAAATGTTGAAACAAAGTGAAAAGTCTTTGGGAGACAATTACGCATAGATGTCTCAAGTTTGGTCAAACAATATATACACCAATCGAAAGGTCCATTCATCTTCTTTCTAAGATCGGTGAATTTATTATTGGTATAAAATTTATTAAGTTAGCAAGTTGTTATGTACCCATACATAGCAAAACTCGGTTTTTTAGTGGTAAATGCATTTTGGGTGTCCTCAAAATTCCAAGTCAGGTTTATACTCGATAAGCCCTACCAGAAAACCACTATCAGGCTTCAGGGTTTTTTTGCTGTAACATCTGTGTTATACCTAGGGCTTATAATAATGTTGTCACATAAATTTTAAAGATCATCTAGTTTAATGCACTTTTAGTTTTTAAAGTTTTCGAAAAACCAACAAATATTTCAAATTGTATGTCTTATTTGTTTAATTTTTTGAGTGATCACAAATATTAACTATTTTTTAATGATTAACTTCAAAGTGTTAAAATAAATAGTAATTTAAAAGCTGAATAATGAATATTTCAACTATTGGCAGTTATTTACTTTGAGGAACAACTGTAGCAGCCCTCGTGTCTACACCTTTCACGCAAAATTTACAATGATTGATGCCGCGAAATGTTTACGCAATATTTTCAATTTAGCTACAACAGTCGCTAACAAAAGTAAACAAACATTGGCAGATTAAATGGGTGATGAAAGTACAATTAAGCGAATTAACAATTAAAATGCTTATCACATGCATGTATTAATAAAGTATTTAGGTTCTATCACCAACCTTGACACCAACCCGGGTCAAATTAACAGCAGCAGAAGCGGTTGGCCCAGACTTGGACTTTGCTGTTGTGGTCAGAGAAGGAAGCGAGACAGCGAGGAAGCGACAACCAACAAACCGACGAGCCGATAACCGACAATCGAATATCGACAACGACGACCTGTGCGCGCCTTGTGACTGAGGCAGCGGACAGTGGCACTTCAAGGTGATGGCTGTAAGTGTTGACGATGCCACTGACTAACGGCAAATGTGTTCGCCACAGCGGAATTAATTCAACAACAAGAAACGACGGTGTCGGCGGGCATAAAGCACAATTAAAAATATCACTAAGCTAATACAGACGCACACACACGGTCATACACACACACACACATTCTAGCGAAATTCATGGTGCTTCTTCATTTCGATTTTACTCTTGTTTCTAGGCACTTTGATCAAGGAATCATACGCTTCTTAATTCACGTATTCACGTTCACTGCAGCAGCTAATGCTGCTCTCTCACTCCTACCGCCCAGGAGCTAACGTTAAAAGTTTATATTTGACTTTTACACGTTCAATTGTCTTTTTAGCAATTGCACAACAAAACTTTTTTCGGCAACTGAATCGCGGCTGTGCCGAATGAATTCGCGTTGTTTTGCTATCCCCCGATAGCTTGTGGTGGCTTAACGACTTATTATCGATTGTCCATTGGAAAACATATGGTACGCTGCTCTAATACCGAACAAAAACATATGCCAACAAATATATGACAAAATTTATTACATTGAAAAATGCTACTTATTAAACTAATAAAATAATACCATGCACAGCAAATGAAGTACATTTTTTTAATTTTAATATTTAAGTTTTTATATACACGTGGCAATATTTTCATGTAAATAAATGCCCATTTCGTCAATTAAAAAGTATTTGCTGAGTTATATATGTTAATTCTTGGTACATTACAAACAATGTACAATCTCATATATACCATTCCAAAATAATCGATTAGCTTTTATTCCGCCGGGTATTAATTATCGATACATTGAAATTTCATTCAATATATATCGATATTTTAAATATACGAGTTTATGCATCCCTGATTGACCCAGCACATGTTTTGTTTGTGGATTTTTGCGCGCACAAATTCTGAACCTATTAATTATTTAAACACAAATTAAACCTGAGCTATGTTGGCGCCAATTAAAAACTTGTTAAGCAACTATCGCATTGTTCTAGCCAGCGGTTCTCCACGTCGGAAGGAACTGGTGCAAACGTTGGTGAGTTTACACAATTACAAAATGTGTCGTTAAACATACATAAATACATAATTTAAACAAACTTTATCTGAAACAGGATAGATAACTCATACAACAAGTGAAATGGTCGCTAACTGCAAACATTTTAATTGTTATGTTACAGGGTCTTAATGCGGAGCTGTGTCCTTCAACTTTTGAGGAGAATCTCAATCCGGCGGACTTTAAAGATTTCACTGACTTTGTAGAAGCTACGGCATTGGGCAAGGCAGATGAGGTGTTTAACCGCTTAAACAACGCAGGCGATGATAAAAAACTGATTGTGATTGCTGCAGATACGATGGTCACAATGGGAGAAGAGATCTACGGCAAGCCAAAAGATGCCGCCGATGCAGTTCGCATGCTGACCAAGTGAGCTTTCATATTTCTAAACCTAAAAACAAACTAATGTTCATCTCTTCTAGTCTCTCTGGTGCCTGCAATCGCACCTTCACGGGCGTTGTACTTAAACATGCAAACGGCGTGCGTCAATTTACAGATACCGTTGACGTTTACTTTGGCCAGTTGACTAAGGAGCAAATCCAAAGCTATGTAGACAGCGGTGATCCACTGTGAGTAGGTGGATACATTATATAGATTATCCTGCTTATGTTTGTCCTTTTGCCCTGCAGTGACAAGGCGGGCGCCTATGGTATCAAGGGTCCCGGAGGCGCAATGATTTATCGCATCGATGGTGACTTTTACTCTGTGATGGGCCTGCCTCTGCATCGTCTGTGCTGCGAACTGAACAAGCTCTTTCTAGAGGATCTAAAGTAGCTGCAGAACATCGACAAACACTTCTTGTCAGTCACTCGCCCATCACAATCCGAAAATATCTAATCTGTTGACGACGCTGCTTGAACGTCAGAGGCTACACTTAAAGTGCTGCTAGTCTATGCTGATAACGCGATCTATTTGTATTCGTAATTGTATGTTTTTGTTTGCCTATAGACTAAGTCAAGAGTACAAATTAAAAAAGGCAAATAGAACTCAAATTGCTGTGCTATTTCATAGTCAAATTTTAAACTAAATTGAGCAATACAATCGAATTTATCTTGACTAATTGTTAATTGGTACTTTTGAAAATTTGCGAAATTCAATTAACTTGGAGAACCTAAACATTTGAACTAATTTTTGTATATTATACTACATATACCAAATTGTAGAATTATACAATTTAAATATTTCTATGAAGATTTAAATTTTTCCTTAAATTTTATTATTAATTTAAATCGTATTTTGATGGTGATAATATTTTCTTTACTTCATTTTTATTCTTATCTATACAATACTTTCTGCTTATTTCATTTATTACATTCATTACATAAAATTCCCATAGTTTTTTGTAAGTTTTCCCTGACGAATTTTAAGAATCCTAAGCCACAAAAACCGCACAGCACTTTGTCTTCTGTGTCATCCAAACAGAGCTCATAAAATCATAGAAAAAGTAAGGTATACTTTCCAAAGATAAGGCGGTTATATAAAGCAACTGGCCGTAATAAATATAAAAATATACACACAACTAATGTTTATAAAAATCAACAATACAAACAGCTGGCATTTAGTTCATAGTCAACAACGACGAGAAGCGCAACAAAAATGACGGACACACAACAAGAAAATCAAAAGGAGAAGAAACCACAGGGCTATCAAATGTGGGGTGGACGATTCAGTGACAAACCCAACGAGGCGCTGATGGAGCTAAACAATAGTTTGCCCTACGATGCCCGTCTCTATGCGGATGATCTGGATGCGAGCAAAGCCTATGCCGAGGCACTCCAACGAGCAGGTCATCTCAATGACGCCGAGTGTGATAAGCTAGTGAAGAGTCTTGAACTGATACGTTACGATTGGATCGAGAAGCTCGTCAAGTTTCTGCCCAGTGATGAGGATGTTCACACGGTCAATGAACGTCTCCTGGTGAACATCACCGGGGAGTTAGGTCAGCGTCTCCACACAGGACGTAGTCGCAATGATCAAGTGGTCACCGACATGAAACTCTGGCTACGCAAGGGTATTCGTGAGACATTGGGACGGTTGTGCCAACTTATCAAGTCCATTGCCGAGCAGGCAGAGAAGCATCTAGGCGTTCTCATGCCAGGATACACGCATCTGCAGCGTGCACAACCAGTGCAATTCTCCCATTGGTTGCTTTCTCATGCCTTTGCCCTGCGTGAAGATTGCCTGCGTCTTGGGGAACTTCGTGATCGCTCAAATGTGTTGCCATTGGGAAGCGGTGCTCTTGCTGGGAATCCCCTGGGAATTGATCGACTGTGGCTTGCCGAGCGTTTGGGTTTTGCTGGAGTCACTGGCAATAGCATGCACGCAGTGGGAGATCGAGATTTTGTAGGTGAGTTAATAGTAAATAAGAATCACGAGTATTATCAGTTTTATTTTTGTTACACAAATTACAAAATAGTGATTAATTTTAAATATTTATTGCATATTTGCTATTATTAGTTTTGTTACACAAATTTCAAAGTAGTGGTTATTTTTAGTTATCTGTTGATTGTTTCACATATGTATATGTATATATTTTCACAATATACTTATTACTTTCTATCAAGGACTGTAATAATTATAATATTTATTACACAAATTATACAAGAATGATTATGGATTCTATCACAATTTTATATTTTGCTTTGAGTCGTTCTTTACAAATCCATTAATATATTTGAGCAAGAAAACGAAGTTCATAAAATAATGATTATTCCTTGAGTTTTTTTTGTTTTTCGAAAATTTATGATTGTTGGTTGAATTGTAAGGTGTAATTTAAGTTGAAGTATAATATTTATAAGAAAATATTCAGAATTGTATATTTAAAAATTATGTAGGAACTGCATAGATTATCCTCAAAAAAAGAATGTAGTATACTTCTCGCTTTTAAAATTGAACTTTAAGTGAATGATTTTTGTGATTGATAAAATCTTAATAATCATTATTTACTCTCCCTGATTTTTAGTGGACTTTATATACTGCTGTTCTATGGTCAGCCTACATCTGTCACGCCTGGCCGAAGATCTCATCATATACAGTACTAAGGAGTTTGACTTCATCCAGTTGGCGGACACTTTTGCTAGTGGCAGCAGTTTAATGCCACAGAAGAAGAATCCGGATAGTCTGGAACTGATACGTGGCATCTCTGGACTGATCACGTCCAATCTGACGGGCATTATGATGACCATTAAGGGCACACCCTCTACCTACAACAAGGATCTGCAGTTTGATAAGCAATATTGCTTCCAGGCCTATGATAAGCTCTCATTAAGCCTCGATGTAGCCATGGGCGTCATACAAACGATGAAAGTACATCGTCATCAATTGGAGTCTGCTTTGAGTTCAGATTTGTTGGCCACAGATTGGGTGAGTAAACGTTTTTTTAGCAGAATCTTACACACAAATACCAAACTTGAAACAATTAACGTTTATAACATCCTTTAAAATTTGAAATTTTTAAGTATATTTTAGATAAATCTACTTATGTCGTAAAAAATCAAGGTTCCAACATTTTTTTTTTTTGCTAAATTCCTTTTCCAAACTTAAAAATGATATTTGTTAAATTAATCTTGATACTTGTTAAAGTAATCTTTATAAACCCTGTCAGATATTAAGTACCAAAAAGCACGGAAGAAGGCTCGGTAAAACTGCTTTTTCATACTTTTAGAATCTAGCATTTAAAGAAAATTGTTTTTCTACAAACTTTCTAACCAAAGACAGGCTAAGAAAAGGTTAAAAACAGTCGAGTTGTTCGCAAAAGTAATTGATTATATTTTTTTAATTCTATCACAGTGAATTCTCTTAATTGTCAAAAATGAATTTCTTCACTTATTTTAAAAGATACATGTAAATATTGTGAATATGAATCAATAGTTTAAATATATAGTAGGTTAATTTTGTATAAAGAGCAATTACGTCATCTAAAAGCTATTGATTACTGACCCATCAATAGTTAAGAAGGGATTACTCATTAAATTACATGTTGTGATTTCTTACTCATATTCTGTTTATAAATTGAAATTAATATTGTTGATAAATAATTTTTTTGGTTTCTAGGCCTATTACCTGGTGAAAAAGGGAGTGCCCTTCAGGCAGGCACATCATCACATTGGACGCGTCGTGTCGCTGGCGGAACAACGTGGTGTGGATATCACGGAGGTGCCTCTGGGTGAACTACAGCTGATTTGTGAATCATTTGGCTCTGATATTGCTAGTGTGGCAGACTATGGGGCAAATGTGCAGAAATATGATGTCATTGGTGGCACCTCCACGGCAAGCATTGTGGAGCAACTACGACTACTCAAGAAACTAGACAACGAGTTGCGCCAGCAGTCCTAGTTTAGGGACTGGCCCCGTTTTATTTGAATTTCGCTTTGGCTTCAAGTAGATATAGTTAACAAATTATATATTTTATTAAATGATATTATTGTATATTGACTGTTTAATTGACGCTGGGACTCTGCGGAGTGTAGGTGTAAGGCTCATGTGTTCCCACCTCGCCATTGCTCTCCAGCTGCTGATAACCGCTCATCGCTGAGTTGGCAGGCAGACCCATCTTTCCTCCCGAGATGAGTACACCAAGGCTCTGTTGCAGTTGCCAGCGACGTGCCTCACGTATCGATTTGTTGCGACGCAATGTCTTGGCCAACATAAAGGCACAAAGTACTCCGAGAAGCTGGACAAAGGCCACAGTTGTTGCTCCAGTGGCAATCAGCATTGCACTTTGTGACAAGATGAAGTTCATCTTGCGGAAACAACCATATTCATAGGGCTGCAGGCAATTGTAATCGTTGTCATCGTTGGGACTCTCGGCCAAACTGGCGCAGCATGACAGGGGCACAATAACGTCATCGGGTTCCATGTGGGTCTCGTTCTTGTTCTTGTTGTACGAATAAAACTCCCTCCAATCATCGGGTTCGACAACTCCACAGCAGCCCAACTGCAAGAAAAAGATCACAATGAAACCATTTGAAACATATTAATTGGTTCAAAACTAATCCTAAATTTAAAATAATTGAACCACTAATATCCTGAAAATGTTATTTTAATCGCATGATAAATAACAGAGCCATCCGAGAAATTATTTTCCATAGAGCGAATTATGGTAAATGAGTAAAATCTTTGTGTGCCTTAATGACGGTATGTTTTCTGTATGAATACCTATTGAGACTCTAATAATTAGAGTTTCTGAAAGCTAAGTTCAGAGTATCTGCTATAACCTTCTTGTTAGACCCAGTACTTTAAAAAAGTACAAATGGGTCTATTACGTTTGTGCAAAAAAAAAAAGTGCGTAACAGGCAGAAGGAGGCGTGGCAGACCCCATAAAGTATATATATTCTTGATCAGCATCAACAGCCGAGTCGATATAGCCATGTCCGTATGTCTGTCTGTCCGTCTGTCCGTCTGTCACTTTTATGAGATCCTAGATCTCAGGGACTATAAGAGCTAGAGACACCAAATTTGGCATGTAGGTTCATCTATATCTTGCATTGATCAAGTGTGTTTAGATTTTTGAAACGCCCCCCTCCGCCACCGGAAATTGAAATACAAAATTTCGAAGTCGAATTACAAGAGCCCCTTTAATGTTAGCGACTTGATTATTGGTACATATAATATACACTGTGGTCCAAACCTGTCCAGAAAATTTCATTCCAATCGGATGATAAACACGAAAGTTATTCAACAAACAATGTTACGGGCAAAAGGAAGAAGAAGAGACGCTAGCGACCTCTATGTATATCAAGTAGCGCCATCTATTGTATGGTACGCAACATTGAAGAACAATCAATAGTGAACGCTTTGCACTCAAAAAGTACTGGGTCTCCTACTGTCGAGCATGCTCTACTGTAGCTTACTGCATTTTTTTAATTAAAGTACTTACACCAGATTGCATAAAGTCCACTGCGGATTCGACATTGTTATCGGTCTCGTAGTCAGCCAGTGCCTGGTTCATGGTACGCATCAGCATATCACGGACCTGAGACTGCATCACAAAGGCGGCAATGGCAGCAGACACTTCCAGGATAAAGACGAGGAAGAGACAGACGCCGTACTGTAGGGGAAATCTCATTAAATTTAAAATTTCAATAATAGTTTTTATTTATTTTTATACTTACCAAATTGATGAGCATAACACTCTCCTTGACAGCTCCATATGCTCCAAGAGTCGCTACCGCGATGAGAATAAAGCCAATGGCAATTAGCAGAGCTGGAGGCGACGAGAAGTGTCCATCGATGAATAGGCTAAAGTCACCGAAGATCGTCTGAATGGTTGTGCCTACCATGATCAAGAGTATGGCCGTCAGCTGCGAATTGAGAGAAATACAATAACAAACAATATAGAAAAATTGCATAAATTTAGTTAGCAATCGCGTGCCAAGTCACAAATGGGTTCGACATTTATTCTCGAATCGATGTGGATGTTTTTGAATGATTCCGTGACAGATTGTTGTTTTATTTGGGCTGCATAGGGGATTATGCAATTTCTTGGGTGGCAACAACTGGGTACAAGTCGTGCAAATATAATGATAGTAACTGTTATAATTACTACACGTGTATCTAATAGATGTGATACTGCATTCTAGTTTAAATTGGGAGAATTGTTCAAGAAAAGTCTGCAAAAGTTGAACGCAATTCTTTACTTTTGCACTTATATAGTTAGCTGCTAAGTTAGTATAATCATTATTAATGTAATATAATTAATGCAGTTAGGATGGATTTTTTAAGCTTAAATAAATTTGATCTAATGAATGAATTTGATTTCGACATTCATTTCCTGAAGTTTTTGTTAAAATATCTATTGGGTAGTTACAAAAAAATGTTAAATAGATATTAAAATACCGACCCTAAATGTTACTAAGGGTAAAAAAAAATTAATTTTGGAGTTGACTGGTATTCAAGACAAAAATTTAAAAATCATCTAATATATTCATTGTCTAGCTAAATATTTATGCAACAAATTTTAGAAATATAATCTTAGTTATCAAGTAACATAACAAGCGATCCTCGCTCCATCCTACAAGTTAAAAAACGACCCTCCCTCCATCCTACACAACCTGTGGGTTTCAACATCAAAGATTTCTAAAACGCTCGGTTGGAATTGTAGTATTGCAATTATGCTGAGTCGACATTCCAGCCACAAACCCAACTTATGTCCAAATACTTTTCTATTTGTATCTTTAGCTTTAGTCAGTCTCGCATCAACCATACAACAATAACGTATTGTAATACAGTCGTTAAAAAGCAATTGTTACATTGCCGAGTCAAAAGGACAGCATTAAGGAAGCTTCGAAGAGAAGTCCAAAGTAACCATCCGCTAATAGTCCACATTTATAACTCCAAAGTCTTTTGGAATCATTAAAAAACTCTTTTTGACTGAAAAAACTTAAGAAACTTCTTTATTATTCTGTTATGGATGTCAACATGTACATATATCATGTACAATACATGCTTCTTCTTTTTAGAATTGTATTAAATGTATAGATTGTAGTAAATGTATATCATTAAATATGATATTTAGTTAATAGATAACTGCAAACATCATGCCAAGTAATAAGTAAAGGCCTTGACACTAACCGCTTTAGTAAAGAGAACAAACTCTTAATCTTCCGTCTTGTAAGTATTACAAATTACTCTTAAAACACTGAAAACTCATTAAAGAGGGCATTAATGGATTCGATAGCTTACTTATAAAACTAAATGAAATTATAAAATATTAACATTTAACGCTGTTCGGCAGGTGTTTCTACGACTCGAGTAAATGATTGCGTCAAATGAATAAATGAGAGCAATACACTTTAGAAAATATACGAGTATTGAACTCAGTAGAACTTAAGTTGATGTTCACAGAATATTTTGTTTCAGTGTAATTTATCTAATCAGAGTTAATTAAGTAAACATACAAGAGGCAGTTAATAATAACATTTGTATATAACTTTTAAAAGAAAGTTAATTTGTAAAATTATAGAAGAAGTAAACCAATATATTAATTAAGTTACAAATTGCTTAGCTAATGTAAGTAGAGAATTATCTCTAACATGTTATCTTTTACGTCTTATCATTATTGATTTGTCATGTTTTGATATTTATCTTTTATGATATTGGTATTGATTCACTTGAATCGTTTGCGAGTCTATGTATTCGCGTCATCATCAAGAATTGATATCAACATTTGTCGTGGGACTCAACTCAAGTGTCTTTCATATCGAGACAATTATTTATATAAAAGAAGAAAAACAAACAACATTTGACCCGTTTCTCTTTGGCAATTCTCTTCTACTCTTTTATAAGTAGAGTATCGCGGGGATAGTACAACGGAGCCATTTCTCAGACGTTGTATGTACTTATATGATTCACAAACACTACAGAAAATTGCTCAACTACTGATAAGAACAACAAAAAACGCGTTTTTATCAGCACTCTGATATATATTTATTTCGGCCACGAACTGAATATCAAAATGGCTCGTGCTCGATTAATGAATCATGAAAGGTGAGTATTGAATAAAAAATATTTTGAAAACTCACCGCAAACATAAAGCTCACTATGATGAGCATATATTTAGCACATCGCATCCCGGAATTCAATTCCAATTCCCGATTTCCCGACATTTTGGTTGCGTTTTCTTCTATCGGCTTTTTTCTGCTTTCAACTGTAATTTGTCAATATAATTTATGTATAATAGTTGTATTTTCTATACTTATTATAGTTGTATTTTTTACTACCCACAAAACGTACTTTAACTTTTCGTAGCCACACGTAGACTGAGCGGGCCCAGAACGGGAACGTTGCCAGTTGCAATCGCAATTGGTTCTCGGCTCTCGGCCAAAATTGCCTTGCCTGCTCTCCCACACATTGACTGTCTCTCTGTTCTCTACTCTCTTTTGTTGCTTATCAGCCAATAAATTGTTCATTGCTTTTGTTTTCTCTAAAAGTTGTACAAAGATAAAAGTCAGCGATAAGATTAGAACCTAATTCATTATATTTTGCAATAAAATGTGAAATTCGCTGAAATATATATAAAAACTCTGCTCAATTCAATGCTATATGTGTGTACGTAATTTAAGTTCCTTTATAGTTTAAAACTCAGCAGAGTTTCAAGTGCAAGGTCATTTGGCTGTGGGTGGTGGTGTTGTCCTTGTGTTATCGATTAATTATCAATTTAAATGAGTCAACAGACATTACCTTTATCGATTTTTTAATAGCACCCAACACCCTTTTTAAATAGTTTAAATTATTCATAAGATTTCATCATGCTTGGTAAAGGTTTGCTTTGTATTAGACCTTCATTGCAATTACGTTGAGTAAGCGAACAAATATTTGGGGTAATTGGCTTTATCATAAGGTTTACAAGAAATAAAGATACCAATTATATATAATTTTTATCAGAGATACGGATTACTAGTTTTTCCAGCTATCAATATATTGTATACTTTTTGGCGCTAGCTTTCTTTTTGCAAATGGGTTTAGTATCTTAAAGTGATATTTTTTTATTCATTCATTTCAAGTTTCATTTACAATAAAATTTCAATATAAGAACTTAATTTTTGGAATAAAATTGGAAATTTAATATTAAAATTGCGAATTACAATAAACTTTAAAACTATTTTGATTTTTATAATTTTTTATCAAACATAAATGTTATAATTTTACAAGAAAGTTTCAATTAAAGAAAATGATTTTGAAAAAATGTGTAGAATTTAAAATTGTAAATGTGTGCATAATACAATTTAAAAAATACATTTTTGTAATTGTATATTAATAAGATAGAATACCATTGAAAAATATTGAAAAGAATATTGTTAAAGATACAATTTAATTAATCTCTTGACTAATCCATTTAAGCAATGTAATGTGATTCACACTAATGGATTTCTTTCATATTTTCTAGTTCTTTTGTAATTATTTTCTAACAAAGAACCATTAATACGACGCAAATGAAATGATTATTGTTTTCTTTGTTAACAAATACGATTAGATTTGTTGCGATTGTTAAGTTTATTTTCTTTGGTGAGAGTGCCATAAAGCGAATCAATAACTGCGAAATCAAATAAGTGCAGGTTAATATACATATATAATATATATACATATCAGCTAGACTATATTTATTGATAAAATTACTAAAATTATACAAATGTTTTAATAATTTATCAGCAGAAAAGTACAACAAATAATTCTTAAGATAAAACCCAGATTGCAGGGAATGAATTGCATATGCACTTATATCACGCCCCTATCCAAATGGGACTTCATTTACATGAAACCCGTGATGCCATTCCGAATTTTGATCTCACGCGCAATGTAACAAGCAAATCCGACACCAAAGAACTAAAATGAAAATCCAGTTTTAGTCAAGAAAAAGATTAATCAGTTCAAAGTATAGCTAACGCACCTGTAGGATAGCGATGACAACACCCGCAGCTCCAAGACTCACTGCATGTTGAGCTATATAATCGGAGAATCCCAGCAAACATCCTCCGTACTTGTTGCGGTTGTTGTTGTCGGTGCTATTATTGCAAGTAAAGGTGCCCACAGCTCCAACGGGAATTGTACAACAAGACAAAGGCAAGTCAGGGCTATGGAACACATCGTTCCAATCTGTGTAGTTGCCAACACCACAGCAGAAGAAATCGTGCTGAACATTGTCCCACAAGCGAGTAGTTTCACTTTGTGTGCTAGAATTGTAATCATTCATCGATTTGGTCAGTGTAGTATTTATTAAATTATAGGCATCGTTGCGAAGAACATATCCACTGATGCCAGCTGCCAATTCCAGTATAAAGATGATAAACAGCATAATCGAGAAGCTCAGTATCAGGCAATAATTCTCCTTCAACGCTCCCCAGCAGCCAAAGAACGTGATCACAATGATAAACGCTCCAATGACAATCAAGAATGTTGGAATGGAGAAGAATTTTGCCGTTAAAAAGATCTCATAGCCAGTATAGACGGCACCAACGCCAGCACCGACTGCTATAAGAATGATGCCAGTGATCTTTAGGGATATATTAAAAAAAATATTATTATAATGTGAAATTAAATATAAAGTTAAACATTAAGAAATAAAATAATTAATAACAAGCCTTGTTCGAAACAATCGAGAACATACATCAGCTTTAGAGGAATTTACATCTAAAAGGCATGCTTTCAAATTAAAATATAGTATGTATTAAGTAAATAGACCATAATAATCTAGATTTCACACTATTGACCCAAAGAAATGAAGCTTTAAAGTTTAAACTATTTATAAACAACATAAAATTTAACTAACATATGTATTAAAAAGATTAGTAAAGAATTATAGCTTATACTCTATAAATATAAAATAATAAATAAAGGTATTTTAAAAACGATTTGCCTTTTAGCTCTAGCAACTTTCAAGGTTAACATTTATTTGTTAATATGTTTAGGTTGGGGTTTCTCAGAGTTTAAAATAGGTTTGTCGAGCCCTTTCTTTTACGTTATTTTTACAAGCCCATCTGCTCTATATGCATATAAAATTCATCTGTCATGGGTCTAGACACCTGCATTAAATATTAACGCACTTTCCATTTTTGTGTATCTTATCAGGCCACAAAGATAGCTGATAAAATAGGCATTGGACTTTCAGTCACAAAAACGAGTATTGCGTGATGAGTCACCCTGATATACTAGATATGTTTTGTGTTATAGGGTATATGATAGGTACTTACCAAAAAGATCAGATTAAATCCAAATAGCGTGTACTTGACAGCATTTGCGCTGCCCGTTAGGATTGACATTTTGCTCGTTTATTTTTCAGAAATCTAAAGTAAAAGTCTGAAATATAAATATTGAATATAGTATATTAATTAATTTGCAAATGATTATTTATTGCGATTTAATTGCTTATAGCTTACAGCGAAAACTAGGCACAACCGTCACGAATTAGATTCAGAATGTTAATAAATGGCACAAAACACCGTCCAAACAACCGAGAGTCAACATTCATTCCATTGTTTCTAATCACAAAATATAATTTTGTTGTCTTATCGGCAAATGATATGGCAAACACTTTGTTTAAGCCAAATGTGGTCAGCTACCAAGTACCTGTCGTTGTTTTTTGTTGCTGCTGAGACCCAAATTTCAGACAAGATAAACTCGTTTTGGCCTCGATAAGATAATAATTCCCGGTTGGAGCACTTCATTTAACAGCATAAACAGTGCAAATATTATTATATTGATGATGTTGTATACCTAACAGGTCTTAAATTAAATACAAATATGATAAATTATCTGAAAAAAAGTTATACTGCTGCGAAACGTTACCAGAAAGTTTTGGGAGACCGTCAAATAATTTCTCAGAAAATCAATAATTCTTTTTAATATCAGACTTTAGATTGAGGAATATAAAAATAGCAATGAAATACTATACTGTATTTGGAAGATACATTGACTAGATACTAACTACTATAACATTTTACTAATTTTAAAAAGGCTACTCCTAAGCTTCTTTTATTGTTCTTTCTTCTATTATCTAATCTACATCGAACTTTATTTCAAAATATTTTATTAGCCCAATAGTGGTTGCAATCATTATTAATTTTAATGTTGTTTATTATTTGCGCGAAGTGACAGCTTTTCAATAAGAGAATTATTACAGCCAAAACATTATGCATAATAATTCTCTACTTCGATAATTAATTTTTCTCTCATGTTTTTGATTTTATTCCAGAAAATTCCTTAGTAAAATATTATTTTTAATTCTCAAAAAAGTCTGATGAGCGTACCAATTGATGTTTAATTCTATATTCAGTATATTAGTCAATTATCAGCTTTTATTTGCTAATTTTTTGTTCACAATTGTATTTTATAAGCCGATTTATCCGTACAGTTGTATGTAACCTTGTACAATATTCATATCACAACTTGGAGAGCGTCACAATGTCTTATCGCACACCTGCTAACATTTCACATCGAACTCAAAGACGATCTTATTTCTTAACAATTGATAGGATTATATCAGTTCTACAACTGTTCTGTTGAGGCTAAATTTTCGAATTAACGATTGACTAGCCAAGATGTGACTCATGCCAGCCAAAAAACATGAATCATCAATTTAAACTAGATCCCAAAAGTGATTAAAATTTCGTACATTTAGTACATTTGTTATTTCACATGCATAGTAAAGTCAATAAGCTTATATTATTGCACACAGTTCGGTTCACTCTGAGAGACAATGACAATTGTTGTGCTCTCTGATGTACTCGTATCTAGTACTTACTTCTCACCCGGTGAACAGCTCGATAAAGCGTTGGTAACGACGGTTGGACGACAACTGAGGTGGCCCCTTCAGTGGCCCGTTCATTCTAAAAATCACATTGACGTGCGCCGTTTTTTTATCAACACTCTTGCACATATACATATACTACAGTACTGACAAATTATAGCAGTATACTTACATAGAAATGTTGTACATTAATATATATGTATTTGTCCGTCGTGGAGAAAGATAAAAAAAAAGGTGAAACGAATAGTCCACGTACTTGGCGAAATTATAACTAAAACATTAACAAGTTGGCGCTAAAATATGAATGATATTCGACTTAGTTATACTCTGCACAATGTGTGCTATGGGTATATCAAAACTGACTATTTTATCACAGTGATTGCTTGGAAAACATAGTATTTCATCATTATATAATTTAAAAAAAACTCTACTTATAAACTGAATTTGGCCTTAGATAAAATCTCAACAAATCTTGTAAACTTTCTTAAATATATTTATTTTACTTATGAACACATTATATTTTTGAATACGCAACTAAATTATATGATTGCAGATTGATTTATTAAATACCAAATTGACAGCTTCTATTTATGTATATGTTATATTAGTTGCAAAAAATTATGTCGAATAATAATGCCATCTCATAAATAGAGTATTAAAAGCTAATAAAAGGTTTTTAGCGTGCAACCTTGTCAATGAAATTTAGAAAACTTTCCTCTTTACTTGCTTAATTAAAGCATAGTAAGTTCTATAAATAATAGTCTAGGGAAAAGACAGTTAATGCAATGAAAAAGATTTCATCAGTCAAAAAACTTTTAAGCTTTGAACCAAGTTGAAATAATATAAAAAATCTAAATCTGAAGTTATATTATTACTCCACAATGTGACTTAATAAAAAAATACATTTTGTATATCATTCAGAAAATATTTATTTTTATTTTTAAAAATAATACATCGAAATTTAGCTTTTATAGACTTTACAAAAACACATACTAGTTTTGTGCAAAATATTTTAAAAATCATCGTAAAAATGGAAATGTCTTTGCATATGCAAATTACAAAACTTAATGCTATAAAAGAATATATATGAGTATCATTTGTTATTTTAATATTTATATGAATGTTTTCCTTTCTTTTTAATGTATGTAAACATAAAGGACATTTATGGTTTAACAAAAAGTAGGTAATTACGATTATGGGTATAGATTTTATTCAGGGTCTGGCATAGTTTAATACTTGAATTTTGAGTTTATGCCAAATTGTGTTAAGGGATAAATTAGTGAAAAATAATCATTAAATGTATCGTATGTATGACTGCTGAAGGAACTGCTTTTGGAAATCGCTTTGATAGATGCACGCATAAACTGTTAATAATGGGATTAGTACAAATTTCTTGTTCATACGCCAATTCGAGTAATTATATTGAAATTTTTGTAAATGCGTAAAAAATTCCAAAAATTACCAGATTTATTCACATAAAGTTGGCTTCGTCAGAGCGCCTTAAATGTAAGCACGCCATTAAATTAGTATAACTATGTAAATAAGTTAGTCTATTATTTAGTATAGTTTTATTAGTTCGTTGCTTCGTTCATAGGTTCCCTCTCTTCTTTCTTTTCTATCGATTTCTCTCTAACTATTTCCTATCCTTGCCATGGCGATCGCGTTGATGCTTTGTAGCTGCAATAGTCGTTGTGGTCAGACTGTGCATATGATGTTGAGGCTGTTGTCCTCCATGGTGCTTGCTGCCACTGCTGTTATGGTGTTGGTGCTGATGATGATGATGCCCATTCAGTGTGCTTTTACCGTGTCTGCAGTAAGATAAATACAGAAATTTTTTTTATGAATTTGATATGTAATCTGTTAAAAATATAGTTTTTAATATGCTTTGCTACTTGTTTTTATACATATACAAATTCCTTTTTTATAGAGTATACCAAATGTGCTACTTCCACTACGTAGTTCCAGTTGCTAAAGTACCGATTTTAGTGTTCTGGTACAATAAGAAAATAGAGTAGAGCGAGCGATGTTGATTTTTATTTCATTTGCAGTTTATATCCAATTGCATTGATGAATTTTTTGGGTTTTTGTG
This sequence comes from Drosophila testacea, assembly GCA_035043265.1. Classification (NCBI taxonomy): domain Eukaryota; kingdom Metazoa; phylum Arthropoda; class Insecta; order Diptera; family Drosophilidae; genus Drosophila; species Drosophila testacea. Next base: position 892,430 of record JAWNND010000826.1, on the reverse strand, counting down.
TTGTGTTTTTTTTTGTTTTTCAGCAACATGTTCATAGTCAGTTTTTAGAATCGACAATAAAGTCTAGTAGAAAGTGTGCTACTAACGTTAGAGTTTAGAATTTTAGTTGTCTTTTTAGCAGGTTAATTATATTGAAGTCATGCAATTATTTGTTGAAAGTTTTATGTTTAAATAAATAATTTTTTGATAGAATAACAAATTGTCTACGGTTATGTGAATCACAAATTCATATAGTACTTTCATAAAATGTTAAATACATATTCTAAATAGGCAACGATTTTAATCCTGTTTCGTCTAAGTTCTTATTAATCTATATTGATTAGACAATAATTAATTTTTTTAGTGTTTTTCTTTTGTAAGCTCTCGTTTAAGGGAAATGTAACTTTACTATATAAACTGAAGATAATGTATGAATTGTAGAATAGAATTGGAAATTTAACTTAACAAGAAATTTAATTTTACTATAAAAACTGTAATTAATATATGAATTTTAGAAAATAATTTGAAACTTTACTTAACAGGAAATTTTACTTCCCTTTAAAAACTTTTATTTTCAATGTTTCAATTGTAATAATTTATTTCTCTTTAATTCATTCTGTATTTATTTTTGAATGTGCCTAAATTAATTTGACAATAGTTTTAGAAGTGTAGAAGAAAGTCTTTGATTAGTTTTGAGTATGTTTTGAAAAGTTAGTCTAGCATTCTACAGTTGAGTTAGCTTCTAAACATTCCTAGTGCACCCACAACATGCTTCCAGTTTTTGCTTAAGTAAAAATGTTTCAAAATTTTGAAATTTGTCTTACGCTGTCAAAGGTAAAAACAGAACCATTTTCATTCATTGTGTGTGTTTTTTGTGTGCATTCCCATTTCAGTATGTGCTCCAAGTAAAAAACAAACTTCTTCACTTCTCTTTCTCCCATTGTCTGTCTTGCTCTCAATCTCAATCAGTTTTTTAATTGTATTAGTATTTGGGAGGGAACTCAGGTTAGAAAACAGCCGATTGCCGATTGCAATTCTTCTTGTTCATTTCGAGAATTTTTGTTTTTGGTTTTTTAATTTTAATATTTCGTGTTGATTGCGTGCTTCGTTTGCCATTTCGCGTGTGCATTGAGGTAGTCAAGATAAGGAAAATACCCAAAATAAAAAGTAAAAGTAGGAAGTTTTTTTTTGGAGTGCTTAGGAGTGACTATTTTAACATGAGAGAAAACTGTGACTGTGACGAGATCCAGTTGCGCTCATCCATGTGCGACTTTTGCTATTTGGTTTGCTGTCCAGCGCTGACTATGAACATGTGCAGATGCCAAAGGGCTGATGCGTCGAAACGCTACTGCGCACCTGACGCATGCGCAAACGTTTTGGCCAACTGCCCAGACGACTTGCCAACGCACCAGCTCCTCCATTTCCCGTACCGGAAGTTGTGACTCCACCACGTCCACTGCTGCCAAAGAGCTGGGCATGATCATTGCTTAAATTGTTTTGATATGGCCGCAACTTGGAGGCCGTTAACGTGGCTGGCGCTGCATACAACAAATAATTGTCATAAACATGGCTAACACTCGAGTTACGTTTGGCTGGCAAATATGGCAAAAAGGCAAAACTCGAGCTGGTCGACTGAGTGGCCTTGAGCGAGGACTTTCTCGGATGAGACTTTGCCTTGCAACGCAGAGTCGATTGATTCGAGTAGCTGGGCGCCACAGGAATCATTTCCAGCTTTATGCGATGCTCATAGGCGGCAGTGGGCGTGGATGTGGCACGTTCCCTTTGAATGGGCACGGGGATTAGAGACTGTTTACGTTTGCGTCGAGGCGGAGGCAATGGAGGCGTTGACGTACTAATGGCAGCCTCATCAATGCTGGCATAATCTGCATCCTCGGCGGTTTGTGTATTGGCTAAATTCGTTACGTATACGTACGTCAGTTCGTTGTGCGTTGATGTGGTTGTTGGTGCGGTTGCTGTTGCTTTGTGCGTTGTTGCTGTTGTGCCTTTTGTTGTGCTGCCCGTTGTTGTTGTTGTTTTAGCGCCTGTTGTTGACTTTCTGTGTGACGATGTTGGTGTGTCATGATTGTTGCTTCGACTGCTTTTACTCGACTTGTGACCCGATGTTGTTGTTGCTGTCTGTTCACTGTGTCTCGAGCGACTGGAGTGACCTGTGTATGGAATTTAATGAGTTTGCAATTCGTTTTCAAGTTGTGATTATGATAGCGTTAGAACAACCAATTGGACTGACAATGCTACGACTGTTAACTGGGTTAAGACTAACTTCTTGCTCGTGAGTGTGTGTATGTGTTTGTAGGGTGTAAATTTGTATCTATAATATTTTGCAACTGGCAATGAAAAGTCTTCAATTTAATTATTAAAGTTGAAAATATTTATGGCAACATTTTTTAATATTTCATTTTATTAATACACTTTCGCTACTCTCCAAATGAACCGTAAATGGTTTTTTTGATAAGAGGGTTTGCTATTATGAAAATACTTAGACCGGCTTCTGTTCAAATTTTTGTTTTGATTTAAGATTGATTTATAAAGAAATTAATATCAAATATTTATTTAGTATGCTGAATATAAATTTAATTTTTAATTTCATTCCCAGCTCTGCGGTGTAAAGAAAAAGTGCAAAGTGCCATGGGCAACAGCCTTGATGCTTGAAACTTGGTCAACATCATCAAGATATGATCTATTGCCTGATCTGCGTTTTTGGTGGAGCTTAGTTTCGATATGGATACTGAGTGTGTTTGTGGCACTTGTGACTAGCTAACCTATAACTTTTACGGAGTCTAAGCGGTTGTGTGGCACCCAAAATGAGCAAGCCCAAAACATACAAGTCTGTAATAGATATTTAAGTATATTCGCATATGGAAACAGATTATGACGAAGCCACGGTTGCCATTTGAAGAAAATGTTTCGTACCTCACTTAAAAAAAAGATAGGTATAGGAAACACTTTTTCATATTTGTTATTGACCATTCTGTACCAAATGTAGCAACCGTGGATGAAGCAGATAAATCGTTTTTTTCGATCTATATTTTATCAGCTGACTTACCACGAGAGCGTGTGAGCTCTTCTCTGTGCTTCTCACTTCCGCGTGAACGCTCGCGTTCCCGCTCTCGTTCCCTCTCCCGCTCGCTCGTGCGATGAGAGCTCGTACGTGGACGACTCTCTTCGCCGACACGCGATGATCGCAAAAGTCGAGTGCCTCCAGAGGAGGAGACAGCAGCCGAGCCCGAGTTATGTTTTCCCGAGTGATCGCTATTGTGTTCCTTCTCCCTGTGTCTGCTGTGGTGATGAGAGCGTTTGCTCTCTGGAACCGCAGTAGAACTGCTTCGTGGTTTGCTGCTCTGTCTTGACGATCGCTGCTCGGTTGAATCGTTGCGAGACTTCTCTCGCTTCGGGGTGCGCATGCGCAGTCGTTCAACACGTTGCTTTGTCATTTGCTCATCGGAGGAGCCGCCTCCCTGTGTCATGGACTCACGTGAACTGGAACGAGAACGATCACGGGGACAGCATTCAATGGATGACTGCGATGAGCTGCGTGCTCGGGTCGGTGAGGGAGTCGATTGTCGTGAGTTGCGACGGGCCTCCGAGGAAAATGTGCCACGTGCCACACTCAACGCTTTAACATCACCATTGTAGGCCTTCTCGTTGATGGTGGCCAAGGGCTTGGCGCTGCGACGCTGTAGCGAGGAGGATCGACGTCGCTGATTCTTGAAGGCAGCTTCATCGGAGAGTGCCTGAAGGTATGGGAAGTTTCGAATTAAACTAGTTAAGGATTGTGGACGGAGCTGGGAATAGCGCTAAAGTTGTTAACTCAATAATAAATCTTTAAATATTTAATTGTTTTTATTCCCATTAAGTTCGATTCTGAGAATATATTTTTTAAGTAAATATTTACCGGTAGTGAAAAATTTTTGTTGAATATTAAAAGGAAGTGAAAAATTGCAATCAAGTATTTAATGAAAAAGAAAATCATAACTTAAATTTAAGTGGGAGTAATATCACAATTAAAATTTATGGTGTAAGGGAATTATTCGAACAAGTAATTACTGGGACTGGTAAGTATTTACTTAAAGCTGAATTTTTGATTCTTTTCCTTAGTTCAGCGGAATAATTTAAAAAGTCATGGGAAAAGTCATGAAGATAAATTAAATAATAATCTAAGCACATAACTAGATTAATCAAATAATTGGATAGGGCTATAATATTTGACTACTTATGCAAAATAATCAAATGAAAATAAATTGTAGTCTCCATTAGTTATGGTTGTGGATCATACCTTCAATGTTTGATCAGCGTTGCGTGTCATCTCGCTGAGAATCTGCGCATCACGTTGCAAATCCGTCTTTCGTTCGTAGCTACCCGGCGAAGGTGATTTTACACGGAATGTGGTAGTCAATTCGTTGGCAATATTTTCATAGCAATGTTCGTCATCTTCGGGGAAGTCGTTAGTATCATCGTTGCCCTGTGGGCTGTGCCTAAGCAAATCGGGTCGATCGTTTAACAGCTGCCACTTTGTAGTGGTTGTTGTAGTAGCTGTAGCTTCCTCTTCGTTGTGGCTTAACTTGCTCCTTGTGGGAAGAGTTCGTCGTGGATTGGTTGTTGCTTGGAGCTTGGGAGATTGCTGAGGCGTCGGAGAATGCTGTACACCAAAGTAGGAAAGTTCGTGCTCACGCAGCTTGCGAGCTCCGCGTGCCTCCTTGACAATCTTCAAGGATTCGTTGCCAGACTCCTCTCCATTGTCCTGAGTGTGTTGTGACGGCGGCACAGGCTGTGGTTGCACAAGTAGTGTCCTGGGTTTGGCCACAGGCACCAGTTGACCAATGCGTAGAGTAGGCGGTGTTGGTTTGGGCTTCTGTAGTCTTGGAGCATGTAAAGCAATATTCATTACATTTGACTGGGGCAGATCTGCAAATAATGAAGAGAAAAATATATGTATTAGTATATTATGGAGTGGAGCAAGCTGCCTTTTTCCCTAGACGCGAAGTAAACTCCTCTACCTGAACACACACAATACCCACTCTAGAGAGATTATACGAGTTTTACCTGCGCGCTTTAGCGTTTGTTCATGTGCCTCAATCTTCCAGATGGTACGTTTGGCCTTTAGGCGACTCCAACTACTCGAGTATTCGCTGCCCTTGAGCACCACATCCTCGGGTGAGGAACTGCACTGAGTGCCACCTCCACTATCGCTGTCTCGGAAATACCGTTTGACCTCCTCATCGGCGCTATCCTCTTCTTGATCTGCCGCATCGTAAAGTCGTCGCAGCTGCGTCAGTTGTTGGCTAACCGGTATTTGGGTATTGCCCAACAATTTTAGACGTGGTGGTGCCAATGGAGTGCGTGGTAGGGAATCATATAGAGCACTACCAAATAGATCGCTGCTGGTTATCGATGTACGACGGGACGAGCTCTCCTCCTGGTAACTATGGGAACGCAACATGGGCGTGGGTACCACAATTGTGGGCTGTATCAGAGCGGACTCGATTGAAGCTATACTTAGACGACGCATGGCCTCATCGAATTCGCTGGCCGAACGCATTGTTTTCATGATCAGAGATGTGGACTTGAGGCCCTCGTCAAGAATACGCTGATGGGCACGCAAATCCTGCAGCACCAGCTCCTGGGCACTGCTGCGACGACGACCTGAAGGACCTGTGATGTGGAAATGTGCGAAAAATGTTGTTGGTGTTTTTTTTTTTTGGTATGGCATGACTTGCACTTGGATTATAATAGCAGTGTTGGGATAAATTCATTATGATTGAATGTTTATTATCAGCATTTTGTTAAAAAATATTATGAAAATGAAAGGTGTTTAGAAATATTGCAATATTTTCAATTTGGCATTTAGTTAATTTCATAATTTTTATCAAATCTGAACTATAAGTTTGCTTTAATATAACTGAGGACAAGCAATATTTTAAAAACTATTTCAGCATATAGACAAAATAATTAATCTATATTCAATTGATATTAAAAATATTACATTATATGTTATTATTATATATTTTGATCTTAAAAATGTCCAGACAAGGAAATTAATAGTGATATTTAATTAAAATATTTAAAATATACTTTATTAAAACTAAAAAATATTAAAAACTGTATTTTAAAATATTGATTTAGAAAATTATAATATTTTAGCAACAAATGTTTCAGATTTGAACTTTGACTTTACTAGAGTAAAATCTTTTCGTAATTTTTTTATATTAAGTCGTGAAAATATTAAATTGATTAATAATGATTACATTTTGGTAAAAATTAACTCAAAATAGATTGATCCCAACTCTGGTTAACAGTTTATAGGTTGAGTTTTATTGGTTAGAAAGTGAGTATGTTCAGAGTTAAAGGTTTGGCTTTGGCTTTAATGGCAAGCGAGTAGAAGCAACAACTTAGACATGCATTACGAGTTCAAGTATTGAGTACATCGAGACTTGACGCTAATTGAGAGACAAGTAGAGGAGTTTACTACAAAACCGCATAGAAATACAATAACAAATCAAGACAAAACACAAGACACTAAAATAATTACGAGCTACAGGCACAAACAGCTATAATAGTTAATTTGCTTCTTTCTTTCCATTTTCAAAAAAAAAAAATAAAATACCAACCTGTTTCTGGCCACTCCTCGGCTCCGAGGCTCACATTGATCTTCGTAGAGTAACCATTGCCAGCAGGCGATGGCTGTTGTTGTTGTTGATGTTGTTGCTGATGTAGTTGTTGTTTATCAAATTGCCTCTGCTCCACAATTCGCACACGTTCAGCCACCGATTTGGTGGTTATCGGTGAGTCGCCAGTGGCTATTGTTGATTTCCCGATTGGAAGAGATACATAGAAATAGGGAAGTCAATGAGTAAATCTTGTTTAATAAACTATAATTATTGAGCTCGTTAGAATTTTATAACTGTGTTAAACTCTTTTTATAAGATTACCCTCATAAAATGATCATTTAGCTGGTCAATTGATATGGTCTTAAATCAACTTTTAAGTTAGTTAAAAAGTTAATTAAAAGGTGAGTAATTGCTAAACTCGATTCGATAAGTAAATACAATTTCAATGAGTTGGGGCACGTGGATTTGTTCGACAAGTTTCCCAACTTGTACATTAAAAATTTTTGGAACCTGAGACCTATTCTCTCTCTTATAAATTATGCACAACTAAAATATATTTCGCTGAGCTCGAAAAATAGTTCTTCCCCTTAACTTTCTTTTACTTTATAATTTATAATGGAATCTTCTAATTGCATTTCATTTCTAGAGATAGAGTATGCATACATTTTAAACAAAGGGAATTACATTTCTAAGTTTAGTTTTTCCATTAATGGAAAACTATTCAAACTATTCAACTTTTTCAAATTCACAAGTATGTTGTTCCAAAATTTCCACCTAGTATTGCTTTTAAAACTCACCACTCTCCCGACTTGGAGGACTGCTTTCCCGATCACTTTTGATCGTAGCTGGCACACTCCAGAGCACATCGGCACTTTCGATATTCTCGCCGAGATGATAAGGTTTCGGTTTAATGGGTTTGTTCTTCAATATACCACGTATATTGGCCAGTTCATCAGTTTCATTATCAGTTGTATCCACGCCACTGGTGGAGGTGTAACTATGTCTAGAAGTCGAGCTAGTTGTCTCAAGCAAACTGTAGCGAGGCTCCAATAACGGCTTTGGTGTCGCGGTTATAACCGTAACTTGTGTGCCTGCCACAGGCTGTGTAATAAGCTCTGGTGGTTCCATTAACGTGGCCCGATACGCCACAGTGCTGGAAGCAAGTGGTTTACCTCGTACAGTTGGATCATTCCCAAAGTGAGTGACATTGCTGGTGGAGCTGGTACTCGTGCTGGTGCTGCTGCTGGTCACACTTGCCGACTTGACCAGACTCTGCAGTGGTCCACTGGCGGTGCGTCGTCTTCGACGAAAGTTTTGTGTGGGTGGCGGTTTTCCATCAGTTTCCACAATATTAACACGGCCTGACTCGGCGGCAAAGTGAACCTCTGTTTTGCAGAATTCCACACGTTTCTGCGCGCTGCTGCGTTGCAACTGACTGGAGTTGTTGTTGCCATTAACGGGTTCACCATTGACATGAATCTGTGAAAAGCAAGTAATCCAATTAATTATTTATAATCCAAAACCACTTTTTTGATACATTTTTTATGGCGCGAAACATGCAATTTTATTTTAGTACATGCTTATCGAATAAAATTATTACAGTCTTGGAGTGTTTAGTATTATTATAAGTACTAATCAAATTGATTGCAAATATATCGCACTTAAATTGGTGATGTGAAAACAAGATTGAATTTAATATCGATGATTCGATTTTTGCATTAGCTACTTTTTCGATATAACTAAATGTTTACTTTTGTCGATTAATTTGTCTGAAACTCACGGTCGTTTAAAACACGCTTTTCAAATTGGTCTCATTCAAAATATAAATTTATATAAATAAAGGCTAAAGGCTTCGTTAAATCAAAGTAAGCAGCCATACAACATATGCTCTGTTTAAATGGAACTCAACATCCAAGTATATAATCGAAAATTTACTATAAATTCCACTTCAATTCTCGAATTGAATTAAATTATATATATATATATATACTTTTTACGCCTTCTTACCTGCGATGTTTTGCGTATATCGCGCCAAGTTTCTTCTACGGCAATCGAATGTCGTTTGCTGAGCTCGGATTCGTTGGGACTGGCAGGTGGTTTGGGTTTTTGGCGACCAAAGTGAATAATGGTAGAACCAGGACCATTTGCAGACGCAGATGTACGTTCTGTGGGAGACCAATTACCCAACTGTTCGCCGGACCGACCTAAGCCGCTATCTGTGGATGCATCCACGCGAAATATGCTGCGACTCTCGGGTGGCGACATCTTCTCAAAGCCGTAGGATTTGCGACGCAGGTGCCACTCACTGGAACTTGTATCCTTGGGTCGTTGTCGCGTCTCCAGGCTGTGAGTGTTGTGGACAGCACGAAAGGCGGAAGGTGGTGCAAGTGGTGCAGGAGCTGGTTCAGGGGTTTGCAAGATCTCAACGACAGCGGGCTTGGTGGTGGCCTGATGGGCTAAAAAGTCCTCCTTGTAGAGGCTCTCGTCGGACAGTTTCTTCAGTTTGCCACGTATTTCCTGTAGCGATTCGGCTGTAAGAAACGTGCTACGCTTAGCCACCTGTGGCTTGCTGAAAGACTGGGAGCTTGCGGCTGGAATGTTGGAGTTCAAAATGTTGTCCAGGGCAGCCAGATCGACGTGATTGTTGCGCATAGCCGTGTTAAGGCGTCGTCCGTTCTCCAGTTCGGCACGTATGCGTGCCACACTCACCGAACTGCTCGGCAAATCCAATGGCCGTGGACGTGGCCTTGCCGATACCTTATGGTAATCCTGTGATTGAAAGGAGCGTCGCAATTTACTGACTCTTCGCCAATCGCCACACGGTTCTTCTTCCTCCTCCAGCTGCCAATCGTTGCTGAGATCATCCGTGGATATCGAACGTGAGCGTTGCAAGTTGCCCAATGAAGTGGGCAAAGGTGGTGCATACACGGATTGGGACACCTGCTGGCGACGTTGATGGCGAGCACTGAGCCTGCAAGTGTTTTTGGCAGCAAGTTCAATCAAATAATGAACATGAACATTTCGATTTCAAATTGAATTTCAAGCACTTACCGCAAATCATCATCGTCGGCGGTGGAAGTTGTTGTTGCGGTGGTGGCGGCGTCATCGTTATAATGCCGGAAACTTTCCAAATCACGACGCAGCGTTGGCGTGGCCACAATGGCTACGTCAGCATCGCCAGCAGCTTCAGTTGAGACGCCCACGCGCCTTTTGTTGCTGCTGTTGTTGTTCTGGCCATATATGTCAGCCTGCTCCGTCAGTCCCAATCGTTTGGGCCACGTTGATAATGATGATGATGATGATGATGGTGTTGTTGTCGTTGTTGTCGTCTGGCCAACAATTGCATGTAGGCTTATTTTACCCGCATTTCTGTGGGTGTTGCCAACCGATGCTGCTGCTGTTGCCGTTGTTGCAGTTGTTAAATTTGAGTTGTTGCTGCTTTGACTGGAAATACTCGAACTGCTTTTCTGTAAATGGCAAACAAAAGCAGTTTTGGAACGCATTAGTGTCTCTCTCTTTCTCTCTCTTGTTATTCTTTTATAGTGTGGGTGCACTGCTTGCTGCAGAGTTGCCAGAAGGAGTTCCACAAGGAAGTTCTCCATTTCCAGCTAAACTCTATATAATGGATTTCCGCATAATATAAGCGCATTAATTGACTGATGGGCGTTTAAGCTGTGATTGGCATGTGCGGAGATTATGCAAATGGGAAGAACCTCTGAAGTGTTCTTAGGAAAATTAAATTTATAGCGAGAATCAACACTTGATATTATTCGAGTGCAAGCGAGGTACCAGATCTCTTTAAAATATCTCAAGTAGTGCGATATGGGTAGAGAATAGAATCTTAAATTATTACTTATTGTTAGTTAAATAATAATAGTTTAAGTTGATAAACTTATAACAATAATTATAAATACGGCAACTCTTTAATTTCAGTTATTTAGGTCGTCCAAGTTTTCTAAAATCAACAGAGTATCAGTTGTAATTTTGGTAACTATTTAATTAAGTTATTAGAAGTAATAATAAACGAACACAAAAATGTTAAGTATAATGGAGACACATTTTAATTTAACCAAATTTAACAGGAAAGCCTTTTTTCTTAATGGATTAAGTTTGCATCCAAATGGCAATTTTAAGGAATCGGTTTTTCTTTTTTCGATAAAAAATATATTTTTATTTACTTACTCATAATAATTGCATTAAAATGATTTTCCATCTAATATCTTAGTTACCCTTTTTAAATTTCCGAATTGATTTCTATTGGTAAATTCATTTGCAAATTTATCAACTCTATCATTTATTCTTTATAACAACATCTACAGCATATACTGTTAATTTACTTGAGCTAACTACTTAATCCGCAAATTCCAAAATGATAAATAATAGAATAAACGTGTTAAGATTGATGGGCATGATCACTTTATTCGTGGGCGTTAATCTTCAATCGAGCTTCTGCCTCGATTTTTGGACACTGAGGGAGAAAGAGGAAGAGAAACTGTATCCCCTTTCCCTGACAGATTCTACTTGAATAGCCAGAGTCAATAATTAAAGACTTTTTGCTGTTTGCCTAATGACCGAACTGAGAGATTTGATACAGCGTTGCCTTGCCAGAATTTCCTTTGTAGTCATGACCCAAATGTCTGGTTGCCAAAATGGTTCGATTGCCGTCCATAAATATGGCTTAAGTGTTAAATGCTTAATTGAGCTTGCCTATTAAAATCGATTGTTGTCAGGCGCTTCATTAGAATTATATACAGAGCGTGGTCGTCTGGGTCTGGCTTCAATTTGATGATGTATAATGGTTGGCCAAGTTCCAAGATCTCACAAATAACTGTCTAGACTTGTCACATGTATAATTTGTTACTAGCTTTTAAATTTTTTACTGTAATTTTAATTTTATTTATTAATGATAGTGGGTATGGAAATTTTTTAAATTTGAGTAGATAATATTTTATTTATCTGTAAAACATATTTAGTTTTTTGATTCCTTTCTATGATTAATTTAACTTTTATCTCACTTATTTCTGTAATTGATTCAGTATGTAACAAATAAAATGTAACATAAAAATAAATTCAAGGGTTCTAAAACTTTTGATTTTATTTTTACTAGTTTGGTCATCATTTCTGAATCAGGAAATCTTGCTACGAAATGACCTTTAAAAGTATTACTCAGATCTCTATCTTTATTAACAGTAAATTTTTATGTTTATGTTTTTTTGGTAGTTAATGTAAACTTTATAATGTCAAGATCTAAGTACTAAGTTTTCATAATTTCCCTCACTTAACTTTTTCCCAAGCAAAATAGATCGTTAAAGGCCATCAGGCGCAAGTACAACTGCCCATTTTCGGTCATTGCCATGGTCGAAATAAGTAAGCCGATCGCAATGCAAAAAAATATAAATAAATAAAGCAATGCCAAAAAAGAAAGAAAAATATAGTAAAGAAAACAGAAGCGAGTGGAGAAAAACGAAAAGCAAATATCGCAGCTTGCTAATGAGCCGCCAACAAGAAAATGAAAAATTACGGCCCAAAGCAGCAGCAACTACCGCGCTTAGAGCCAGGCTAAGAAGAGGACGTAGGCGGGTTGGGGAATAGCTTGGTTTTGCGGATAGTAGGGAAGTGGGAACAACTTACCATTAGATTGCTCAATTTCAAACTTGGCGCGGTATCGGGTAACAAATTGTGGCCAAGTTTGTGCAAATGATCGACATCGTCAGCCAAGTCCGAGTGGCCATTAATCACAACAAAATCAACATGATCATCAACCAGCTCCTGGCCATGGCTGTAACTTGCCATGGATGCAGTTGGAGATTCATTGTCGATGACGACGTCACAGCCATTATGAATGCTATCATCATCATCATTGTCACGATCATCATGATCATCATCATCGCTAAGCTCACAAATGTCAACGCCTTGACTGTGCTTGGGAGCCCATAACGCCATGGGCGTGGCACTGCTGCGGGTGGTTGTGGTGGATGAGGAGGTGGACCAACGGGATGTGGATGATGATTTTTGTACTGTCTGTGTGCGTATCACCTGCATGGCGCCATTGGCGGTGCGCAGCACCTCCAACTGTTTGCGCTGTGTGTGCTGTGTGCCATTCGGCTGTGAGATATTTTGGGAATCAGATATCTGAGAGAGAGGAAGATATTGGGAGAGAGAGAGACAGAATGTTTGGATTTGAGTGATAGCAGGATTATGTGTGTTTTCTTGGATAAAAGGACTTAATTAATTGTATTGTACGAGAATTATGATTAATTAGTTTGTAAGTAAGATATATGGCAAGTTTAGTAGGTACGGTCGTTGCCAACGGGGCGGACGAGTGTTTCTTCTGCTAATCATTGCATTAGTTGCCTTTTTGCAAACATTTAAGTTCTATTATTATCTTAAGATTGGGATATTCTAAAACTGATTTAAAATTTATTTCTTAAAAAAAATTTTGAAAGCCATAATGGATTTTCCTTTTAGGACAATCTTGGCAATATTGACAAATTTGATCTTTTAGTTTTCAGTATTATCTCAAGATTCTAAAAAGAATTACTAATTATATAAGATTATTATCTGAATGTCAGCAACACACATTATTGCATTTAATAATATTATCAAATAATATTTAATAATATTAACTATATCTTTTAAATATTTTAAGGAAAAGAATCCACGTTTTAATGTGCAAATTAACAAAATAAGATAAACTCGTTTGAATAATATTAATACGTAAGTAGAACTCGAATATATTCGTGATCTTTTGATCAATTTATATTGTTTTAAACTCGATAATTAAATAAAATCGTGTAAGCGTTGGCACAGATTTTTTTTTTAAAAAATTCGACTATTATTTAGACTTATGCTTCCTGAATAATACACTTAAGAAAATAAAGATTGATTGCGCGTGGTTCCACAAGTGTAATATCTTTAGTATTGACTTTTATGGTGATTTCTAACAATTTTATAATGACTTGTATTAGCCATATATTTAAGTGGCTTATCATGCTATAGGGAGTAAGTGTAAATCACAGGGCTGATAATATTAGCTTAGTTGCTTGTTGCCTAATAGACATTAACTAACTGCATAGTTATCAATCGAATGCTATTTTTATACTCTTTAATTGCAAGTACATATACAACAGAAAAAAGCAGAGACATGTACATAAATTGTTTGTGGCTGAGAAAACAGCTTGTATATGCAAATTTATTGGGTGTGTCCAACGGGGCGTATGAGTGTTTAGTGTTGTCTATGTGTAATGATCGTTAGGCTGTTAGGCAATGCACTTGAACGTCAAGTGTTTGCATTGAGCTCTTATCTCAACAGCTGCACACGTGACCAGAGTGAGCCAGTCACAAACCACTGAGCCACTGACCCACTGCACCCTTTTCAATGTGCAAACTGAACAATTAACAGTTTTTTTTATGATATTTTTTGGATCGTGCCATGACCAATACACACACCCACACACACACACATACTTTGTTGTGTTACATACGATGTTGTGGTTGTGTGGCCCAACAGATCGATTGTGGCAATCGATTATGGCTATGATTTATAGCGTTAGAATTTTTTTATTAAGGTTCAGTTTGGGCATATTCGTGTCAATGACCAAATCAAATGCATTCTCAATGCTCCACTTCCATGCAAATGCACAACAACACCAACAACAACAACAATGGTGAAACATAAAAGTTGATTACAACAAAGAATCAAGAACAAAAATGTTTAGAAACAAAAGCAAAATAAAATGATCGATGTTGACTCATGGGTTTTGTTCAGTGACTAAGACAATCTCTGTGGCTGCTTTTACCACAAAGAATAATCGTAAATTTGTTCGTATGTATGGTAAGTATTTTTCCCAAGTGATGTCACTTGGGATACTTTTAACTAACAATTTATTTCGATCTCAGCCTTTTCTGGTCTTTCATGGTCTGCTTTATGATTGGCTGTTGACCGCAGGCTAATTGCAAATGCATAATCATTTTTTTGCGGCTCCCTAAAGTCACACTCATCCTTGAGCTGCATCCAAGGGTAAACAGGGTATCAGATACGTTCCACAATTGCGGTGCAGACATAAATTATAAGCCAAGTTTCGAACCCTTGGGCAATGCACGTTCTGTCGTTGAGTTTCTCACGCCAAGGCGCAGACAGAAAGAAGACAGCGCGGAGCGAGAAGGAGGCAGGAAAAAGGGGAAGACTTGTCTTAAATCTCCTTTTGGCAATGTATTACATTTTAGCATTATTTTTTTTTTTAGTGACTGTAGTTCTATGTGTGTCTATCGATGACCTCTTTTCCCAGCCATCCATGGAACATGTGTAGGCTTTTTACGACTTTGCCCGCTGGATGCTGAATGCTAGATGCTGTTTTATGGCCTGGACTGGCCTGACTTGGCCTGGTTTTGCTTGCCAGCTAGCTAATTAAGCTGTGCCAATCTCCATGCATTCAGGGAAAGAGGGGGAGGATGTCTAATCAAAGCAACAGCTGGCGGGATTTGAAAAATATATTTTTATTGCCACGGCAAAACAATCAGTGAATCAGTGTCATGATCTCGAACTTGAGCCCCCATGATGCTGATAAAGCAAAGATTTTGAGTTACAGGCCTTATTGCAGATACGAGCCAAATTGAAAAATGCTGCTGGCTTGGCTTCGTTTGCTGTTTTGGCTCAAAGTCAAGTTGAAGGTTCAACGAAATGCGGCAGCTGCAAATGTTGCGCTGCTCGGTTTTTGGTCTGGGACGCGCATACATTACAAGTGAGTACCAAAGCCAAAGTCGTGATGATGTAGACGTTGTAGACGCTGCCAGACTCTGTCTCAGCCTTAGTCTCAGCCTCAGTCTCAGTCTCAGTCTCAGCCTGGCTTGACTTGACTTGGCCTATGCCAAAATATTTTCGCCCAAGCCATGCTTTAAACGAATTTAATGATGCTGCTGCCCGCAACAACGTCGACGTCGCGACGTCTTCGTGGCTGTCTCCAGCCATAAGATTGACTGTCTATCTCAGCTCATGGACTGTCTGTCCCTCTGTCTATCTGTCCATATGTCTGTCTGTCTGTCTGTGTCAGCCTCTGCCTGCCATATGCTCCATGTCTGCGCATGCATGTCGCCTTTTGTGGCGGCAGGGCTTGCACAGATCGCTGCATAGACATGCCAAAGCGTTGACTCTTTTTATTTTTAGCTGGCACTGACTTTGCCTTTACTGTGGTAACACACTGTACAACATTTACCACATACGAATTGCGAATATTTTGAAAGAATAACAAAATAATTATTCAGGGTACAAGAATTGAGAAAAATGTGCTTTATTGTTATTAAGTAGGAAAAATAATTTACTGTAAGAATGCCGACAAATAATACTAAAAATGACAGAATTAAAATAAAAATTGGAAGCTGAAGCTAGAAAGCTTGTAATAAGGAATTTGTGATTCCTTATTAAGGATACAAAGACTAGGAAGAATAATTGGGAAAAAATTAAAAGGAAACAAAAATCTGGGAAGAACAAATAAAAGGAGGCCACACTTCACAAAATGTTCCATTAATTAGCAAAAAATATTAAGCGAATAGTTAGCAATTTTAAGGAATGGTAATATGGAAGTAAAACTTTTAAGTTTAATTTTTTGGCTTCATAATTTGAGTTTATTTATTTACTTTAGTTCTTAGTTAACATCTACTTCCTGTCAGAGCTGCAATATTTATGGCCATATTTCGTAGTGCCAGTTTTGATCACCTTGAGCCCACTGTGCCATGCTGCATTTTAAATTGCTTTCCTGGCCTAACAATGGCCATTTTGTTGGCCATGCTGTGGCTTTGCTCTGCACCTCTTAAACGCTAATAATATACATTTTTATATGCATTATTTCTGTCACGATCTCGTTGGCTTTATATCTCTATAGAGCACAGCGTGCACCGCCTTTAGACGAGTACCAAGTGCGAGTACTCATACTTTAAGCTTGCATAAGTAAATCATAGATACATAACATACATACGAGTATGAGTATGTTTTTTATCCCCTTTCTCTATCTCTCTTGCATCTCTCTTGCTGCTCATGACCGCGTCATGGCCATGTTTGTAGGCTGACAAAATGCAGTACTGTTTTGTGTACAGGAAACTAACAAATGGCGGTGCTTAATTGAAGTGAGACACGTCAGTTGACATCCTCAATTAGTTGCATGTAATTTACGAGCAGTAGCCATAGCCCAATGGCTTGTAGAGCGTCCAAATGGCCAAATGCTTGTTGGCCATCAACTTGGAGAGCAACATCTTCATATCCCCTGCCTGACTGGCCTGGCTGTGAGGCTTGTTGGTAACCTACTGACCCACAAAGACATCTTGCCAGCGGCGTTTTTACCGTTACTCTGCACTTGGCTTGCCACATGCCCCACGGCGATTGCAACTTCAGTTCCAACTTCAGCATCAACTCCAACTTTGGCAAAAATAATTCAAATGCTGCATGTCGCGCGCTCTTGGAAAATGTAAATTTTTTCTCCAACTATCCATAATGTTAATGAAGCAACCCATGACTTTGAGTTCTTGAAGCAGTTGTCTAGCGGTATTTCAAGCTCCACTCTCAGCTGGGATGCGTCTCTACTCTGCTCCGTTGATCTCTTCTAGAGCTGTGCCCTGGCACAAATCAAAAGATCGCTCGCATTGAGTTCATTCAATTGAAATTTTGTGGGCTCGTAGTCGGCAAGTTTGCCTTTGACTTTGTCGGCAAACAGACACAGCGGGAATCCCAGTCAATAGACTCGCCATTGATATAAATCCCCAAGTCTCAGTCTAAGTCTCCATCTCAGTCTCAGTATTGGTCTCCATCTCCATCTCAATCTCAGTCCCAGGCCAAGCAATCAAACGAACTGTGCAACTATTTAAACTGAAACTGACCACTGAAACGGCTCCAGCTTTATTTCTACTTTGAGGGTTCTTTGATTGTTTTCGATTCTATTGATTGCTTCGATCGACAACAGCAGCAGCAGAGGCTCCAGCTGAAGCAGGGGCAGGGGCAGAAACTGAGGCAGAGGCAGAGGCAGCGGCAACAGCAGCAGCAGCAGTGGCAACAAAGTTCAATCGCGATAAGTTAGGCAGAAAAATAAAAAAATATATATTCACAACAACAATAACAGCAGCAACTTTCAGCAAGTTTCTAAATACCCTGCAGCTATCAAGTAAAATTAAAGGGCATATATACTACAAGTGGGTGAATGTAACATTTAGGAAAAGGTCTTCTACTTATCTATTGGATACATACAAATATATTTGGGACTTGTAAAGGAACTGAGTATATCGAAATTAAACATTGAATTAAAAGTTCACCGATAAAAAACAAATTAAAAACATTAACATAAATGCTTTCAGCAAAGAAAGAAAGTAACCATTAACTTTTAAGGATGCAAGAAACAACAATATACTTTTCAAAAATGTGAAATATTTAGCTTTAATTTAATATCGCTTTTGAATTTATAATAATTATGTAATATACTATTTAATTGTAGAATATGAAATAAAATTACATTTAACAAATCATTAAAAAGAGATCACTTTAAAGATTAAACAAAAAATAAGAATAAAACGGAGGAAATAATTTCTATTATAAAACAAATACTTATAAATAGAAAAACTCATTAGAAAGCATTCTCTACGGAGTCTGTGTTCAAATTGAAGCTTTTTTTAATTGACTCTAAATTAATTAATTGCGTATTTATATAAATTATGTGGAAATATATTAGGCAAGTAAAAGGTCTCATTTATTTAAAGATACTTCTTACTAAGTTTGTAGATTAATTTTTTCAGTAGCAAACAACTTTTCTAATGTACAAAATGAATTAGTATAAATAAATGAATATTATGCTAAAAGAATATGCTGATAATACTGATCAAATTATTTGATTAAATCTACTTCAGCTACTTACATATTTCAAATCATTTAGGTCTTTGATCATATAGGTATAATAGATTTGAAATTGATAGTCTAATGCGGGACCTAGGTTTCATGCAAATGTGTTGAGTAAATGCTTATAAATAAAATTTAACGTAAAAATTAACTGATAATATAAGCAAGACTAAATAGCTAGAAGTCAAAATTGCGTTGAACCCAATACATTTAATACAAACCTGTGAAATAACAATTTCTAAGGCTTTATAGTTGAGTCTAATGCAAAGCTTGATTTAGTTTTGATTTGTTTTGATTAGAGAACGGTCGATTATATTGCATTACTTAATAAAAATGTCGAGAAACTTAATAAATTTTTCTTTTTTGATACTAACTACAACACTTTTTGCAAGTTGTATAGGAGCTGAAGTGGTGAGCGTCCGTTAATATTTGAAATTCGATAAATAAATGAATAAAGCTTTTAGAAAACTATTGCAAGTCTGGAGAGAGAAATGGGCAACCTACGAGCTGAACATGAGGATTTAGAAAGAACGATCCATAATAAGGATGAAATGATAGCGATGCTAAGGATCAAGACTGCACAAGATGAGGAACAAATTGATTTGCAGGAAAAGAAAATAAGAGAATTAAAAGCTGAAATCTCCGAATACGTACTTCAATCCAACAAATGTCATTCCTCGAGCTGTCTATGCAAATCAACCGAAGTACATTCCATAAAGGTGCCTGGAACAGAACCCTTCCAAGTACCTTGTGACTCGACCTTAGTCGGTTCTGGCTGGACAGTAATCCAGCGTCGTATTAACGGGAAAGTTGATTTTAATCGAAACTGGAGAGACTATCAAACAGGCTTTGGCGATTTGCGAGGAGAATTCTTCATTGGACTCGATAAACTTTATCTAATCACAAAATCACAGCCCCAAGAATTGTACATTTATCTTCAGAACTTGAACAATGAAACACGATATGCTCAATACGATAGTTTCTCGATTGGCAATGAAGATGCATCATTTGAAATTACTTCTCTTGGCAAATACTCTGGAACTGCAGGCGATGGCATGATTCATCATAATAATATGAAGTTCTCGACATTCGATCAAGATAATGATAACAGCAACAGAAATTGTGCGGATGAGAACAGTTCCGGGTGGTGGTTCAACAATTGCTATCATTGGTGAGTAATTTATGCTTATGCCTTAAAGTGTAATAATTTAATTTGAATGTCCTTATAGTAATCTTAATGGACCCTACCACGGTGGATTCTATTGGTATCCTTGGCAGAGAAATGTTCTTAAGTTTGCACAAATTATGATAAGACCAAAGGCACAGACTGCATAAGTAGAATATTAAAGAAAATTGGTGTTATTTTATTTTACTTTCTAACTTATTTTTAAACGATAATAGATATTTTCTATTAAATGTTGTATCATTTATCTTTTGTTGTGACATGAGGAACGACAGTAAAATAACTTTAAAATATCATCAAGATTCAGTTTATTGGATAAAAACATAAAGAATGTGGAATCTCCTGAGTAATACTCATTCCTTAAATTATTATCGACCTATTGAATACTCTAACTTTTCAGTTTCTATACTCTGATGATGTCATTAACAGTAGAGCTTGGAGTATCTTAGAGCATCTCAGATCTGTCCAAGTATATCGGAGCACTTAAGGCGTGAACTTGACTTGGCCACACGCACGACTTATGGATGATGGCTTTGGCACTTGGCACTCAGTACTCAGTCGATACTCAGTACTTGGTATTTGGTACTCGGCACTGTACTCAATGAGCAAGCATAAAATTGTTAACCAGACTGCGGACCGTCTGCCATTATAATTAACCAACAAATTCTAGAGCAATCAATGGAAAAAAATGAACAATAGCTTGGCCCAAAGACAAGTGAAATCTGAAGAGCTGGCTTTAATTACTACCACAAGGTGTGTATCTTTGTGTGTTTGTGGAAAAGGTAAAGGTATAAAAGCAAATCAAAACAAAAGCACTACAAATACTTGCTGGAACTTTCAAGTGTCTTGGCAAATGCGTTTGTTTTCTTGGCAATTACAAACGCGAAAGATTTATTCGTTTAGACTAGCTGGCAAATCGATTAATAAGTGGCACACAAAGCGTTTGTATCTTGTATCTGGTATCTTGTACCTGAGCAGATCCAACCGATCAACGTCGCTTTGTTGTTGCGTGCGACCTGTTAATTATGGCTCAGTGAAGATGGTCAACACTGATGTTGATGCAGTTGCTTGTGGTAAGAGTTGCCTCTGTCTTTGCCTGACACACAAACCCACCAGCCAGAATAACTAACTAACTATTCGTTGAAGATCTATCAACATTTTCCATTTTTTTGCTATGCGTACCTAACGGTCTAAGCCACATGCCCAGTGGCATTAATGGAATTTTCGGTATGGGTAATTTCTGATGAGCAGACGAACTGTAAATTCTTAATTGTAAACAACCTGATTAAGAGAGAGAGGTTCTCAAGTTGTTTAACTACTTTCTACCTTTCTGATAAGCTATCAATGGCTGTTCTATGTGTTTACTAAAGGCCTCGATATCGATTTTAGCGATAATTGTAATCTATGCGGATAGTATTTTTGTTTTATATTATTTATATTGTTTTATTATTCCTTTCGTATGGTTTAGTCATCGTAAGCCAGTTATATTGTTATATACTTATATCGAAACTATCGACAGTTTGAAACCTTGTCATAAAAGTTTTTGAAAGAATATTATTTTTGACGAAATTTTTCTTATCATTCCATTGTTTGAAATAAGAATAGAATTAATTAATTCAAAAAATTCTTGATTGAAAATTGTTGTTATTCTAATATTAATTACATTTAATTTTTTGTGTTTTAAAAATTTTATATGAGGTACTCCAAGGGTTATCTATTTAATAATCTGTTTAGTTAATCTGTTCTCTATAAGTATTAAACTTTCTATATTATCATTTTAATACTCATTTTCAGTTAAGTTCAAGTGAAACTCAATGAAGTTTCTGTTCGGTTGCCCAAGAAACGTCTTTTCATTACCATCTTCAGTGTAGATGCTTTTGGGGCGTTGCATTCGCTTGATAGCTAAATAAACTATTAACCGATTAAAATCGAAAGGCAGCTAACCAAACTGGCAATCAGGCTTAAACCCAATGTGGAGTGCACTAAATTAGTAGACGCCTCTACATTTAGAGCCCGGAGCTTGCCTTTCAATTTCATTTTGATGTGCAAGAAGCCCATGAATAGACTACAACTGACTGTAAATAAAAAAGCAACAACAATTAGACCTGAGACTGTGTATCAATCAGGCCATAATGCACTGAAAGAAATAACGTTTTTTCTGAAGATAACAAAATGGTTGAAGAGAATAAAAAAGTGAGAATAGGTTTGGTTTTTAATTGAAGTCTATTGCAACTTAATTCTCAATTTGATCTGTACTCGGATTTTTATTTGCATTATAAAAATTGCGATTATTTTCCTAAAAGTTACATAATCGGAAAAAATGATAAAACATTTAAAGAAGCCAAAACAGTGATGAATAAAGGGTGCTTAAGTTGGGAAATTTAAAAAAATCTATTCAGAGTACAAAGAATTGAAAATTTAAATAAAAAAAAATTTCAGATAACGAAAATTCGGAAAAACCTTAAAATTTTAAGAACAAGCTTTTTCGCAATTTTGAGTAAAAAACGGTCAAAAGTTTTCGAATAAGAAACGAAATTCTTTGGGATTTTTCGAACGAACTTTCATCGGATCTGTTATTTAACCAAAATATTAAATAACAGTAGGAAAATGTGGAAAAAGCTAGATGAAAAATATTATATTACAAATATTACCGATTTTTAATGGAAAATTTTTGAAATTTATGCCTTCTCAAATATTTTTTTAAAAATGTTTTTTGTAATAAGATTATTCCTATTGTGTTCCTTTGTTTGTATTTTAGTTTTCCCTAGTTTTGTTTTTCCGATTTAATTTCCAAATTGTGGTATACCTTATATTATATTTTGTAATCGTCTTTATTATATAGGTAGTATTTATTGTTGGTCTCTTACCTTGCCATAGCTGTTCATTGGTCCATTTATCCAGCGATCTGCCTCCAAGCGTCCACTGAACAAAGCTCCAGTGTCCGGATCGATGCGTTGCCATTCACGCACCTCACGTTGAAATGGTGAACGGGAACCACCGCCAACGGCAACAGCAGCACCACCACCACCAACTCCACCACCATGATGATGATGATGATGATGATGGCTCTGACTGTGATTGTTTGTTGTTGCCACTTCCATGTTACTGTTGTTGCTGTTTTCCTTCGTGCTACTGTGCGATTTTAATTTGCACGCTCGACGCGCTCGAGCTGCTCTTCGTCTTGTTTAGTTGAAGTTGAAATTATTATTGGAGGGCTGCTGCACTGGCTCCAGTTGTGGCTCTGGCTCTGTGCTTGGGCCCAAAGTCGCTCAGCTCTCTTTGTATATATTCTCGGTTGCCTATTTCAAATTATTATTTATTGTTATTATGCTACCGTCTTCCATCTACAGTCTACAGTCTACTGTCTACTGTCTGCTACCTTCTGCAGCCGTTTTCGTTACTAAATTAATGGCAAGTTTAATTTATTATCATAATAATCATTTTCTAGACGTTCTAGGCATGCTACTGTGCACATCTATACCCCCCTTCTATGTTATGTTAACTATGATAATTTTCTTAGCTTTTCCTTTTGCACGCTTTGTTGCCTGTTTGCTTTTATTTATTTTATTTTTTTGTTGCTTTCACGGTCTAATTTGATGCTCTGTGTGTGTGTGTGCTGAAATGACAAGAGCAAAATGAAAAGAAATTTCGTTAGTTAATTACATATATTGCAAAGTGTGAAAATGTTTTTTATTTCAGTTGTTTTTTTTTTTCTTGCCGTTTGGCTGGCAGAAACGGAAACCGAGTGCCTTGAACTAACTCCAACTCCAAAGCCCGTGCAGATTTCTAATTAAATTTGCGGCCAACGTCCAGCGGATATGCCAGAACCAGAGGCATATACTCAGACAAGACTCATCAGACGGAGCTGTCAGCAACTCGGCGGATGTCACAGTCTATTTCCGCTTGGATCAACAGCATAGCTTGTAACATGTGTATTTGTATATAAGAGAGAAAGAGAGAGTGTGTGTGTGGTGTGTGTTTGTGTTTAAAGGTACTTAATTTAATTTGTTTTTGATGGCAGCCAAACAGTCGTAGAGTCTGCTGTCCAAACTGCCAGTACTTGCCACAATGACAACACTTCCATTTATTATTGTCAAACTTGCGCAAGAATCTCATTTTTTTTGTTTTATGGCCTGGTCAACGACATCCAACGGGCTTATAGGAGACCAAAAAAAACACAGTGGTTAGGCTGACATTTCAATTATTATTTTTAGGTTATAAAACAAAAAAATTGTTACAAATATAATCTTTTATATTAAGCTTGAAATTTAGATACACATCTGCAACAACAACAATTTATTCAATCAAATTAGGTGGAAAATTGGAATAAAATAAAAATGAATTTCCTAAATAATTTACATTCCTCATTTGCTTTATTTTATTGGTTATCTCACGTATCTAATAAGATACTGCAATTGAGTGCTGTATACATATTTCCAACCCATTTAAAAAAGGCAACTTGATGGGAAAACTATTTTGTTTGAATGCGCTTTTATTGCTTTGACTCTACTCTGGAAATAACTATTCAAAACTATTTATTTTATAATTTCTTATAGCTTTCATTTTCTTAAACTGTTTTCTTAACTTACTTAAAATAATTTGATTGCATCTATTTATCATCAGCTTTTTCTATTGCGTACATAAAATAATTGTTCAAAACAAATCATTTTAAAATTCCTCGTATTCTTTTTTGGGTAAAAAAATCAACTTTGTCACACTGTGCTTATGGCGTATTGTCAAAACAAGTGTTCAGCGGCATTAACACTGAAATGCCAGTTAAGCTAAATAAAAAACCAAATTTAGCACACAGTCCGAGTCAGCGATGCAATCCCAGACCCACTTTGTATACCACCGACAACCTACCACCTTCCTCTCCCCTCCATGGTCAGTTTAAAAGAAAAGCAATTTGACTGCATATTTTATGTAGCGGCCCGCTAAATAGTAACTGTTACTTAGTTTTCTTTAGCTGATCTTGGCGTGTCGAGCACGAGTTGCTCGCTGCTCGCTGCTCGCTGCCCGCTGCTCAGGCATTAACTTCCTCATATGCTCATAGAGACAAACACATAGACAGACACAGAGACAGACGATGACGTTGGCAATGCTTATGCCAAGAGTTGGCCAACAAAACAAAATAAAATAAAATTAAATAAAAAATAAAATGAGAAACTCGTTTTTCGCCGTTGAACTTGCACTCGTTTCGGTGTTGGCCAAATGCGTTGTTTTGTCTCTTAACACTTGGCTAGAAATAAAAGTTGTTACTATTTTGTGCTGGCTTGGAAAAATTGTTGCACTATTTCTTTTAATGCGGCACGCAACTTGGCCGAAAGACACATTCACATCAGTTGCCTTGGACACGTTTTGCCGGTTTCACTGTATTTGAGTTGAATTCTGTCTCCTCTGAGCATCTGAGTAGCTTGATTGTGTTAATTAAATTTTAATTATGCGCAATTATGTGTAATTAGACTTCATTCGCTGCGCATAAATAAACACTGAAATGTTGTGCACCACACCGTTGCCAATTTATTTTTCCCGTTGTCTTCCCACTCCCTATACAATATAGTAAAGTCTCTCTGTTTATCACCGGATTTGATTAATAGGTCTTATCGCTAGACTTGTCATCGCTTAAGGTTACTGCCAGCTAACATTATGCCAACAAATTGTATGCATTAGCCAACCGAACGTGTATTAATGGGTGTCTACTCAGATTTTCCCTATACTCAACTGATAGTCCAGTCCAACTTATATAAATGTAGTATACTGAGGGACACATTTTTATCTTATGCCATTCTAGTTTCAGTCTCCCATTTTTCTTCTCATCCCATGCATGATATGTTTTTGTTTCATTCTTAGCAATTTTTCACAAAAGTCAAACAAATTAAAAATATTCATAAGACATCAAAAGGGAGGAATGTTCATTTATTTTCATCCAGTTTGTATAAATTTATGCATGTGAGCTGCTTATTTAACATGCAATTGCATAGGAAGAAACAAATATCTAAGGTATATTGTACTCTTGAGGCTAGAGTTCCACATACAGAGATTAAAAAATATTGAGAAGTAGAATAATAAAGAATTAAATCTAAATTTAGTATGGATTAAAAATTAAGTTAAACATTATCGTATTTTAGAAATAAAAGTGCTGTTCAATGTAAGTTCTCAGATAACTAACCGAACGATATTTGAACAGTGAAATGTGTTGACCTTAATAATATCATAAGTCATAGTTCATTAGAATACATATTATACTAAAACTAAACCCGTTACAATCAGTAGAGAATGTAACCCATACAATTTCTCCCTTTTACATGTCTAGTTATAAGTCTGTTCTGCCCCACTTTGCAGTGCAACCACAGAAACCACATTGCCACCCGGAGTCGCCACTGACAAACGTGAGATGTTCAAGTCTACTTGGTAATCATAGCGGACCTTTTATGAACATACACACATTTACACGAATACAAACGAACAACGCCAGTTGTTGCGAAGGTCAGTGTAAATGATAATATTATTATGAATTTCTTTATGGACTGTTATATATTTTTTGTACAGTGTTATGATTGACAGTCTGAAGAGGGAGCTGATAGCTTGTAAGGGAATACGAAAGCCAAAAAGACCGCAAAGAGAAATAACAACAAATATAATCATATATTTTCCATAATTACCAAAACGAAAGTCGATTTGCTGTGGCTTTTGTGGTTCAAACTGGGCTCTCATTATTTGACAGATGTCCGCTAATAAATTTCGTTTTTGCATTTCAATTCGATGCGTAATTGTGGCACTTGAAAATTTACCTAAAATGTATTTATTTAGATATATATATATTTACTCTTTATCTAGGTTAATCTGACTTTTTGGGTTTTGTGTTACAGCTGACAAATTAATACGCAAAATTGTTGCTCTGCTGATTGATTTATTTGTTTGTTTAAAAATAGCTTCCAGTGTGTGGGTTGCGTATTTTTATATGAAATTTTATGCAATATTGCGAAGGCGTTCAGTACATTCAGTGGCATTGAAAGTGCGTAAATAGATGTGAAAAAATAAGAGAAATAAAATATAATGATCAATGAAACAATTGTGAGTAAAAAGAATTTATTTCACAATCGGATAAGCGACATTTTTGTTATTTTAAGCGCGTGCGCTGCAAAAATCGTGCAACAATTGACCGATATGCAAATTGTATTTTCAGTTTTCAGCTCACTTGTTGGACTCAAAGATTTGCATAATTGGCTCTTGTGTTCTGGTTTGAATTTCAGTTCAGTCACAAACAGAAGCAAACGCGTGTCGGTCAATGCGTCAGTTTGACAAGCATAATAAATTCAAAAGACTTAGGAAAGAAACTTGACTGCATGTAAAAAAAACTTGCTAACAAGATACATACATTTGAGTACACTCAACAATATGTTTATTAGTAAACCATTATTTAGTTAGTTAGCTGAATAGTTCTTTTACTATTTTGACTAGTCACTCTACTTCAGCTTGATTCTGTTTTAACTTATAAAATCCAAAATTAAACCCAAATCTCCGTTGTAATCAATGCATTGATTGAAATGTTCAAATTTGAATAGAGGTAAATAAACTAAAGTCTTATTTACAATCTGTGGTTTCAATTTTCCAGCACACTCCCTACATTGCAAAGATAATATCACTCTTCATAAATCTTTATATTTTGTGCTGTAAAAATCATTTCATATACTCGCCGAACAACAATTGCTCACTTCCTTGCTCATGTCATTTCTGTTCTGGCTTATCTGTTCTCCTTTCAACATTAATCTTCAGACCGCATTATACATACTACATATATAAGCAAAATACATATATGTACAATACATGTCTCAATTTTCAGTATCTAAGATCTCTTTGATGTTTTGGCTCAATCTTTCAGCACAAAACTTTTGCTACAATTCAATTATAAATACTTTTTGATTAAAGTGCCGCACATTTAACAGCAACGCCCCGTACTTCAAGTGATATATGTACACATATAGTGAATACTATGTGAATATACTCACAACTATGAATATAAACCACAAGCTGCTATTGTGCTTCCGTCTGCGTCATTTTGACCCCAGTACGTACTTATTATAAATCGAATCCGTATTAAGATGCTTTTTTGCGGCTTTACACTCCAGAGCATGGCAATTTTTTCTATTGGCAAATAAATTCGTTTTTAATACAATTTTTTCTGCTTTGTTTTTTTGTATCTATTTTGTGGTCAGAGCGCACCGCAATGCTTTCGTTTAGCGTCTGTTATTATGTACACGCAAATGTATCTTTTGGATTGCCGTGACTTCCGTCTGGTTAACTGACGAGCAGGAGGAGACTTTGGTTAGGCAAATGCGCAAATCGCTTAATTATATAGGCACCCGCACTTGTTTTTATCTTGTGGGCGTATTGTTGTAATTTGCATTGATTAATTAGCTAAATGAGTCAATTGCATTTAATTAAGCGACATTTATTGAGTACAAATTTATGGCTTTTTTAACGTAATGTGCTGTTAGGCAGTTGCAAAATTAATGGCAACTGGTTTGGCCCGGTCTAAAATTACATTCAGTCTCAATTCTTTGCATATTTTTGCAGTGGCCGCCTTTGTCTTGGCCAAATTACAAACAAAATTACATAATTGGGACTGCCAAAAGGCGCTCCATACACTTTGAATACACTCTCGGTATATGAGTATATGAGTATATGAGTACATTCGTAGCTAGCAGGTTCCACCTTCGAGACATTCACACTCTACCCACAATTGCAGCGAAAACTGGAAAACTGGTAATTGTAGTTATAATTTATCCGTGTTGTCGCTTGTGACAAAAGTAACAGATATATTATAGACACCACAATATCTTCCGTCTAATGAAAATTACGTTTTATGATTTCCTGCAACGCCCACTAAGCCCAGAAAGTGGTGTCAATTTCCCATGGCGTATGCGTAATTTCACACAGACTGTGCGTATGCGTAATGTATCATGAAATTTGAAATTTGACTCGTCGCTTGTGTAATTTCCCCTATTACACAAACTGTGATCAGAAAGTGCGACGCGAAAGTTAATCTTCACAGTGAATCCTCTCCTGACGTCTTCATGACACCCTTAAATTTGTTGGTCATTTACGTTAATTTTCCATTGCTACCGTTACTCTTAGCACTTACGTTTCGACTTTAATTTGTTTGTATTTGAATTTTCTTTTTTATTTTCGACAATAAGTTCAATATTTGTCATTTCGATTAGCAAGAAACCCTGAACAAAGACACAGCTGTCAGCCATGTGTGACGTGTTTATTCATGTTTGTTTTATTTTTGTGCCCATTAAACTCGACCACCTTCCGTCTGTTGTTTGATATGCAAAGTTAGGGTATATATTTGATTTGCAAATGACGGAATATTTTGTCAAGACTGTGAAAGTGAAAAAGTCTTGAATTAACTTGCAAAATGTTGATTTTATCATGAAATCTCTTTCATTCACATATTTACTATGTAGTAAATCTTTATTCACTTCTTCCTAATTTCATCATTATGAATAACAATAAAAATCTTTGCCAAGTGCTCTGATTATTTCCGCATGCAACAGTGCAAACCTGAAGCAAATTGAATTCACAACACAGAACAAACAAAGAGCCCAAAAAATAAAAAAAATAAAGAAAAAACCCCACACAATTTGAGCTGTCAAAAAGCTGGCAGATTGACGAATTGCCTGACAGTTCTTTTTCTCCTCATCGTACTTATCTTTTTCCTTTTTATGAAATGCATTCAAAACTTGTTGCTTTGTTTCCTTTTCTTTCGTCTCGTTTCGTTTCTGGCTGTATAATTAAATTAACCGTTAAGTTGTGTAATTTCGGCTTGTTTTGTCCAAAAAAGGGTAACGGCACCAACAACATTTTGTAGTCGTCATTGCGTTTTATTAACAGACCGAACTTTAAAGTTCTGGTACCAGCTAAACAAAAGACTTGAGCAACGAACTTGCTGTAATGGGCACACCAAAAAAGTTATTAAGCAGGGGAAAAAATACCCTTGTGGCTACTTCTGCTTTTGGACTTTATAACTGTGAGTCATTGCGTAAAAGCGGGAGAATTTCATGACGAAACGCAAAACGTACTTTGAGCTAAATCCAAAAATTTACATAGCCTGTTTATATGAAAAATACATGTGTGTGTAAGTATTTATATTTCTTATATATTTTCTTAATTAGCATGCCAATGTGAGGCATGAGACGACGACATACTTTGGAGACCCAGAAACACCCACACGATCAAAAGTTTCAAGTACGATTTATGCAGCTGCTTTTCAAAATTGAATTTTGAGCTGCCTTCTGGGGCAACAATTAAATGGCCATCATGCTTAGCCAGCTACACTTGCACTTTAATAACTGGTTTTAGCGCATCTACATACGTAGATACACAAGTATCTGTAGCAGTATTAGTATCTGCAGTTGTATTTGAACATCTGTCCGCCCTGCGTGTCTCACAACGACTGACATCGAGTGTCATAACTTGAGCTGAGCTCTCTGGCTAAAACTACGACTGGAACGCCTTCAAAGTCAAGTTCAATGACGTACTCGCTATGGAAGTACTTAAAATGGTTGCTTGTTTTGGCCAGTAATGCGATAAGATTAGATTTGTATTGTAAACAACAAAACCAAAACCAAATATATACAGAAACTTGTTAACTAATTTATGTGATAAGTTTGATTGCGAACTGTGTTCGATTTGCATATCTAATAGGACACAGCTACTGCTTTATTGCATATCATTATAAGCTAGATACTTGGATGAAAATCAACATTTAAGATAGAAACTTCTCTGCCTTCTACTAAGGTATATTTCTCAGTGCAGTTGCTCTTGGTCCACTTTCCATGATTGTGTGCCTCAAGAAACTTTTCCCTCGTTCAATTGCTGTCCATCAACTGTCACTTAACTCTTGCCAATTTAGCTGTTACTCTTACTGGCTGTAACCGCCCATT
Source organism: Drosophila testacea (assembly GCA_035043265.1). Taxonomy (NCBI): domain Eukaryota; kingdom Metazoa; phylum Arthropoda; class Insecta; order Diptera; family Drosophilidae; genus Drosophila; species Drosophila testacea. The sequence goes on along the minus strand of JAWNND010000826.1, from coordinate 861,818 downwards.
TTTCTGTAGATTTTGGTACTCTATTATTGATGCCACACTTTCATTTGTATTGTGCTAGAACAGTTGAATAATGTGCGAAATTTGCTTTTATTTTTACTGTTGACAATGGCCCCGACAAATCTTTAACTTTCTTCACTTAAAGCCCCACAAACGACTTTCATGTTACCAACCAACCATGCATATAATTACAGAGCACCCATATGTGGAGTACTCGAGTACTCGCAATTTACCGCTTTGCTTTACTCTTTATTTTACGTTGATTAAGTTGTTGCTATTGCCCATTGTATTGCCGTTGACAATTGAGACCAGACTTTGGCTCCAGATATAAAAAAAAGTTTGTAGAATGTGTCATAAAATGCCGCAAAAAATCTGTCAGAGATCTCTTACAATCCACAGAAGCGTAGGTGAAAGTTGTTTTTCATCCACATTATTTACTTTATTTCTGTTGTCTTCTGATTGGGAGTAAGTTGTGGGTACTTTGGGATACTTTGAGATGATATTTGTGCGCTGGAATTCGAATATTTGACATAACTGGCAAATGAAAGTTCTACATATACAAGTTGCTATTAAAAAAAAGAGAAAGACTATAAAGGGGAAGAATAACTGTGAGGAAACAGAGTGAGATGATTCATAGGTTTTCCCATTAAGGAAAACACAATAAAGCTTCAGTTTCTCAAATATATATTTTCCCTAATTGGCAGATCTTTTTACAACACGAAGTAAATCATAAAAATACTTAAAAATTCTGCCAATTACAAAATATATAATAAAATCATAAGAATTTGAGATAATAAATTGTTAATGTTTTTATTGGTAGATATAAATGATATACCCTTTCAAAGTTGATTTGTGTTTGCAGGCGCCTTTTGTGTCATATCCTGCTAATAAAGTTTACAACGTTTTAGCCGCCTTCAGGCCTGACTGCCAAAATGGTAACAGGCCAATAAATAAAGTCAGCAAACGGCGCTTATCAAACGCCCGAAATCAAGGCAGCATTCATAAGTTACTACTCATGGCCACTCCCCCTTAAAAAACGCCCACGCATACGCTCCAATGTGACAAAATAAATGAACCGTTTGGCAACTCGAACAACCCACAAAATCATGAAAGAAACTCCAAGAAATACTTCGAATGCAGGAACTGCATATTAAATGAAGCGTAACGAATAAAACGAGCTATGAAAAAAGAGAGCTTGACACACAACGTCACTTCATGTATATTCATGCATAAGGAATGGGTTCGGGAATGGCCCTCGTAGGGCCAAAAGTTAATTACATGCGACGTCTACATCGGAAATGCCTGCAAATTGTTAAGTTTTATGTGTGGTCAAAAGACTTGGACAGTGTTTTTTGAAAGTGAAATATGAGCTGGCTTATCTGTGGTCAGTTGCAAAATGTTGCAATTGTCAATACCCTGTAAGCAGACTAGAAGAAGCGTATTAGTGTAGTACAGCGTGTTGTTGTTGTAAATTAATAAATATTCTTTATGAAAAGTTTTAATTTTAATTTAAATTTATGAAAACATTACTTTTATGAAAGAATTTTATTAACTTTATATAAAGTTTAATCATTTCAGTTTTTTTCCAGTAAATTTATACTTTTTTAAGTATTAATTTAACTTTAAATTTGTTGTTGCTCTGAATAAATTATAGATTAATTATTATCTTATCTTACAATATGACACTTTTTCTTTCTCAGTATAAACTTTCTTTGTTAAAGCGTTTCGAACAGAATAATCTAAATAAGCAGAATAATAATGTTTTATTTTTAGTTAAAGTCATTTCAATTTAATAGCTACCTAGAAACTTTAAAATGACCCTGATTTCATCATCTTCAAATGAAAGTAACAACCAAAAGCAGCTTCCACTTCACTAATTGTGAGGTATCTCGAAGTTGTGCCCATTTGACAATAGGATTCTTAATGGCTTTTAGTGTTTCTTTTTCCGCAACCTACAATTTAGCATGATGTTTATGAATTTTAACACTTTTACTTTTTGTGCACAGCTGACAATAAGAAATTATAATTTACATAATAATTTAGCGGAATTTTTTGTTGTTGATTGATTGCCGTTGTTCAGCCTTGAGACTGAATATCCGAAAAATGTTTGCAGTTGTCGATCGCGTTTGTCGCCTGAGTCTTTTATATGCCCTTAATTGGATAAAGAAAAACCGAATACATGCAAAAATTGAACAGCTACAACAGCTAAAATAGATAGCCAGATTTGCATATAGCGAGTTGGCGGAATTTGCATGAAAGCTGTGCAAAACTCTTTTTGTGAATGCTGGGTGGCTGTTTGGTCAGATATCCCCGATTATAAGATTAGCATAAATGGAGCTAAAATATATCAACGGTGATGCTCGGATAGGATGATGGAAATGTTAAATGCATGTTTCAAGTGGGCACTTAACAGGTCAAAAATTAAACATATAAATGTTTATTTATAGAAAATAAATAATGGGTGTTATCAGTTATAGATATTCTGTATGGAAAGTGACAGATGTGCAAAAGATTTACTAAACGAATACTTAAAGAAATACAGAAATTTCATTAATCATAGCGTAGTCAAATGGGGACAAGCTAATTTTAAATTTAAATGAAGAACAAGTTAAGATAGCAACAAACTTAGTCGCAACTAAATGCTTGTGTATTTATATAATATATTTAATTAAGTAAATGTTCTTCCTGCTTCAAAACACGATTGTTTGTCAAATGGTATCAGATGTCTTAATGCAGATGAAATGTTGTCTGTCCACTTGGAATATCTGTGACATGTCAACGCTGAGGAAAGATATTCTCATATGTTTCACACACATTATTTGCTGAATTTATTGTACAGTTAATTTTGTTATTATAGTATAATTTCTAATCACGTCACGATGTTTATCCAACTTAATAGCTCATTAAATAAATCCATATGAAATTTAGTATTCTGTTTCTTTCTTGAGTTTCGCATCCCTCACAATTTTTGGCATGATTTTCTCAAGCACAGCCAGAGTCTGGCTAATTTACATATCGATTGTCAATATATGCCGTTGTTCTATGGCGTTGACCCGACTCGAAGAACTCGTTTCACAATTCGCAAGCCGTTCCCATCAGCTTCTTTCATCTGTGATTGAGTAAGGTTCGGACTCTGTGTGTGTCTGACTGATGAATGCCAGTCAACGAACCAGCTAGAGATACATTTTGTGTGCTCAAGTTACCTAATGCCACGTTCTATGCGGATCAGTTATAATCCCTCCACAATTCTCTCTCCTCTATCCTGTTAAAGTGTGGGCGGCATTTTGATGATGATGACAAATATCGCGCACACGTGTGCCCTGATCAAATAAAAAGAACCGTCGGCGTGGAATTGCGTCATTTGGTGATTTGGACATTTGCACAACTGGCCACACTTTGGCCATAAAACTGCAGTTTATGAGCACACGAAAAAATATTGAGGAACTGGAACTGAAACTGGAACTGGCTCAACATGGAAATGACCAAATTTAAACTGCACGTCTTCGTCTCACTATAAAGATATGGATCTTTATGAGCATTTAAGGGGAAGGTGGTTCAAAGATGAAGATCAACTGAATGCGTTGCATAGTTCTATGACCTTTTTGGCCAAAACAATGCCAATTGTAAGACTTATATATATTGTATAAACCAAATAGTTTTAGATGGCTGCCATTTGATTAGCGCTGACACTTTGCCCATAAATAACCAACTAAAACATGTGGTCCCAGAAGGCAGCGCCTGTCGAGCTGGGGCTGCCTGACACGCAAAAGTACTTAACAATGACCAAAGAGTACTTAAAAAGCTAAAAATGGTCAACGAGACAAACTAGAAATGGCAGACAAGACAGACACAGTGCCTCCTAACAAGCCAACCAACTCTCAACCAGGTCTTAGCACTTTTGCCTCGTTCCTTCTGCTCCGACTTTGCTTTTTTGTTTTCCTTCTTACCTTGGCCAAGACAAAAGGATGCTCTCGAGGCTGCCTGGCAGCTGCTTAGAATTTTTATTTTGCAGCAGGAAATAAGCTGACTTCAGCTGCAGCTCCTTTTAAAGCTAACCAAGGCCTTTAAAAACAAACAAACGGCTATTCAAAGGGGTAACCAGGGGGACGGGGGATTGGGAACTTGGCTGGAGAATCTCTCAGACTCAAACTACAGCTTGTTAGGCCTTTTGCTCAGCTGCTCTGCGCTTTCTTTCTGTCTCCCTCTCGCTGTGTGAGAAATCATTTTGACTTGTCTTATTTGTATACCCTGTAGGAGAGAGATGTCGCAAGAGAGTATATTAATTGGTTAAATTCTTACAATTGCTATATTCCTGTTAGCTCTGCAAACTGTTTTGAAGAAGTCTTTTTAATTTTAAAGAAATTTATAACAATTTTTCGAAGCAAGTTTAAAATATTTATATTATATATCTTTTACAGAGTATCCTTTGGGCAGACAAACTCGACTTGCTGCTGCTGTAGCTTTGCTCGTTCCTTTGTAGCTGTCTTTAAAAATAGTTTATCGCTCGATCGCGCATTTATTTCGTTTGTCTCTGTCGAAGTGTGGCCACTACCCCACTTCCCCCCTCTGGCCAAGTTAATGCTGTCAAGATAGCAAAAAGGAAATCAATGCACCTCTTGCTGTTGTTGTTATTGCTGTAGCTGTTGCTGCTGCTGGAGGCTCTAAGGGCTTTTGTGTGAGCCAAATGATAAATGCAATGCAATCCCATAACAACACTCAAACAGCTGGGCCAACAAATGTTTCCACTGTACAGGAAATGAAAATGCATTGATGGAAGACCCCACTTCATTTGTTGGTCGTTTTGTTTGCTTTCGGCTTGTGCAAAATATTCTAAATTGCTGATTAACACGCTGACCATGGTCAAAAGGGTTGGCAACTCAATGGACTTGGCTTAGTCATGCAAAGAACTGCAACAAAGTATTGTCTTAACTGACGGAAATGCAGATTTTTGTATTGTAAGCTGACTCTAATGAGATGGCTTGTAATTTGTACCTTTCTCTTTAACTAGATGACATCATTATATTTAAAGTTTGAATATGCTTTGGTATTTTTCTATTTGGTTTTTGATCTGCAACTCTTATCAAAGTATCTATCGATGCTTGAAACATGTTTATTAGAATTAGCAATAAATAAAAGATAATTTATTTCGAAGCTGTCAATTTCATTTAAAAAACTATTTCAATTTACTATCGATTAATACTTTCAACACCCAAATACCTTCATTCCTGTGGTCTCTTTTGGGTTCCTTTCCCATAGTAAATCTTATATTTGATAAAAAAAAGCTTTCGCTGTGGCTCATTTATCACTACAAGGTACCCCAAAGCCATATCCAAATTCCTTAACATCTTTCACTTCATAGAGCTCAAACTAGAGCAGGCAATAAAAAATCAATATATCTGAATACACTCACACGTTCATTGGCAATTCGACTGATTTTTACTGGTTTTAATGGCTTGGTCGCTTGTTGTCTTTAAATTAAATAATAAAGCGCAAAAAATTAATTATGACAAATAGTAAAGCGAAAACTTTTCATTTCGGCTGCCAAGTCAATCCATGAGAAATGGAAAGACAAAATGAGCAAAAATCACACGGCGCATTCATCAATAGGCAATAATCAATACCAATGAGTTTTGTAAGGAAAAGTGAGCAGCAAAATGGAAAAGTGAAAGCGACGGCAACGACGACGACGGCGACGACGGGCAGAATGAAAACATGATACAAAAAAAATTGTGTTTTTTGTTAAAGAAAATGACGTTTATTGTTTCAGAGTTACAGTTTCAGTGGCGCAACTGCAACTGCAACTGCAACAAGCAGGAGGCATATGAAAAATCTGAAAAATTATATTGTAGTTCCGCAATTTTGGAGACCACTATTGAGATTAGGTAACGGAGCTTATGAAAGCCGCTTAAATGTTTGTTGGCCTGTAGGCCAGCCAGCCTGCCACATGCGGTGTTGGGCCAATCCCCCTAAATTAGCCAGGTCTTTCAACCTGCATTGAACCTGCCCGTGACTGCTGGCTGGCTCATTAGCAGCATGACTAAACAAGTAATAACAACTTAAATGATAGAGGTACTCGAACATCACAACATCGAACAAAACTGCCAGAGTCAATTAATTTTGAAGGTCAGGGTAGCTCTATTAGCAGGCAAACACAAGCAGCCCAAATCCATAAACAAATTTAAATTTAAATCCAAAATTGTTTACTTCCTCACCCACTTTTCGCACTTCAATAGACACACTCGAACACTCACAATGTGCTATCTTTGTCAATAGTCGTAGTTCTAGGTCAACTTCAACCTGCAATTTACATATTGTACATATATTTACCTCCTTATATAATTCCCAATTAGCCCGCATTATTAACTTTAAACTTGAACTTTTTTTTGCCCAAATTGCTTACCAAAGTCAAACAATTTCATTCATATCATTGGCAATGCTTATAGAAATGGCACCCCATTAATATGGAGGCATTGAAATACATTATAAATGTATCTAATTTGGTAGCGTTAAAAAACGCGCGAGAAACGCATTCAAGTCGCATGATTTGCCCTTTTTTTCATTATGCATATTTGTATGGTTTTAGAGGTCAAGTTTAAAGACACGTTAATTAGGCTTGTGATTATTGTTTATTCTATATTTTAATTATGGCTATTTTACACTTTTTACTACTGCTTTAAAGTAGTACAAAATATTAAAATGTCAGGGGCATATAATGTGGAAAATAAAGCTTTTTGTGTGGCTTAACAATTCTTTTATATTACAGTTCTTATTTGCATTTTGTATATGGAATTTTTATGTTTATTAAGATATCTACGTTCTATTTATATATTTTTCATATTTATTTTTAGCTTTTTGCAGTATCTAATTAAGAAACAATTTTTAATTAGCAGCATACAAATTAATGATGCAGTCGCTTGTACGAATAACTTTATCAATTAAGTACTGGTTGCTTAATAATGATTTTTGTGCTCAATTAATGTTAATAAAGGTTTTTCAAATTACTTAATTAATATGTTTAGCTGCAGCATAATGAAATGTTGCTGTGGCATTCAATTAAACAAGTGTTTATGGCGTTGAATAACTGGGTTACCAGGTAAAATCGCAGTCGGAGCTGCATTATTGTTGTTTTCTTTTAGAAATCGTGTAAAAGTTAATTGCATTTTGTGGTTTAGGCTAATTGAAAAATGGTTTTGCTAGCGATTATTGAACGTTTATTGGTTTATTGAATCACCAGCAGAAAGTGCAAGTGAAAAGAAGACGGACAACAAAGTTGTAAGAAGATTAGATAGATAATTATTAGCTAGTTGGTTACATTTCTATACATTATTAAACTTTGCATATCTCTCAGATCCTACAACACTTTTCATTGCCACTGAAACGTTTTGCAAGCCAATCAACTCAAGAGCGTGAAATGTAAAAAGCCTCCCAAAGCACCGCACAAACACGTACAAAATTATATATAAGTAAGTATATATGAAAATATTATAGTAAAAGCAACAACAATAGTACAACCGCAAAATAATTGTGCGCCATGGCAAAAGCTTAACAAAAAGCCAAGAGAGAGAGAGAAAACAACAACAACAACGAAACAAATTAAAGCATGAAAAACAAGTCATAAAAAATACCGAAACTACTTGGATAATAACAACAACAACTTGAAGAGCCCCGACTAAGACAAAAATGTTACAAATTTTCTAGTTGTTGGTTGCTGATTGCGCAGTCAAAGACCTTCATGCCGGTAATTGGCAACACAGTCGAAATAAAACGAGACCCAAGAGGCGACTTCTCCCCGAAAAATCACAACAGAAACTATAAAACTTAAAGCTAAAAAGCTAAGCAAAAATATTCTGCACATAATTATGCAAAAGATAAAAAAAAGAGGAAAAAAATAGAAAAATGAACGACAGCAGCAGGAGCTGACCTGGTCGAACTTGGACCCTGTCTAATGGGATTGCCATGGTTGTTTTGGGCCATGTGATAGGCAGGCTTAAGCTAGTCATTGCAAATATTTTGCCAAAAAAACACAACAAAAACTGTCTTCAATGAGACCGAAACAGGCCGGACAAGACAATGGCCGCAGTGCCAGTTTTGAGTCAGCTTCACTCTTTATTGCCATTGTAATTGTTTGCAATTATAACAATTCGCAAAGACTTAGATACCGCCTCAGCGGGTGGCAATAGGAATGAGGATGGATGAAGTTAGGCACTAGCCTGGCCTGGCAAATTTTCTCCACATCGAAGTTTTTGCTGATTTCATGAAATGACGTCAATAAACACATTGTCATTAATATTTTTTGCGTTGTTTGGTGTAATTTTTTTCAGTCTGATTTCTGGTTGTTTTCATGACACTCTCTGGTAGGCTTTTTAAGTATACTGAAAATTGCCATTTGCTGTTGCCGACTTGTCATCAATCCTGAGCGACTTTGTGTTGTTGTCAGTTATAAGGCGATCGGCGTTGATTTGTGTGACTGCAGCTATAAACTAAAAGTTTTTGTGCTTTTTTTTTTGCTAAGCGGCTTTGATTTGCTGGACAGTTGGTTAGTTAGCCGGGTTGCTTAGTTCAATGACACCGCTGGGGTGCTGATTTGATAGCTTATTTAAATCGTGTGCCGTTTGTGACGTTTGACGTGAGACGACATTTTGATATTTAGACAATTGTCCATGTAATTTATATATCAACTTTCACCTGACAATCTCAATCTCTCGCATTGCGAATGGATCAAGATGTTAATTAATTTGCGGATTTGTGGGACTCTTGGCAAGTTTGCCGCTTAAGTCTTTTGTATTTGCATTAGCCAATTATGACGCTAATGCCATCAATTCGAGAGTTTGGACATAGTGGCTTAAGGTTTAACTCAAAATGTAATAATAATATACACTCTTAGTTTGCTTGATAAAACTATTGTAAAATGTAATATATATACAACAAAGTAATAATTAAATAGAGTTTTACTTTGAATAAATAATTATGATGGTGTTTTGGGAAACAAAATCTACTTTTCACATGAAAAGAATAGCCGACTTATTCATACAGCATACAAATTAACAATGCAAATTGCATAGAATTGAAATTGTAAGTATATTTGCTTTATCCTACCCCTCCCTCTTACTGGCTTGAGCTTATTACTGGCAATCAATTTCTTTCATATTATTTTATGACTCAAAGAAATTTGCATTTTATGGTACGAACAGAGAGCCAACACCCACAATATCAAACATTGCACACGAGTTCCCCGTCTCTCCGGACAGACTTCTTGGCATTCCCTGTTCAGCATGCATATCGAATGAAGCTATAAAATGTTTAATTGCCAGAGTAAAGCGCCGTGTGTGGCAGCAACTTGGGCAACTTGGTCATAAAGATACATATGCATAAATGAATTTTAGACCAGCTGTTGGAGCTGTTTCTTTACAAATTGGAGGCATGCCGGCATATCGAGAGCCAATAAAACTGTAATTTCCATTTCTAATATATTTATGTAAGCGCACGCAGCAGTCTCACAATTGAGTTGCTAAAGAGCTCTGTCAGTTGGGCATACAATCTTTAGACAATGCAACAAATTGTTTTCATATTTCTGGTTTCACTTTTGTTTGGCATCGAGTCTTTCACAATGCCCGAATAGAAACAAAAAGCCTAATTGAAGGTAATTTAAATTGATTAACCTAAACGCAAGCCCACCACATCATGCAAAAACTTGTCTTAGGTTGGGCTACGTTTATGTTGTCGAGTGTTGACTGCTCGCTGACTGTTGCGGAGGTGTAGTCACTGCAGTTTTTAGCTGCTCTTTCAATTGGCATTGTTAACAACAAAATTCAAAAAATACCAAAAAAATAAGTCGTGTAGGTCGCTTGTCATATGGGTGGCAATATGTTGAATATGGTAGCGTGTTTTGAGGTGTTTATGGTTTAATTAAGCTTGATGAAAATAAAATAAATGAAAGGCACTGACGTTGGAAAAACAATGCCTTAGAAGCATTGTGAAAAACAAAAGACTTAAGATACAAACTTGACTCAAACTATCAGACAGTTAATTAGGAACACAGTAGTAATTAATTCGATTGAAAACCGAGACAACCCATGTGCTCAAAAAAGCCCTGAAACTAGCCTAGAAATACTTCCATCTCTTATGTCATCAGCTACATCAGACTTTTCTATGAAGCACATTTTGTATCCTGTCTGGAGACGAAATTAATACGAAAAGCCAACCCAAAAGCCAACATTAAATATATATATTTTGAATCTAAATGCAAACAAATTGCAAATGGCTTGACGTCTGCCAAAGTTCATTGGAATTATTTCGTAGCAGAACGCAGCTATTGAATGATTTATAAAGAATTTTTTTGTTTCTTAAGTTTTTTTATATGATTTTTGTTTTGTTTTTGTTGTTTTCAGCATTTAAAATAGCAATGTGCAGCCATAAAAGGCAAAGCTAATAATTATGACTTTGAAACGTTTGAATATGTCGGTTTTTTTTGTTTTATGTGGAGTGTTTTTTTAATTTTTTTTGTTTTGTTTTGTACATTGCGCTAATTTTGTGTGCCCGAAATTGAAATCACAAAGCACACAGAACAAAAATATTTTGTCAACAAATAAAATTAAATTCCCTGCAATATGCAAATGCTATGCTCGGGTGTGGTGTCAAAAACACCATTAAATTATTGCTATAAACAATTAAAATAAGAAAAGAAAATATTGAATAAGTATTTTGGTCAACGTGTACATTAGACCTTTTTTGGGATATAAAGCTAAACAAATGAGCTAAATACATGAACACAACACTCCTTACGGATACTCATAAATTTATGAATTGACTGACAATGTAAGCCACATTTAAAAGAATTAACATATTTTGAAAGGTTGCAAAAACCTTGCCATTTATTATAAAATCAATATGCCCTTTATGTCAATAATAGAACAGAAACTGACACGTGTTTCACAAATCGATGTCTTTGGCACAGCTTGACAAAAAGTGCTTAAGAGATTGCAGTGTTGAAATGCGCTTAATGTCAACATCAACGCCATACAGTCAGTTTTGGCTATGACATTCAAGAGACTGATAAATTGGCCAAAAGGCGCGTGGCAATAAAAATTATCGTAGCTCTGACGCGGCACAAGGTAATGCTAGACTTGTGCTAGAATTCCACACCCAGTTCTGTCGGGTTGACGTTTTCATGATATCTTTGGAGGTGACAATTGGGGCCAACACCTTTTTGCCAATGGTAATTTGCGCTAATGTACGCCACAAACTACTTTATGTGGCATTTGCTGAACCCTGCACTGCCATATCTTGGGCAATTTGATATAGTCATAAATATTAGGGTTAGCTGGGAAAAAATACTAGCAAAAGACATGTCAATTTTTTTGGTTGACCAATCAATAGCTTGAACTCAAATGCTGAACTTGAATAATTTATATATTGCTGTATAGCTTTCTAAATGTCTATTTACGATTCTGTTTTCTATTTTGAATTTATTGATATTTATTTTGAAACAGCAGCAAGAATAAAAGGCACAATTATGACTAATGAAAGTGCTGGGCCAATTGTGAACTCACTAGAATCATTGAACTTTAGTTGTAAGAAAATATATTTATTGTTGTTCATGATTCATGGCAAACAAACAAATGTGATAATACATTTATATATACTCGCAAGTTTGTTGCCTAAGTCTTTTGTTTTAATGTGTCTGTAGCAACTGGCAAAACGAAATAAGAAATGCTTAAAAAAAATACAACTCATGGTGTGTGTACTATAGAGATGCATGAGAAAACTCATTGGATAATTAACGTTGCTGGGTGGGTGAGAAAAATGTAAATGTTGTGTAACACTTAGTTGCCGGAAATAATGAGTAAATGTATTTTGACTCTGCTCGTTAAGAAATCAGAGATTACATTTAAGAACATTTAAAGAGTCTGCGTTCTAGAATAATGTCCGAGAAATAGAAAAATAGTACTCTGAGAAAACTAAAGCACAGTGCAGATCAATGGGAAAAAGAAGTTTAATTTTGTAGTAGTTACACTTAACTTTTTGCTACACTAATTTTCTGTAAGATAATTTTGACATTAAAAAGTCCAAAAGAATTATCATCCATCTGATATAAATTTACCCACTACCATAAGGCTTTGCTGAATTATAGTGTCTGAGTTATTGTCGCTTAGCCAACACTTCAATTATATCATCAGCATTTTGGCAAACAGTTTTGTTATTTATTATATAATCGAGTATAAATTATAAACAAAAAATTGATTGCTTTTCTGTGCGTCCAACGGACAAAACTGTAAATAAATAAATCAAATGACGAATTGCACACGTACCTCTGGCGCGATAGTCAGACGTTGATAGCTCTTTTTAGCATGTGCCTTATATATTCAAACTGAAGTCCACTGAAGGCGTTTTTGGCTTATGCTCATATTGTTGTTCTGGTCTCAATGATGTGTCTGTTGTTGTTGTTGTTGTTGTTGTTGTTGTTGTGGCTCTGACTCTGGTGCAAAACCAAATGCACTGGCGATTGGCATCAATGTCGCTTGGCCGCTTTTTAAGCTTCGATTTTTTTTCTTAATTTTATTTTTAATACGTTTTTTTTAACACACACACACACGCTCACACATATAAACACGTAGACAGCAACTTAAAACGCGTGGTTTAAATTTTGTATTTGTATATTGTATACAAAAGCGTAGCAGAAAAAACCAAAGCCAAGCATTGGTATAAAAATTATTGAAAATATATATAAATTATTTATGTATAAAAAATTAATTTTCAATGATTTTTATTCCACGGCAAGTGGGCGACTAACTGAATACAGCTGTTCGTGGGCTTTAGACAAAAATACGAGTAAATAAATGTATAATTCAAGTAAACTTCTGATCATTGCACTTGAAAATATGTATGCAAAGTTAGTGAAGCCCTCAAAAAAAAACCTTTCCCTTTCCCTTTTTAGTATCACGTCTTGTTTTTCACTTTCTTTACAATTGTTTTGGGCTTGTAACTTTTGCTGCTTAGTCTTTGTGACTAAAAAGCGGCACTTGCGATAGCGTTTTAAATGCGCCTGTTTTGCGTTTCACACTCAACGCTTGGCTTCACTTCAATTCACGTCGAGTTCAACTCTAAACTGTGACTGAGACTGAGACTGCTACTGCGACTGCGACTGCGAGAGAATGACTGACATCAGACTAGTGACTATAGACTTTTATCACATACACAGCTGCAATTGAACAATTGTTTAATGTTTATTTTCTTTTTCTATATTATATATTACTTTTGTTTTTAATGTGTTTCTTTTGATTGTTGTTTTTTGGTTTCACACTAGTTCAACGCCTGCGCGAAATGTGCTTATGTTGTATGTATTAAGTAGATTTATATATATATATTTTTTTGCTCGGAACTCGAACTCGTTTTTATTTTCAGGCTTGCCAAGTACTTTGTGTTTCTTGGGCTCAACCGAACCGTCTGTCTCGCACGCCAACGCTATACTAAAAGAGTTTTCAGCTTGGCCCGTGCGTTAAATAAGCTTCAGTCTGACAGCTGCCTGCTTTGCCTGGCCTGGCCTGGTCTGGCCAACTTGGTCTGTATCTGAGTATGCTCGGTGCTCGATCTGGCTCCCTAGCCAACGGATGATGTCAGCTTTTCAGTCAGAGAGCGCTACGTAAGAGAGAATGAGCTATTGTCTGAAGAGAAAATCGTTTCATTATTCTCCCTCTCTCTATTTAGAGCTGTCTCTCTGTTGATTAGTATCTATATTGATTTGCACCCACATGAAGCAGTTGCTCTGTCTTGAAAATGACACCAGATAAACTAATTGCTTATTATTATTATACTTACATACAAACTTGCAATGCTTTGTAATAAAAGTTGATTTATTGTTGTCATCCCTAAAAAGGAGCTGCACTTTTACGCCGAGAAAAATGAAATGTAATTTGTATGAAGTCATGCTTAGTTATAGAATAATGGATGTTTGCATATCCTGTTAGTCAGTTAAATTAAATTAAATTCATACAGTCATTCTTTCTTTATTTAAATAATATAGAGTAGATATTTAAATGCAACTATTTATATACAAATTATCTTAAACATGTCAAATAACATTTTGAGCTCTGGGATAAATGTATCTTTCTAAATCAGAAATTTCAGCCACTCGACAACCCTTCGACTCGCTCTTAACTTTAACGCTCTCTTTAAACTTGGCCGGCTTTTTTGTTTGTGCTTTGTGCTCACGTAGACAACAACAAACCGGCATTTGAGACCGGCACACGTTGGTAAGCAAATAACGTAACGTAAGCAAGAGTAACGTTATTGCAATACAAGGTATATTTACAACAAATTTGGTATTTTATTACATTCCCAAATTTATGTTAGTTTTCATAAATGTAAATAACTTTCTAGGCAATAAAAAGCAGCAGGTGATCAAGATGAGTATGTGCATGTGAGTTAATAAGGAATCTTTAGTAGATTGGCTAATTAAGTTTTACATCTTTTAGACATTAGTAAAAATTAGGGATTCGAGTACTGTCAAACCAATTTCATTGACTGCAAAACAAAATAAAGTCATTAATTAGAACAACAACAGAGTAGACAAAACATTCGATATGCCCCAATGCTGTACGTAGGTCGTGCTCCAATGCAGTTTACAATTACAAGCCAAGTCTAGACCGAGAGACTTACCTCTACCTACTCGTAGTATTTACACTCGTCGGATACCTCCATTTACTCACTTTACTACACGCACTGGCATAACAAAATGCATGTCAAGTTCAGCCAAGTATCGCTCACTCTACGCTCCATAGTACAAAACACTAAGGAAGGTCCCAGACGGCACTCGGGCGTGAAGATCGAACTGAGAACAGATACATGTAGACGTCCCTTTACATCTATCTATATCTATGTATGTCTACGTCTATCAGTGTCTGTAGAGGTGCAATTGTAGTTGTATTAATTTTATAAACTTGGGTATAGTTATTGGTTGTTAGGCTGCCAGCATGACCATCTCTCAGGCGAGGGTTGTTCAATGACTAACTAATGTTAGCTGATTTTAGCTGTAGGTTTGCTAAAAACATCATGTAAATTGTTCTGAGCAAGGCTCCAAGGTCTTGGAGAAGAATCGGTTGGTTTGCTAATCAGTTTCTAGCGACTCTGAACCCAAAGTTTTGCTTCTAGCCTTGATCCAATTTACTACAACAAAATGATTGAATTTTTTCAATTGTTTTGTTTTTTTTTTCCTTAATGCTAATGCTTTTAATATCAGGAATGTTCTACAAAAGCTTTTAGTCCAAAAGCAATTGTCGGTGTTTCTGAAACAAAATGCTTTCGAATGTCAACAAAATTGCCGACAGACTTGATCAAATTTCCAATTTTTTGAATTAAATTTAACTATGTTTTTAAGCTTATCAAAAAGACATGGAGTCCATTTTCAATGATTTTAATATTTAAAAAATTTAAGCGATAGTAAATAGATATAAATGAATGGCATCTGATTTAAAGACTTCGAATCTCTTAAGATGTACATATGTAGCACACCTGAGTATAAACTTTTAAACTCTTTAAAGAATCTAATGTAAGATTAAGACATTATTATTTTTTCCCATCTGTAATTCAAATTTACGTTATTTTGTATACTCCGAATCCAACCAACTTATAAACCAAGTGGTCAGGCTCTTGTTCGGGCTCGAGGGGCTGACAATTTTAAGGTTTCGGCTTAAGATCGAGTTCGGCTAATAATGTTTTAAATTTATCAATTTTATATATTTTTATTTATATACCATTTCAAATTATTAACATATCAATTTACTTTAATTTCTTGCAACTGCCAAAAATTCTTAAAGAAATAGTATAAATATGCCTTTAAGAACTTCTGAATAGCTCAATCGACCCTCGAAGTTATGGTTGTTAATGCTTTTGCTCTGTCCCTGTCAATATCTATGCCTTTGGCGTGGCTTTCGCTACACGCGCCACTTGACCCTTTGGGGCTTTGGGTTCAAAACGTGTCGTTGGCGGTGGCTTTTTCGCATTGGGGAATTGCAATTGGGATACGTATTTGGTTTCGGATTCGGTTATTGGAACAGAGGCAACCACTCAAGCATGGCTAAAATGAAAATGTTGTCACGCCATTTGGAAATACCTCGCAATTGTTTTCAGTTACAAATTTTGAACAAATCGCATTTGAAAGTTATGGTCCCGTGTGGGACGTACTCGTATTGTGTTCCTTTTTGACTTTTTGGACTGAGTGTGAGCCAACAAATTGCCGAGACAATTTACTTTTTGGACAAATGATTTTTGTTTAGTAGTGCAATAAGTGTCTTTTGTCAACACAAAAGGAAAATGCATCCTTTTGGTATAGAAATTGTGGTAAATGGATATCAATACCAAATTGGTTTATGTTGCATTTGAAATAATATGTAAACACATGTAATAATGTAATGAAAAAGTTGTTTGGTATTCGTTTTGAAATCCAAAGAAAAATAATAATACTGCTTGAAAATGATATTGATTATTCGGAATATTCTAATTGATATAATCTCTGCTCAAATATTAACATTATCATAAAGTATATAAGATATTTTGTATTCCTAAAGTGTTAAATGTTCTATCACAAGACCATTGATCTGTACTTTAAATCTGTTTATAATATGCTCAACCAATTATCGAGTACAGTTCAAATGTCAATAGCACCGAATAAAACAAAACGGAAATTTAACGCAATACTGAACATTCAAACTGCAAACAAATGAGGCGGGTCCTCGTCATTTGGCACACGTGTTAAACCATGTTATATTACTTTATTTTTGTTGATAGTTAATATGCCGCAGGCCACAAAAACAAATCACGTTTTTTTCACATACTTTAAACAGAAACCAAATACCGTAAACCTTTGACGCATGCATTTTGTAAGCTAATATTTATGTGTGTTTATTGCTGCTTCCTCAACGTTTGCTTAAAGTTTTTTTTGTTTATTTATTTGATTTTGGGTGATTTATTTTGCGTCTGCACGGTCTCAGTTTGTATAGTTGCATGCTTGACTAATTACTTAAAACATATCGTGGCACTAAATTAGCCGCATCAAAAGCAAACAACCCAAAACACACAACTAAACGCTACACAACTAAAAATACAAATTGTTAAAAAAATTAAATTTATTTGTTGGATTTGCGACACGCCTTTGCATCGGGCAAAGGTTCATCAGTCGTTGTCTACCTTTTGCTTCCGGTTTCTGGGCGCCAGCTGCAGGTGAGCATTTTTATTTCTTTCTTATTCGTTTTATTTTTGTTATTTGTATTTTTATTGTTTTGTATTTTGTCTTTGCTGACATGTGTTTCGCAACTTGTTGTGTCATCCTGTTCGCGGCAGTGCATCGTTCAAATGGCTTCTTAAGGGTATTCCTAAGAAATTGCCAAGAACATAATGTGTAAATCCCAGCCGGTAATCCAATGGAACTTGATTATGCTAAGAACTGACAAATACATTTTTTATACACACTGAACTTAAATATTTTTTCATTTTAAATTTTCTATAATTTTGCTTTGGTTACAGAAATATTACAATGATATAAAGCTTCTTTTCCAAAACAAAGACAAACATCTCTATATAAGGAAAATAAAATATTTTCACAATTATAATTTTAATAATGTGAAGAGCTATGGCAAAATTAAAAGCATATTAAGGTCATTCCCTATTTTACTTTAAATTGCCTCAAAATAAATCAATTCATTGGATGCCCTCAAAGCTTGCGATCTTTTCTATTTCTCCGTATTCTTAGTTTATATAAGATTTGGTGCTGATTATGGCACGTCATCTCGAAGGTGGTCTTCCTATCATATGTTGACTCGGCTCTCTAAATTAAAGTAGATTAAATACTGTTAGTTTACAAAGAAATATACATCCATTGTTATAATCATTTGGGAATTTGAAGCTTTGAATCTGTCTTTCTGCCAAATATTTGATTTTTATCATCAAATCTTAAAAGTGTGATCTCTTTGGAACTAACAGATATTGCTAAAAGATTCATATTTCAAGTTAATCGTTCAAGATTGATGATTGAAAACATCACATACTTTGAATATTTAAAATATCCAAAATTTGTGCTTCTGAATAAATACTTAATTTAATGAAGTAGACATTCCTATAAAATAAATCAAGAAGATTTAATCTTAAGATGCTTGTTTTACTATAATATAACGATAGCCCTTAACGTGTTATCGTGGGCAGAAGTTCGAGAAGATATCACTTTTATGTCTTTGCACTGCTGCTGTTGCTGACATGTGTTTTATGTCTACGATCTATTGTGGACATACTTGTACTTTATGATTGATTTGCGTCTAATTTGCATTTGTTTATGCTACGTGCCCATTTTGTCAAAATACTCGTATTTATGCGACATTTATGGTGGGAATATGTTTTGAATTTATAATTCGACTTTGGCTCTGCGTTCAGTGTATCTTTGACCACGCGCATGATGTGTGTGAACTATTTGGGCGTGTGTAATAAAAAGTAATATTAAAAAAGTAATTTATGACCATTTAATTATTAAATGAATGCATGCGTGCCATACTCAATTGGATACTCTACACAAATTGAGTCATTTTGTGGCATTAGCTGTGTCTAGCTTGTGCCTTGAATAGTTTTCTAGACGGTTGACTGGTTGTCTGGCTTGTTGGCTTGTTGGTTGGGCGCACGTTTAACCGCTTAAACTTTGGCCTTAGCTAATCAATGTGCATCTTGAGTGTAATGTGTGGCGTAGTGCCAACTAGGCACAGCCAATGTACCTCTCATGTCTAATGCCAGAGGCGAATCAAATGACTTAGGCAACAAACTTGGCTCACATGCTTTATAAATAGTTGCATACATAACACTTTGTTGACCCAATTTTTCAGTTGACTGTCTTAAAACTCGGGCGCGCTTAGGTGAACCTTTTAAAGAGCTATTACATGTTAAGCTAAAAGATTTTGTACATTGGGCTTGCTAGTTGGCTGCTTTTTGCTTGGGCCCCAAAATCCAAACCGAACCAGGCCGACAACAAACAAGTAGCAAATTTTCTGCGTTGTCTCGCGGCTGACTGACGTCGTCGTCATTACGATGGGGACTACAAAAACATCTGCAAATCACATGGAACGCATGTTGACAAGCCCCGTACCCAATATGCCCAAATTGCTAGAGGGGTACCTTAATACGTAACTTAGCTGTTTGAGAGAAGATTAAATTAAACATATGCAAAAATAATTTCACATGAAATTTGTTAAATATTTTACTATTTTACCTAACTTTCATTTAATAAAATAGTTTTATATTGTCGTTATTAAATTAAACTATAAAGAAATTTTGTAAATATAATCAAATTAATTTACATTTATATTATAACTTCAAATATTTTTAATGTTATTTTAAAATTTGTTCGTGATATTTAGAGTTTCTAATAAATTGAAACTTTCCAATAGTTTACCAAACGATCCTTTTATCGACGATGGACTTTTAAATCAGCAAATCAAGCTTCAAAGTCTACTATAAATTTTCCTGTCGCAATTCTTGCACAAACGCGTAAAAACAAGAAAACCACATTTACCCATAAAAAATGAAATAAGTATTTTTTCATGACCATTTTCGGAGTCTAAATGAATAACTGACTTGGTAACTGACTGACTTACAGACAGCAGGCCGCCTTTGTTGAAGAAGTTTGCCAAAGCGTTGGCAAAAATGTCTCACAGATATTGTCGTAAGTATTTTGTAATTCATTTTATTTAAAAATAATAATGGATTGTTTTAATATAGACTTAAGTTAAGAAAATGTTATTATTTAATAATTATGTGTGGGCCTAGTACTTCTGCGACGCATCTAGTGTACTCCTTTCTGAGCTTATAGCTCTTCTATGAAGCCTATTTCTGGAATGAACTCAAAGGTCAAGAAAGTAAAAGTAATTTTTTGAAGTTATAAGGAGTATAACTCATAATAAAAATAGATTCTTTCTTATTATTTAAGTCACAAATAAATAAATGCATTAAATTATGGAAATTTTTAAGCAGAAGCCCAGTGAAAAGACGCTATTGTTATTGTATTATTAACAACAATTAGCAGTTTGTTAAATTAATAAGCACTCTCTCCTAACAGAGCTGAATTTGCATATTAATATGAATTGGTTTATAGAAAACTCTTCGAGCTGCCCTTTGCCACATTGTAACATGCAAAAACTGTACTATGAACGTATTGATTAATTGCTGACATGATAAATACGTTGCGCCTAAATGTGACACAAGTCGATAGAGAAACAAAAAATAATAATAGTATGAAAAAAGCCCCACAATGACAACAACCACAGTCAGAGAGATATGTATAACCATAACAAATCATTTGTAATTAACACGCGTGGGTCTGACACTCAGAGTCACAATGTGATGTGAGTAGAAATACGAGTAAACGAGTTGTACTCGTGAATTAAAATTCATTTTCGCCACATGGTCCAGCTGCCATATTGGGAGGAACGACTGACTGACAGACAGCCTATATAAAAAGATGGCGCGAACTTTGAATATTTGTTATATATAATGATTTATATAGAAAATACGAAATTCTTTTGTGTATTTGTATTTGCTCGCACCATTTTAGAGAATCTTGTTCAAATTCGTTGGGTTGATTTATCTTATTCTATTATATTCTATTATTAACACGAGAATTTAAGGCATTTACAAGCTATGTAAATTGGCTGACTGTGTACGGCGAGCTATTTATTTAATTATTTATTTATAATTAAATTGTTTATTTACTCGTTGATTGTTGTTTTGACCATTTCGGACATTTGCCGAACAGGAAGCTAATTAGTTTGGCCTTTTACGGCATAAACTATGCGAATGATGGTTGCTAGTTGGGGGCCTGTTTGGTAGCATCTCTTAACAATTTGCATGTTACTTCAAGATGTTTATCGCGTGGTTGACAATGTACAACAAAAAATGCTCTCCGAAATGGAAATGGACGTGCTGCGTAGGAAATGGTTGAAGACATACACAAAACATATTGTTAATTAAATAGCAAAAGATAAGCCGGGAAATACACATATAAATATATGAACTTGAGCATGTCACACATATGTATGTATATGTATTTAGTGCTACAATATTAGCCTGAAGGACAGGAAGAGCGACAACAACTTTCAATTTTTGCTTAAGCGTGTTGTGGAATAACTCAATCAATGTAAGTATTTCTTTATTGAAGCCTAACAAGACACCACACCTCATACACACACATATATACTGATACTGTATTAAAAGCCTTTAGATCTAATGAGTTGTATCTGAAAGGCTTTGCTGATTTAACACAGCCACTCGCCACGCCCATTTGCATAGAGGGATTTAATTTAGACATTCACTAGCTAATTTTACGACATTGATATGACAATCAAACTGTCGGCTTTGGCATCTGATAATTCCTGCGAGTTTGCCTTTATATTATAGGCATGAATCATTGGAGTGGAGAGATGTGTCTTTTCATAGATGACTAATGTGGAGACGGGAGTAATAATAAGCTATATGTATAATAACATTACAAATAAAATAGTACTAATAGTTAATCAAAAATAAAAATGGAAATGTTTAAAAGCCTGGGGCTTAAAAATTATCAAATAATTGAACGATTATTAAAATACCAATGGAATTAAAGAACAGTTCGGAAAGCAAGCAAGTTATGATTGTCATTAAAGTCTGAATTGAACAAAGAAAGTCTGTAAGTAAAATAAATAATACTTAGTTTATGTAAGTTTCTAAAGTTGTTGTAGCATATTTGGTCAAATCACGCTAAACTGAATCGATAATAAAACACTAGGGAAGCTGGACATAAATATGATTGCATCATTATTTGCAAACAAGATAGAGTGTACTCGTATATATTTATGACTGCTCACATGTCGAAAATCTTAAGAAATCTGTTAAAAATATGGTTTATGGTTTTCTTTTATGTGCAATTCACAATAATATGCCGTACATAATTAAACATTATTGTTGTTTGGCCATAACATAACACAAGAAAATAATAAAGCTGAACTTAGGTCCAGGGGCGGGATCGGACTACAGTTAAGTGGGCGTTAGCATTGGTTGCCTGGTTAATTATTAATTTTAGCTCTCTCGAAAAGTGAATTGTTTTGGGAGAGTTGCACAATTCATTTAAGGGGGATACAATTGCGCACTCGATTCGTGCCACGGGTCGCGTTTGCCAGTTGCCAGATGCCAGTCTAATTGTCTGTCAACCTGGAGCCCAACGACTTTAAGCATTGCCCACATTAGTTAATTATGCGCCCATTAAGTCACCCAATGAATGAGCCACGCCACAGTCGGAGTCAGTTGGTGAGTTGGTGAATTGATGAGCCAGTGAATTGGTGAGTATGTCAGCAGTGGCAACTTCAAGTTGGCGGAGATCATTGAGAAACACGCAGAGGCTGTGGAGCGCCAAAAAAAAAACGAAAAGAAAAAAACAATTGTCTGCGTGTGCTTTATGGGCACCCAAAGACTTGGTTTTCATTTATTAGATTTCTTTATTGCGACTGTCTGACTTTTGCTCAGACGCACGCCACACCTCCTCCTTGTCCTCCCCTCCCTTCTCTTTTTCATTCACAATCTCTCAAATGTGTACCATTGTTTCTTTTTATACCCTGTAAAATAAATAAGCGAGATTACATTTTAGTACCTACATTTTATTTAAATACTTTACAGTTTATTAAAGAGTATGCTTATTGTGTAAACGTCTATGTATTTCTATTTTCTTACCAAAATTAATAATTGAGATTTTAAATATTTATTTTAGTAAAATTATTATTGAAGTATTAAAAGTATTTATAAATTGTTTAGAACTTCTCTTTACTAATTGTTTTTTATTTTTATAATTTTTACTTCTATTTACTATTTTCATTCCTACTTCTAATTCCCTAATTTTAACTACTACATATTTTTATAATTTGTACTATTATTTCCACCAATTTAATAATTTCTACTACTATTTCCACAATTTCTACTACTATCTCCTTCATATTTACTACTATTTCTATAGTTTTAACTACTATCTGTATCACTTTTACTACAGTTTCCATAATATCTATTTTATTCTTTTATGTTACTACAGGGTATCTTTTCGGCTGTCACTGAAAGCACTTTTTACGTGTTTTTTGTCATATGCTGTTGATGGCATCATTTCAGCAGCTTCAGTCAGTTGTAGTTTTGTAATATTCACTGCGCTTGTGGGAAGTTGTTAAACCGACTGAGCTGCTCCCTCAACACTCGCATACAGTTCGTCGCTTAAGTCTTTCGTTTCAACTCTACTCAATAACATTGAATGTGATTAAAAATGGTATTAATTTGTAAGTAATATTTTAAGGTTTATCTGGATATCTCTCCGTTAGAATAAACCATTCTATCAATCAATTGATAGACTACCAGAGAAAAAAGTAAATATTATACTGTACAGAGCATCTCACAGTCTATCAGTAGATCTCAGTAGATTCTTACCAGATATTGTATGCAATATTTAATTATTCATTCATTTGTGTTAATTGAATGCGTTCCATGCTGCACATAATGTCGATTTTCTATCCGGCAGACATAATGGCAGCATTTGCCAGTGTTGGCGTTATTGTTATTGTAATGGTTGTAGTTATTGTTATATACATTGTTGTTGCTTTGCTGTTGAACATTGCATCAATTGAACAACTAATAAAAATGAGAATTAATTTCTTAAAGATGCTAATGATTGATTGCGTTTGCATTCAATTTTCTGATTTGGCAAATGTCAAATGCGTTGCGTAAATTTGTTGTTGCTTTTAATTTGCCTTGCATTTTCGGGGCGCAGCATTGCAGCGTGGGGACTTTTGGCCATGCATTAAAGTTAAGAAACATTTGACATACTGATTAAATGCAAATAAAATAAATTGAATCATCAGAATTCTTTTCTTTATCCGTAATTCTTTACTGAATAAAAGGCATACTTAAAGTAACATAGTTAACTGAGAAATAAACCATACAGAAATCAAATCTAATGCTTGTTCAATATAAATAAATGAAAGCTTATATGAACCTAGAATCAGACGACAGGAATATTGAACAAAGTCTAAGAGTAAATGAAGAAAAATTTATTGTAAATTTTATTGTACTTTCATATCATTTTCATTTATTTAACTTTTGATAATATTACAATTTATTGGGAATCATAATTTACTTAAATTTTAGGCCTTTTACTGGGTTTAGGTACTAAAAGATTACATTGATACAAAGTAATCACATAATTATTTTAATATTTATTAAACTATATTTTAACTAAATTCAATATAAGCTAAATTAGATGAAGTCACAGTCATGAGTCACTAAATACTATTGATACCTGAGTATAAATTTTAAAATAAATTTATTTATGATAATAAAGTATGTAAATATCTTCAATCTAAGGGCTATTTAGAATAGTGGTTTCTTCTAAGATTTTTGCCTTCTTAAGTATATAATCTTAATTACTAGTTTTAAAGTTTATTTCCGATGACTATTTAATTGAAATTAACTGTTGTTTCTTATAGTTTTTGAAAGATATCGATCAATTATCTACTGAACCTTTAACTGTAGCAGATACATATAAAATATATCGTTAATTTTAAAAAGTTTGTCAGTCAAACTAGTTGTGTGTGTGTGTATTCGGAGCACAGTTCATCAATTTTAAATAACCCAAATCCCTAACCAATGCCGCCTGTCACTCCAATTCCGCAAGACACTTAATCCATTTATGATGTGCATAACAACACAAATCCGTTGGTTTATGGCTTAGGCAGAGAGCTCCCCTCCCCCAATAAACCTTGACGAGTATAATTTAGAAAACAAACATTAGCTATGGCCATTGCGAAATTAGCCCCAATAAAAGAAACACAAAAAGAAAACATAAAAATCCCAGAAACAGAAACTGGATACTGTAAACTTCAAAGCGATCTTCCAAAAACAGCAAACACTCGCAATTGTCATAAAAATCAACAGAGTTACGAAAAAAAAAAAACGGAAAGCCCACAATTTGATGAGTGCTTCCCATAAAGATCAGAATTTTATAGTCAGTTTGTTATGCAAAGCCGATTATTTCTGGGAAAGCTTCACAGACGCATCAGCATCAGCATCAGATCCATCGCCATTTGGCACCAGTTTGTCTGCCAACGCGCAGACGCAGCCAACGACTACACAGACATGACAATGTACGATGATTGATGGCCAATAGCGACTCATAACGGTCTCGCTTTTGTCTGCATCGAGCCAAAGTTGTACATGTCTTGCTTAAACGAAATACTGCACATCAGCCACATCAATCATACGCCCCCGTAGCCAGCGAGTGACACGAGCCAAGCACCTCGGTGTTCAATGCCCTTAAATGCAGTCAACTCAGGGCTGCAATTGTCTTTTACAAAAGTTTCTTTTCAGTTGGAAAATGTATAAGTGTATATTGACTATTTGTTCTATCTCTATTTATCTATCTATCTCTTTTTATTTCTACTCAAATGTTTTCTCAATAATTGTATATTATGGCTCACATCTTCATCCAAATTGGAGTTATATTTGCCTGTGTCACAGAATATTACGTATACGCCACACTCAATCAGTTAATAGTTAAATTTTAAACACAGTCGTTGCTGTTGCCAACTGTTTAAGCATCGTCTTAGCCGCTTAATTTATTTGCTTTAATTTGTCAAATTCGTTTATTCAGTTGCCTGTTTTATCGCAGTTGGCTTAATGTCAATTACCTGGTTCTGGCCATATTCAGCTAAGACGCTTTGAGCTGAACTGATGCTGCTGCCAAATGTTAACTGGCCGTAAATCAAAATCAATTTATGCACTGACTTAGCCGCGTATTAGCAGCAATTTGACTATTGACCATTGTCATTAAAGCTCTAATTTTCAAGTCGCTTTTTCAACTCAATAGAAAAATTTATTACTTAACCTTTAATTGCATAAAATACAGTTGAATTGCACTTAAAAACGGACCACAATTAACATTCACCTTGACCACAAATCTTGCCCAAGTGGACTTGACTTGAAGTCTAGTTAACCTTTTTATGTCTCTTTGTCCGCAAAAGCTTTTCTTGGTATTTGTGTTAAGGGTGCCGCCGTTTAAAACATATTTATGACTCTGTTTTTTTCTCTTCTTTTCTTGGTTTTATTTTTGGAACGCAGCAAACGTGTTTTAATTAAGTTGCCGCCTGCGCTTTTATGGTTGCAATTGACAAACTATAAGATCATTAACAAATAAAACTCACAATTGGCTGTTGAGGATGAATGGATTTCTTTGTGCAGGGCCACTGAAGGTAATGTCTTTATGAATATGTTTGCTAAAAACGAATAAATTCATTATTTGTCTGTTTCTTTATACATCTCCAGGCGCCATAATATTGTTAATGCCTCCCATTTTATTGAATAATTGGCAGATTTTGAAATTTAATTGAAGCTATTAATCAGCTTATTTGGATAGTGTCTGCAAAAATAGTATCAATAATGAGTTCTTAATATTAAATATTACAAAGAGAATAATGACAAGCAAATACAAAATTGTATTTCTTCATATTTCGATGGAGATTTCCTGATTTTAAGTCATAAAGGAAGCATCTATTGAAGTAGTTAAGCAGACAGGCGGAACTGTAAATTCTATACAGAGTTTTCCTAATGAGCTGCGAATTTAGCAAACTCATTTCATGAATCAATCAATATTTATATTAATTTAAGTTACTATTCTTAAGTTTGCAGAAGCTATCTTTCTTATAATACTTGAAAAGCCCACAATATTGTTGAGTATTACTCTTTTACTATTAGAATATATAAGTTACAATTTCATCACATACTTAATATAAAACTTAGCTACGAAACTATCGGAAGAAAATCATAAAATTAAATAAAAAGGAAGTTCTTGGCGAAGAAGAAATCTATAGAGAAGAGTTAGTAAAAGAGGAAGCTGCTTATTCTAACTACTGCATTTCAGCCCAACCCAACTTCAACTTAACTCTTCATTAAAGTCAGGAAACAGCCAAAATTATTTAATATTTCCTACAAAAATCAACTGTCAAATACATCGTCAATGTATTTCTAATTAATTAATTAATAAGCTATTAATTTGTATGCGCTACTCACCATATATTTTATTTGTTTATTTTATGCGTACAAACTATTTGCATTGTCTTCATTAATTTAAAATCTACAGAGCTATTTTTTTTATGATTTTTTCTTAGTAATGTTTATGGTGGGCTTCCCTTTTTTTGTGCAAATCACGCAGCAACACCTTTAGCCTGGTCTGTGTTGGGGGATTCAGATTCAGGCTCAGATTCAGATTCGGATTCGGATTGGGATTGAGAGTCAGCTTATGGGGCTACCAAGCCGTTGGCTGTCGCTTTAAAAACACATTTATTTGCATGATTTGACAGTTCTTTAAGGCGATTGACTTGCCGCAGCTCGTAAAAAACGGGTCGTAAAAATAAAGAATATAATGGGCAACCAGCCACAATAGCGAATGAACAGAGCTGATGTTATTTAGCCAACATTTGAATTGTTTAAAAAATTATTAAGTAATAATTGTTGTACATGCTGCGCAAGCCAAAGAGAACAGACAACTTCAGGAAGTATCTTAAGTTTGTTGTGCAATTTTAATTACGATACATACTCTATGAGTATGAGTACTCGTCCATAATGAAGTCAGCATTGGCAACAGAAATTTCTTGCCGAGTTGCCGATTTGCCGACCTGCCGACTTGCCAACTCTTAAGCATAATTATCTTATCGTGTGACTTCATTAAGAGCCCGTAGACTTCAATCAAGCTCTGAGTGCCTCAACGACATCATCAGCAACGGCAGCAGCCAAGTGTCGTCGCCTTTGCCACACCCGCGACACGCGTAGAGCTCTCTGGATAGGGAACTGGAGTCCCAAACTCATACTCAAACTCAAACCGGACCCAACCATCAGAGGCTCAGCTTAGGTGACTGGAACCTCAACTACTTGTACACTTAAGATGATGAATTTCTGCTGCCGATGACGATGATGATGATGATGATGCTGGGAAGGGCCTTCAACTTGACACTCTACCGCTCAAGTGTGGCCGGTCACGTTTTTTCATTTAGCTATATAAATACTTATAGGCCCAAAGTGCGTGTTTATGTTTTTAGGGCTGATCGACAGTTTGGACTTGTATATAATTCGTCAATTGCCAGATTGACAGATTGAGATTCTTACTTCCTTATGACTTATAAATGACTATTGATTTGTGTGATTCAAAGTTTAAATCGTAAATCGACAATACTCGTAATTGTAAATTACAAAAGTATTGTTCCGCGCTCTTAAAGCGTAACTCTATTGTAGTTTTATTGTTGATCAAACTGTGGACAGGACGTGACTGGAAATTGACATGTGGAATTAGCTTGTGAATTCAACAACAAATCAAGGAATTCTTTATAAAAGTCACTTGAATGATGAATGGATTTACAAGACAATAAATGGCCTTTAAACATATTTGAATTATTGTTCTCAGTCCACAAGCAGCTTAAAATGTTTCAAGCAGTGCATTGCTTTGAAGCAGTCTACATTATTTAGTTTGGATCAATACTTTAATTTATTATAATTTTTATTATAAAAAAGGTACGAGTAATTATATTTTGAAAAACAGACTATAACTGGCGATACAGTTTGGTAATGTTTAGCAAAATTGGGGGCATTAAGCAGATAATTCAATTAGTAATAGCTTCTTTACTTGTGATGGATCAATATTCAGTACCTGCTAAATGGACATGACACTTTTTGCACAAACCCGCCTACTAAGTATATGATAACTTTTTATTAAATCAGGCCACTACGTCTATTAAAGTACATGAAAATCTAGATTCTAGAAGCATCTGTAATCAGTATCAGGTATCACACTATTTGTACGATAAATTTTTTATCATACCGATACCAAAATTTGACGTTTCTGATTGTCGAAAATATCCTGCTGAATGTAAAAGTAGTAATCAGATATCATGATTGGTGATCAGAATTACCTGCTGAATGCCTCCATTGATTCCCCGAAAAGGTGGCACTTAAGGTTAATACGCCAGACAAAAGGAATTTTTTCGACATAACATCTGAAATTGTAGCTAGAGAGTTCAAAATGAGGATTCATATATTTTTAGGTAATTCGAACTTAAAAGTATTTTGTTTATTTTTAAATAATTAATGCAAACTCACCTCAAGAGGAAAAGAGGAGTCACAAAATATTTATTTCATATAATTTTAGTTGTAACTTACTTTAATAGCTTCTTACATATAAATTAAATATAATAAAAGAAGGAATTATCAATTGTTATATATTACTTACGTCAATTTTGTAAATAATACATTTTGTTCTTTTTGTAAAACCATTGCAAAAGTTTTCATTTGAATTGCGCGCAATCGCATTGCTCCACAAACAATGAATTTTGCTCCACACTTAACGAAATTGCAATTATCATGTTTCACAACCCAAAGTCATTTACGCACCAATTGTAATTGAATCATAGAGGGCGCAAAAGGTGAGTTTCATAGCAAACAGTTGTTCGCTACCATTGCTTTACTTGGTTTGTGTACAGGTTTAGAACGTGTCTTTGCTATAAAACTTGACTGTTTAAATTTTAAATGTTTTCCAATTTTAAGTAATTTTCAATTGAAAAAATGAATGAAACAAAAAAAAATAATATAAATTATGTCGTCCCACTTTGCAATTTATGATTTCCCTGTCACTTTCGCGCCTTCTATTTTATTTTATCGGAACTAAGTATAATAGCGCCACCTATTGTCATTTATTGGAACTAATAACGGAACAGTTTTTTTTGAAGGTTTCTCCGCCAGGTGGCGTCACTTTCAGTTTCACTTTCGAGTGGATTTCAAAAACGAATGGACGAAAAATTTTTCCACTCGAAAGCGGTGGTGCGAACGGATCGGATTGAAAATTTACATGAATTTTCTGTGCATTTTTCTAAGCTTTTCAGGAAAAGCGCACACTTAGCAAAAGCCTACGAACGAAACTTGGCCCCCAGTAGAGCTAAAAAATCGGGTTATATTTTAAAAGAAGCGAAATAATTTTGTCTAATTTCGAATTTTAAATTTAGTTGAAAAAAAATCGTTTTCTTGGTTAATAATAAATTTTAGTTTTGACTCAAATTTGAGTGGACGATTGTTTTTCTTAGCGCCGCCACCGGTAACATTGGGAACTACAAAGCGCCATTTGGTTACATTGGAAACTACAAGGCGCCACCTGTAACTAAAGTGAAAGTGGAGGGAAATTTTAAATAACTGTTTCATATTGACGCGGAAAGTAGAAGAGAATTTTTACAAAATTGAAAATCAGAAGGAAAGTTAGTGAAAATTAGAGAAAATGGAATCATTCCACAATAATAATCACTATCACTATCACCGGTGTAGGATACTAAAGATTGCGCACCAGCAGAATAATGGGAACTTGCTGGTGGAAGCTTTCTTATTTAATTTAAGAATTGTTTAAAGTTCTTAAAAACAGGACAGATCTTTTCGAAAAAGGGACAAGTTGGCAACAGTGGTATGTACTGCCCCTCGTACCATCGATTGCGGAGGGAACATAAAAACAACATGCAATTTCCACCAACAATTTAAAACAAATACAACTGTTAACTTTTGAATATTTATAAAAGAATTATCTGATTATCTTTCACATTTAATGTTATCATTCATTCCTTGCTATCAACGTTAATAAGGCAAAAACTCTGCGATCGCGACCGGTTTTCAAAATTTTGGTTAACAGTCAGAGTCGCAGTCACAGTCACAGACGCAGTCGGAGTTGGATTCGATGTAGACGGACTCAGGTGTCAGTGTACGTGTTGGGCAATTCTAATTAATTAATAAATTAAGAATGACAAATGATTTTCAAATGCCTTAATTAATCATTTTTAACGCACCAGCGACAGGCCGCGAACGTGCGTTGCACACAGGTGACGCCAAACTTATGGGAAGGTGCTAACGAAAATGTTTTTGTTTTTCTCTTATATTTTATCATATTTGAGAGAGGGGCGAAATGGTATTTTAAATATGGCCTAAAACCTAAACACCACAGCTTCATAGCTTAAATACGCAGTTTAAAGGGAACAAGTTATGAAAATAATGGTGTAAATATAGTTCAAATATCGAGGGTAAATATTGTGTCATTCTTTATAATATAATATATCTTTTTAAAATGACAGTTTTCTTGGATTACACGACATATTAACCTTTCAAATGACTTCGATTGACTTTCAAGTAGTTCCTTGGCCAAAAATAGGGCCACACAAAGCGAAACAAAACCGATTCGAGCTAATCCGTTTGGTCAACCGTTTAATTAGCTGACAATGGAGTTCAAGTTGCGTGCCACACTTTGAGATACATTTAGACAAATGACACGTATCTCAATCTTAATTTCGATAGCTATCAAAATTGAATTGCGCGACACAAGAAATGTCAAATGTTTCATGGAATGCTGCGTAAAAGTGGCGGCTAATCAGAGGCCAAACGAGTCGATGATCGATTGCAGTCACTGTTGCCAGTTCACCAGTTTTCCAGTCACAAGTTTCAATCTCCGGCCAGTCACAGTTGACAATTGACACTATTTTATGTTGAATGTTGATTAATTAGTTTAGTGGGATTGGGTGAACTGAGGCTTGGCTTGAACTGAATTGTGGATATCTGGTTAGAGATTAGCGCATCTCGAGTGTCGCAGTTAAAAAACTGGCAATGGATATCAGATTTTCGGATTGAAATTCAGTTTTAGATTCAGTTTTTGGATTCAGCGTGATTGCCGCGTCTGGGGCAACAAAACACAAATATCACGCGTCGGCGAAACGCATTTGATCCACAATGACTTGCGGATTGGGATTGGATTGAGATTTGGTGTTGTTGTTGTTTTTGTTACTGTAGTTGTTATTGTTATTGTTGCTGTTGGACATTGGGTAGATGATGTGAAATATGCTGACTGTTTGTATCGATCGCCAAACACTTTTTGGAGTAATTTCAATTTCTTAATTCGTTGCGCTAATCTCGTGTTTCTCATGACGATGACGCTGTGATCAATGTCTGGATCTTGACTTAAAGATGCACTGACTCAGCTCCAGCTTCATCTTAAGTTTTAGCTCCATATCCATTTCCATTTCCATTTCTCTTTCCAGCTAACTTCTTTTTATGCCACATCATGCAAATGGATCTCGTCCCCTGATTGATACGTAAACACGCGCAAAACCCTTTGCCAGCTTTTGAAGATGCGGCGGCATTTTGGGGGCCAATCGTCTAATAGAAATGTTGTGTCCACAAACTTCGAAATAAGCCAATTGTTTTGATACCCTGTACAAGCGTAAACTTGGACTATTTTGTGTTATTATTGTAAACTAAAAGTAGAACTATAGTTCTTATTACATATTCTTTAGGTATCAAGTTTTAAACATCTTTTAAAAATCTAAATTGGAATAATATTTGTTAATTCATAAAATAAATATTGTGACCACAATCTTTAAATTAAGCCAATTGTATTTATACCCTGTAAATACGTAGACTTGCTCTATTTTGTGTAGTTAATGTATGCTGGTAAAGCTTTAATTCTTAATTTGAACTCTTGAGTTATTCTGTTTTGACCATCAAAGATATAGTCACACTGTGCTCCAGTTAGCTTTTCATACTCCAATTATTATTTCTATAATGATTTGATATTGAAGATTTAAAGACATTTTCTCAATAAAACTCACTATTAGAAATAACATTAGGAAATGATGTGAGCTTAAAGATCAGGATAATGTCCAAATATCTATATTGTACAAATGTTTTGTTGAAAAGAAGAATATTAAAAATATATTAAATAAAAAAATTAATGTATTATAGTTACCTAT
This sequence comes from Drosophila testacea, assembly GCA_035043265.1. Classification (NCBI taxonomy): domain Eukaryota; kingdom Metazoa; phylum Arthropoda; class Insecta; order Diptera; family Drosophilidae; genus Drosophila; species Drosophila testacea. The sequence goes on along the minus strand of JAWNND010000826.1, from coordinate 828,975 downwards.
ACTTATTTAATTCTCAATATTATTATTCATGTTAATATAATAACGTATTATATACTTATTTAATTCTACTTGTCTGTCTTAAAATGTGAAAACTGTAGACTTACATTAACTAATCTACAGTATTAATTCTATGATAAAAATTGTTAAAAATTTATAGGTATAGTAGATTTGAGTGTCTTTACCTAATATAACTCAGAGATATAAATTATGTAAGGAGTACGTTGTAGTAGAGCAGTTTATTAATTCTTCTTAGTTGTTGTTGTATTTGTTAAAGATGTGTGAGACTTTCATTTTTTTCCCTTGTCGACTGCCTTTTTTGTGTCTAAGTCCTTCCGTTGCCTTTATCAATAAGGCTGTGAGATAAACTTGGACAGGGAGTGACTTCACTTCCTTTACTTGGCAGCTGTTTTGCATAAATGACAACCACACTTACACAGACACACTCACACATACATGTAATATACACATACATACATATATGCTACAGACAATCAAATGTCGTCGTCTCGCGATGCGGGAAAAGGTGGAAGTGAAGAGTTGCCAACCACATGAGGAGGCGTCTGTTCGTCTAGTATACCCGCCCAACGAGTGTGGATTGTGGGCGTGGGCGTTGCTCTGCATGTTCTTTAGCTACTGTTGTTGCTACTGTTATTGTTGCTGTTGTTGTTGTTGTTGTTGCCTTAGCTGCGTATTTGGCGCTTCCTCTTTTTGCATACATGAATACGTAATTGAATTTTGCGGCGTGTTGTCAATTTTGTTTTTCCCGCCTGCATTTCAACTCTTTTTTTTTTACATTTCCCTCCAATTGTATTTGTTGTTGTTGTCGATGCTGTTGCGCTTTTTCTACGACTTTGTTGCGCATTTGCCTTCACATCCACTTAATTTTAATATTTTTGCACACACTTTATATTCTGACTTAAGGGAAAATGGCATTTTTTTCTATTTTGGCTGAAGGATGCTGACTTGTTGCTTCAGGATATGTTTCAATCTTAACAAAAGGAAACTAAGTTTAAGAAATGCTGTTGAAAATGTTAATAAAAATGGGTAAGTTTCAGCAAAAATGATTTGAAATAAATACTAACCAAAATTACAATAAATTTCTGACAAACTTAAATTGGACTCGAAAGAAAAATAAATAATGGAATAGAAATAAAGCGACTTATTGTAGCTAACTTTACTTTTAATTAAATTCAAGAAGTACTGTAAAATTTTTTAATATAAATTATATAAATAGTATATTTTATTTTAAGAACATGACCCTTAGTTAATTGCTGTGCTTATTCGTTCTTAACTATGTTCATTGCAAAGCATTTAGGAATTCAAGGATTACTCGCGTTATTTCGCTTGTCACTTAACTTAATTGCAATTGACACAAAGACAGAGATAGTGAAAAAGAGAGAAAGCGAGGCAGAGTTTGAAAGATTTAGATAAAGAGGGAGATAAATTGCAGATATGTGAAGAACAATTGCAGTGGGCCATGGGATGAATTAAAGAACTGGCAACACATGTGGCTCTAATGTAGTCGGCATAATAATTATCTGCAGCATCAGTTGAACCCGAGGGCAGCTTAATAGGTTTAACTTGAGATTGAATTATAATACATACAGTTTAATTAAATTATATATTACTTTTTTCTATTTTAGGTATATTAAATTTACTTTAATAAAAGAAAAACAATTTTAAATAATATGTTAAGCTGCCTAAATGAATGGGTATTAAAATTTAATTTATCTAACGACCCTCGTATGTACACATTTTATGCCCACCTACCTGATCCACCCACCGGGCAATGTCTGTGACATGAAATTGAAATTAAATTGAAGAAATATTTTTAACAGCAGCCACAACAACAACAACATGAACAACGGGGAGAAGAAGCAGAGTAACCCGACTCATAACGACGTGCCTGGGATGTTTAATTATATAGGATGATATTCAAAAAAAAGTGAATAAAATGAGATGAGTAAAAATACAGATTTTTATATGCGATGGCCGTTTAATAAAATCCGAAATTAGCGGCGCATATGTGAGTTTGAGTCTGAGTCTGAGTCTGTGACCTGAGTAGACAGTGAGACGACTCGTCATTTTGAAGGCAGATGAGATTGAGGAATGAATCGACTTATCGCCAGCATTTATCGTTGGAGATGCTAGAGATGTCTAACACGCGATAAGCTGTGCTCGGCATTTAAGAGTTCATTTAATTGCAGGCCAGAAATAGCAATGGGCCTGGGAATGGGTTGGTCATAGGTTTATAGGCTTATAGGAATGGGTAGCGCGGTATACCCTGTACTTTGGATGATTATGATTGCACTAAGATTGAAGTTGCAGCTGAAACGTTGATTGCGAGTGCAATTAGAGCGACCACGCATCATTACTCACAATTTTTTAACACTTTTTGTTTGTCAGATTTCGGTTGCAAGTGAACTGGCTTCTAGCTTGACCAGTGGCTTAATGGCAGTTCATCAATCAGTTTGGCAGCGTTAACCATTACAGAGAACTATTTTCCATGCCGTGTCATATTTCTCAACTTCAACTTTGACTAAAATGCAGTCAGACCCAAGGCAAGGCGTCATTATTTCAACATTTACTTGGCTCATTTATCAGCATTTTTCTCTTTGCATTTTGCCGTCGCCATCTTCTTTCCATCTCTCTTCAGTCATTCTCTCCCACTCTCTCACAGTCTTTGCATCACCATTTTTCTAACCAAAACTCGCTCCCACATCTTTGATTGCAGGGTGATAACTCCATTAGGAGTCCCTATCTCAGGGCCAGTTTAAACGAATTTCTTCTTTAAGTTCTTCACGTGTTTATTATTTCTTGTATGTTAATTCTTTGAGAATTTGTAATTTAGACATCTATTTTAATTTCTAACGCATCTGTTTCGATTTTACTGTAACACAAGAAATAAATAAAAAAATGTTGATTCTTTGGTAAGGATATAGTTATGTGTACCACAAACTTCGTATTATGACCTTTGTCTAAGCTATTGCAATGTCCCAAAATAATTATTTGCATTTCAAACAAAACTCAGTACTTCATAGAAAATATTTATATACTTATAGATTTATATATACATATACTTATTTTACATATTTTTAGATTTTTATTTTTAATTATAGTACTTATTTATAATAGCAAAACAAATTTAAATGTGACACTTCTAAAAAATATCAAATATGTTCTCTGCTATTTCTTTAATTATTAAATTCTTAATCATAATTAATGTAAAATATATACAAATTCTAAATGTCTTTCTTACGAGCAGTTTAAGGTAAAAAGAATATTTAAAAATATTTCGGGACCACATTTAAATAAAATAAATATAGTTGCACATAATTTTCAAAAGTAGAATTATGAAGAAATATCCATTCTATTCCTTACTTGTTTTTTATCACACAATTTATTGACGGAATTTTGAGCAAAGCGTATAAAAATGTACTAATATTTTAATAAAAAATTTATTGGATTCTTTTTCAAATAGCTAAGATCAGTTTTTTATCTTCAGTTAATACCCACATCTGTCCACAATATGTAGTCGGCTTGCATAACCAAAAAAAATCCCAATAAGTAACCGCTAAAAAACGGTCAATAATACTCAAAGATTTAGCGCTAAATTGAATCTGACAGTAAAATCAAGTGAAATATCGATGAGAGGCTTTTGGAGGTCATTTGACGGCATTAGCCTCCGTTGAGCCGCTCAAATTACGGCACGTAGCTCCTCCTTCAGTAATTTAACCAACTTCCGATAGCCTGGAGTTCCCCTGAGTCAGTTCAGGCCGTAAAAAATGACAAGTGCACGAACTTGAAAAAAAAAAACAAAAAACAGCAAAGGGTGCATAAATTTAACGAAATGTATCGCAATTGTTTCTAACCTAGGGTAAAGACACAGCAACCCCAGTTGTAAGCTAAATGGCGAGGGGTGACTCTGGATTTCGGTTTCGAGTTTGGGTTTGGTTTTTGGGTTCAGTACTTTCCACTACAAGTGTGGGAGATGGGTGTGGGTCGTTCTAGGGCTTAACCATGTGTTTATGGGTTTGACTTTTCATTTGATTTAATTTGCTATGGTTGTGGCTATCGAGGGGAGAACTCTAGCCCCCCGATTAACTGTTAACTTTTATCACGCTCATCAGAAACAATAAAATCAAATAAAAATTTTTTACGCTTACATTGATTTATGCTCTGTGGTAGTTTTCACTCAATCAGTCTTCAGACATTGCACTTGCTTTATTCAATAGGTATTTTTTAGGCAAAATAAAGCAACTTGATAACTTAAAAAGCTGAAAGCATGTTTTGCAAAAGGAAATAATAAATTTTATATTTTTAAACAATAAAGATTATGATGATGAATTGAGAAAAGAGTCAAATAAGTAAATATTTAAAAATAAGAAGAATCAGCTGAGTGATTTACCAAAGTTTATTTTATTTATTGAGTTTATTCACTTCTTTAACTTTTATAAAAAAAAGACCCCACTCTTGCTATTAAAATAAATTTTAAATTAAACAGTCTTAATTCTTTTACTACTACTCATTAGAACAATAAATTGTACGTAAATATAAAAAAATTAATACACTCCATTGTTTTGCAAACTTTTTCTAAGCAACAAACAATTGCACTGCCTAAATAAGATGTCTTGAGCTTAAGGCAGATAATAAACCTACTCCCACCTTTTAGGTCGTTGTTATTAGCCCCTATGAATCAGGTTACACTATTAATGGAGTGCTAGGCCGCAATTTGCAATCTGTTGTTGGTTTTTTCTCTGGTTTTTTTTTGCCAATAACTTTGTGTGCTTGCATATGTCTGATAAATGCTGGTGGTAAAAAAAGGAGCTGGTGCAAAAACCGCAAAACCTTTTTGCCTGCTGGGTCAATTCATTTGCGTATAATTTGCGGTTGGTAGCTGGCACTTGTCAGCCTAAAGGATCAGAGAAACTACACCGAACTTGATTTAAAAGTCTAGGAGAAGGTTTATTGCATTGTCATTGCTATATGATTTGATGGTTGCCACCGTTTGCAGATTGTGGTCTAAAGACCAAGCCAGCTGTTTTAAGCTTAGGGTACATTTGCTATGCGGTTTCTTCGTATTCGCATTCGAAATGAAATTGACTTTCATGCCAATCACGTTAATAACTGTGTCACTGGCGTAGTAGCACAGTTGAAGCGTCACTAAGCTGCTAACCGAAAGAATGGGCCAAACAATGCTAAAGACCTTGAAAGATGTCAGCCAGGCCAAAATAAAGCCAAGTCGAGCCCCAGCTAGGCCAATTAGAGCGCAAACAGAACTCCAAAGTGTTTGACTTACTTTCTCCAACCAATCGAACAATGACAAGTATTTGTCGAAGTTTTTGCCAACTTAATTTGTGATTATTTTGCGAGCCGTTACGCTCGTGTTTCGCTCACCTAAGCGGCTTACGAGTAGACTGACGGACAGACTGAACAACTGGACAACTGGACAACTGACGACCGCATGGCGGCTTTAATTAACAGCTCATCAAGATGAAGTTGTTCAACATTAATTACACTCTCGTACACCAAGTGGCGGTGGCAACGGTAGTGCTACGTCCCCACATTCACATCAAAATGCCATTTTGAAGTTAAGGTAAACATTGAAAAAAAATACATCAACAACAACATCGGCATCGGCAACAACAACAGCAACAAAAAACTCCAATCAATGCGCAGATGAGACTTGGGCATGCGAATCATCTATCCATCCATTCAAATCATAGCGCAAAACGAAAGACTTAGGCAACGAACTTGATCAGTCTGTCAGTGTGTGTGTGTGTGTGTGTGAGTCAGCCTGAGAGCACTACAAGTGCTTGCAAGATAGCCCTACCACTGATGATTCGTAGTTAAATTTGTTTTGAAATTACCTTATTGATGGGTTGTTCTAATTGTTGATGATCTAACGAGATTTCATTTTCTTGGGATGAGAATTTGTTTATTATTATTAATAAATAAAGTGAAGGGTGTGAGTATAGGATAATTGGTATAGAAAGGTATGCTAACTAAACCACACATTTTAACTTATAAATTTAAATTTATTTAAGCAATGATTTTATTTGTTATTTATATTCGATTAAGGATTTTAAATTGTTGCCTTCGTGTGTTTCTTGTAGGAGAACTGAACTTTGCTTAAAACATGTGTGTAACTTTAATTAAATTATTTGGACTTACAATAAATTTACTATCACTAATCGAATAATTGATAGTAAATTTATTGAATTATTTACTTTATTTATATATAATAAATATTTCAAAGTATTCTAAAAATAAATCAAAATATTTTATAATATAAATTTAATAAAAATAATTTTTATTCAATACATATGTTTATTTATTTTCGGTTGCTGTTTTTAAGTAGTTTTCTTATCTTTTCTGGGATTCCCATAAGCTAACTGTACCGCGCTTATCTGATTGTAATCAGAATACAATACTTTCTTTTACTAACCGCCCTCGCAACCACTTGTGTTGGTATTCTCACACAAACACACGCACACTCACACCCACACCCACACATACAACGATGTGTAAATCGATTCATCGTTTGATGCCAGCGATCGCGGCTGCTGCTGTTGCCGACGATGATGATGATGATGATGATTTGGTGATTTTCTTTATTATTATTACTGTTTTTAACCAACTTCTTATTACAACGAGTTGTATTTTTTTTCTCTCGCGCACGCTGGCAACACTCGAGAGGTGTTGAAGACTTGGCGGTGCCAGATAAAAGGCGCTACAGAAATTACTTTTGGCCCCTCTCCGCCCCGCTGCATAAGAAACGAAAATAAGAAATAAGATATAAAAAGTATAAGAAAACAGGCCAGGCAACATCAACAGCAACAGCTCACTCGAAACTGGCGTCTCAATGACTGCGACTCTGAGCAATATTTAAAAAGAAAAACATGCAGTAAACTACCGTACGAAAGAGAGTCAGAGTTGGAGAGAAAGAAAGGGAGATAGAGATAAAAGGTAGGCAGTAAGGCGTTAATTGCTCATTATTGGGCACACTTCATGTCACAGCGAAACGTAGATGCAGATATACTCTTACATAGATGCAGCCCCAGGGCAAAAGGGGCTGTACACGCTGATTGAGCTGTCCATGGAGCTGGAGGCGATGACGCGCTCTCAGTTCCATTCCCAAGTCCACAGTTCACAGTCCACAATTTCCAGTCAGGCATGCACTTGAAGCCAAGTGCTAAATTACATAGTTTTTCAAGTGGAAAAACTCAAGAAATTAAGTTTAGAGGCTGCTGCTGTTGCTGCTGTAGATGTTGCTGTTGCTGTTGCTGAAACTGTGTTGTTAATTGTATGTTGGAGCTGTTGCTGCTGCATTTTGGATGGACAGCACGTCCGGCTGTGGCCAAGAGTCCAGTTCGCAGCTCTGACCATGCGCAGCTGTGGCGGTGAAAAATCTAAGCCCGATGACGCCGCTGACGCTGACTTGAGTTTGACTTTAATTGCTCTTGACAGTCATCACTGTCAGCCGTGTGGAAGGCGGATGAGTGGCATGATGGCATAGGAATGCGCCGCCGCCGTTTGCCAATCTCTCTGCTCCAATCAACATGCGCTTGTCCGCACCCAGGCCCAGGCCATGGCCAGACTCACTGGCTGACTGGTCGAATGGTCGACTGCTTGCCCGGCTGACTCTGACTCTTGCCTAATATGGACGCCATTTTGCAGCGTCATTTGCGTTAATGGCGGCAGCCATGGATTTTGCGCTGTTTGGTTTCGCTGGCTCTAGCTGTGGAGCTCTCTTCCAAGCATATAATTAAAAGAAAATTAATTTTAGACTGCAAATACATCTTAGTTCTTTTAGTATCAAGAGGAAAGATAATTTTCATTCTATTCATTAAATAATTGTTATTTTAACATTTGTGATAAAGAAGACAAGTAAAAGAACTATACTATTTATAAACCAAATATCTAATTTCTAAATTTGTTTGCAATTTATTTATTATTATAGTAATAAATGAATACCATCTAATATTCTAGGGCTTCAAGGTCTCCCTTATAAATTTGTGCACTAATCACATTGTATAAATTTGAGTTATCTAATCTACATTTCTACTTGATTATTATTAACTATTTTAAATTCACATATTTATCTAACGGTAAAGCTTTAAGTTAACCCTATTATTTATGTATTGTATCCAACTTAAAGTTTTCTTTATATTAAAATTTTTTTACATTTGAATTTAGTTCCAATACAACCTGAACATATATAAAATTTGTTGTAGAAATAATTATTATTAGAGATTCAGCTGTCTGATGATGAACTTTACTTTTTTTAAAGACATCTCAGAAATCTAGCTTAGTAACAATCTTCAATTAAAGGTTATCATTCTTTATCTTTCAGAACATAAATTTCGCGGTAATTTGTTGATGAGGGAGATACAGAAATCTATTATTTTCTTTTCTTATAGGGTAAGGCTTTAAATAACATAAATTAATTGTTGTTATTTTGTATTAATAACCTGTTATTATAATAAATTATATTAATAAAATTGATAAGAACTAATGTCTTTTGTATGTTCAAATAAAATGTAAAATGTTTACTAAAATATTAATTTGAATTTAACAAAGTTTTGATTGTTCAAAAGAAATGCATAAATATAAATGATTTATTGGAATTAATTTTATTTTTTGAAGACAATGCCATCAAATGTGCAGTTGGAGGTCGGAGGCCCACACATTCAGTTAGCTGAAACAGTTAGCAGATATCAATAGAGCTCATTAAATATAAAGCGCTACCTCTGATAAGCATAGACTTGCCAATAAGCCAATTTGCACAATTGACGATGACAGATTGCCAGAGATTAAGTTAATTGACCCCAAGCCGAAAATAATAAATACATATTATTAGTAAACCATCTGTCCAAAATCACCAGAGGCACTTTAAAACGGGTCTTTCAAATGTCAAAAAAATACAACAAAACTCAGAAATAAAATATAAAAAATTATTTAAATCCCAACTAATTCGAGGCGATGACGCTTGAGTTTATGCGCAGATTCAACGAGATTTCGGATTTTGGTAAATAAGTTATATACCTGAAGACGAGCCAAATACTTGGCAAGTAGCCAAAACAAATTTCTTAAAGCCTTTAAATTTAGTTAATGTCAGCAAATTTGTCAAAGCGTTTTGCGATAACAATAGAAATGCTATTAGTGTCGTTTTTTGTGCCTCCAACTATTATTGCTAATTTTTGACATTTTTTATGTATATAGAAAAAATATTAATTTTGAAAGGGTTTTTATTTATGAGAATTCCTATTGGAGCTCGTTAATTGTGCCATTCTGAAGCGTTAATTAATAATTTTTGTAATTTTCATAAAATTTATGCACATTTTTCGTGATTTATGTCTATAGATGTGTGTGTGGTTCACAAACCGTTACAGTTTTTTGTTTTAATAATAATAACGCATGACAAAAATAATATTTTTTTACATTTTTTATGCGTTGAAAGCAAGAGAATTGTTTGGTTTTTGTTTGTAATTAATGTGCGCTCATTTGTTGTCGTTGTTGTTTTACAACTAACCTTAAACAATAAGCTAAATGTAGAGAGCGAAAAAAAGGAAAAGCAAATATTAAACAAGCTTCACTGAACTTGTTCAATAAACCGAAGCGAGCCGAGCCAAAGCAAATTTCCAGCTGGACAGCTGCTAAAAAATTATGATCATTAAAATATGCTTGGATAGTCATCGGACTGTCGACTAGTAGGTCTGCCTCGCAGTATCATTTGTTTTTTTTTCACATATTTTTCGGAAATTAGCATATTAGCAGCATTATCTAGATATGGTCACATTTGTTTTTGTCTAAAGTTTAGTGCCGCTGTGTGGCTTTGGCTTTTGGGTGACATTATTAGCACATTAACAGCTTGCGTTGACATGGCGCCATTGATGTGTAGATTGTGGGCGAAAAGGGTATACAGATTGCTATATTAAATTTGAGGTAACTCTCAAATGGTCAAGAAGGCTTATCTAATATATATTTTGTTTAGATTTCAAACAGGTAACCATACTATATGTTTTCAATACCAAACAAATATCAAATCTCTTTTAATACAAAAAGGACAAACAAATTATATTATATTATAATCCACCATATTGTATTACGATAATCAAAGGAATCTTTCTTGAGAGTATACTTACTTATTTACATATATTTAAATCCTTTAACTTATTTAAGATACTTTTTTAGAGAGCAATAGGACAAATTTAAATTAAATTAAATTTAAATAAAATATTCACTATAACTCTCAACAATGAGCTTACATCTAAAAATTCGAGAATCGCTTTTGGTTAGCAAAATGAATACTAATTATATCTCATTATCATAATGATTTAAACATATTCATATACGAGTATTGGTATTAGTATATTTATATTTTTATGCTTAGGAATTGCCAGTCCATTTGTCTGAATTTTAACAGTTTCTGGTGGTTTCTTTCTTTAAATAGATGCAGATCTCGATTAGAATGACTTGGCATGACTTCATTCTGTCTATGGATGACCAGAGAGTGAGAGAACTGTTGATTACATCTTTAGCACCCAATAAATTCAGCTGCCATTCCAGGGTAGCAAAACTAACAGTGAATAAATGGTATAGTATCATAAGAGTTTAACAAAAAATAAACAACAACAACAGCAACAATAAGAAATCTTTAAAATTCCATAACAAAATTTCAAACATTAGTCGCTGTCAATATTTTTTCAACAGGGGGTTAGAGGCGACCTAGCTAGCCCCTCTTCGCCCTCTGTGTCAGTGTCAGTGCGTTGAAATTGAAATGCGCATACGAAATTATTCAAATACGTTAAGTTATGAAGTTATCACGATGGCACTTTGGCTGACTGTCTGCGACAGTCCCTGACAATGGGTATTCCTCCTATATCTACATATACCCGATGCTTGATGCCCGATGCCTGTCGGGGGTCAGGGCAGGGGCGATCTTTGGGTCTAAAACTGAGCCGTCGGCCTAGGCGCGTGTATCCATTTTCAAAAGACATTTGTTTTTGTGCGCTACAGTTTCGTTGACCGACTGTTAAACATTTATTTATGAGGTATTAGACAGCCTGTGGCGCGACCCCTTCTTCCACGGACTCTTGGCTTAAAGTCGAATTTAAAGGTAGTCTAAGTCTCAGTCTCAGTCCCAGTCCCAGAGATAGAAACGAGACCCCAAGAGCCGGTCGGGCTATTTTGACAGCAACAAGTTGGCCAGCAAATATATGGCAAGAGGGACAGTTGCCGGTTCGTTGTGGTACATATTTCATCGATTAATTTGAAAGATGAAGTTATGAACGACTGAAAAGCGTAAATTTGAATATTTGATTGGGGCCCGTGCTGGAGCTCTGACTGAATCTCCCATGCACAATCATAAATTTATGGATTGTTTGAATCGCTTTTAAATGTGGCGTGAAACGGTTTGAGTTTCTGACTTGAAAGTGTTAAACTTTGGTTACGTTTCGCCAGCTGCCAATTGGCACTCTCTTCAAGTCTGACAGAGCTACGTGACATGCGCAGGTGTTCCAAACGGAAGCAAAAGGCAGTCGAATATATATGTATTCCATATACTTTTTTTTGGGTCTCGGTCAAGGCTACGGCCACACATGCCGGCAACTGATTTGGTAATGCCAGTAATGGAAGGGCCTGAGGTTATGCCAGTGACTGTACGTACCTATCGATTGTTTTGCTCAAGGATGGATTAACATTATCCATCCATAGTATCCCATAATAATGTGCAGGTGACTTTTGCAAAGATACTGAAGCTTTTGAAGCTCCTAAATCTTCATTAACAATCACCAACGCTTGAATACTAATTAATATAGAGAGTAGATAGAAAGATAGATAAATAGTAGATCAAAAAGGGACTAATATTTTTTTCATAGGTAAGTTTAGCTATAACCTTGGAAAAATGGGTCTAAAAGGACATTCGAATAATAAAATCTGCAAAACTGTTACTAAGCCTATGAAAGTTTTAAGGAGCTTTAGATGCAATCCTAAACAAATACTTGAATATTTACTAGTACACATGTATTTTGAGAGTATAAATACATAGATAGTAGATCGAAAGGCCTTTCATATAAGTTATAAACTCACTGATGAAGAAACTCAGGTTAAATTTAAATAACCTAATGGCACTTTTTACATTTTAAATTGTGTGCAACTGATCTGTAAAATCTAACCACAATCAATGGACAACATTAAGTCATAAATAACTTTTATGGTCACTTTTATGAGTCTTATCAGATTATTTTATTTATTTTTTGGTCGAAGAAGAAGAGGAAATTCTTAGCCAGTGCCGGAAAACGGCTCCAAAATGACAACAACTTAATTTTCTCGCCTCGACATCAAAACTTAGCACTTTTTATGTGTAAAAATAAATCACTGCCAGTCGTCGTGTCGATCCAATCATGATGAAAGCCACATCGTTTGGGTCAAAGGCAACAGATCACAGCTCTAGTCTAACGGTAACACACCGAAATAAAGACAAACAGGGAGAAATAGACGGAGAGGGGAAGAGTGTATGATTGAGAGGGAAGAGATTCCAATGGTTTGCTTAATTTAAATTTACAAGAGGCTGCCCTCAACTTCAACTACTTAACGCAACCATTACACGATCGGGTTCCATTTCCAAGCGGCGATCGTTTGTGTTGCAGCTTCATTACCGCACTCCACGTCCTAAAGAGTGATGGTCACACTGCCGGGGATGGTGTTCAACATTGGCTTCAACTTCACCTACTACTCAAAGTCAAGTCAGTTGTGGACCCGTTTTTGGCTTCGGTTTCGTTTCATTTTTCGAACATTCGTGCACTAATGACACTTTAATAAATCATTCGAAAGGTGAGACATCGAGTGCAAGTTAAAGTTGATGATGGGCCACGAAGCAGACCCATAAAGAGGAAGGAAAAAAAAATAACAAATCAACCGCAGCAAAACCAAATGAGAAATGTGGTTAGCTCCGTCTCCGTCTTGTGATCCCGAGGTACAAAATAGTTATCTCTTTCGAATGGTATTCCATGTGGTAATGCTAGAATCTAGCCCATAAAGAGATATGTACGTATGTAAATAAGATATGTAAATTAGTTAAATTTATGATTGAATTATATTTATTCCCTTCATTGCACTAAGGAGTTAATTTAAATGAGGAAAATCACTATCAGAATCTGCAGTATAGGCAACAGTTTTATCAAAATATCAACAATATATCAATTTCAATATTATAGAGCACTCTTTTTCTTAGTCCTCTGAAGAATTTAAAAAAACATTCAAGAAATCTTCAAAAACTCTACTGTTTACTTAGTGCTAAAGTATTCAGAAAAGTTTAATGACATGTTGTCAGATCTACTAAATTAAGTGAACCATTCGGAAAAAGAGTCCAAAAGGAGCGACATGATGATCATGTAGCCAAACCGAAAACCACTTATTAACATTTTCTCGTTGACGTCTTATTAATACTTCACACCTTTTTTTCCGATTTTAAAATCGATCGTTTTTTTATGAAAATTAGTCAACGCGCCGACGCCGCCGAAAAAGACTTAAAAGGCTAAGACAAGTAAAATTATGTGAGGTTGATAAAGCTGGCCGAGAACTTAAACCGGACCGACATTGGTTCAACAACTTTCGGGGGCACTAGAACAGGGATGCGACGTGTTTGAAACCCACTAAAATTGGCCCCGTCAGCATGTTGTTATTATTGTTTCTCAGTCTCCGACTTATTCTGGGTCTCAGTGTCGTCTGTGTGGGTTTATTGAATCTTTATGAGATGTTGTCAGGAGGACGGCGACTCGTTTGTTTCAATATTAATTAGTAAATGTGTGTTGTTCATTATAAATTCGAATAATGATATAAATGATATAAATACAAATTTTAAATTACGGCAGCCAAGTGCTAACGACGACACAAACAAATCGACGACTTAAATTTAAATATTTATAGTACTCATACTATCCTATGCATACCGGTATAAGCATAAATAAATATATCAACAACGTAAAGAAATGTTATGCAATATCTTTCCGGTTATATCTACCGTTAGAAATTGCAAATTCGTTTAAGAAGAATATTTATTCTGGAGACTTTGACATATTTATGTCATAGCAACACTAAAAATACACAAACAGATAATAAAAGTTTTTATCTAGAATAGTAAATTTCGTTTTAAACTGCAATTTTGTGCGCTTTTTTTTCAAGGTTGTTATTTAACTGGAAATAGTATTTATTAACACTAAATATCTAATTTAAATTTTGTTATAAACAAACTCTGAATTTATTTTGTTGAATGGAAGTACATACATATGTTGAAAGTAATACACAGGCATGTTCCGCATTTTACTTTCGGAAAGAAAGAGAAATTGTGATTTTGTTATGCAATATCTGTCTGGTTTTATTCAAGAGTTTGCGTCATTTAAAATAACCGCTATAAATTTCAAATAAATTTATGAAGAATATTTATTTGTGGAATTTGACATATTTATATCGTATAACGAATAAATAGAGAATAGAGAGAATAACTAAATAGATATTAAACGTTTCACGAAGTATTATAGATTTCGATTTAAAATGAAATTTAGCACTTAGTTTATTCAAGGTTATTGTATTTTGGCAATCGAATTTGTTCACTATAAATAATAAATTTCAATTTTGCTGTGAATATATTCGTAACGTAGTTTGTTAAATTGAATTACTTACATATTGAAAATAATATTGTTTTAATTAAAGTTTCTAGTACAAGCCAATGTTATGTTAAATTTAGTGTTTAGTTATTTTGATATGTATAACATTCCAATGCATTTAAATAGGTAAAACATAAATTGTTTTTAATTGTAAATCATGATTATGATTTATTTACATACTTATTAACAATTAATAATATTTACCTCATCATCAAATGTGTGTTTTTTACTGACAGGAAAGGATACGTTTCGATTGTCTGAGCGGTTAGAGCTCAGTTCAGCCTTTCCTTGATCACGTCATAAATCAGCTTTATGAATTAAATTTAACTAGGTGATTCGGCATATTGTCAGAAGCAAAGCTTCGCATATTACTACAGAGGTCTTTAAATGGCGATGACTGTCGAAATGTCTGGTGGGGCATAAAAACATTTGTCATATGAGAAGCGCAGGATATGGGCAGCCGCAGACCCCACAGTCTGTAAGGAGACCCTTTACCCTTTCTCACTCCCAGTTTGTATTCATGAAATTACCATGGAAAATGCTGCATCATCCTCAGCAACGTCGACGTCTAACTGCCTCGCTCGTTAATGTCCTCGTTGTTGTCCTTCCTGTGTCGCTGCCAGTTGCCAGTTGCCTGTTGCCTGATGCCTTTGCAGACTCGCAGTCTGTGCATGTGACTAATGTGAACACCTGAAACGTCACAGGATGCGCACAGGTGCGCTTCGCCTAGACCTACTAGTCCCAATAACAGCGGGGCAAAGGACAACGGACTGTCGGGTCCTGGCAACATTAACGCCGCCCTGCCAGGCTGTCTGCAATTGCCTCGGGACCAAACTGATCGATATATGGCGATTAATCAGACGACTTTGTCGCTGGGCCTCATGCAGTGCCAAAGGTGTGAAAGATTTTACGATTCTCTCTATGCAGTTTCTACAGAAATTGCACCCAGGGGAGTTGGAACCCGGAATGCAGTCTGCGACATTGCAGTTGCTCCGATCGCATCGTGTTGTGTGTCCGTGTCCTGGAACCGTGCCTATGTGTCTGCTCAGCTGGTGTGGGAAACTGCCTCAGGTTCTGCATGCTGAGAATCTCAAAATGTCCATGCGAAAATAAGTTCTTATACAATTTTTTAGTTCACATCGAAAATCGAAATGCGGCTTGGGAAAAAAATTAAGGACAAAGGTGATAGAAATAAATTCTATATAGATTTGGTTAAAATTCCGATGTAAATGCAACTTAGACAGCATTTGAATGAAACTCACAAATCAAAGATTAATTGAAACATTGATTGACTACATATAATATTCTTAGAGAGAGAGTTACTATTATTGATAGTTAGTAGTTTTATACCTTATGTCTTAAATTCAAGTGTTGTAGCTATACAATTTTCTTAAGAAGTGTGTTTGGAAGTTTAATTATAAGATTTTAGATGTATTTCGAAAATCCAATATGTATTTCGTTATAATACATAAACTAAAAGTACATAACTTGAAAAAAATATTATAATTTCCCAATAAGTATATTTAAAAGTTAAAATAAATTATAAGTTCATGGAAATATATTCTTTCTGGAAATGATAGACTACTTATAACAAAATCGGAACTAGGTGTCGAATTCCTTTGTCCTCTTCTCTTCTTATTGGTGCTTTATATTATAGGTATACCATTTTTGTTTATTTTGTAGACGATCTCATACCAGCAATAAATATTAAATTTGAAATTAATAATTGAAATTAATGACTTAATCAATATAATCTTCAGCTAACCACACTTTATTCTCAATAATAAACAATATTATTGTATTAAATTAATCAATATAATCTTCAGTTGAGCGGACTTTAATCTCAATATTCTTGACCATAGATGAGTGTAATAATTTCCAAGGGACGAAGGGAAAAGGGGTGGTCTGAGGCATTAGTCAGGGTTGTTGTTGATTTAAACCATTGGACAGTTGACATTGCGAATGGCCAGTGGCGACTGCCGAGCGTCGAACATTGGCAAGTGACAGATGCTGTCAGCCACAATACACACACAAACAAACAAACACACACACACACACATACTCATACATAAACACATACACAAACATACATAGACAAGCAACGAGGCTATTAATATAAATTGCAGCAAAGCAAAGCGGGGGAAGAGCGAATTTTGTTAGTGGCTTTGGCAATTGCAGCAATGCAGTGGTTGAAGAGGGGGAGAGGGAGTGGGGAGAGGAGCGTAGCGGAGTGGTGAAGAGGGGATGGAGGGTGAAATCGTGTTGGTGGATGTGGCACATGCATTTTGCACACACGAGCCTGGCGGACGCTCATTAATTATGAAGGCATTAATATTGGACCAAAACACACACACCCGTCTATGTACACACACATTCATATACATATATGCATATATGTATGTACATATAGGCATAAATTGTGAGCAAACATAATTTATAACAACACACACATATTTGTTGTTGTTTTTGATGTCGATGTGTTGTTGCTGTTGTTGATGTTGATGTTGTTCTTGTTGTTGTGGCTGCTGTTGTCGTTTTGTTTATTTTAACGCTCAAAACTAGCCTGAAAAAAAAATGTGTAAATATTTATAAATAAATGTTTGAGTTTATGCCAAAGTATGTATATTTCTGTGTGTGTATGTGTGCGTGTATATTTGCTGGGGTCAGCGCACTTATGGAGGACCCCAAAAACCGCCGACGCCATTTTGTTTGCTGCCATCCGCCATTTTGTCAAGCAAAAATCAGATGCAAATTTAATAAATGTTTTCAACAGTCAATCCTTAAAGAGAAGAAGCATTTTTATAATAACTAATATAGAATTGTATTATTAAATTATTCAAATTATTGTTTATCTATTATTTAATTTAAACATGGTGAATGTTGTTCATAAAAACATCAAATTAATAAAAAAATGCTTTCAATAGTCAAACCTTAAAGAGAAGCACCATTTTATTTTAAATTGAATTATTAAATAATACGATATGATAAGAACTATAATTATTATTTGTCTATAAGTATATACACTAGTATTAATATTTTTAAATAGCACTTATTAACATTCATTAAGTTTTAACACGGCTTTTATTAACGAAGCTCATTAAATTTACGCTTGATTGACAATATTACATTAAACTCCCTTTATTTTTATTAAATAATATAATTTAAGCAGAAATTGCAGCTGCCATGTTGTGGAAACTCATTTGATAAGCCACTCTCAGGAGTACTCGTAGAGTTCAATAGAATGAAGCCGTAGGAATATTGTCAATTCCCTTATTTCGTCATTTAATTAAAAAATATGAAATAGAAAATATGAAAAGGTAGTCTTATAATTGCGAGTATCAGGCTCAACTCTAGGTCGACTGTCCGCCTTGACAATTATCTTCACACATCCGTCAGCAGGCGGCATTTGAAGAGGTTTAAGCTGCATCCACTCATCCTTCTATTCGTGGTCCTCATTCACGTTCTCATTCTCAATCTCATTCTCGTCCAGCGGTGACCTTCTTTGTGTCAACGGAGCTCCTTAATCATGAATGATAACTCGCGCTCAATCATTGCGATGAAAGGAAATGAAAGCGGCCGTACAATAATCGAATAAGCCGCGCATTCATTGGGAGCAAGTGAAAGAAACATAAATCCGCACATGTTGTCGAAAAGGAGTTGAAGATGACATCCTCAATGACACAACGCAGATATACTACACAAAGATACAAAGACGTTGCATCTCTCTCATCCAGATACAATTGATTGATGCACGCAGTTGCAAAAGAAATCTTGCCATTGCATTAAAAATGGTAGAATTGCGAAATGAAAACGCCACGACAGCATCTTTGAAACTTCATTGGAAATAGGGTGGGAGCAACTGCTATTCAAACTCAATCACGGCTTAGGCTCGGCTCGGCGCGGCTCGGCTCGATTCGAATAGATAGACGGGGTATTAAATTGAACACAATAATCGGCTAAGCAGCTAACAGACTTGGCAATTTTAACGCCCTTCTGCCTGGCCTTTTGCCCTTTCCTGATCCGCTTAGTAAGTCGCGCGCGCAGAGTTCAAACTCGTTACAAGATGATTATTATTGCCATGTACGAGTACGAGTACTTGCACTTTTAACCCAACCAGGAAAATCAAATTAAAATATAAAATTTTAATGACCATCACTGGCACTGGACTCTGACTCGCAGTTTCGCAGTTTCCCAACCTCCAGCCATTGGCCTCTATTCAGAGGCCCGTCCTGGCCTGGTCTTTTGTTCTAGGCCAACATTTCACCAATATTCGCTTGGTTCGGTTGGTTGGTTCAATCAGCGATATGACATAATGCGTTTTACGTCACGTTACATTTAAGATATATACATATATATATCTGTCTCTTTCAGTTACCTCACTCTCCATATCTCTCTTCGTCTCTCTCTCTCTCTCTGGGTTTGCATTTTACGTAATTCATTAAAAAAGTTAATTTTTGCCATCCGCTGCATTGGCGCTCGCTCATCCGTTGGCTGATTGTGTGCTGATTATGGCCAGCAAAGGATGTGGCGCCTTATTGGTTGACCGGTTGGTTCAGAGCCAGGTTCGTTCAGATGTTCAGATAGTTGATAACGATTATGACAGTTCGAGGCCACGGCACTCTCGGGTAATATAAATTTTAACTGCATGCTTTTAAAAATGTTTAAACCAGCTTTTCATTTGTAAATAACACTTGAGTGGTCGACAGTCGAATACCCTTTTCATTTCATTCATCAAATAATTCTGTTAAACTTGTACAAATATTCTTTTATTTTTATACGTCATCGATTTACTTAATAAAACTCTTTAATAACCATTAAATATACTTTAAAAGCCAATTGATTATACATCAATCAGTTTCGATTATTCCTTTAATGTACTCTTCTAACATTTTGCCTTTGCATTTTAGCCTTCCAATTTCATCATTTGTCTTAGCTTACCGCCCTCCTTCCCTTCGCATGCCTCAATAAATACTTTTACACACCTTTTTTTTCATTGGGGTACCATAAAAATATTTTAATTAAATTTCATATCTATGGCCACGAAGATATCCTTTTTACGCACGCCACACACTAACATTAACACTGACACTGGAAGAATGCCCCTCAGGTCTGTCCAACCGGAACACTGACACAAAGCGCACTCCATTAATCATTCAAATTACCCATACATCATCATTACGCACAGTCCCTGCCAGGCACCGTACTGTCTGCAGAGTTCACAAAAAAATAAAATAATATAAAACCAGAAAAACTGAATAAAATCTCAGCTACAAAACAAAGAGAAATATTTCTGAAATTATTCAATGAGGGCGGTCTCAATTAGTTTTAGGCGTTCCATGGACGCAGCCTCTTTCAACGCACTTGGCCAACAGAACAGGTAGGGGAAAATTTGTCCGGTTACCTGTTTTATGGCCGGTCAAGTGGAAGATCTTAGACAGTGTGACGGCTGTAAAATTTTCCACGAATCGCACTAAGCCTCAACCTCAACCTCAGACTAAATGGCGAAGAGACTAACAGACCGAGAGACTAGTTGAGGCTGTATATTTACCATTCAGACCAGACATTTGGGCAACATTTAATCTTACACTAAGTACCAGCTGATTCTGCGGCTTTAACCAAAGCTGTCAGTTACTTTTGAGTCTTAAGCATATATTACTAAAGATTCAGACCTAAGGGTCTAGCATAGTTGTGTCTATAGATCAATAGATACTATTGGAGTTAGAAATAATGGAAGGAAACTCTAAAAAACAAAGAAGTAAGTTTTTAGCAAATCTTAGATAGATGATGCTTTCAATTTTGTTAAATAAAATGCAATTATTGATTTTCCGACCCTTTAAAAATAGTTTTACTGCATCTCGACCTATCTTATAAATTTAAAGAATTTAATTACTTCTTCACTTCACTAACGAATGAATTTATTTCAATATCGTTATACAACTAACATCTTATTAACTTCCTAGAGAACTATCCTATACTATCCTAAAGAGAACTATCCTATACAACTATCATCTTATTAACTTCTTAAATGGAATAATCACATTACGAGCAATTTCACATGTATGATTAACTCGAGAGACTAAAAATCTTTTAATGATGTAATATAGAAATTGCAGTTCCGAGAGACAGTTGCATTCGGTTTTCCCCTTAAGGTTTCGCTCATAAATTAGTAAGCCAAGTGAACTGTCTCCGATGTCAGTTCGGAACTCTCACAGTTATGCAAATTAGTTGGCAGCTAATAAGGGCCAAGACTTGCCACACCTCGGTTGCCATGTCACCTATCTTCTGACGCCTTGAAGTTCGGTTCGAGTCGGTAGGACTGAAGGGCTGAATGGCCCATTATCACATTTAGATGCGGAAATGCAACTCAAGTGCTTTGGATCGTTGTAATTTCATATGGATATGGTCGTGTGCATTTCTCCCTTTGCGGTTGTCTTGTCTCCCTTTCTTTCTCTTACTTATTCTTCCTCTCTATAATTCTCTCTTCTCTGTCTGTCGGTCTTTTGATGACTAAAGAGCGTTAACTAACCGCAGCGAATGATCAAATATCGAAAATCAATTCCGTAACCATTGTCAAGCATAATTAAAATCCACAATCAGGGCGAGGGGTGGTCCAGGCATAGAGAGACAAGGATACAGGAAGACAGGGGGACGCCTGCTGAGGTGGTGTCGCATTAAAAGGATGTCACCGCATTCGACTTGCGGTTGAGTCAACTGAATTCTCTCACGAGTGCCACTCCACTGTGATAAGGATATACATACATATAAGTAGAGTGCGTACAAATTGGAAACACATTTCGAATATGTCGTGAACTAAAACAAAAATCTCGCCTTAGGCCTGCTTCGAATTGAAAAAGGGGCGTCCTATTGCCAACTGTTTCGGGGTGTCGACCGCAGCTTCCGAAACCTATTTTGGGTTAGTTTTGAGTTACAATTGCAACTTCAGTTTCAATGTCAACTGTAAAAATTTCTCAAGCGTAACAAGAAATAAGTTACATGACTTTCAACGGAAGCCCTCGTTCTCTGAGGTCTGATGTCTGATGTCTGATGCCTGTTAGGGTCTTTTTTGGTTTTGGTGGTTCGGTTCGGTTTGGTTTGGGTTTCGTTTTTCTGGCCTGACTGGGGTTTCTCTGACTTCTGGTCTAGTTCTTGGCAACTTGATTTTAATTATTGCATTAATACTGCGCCGACAAATTTGTGGTAATTTAATATTTGAGCAAACAACCAGTTTATTTTAGTTTTCGACCCAGTCTCAATCTAAATCTCAATCCTGTCCAGTTGCAGTCCGGTTTTGCCTTTAGCCCTAAACTTTCTAACTCGATTATGAGTCCAGCCCAGACGTGCTGAAGTCAATGTGCAATTGGTTTGCATTTTTCTCTTTACCCTTTTGTTTCATAATTCATAATTAGAGTGTTGAGTTATGGCTTATTGGGGTAAAAACTTGTTATCTCTAGGTATGTGCATGTTGGGATAGTATTTTTTCTCTTAACTGGACCTCCCGTGGGCTACCAAAGGGCTGTAAAGTTCATGAAATTACTTGAAACTACAAAGAAAGTGAATAATGAGGTTAGCCAAAAAGTTGTAACTGCCTGAGAGCAAAACACTTCAGTGGACAATCATAGATCTATTATTCTTTTTATGTAAAATTTGACTTATAAATGGCTTAGTTATTGGGTTAAGGGTAATTCGAGTAAAAATGGGTTGCTTACATGTATGTATACTCAGGTAATGTAAGGAGAACTTCTTTGAAATTATAGACAATCGAATGAACGTGGAAATTTATACTCTAATACAAAATACATACTGGTAAAACTGTATCTATTATTTAAAACATTTGTGTTTACTTGTTATCTTAAATAAAGAACTGCTTTCTGAGGTCGGGTAAATTTTTAAAAATGTTTGTAATCTCTATCATACTTTTGAATACTATAATATACCGATACAAAATTAAAAAAAAAACCTATTAAAATACAATATGGCTTATTACAATGATTCTTTGTTTCTTATTTTCATCTTTTCACTCCACGGAAAACATAATTACATTTGGCCTTTCTTTTTATATGTTTGCTTAACAATTTTCCCCAACGATTTGCCAAAATACCCGTAAAACTGTATACGTTATTCATTACGAATTCAAATTGTATCTTTTACGTTAATTGGCTTGCTTGTTTGTTGTTGCCACAGTCAGTTGCCGTTACCCTTGTGAGTATTTGAGTATCTTTTTGCCTCAGGTGTCAGGCATTACTCTACTACAGCTCTGCAGTTTCTTTCGGGCTCATTTTGCCAGCCCGAAAACCTTCTTTGGCTACGTTTTTGTCAATATTTTCATTGGAAAAGCAAACAAACATGTTTAAAATAACAAATTAGCATAGACGAACGACACTAAAACAACAACCAATGACGATAAGAGACGGTAGCTACAGCCCTTGGGCTGTTTTTTAGAGGGTAGCAGCTGTTACCAGTTGAGTTTGCTCTACCAATTTGGTTAACTCACTCGACTTGGAATGGAATGGTTGCCTCAAAGTTACATCAATCACCATCACGACTCATCGAGTCAGCCATCGACTCATCGACACCATCAACCTCCATCGACTCCATCGAGTTGGAGGCAACCCAAAATGGCGCATTGGTGTTAATGATGCCGACTTTGAAATTTTGCCGACGCGCCCACTGCTGCAAAATACAAATAAATGAAGCAAGTGTCGCCTTCTCTTATTATTCGGTTTTTTTTCACTCTCTCAAGTTTTCGTCATCATCAGCGGCCACATTCGTCATTTGGCAAACAACTGAAAGCGACACTCGTCCCCGAGAAGGGGGACGTGGAAGAAGGACAGACAACGTGCTGACAGATACTTTTTTTGAATGATGTGCGAACAAGTTGTAATTATTTCGCATTAACCAGAGAACCTTGTCGATGATATGCTGATGATGCTAAAGCATTTGCTATTGGTGGAGGCAGCTCTTTTAAGCCGACTCTTTCCTCTTCCCCTTTCGGCAGTTTGTCAACATTGTAAGAATGTCCAGAATTGTGTTGTATCCGTCCACAGCTGCAACTTAACAGCTCAGATTGAGATTGAACCTTCAAACTGACTCTGACTAATGTCTGTGCAGATATTCATTTCTTTATGAAGTACAAGCATATGAGAAATATGACAAGTTGAGAGAGGTTTTAAAACTTCTGCATTGAGATAAGTATTTAACATGTAAAGGGAGAAAAAGAATAAGAAATTCTGCTTTCAAATCTTATATCTTATATATTGAGAAAAGAAAAACTGCACTTGTCTAATGTATAATGGAAGAAAAGAGAAAATAGATGTATATATACAAGGCTAAGATTTATTTATAATTCTTATTCCATTCACTTAAACTTACAAATTGGAATCGGATTGCTCAGATTGTGGTGCGAGGGACTGAAGTCCAAGTCCAACTAACATCTGGTCTAACTGAGTGTTCAGCATTCCGCCACCCTCAGCGATAAGGAAAAAGCCCAAGTATTTTTATCGAAACAAAAATCAAATGAGTGACACATTTTGTTGCATTTCATTAAGCGAATGCCACGGATTGTTGCCGCATGTTGGCAACTAAACTTTCCCACGTTTACCTACGCCTACCTACAAGATACCACGCAAAGTCGTTACGTAGTCCTCCAGCCCAGAGTCTAGCTGCAACACTTCCGCATTTTGTCACCGGAAAGGTAAATCACAAATTTATTCATTTTACTGACCGCGCAACAAGCGGAAATTTAAGTTTTTCCTTTTTTTTTTTTGGGGTGAAAAATGATAGAAAATAGCGCAGCTTTCGCTTTATGATGTTGATGATGATGGCCAAGTTTTCCACCCCTATGGTAATTTCACTGTTAATGGTAGTGGTGGTGGTGTTTGCCGTGTGGTGCCAAGTGCGTGGAGTCTAAGCAACCACCGCGAATCGCGGCCGTTTAATTGCATTCGATATGCGCTTTTGGGAAATTTCCCACGATTTTCGTGCAAGATTTTTCCAAAGGTAACTGGCTGCACTCCAGATGCTAGACGATAAGCCTCTGGCTCTCTCACTCTCACTCACACTTTTATAATCATAGTCATAGGTGTTCTCATCCTCGTCATAATCAACATTATGCCCGCTGATTGTTTTCGCGACTGACCGCGAGCCTTGAAGGAGACATAGGTAGAGTCAGACGTAGAGGTAGAGGCAGAGGATGATGTAAAGGGGTTGGGGTTTGATCGAAGAAACTCCCTAAATAGCTATACAAAGACACACACGCAGAGATACACTTGGACAACCTTAGCGTAGTCTGAGATTTGTGTGACTCATAACGAGTTTTCTGTATTGTTCTAAATGTATTTTCGTTATTCGCCTCGCTTGGACTTTAAGTGGATCGGTATGAGGATCGGAATCGGGATCGGGAATCGCGCAGGCGCTGCTAATGCCATCAACTCATTGTTCAGAACCTCGCGAACGCCTTGGCATCTCCTTTGTTTTGAGCAGCTGCCGCTTTGTTTGCCTTGGACAACGGCTAGCGCCCATGGCCAAGCCTATTAATCCTGTTCCTGTTCCCATTTTAATAGAAATCATACCAGCAGAATCAGAAGCAGTTGAGGATTCAGTTACGCCAGCTTAAAGTGTTGCCCAATTGAGGCAAAAGATACTTTATGTAAATTTCATAAGTACTCTAGTTACTTTTCTTTAATCCAGTTTAAACCGATCCCCGAGTGTCCTATCATATGTGCAAGGATTGTATAAGAAGTTACTTGAAAGAAGGTTTAATTAAAGATTGTGAATTTTAAATATGAGATAAAGACTTTTGCAAACTAGCCAATCTTATAATAATATATTATCAGTGCAAGGCACAGATTAATTAAAATATAGTACTGTCAAAAGAATATTCGAAATAATTTTAGTTTCTCAATACGTAAACATCTGCAGATTTTAAGAATTACAGTAGAACAATTTCATTAAAATCTTTTTCCCCATTTCAATGTTAAGTTTAGCATCTCGTTAGTTTATAAAAAATTGTATACTATCAGTTTTAAAATGAATTTATTTAAAATATTTAAATTTCTCTGATTGTATTTTCTTAAAATATTTATTATTTGCCCTAAAACGTTTCTGAATGAAAAGCTGCATAAAGTTAACAAGTATGAACAGTAAACTTAAATGTCTAAAAATAAATATCCCGGAAACCTTTTTTTTTAACTATTTATACAGCTTAAATAGACAAAAGTTGTTCCATCTGTTCCCACTTGTAACAGATGTGCAAATTTTTAACCTGTTGTTGCCTTTAAACTTTTGCAAGTATTAATTTATTTCATTTGACAGTTCATTTTATTTTCAAGAGCCTGGACTTGTACTTTAATCAAAAGTACTTATACATATATATGTACATAAAGGCATAAATAAAAAAATATGATAATCTTCAGTTTGATTGACAGCTTTCTCCAGTAGCTTAATATGTTCCGCTTTATCATTGTAAGCCATTCTCATTGACTTGTTTAAATTGAGTCACTCCGAGTTTAAACAAAGGCCCAGACAATCCCCCATCTACAACAATAATTTATATTTATAACACTTGAATTTGCATTGTGTGAGACTAGCACATGCCTGGCAAAACGTGAAACACGCGCTTGAATTGTCATAATAAATATGTTGAATAAATATGAGAGAAACAATACAGTTCAGAATGGAGATTGAATAATAATATTATAACATATGTTTCATATTGAGGATGTTTCATACCGGAGACGTTTATATTTTTATGCCAGCCCCAAATCCTTTTGTCAACATCACGAAGAACACATATATCCTGGCGAGCTCCTTCATCACGATAGCCATCATTCAATGGTATGCTGTACAGGCCTATTTTGAGAATGATCTCTTCAGATGGAGCACTCCAATGATGATGATCGCCTTTGCAATGGTCACAATATTCTACAACTGGCCATCCTTGCGTCATGGATTTCCCTACAATTTATTTTTTGTGGTCGTCGCAATGGAAATGATGATTCTAGGAGCGGGTTTAATGTCTGCCGATCTGGAGTTGGAGGTGTTGCTTTCAGTGACAGCTGCAAGTGCTTATTATGTGATAGTTTTGATTATTATTGGCATCATTCTGCAGGAAAATATGGATGCAAATCCCTATTGCTTTCTAACTTCATTCTTTCTCTGTATGATGACAACTGCGATTCTGCTTTATATGCACTTGGCACTGGATACAGCTCTAGTTCTTAAATTGGGATATTTGATCGTATTTTATATCATTTCAGCTATGATCATTTATCATTCGATGGTCGTCAAAAGTGGACAATTGCATCTGTATGACGATGACTTCGTACTGATGGGAATGCTCTTCTGCGTGGACTTCATTTGCCTCTTTCTGCTGGCTGCCATGTACTTCCAAGACGATGTCCAAGGATCTGATAAGTTTTCTCTATGAGACTATGTATATCTAAAAGGAAATATTAAAATAAAGCTAAAAAAGCCAATTCTTTGATTATATTCTATTTTTTGGTGGAACATCTTTCGAATTAACTTATATTTTCATGTTTGTCCAACTCGATTTCTTTGTTTCCAGCTCTAGAACTTTAAGAGCTCAGGTAATTTCCAAAAATATATCATTGAGAAATGTTTCAGAAAAGTCTATTAAATTGTAAAAATGGATTCAGTACCAGATGTCAGATACAAACGATTTGGCTCTCATAAAATCCGCCATCGTCATCAAGAAGACATATACGCTGACCTGCATCTTCTTATTGACAGCCATCTTTCAATGGTACTTTGTGGTGGCTTACATACGGACGGATTTATCTGAATATAGTACCTCGATCATGATGGTTGGGTTTCTTATGGTTACCATCTTCCATTCGGCTCCCTCTCTACGGCATGTATATCCCTATAACTATTTCTTTATGCTAATCACAGCGGAGTTGTTAATTCTGGGTGCCGGAACATTGACTATGAAATCAAATTTAAGATTGTTAATATCTTTAACACTGGGTACGCTTTTTGTGTTCACGTGCCTGATGATAATGGGGGCAATTTTGCAGAGGAGTATCGAGGTTAATCCCTTCTGCGTACTTACCACTTTTTTCTTCAGCTTTTTGTCGGTTTCAATGCTAATCTATTTGCATATTACCCTGGAAACACCTATGGCTCTAATGGTCAGTAACTTTATCATTATATATGCGATATTGGGTGTGGTTATCTTTCACTCAATGGTGGTCCACAGTGGACAATCACGACTCTATCACGATGATTATTTACTATTGGGACTGCTGCTCTTTGTGGACTTCATATGCCTTTTTGTCGTGGGCTTGATGTACATTAGTGGAACCTTTAAGAAATCAAAATACACATGTAATGGACATGAACGAGGAACTACAGCCAAAATTGATTCCGTAATATTTAATGAAAACCAAATAAATAAGTAACAATTAAATTGATCAATTTTTTAACAAATCTTTTCTACAATCTCAATACAGTCAATGTCAATAGTCAATGTGGATAGGTCGATTGTTTATTTATCAATTCCGTAATATACAATTCAATATAATCCAATCCATAATCCAGATAAGAAAACATAAATGTGACAAACAAATCTATACAGTTTTAATATAATCCAATTCACAGGTCTACTAAAGTAGAGTTGAAGTGGTCTTAGGGATAACAAGATATATCTATTAATTGTTGTGTGATTCCCTAACATTCAATGAGAAAAAAGCAAAAATGCAACTAATTAATTTATACATTTTTATTTAAATACAATCCGCAATCCAGTTAACAAAATATAAATGTAAAAAACAAACTGATGCATTTTTGAAATAAGTAGTCCAATCCTCAAATTTAACACTAAGTCAAAGTGGTATTTGGCATAAGAAGATAAGTATACATAATATCTATCTTTGTATTATCAAATTTTTTCAAATCTATTTACTTTATAAAAAGCATTACAATCCATTTGATGGGCCTCTTTTACAGATAATGCAAGGATACGCTCATGCAGAATCATATGACCGATGAATAGCAATACACTGAGAAATAGATACTCATCCTTCGGCACATAGAACTGTCGATCATGTATAATCGTAGCCGTATACATTATCATACTTACAGCAACAAAGGCAAAATAATTGCGTACAGTTGTATACACGGAGGAGGAATCAAAAAAGTAGGCGTTGAGAAAGAAGACCAATAACATGATATTGCCCAAAGCAACCAGGACACTGAGCATTAAATCTCCAGGTACTATACGCATTGGAAAATATGCACCGTAGATGATGGATGCAATCACCAGGGTGATCACAATAAGACACGCATAGATATTGACCATGATTCCTCTGGTATTCTGCTGTTCGACGGCAATGTACAGTGTGGAGCTCTCAACAATGATCGCAATGAGGAACATATTGCAGGGAAACTTGCGTCCAAGTGCAGTGCAGGATAGAACAGAGATTCCAAAGAATGTGCCCACTAGCCAATATCCATACCGTACCGGTTTCATTCGATGCTTGCCCCAGTCCGATAAGTAGCCAATTAGAATCCATTGAAGAAGCGCTATGATAGCAAAGATCACACTCAATGCATAGATGCGGACTCCATGTTTTATAGTCAGGTCGGGACCAATGCCATAGACTTCTGGTTCTTGATTCATTCTTAAATATTCCAGTAACTATATTAATTTGACAGTTAAATTCAAGGCTCAGCTGAGGGGGAGATTTAGCAAATTCTAAAACTTAACTAAGGTAAACAAATAAATTGACAGAAAGTATATGTCAAGCCAATAGGAATATAAAATTAGAAACGACTTGCCAAATATAAAATATATGACTCGTATTAATTTCTAATAAAGTTTGATGTAGTTAAATCTAATGGTATTTTAAACAATTTAATACTATTTATAAGCGTCATAATACGCAGGTGCTTTTTTATTACATATCTTCGTCGAAGCAGATCCGGAAATAAATGTATTCGACATTAAAAAATAGTTTGTTTTTAAAATTAACTTTTTCTTATAATTTTGGGAAACAATAAATTCAAACTTTTAATCTAGAATTAAAACAAAATATAAATAAGAACTGTAACTCCTAAATAAAATTTATTTCTAGTATTTAAAAATCAAACTTTATTATTAAATTTGTTTGAGAATTTTTGGGTTTTACATGTTTTCTTTGTGGTAAAAGTAGAAATAGCCAAGGGTATAGAATACTGTTGTAAAGTGAATGTACATGGAAAGGACGCAATGCAGCATATCGAATATAGGCACAATGTCCAGACGACCATGAATATACCGGGAATGGAAGGGCATCATGATGATAACAAAACAGAACAGGACTATTCCAAGCGCCAGACCAATGAAGCGATTCCTCAAGAAGCAGATCAGTATGCATAACACAAGCAGAGTTATTACAAAAATAGAAGACATACACGCCGTACAAAGGATTCCGGGGAGTAGTTTTTGTGGACACAAAGCGCCCATGGCATAAAACATACCAACTATTGCAATAGAGAGAGCCAGACCCGTTAGCACGATTAGAACGGGAAATAAATCCATTATACATGCTCCTGCAAATGCTATTAACACTACTATAATGACCGTCATCATCCAATTGAAAGGAAACCAGTAGCGAATTTGTGGAATGCAATTCACAGTCATCAGCAGCAGGAATGCCAATATAATCCACACAAAGTACGGCACAGGTACTGCTGGGTAAAATGCAAACTTAGTACCAGATATCACCAGCCAGGTTATCGATGTGGCCAAGATGAATATCGCTCCAGATATATAGACACTAAGCACAAATATTTGTAATTTGGCTTCATCGATTAAAACTCCGGCGGGCTCATGTTCCGGTTCCGGTCTTTGCTCGGGTCTCAATACCATAAACCATATCTGTCGTTGCTGATGCTGCGGATTTCGTTGGTATTGTTGGTGCTGAAGCATTTGCTCCTAATTAAACTGCCGAATTTTTAGCAATGGTATTTAAGTGTATTTAAGTTGTAGCAAATGACATTTAAAGGCAAGACAACATTGACAAGTCGATACTATTTATCTACTACGGCTTCGTAATTCTGTATCTTGGTCTTCGAATCTTTATAACTCCGAATGTTCGGCATCTAAAATATCTGATTTATCAAATTTTTTGAGCCTGTGGCTCCAGATGCAGCTGAGACACTAGCATTAGTGCGTGGTACTCAAATTTTCCAGTGATTATATAGTTTCTTTTTATTTATTTATTTATTTTGCGTCAGCTTATAAGAAACCTGTTGTGGAAATTACTTAATTCAATAATAAGCTGCCAAAGTAGTGTTAATAAAAATTTGTGTTGGCAACAAGGGAACAGAATATACAAAAGTGATGAAATTAAAAAATAAAAAATGTTCTTGATCAGCATCAACTGTCGTACCGATCTGGATCTTGCTTGTTAGAAAAATGTTCTTAAAAGTTTAAGGAGGTCATAAAGTTTGTCGAACGCTGAAATGATTTGTGAAAATACTAAAGGGATTGCTTTATAATTGCTCTTGCAATTCCTTGCAATCCAATTACCAATGGCAGAGGAAAGCGTGACAAAACTAAATTTATCTTCCGAGGATATTGAAAAACCTTAATACCAAGTTTGGTGTCGCTAGCTCACATTTCATCACGATCGCACTATAAACTCGAAAGTAGTTCAAGCAACAACAACAAGAAAAATAGATCCCTTTCGAAAGAACTGCAACAAATGAATATAACTCGTAAATACAATTTATTTTTGGTTATTAAAAGTACAATAAATTTAAATTCTTTATGTAATTACTATTACGACCTTTTTTTGTGGTATATATAGAAAAGGCCAAGAGCATAGAACGTCATTGTAAAATGAATGAAGATGGATGAGAGCAATGCAGCATGTCAAGCAGAGGCACAATTTCGAAACGACCATGAATATACTGGGCATGGAATGGCAACATCAGGATAATAAAACAGAACAGTATTATGCCAAATACCAGGCTTATGACAGGATTATCCAAGACGAAGTTCAATATAAAGAGTGTAAACAGAGTTAATACGAAAACACAAGACGTACACGCTGTGCAAAGGATTCCAGGGAGCAGTTGTTGAGGACACAGAGCGCCAAGTGCATAAAATACTCCAACTATCGCAAAGGAGAGGGCAAGGCCTGCTAGTACAATTAGAACGGGATACAAATCCATTACACATGCTCCTGCTAAGGTTATTAAAATCACTATAAGGATCGTCGTGACCCAATTGACGGGAAAGCACTGGCGAGCTTGTGGAATACAATTCGTGATCATCAGCAAAGCGATTGCCAATATAACCCACACGAATGCCGGCACGGGTATAGCTGGATAAAAAGCAAATTTGGTACCAGAAACCACCAGCCAGATTATCGATGTGGCCAATATGAATATCGCCCCATACAGATAAACACTTCGTACAAATAATCGCAACGTTTCTTCATCGACAATAACTACGACGGGTGCTTGTTGTTCCGGTTCCGGTCTTTGCTCGGGTATTCGTGTCATAAACACTACCCTTTGTGGTGGCTGTTGTTGTTGTCGTTGCTGTTGTTGCCGCTGCTGCTGCTGCTGTGGTTGTTGCTGGTATTGCCGGTATTGTTCTGAGGAGATTGCATTTTTCTCTAATTAATCTAACGAGTTATTTGGAATTTACTTAAATTTTAATTTGATTTTGTGAGATTTCTTTGTCAAATCGAAATATCGTTGTAACACAAAAGCGTTACAACTCAAAATTTTAAGCTACCAGAAAAAACAAAGTAGTAACTTACTTATCTATGTAGAAAAAAAATGAGAAAGCATAATTTGTTTCAGAATATCGACAATTGCGATCTCATAACATTTGGTCATTTTGGTTTGAAAAATCTAAGAAAGATAACGCAAGCTATCTTTGCCGCAAAAATGCGGCAGGGTCCTGCATTCAAATTTGACATATGACAGATATATGATATGTAGTCAGATTTTATACAAATTTGTATAAAATGATACCAATTCACAATCTGCGAGTTTGGTTTAGATATTTTAAGGGACAAAAAAGTTGTTCATACTAAAATAGGATTTTTAACCGACCGTTTCTATGGAAAATAAGTATATGATATATTTATCCGATATACATACCTACGGACCTTTATCAAGTGTCATCACGATAGCTTCAAAACGAGAGGCCAGCTTGCATGGAAACAGGCAGACAGACAGATATACGGAAAGACGGACATGGCTAAATCTACTCAGCTCGTCATCCTGATCAACAATATATGGTATATGCTGTATGAGGTCTGCCACGCCTCCTTCTCTGCAAGGATATAAAATAATTAATAATTAAGAGATTAAGAGCTTAAAGTCTGCACTTTAAGAGTGGAAAATAAGTAAGTTGAATACTCGAAGTTATTAAGTAGTTAAATTAGGAGTAATAATTAAATAAGTGTTGTGGAATTTGCCATAAAATAAATAATTGTTACGAACATCTGAACTTGTGACCTACATTAAACAAAAGCACATTCGTTGAAGCCAAAATACACTCAACTTCTTTGACAAACTTGCTACCAATAAGGCACCCCTTTCTATGTACATTGATACAGGGTATTAAAAGGCCTATCGAGTACTATCCTTATCATCGTATCTGTTGGCCAAATGTTTCGGTTGTAACCCATTGTGTAGTCCTGCCCTCGTTTGCCACGTCATCATAACGAGCAAGAAAATGCACTCAAGCATACAGAAATCAACAACAACAAACGGTGGAATAGGGAAATGCTAAGTAGCAGCGATCAAAGCTAACAAAACAGCCACAAAAGGATGCAGCGATAATAGGGACAAGGACTTCCTCCCTTCGCTCCGCTCCTTCGCTATGTTTGTTGTTATTTTCGTTGATCGCTTGAATGCCGCGTAAAGGATAAAAAGTATCTTTGAGATACTCCGCATCTGCGGCCTCCATCCAAAAGAATCTCGATCACTTTCATAGAAGGCATTGTCTTGAAAATGACTCAATCAGTTGGCTGCGCTTATCCTTGATCCCTCTAAACACATGCAAATGCTTTTCAATTCTAAAACAGACAGCTAGGCAAAGACTCACGTGCAGAGAGGAGCAGCTGCTATTTTCAAATAACTAAGAGTAAGTATTCGAATTTCTATGCTACCCTAAGACCATCAACTTTTGTGTTCGACTTCAGACTTTTCAATCAAATTGTTAGCTTTGCATGTTTTGATGTTGGCCTTCTTGTATAAATTGTTTAAAATGTCTTGAAACAAATTTCCTACTTGATATGCACCTATAAAAATATTTGTATTATGTAGTTATTACAATTATGTATATAGTTTACAAAATATAATAAAAAAGTTTTAAAAGTCAAAAATAGTAACCATTTCCAAATAAAATAATTAAAATATCGAAATATTATTGAATAATATTTATAATAAGTTATATGTATAGAAGTTCTAAAGCAAAAAATTTCAGACATTGATTGGTAAAAGAATATTTACAATTGGAGTAAAAGTTTAAAAATTATGTTTCGGTTTTAAATAAATAAATAAAAACTTTAAAAGGTTGTCGGTTAGATACACTTGTAAATGTAGTGTAGGTTACAAAACTTAATAAATAAAATTCGAGAGTATATGTAATTACAATTAATACAAAATGTTCAAACTTTCTTCTTAACTTTAAAATACTAAGAAGGTTAACAATTTAAAATTAATAAATTTCGAACATTTTAAAATGTAACTCTTGATAATTATACTTTTAATAATTATACATTTTTGCTTAAAACAAATAAATTTATAGTTTAGAATTCTGTCTAATTGTCTAATTTCTTTTTTTTAAATATAGTTACAGAAAAAATACATACATCTTAAATACATTTTGAAATTCGAATGCACATCCAGGTATAGTTATCATTTATCATAGAAAAAGCAAAAGCAAACGAAATAATAATTCTTAATTGCTAATAAATATTTCTGAAGGTTAATGTTTGGTTTAACAATAATCATTTATTTCTCTGTTCAGGTCAATGTACGTTGAGAATTCTTGAAACTTTGGGAAAAGTGAAAGCGCCTGGCAAAGTGCTCGACAATGACACGACATGCAAACGAATGCAGTGGAGCAGGCAGCATCGCGTGGAAGGGAGTTAGTTGCCACTGCCCAAACTGGCCACATGACACACATGCAACACACAACAAGGCTCGATGGTTAAAGAGAGGGGAAAGACGGAGTCGATTTTGCATGCCAACATGAAACGGTTTGAGCCGCAAAAAGCACAGCCCAAAAAGCTCATGGAAGCGTAACGAAAGAGGTGCACACACAGATACAGGTCCACATGTGGATATTTATGTGTGTGTGTGTGTGTGTGTGTGTGTGCTATAGATACAGATGAGCAGAGACGTCAGCCTCTGGCGTGGGTCAGTGGAGAAGGCAAGACAGAAAGAGCGATAGAGAAAGAGAGGAGAGCTTGGCAAAGGTTCTAGCAGGTTGTTGTCTGTACAATTTATAATATTCTATTAGTTCCACGACCCGAACTCGAGCTTCAGCCCCGACTGAGACTGAGCAGTAGAATGGCACTGAGGCAGCGCAGTTAGCGCAGATAATACATCCGTTTCCGGTTAAGCCCATATTTTTGTGTCATTTAGTAAGTAGGGAGCAGGGGCAACGACAGTGGGACCAGTGTAACAGACAGCTACAGATGCTTATGGCTAGACACAGAGACACAGCCACAATGCCACTGACATGCTGCAAGCGGGGGCACGGATATGCTAACGGGAATGGGCACGAGAAAGGGGAAGAGGAATGGGCATGTGGCAAGAGGCAAGAGGCAAAAGGCATGTGGCATGGGGCACGGGCCTGGCATCAAGTGATGCGACAAGTGCAGTCGACGCTGCAGCGTTGCTGGAGCGGAATCGTCAACGCTTCCGCATATTTCTCATTTCCACAATTAAACATTTGCGAGTTTAACGTTATGGAAAATGCCATCCCCCAAGGGTTGTCCAGCCCACATGGGGTTTTTAGGGAGCTGGGGCAAGCGACTGTTTCTTAGATAAATCAAAGCTGCAATTAATAATGCCCATTTCGGGTGGTCCAGGGGTAGCCAATTTGCTGCACCCTTGGACGGGAAGCACAAATGGAGCTTGGAGCTTGAAAAGCCAAGTAATTATGCCCCCACTCCTACAATGTTGCAAGTTTTAGCGGAAGCTACTCTCGGCTCTGCCATGTTGAACACTGGTCTGGCACCTTATCTCTCTGATGATGACGACATTTGCCTGCTCATCTGGTTGCATTTTTAGGGGCAGCTGTTAATGAGCTATGCACGTGGCAGTTGCAGCTGTTCCAAATGAGTTGTCCACTGTAAGCTTCCTGCTACTCAGTTTCTTTCTTTATGCGTCACATAGATACCCCAAACAAGCTGAATAAACATTCACTCACATACTCGTAAATAACCTGACACATGCCTCACATGAATCAAAATAAAACAATCAACGTATATTATTTCAGGCGAGAACAGGTGGGAATAAGCATATTTTTATGAATTCAATAAAATATCTAAGCCCCAATTTAATTAGTTGTTAATTTTAATGTCCATTATTTATGTCTATTCAGTTTATTGTCATTTAAATATCAAGTTATCAATTGATACCAATAAACATATAACAATTATCACAACGAAATATTTTAAATTTCAAAGACATTTTACTATAGTTAAGAATTAATTAGTAGTTTTATTAAAATAGTTTGCTAAACTGTAAAGCAATCAATCAAAATTTCCCAACTATCCTAATGAATTATTTTAAATTCTAGGCACATTTAGCAAAAGTTTATAATTAAATTGAAGTAATCAAACTTTACTTAATTGTAGAAGAAAATCATATCAAATAAACAGAATGATTATGATAAGATTGCAATAATACAGTTGAGTCTGATACTAAAGTAAAATTAAAGTTTTTACTTTAATAAATAAAGTACACAATTTTCAACTTACATTCGAGTATGTATATATACAAATTCAACTATTTCAAACTATATATTCATGAGCCCTTCAACATGTGAATAGCAAATATGCAAATTTATTGCCATAAACGCGTAACCAACAATTGAAAAGGCAATTCTACTCAACCCTAGAGAATGATATTCATCCACAACTACAAAAACAATAACAACAACAACAACAGCTGCATACAATTTCTACCACTAATAAAAACGTTAAAAAATAAATTAGCGAAATTCCGGAAATTGTAACAAATTAACATTGGCGCGAATGTAATTAGTAACGCCGTGTTGGGTGTTTTTGATGTTTTATTTCTACACGGAAACATGGGGAAGTAATTAACAAAAATGTTAGATTTATATGTATGGTATGACTATGTATTTAAATTCAAAATACCTGCAACTGGAATAGAATGAATAACTTTCAGTAGATTTTATTTAACCAAATCTTAATAATATATAAATAGTATTGAGGGCATTAACCAGCTGCACTTGTAGGTAATCGTACATAGAACATATGCAAGAATTTTATTTATGTACGATTTTTGTTGAATCACCGCAGATAATTTGTACTGCATATCCAACGAATTTGAATTAAAGGGGCGTGGCTGGTGCTTTTGAAGGCCTGTCAAGCAAACGTTCAATTTGGACAAGCAGGTGTTTGATGCAAAAGGTGTGTTTAGGTACTGGTGAAACTCGTTAAACTGCTGAGAATGTTATTTAATGACTCAGTGACACAAGCTTTAAATCATTGTATAAAGTTTGTATTAATTTAACATTAAGGTACTACAATTTTTTCAAAATGCAATATGAACTGATGCTAAAACTCAAGTTCAATCAGTAAGGCTTGCAAATTTATTCACTTTGTTTCAGACCTTTAAAATGAAATTTTTTAAGTTTTATTTTCAGCTGGTGTCATTGCCATTAAGCTACTCGAAATTATTAACGATTCATAGGTAAAATATTTGTTAAAAATCTATTCATTATAAATGAGAAACAACTAGGGTCAACAGAAGACGTGATCAATTATGACTTTATGACAACTTCTTGTTGACCACTTTCGTTGGCCCAGTCTCAGTCACAGTCAGACCCTAAACCGCCCACGTTTAAACCCGACAATACTTGGCCTAGACGATCGGCTAAAACACTTTGTCAATGGCCAGCCAGCGAGTCAGTTAGCCAAATATATCGTGGGTGTTTGAATTTATTAGCAGTTATGGCGATTTTTGCACTCGAAACTGAATTCGAATAAGAGTCAGAGTCTAAGACTGAGAATGCGACTGGCGACCGCCTGACATGCTTTGAATTTTGATTGATTTCAAGTTATTAATTTTTATTTCGTTTGTTGTTGTTTGTAACGTATACAATATATATATTTTTATTTATTCGTTTTTTATTTATATATGTATGTATTTGCGAAATGTTCAAATAAACACGTTGTATTGCCGCTGTTAATGGCCGCATAAATTGTTGTCAAAATATTATTATTACTTTTTTTGACGTTTGTTTATTTATCATAAAGCTGCTGATCTTGTTGTTGTTGTTATTGTTATTTTATAACTGTGTGTAGGTCTGAGGCAGAAAGCAGGCGTCACAGGCGCACGTGCCACAAGACCAAAATAACAATTTTTATATGTTGTGAGCGACGTTGCTCTAATGCGTGCATTAGTGCCCCAAATTATCATTAATGCCAAAAATCAAACTATAAATCGCTTCTAGACCGAGGCGAAAAGGTTAAAAGCCTTAGACTGCAGCACAATTTGTTGTTATTGTTGACTCTTATACCCTGTAATATGTATATTAAAGCAAAAAGTAAAAAAATAAATGTAAGTAACGCAAACTAAACTTTAGTCCTATTTATTTATGTTTAAGCTTTTTAAATATGTGATGTCTTATGTTTTATTAAAGATTTAAATTTAAAGATTAGCAAAACGCTTGTCAAACTAAGTTGTATTATAGTTCTTTTATAATTAAGCTTATTTATACAAATACATTTATCTAAGTTTTATTAAGTAAATATATTAATATTAAATAACGCAAATAATAGCAAATTAGTCATACTTAGTTACATATATATTAACCTAATTTTAATCATAAATATATTTGTTTATGTTCAATTGGGTAAATACTTTGGACTTTTTACTTTTAATATATTTGATTATTAATTGAACTGTATATTATATTTAATTCATTTTAATTCAAACATATATGTATTTTAATATTCATTTTTCTATTTTGCTTCTATATGGTATCTCTTAGTTTAGCCTTCTAAACTACTATCCTTTGCTTGCTGGCATATTGCCATCATAAAAATACTCAAGAAAGCCAGCGAAGTCAACATCCTCTTACAGGACACACGTCTCTGCCGAAGTAAAATTGTGAATATGAATATGACCATGTGGGTATACTCCTATGGTTGTATGAATCGTATTGGAAAAGTGAGTATAACCTTATCGAGGGTGGCTACAAATTGTTTGCTTTTAGCGCGTCCACACACGTGACGAAGTAAATTGCTTCGCCAGCCTCATTAAGTATTTAAATATTTTATCGATATTATTCTTGAATGGCTAAGGTCATTATTTATATTTTTAAGTAAAAACAATATAACGTTCTCATATTAATTATATGTTGAAATATTTATTTTATCATTGTTAAATGTATATTCTGCGCATCCGTCAAGTTCTATTATATGTACATATATGTAACGATAAATATATTCAACATTCACGAAAACAAATCGAAATGCCTATAATAATAGAGAAATGCATATTGAAAAAGATAGGTATATTAAGTTAATATAATATTAACAATGCAAAATAAAATAATTTGAATTAAATAACACACATATATATAAAAATTGAACATTAAATCTTGACCAAATAATATTCAATAGGACAAAAAATGCAAAAAAATAATAGTATAATATTAATAAATTGAATAAAGTATTAAACTAATTCATCAAGTTGGTTGCTTCTAAAAGTGAAGTGCATATTTCTGAAGTACGTTTAAATAAAAGAGGAATTCATTTTATTTGGAAATTAATTTGACAGAATAAATTGTTTAAGGGTACATTTTGATCAAAATAGCTGCCTCAATTTTTGAGACCAATTTTAATTAGGTGATAAGAAAATAAAAAAGTTATTTTACAATTGAAAGATTTTTATGTTGTTATCATGAACATTTTATTTTTAAGTAAAATTAAATGTTTTACAATAGTTTACTTTTTTAATAAAAAGAAAAATTAGAAAAATTAAATGTTTTACATAGTTTACTTTTTAATAAAACGAAAAAAGTGTTAAATACTTGCAAAAAACGTAACATGCCAAAAAGCATGTCCGGCTAATTACCGATCCTCAATGCGACTCACAACCGAGTGAGTCAGCACCCATTGAGGGCAATTTATAACCAAACTTGGCTGGCTACCCATGCTTCATTAGAACCTATTAAAGCAAACCAAACAAAATAAGTAACCACCAGTTGGCCAGCTGAGTTCCAGCTACTCATAAAAATTTCGCAGCTCATAAGCGCCAAAAAGGTGAGTCCAGTGTCTAGGCATAGTTGAAGACCGAGACGAAGAGGGTGATGGACAGGGAGAGGGAGATAGAAAAAGAGAGGGAGCCGGAGAACCAGGTGAACGAAGCGTAGAAAATCATTTCCTACTAAAGCGAGCGGACATGGCAGAGGGAGATGGAATGGGAATGGGAATGGGAGATGTGAGATGGGATATGGGAGATGGTGTTGTAGTATGTAGTTGGAGTTGACGTTGTTGCAGTTGGAGTGGAGGTGAGCTCAAAATGCGTGACTGCGACTAATGACCCGCACGTGTTCAGGTTACAAGCGGCAGTCGGAGTGTCGAAGGGTGAGGAGCGGGTACTGAAACGAACAAGAGAGAAGAGAGCGGGGGGAACGACTATGTTGCCAGAATTGATTACGATCGCTGGACGCATATTAATTGTGCCACGTTGCAGGCTGGCTATGGAAAAGGATACCCAAAAGGATGCTGCTAAAGCAAATTTGGAGCTCGACTGCGCATATGATTAACAACTTAATGGGTGTATGGAATATGGATTCTGGTCTTGGAATCGTCGTCGTCTCCTTGGACTTGGACTGCTGTGCGTGATCAGCTTGTGCGTGTTGCTGCAGGTAAACAGCGCATTTGTCTGCCACTCGATCGCCACCGACGGCAGTACACATCTCCACGAGGGTGGGCTTATAAGTACTTGTCTACTTTTTTAGTTGTTGGATAGTTTAATAAATTGAATTATAGTTGGTTAAGTTTTATAAAGTACGGTCACACTTTATATTATTGACAAGATTTCATTTTAAGAAACTTTTAAAACTCTTTTTTAATATGAGAAGGACCCTAACAAAATGTCTTTTCTGAAAGCATTAAGTAGTTTGTGGAACGCCAGATAAAGTGAATTGTTCTAAAAGAAGATTTGAGAAAGCATACATTTATTTTAATTAAACAAAGTTTCGTTTTTCCTACATATTCCAGTAACATATCAGTCCACCCTCGTGTATAAACTATACTCCACACCACACACTAAGCTCAAGGTTCTTGTACCGCCCATGTGGGGAATGGAAATGAGTTTGAGAATGACCGAAAATTTGTCACACAGTGTCGCACACTTTGGAATACGCCGACGACGCCATCTATGAATCCCGTAGTCGTCGTCATTTCATATTTATGGATTGCCTTATGCCCAATGTCTCGATTATGCCGTGTTGTAGATCTTATCCGTTCAGTTGGTGTGCGGCCACGTAGCCGGCGGTTACTGGAATCGGGAATTGTGTAGGGAGTTTGTACCCAATGCAAATGTCAAGGTAGATATAATTGTTGATTAGCACTAACTACATAATTTATAAAACGTAATTTGAATTGTTGTCAATCAGACATCATTTCGATTTTTTTTTAGATAAATCAAAATATTGGTAGTAAAAGAAAAGTGACGAAATTGGCAATTATTATATTTTGATAGAGGCAGATTTATAGGCCATGTACTAATATTAATGTTAATTGAAATTATTTAATCTGAGCTCAGTCTTGTAAACTAGTTTATAATTCCAAAAAGTGTATTGAATTTTTTCAAACAAATTAATCTTACTCGAATTTGAAAATAAGTTGATCTAGATGGTTCAAAAGTCTCTTAAAAAAATTGTTTTAAAATGCATCATAAAAAGCAAATTCTAAGCTAATCTAAATATTTAAATAGCATTATTTATTAATATAATTTATATAGAATAATTATACATATAAAAATTAATATAATTTATATTTTCCACAACTCCTCTTTCTATTCTTCCTTTTGCAAATTATCTGCAATAATAATTAAATCTATTTCTAAATAAAATCTCGTGTTAAGTTGCATATAAAACTGCATTATTCTTTATTTACTTTATTATTTCCCGCATATTTTATAAAAACAATTTATGGTTAAGCCCAATGCTATTGGGATAACAATAAATCAGTGAGATCTTGATAAGCGACAACAAGCGCCACCAGTAAATTTAACTGACAAGATCTTTAGATTTTATATTTTATTTTCTTTATACAAAAAAAAGTAAATGAGAAAAGAAAAGTGGAAACTGTAACAGAAGCTCAAAGATGGCTCAAACAGGGCAGACAACATGACTAACTATAAACACAATTACATAGACAAACTGTAAGCGGCAACAAAGGCGACTACATGCCACACCAGACACAGATCCAGACTCAAACTAAGAGTAAGTAACAGTCTCAGTCTCAGTCTTAATACTTGCAGCGGCAACTACTACCAAGTTACTCAAGTTACAATGAAATTTGTCTGAGGCAAGTAAACATTGCCACCGCATGAAGCAAGTTGCGCAGGCGTTCAAGAAAATGGCGTACAGTAGCCACAGATGTAGTTGTGAGTGGGAGATGGAGATGGAGAGACGAGGACGGAGTCGGAGATGGAGATGGAGTTGGTTGTTGGCCATGGGGTTTCCGACAGGAAATTCAGAACCCTAAGACCAGACCCAGCCGCACCATGAGGAATGTGTTGGCCGCACGTCTTTTGCTAATAACCGTCATAAATTTAGTGCGGCAACAAATTGAAATTAAACGAAGGAGTCAGAGCCACAGTTGAGGCACGGTAAGATCAAGCCGCAGAATGCAATCAGAGGAGGATCGTGATTTTGTGTGGGTAACCATGAATATGGAAGGGAGAAAAAAGTGTAACTACTTTGTTGTTGTCATGTAGTTAGCACTTGAAGATTTATCCGCGTGAATTAATTGCGATCTTGTTGCACAGCAAAGATCCCCAAAAAAAGAAAACCAATGCAGAAATGAAGATCACTTGGGGGAGACTGCAACACCAGCTGCTGTCGTTGCTGCCACACTGGCCACATGTGGCGCACAACATGGTTGGCCCTTATCAAATTAAACGGTAGCACAGCTGGAGGTGATCGCCGGTCAGCTACTTGTTGGCCATACAGAAATTATGACAATTATGGTCTGCCATAAATTTAAGACGTGTCGCCAGCGTCGGTCGACATCAAGCGTAACTGCTACTCATTCAAACCATACTCGATAATCCATACCCGATAATTCCACTCTCCCCAATCCTCCCCAGGCTCTCTCTCTCGATCAGCGCGATCTGTGGCATTATTCATGTGCGCATTCTTATTGTTGCCAAATGCTCGTAAATCAACCAACATTTGATGTGTCACAGTCACAAGCCGTTGAACTGATCGCTGATCGTTGTTCGTTGATCGTTGATCGGCGACAACATTATTAGGCGATATCCCCAATCGCCCATCGCCCCAACGATCGACGATCGACACTTATGACATTATGGATTATGATTATGGCGCTCGCGTGCTGTTTATGTATGCCAGGCGAATAATACAAAATAACTTCACAATTTTCAGTTGAAGCTTTCGCTTTTCAATACCCTAGAAACAGAATTGAAAAGGCCATGTTGAATTGACTTACAGAAAATTTAACAATATCAGAGAATTACGAACTTTACATTTACAATATTTTAAACTAAATCTTTAATATTTTTAAGAATTTGAATGCTGAAGATGGAGCTTATATAAGAAAACATTTCTAAATACATGTTTTTTGGAAGATATACATATACTGTAATATTTTCTTTATAACATACTTTTTAATTTTGTATGAAATTCATGAACTCTCCTTGGCTATGAACTTTTCCATCTCCACACAAAACGGGAGAAAGCACCTACTATTGAGAAAGCGACACAATTAAAAAATAAACTTAAAGCTATCTTCTTATTGTTAGATTAAGTAAAATAATTACTATATATTTGTAACATTTCTAATTAGTTATGTTAATGTTAGAATGACTTATATTAAATACAAAGTCTCAGTACTTTCAGCATCAAAAACCAATATTAAAATACATTTTTGATTTGTCTATTTTTTTTATATTAAAATACATTGTAAAATTATATAAACTTTAAATATTACTTAATTACTCTTCATTTTTATTTTTTATTAAATTTCAACTTTTTCAAACTAGTTATAAATAACTAAAAAATTATTATAGCAAACTTAGGCTATTCCCAGAGTATCCTCCCATCGCTTAAGTTCCTTTTTAAAGTACTCGTATATACTTGTTTGATTTTTTTCTGTGCAACGTGGCAATCGATGCCACTTGGAACGTTGGGTCGATCGTTGGATCGATGGATCCGTTCATCAGCATGCGTCGCAGGCGATGTCGGTTGTTGCTGATCAATCAACGCCTTTAAAAAGTGACTGAGACTGCAGTTTCTTATTACGAATACTGACTGCAGGGTTTGGGGCTTGCTTCATTTTGGCAAATACATTTTCGCGCATTTCGCGACGTTTACAAATTGCCGCCATTAATTAGGCAAAAAATGCACGCACCGCCGACGACGACGACGACGACGACGTTGGAGACAGAGACTAAGATTCAAGTGCAAGACTCGTTGTCGTGTAGGCGAGCCCAAAAATCAGCTACCAACTCAGGCAGTTGGACTTGGAGTGGAGATGCCAGGCGAACACATCCAACACATAATAATCAGCGGGTGGACAGCAACAGGATTGGCATGCGCTTGA
The DNA here is from genome assembly GCA_035043265.1 of Drosophila testacea. Taxonomy (NCBI): domain Eukaryota; kingdom Metazoa; phylum Arthropoda; class Insecta; order Diptera; family Drosophilidae; genus Drosophila; species Drosophila testacea. Next base: position 784,268 of record JAWNND010000826.1, on the reverse strand, counting down.
AATTAATTACCCTCACCCTCAGGCATATCTTATTGTTGTTATTGTTGTTGTTGTTGTTGTTCTTGTTGTTGCTGGTGTTGTTGCTAATTAAGTTGTTTGCGTTTTGAGTTATTGAACTGCGTTGCTGACGGGCCGAGTTCGACTTTTGGTCAGCATTACGTGCTGCAATGTATCCCAGAACGGAAGCCCAGTAAATTGAGGATGAGCTTGTGCTTTCTTTGTTCTAAAAGATACTGTATGTAGTTTATGTAGTATTTTATGTATTAAAATTATATCTAAAATATTGATTTTATATAATCTAAAAGGCTATGCTATTTTGTTTTTGTTTTAAGAGATACTAGGTACTTTGATTTCTTTTCTAAATTTCTTCTTTATATTTCTTTCTTTTTTAAATTAGTATATCACAGTAATTTAAAGTAACCTACCTATAACTAAGCAGTTTCTAAATCTTTGATTCAAATGATACTAGATATTTTAAATAAATTTCGAATTTTATATAGTATTTTTGTTGTACATATATTTATCTCTATGTATCTCATGGTGGATAAACGTTTGTTTTCGAGGTTTATCTTTGTTTTAAAATATATGTACAAGATACTTTGATTTTTTTTTTTAAATTAGTATATTCAAGTAATTTAAAGTAACCTTCCTGAATAATGCGGTATCTAAATCTTTGATACAAATTTTAGTAAATATTTTAAATAATTTTTTAGTTGTATACAGTATTTATAGTGTATATTTATGGAATGTATCTCAGAACATAAGGAAATTGTGGATAAACATTTGTTTTCGAGGCTTATCTTTGTTTTAAAGTACGCTCAACACTAAGAACTTATTAATTATTCGTTGTTAATCTGCAATGCTTGATTTATTAATTGTATAATTAATGTGTTATGTTTATTATTTGCATAACATGGTAGTAAGTAATCTTCTTATCCAATCTTAAGAATACTTAGCAATACTTGGTTTGTTTTGAAAGATACCAAATGTTTAGAATTTATTTGGAATTTGATCAAGTATTTTAAGTGTTCACAACAAACTTAGTATTAATTGGGTGGTCTCTGGCATGGTTTAATTAAGTTGTAAAGCTTTCGATGCTAGACTGGTTTATAGACAATACACTGGACTATAAAATTTAGATACTTAAAGCAGACGCTCTCTTATATCATTCGTTTATTTTCCATTAAGTAGAGACCACTTCTCTTCCTACTTGTGGTCATCATTTTTCTCGTCTTTCTCCACCTCAAACAAGTTAATCGCTTGACTCAGTTGTCAACCTGCCTGCCTGACTGTCATCCCCATTGAAGCTGTCCAAAGGGCATTTGGTTGCACTTGTTGGTCAGCTGTCCACGGCTGGAACGAATATCGCGTGCTCTGCTCGAGCTGTTGCTCACTGGACCATGGCTCAAAGCAACAGCAACAGCAACAACAGCAACAATTTGAACAACAACAACGTTAACAACGACAATATCAGAGGCAAAAGAAATTAAAGATGCGGCTTAGCTGTCAACGCATTTGTTGATGTTGTCGTTGTTGTTTCTGTTATTTGTTTGTCAGTGTCGTTTGTGCCTCGTATCGCATAATTAGTGTCTCTGTCTCCAAATAAATCAGTTGCCGTCAACTGACAGACAGACAAACAGACCGACAGACAGACAGAGAGACAACTAACTTTTTTTCAGTGACTATTTCAATTTGTTTGGGTTCAATTTAAGGGCCAATCGAAAGGGGTCAGGGCTTGATTTGTTTCGGGAATTTTATCTGCGGCTGTCGCTGATGTGATTTAAGTGGTTTTCCACAATGTCCAAGACATTTCCATGTCTTAATTTAGTATATGTTATGGCTTTTCCAAATAATGCGCTGGATAATATCTGGTAATGGGATGAAAATATTTTCCCTAGGGTCAAATTTAAATTAACTGCTGTAAAACGGAAATTGTACTTTTGGAAACTTTGTTTGAGTAAAAATCTTTAAAATCTTTCGAAAACTGTCTGTATAATAAAATAATTTAAAAGGTATCTAAATTAAAAAAATAAGAAACGTTCCTCAATATATTCAGTGAGCTTGGTATAGGATAATTAGAGATTTACTCCACTTAGTTCATATATTCATTTTAATAACTTATAAAATGTTTAAGCCGTAAATTTTGTTTTTATTATTTGAATTAAAATTATCATAACTATTCGTACTATTTAATAGTTTATTTTATTAATTTATATTCGTCGTATATTTTTCATATTTTGCTATTTTTTTAAAATTATTCATTTTTCAAATGAAATTCCCTTTCCAATGAATTTTTCTGTACTTACAACTAAATAATTTATATTGATTCATTTTTAGATTTTAATTATTATAATATAATACTTATGAAACATAATATTTAGAATTTTTAGCAGTTCTTATTAGTTTTTATTCCACTGTCTGGCGCTTTCTATCTATGTAAATTAGTGTTTTGGGTGTTTGATTTCTATTAAGTGCTGTCGCGTGTTACCGGATTGCCCGGTCCCCTTTGGCTTTGATAAGGATTAGATAATAAGTATTTTAAAAGCTTGTAAAGTGTGCGTGTAACTTGTCTGAGTGTCGGATTGTTAGTCTGCCTGGCATTTACACTCTGTTCCAAGCTGATCCATTTAAAGCCAATGCGAACTCAACTCGACAGCTGAAACATCCAGAGTGAGAGCCAAAGCAAGTGGTAACAACAATGCCACATTATGGGGCATCAGTGTTATCAATAAGCACATTAATTTGATTAATAACCACCTGCAAATCATTTCCATGCAACACAAAAGACTTCAATGCTGATAAAAAACGAAAAAATATACAAAAAAAAAAAAGAAGTAAACGCACAATCCCTAAGTAGCAAAAGTGTCAGCAACAAATGCTGATGATGCTGGCTGATGATGAAGAAATGCCATTACAGGGAGGCAGCCACATCAATGCCAGTCTCAGGCAATTTACGCATCGACTTGGACTTGGATGAGGATGAGGATGAGAATGGAGATGACATGCTCTTACTGGTAAACCAGGATACCCAATCGAGTTGGCAACCCTTTCGCTGCTTTCACATACACATAAATCGCTATCTTTATGGAATTTTTATGGGCAATCTCCTCGCAGGCATACACAACAGCCCCACACTCCCACACTCCCACACCCCCAAACACACAACAACAACACTTGCTAACCCGCAGCATTCTCTAACTAATACAGTGCTTCCGTCGTATTCGCGTTGCCAGGTTGCAAACAGTTTTCAAATTGCCATCGAAAGGAGTTGAAAAAAGGTGCACACGACACCTGCGCATCATCGTTATGTGAGGGTTTGGGAATAGGTTAAGTGGTATATTCATTTTTTTCCTTTCTGACTGGGTAGTTTGGGTCTTACGTTTGGCCAAATAAAATTTCCTGTTTGTGCTGACAAACCTGCCGCTGGCAGCGCAATTTGTTTCGATAACAAGAAAACTGCCTGCCAGCTACAAGCTAAAGTATCTCATAGATATTCTTAATATGATTACAATCCCCAACTACCACTAACATTCTGTCATATTTATCACATATGTCTATGATTCAATAAATATTTTAAGGTCTTTAGCTATAAGTCTCAAAGATGATTACAAACAAAAGGGATCTTAAATAACATGTACAAATAAATTAAAATAGCAATGATAAAGAACATATTAAGACCTGTACAAATCATTCAGCATCTTAGCATATTTGGTTCTTAAGTTTAAAATAAACCCGAGACAAATAAGTAGGTGTACAGAGGCAGCTTAGTAAAAGAACAGTATCTAAGATTTTACTCTATTTTTATCTTATTGTGAAATAAGAAAGCAATTAAATTAAAACCTGTACATACAAATCATTAAATTAAATTAAGTAATATGAACTTTCGAAAGGTACAAAATGTATACATATGCCTAACAGAGTTTACCAAAATTTGATCACAATTTTCTTAAACTGTAAGATCGTTATTTTCATCTTATTTTCCAATAAATTTAGTGCTTTCATTAACCCACTAAGGGATTAATTAAATTAAACCAAATAAATATCGGTTATAGCTCAAATTCAACATCTAAAATAACTGTTCGATTTGTTATATTTAAGTCATTGAAGATTACTCAATAAAATACAAACTATTCATGTTTTATCTAGTCTATAGCTGGTTATTGCTATCTTAAACCTTTCAAGCACTTTGCAAGTGAGTCCTTTAGAGTACTTAACGGTTTTAGTTACGATACAAGAGCATAAGCAGCGATTCCAACACTCATTGCTGGTGTTTTTGCTCCTGGCTGGTGTCGTCACTGGTCGGTGTTGGGTTACAAAAGGTCCCAAGGTGCAGGAATCTCTCCTGAGGGTTGTATTGAAAGAGGGCAATGCTTGCTTTACGAGTATTTATCGATGGACGCGTGTCTGTTTATTAATTGAAGTATTTGTTCTGCGAGTGTGTGTGTTTTCTGTCGCCATCGCCATTGCCATGTTGTCTGTTGTCTGTTGTCTGTTTATTTTTTTCATGCTACTTGATGTCGTTGTTATTGTTGCTAGCATGTCGCGTCAACACTTGAAACTTGAAACACTCTCTGTTGTTGTTGTCCGAGATATTTTCGTCTTCTTGCACTGTTCACCAGTTGTTTACATTAACCAATTAGCGGGGGTGGTGAACCTTTGACATATTATTGACATTTGTGGTCTCATATTTGCTTTGACAGGCACTCTTTATAGTGTTGTCGACCGTGTGTTCATATGTGTGTGAAAATGGTGTATGATTACAGCTGAACGCAGTTCTGATAACAACTTATATAGAAAAGACAAATTATTTTTTATAAAAAGGTATTTTAACAATACTGGTCTGATTATATATTTTTAAATCAATTAATTTCAAATACATTTATTGCATTGAAATATGTTATCGGAAATAAAATAATTGATTTTCTTATATAAACTTTGCCAAATAGTACGAACTTTTTTAAAACCGCTATTACTTTGTCCAAGTGAATAATCCCTTTATTATAATAATTAGCTCACTCGGAAAATATAAAATATAAATTAATTGTTTTGAATAAGTTTGGTATCAGATCACTATATAGATGAAGTCAAATGGTACGTATTGTTTAATTGATTGATATTGATATTAATTTAGTTCTTCCGCAAATGCCTTGGAAAGGCAGTCTTTAAAAACTATCTAAGTGATATTTTGATGTAAAATTTATGAACGCTTATGTGATATTTAAAATATATAAGAGGTAAATTCAACTGACCTATAAAAAATTTACTTAAATCAGGAGTGACCAGTTCTCTTTATATTTTTGGAAAATTGTTATTTAATCAATTGCTTGTTGATGGTTATCAACTTATATCTGTTACATTATTTCTGAAGCTCGACAAACATAACAATGTAAAACAAAATTTATAACATAAATTATTTACTAATATAATTTTAAAAAAGCTTTCTTATAAGTTTTAAAACTAGCAGAAATATCTTTGTCTACTTTTTATTTACTCAAATGTTAACTTGAATTTAAATACATAGCAATAACTTGTACTATCTCAAATATTGTACAGCTTTGACACTTTGAAATAACAGCTGAGCCTTTAAAATGCAGCTTGAAATCGGCTTTAAGCATTTAGGTTGCTGCATCAGTTGAGTAAGAAAATTGAAAACCAACAACAGCAGCAACAACGACGAACGAGGAAAAGGGAAATCCTCGCTGAGATTTAGATGCCCCTTTTACCCGCTTGTTGTTTATCGATTTATTATAAAACTGTGCGCTAAATGTGCTCACACCCCCAACCACAACCCCTCCATGTCCCTCTCCTTAAGACCACCCTCAACCCACAAGAAGATGCTGCCCAACGGCTGCTGACACATCAAACATTGATGTCGATGGTCGATGGTCTATGGCAAACCAAAGCCACACCACAAGCTATACACACATGCCACGCCCACTAATACAACATGAACAGCAATAACAGCAACAACAACAAGGGCAAATACGATATAAAAATTGTTATACATACATGGGTGCTGCATGTATTTGTGTGAGTGTGTCGAAGCACTGAAAAAAAAAAGTAAAGAACTTCGACAGACGGAAACAGGAAACCGGAAGTCCATCTTGCTCACAGTGTCGACGACAGCAGCAGCAGAGGGAGGGGCAGGGGAAGCTTCAGTTGCCGGAGTGGAAGCAACAGCCAAGATATTTTTATGCGTTGAAATTTTTCAGCTGGACCAAATCACACATATACATATATCATAAATATATACACACATGAGTGTGTGTATGTGTGCAAAAATCAGAGACGCAACTTCAATAATCATTATCAGCAGGAGCAACAGCAACAGCAGCATCCCTTGTATCATCATCATCACCATCATCATTGTAATCATCATGAGCAACATCATGTTGCGGAAACAGATAACGCACGGACACGGCACGGCACGGACACAACGCGGCATGCAGCGGACGTTGTTGCCACATAACATTTAATGCTGATAGTTGGCCCAGGACCACTCCGTATCCCATTCCTGCCAAGACGACAACGACTGGGGCTTCAAATTGAAATCAATGATGCGCGAGCTTATGCTACATTGCCGGTTCTTTGCTGGATTGGAATGAGACCGAGTCTGGGACTGGAACTGGGATTGAGAGTGGACTGGCAGCTCTAATGTAGCATCTCAGCTGCGGGTGTCGCCACCGGCGACGTGCCCCCAGAATAACCCCGACCAGCCCAGACCGTGGCAACAAATGATGCGAAAAAATTGTCAACCACCCGCATGCCAACCATAAAAAAAAGTGTTAATGTATTGCCAATCTATAGAAATAGCAAGAGAAAACGAAAATCAAGTATAAAGTTGCAGCAAAATATGATATCACAGGAATTTTCAACACTCAAAATGATTTCAGGCAAGTGAAAATTGCCGAAACTTAATTTACAATCATCGAGAAAAATTTCTATTACTTTCAAAATCGAAAAACATGAGTGTAAACAATTATGCTTAGTTTCAAAAACATTCAAATATTCATGGACGACCTTCAACACTTATTGTAAACTTAAAGGTTTCATTTAACCTAAAGAACTTTAAATTATCTTAAGCATTCCCTGCAATTATTAATGGTTTAAAAACAAACTATATGGTAGTTAATTCAATTAAAATGACTATTAAAAAGCTTGAGAGATGCAACGAAATAGGTTCATTAAACAGAAAAACTTTTAGTTTTTTATATTAAATAAGTTATTCAAGAATGGAAATAATGATGAAATATTTTCTGTAGATATACAAACACTAAAGTGGCAAGCAAATTAAAAATAAACAAAACATAAAGATAGCTTGATGTTGTTAGGCCAAAGACTTGCTTTGCAAATGAAATGGGATTCCAAAGTTGTTAACCATTTGAATTTATGCAAAAAAATTAACACTTTACGCTAATGATTTGCGACAAGCGGCAAATACGGAGACAGGCATGGTATGGATTAGATATATGTGTCTGATATTTTAGACATTTAAAAACTGAACTAGCTAAAACAAGATAAAATTTTTAACGACTTTTAAAAACAATTTCCAGATCTTTCAGTCGCCGTAAAATCTTGTGAACGAGTGAAACTTGATTTTGAGTTGAGCATAGGGTATTTCCATAATAATCTTCATTGATCTAGATAAAGCATAATTCAACGTTTTTATGGATCCCAAAATGTTGACGGTCATATCATTAAATTTCTTTTATTTATATAAAAATTAAATACCAAGTCAATTAGAAGCAAATTATGACTTTAAATGTATGTATCCCTAGACTCAGATTTTGAACAATGAAATAGCTCAGTCGCAGCACGATATTAGATTGTATAAAATCTTAATCCCCAGACAGGTTAGGCCATCATTAGGCGAGAAATTCATTCTTCGTTCTACCGTTTCGATTTCTTAAAAATGTTTTGTTGTTTCTTTACAAACATGGCCCATAAATTTTACTTATGAAGTTGTTAGTTGACATCAGCTGTGAATGAACTGGCCCTTTTGGTCAACACTGAAGTGCGATATAATTTGTTAAAAGCAAACAATATAGAAATGAAGACTGACTTTTAAAGAAGAATCTCGAGAAGCCGAATGAAATGAATAAAATGAAATGCAAATATATATTTATTTTTTGGTTTTATTACTACAGATATCACTGCTGACTTATTTGTTTTATTATTAAACATTTTCTTTCATTTCTATTAATTTTATTTTATTTTTCGCTCCTGAGTTATCAATTGATCAATTTATTTTTATTAATGTTATTACAACTTATGAATTTATTTAACTGGTATTTTTTTCTGTAATTTTTATTTATTTTATGGTAGAACAAATTTATATATAAATATATTTTTAGACTTAAGACTTAAGACTTAAGAATTTACAAATGTTTTTCTCTTAATATTATTACAGTTCTCACTTCTGGCTTATAACTACATTTAATTGCTGTATTTTAAAAAATTTCTTTTATATTATAATTATTTAATGCAAATACAAATTTATTTCATAAGCATGAACATAAGTTCACGCCTGTCTTTGAATTTCCAAATATATATTTTGTTAAGAAATTATTAAACTTTTTTTACTCCAGATTTTACTTTCAAATATATTTGCAAATATCATTTGTCTAATTAAAATATATTTTTTGAAATATCTCTAAGCCCATCAATTAAATCTATCAAGCTATCAGCTGCTCCATTATTCTATTCATCTACCTTTCTCTCCCTTTTGTCAACCTCCTCCACTATGATTTCGACTTTGTCAGCCTTGAAATCAAATGCCACGGAGCAATTGCAACTGCACAACCCTTCAAAATAGCGGCTCAACTTCAAATGGGCCGAGTGCAAAACTAATGACATTTTGTTGCAGGCATCATTAGAGAGTCCATGTCCATCATGACTTTCACAAAGTTGAGAAGCGAGAAGACCAGTTTGTCCCTGCCAGACAACATGACGCGGCTCAAACTCTTGAAATTCCTGCAAGACACACCTGCAACAACGCAGCATTCGACAACTGCAACTGACTCCATGCGGCGAATCTAAAATGCAGCCTGCTTGGATAAAGATTTCGACATTTTAAGCGGGGCGTCTAGCTGTCTACTAAAAATTCGAAAAATATCCCGACAAAAATTTGCAATCAAATCAGGACTCAAACTGTGCACGACCTTCGTCCACTTTACGGGAGGGAGTTAGCTGTAAAACCGTGAAAACAACATGGGGTCAGAGTGACCATATGCTAAAATAGTCCTAAAATAGCCTAGACACTCAGGCGTCAATCGCTCAGAATGTCAACAAAGATAGTGAAAGGCTGTAGAGTAACAAGTACATGATTTTCACTTTTTCCGAAAATCATAATATTTACTTTTCCCTTTTTGGCCTTAATATTCCCATATTAAAATTCAAAATAACTGTTATGAAAGGCCCATAAAACGAGGCAGAGTCTTATCTGTTAATGGTCACTAATAGATCATAATATAAAAACTATAAAAAAAGAGAACAAAATTCACTTTATACCAAGCTACTTGTGAGTATCTTCTATTGTGTGTGGTCGATCTTAACAAATAAATGTATTGTGTTCTGGGATTGATTTTAAAGCATATTCGGAACATTGTTTGGGACATTGCGATAAGCAAATTTAACGAGTTGAAGTTAGATATTCGAGTATAATATTCGATTCATCTAATTGGAATTTAATTAGATAATATTTTTATGGACGTTAGTCATAAAAACTAAAAACGTTACTTTGCATAAGAATAATTTGTTTATACTCGCTTGCAGGTTTGCTATAATATAAAATGTGTGTTTCGTTTGACTTGTTGATTTTACGAGCATAAATGAATTTCTGCCAAAATAGACAATTATATCATTGTGGATTTGCATAATAAGTTGTACCCTGTTCAGAGATTGTGGTGGGGTATACTTTAAACAAAGTATCAAAGACTAAGCTATAATTCTTCAAGCTTTCAACTCGATTTGTCTGTTCACCGCTTATAGGGTAACTTGGTGTCACATACTCCCCGCTTCTTCAACTTTTGGGTGGGGTTTTGTGTGGAGAACCAGCGCTAAACGATTTGTTCGTTGTGCGATCGTAAAAAAACGAAAATACTATAGTCGTAAAATCATATCAGAAAGAAGAGCAGCAACAAGACAACAAATGTAGAGCTGGTTTCGAAGTTTTGAAGATTTCGCACCTGTCCCAAAGTTGAGGGGCGATCGGTCAAACGATGTCTGGGATCACCATAATCGGTCGTTGGTCAATCCCTGGCGACACATCTCAACTTTTTCTTCACTGACTTTACAAACATTTTGTTTTTACGACCCAGCGAAAGAGACTGTGCTCATTTTTATCGAAATGTTGGGACTCATAAAACCCATCTTTGAATCGACTACGGCACTTTAATCGTTGACTTATGTGACATTATTGATCGTTAAGGCCGCTACCTTTGCAAAGAGGCCGCGTTTAGCGTAATTTTGTAATTTGCTTTTAAATGTGTAGTTCTCCTCATCGACAACGAATAACGACCCATTGTAGACAATATGCTACTTAGAATCGACAGATATATCCGTGTTGGTGGTCCCTACTCTTTCCCTGATCTCACTCTCTAATACTACTGTATTATTTGTGTGTGTGTATTTCGTATTCGAGCTCCAAAATTTTAAAATATATTTCTTTTTATGGCAATGCATAGACTTGAGCTTTTATTTTTTATGTCGCCTGGTTTTATGATCAAGTTTTATTAGGTGCGATGACTTAGATATTGCCTTGAACTCGATTTCAGTTTTTTTTACTCTGTGTGAGGCTTATAACGGTACCAATTTTATAGTAGTTGCCTTTTAATTTTATTAGTTTCCTTATAAATATGACAACTAGTTAATGAAATGCAACTAGAAAGTTGATAAAAGCTTGAATCTATTAGGGGATGTTCAAATCAAAACTAAGTCTAAGCTTTGGTTAAGTATTAAAATATTAATATTAAAAATATCGCAAAAAATATTAGTGTTACCTTTTGCTTAGACACCAAACTAAAAGTCTAATAATTATATTATCTTTCTTATATATATGACAGTTCGAAAGTTGGGAGTAGATGGAAACTCTTAATGGATTATCAAATCAAAAATGTTTTAAAACTTTAGTATAATATTTATTGTCAGTATAACTTTTTATTTTCATAGATGCCAAATTATGCCTATGCCTATCCTATATATCTAAGAACTGCTTCGAGAAATGAACTTAACTTTCACGTCAAGTACAATTATAATACTTAAAATATAAAATATATCCAACCCAACATAGGGAATAATTTTATTTAGATAACAAATTAAAAATGTATCCCAAGAAATGCTTTGATTTTTTGCTGCTAGTCTCTCATAATGAGAGTCTTATTATATTATCAATGATCAAAGTTTGGATGAGTTTTAAAATATTATTACAATACATAATAGAGTTTGAAAAACTTTTTAATAAATATTAGGATTGCATTTTATATAGATACCAAATTAAGAGTCTATCCTTACCTTATTTAACAAAAAATTGCTTTGATCTTTTGCTGTGACTTTCTCACTAAATAAATATGTTAAAATTGAAGATGCAACAGCAGCGGGAGCCAGAATGCAGCTGGTCAACTCCACGGGGGTTACTCTGGGTGATCGCAACAAATTTTATTTATCCCCCGATTGGTTGACATTTTGGGAAAATTCTGCTTAGAGCTGTAGGAGTTGCCCGGTTGTAATGCCAACAACGAAATGTCAAAGACTTAAGTAGAAGCCAATATTCAATCCAATATTTTCATTGACTACGCAAAGGCGAGTGTTAACTCGAACAGCGATCCATAAAACCCATGTCAAAAAGTTAAGGTTGAGGATGGAATTGGAATCTTCTGTATGTGTGTGTGTGAGAAGTGTGAAACAACAAGCATAAAAATCGAAATACATATTATTTATGAGGTTCATCAGGAGTTTACGATGGCACACAGGCTCGGACTCGAAAACTTATTTACCTGGCTTACAATTAAAAAAAAAAAAACAAATTTTAAAAAAGATAACGTATGCATCTCTCTCCCTTTTCCTCCATCCCCCATCTCCATGACTTGAGAGTTGGCCTCATGCTGAGTCAAGGGCCCAGACCCGGTCTTAGCCTGGCTGGCTGGTCGTCTCAGACTTTATGACGTCCTCGCTTAATGTGCGTCGTGTAACGAAAGTAAATTTTTCATAACTTGGCCCAAACCGTACCCAAGATCGATAAATATTTCTGATGCAGGTAGTTGCACACACTCACGCATATATCTGTATGTAGGTGTAGTTGTAGGTGTGCATTGTAGGTAGCACCTTCTTCTCGCCGACCAGACAAACTGGCAGCAACATCATTAGCAGCTGTGTGTGTTTAATATAACTTTGCTGCCAATGCAAACATATACATACTTTAAAGGCATTGATAAATAAAAGAATTTAAATTTATCAATTGCATGACGTTTAAAGGGTAAGGAATAGTTTTAAATGTAAGCTTATCCCATATAGAATTGTTTGAAAGAAGAAATACCCAAAAAGTTAATAAATATGGAAAACTCCTAAAACCAAACGTAAATCAAAATGGTTTTATTAAAGTAAATTCAAAATAAAAAGTGGTCAAGGCTAACAATGGTAAATATTGTCTATTTCTCAATGGCTACAACTATATAAATTTTTAGAAAATTATTCCATTCTGAACAAGCTATATCCAAGGAAACAAATAAGGAATAAAACATAGTATACACATAAAATGGTTTCTAAATTTTCCTAATAGATTATACTCCATTCTGAACAATTTCTGTCAGTAAATCTACGATTGAAACTGAGCTGATTTTTCAAATGTCTTGCTTAATAAATAAAGTAACATATTTTAGTGTAATAAAATTACATTAAAATAAAAGTTTTTATTTAAATTTGATATACTCTCCTACCCCGTTTTAAATGTCGTAAAAGTATTGGTCAAGAAAACCTTTAAATGAAATAAGTGCGTATTAATCCAATAAACAATCAGTTATGGCTAATACTTAAAATTTATCTAATGGAAGGTAAAACATAAAACTAAAACTGTGAGGTAACAAATACTTCTTATTCGGTGTTTTTATATTTTTTTGGGCTAGCAATTACCTAGACATTATTACTGCAGTGGGAATGCCTGTGGCATTGGTCACACTTGGACACCCTCACACTTAAAGTGTCCACTTCAGAGAACTAACAAGCTACACCAAACTCCAATAAAAACATTTCACACCTCTCTCTCTCACCCTCAAGTGAGGTCATTCAGATATATTAATTCTATTTGTGTAAGGTCAGAGCAGAAGCCTCAGATAAATGCAAATACAAGTAGAATGGGCCATAAAACTAGAAAAATATTGGACTGCCCTTTGGCCCAAACGCAGGTGTCAAGTGTTCCTTGAAAACGGGTGAAAAGGTCAAGTACTTGACTATAGCTCAGTATGAACTGTCAGCCAAGGCAAATAAATAAATAAATAAAAGAATCAAAATGAGTAAGTTCACATGCAAATGCTAAAATGATAATAAAGCTAAGGGAATGAGTATTATAATACGAATAATACGCTTTAATTGGCATTCATGCGAACGTCGCTCATCAAAGGATAATATCCTTGTGCCATCGCCGTTAGCTAATTAGGTAAACATACGTCTCGCGTGTTGCCCGTCAATCGGATTGTGGCCAACAATTTGGAAACTTGATACAAATTAAGCACAAACAGTGTATGCTCTATTTCGTTGCCAAGGCTTAAGCGTTAGGCAACCCGTAACCAGCACCTAGACCTCAGTTCTCAGACCCCGACCCCATCAAATGCAGTTGCCATGGTCGCCAGCAGCCAATTAAAATTAAATCTATTTCTCTGGTACACGATGTCTGGACTCAGATGGAGCCGAAGATGAAGATACTTCGATTGAGCTGTTGAGGTTTTTACATATTTTTCACTTCTCTTCATTTTTTTTTACTTGAATATGTATGCCAAGTTGTTGGTCGCCAGACCGACCTCGAGTGTTGTGGTCCACTTGAAATTATGCCGAGAGACGCTCGAGTGCGCACAGCCGCCAATAACCACGCACAACACTCACACACACACACACACTCTTATCCAGGCGACCACAAACAACCCTCAACAGCAAGTACAACAAGGCACTACAACAACCTGAATCTAAATCTGAATCATCTATGGTCTGGAGACCCCTTATATAAGGGATGGGGGTTACATTTTCAATCAAGGCTACGTTCTGCAACTGCGATCTTTCTACTTGGCTAAACTGTTCTGTCCAGGGCTCGACCCGGATTCGTCCCGGGTTCGTTTCCGGAATCTGTCACTCAGTCAGTCACTCAGTCAGTCGGTCGGTCGGTCGGTTGCAGCTTTTACTACGCATTGCAAAATTGCCAGCAATTAAGTACATATATTCCATATTTGTATTTCTAGTTTTTCTCTCCTCTCCTTTCATTTGTAATTTTTTTTTTAATCGGACATGTGCATTGTTGGTATAATTATAGGCTTAGCGCAAATTATTGACAAGTGAATTAGAAAAAAATATTTTCGTTTTCGATTTCGATTGTGAGCGTGCAGAGAGTTCCTCCTATTCTATTGTATTCCTTGTTAAATGGGGCATTGAAATGTAAAATTTGCCTTGAGGTTGTGTGAACATATTTGATTCATTGAGGTGTAAAGTTTTCAAGGTTTATTCTATCGAGTTAATCTGCAATTACAAAAGCTAACCATTGCAATGGGATTAAACCTTTCTTTTGGAGAATAGGATAAAGTGAAAGTTATAATATTAGAAGTTTCGGAGTTAATTCGTCTAATAATCTTTAATTAGTCAAAAATTAAGAGCTTTAGTTGGTTTTTAACCTATGACTACTAGATTATTCAGGCAATTAATAAGTTGGACTTAATATTTATTTCAAAGGAAATAGACTCGAATATTAAATTTATATTTATATACTATTTCTTTATAATTTTTGCTGTGAAAAATACAAACAGTTTACATATGTACCTCTAAATCACATCTATGTATATAGTCGATAAATTAGTTTCTGTATTATTTATTTGAGTGGATTTAAAAGATTTTTACTTAAAAGCATATAAAATATATAGACGATTTATTAGTTATTTAAGTATCTATTTATGAACTGGGAAAGTAAAAACAACAGATATAGTATAATATTAATTTGATTGCTAAATATTTAAATATTCCATGTATATTTTATATTTCTGGTTCAAGTTCACATCTGTAAAAATATGTTAAGATATTCCTTTTTTGTAAAGTAAACATACTTCTCTTTTCTTATTTGTCGACTGACTTGAACCTCAAAGGGTTACATGGATATTTGCATAAGTATATTGGGCATGCCTAATGCTACGAATATTTATAGTTTTTACTCTGATTCCTAAATCATCAAGTCGCGCCTTAAAACAAACGCTATAAAAATCTCAAAAAATTTAAATTTCTAAATCGTTGCAAGATGTCCACAAACTATAAAAAATTTAATTTAAAAACCAAAAATCTGTCAAAATGTTTATTCATAGCACGAGTAATTTATAGTTTCGCATCGTAGTCAGACCCCGATTCAGCCCATATACCACATCATCTAAGGCTTTTTCTGATGTCGTTTTGGGGTTGCTTGCTGAGTTTAGAGGCGTTGATATTATAACCAGAGAGGGGGAATGCAAAAATAAAGGATACGCTGGCTGTTTGTATAATCAATTTGTTATCCGTGACGTCATCATGACGAATTTACACTCTTTGTGATTTTCACTTTTCGACGAGTTTCGAGTTCGAGTTTCGTGTTCCGATTCGAGTCGTCCGTCCGTCAATGCGTATGCAGCAGCCCAGAGAATTTTTGGATAGATGTACTTCATACTCGTACTCTGGAACAGGCCTACAACATTCAATTCGTTACGTTTGTTATACATTTTATTCCACTTTTCTCCACCTCGTCGCACCACCTCTGCACCACTGACAATCTCTCATGGAGGTGAGGTAAGTGCTTTTGGGCCTCTGTCGATAGACTGTGACGTTGACGGGAGCGCGGTGACTATGTTGGTTTTTATTTTTATTTTTATTATGATTATTCTGCTGCTTTTTTTATTCTCTCTCTCCTTTTCTATTTCTATTTTTTATAGCGGCGGCGTAACAAAATTCTTATGAATATTAATTGGCTCTCGCTGTTTGCGTTGGTTGTCACTCAAAGTGACCGCGTTGGTAAGTGGATGCCATGGCTGAGGGTTCCATTTCGATTTGTTACGCCTGTTTACAACTGGGACAGGTTGAACTGGCTTAATGCTTAGATAAGCAACGGCTCTGGGCCAACTAACATTTGGCTTTTCACATGATTTTCCTATAGATTCCTTACCTAATCGAATTCGATGTTTAATTTGAGCTAGCTCTTGGTTAATGTTAAGATATAGTACTCACATAACGTATTTAGCATATATTTTTTAAAGGAATTTTACATCTAATATATGAATTAACTAGTTTGAGGACAGGAAGCTGTTTAATTATACATAGTGTATTTTTACTAATTTTAGACCCTGTTTTTGAAAAAATGCAGAAAACTTCTATTACTTTTCCCGGTTGTTTGCCTGTCCATCAAGATATCAGAGATTTTAAGATCAGCAGACAAAAAACTTGCAGTGAATCATGCTTATGATTTTAACTATAGACCCGATCGACACGACCTCGACAACAACTAAACAGAGAAAGATGAAAAAGCACAATTTAAAATAAATATTATTTATTAAACTTCACTCTAGAATTTGTTTTATTTACTGTGATAACTTCAAGAATTTATAATTTCTAAAGATCGTTCTTTAATTTGATTTTAGGTAATCCTAGATCCCACTCTCATTTTGAACTTTACATATTTAAGAGGTACATAATCTTAAATTTCTTAAACTCTACCTTTTACCTCATTTGCAACTGTTTCATAATGTATAATGTGTTAATGATTCTGTTCCCATAGCATTAATTTGAGTAATCGTCTGAATATGACTCATTCAACATTCTCGACAACGCAATCTCTGGTTGGGTTACAGTATCAATCGTCTGACAGCGGACAGATTTTCTCACACTCTTTGCTCGGGCAGCACACATTATCACGAATTCATATTTCATATCAACAACACAGTGAGTTAAAAAATTTATGCGCCCACACAATACCAGACATTCTAAGGCTTGGGGTTGAGCATAGACTGACGTCTGACTGGCTGCTGTCCAACATAATCTACATCAATGGTGATGGCGATGCAGATGGATATGGAGATGTTGTGCCTGCACATTAGAATGATGCCGAATGCCACTGTCTAGCCAGTGCCTGGGAGCTATAAAAAATCCCAAGTAAACCCTGAAATAAAAAAGAGAATAATACCTGATGAACTGAAAGATGCCCAGTGCTTGGAATGTTGCAATCACATAAGAGTATATATAACGCTTCAGAGAAATTTCTTATAAGATTTCATAATAATAAAAGTATGTAATATCATTTGGGTTGCAAAAATAATTTTAGCCACTTACAACCGCGATATGGCCTTCTTTCTGAAATGTAAATTAATTGTAAAAGATTATTTAATCATTATAAAGTGGTAGTTTTAGTAACTAAGATTTAATAAAATTTGTTCATTATTGAAAGGCATGTTTTGGTCTGCTCATAGACTGTTCTTTTTAAACTAACTTAACAAAACTAGGGTATCTTTAGTCATAGGGGGTATATATATAGTATAATTATCTCACGTTGAGCCACCCACAACACAAGAGACGACACCTGAGTCTGCATTTAAAGCCCGAAACCCTGTTGATAGCAGAGATAGAGATGAGGAGCGAAGCTCTGACAGTTGCTGGGTTTTTGTTATGTTAATTGGCATTTGCTTGCAGTTCACAACTCCAGTTCCAGTTCTAGTTCCCAGTACCCAGTATCCAGTACCCAGTCTCTGCCCGTCATCTATGGCCATTCTCAGTCTGGCAGAAGAATATAAAAAAAAAAGGAGTGTGGTAAATGCAGAGCACACATACAAGTGGCAGACAGACTTTAAAACGCTTAACCAAATACTAGTTTCACTTTTTGTTGAACCAATGCGAATGCCAAGGAAGCACTTCGCCCCTTTGCCCCCCTCGATTCAAGTGGAGTGCAGAATGTCGCCATTTTGTGCCATGTGAATGTTGCGAATGCGAATAGTAATGTGAATACGAGTGTGAATACTGTATGTGAATGTGAATGTGTGGAGTACTGTACGGACCATGGACCATGGACCATGTTTGTGTTGGCTGTTAAACTCAGCGCTATTAAAGGCTAAGGCCGACTTTTTGTCAGCCATTATGATGTGCACCTTTTGTGCTGCTATGTTGTTGTTGTTACTGGTAGTTGTTGTTGTAGCTGTTTTCTAGGGAAACCCTAACGCATACACACACTTACTTGCTAGCCAGGGCGGCCCCTCGACACATTCATGAAATGTATAGCATAATAAATCTTTACCTACACACACAGATACACACGCACACACATACTAGTCCACATAGGACTAGGGACATATTTTTTGCTCGCAGGTAGCATCGAGTTTTTGCCACCTTTGCCGCAGGATGTAACAGGCAGAGGCGTAGGAGTATACGGGGCAGGGGTTGGTCCTGTCCTGGTCCCAGTCAGTTCTCAGAACAACACGCACGCACACACACACACACACACACACTCACATTGATAGTGTTGTTGGCATCCCTGTACTCGCATTTTTACGTACCATTTTACGATTTTGATTTTTATCGTCGTTTGTTTTTCTCGGTTTTTATTTTTTGTTTGTCTTATTTCGTTTTCATTTTCTTCTTTTTTTTTTGCGGTATTTGAATTATGAGACAATGTGCCTTCTGCATGGGTAATCATTACTCTCTGACTACTGTGCACTAGCAGATTTTTCACTGGGTTTTCCCTTTTGCTTGAATTTTCCTAGCGGCACGTTTGATTTGGCCAACGTTTATCGTAGGTTGCATCGCCATGCGATAAGATTGTAAGACAGACTGTTCAACAGAACTCTGCGGTTGCTGCCACAAAAAGTTGCAACCAAATGCTGGTTGGCTTATACTTAGATATATAATAAATATATATATACAACTGTTTTTTTTTCTCCATCATCAGAACCGATTCTACCACAGAACCATTAGAGAATTGTACTAAGCAAAACTGATCAAATATTTTACAACACAATTGAAAAAATAAGATTAAACTTCCTAAAATCTTTAACATATTTGTATATTTTGTAAAATTAAAAGGTCTCATGATAAGTTATTTATATATGTGTGTAAATTGTCCATAAAATTTAAGATCTTTATTTTCATAATAGGAATTTAAAATTTTCTAAATTTATATTTCTTGTTTTAGGAATTTGAAATAAATGCTCTGGATTTTAGAAGTTGTTTTTTTTTTCAGTGTAAAGACAAATCTTTTGAACGAGACTAAAGAGCTAAAATTTCCATTAGCCCAGGTCAGTTCACTTTCACATACACAGAGACCTACGACAAACTAACAGTACTAAGTATAACTTCACTTTCCACAACAACAACAACAACAACAACGTCAACAAACATCAATGTTAATGATTTCCCAAAAAGTTGGGAGGGGGCATTGCAACAGAGCGCCGATTATCAAAGACTAACTAACCCCGACTCGAAGATAACCCAAAACTATTTATGAGCTTTAAATTTTCGACAACGGCAACATTTTCGAAATGTTTTTCGACAACCAAAAACCAGTTGTCAAACTGATCCATCGATTGATGCTGCTGCCTCAAAAAAAAGCAACTGAAATAAATAAACGCGTTGATTTTTAAGTGTTGTGCATAATTTTAAATATGTTTATTTGAAAAGCCAAGCGAATGACATTTGGTTTCTGTTTAAATTTATTCCCTGGCCGACAACAACAACAACAACAACTACAACATGTTGTTGACAGTCAAGTTTCTTGTTTTTATACGTATATTTTTTGGCTTGCAAACTCTGTTGACTCTGTCGCTGGCGCTGCAAAACCGTTAACACCCATAATAAGTACCGCTATGTACCCTAATTTTGAGATAGTTTCAACCAAAAATGAAGCTGAAGCTAAAGCTGCCGCGCTTTATAGCCAAACTATGCATAATAGGTATTCTCTCCTTTTGCCCCCTTCTCTCTGCTTTCCCTCGTTTGAACTTGGTTTCCAGCACCAAAGTATGTTTTGAGATTTTCAGTGAAATCGGCGAGTTTCTCAATTTCCAGTTTCAGTTTCATAGATGCGCTTCGATTTTGTTACCATATATTTCTAGTTCATTTGTGAAACGCAATCAGCGATGCATGACGCTTGGAACTTTAGATTGGCTTGGAATCTTGCTCTGGGTTTGGGTCTCGTACTCGGTCTCGGTCTTGGTCTGAGTCTGAGTCTGGGAAATTTGTTTTTGAGTTTGGGTGTCTGTGAGGGCGGAAATTATTTAATGGCGCGTACATGTTGAACATTGGCGTGCGGAAATCACGCTCTGAATTTCGTCTGCTTCTGCCTGGGAAGCTGCGTGAAATTTTTATTATTTAATTTAATACGTTTTTCGAAATTTTATTGGCGGCTTGCGAGGGCGGTGCTAAAATAAAAATATGCTTTTCGCACATTATTATTTTCTATAAAGAAAATCTTTTTGATTTGGGAGGAGGGGAAGAGTGAGTGGTAGGCGGTGACAAGGGCAATGGGTGGACCGGCATATGGAAGTCATGGGCGGGTGTCGGAAACTTTAGGAATCGATCGAGGAAATTGACTTAAGATTGTACGAAAATAAGCCAAATAATTTATAATTTAAAGGATATAAATAAATATAATAGCCATTAAAATTTTTAATATTACTAACTTTTAACTAATATTAGAATTAATGAATGAAATTTAATAATGAAAGAATTAAATATGACTGGTTGATAAACAAATAAATAGAAAAACCGAATATTTTAAATGTACTTAATTAGGTTTCACAAATAACTTTTAATTTTCTTTTAAACTAATAAATATTAATTTTATTAAGATAAAATTAGTATATAATTTATACTACAAAATTATTTAGCTGTATAATAATACATATTTTATTGTCAGGTCAATAAAAATATTAAACTATTAAACAGTGGATTAATGTTTGATGTATGTATGTACAAATAAGTTTTCAAGTAAAAATAATATAAATTTGTTTAATTAAATTTTAATTTTTATTTTTTCACTTATACTTACTTATAATATTAATTACTCATATTATTTTAAAGAAAGTTACATTAAATTAATAATAACAGATTAGATATTAAAAAATGTTATTTACTTATTTACATACAGTTAACAGTTACTGGCTGCTGAGGCCTGGAATAGTACTTATCAAAATAAATAATTCAACTTCATAATTTATTAATTATTTAAGGAGTAATTGAATATTCTACTTATTTTTTATAATTTGTTTATTAAAAAGACTATTTTAAACTTATTTATTTACCTTAATTAAGAGAAATTAAAGAATGTATTCAAATGCTTTAATTGCACTGAATGCATCCACTTGATCAGTATTATGAATAACTTGCTGAGTTGAGCAGCAGTTGGTTCGCCACTCTAATTACAATGTGACACCTGTCTGCCACAACGACCGGCAATAACAGGCGGCACAACGTACAACACTGCGTATGAGCAATGCGCAATGGCTGTCAACACACTTACACACACACAAGTCACATTGTGGCCGACGCGTTCAACTTGAATTGCCCACTTGAAAATTAGTTGCAAATTACCTACTTAAGTTTGTTTGCCATGACAGTAGCAGTGGTAGTTGTTGCTGCTGTTATTGTTGCTCTTGTTGCAGTGGCAACAACTCTAGAGAATTGTCGTCCAAAGACGAAACTCAGTAGTCAAAGACGAACATGTGCACCATTGTGTTGTTAGTTGCAGTTTGGGTCTGATTGTACGCCCAGTTAGTTGCGTGGCTGCCACGCCCACCACAAGCCATTGAGTGTTTTGGACAAAAGTTTGTCTTATGCATTGGCACTTATGCAACGTTGGACAGTCGGACAAATGGACAGACTGATGGACGGCAACCTGTTATCAGGCAATCAACAAGTGCAATTAGCAGCTCTCTGGGCCAGCACAATGTGCGTGTGACAGAGCAAACAAATTGTTTAACAAAACGAATAAACAAGCAAACAATTCTATATACATATGTATATGTAACTGCAACTCAACTCTGTATCTCTGTGTGTGTGTGTGTGTGTGTGTGTGAAGTAAACACTAAGCTCAGCGAAGCATTAAAATTGCAGCAGTTGCAGCAGCGTCTTGAATAGTTGCCACAAATTCTAGGGAGCGTTCCTTTTGTCCAACTGAAGACCCGTTTAAAGCTGTGACCATTGTAATCTGCAGGTGACACCTACCCTTCTCACTCTTCTCTCTCTTTTTCTCTCTTTATCTCTCTCTATCTCATTCAGTTCCATGCAGATCGGCGCCACATTCAATTGCCAATTGAGGCGGCAACAGATTGTGGCTGCAACTGTTTTCTTTGCCACATTGACAACAATTTGTTGCGCAAACTCAGCCAGTTGTCTCAGTTCTTGCTGAAGGTTGTCTGTCTCAGACAGTTGAGATAAAACGCAATTATTGGCCTATTAGCCGCATCTTTTCATTTCATTCCGGCCATTCAGCATACGGCAGACGGTCAATAAACGTGACTCGATTTGAGTTTGTCAATTACAGAAAATATCAGGTTGTTGGATGAAAACACAAAGAAACACAAGCAAAACAATTGTGTTATTATTAATTGAAATTTATTTTTATTAAAATATTTAGATAATTCAAATGGTATATTTGCGTTGAATTTCTAAAAATATATATCTTTATTAATAAAGTTTACTTTTCATTAATTTTCTACATAGTGGATAAGCGCAATATTTTTAATAAAAATTCTTAAAAATAAGTATACATTAATCTGCATTATAGAATGATTTAGCATCGTGCAGAAAGTATAAATTTCAAAAGAAAAAACTTAATACATATATTATTTATTGAATTATTTATTTAACGACTTAATATATAATCAGTCGGGTAAAGTAATTATACATATTATTTAAAATTCAAACTAAAGTTAACAATTAGCAATTAAATCAAATCAAACTTTTAAAATAAAAGCTGAAAATATAAAAATGGTAAAGGGGGTACACAAAATATTAATAAAATACAAATTAAGAATCAAATTAACTTATACAAACAATTATTGCATTTAAGTTTATTAACTAATAAAAAAATAATTAAAAATTAAATAAATGCATTAAAAGTAAATAAATAAAATGTTAATAAAAATTTATAAATACATTTATTTTAGTATAATGGAAAGCTTATTAATTTAAAAAATACAAATATAAAATCATATAAATTAATAAAATATAAAATGGAAAACCTAGCAATAAAGAAAAATTACGCACAATTACTAAAGTAAAAATATGTATTTCATCGGCTTCTTGATAATTAACTTATAATAATCTATATAATATAATCTCTATCTTTCTAATTCTAACACTTTTAAATTATTTAATTTACTTAAGAGGGGTTTATGAAAAGTCTATTGAGTTTTAATACTTTTAAGGAATATTCTAGTTGGTATTATATTCTATTTTAAAATTATTTTCACCTCTCAAGCTACGTTTTTGTACCAATCAGTTTATAATCTGTAAGCTGACTGATTGGCCATATGTGTCCATTGAAATAAGCAGTTTCACCAAATTAATAGACCATAAATAGATTTGCTGAAAGCGACCAATTAAAAAACTACCAAATAAATGGACATGAGTCCCAGCTGTAAAGGCGTCTGCTTTGAATATTTTTAGCTAAATGCGTGTGTCAACAAACCGCAGAACGACAAGGTCATAATGAGGTGTACTCTGGGAGAATAAGGAGGGAAAGTCCATGAGCCAGAGGCGGCGGGGGGTGGGTGTGAGACAGGGCTGCACTTTTTGATTGACATGTCGCCGTTGGCTGGACGTTGACTTGCATGTCAATTAAAACTAACGACGACGAGTGACAGTTTGCCTGGACTAGAATGAGGTTGAGGTTCAGGATGAGGATGAGGACGAACCATTGGCACACTTTAATAGGCTCAAAGTGGATTTTAATTTTATTTGATTTCATTTGATTTGATTGCACAGCCCAAGCACACGCTCAGCATGTGCCCCAGGGGGTGGTTTCCTGAATTTGGATTTGGATTTGGACGACCCCTTTACGGCATCTGCTTGCGACTTGAGCTCAAGTTACGCCGCAGGATTACAGCGTGTTTTGTGGTGAAAGCAGCTGCAATTCCTGCAAAGGACAGGAACAACGTCTGGGTCTGGAATAGGGTAATACGAATTATTTTCGCTAGACTGCCACTGGTGGCAATTGGCACCTTTTACACTCTCATCCTTCATCCTCCATCATTTCAGCTTTCACCTACACAACAACTGACTGGATTCCCACGCCTGTTGCTGGCCAGGATTTGCCGATGGGAATGAGAACTGAACCCGAATTCAAACCCGCGGGGCGACAAATGTGCTCGTTTGATAAATTGGGTGCCAAATTTGCCGCTTCTGAATGCTTGTGAAAAGTTAAACGCTCTGCTTATGGATGCCCAACAGACACGCAAAGCTTTCAGCTCTCAGCTCTTTTAAAGATTTGGCCAATATGTGTGTGTGTGTGTGCCAAGTAGCTGGGCCATTATTTTATGAGCCAATTAATGAGATGCCGTGGGAGTGCCTTATAAGTATATGTTACATGCTGTAAACGCAAGCACTCAACTTGGACAGTTTACAGGCAAACTTCTTTTTGTAACTGAAACTGAAGCTGTGTACTCTGACATTTCGTGACTTGGCGCTATGTGAGTTATGGTGCCGTCGTCTGCACGCCAACAACGAAATTATATTTAAAAACACATAACTCAAGAGATTATCATTAAAAACTGTGGGCGCACAGTTCAGACCCAGAGCAGGGCTCTGGTCTCTGGTCCCTGGTCCAAGTCCAGTTCCAATCCCAATCCCCATCTCAGTCTCAGTCTCAGAAAACGAAGCGATCTGCGCGTGCGCAAAGCTTGAACGGAAGTCGTTAGGCGACGGTCGTCAGATATGACGCAAATGTATTAAGGAACCGCCTTAGGGGCACGTAGCCTATTCAAGGATTATGCGATGCGACGGCACACAGGACAATGAATGAAATGTGCTCGTTGACAATAAATTGGTGTAGCATTAAATAAGCAGCCTCAGCACCTCGACACCTTCAGCACCTCGATACCTTAGGACCTTAGCACCTTAGGGTTATATTAGGTACACGCGTATCGGACTGAGTTTTGGACTGAGTTTGGGTTAAGGCCAGCAAATGTGTCTGGCTTTGCCTCTGGCCATCTTCAAATGGGTGTGAAGTTGCTAATGCGTTTTTCTGAATAAAGTATTTCTTGGAGTTACGAGCCTGGAAACGGAATAAAAGGGGGACTAAGAGGACGACAACTTTTGGCTAATATTATTGAAGCAGTTAACCTTTAGTTGTCTATTACACTAAAAAGCTAACGATACAGAAGCTAAAATGTATGTAAATATATAATAAGATACTGT
Organism: Drosophila testacea; assembly: GCA_035043265.1. Classification (NCBI taxonomy): domain Eukaryota; kingdom Metazoa; phylum Arthropoda; class Insecta; order Diptera; family Drosophilidae; genus Drosophila; species Drosophila testacea. The sequence goes on along the minus strand of JAWNND010000826.1, from coordinate 758,666 downwards.
ACATTTTTGCCTCAACAAAGAGTTGGTCTACTTATATAAAACAAAAATTATATTTGATTAAAAATTCATTAAAATGGTAGCTAACATAACTAAATTAATTTGTATTTAAAATATCACATGTTTTAGTGAAAATTGAGAACTAAATAAATTTAATTATATTTGAATATAACAATCTCATGCATAACAAGCAAAACCTTAAAATTGTTTGCTTCAAATCAGTATACCTCGACATTTAAATATATTTCCCCCTTAATTCCCATCAACTCTAGAAGGATACTTATACATACAAATTAGTTAAAATTTGTACCAATGTAGAAGTACCAATTAAAATATTTTTATCATCACTTATAATAAATTTGGAAGTTACAAATTTATTTTAAATATCCACTTAAATGTAAAAATCTGTGTATATCTTTCTTTTTTTAATCAATAAATAGGAATTTCATTACTATGTTATGCAGTAAACTATTCTCAAGTGAAAGCAGTTAGCTTTTTATTCTTAATTTATAATAAAATAAATAGGCTATATCTTGCAAAGTTAGCATAGTTAACTTACCTTAATTGCCTTCTATATACAAGAACACAAAATTAAAAGTACAATTTAAACATTTATTGAGGCTTGTTTGAAATTAGATAAATTATATTGACACTTCAGACAAGCGCATTACCAAATTTTCTAAATATATCCATGAGTTAAGACGAATTAATTTCAATTGACAATATGTCAGTCAGCTGTCGGTCGTTTTCGACTTTGCCAATGGCTTCTTCAGAAGTCCACTAGACAAGGTCATTTGGTAGCATTTAGATTAAAGATATAAATCGAATAACAGAATATCTGTCAGTAATCAGTTGATTAGAAATCATTCTCATTGTCAGCCTTAATCGGCAATTTACTTAATGAAATTCAAGCATATTTTAAACTTTTAAGCTGGGATTAGTTAAGTGCAATTCAGATTCGGTCGGTGAAATGCTACCAAAGAAAGTTGAAAATATTTTGTTGTAGATCAATTATAAATTCAACGATTAATATGCCATCAAATCTCAACTAATAGTTGGCCAAAGAAACGGTAAAAACTTCATCGGGTTTTTGTCAATAAACAAATCTAGACCCATTGTTATAGATAACACCTGAATCTCCAAATATTCACCTCAACGGTATTTTGGCGCACGCTAAATTATTACACATAATTTGTTATACATTTACAGTATTTGTTGGGGAGTTTTGATTTTTTTTTCTTCTTTACAGGGGACAGATGTCTCCGGAGTTGTGGGGAATATTTGTTTTTGTTTGTCTTTGCGTTGTCTTATAGGCTCGAGAAGTGTGAAAACAGTTATTGTTATTTGAGACTATCGATAATTCTTATAAATGATCACACTTTTATTTTAAGACTTTATCCCTATTAATTTATTGTTAGGGCATCTGATGTTTTGTCTCTTACTCTGAACATTTAATTTATGTGTATGCTCAGTAAAGTTTAGTCAATGTGTTAAATGTTATTCAAAAAGGTATGATTGAGTTGCCTTTGGTGCATGTGATTACTTTATAATCGATTCCATTGTTAGAGTGCTGTCAGATCTCTTTCAATACATTTAGAAAGCTTCAATGAATGTGTTCTAAAAACTTTGAGATTTATTGTAAGAGTTGAGGATGAAGACTCGTGGAAAAATGAAAATCTCACATCCTTATTAGCTTTAAAGTTTCAGTTGGTTTTCTAATGTCGTGATAACAATTGCTAAAATAATTGAATTCAGAGTAATGTTCTAGTTTCAATAACAAAATATTTTGTATTTAATATATATTTTTATGTTATTTAGTTTACGTTTTAAGAAAATACAAGTCTGGAAATTTTGTATCTTTTTTACAAAGGTAAATTTAGCATCATGTTTTTTTTGTTACTATAATATTATTATTTGTTATGTTGCTTTTTTCTTGTGAACTTATATAATTTATTTAAATTACTTACATGTAATTATATAATTTAAAATATATTATAAAACTAACTAAACCCTGCTCTTTAAAATAACTTTATTGGAGTTTAGTTTTCCATTTGTTGACTCTTTTATTATTAAGGTAATGCGTTATAGCTAAATATTTGCATATCATTTGCCAGTTTGGTAAAATAGGTCAAGCTCTGGTATCTGCTGCTGATTTTAAGTATATATATGGTACTCGTTTAAAATTAATTTGAATAATATATTCGGTGTACGCCACCATAATTAAACTTGGCACAGCCCAATTGATGCCCAGACGCATTCTGGCCTCACCTGTCTGTCTACCTGTATGTGCTACGTTAAACCAATTAATTTGCAAGCCTATGTATTAACTGTCGTGTGTTGTGATTATTTACTACATACAGAGACACACAGATACCTATACAGAGTATACAATGTGTGGCTTATGTGGAGACTCGCATATGGTTTGCACCATATGAACAACGTCAACTTGGCGGCAACAACATGCTTCGTATATAAGCAAATTAATTAAAGTTGCCACTTCAGTTGAATTTTCCAGGTGAGTGATGCGGAACAAATAATCAATCAATCAGCTCAGATACACACACACACACACACACACACACACACACACGAAAACACTCATACACACAGTCACACACAAACAATCGCACACATGCAAAAAGCTGCAGGGCAGACACTATCTAGGCAACACAGGCGGCAACTTTCATGGCATTGGTCAGTCAGCTTGCCAGTTAGTCATTTAGTCAGTTTGTCAGTCAGGCAGTCAGTCAGTTCATCTGTTCATCTGTCCGTCCCACCGTCCAGACAGTCACTCAGCCAGCCGGGCTTGTCATTGACGTCGCTTTTGCCGGACATGGCGAAATGTTCAAAATAAGTATGTGAATGGCTCCATGAGTGTTGTTGTTGTTGTGTGGAATGCGTATATGTAAATGGGCTCTACAATAACAACAAATCAACATTTGCACAGTGGTTGCAAACTGAAAATATACAATAAATTAAATAAAACAGCAATGACAAAAACAAGCTGCAATTAAGTATTAGAAAGAAATAACATAAAGAGGCAACCTTAAAATCTACAACTTTAATTAAAATTTATCAAATTTTGGCAGCTATAACAATTTAAAGAAAGTTGAAATTGAGCTTTGATTTATTTTGGTTTCTCTTTACATTAAATATGTTTTTAATAAATATTAAAGCATATTTTTCCTTTTTATTTAATCTATTCTTTCTCATTCCTTTGATCTATAGAAAACAAGTAAGAAAACAATTATTGAATTTTTATTTTTCTTAACCAGTCGTAATTTAACTTTTGTTTTGATTTTAAAATAAAAAATGTTATATTCAAAAAAAAAAATTATATTGTTATATTGTTTTTAAATTTAATTCTAAAAATTATTACAGTCAGTTCCCAGCTTATTCTTGAATGTGAGATTTATTCCATTAGAAAGTTTTCTCATCTTCAAATTTGTCGATACCATAGCAAAATTTTGATTGTTATTATTTTTTATTATTTGCCTTTTATTACAACCATTTATTTAAATGTGTACATTGCATTCAAAGTAATAATCCTTTGAGTTTCCCCACTGTACATTGGTCAGTTTCAGTTGAATTTAGCTGCAGTTGTTGTTGCATTTATCTGTAGCTTTTGAGCTCATGCATATGTCTGGCCTGTTCCTGTCTGGTTCTCTGGACCAGGACTGGGATTGAGACGGAGTCTGGAGAGGGAATATGGTGCTCATGTGGCTGAGTTTCGGGTACGATTGGGGCCGCCATTACGATACTGCTTTTGGATCTTTCTGTTGCCTCTGATGCTGTGTGCGTTTGAACTTTTCCAATTTGCAAGCGAAAAATTGAAAATGCGACGACTGCGACTGCGACTGCGATGAGGGGCAGTATCAAGCAAATAAATAAATTCGAGCATTCATGGAGCGTATTGCGGAGCAGGTACGAGTATAAAAAACAATCTGTAGCTGCTTTGTGGTAGCAACAAACTGCCGCCCAGTCGATACAAAGGCAACAACTACCAAGCATTTTGGTCTGGGAGCGGTTGATTAAAATATACACATATACATATGTGAGTATAAGTACATAAATACGTATATACATGCATGCCATCACATAAACAAATTGTGTATAAAAAATGTATAAAAAAAAAGAAAATGTTTAACAAAATCGATTTTGGAAAAATCACAGCAAAAAAAATGTTGTAATTAAAATTGAATTTGACTCTGGGTGTGGTCTCTGAATTGTGGCACCCCATTGGGGTGGGGCCATGGTTTTGGCAATGGACTGCAAAGTGCATTACGCTCCCTCTCCCCTTCTCTATTCTCCAGTCTCTATTCTCCATTCGAAATTGAGAGATCTATTTAGTAGGTACACGAGCTGCGGCTCAGTTGTCATAGCTCCCGACTGCCTGGCTGCCTGACTGCCGAGAGGTGCAATTTATTTAATTAGATGCATAAAACTCATTAAGATAAGAGCTGCCAGCTGCCAGTGTCGACTTTGGTTGGGCTTCCATGTTGTTCAAGTGCGCGAATCAACAAATGCGCCAAAGTGCAGCCTCCCCCTTCAATCCCCAGTTACCAGGAAGAAGTTGCCACCCGTTGGAGGAATTGTTATGCTCACTTGGCAGCCTCAGGAAAAGTAGTGCCAACAGTTGTAAAATGGGAGGTGCCCAGACACCAGATCCTACAATTTTACAGGTGTGAGGGATTCAGCTCTGGTTGGTTATAAAGCTCCCTGTGCTGAGTAATTAACTTGAGCGACGATGCTGCTGACGACAATAAAACGCCGACTTAATTAAGTGACACAAGTGCTTCACTGTGTTGTTGGATGTGGATGCGGATGTGGATGTAAATGCAATGGAAATGGGAATAAGGCTATGGATGTAGTTGCTGATGATTAAACTCCTAGCATAATAAAATTAATGCATTTCCATATTGCCATAAATAACCTGAAGCTGAGAGTCTTTTTGAGATATAATAGATTCTGTACACAAATCAAAGAAAGTCTTTTAATTATTTATGAGACCTTAGCTTACAATTTATAGATGTTTTCCGAGTCAAAAAAGTCTATGTAAAATAATATTTTACAGCCTCATCTTAATCCATGATAAGTGAGAAAGTTCTTTTCGATTTTTACCTACAGAAGATTATTTATTTCATATTAGAAATTGACGAGTTTATCAATAAACTACTAAAAAGTGGCACTAAATTAAGCTTGTAAAGCTGCCAATTCAAAAGGTTACCAGGCTTCAAACTATCATAAACTTCTCAAAACTCCCTCTCCTATGTAAAATCAATTTTAATCAATAACGTGTTCACAAGTAAATTCTTTCTGGAAAATGTTCCTTCAGTGCGTTACACATTTCGTAACAATGTTATATTACTTTTACGGCATAATAACACTTTAGATATTATTCGAAATTCGAACTATCACATAACCAAGTGGATCTTATTTTTCCGACTCTACTGCATCTTACAGTCGCTATCGGCAATGTACTTTGTGTACCAAATATAACAAATGGCACATATATTGAGATGAACTTCAAACGGATTTACTCTTACAAATATTTTATGAAATCAATTTAAATAATTTAATAAATGACCTTGAGGCAGAACTTTTGTTGCATTTTATATTGCTGATACAAATTCAGAGAAATTTGAGCTGCATTTCTTTGCTAGTTGACAGATTGTTAGTTACATGTTGGGTTTTTCTTATCAACTGCTCCCTTTGGCAATTTCCCCGGGTGTTTTAAGCACCCGCATAGTTGGATAGTTGTATTTCATCTACACGCTCGGTATCAATGTCAAATCAGGGCGTGACTAATCGCCTAATTGCAAGTAAACCGCAGTAGCAACAGTGCAACAATATCTACCCCAAAAAAACGAAATGTAGTAAAACTAAAGAGCAGGGCTATAAAAATGCAAAAATATATACAAGTAATTTGACAGTGATTAGCATGGCAGGGAGTAGTATCTTACAGATGCAGATTGCGCATTTTATGCTGGCCCAGTGATTGAATTTCAGATGCAACCAAGAGTATATACAATATGCGGGTGACATGTTTTTTTTTCCGAGCGAAGCGCCTCGATTGTAATACCGAGAAACCGCAAAGAGGAAGTATTAGGCATAAGGTCTTCTCTCAGAAACATGGACTGGCAACCTGTTGAGTTGGCTAAGCCCTGGCTAAATTTTATTGATGATTATGATAATATGCATAGTTTGCTTAACCATATATTGTTTTTGCATTACACTCCCAGTGTTTTTCTAGCCCTTTATTGCAGTTGCTCAGCATTAGCATGCCGGAGATCCGTTGAGGGATTTGCTGAGTGAGGCGTGGATTTTAGAGGTTCATTACCATGACGGTCTCTACCTGTGTGCATTTTTCATTTGGGTTTTCCCATTCTATATTTGCAGGTGCGCAGCTTGTCGGTTTAGCCAAGGCCTGTTCTCAGCGGGTTCGGGTCGCCAGGCAGTCTGACAATTTGCATGTGTTTCCTTTGCCCAAATCCCAATATTCCCGTAAATCAATATACGGTCCATCGATCAAGCGACCTATAAATTCTTACGCATGCCACACATCCATCAAAATGGATGGTAAAAAAAAAACAAAATAAAAAAGATACAGATATTTATGTACTCGTATCTTTGAGCTGACAACAGTTTAAAAGTGTTACCATTGCACGACGGTGCACAACTAATTGGATTTTTTACTTAATTTTTTTCTTCAATTTTTTTGTCAACTAATCCGATTTGTTTATGTACGTTTCAGTTTCAGTGACACTCGCAATCGAAGCAAAACTTCAGTCGTATATCTCCAGTCCAAGCATTGGCCACAGTTTTAGGCTTATGAATCAACTTGACTTTTTTTGGTACCATTGCTCTCTGTTAACCTACTTTTGAAATGTGTCAGCCAATAAAGGGCGCCATCTTTTTGGTCATTGACAGTGTCCCCCGACCAAATCCGAGCCCGAATCCGAAAACTAAAATCCAGCCCCAGACAGTTCCGACTTTTCTGCATAATGACATTTGTTTGCTAACTTTTCTATTGTTAAAGTTTAATTAGTTGTTCAGCTCCCTCGCTTTTACACTGGATTCTGAATTTTTTTAACCTCTCTCTCTCTCTCTTTCTCTTAATGTATTTCCATCTCTCTCTGTCTATCGACGGTTACTGTGTAAAGGCTGAACAGTTGTTGCTGTGCTTTGAAGGCGCCGCAGGGCTTTTGTTTAGATAATTGAAGGGTGCACTCAGAATTGCACGAATTCGCCCGAATCACATAAACATACACGAATTAGCTTCAGATAAAGTCAGTAAAAGTGAGAAAGAGATAGTGAGAGAGATAGAGTCTCAACAGAATTTCTATTAGAATAATATTGACACTATTTAATAAACACATAATTAAAGAAGATCGATAATTCCATAATTAAAGAAATTCTTTACTCCTTTGAGGTAATATACACATATTCCAAATTATTAATTTTTCTTATCAAGACATAAAAAACGATTACAAAAAGAATCAAATAAAGTAAAAGAATTTTTTATCGATTTTTTATATAAAGTATCAATAAATAATGATAATTTGTAAAGGATAATTTTTCTTCAAATTTAAAAACGCCTATATTTTTCTAATTTTTAACATAATAAGTCTAAGTAAGAAAAAGAGAGAGAAAGCAGTCATTAGAATATAACTAATCAATAAACACATAATTAAACAAGACTGGTAATTCAGAAATATACGAAATACTTTATTAGCAATTGCTGAAATTAGTATACATATATTCAACAATGAATTTCTGTTAACAAGAGGTAAAATATTATCCAAAAAAGCGAAATGGGCTTTAAAATAATATTTATCTAATATTTGTTTAACTTATTTATAAATAATGCAAATTTTGAAAAGATTCTTTTTTTGTAAATAAAGATTGCTTTTAATTGACATTTAATAAGATATATGCAAATAAAAGTAAGTATACGAATTGGCAAAACTCTCACGATCATCTGCTGTCATTGATGCGGTTTCTAATTGCGACGATGACTCAGCTGCAATCTCAGCATTTGGCCAGAATAAAGCACCTGTCGAAATAGCCAGGCTGAAATTGTTGTTGTTCAAAGTGTAGAGTTTGACATTAGATCTTAATTTAATTTAATGGCTAATCACATGGCAAAAGTGATGCTTAATTTTCTCACTGATTGCAACAAATGACGGTGACAGCACGCAAATAAGCTCGAAAAGCAACACCAAATTTAAGCTAATTAGAAAAAAAAAACCCAACAGCAGACAACAACAACAACAATAACAAAACAGTAAATATAAATAAATCTAAATCAAACATTGCTCCAACTGGCTGACGAGAAAATAAACAAAACGCTCCGACAAACGATTTGCATGTCAAACAAACTCGAACTGATATGTATCTGTATCTGTATCTGTGACTCTGAACGTATCTCTGCATCTGCTGTGCATTGCAGCGTATCAAAATGACATCCATAAAAAATTAATAAGTTTTGTTTTCAAAAAATTATGCATTTGTATCGCAAGCAATCTGATTTCATCATTCCACACAAAAAAGCAATAAAGATTGCGAAAAATGTAAATTCAGTTTAGTTTTTAATGACAAAATTTGAACTACAAAATAGGAAAGCGAGCGGAAAACAAAACGATGGGATTCAACCAATAACAACAAAGTGCTTTTCAATCAACTTGAAAAAGAATCTAAAAAAAGAGTGTAATAAATTTTGTAATTAAAAGTTGTACGTTAATTGATTGCAAAAAGAAAGGGCAGAAAATTAAAAGTATTTTAATTGAAATTCAGTAATGCTTTTATTTTGATTTAACCTTTCCCCACCACCTCCCTCTGAAAAAACATTTATAAAAATTACAATAATCAGCAAAAGCGACAAAATGGAAAAATCGAATAAAAAATAAAATATAGTAAGCTCTGTATAATGTGTATTTACACAATTTCAGTAAATTGTTTTGATATTAAATATTTTCCATTCTTCTACTTTTTTGCAACATTTTTTTTAGCTCGACGTTCGGTCATTGTATAATTTTTTGTATCCATCTTTTTTTATGTATTTTCTGACTGCTTTTGCTGAGCTGAATTTGCAATTTTCATTAATTCCATATATCATAATTTTTATGCGTTTTATTATACCCTGTGCCCATTAAACTGATGTAAAGTTGATTGACTTAATTTACAAGTCTGAAAAGGAAAATATATGGCTGACTTTATAATTTCTTGAGAAGCAAGCAAGCCTCTCAAATTTTGAAAGTTCTAGACCATACTCATAAACGAGGTTACTTCTTGTTTTGGGGAACAGGGTATCTTTCAGTCGGACATGGGGTTGTGAAATTTAGAGTGTTGGATCCACTGTGAGGTGTTTACCTGATGCCAGCATAAATTAGCAATATCGAATGGATGTTATGGTTTGTTAATAAGCCTAAGGTCGTTTTTGGCAGAAAAAAAGTGACTGTCGACTGTCAACTGGATGCTTTGATTAGTTTAGAGATCATAATGTATTTGGAAAGGCATATGGATAGCTGAAAGATAGATGATTGAATAAATTTGAAAGTCTAATGATCATTTTTGCTGCATAACTTGTAAAGGGAGGCATATAAATTGATGATTAACTTTAAATGCATTACACGCCTGCTTACTAAATAATTACAGAATACATATGTAGTCATCTAGATCATATATTATTATAAAAAAAATCAACGGCGACAGCTACAAAACTCCCACATCCTGTTACAAAAATTAGCTATAGTCATGAAATCCAATATTATGTGTGCAAAAAAAACTAAGTAAATGTTTTCACAAATGCAACAGCAAATGTAATTAAATCGACACTGAATGATCTATAGATGTTCCAAATACATTTTCAGTCACTTCAAAAATATTCCAGTATATTAATTTTTTGACGCAGTAATAAATCCATACATATCTGTGATAGATTTGTTTCCATTTAATAAAATGTAAGTTAATGTTTGGCTAAATAAACTTGGACATTTTGCTCAAAGTAAACTTGCAAAAAAAAATTTTTTTAGTTATTTTATCGTTAGTTTTATGTTAAATATTCAAGAGAAATGTAAGATACTTAATATTTCATTTAATGGGAACATTTCCAATGTTCAGATACTTTCTGAAACAAACTTCTTGCCATATAATTTATTATTTTTTATACTTGAAGTTTTATTTAAAGCTAATAAAATTTCTAAAGACTGTTGACCCCTAAACAAATTTTCATAGACCAAGTTCAGTTTTATGCTAAAATACTTATTTCCATAGTCCATCAGTTAATGTTGTCGAATTTTTATTGCCATTCCTAGTTTTGTCAAATCATTCAATTTGTTAATGATCTTAAATGTTTATTTAAATACCGAATCTCCACACGGACAAGAACATCTTATGCGATTTTATAGCTTGAGTTGTTTTTTTTATAACAAAACGCAATGATATCCGTAAGATACAAAAATAAATACACTTGTCTACACGTTTCGTTCCAGATATATTGCATATTGTATTGAATTGAAGACGGAACTAAGTGAGAAAACTATAAAAATCCCTCGTTAATCTCAAATATCAAACATCATTTCAGCATTTATTATTGCATGTGTGCATATTTCCATAGATATTTTAAAAACCTTGGCTAAAACTCGAAATGCACACTCATAAAAATGATATTAAAATATTATATGTCAGGCTACGAATTCCACAGTGTACATAAATATCTCAACTCAAAGCCGACGGCTAAATTAAATATGCTAGAAATATGATTTCAAAGAAAAAATATGTGTAAAATAAAGAAAAACAATGTTTTATATTTTTTGTAAAGATTTTTCTTTTATTTGTGTGTTTTTTTGTGGATTTTTCTGGTTTTTATTGTTGTTTCAGGCGTTTTGGCTCTCTCGCTCCCTCTTTCACTCTCTTTCTCTTTTCGGTTCGCCTTCTTTCGCTTTATCAATTTATCATTTTGTTTTTTTTTACTAAATTTTCTTTAGGTTTACTAACATTTTGTTGTTGTCTTTTTGTTTGTTTTATGTGGTAGATGTCTTTTAATAATTAATAATAATAATAATAATAATTTTTGTTGTTTTTATTACAATTAATGTTTCGCTTCTTCTTTGCCTTTCATTTTGTTTTCTTGCAGTATTCATAAGGATAATTAATAATTAAATTGTTTATATAATAGATAATAATTAGAATTACTTAATGCATAAGAGAATCTATAAAATAGAATGTTGTTTTCATTTCTTGTTACATTTTACTTATGTGTGAATGTGTGTGTGGAATGTTTTCAATTTTCTTTGCTTCTTTTTGTACAGAAAAAATAAATCAAAATAACGTAAAACAATTTTTTCTTATATTTTGTTTTGCTTGCAACAATTTTTTTGTATCACACAATTGTCGTTTAGGTTTTTTTTTAGCAAAAAATGTGGAATGCAATGTGTGGAAAAGATGTTCATTTCATATGGTACAACAGTGCGTATGCTTAGTTTGTAAATGCCATTCGAATTAATTAATAATTATTTGTATTTTATTATTATGTATAATTTTCATACAATTGTTTTTTTTTTTTTGTAATTACAAGTGCTAAAATTAATGCATTTTTGTTTTAAAACTAAAGCTAAAATTGTTTTTATCCATATACTTTAGTTGCAATTACATATATAATTTCTAAGTCTGTGTATGTGTGTGTGTTGTGTGTGTTTATATATATTCAATAATTTACAATGTGGATATATCCAACAAACCAGCGCCTGCCTCATGTGCATGCAACTGCTGCGAATGTGTGGCATGATAATGATACAATTGATGTTGTTGCTGCTGCAGTTGCTGTTGTTGCTGTTGCTGATGATGATGTTGCAAGTGATGCTGCTGCTGTTGCTGCTGCTGCTGGTGATGAAGATGTTGCTGCTGCTGCTGCTGTTGCTGTTGCAGGTAGTGTTGATGGTGCTGCTGCTGTTGCTGTTGCTCCTCCAGTTGTTGCATGTCCAGCATGCTGGCTGAGGCCACAAACGCACTGCCCGCTTGACAACTTAACGCTGCCGAAGTGGAGGCGGAGGCGGACGAGGAGGAAGCGGATACAGATGCGGACAGCTGATAGGCGGCAGCGGCAACAGCAGCTGCTGCCAAGGCGGGTGAATGCGCTGTGGTTGTGTGACCACTTGAATGCGCCGAGGAGCGACCACCCGACGAACCCGATCCCGATGCCGTCGGACTGGGCCGGCCATTGAGCAACTGTTGCTGCTGCTGTTGTGTTGCTGCTGCAGCGGCTGCTGCTGCTGCTGCTGCTACTGTTGCTGTTGGCATATATCCAACGGCTGACGGCGGCGGCGACACATTGGCGGACGCGGCGGCGGCTCCATAGGCGCTGGCCATTTCTCACATATGTGCCAGGGGCGCCATTGCCCGCAGCGATTGCTGATGCAGTTGATGTTGCTGCTGCTGTTGTTGCTGCTGCTGCTGTTGCTGCTGATGCTGTTGGTGCTGTTGATGCTGTTGCTGCTGGTGCATAACATGCTGCAACGGTTGCTGCTGCTGTTGCTGCTGCAATTCCGGCGATCCTGTCTGATAATGCATCAAATGACGTTGTTGCTCCGGCGCCGAGGCAAGTCCGTCATGTAAATGATACATATTCATCAGATGATTCAGATCTGTACCAGCACCAGCTGCTGCTGCTGCCGATGCTGAGATATATTCCCTCTTCATGATGTGATTGTTGTTGTTATTATTATTGTTAAGGGCAATGGCGCTGGGACTGGGAGAGACAGGTTCAGATTTAATGCTCGAATCGCTGGGACTGTGACTCTGGCAGGAAGCTTGAGCGCCATAGGGAGCCGGCGAACCGGTACCCGTTACCGCTCCCGGCTGTTGCCCCACCCCGTAGGGAGAGGGTGAACCCGGCTGCTGGAGACTGCTGCCATAGGGTGAGGTCTGACCGCCGGCAACAGTGTCATACATGCCATATCCATTGTACATATGCCCCATCTCGCCATATCTCGGCGCATAGTTCATATAATGCGTCTGATAGCCGGCGGGATCGGGATGCATATAACCATTGGGCATATATCCATTGGGCACACTCATCTGATGGATATTCGGACGCACCTGTTGGGCTGCTGCCGCTGCAGCAGCAGCTGCTGCTGCCGCCGCTGAGGCGCCTCCGGAACCATTTAACGCTTGATTCTGTCCCATACCCTGTGATACTCTTGTCGGCGTTCCTGGCTCTCCAGATCCGGGTTGCTGTCCGGGCATTAGACCACCCATGGGATACTTTTCCTTGGTCTTGGTCAATGTTTTGGTCTTGCGACGAGGTCTATATTTATAATCGGGATGCTCCTTCATGTGTACGGCTCTCAGACGTTTGGCTTCATCAATAAATGGTCGCTTTTCCGCCTCGGAGAGATCCTTCCATTGTGCTCCTAGTCGCTTCGAGATTTCTGAATTGTGCATCTTTGGATTATCGGAGGCCATTTTACGTCTTTGACCTCGGGACCAGACCATAAATGCATTCATCGGTCTTTTTACCCGATCCGCATGTTGTTGATTTTTGTTTGCTGTCGAAGTGTTGTTATTGTTGTTGTTGTTATTATTGTTGCTATTGGTCATGCTGCTGAGAGCACTGCCAGCGCCCATCAATGTAGGATGTTGCTGATGGGACTGTTGCTGCTGCTGCTGCTGCTGTTGCTGATGATGGCTGACTGGAGATGTCATGTGATGACTGCCAATACTGCTCTGTGTTGGACTCAATTCACTGGAACTGTGCAATGGCGAGCTCTGTTGCTGTTGCTGCTGTTGCTGTCCCGGAGCAACACCTCCTCCGTTTAAAGTGTTGGCGATGCTCGATTGCAGCGAACTCAGTGGATTTGGACTTTGACTTGCCGCAATGTGTGCGCTCATGTGATGATGATGATGATGGTGATTATGTTGGCTCAGTTGGGAATGCGTCAACGGAGACTGGCCAAAATTCATGAGAGGCGCCAGCGCCGAGTAGGATGAGGCTGCCGCATGGGCGTGGCCATGCAACGCGGCACTAGCGTGCAACGGTGGCATTGTGGCATGCAATATGCCGCCTCCCTTCATATCTGCCTCCACGGTCAACATGTTGTTGCTGTTGCAACTGTTGCTGTCGTTCGTACTATCAATTGATTGTCTCGTCTCAGGCTATCGATTGCCGGCGAGTGCAATACATTTACAATTGATGATCTGACTGCTTGTAGATACTATTCTACTTGCTTTTATAGCTTGTAGATAATCTCTAAATTTGCAGATACCTTTCTGACTGCTTGTGAAGCGTGTAGATGCTTATATCTTCAAGATACTTTTCTTTTTACTGCAGTTGCTTTAAGATTCTTTGTTTTTGCCTGTTGTTGCTGGTAGATACTGCTTATATCTCTCAGATACTTTTTAAAGAGTACGTAGCTTTAGCTGCTGCTAAAATGTATCTCGCTAATTTAGTTACTCTTGAGATACTTTTGGCAGATGCAATTCTTAGGGAGTATATCCAATAATTTCGCATTTACTCAGATACTTCCAATGATTAAATAGTTTTTCGTAACACTTTACACTCTCTTGTATCTTTATTTGTTTCTCGAAGCATGCACAATTAGTTTTATTTAGTTACTTTTAGTATACTTTGTTGTTTTACTGTTAATTATTTTGAACATTTCTTTTGGAAACCATGTTGCACTTGTTGGATTTATTTAATATTTAATATATTTGTTAATTGTTTGTTTTTTAGAATTTCTGAACTTGGCCAATTCTGGCAGTTGACACATAAGATACTTTCTTATGCAATATATTTCAAGATTATTTATATTATATTTTTTTGTGGTTGAACAGCTTTTGCTATTTGTTTTGGTTAAAAACACTTGGAATTTGTTTATTACTTAAAACCGCGTCGCGAATTTGTTGCTATTTTATGTAGTAGTTTTAGATGAGTGTTTTTTTATATTTTACTGGGTTTTTACTTATTTTTCTGCTGGTTGTTGGCAAAAAAATCAGCGAGCTGCGTAAGACGATGATAAAATACCTCCACACTACGCGGAATTGAGCACCTTTCTGTTTCGCCGTCGACTTTGTGGACAGCAGCGAAACCTGTTCAGCGATAACGAGCGCCGTCAACCGTCAAAACGAAGCGCAAAAAAACCGACAAAAATTGTTGTATATATTCCCGTTGCGTGATGCTAGGCGAGCCGAAGTGAGGCGAAGTGAAGCGAGGGCGACAATTCGAAACTCGAGAATTCGCTTCGTTTCGTTGAACGTTCCGTTCGTGCGTGCGCGTGTGCTGACGACAGCGAATACGAGAGACGAATGAGAGACTGACTGTCCAGCAGCTGAGTCTGAAGCTGTTCAGCGAGCAATGCGGACACGCATACACTCACAGGGTGGCTAGTCAAACGGGTCTCGTATACGTGTGTGTGCGTGTGTGACGGCATTTGCAAACCAGTTTCTTAGGCTAGGCAGGCGTGAGCGTTAGACAAAGACAACAGTAGTAACTTGTGCTCACGCTAATAAATCAAATAAACGCTTCGCTCTGCCTTGCTGTGTGTGTGCGTGTGTTGGTGTTAATATCATTGCCAGCTTGGATTTTGCGCAGCGCACAGCGCCAATCAACGCTGCGCATGAGAGAGATAGCATAATGTAGCGCATTCATTCACACCACATATCGATCCATGTCGTTGTTGCTGCGTTGCCAGAGTTGCCATAAAAATGTCGTCTCTGGGCAGTCTATTTTTATGGCATGCAACGTTGCCTATTTTCACAGCAGCAGTTTCAAGTCAAAGTCTGGCGGAATTTTTGCGCTTATCGGACGCTTTAAATATGGCCGACCAGGCTAAGAGCATCGCGAACTGTTTTAACGGGAATACTGCCTGGAACGGGGGTATCGCAGTGTTTGCGGTGTATTTACCGTTGGCGCGTCTCACGCGCATAGTTTGGATTCTTTTATTTTTTTCTACTGAATTTTCCTTTTTTTCCACTACTTCTTATTAACCTAATGGGTTTGCCAAGGTAGCAGCCACAGCTGAAAAAAATATCTAAATAATAGTAAGGCAGCTGGAAAATGTATTAAGCAAGTGCTGCCAAGTGCACTGCAGTAACAGTAACAGTAACAGAAACTGGCATGTGTATGTGAGTGTATATGTTTGTGTATGTGACTTTGATGCGGTCTGGCATCCTTTAGATTATATGAGATACACGTACGTTGTTGTAATTATAGATGCACATGTGAATAGTCAACCACATTGTCTTGTACGTGGTTTTCGGCGTGCTCTAGTTACTTCCCACTCTCTCTAACCCTTACTCTCCCCCTCTTTGCCTAACCACAAGTAATGCACTTGGATATGAGTAATTTTTCGGCATTTTCACCTCGGTTTTCATTAGTGCAATGCAACTAGGCTCTCCTAATTTTGAGTTCTCATTCAGACTCAGATGCGTAATGCGGTAATGAATCGTGTGGAATGTTCAAGATTTGACTCATGTAATGATATTGTAATGATTAAAAGTTTGACTAATTGCGAAATGAGCACCTGTTCTATATACAACTTTGGACTTGTACAATAAACAAATGGAACTACTAAATTCATCGTATCTTAAGTTAGTTTATATAACAACTTCTATAAACAAATGGAAATCTGAAATACATCATACCTTAGGTTACTTTGGTTTGTTGCTTTTATTTATTTGGAAACATAACTTTACTATATTTTTCTCATGTTTAAAAACTTTTTAGATTTATGTACATTACATACATAAAATATTTACTTATAATACAATTATTTTATTTTTTACCTCTCATTTGAAAAAAAAAAACACATTATTATTTTGAATAATTTTTCTTTGTAAATAAAAAGTAGAAAGATATAAACAAATCTTAACATATAGTATTTTTTTTTATTTTTTCTGCATAAAAAGAAATATTACAAATTATGAGACTTTAAAAATTGCATTAAGAAAATAATGCTTTTTTTCAATCCAGGAATATTTTAATGTCTTTTTGAATAACGTAATCCATGTTAAAAATATTAAGAAATCTTTAAATATCTCTGTTCGCATAATGTATTGAATGCATGTAATTTAATATTAAATATTATCAATCACAACAAGTATTACAATATTACAATGAAAAACTTAAGTAATTGAATAATGCAATGTTCACTTGTAATAGTTCTTCACTGATTCACCATTATATTTACGTTATACAATTTTTTGCAAGTCATTCCAGGTTTTACTCATACCCTGAAAAGGCCTGAAACACTTTAAAAACTCGAGCTACTAACCCAAAAATGTTTGTGTTTCGTAATGCGAGTTGCCAAATGATTCTTGAAATAAATAAAAAATACTTATATGTGTAGACAACAGAGTTAAATGAATTTATGGCCAATTGCAAACGATATGACAATAAACAAAGCCCAGCAAACGTGGCGTAAACAATAAAAAGTGATATCAAAAATGTATAAACACATAAAAATGAAAAAATACGTAAAGAAACCTGCCCCAGTAACTGACCTACAACAAAACGCAAATCTTAACCGCAAAAATCAAGAGAACAAATTTCTGAAAGGCTTTTTTTTGTATACAATACCAAAAACGATTCTTATTCATTATCAGAGCACTTCTTGTTGCTATTGTTGTTGTTGCTTTTGTTGTTGTTGTTGCTTTTGTTGTTGTTGTTGCTGTTGTTGTTATGTATTATTATTGTATATTTGTGCAGCCATTCGATTCTTTGGGGGGATTCGGGAAAAAAAAAAGAGAGAAAACAAGAACATAATAAGCCCAAAACAAACCGAAACAGACCCAGACTCAGTTCCAGACTCAGACTCAGACCGAGTAGACACTCAGACGGCTTTGTTGTTGTTGTTGTTATTACTACAGTTGCTTTTGTTGTTGTTGTTGTTGGTATTTGTGTTTTATGTTTGACGTCTGAGCGTGCTGGGCGCGTGTGAATGGAAAAGGAAGCTCACACACACACATATACACACACTTAAAAAAAAACAAAGTCAAGGTCATTGCAAAGAGTTTTAATTGTTCGCACAAAAAAAATGAAATAAAAATACAAATACACACACAACAGCAACAACAACAATGGCGCCGAGCATTACAAACAAACATTCGCACATAATAAAAGAAATAAAAACGCAACAAAAACAACTACAGCAACAACAACAGGCAGCGGACAATGGCAAAAGGCAACAAGAGGAGCCAACGACAACAACAGCAGCCACAAAAGGCATTTGGCAAGCAAACAAGTTCAACAACAACAAAAATATTCGCACAATTCACTCAGTTAGTCCGCACATAAAGACATCTCGCTCTCTCTAACAGCCTTTCTAACTGCCAGCGGTAGTGTCCCCCCACTCTATGCAGCAGCTATCCCCCTTGCACACATGTGCACCTGTCAAATTGTTATCGCTTGAACTTCAAATGCACACAATTAAGCATATCGAAAAATCGGTCATAAGCCAGTGCAACAAACATGGAAATAAAAACTCAATAAATAGTAACATGGCTTCCTTTAAGGCCCCAATTATTGGTTCAACCTTTTTGGGAATGTTATAATAATTGTACTGAATACTATTATTACAATAAACAAACAGACAAAGAAGTGTAGACTCCATAAAAGTATTAATTTGATTAAAGGTCTTCCTTTAAGTTTCAAATGATTTTATATATTTTTGAAAGTTATATAATCACCATAATAATTATATGTAAATACTACTATTATTATTTATAGTAAGAATGGAGCTGTAGGTGAATTAATGCATTAGTCATAACAAACAAATTTACACATAGGTTTGTGTGAAAGAAAACTTACAGTTAAACTAACTATTAATTTTATGAACTTCTTAAGAAGTTTGTAATTTAATTCAGACCCCTCCAGTTGGTCCACAGCCTCTTGTGTGGCATTCTAAGCCATTGGCTATTAAATTTTCTTAATTGGATATTTGGTAGTTAAAGATGTTTAAAGCTTTTGAAAAATATTCTTAAAAGCTATTTATTTTATCTGAGGATATGTAATAACTTACAGAATCTATGTGAGTATTTTCGATTTACTATTTTACAAGACCATTAAAAAACAAATAAGAGTATAATCAGTTTTATACAAGGATGCAAATTACGTACAGCCAAATTACATTCTTAATGTACACACCAAATACAATTTTTTCTTTAGATTTTAGTTGGTAGAACATGGGTAACTTTCTTTCTCTCCATCTCGCTCACTTTTTTGCGTCGCTATTTGAACTATAAAACAAATACAGCATTTTAAAATGGGTGAATATAAAATTAGGCATATTTTTTGCTGAAGCTAATCTATAAAATATGTTAAAAGATTTAATTGCTCTCAGATACAAATGTACATACCTTCAAGATGCAATCGGGGCATAATAAATGTTTCAAGTGATCAAAAAATCTCTTGTACTTAATTGAAATAAATTGTATTTAGTTGATAGAATAGAGTGCGTATGAACATTTAGATCTTAGAGACTAGATGAGCTGCAGACACCAAACTGGTGTTATGTAAGCTCCCCATATCTTTTTCATATCAAATTTATTTTTGAATCTTGAAGTTCCCTTTTCTTTTCCGTTAATCAAAATTATGCAATCATATTTTAAGAAAAATTTGGAGGCAGAATTACGGCACATAGATTGAACAATTATGCAGTGCTATAAATTGAAATCAAGTTGATATACCTGGGAAGTGATTGTTTTTTTCTATTTGGGCTTATCGAATAGAACAAATCTGGATACTTGGAAATTTAATTGATTAGAAAGAAAAAGATTTCGATTTGTATATAAGTCATTTGGCCAAACTTAAGAAGTCTGTGTTTATTGCTCAACAAACACATTTTGTTTTCACTTTTTTTTAAACTTTGTCGATGTTTCCATGCACAATTTTTCTATAAAATCATATTGTTAATGGACTTTTTTAGAAAGATCGTTTAATTTTAAAAACTGAATAGTAGTTTACCATGGTATTCAGCGTACAGTGTACGCAGTGTACTTTAATTTGGACACATGTATGTATAACATCACATAATACCCCTGTTTAGTTTCGTTACCTTCAACTATTCTTCTCTTAAATATATCCAACTATTTTCTGCAACTATATGCACTCAATTTATCTTGTTTGCTTTTGTTGTTAGTTTGTCACATTTGCATATATGTACATATGAACTTTTTGCATGATATTTAATCAAACTTTTGTTGCATACTTTGCCGCAAAACGTCACTCACTCTTTGTGAGACCAAAACTCGTCCTTAACTGTCTACAGGTTTCTCTCTATCTCTATCGCTAACCTTGAACAAATCTCTAAATGCTTTTGCGCCAACTTGTGCCGTCAAAGGTTTTATGAGTTTATTCGTTTACCAACACCGAAAATGGCACAAAAACAAAAACCCTGCGACTGTAATGAACAAAAAGACGAGGGCGAATAAAAAAACAAGTATACGACCTGTCTCGACACTCTGAGGCTAAAACCCAAACACACGCACACCTACAACTATGCACACACACACATATATTCAGATAGAGTGAAAGAGAAAGATGCCATTCAGACGTTATTCATTTTACACATTCATTTCCTCATTCAATTCGCAATTGTATACGAAATTTCAATTGTTTGTTGAATGTATTATACGGCGAGCATGGCTTGGAAATGCTTTAGTGTTGTTGTTGTTGTTGTTGTTGCAGCTACAACTGTTGGTGTTGTTACTGCTGCTGCTGCTGCTGTTGCTGCTGCTGTTGATGATGACGTTGTTGAAAATTGCATTGCCTGGCGGAATGGCGAAGTTCAGTTTCAGTTCAGCTCAGTTTTCAGTTGAGAGCCAGCAACAGGTTGTTTCTGTCTAGCTTTTGAAAATGCAATAGGGAGACAACAACAACAAACAAATGAATGAATGAATGAATGAATGGATGAATGAGTGCTGTATATGTGTGTGAGTGTGTCTGATTGTATGATGATGATAAGCGCGAAGTTCTGGCCATAGAAATTGCAGAAACGTGTTGATGACGATGATGAGGGAATGAACATTCAGTACTTTGACTTGATTGTTGACGCCCTGCCGCTCCCTCTGCCTGTCTCTCCTCTCTCTAAGAGAGTACTCGAACTAGTGAGAGTGAAAGTTAACGTTGACAATAAATGGCATTAGTTTTTGGGTGCTGAACTTGGTCTGAACAATAAAAGGAATAAAGAGAGAGAGCACTCAAAAAAGGGCTTTTCACTCAGTCATCGATTTTCTGCGGTCAGTCAAGGCGAAAGAGTGCGCGTAAAAGAGCGAGAAAGAGAGCGACCCACATTTGCCAATTTCAAAGAGTTGAAAAGCGAAAGATGCATGCAAATAATGGCATACACTCTCGCTCTCTCACTCGCTCACTTGCTAACCACACAAAAGGAGTCGTCTAACTGCTCAGGGGGAAGGGGGATCAACGATTCTCTGTCTGAATGTGTGTGTGTGTGTTTATCAGCCAAGCGATGAACAATGAAAGAAAAGGCAAAGAGCAAAAGATGTTATTGTTGCTATTGTATTGTTGTGCATTATTTTTGTGTCATTGAACTTTTTGCAATAAAAGTGAGTAAGCCGCAATTCAAGTAGAAGAGAGAGCGAGAGAGAGTAACAACATAATCATTATCAACCAACAACAACAACAGTCAAACACTAAATGAGTGCATATTGAGCGTACCAATCACAACAACAATAACTACAATAAGAGGTGTAAAGGTATGATAATAGTAGTGTAGTGTACAATGGAAAGTGGAGTGACAACTGGAGCGAATCAGGTAGCATAAAAATTAAATTTTAAACACGAGACACTTGTCATATTGCATTCATGAATAGGTCTCCAAGATCCGAATATTAATTTAAGCAGTTATTCAATATGAAATATAACGCAAGCTTTCTTTGGCGTGCCATATTGTATACCTTTGCAGGGACCTGCAATCGAATTCCGTCAGACGGAAGGGTATAAAAAGTCAGTATATAATTTTTAATTAAGATCACAAATAACAGATATGAGCTCAAAAATTTTACATGCGATAGAAATTATCTAGTTGAATTCTCATTCCCAAAAATACTACATTATGTGGGGTACCATGGAAACAATATAAAATTTTGCTTTCAATTTATTTAACAAAAATTCAAATTAAAATGTTTTTAATTTAAAATTGATCAAATTACAATTCTTAGAGTTCCTAAAATGTTTTTTAATGTTATTTAAACAACTATATTGTAAAATTATCCAATTCCTGTGAGGTTTATTGTTGAGTTAAGTGCTTCTCATTTACATAATAATAATGTATACAAATGTAAGCCACTTTAAATGATTAATTAATTAAGGAAAAAAGCCTTTGAATACAACCAGTCGAAATGTCGCTTATTCTCAAATAACAGAGATTCAAATTTTCGTATTCATTTTCAAATTCAAAAAAATCAACTACGCAAAATTCTAGTTTCATATACATAACTTATTCTAAATTAACTTGCAGTTGGCATATCTCCACAGACTCTATTCACATTTCATACATCATAAAATGTGAAGAACTGTTAAGATTATCACACAGAGATTATAGATCTTAAATGCACTTTTTCCTTACGCTCTCTGGTACTGCGGCATAAAGTATGATTAAGTCCAATCAAATCCAAATCAGATGTTTAAGACGAGTCGAGTGCCTCAATAAGTTGGTCGCATTTTAAATTTATTTAAATTGAATTAAATGGCTGCAATTTGTGCGCAATCGCATATAAGTTGATCTCGTCGGTTTCCATAATGTTGGAACGAATATATGGATGTACTCACTCTGTAGTGCATGGCACTCACAGCCAGTCATCGTCCCGTCCAATTCAATTAGTTATATCCGCTCTAGAAGCTAAAATGGAGATTGTCAACGATTTTTATCTGGGAGCGAACCAACGAACTGTCTTGTGTCTTGGATTGTGTTGATTATTTTTATTAAATGAGCAATTGCCACTTGACAATCTCTACAAATCTGACAAATGACTAAGAAATGGGTGTGGTATATGAGATAAAATGTGGGGCCTTAGATATTATGTACGACTTTATGATAAAAACTTTCGGTAGCTTAGCAAGCATATATTTTTAAATCATTCAAATCAAAATAATTTCCCATTAAATATGAAAAATTTGATTGTTTCTTTAACAATATTATTGAGTTTATTTGAAACGAACACACTGAGCCGTAAGTACAATCAATAAAAATTACCGTTGATTATAAATAACTATTTCCTTATTTAGAAACAATTAGACCAAAGAACTCTGAAATAACAACAAATATATGCCCCGATTGCACAAAGTATTTAATATTCTGTAGGGTTTCTGAGCCTGGATTTGTAGTCGAATTGTGGAATGACTTTAATAAAGTTACCAGAAATTCAAACAGCTCAACCGATAATTCGTTAGCTGAATGTGTTCCAGCTGCTTATCAAATAACTGGTGAATAACATTAAATTTTCTTATACACTTTGTTTATGCTTTGAATATTCAGATCTACTAGAAGGATCCGCTTGTTTTTGGTCGCCAAAATTGGGATGTCACAAAGTCTTGGGTAGACGAGAACAGGAAAGGGGTTTTAATGATCTTTATTGTCTGGATTGTCTTTCAAGGTGTCCCTGTGTTAATGAATCTTCTCTGCTCAAGGGACAAATGAGATTAATATCGATATTGTTGAGTATTATCTTGGGAATACATAAGTTACTTGTCAAAAAATAACCTAATTATTCCCGAGATAACTTACAGAATATAGAAACTAAAATACAAGCTAAATATTAAATTTCAATAACGCAATAAATGTTAAATTATATTAATTTCTTGCACAAAATACTAAAAAAATATATATATCCAAATTCTACAAGTTCTCAGGGAATTGGTATAGCTATATATTGTTATATAACAATAAAAATTTAATAAACGACAGGGTAATTTACAAAATTACAAAAAATACCAAAGTAAAATAAAAAATTAGTGTGTTAAAAAAGAAAATATTTATAAATATTTAATGCATAAATAATTAAATTCTCCCATTCTCCTTCTTACAAACCTACCTTCTTATTATCTGAAATATTCCCTGAAGTTTCTTAACAATGATAAGACTTACAGAGAGATTTTTCATTAGATATTTAGGCAACAAAGGTCGCTTAACTGAGCAAGTGACAAATGGACGACTTGCAACTAAAACTTGCCTAGTCTCACAATCAGTTGTTGTTGTCCTTCAGTTCAGATTGTCGCCCTGTCGAAAGCGTCAAACTTAAGGAAACTGGATGGCAAACAACAAATACGAATACGGCAATGATTGCTGAACTGTTGGCCAGTGAAGATACTCGTACTCAAAAGTGCTCCAGGCGTGAATAAATGAAGTTTGCAAATTGCACCACGCCTGACCACCACCGAATGCCGTCCAAGTCCAAGTCGCAATCTGAGTCGCAGTCTCCGTTTCTGAGTTATTACGAATGCAAAACTTTGTCCTCATTACTCAAAGAGAATGTGAGTGTATGAATGTGAGTGTGAGTGCCAGGGTTGCCAGTGCAGCTTTTATCCCGACAAATCTGGCGATAATGTTAAAAGTCCGACTACTTGTTATTGTACATTGTAAAAGAAGGATTTAAGGACTAAATATAGACATATTTCATCATTAGTGACGGCTCTGAAAGTGCTTTAACATTCTAATGTAACAAAACAACTTGACTGACTTTACAAAGTTTGAGAGAAAATGAATTTTAGTGAAAATTTATGAAAAAATTGTTAATAAAATATAATTAATTTACATACTAAGTATTTTTTTTACTTCGAGTCCAAAGTAGTAATTAACATGGAAGAAACGTTTTTTTTGTTCAAATTAATTTAATGCAAAGTTTAGCTTTTTTACTGACCTTTAATCCACCAAGAACAGACTTTTTTGCTTCTTAAAAGCTGGACAGCACTGTTGAGTGCCCCTGGGTTAAGGCGTTACGCTAGAGTCCAAGTTATGGCGTCTGTCAAAGTCATTTCGTTTCGCAAAAGTTGTCGTCGCCTTCGTCGTCGCTTTGTCCGGCGTAAGTTACTCGACAATCCGCAGTCCTCAGTCCTCAGTCCACAGTCGGCAGCTGCAGTTGAAGGACAACGAGAATGATGACGACAACATCTGCATTGGGTCGTGGTCAGACTCGCAGATTCCATCCAGCCTGTCGAGTGTCCAGCTGTCAGCCCGTCTAACAAGTGTCACTGCAAGTTTTTTATCCCTTGCCCTTCGTTTCCTCACATGCCGCTGGACACTGAACTGGACATGAACATAGATTTAGACCCGCTATATGTCTCTCTCCCTATCTATCTTGCTCTTTCGGTCTCTGTCTCTTTCTTTGCGTGCTCGGTTTGAGTTTGTGAAAGATTAAAATCTGCAAACAGTTGGCATCAAGTTTTGAAATTCACAAATATTTTATGTGAATGTCCGGGATGTTTCTGGCATAGTTCTAGCCTAAGGGCATCCTCGGCTGATTAAATGATTTAAGGTCAGTTGAATTTCTCGGATGCGCAGTCACAACTCATAAATAATATTGTAAGCAAAAGTTTTTAATGCCTTCTTCATCTAATTTTCAGCATTTGCTTATAATTTAAATAGTGACTATTAAAAGGAAAATACTTGACTTAAAAGTTTCCGAAAAATGTCAAAATATGTCAAACTGCTGAAGGGAAATTTATTTTATGAACTTAAGAGTGTAATCTACTTTAGATAATGTTTTGGGCAAAGTTTATTCGATACTTAAAGTGCCTAACTTCTAAGATGAACAAATGGACAACAGTAATATATAATATGCCTCAAATTAATTAAGTAGCAAACATTAATACAAATTATCAATCATTTTCGAGACTCATAAAATATTGGTAATAACAGTAAAATAATATTAAAATTAATAAAACATAATAATGTTAATTTGTTAAATACCTTAATTTAAAATTGAAGTATGTCTTGTTGTTTTTCAGAAACATATTTGTTCGAATTTAAAAATTTAAATTCAGTTCTAATTGGAAAAGTGGACTTTAATTTTTGCATAACCATTTTCAGAAACTCTGCTTTATAAACGAATTTCAGAATGTATTTAAAATCTGATTATAAAAGAAAATGTAAGCTCTCATTTGGCAATATAATACCAGATATTTTTGCTTTTGGTTTTCCTATTGAATTGAGGTAACAGTTACTGATCTGCACCCATTTTGGGGACCACCTGCATAGTTGATATCGATCTGGTAAGAAATCTAAAAAATGGTAAATCATCTGCCAAATAAAGACATGAAATTACATGGCCTAAAGATCATTTAGAGTAACATTAGACTGAACTAGGCTAAAAACGCATGACCGCATGAAATTCTATATATGCATCTAAAATGGGAATTTTAAATCCCTGACAATTAAGGAAACTTATTGCTAACTACCCTACGCAATGAGGTACCGACTTCAAGATCAATCAACGACGACGGCCCTTTGATGCAAAACGAAACGAAAAAAATCGACCGATCTGCTGTTATTTCATCTAATTTAGCAGAAAATATTTTTGAAAACACACTGGACAGCTGGCAATTATGCTGCCTCTCCTCTCTTCACTCTGTTCTCTGTACACTATTCTCTGTCCTCCGACCTCAGTCCCACACAGCGCCATTAGGGCACGCAAATTTTTCCAAGTATTTTGCCAGACCCTCGAAGAGACCAGAGGCAACTGTGGGGGTAACACAGTAAACGAGTCCGAGGACAGGAGAGGTTGTGCCTCTCTGTAATTTGAGTAGATTTTTCCGGCATGCTGTTCGGGCTAAGACTTCGTCATCAGACTCTGTCTCAGTCTCAGTCTCTGACTGGGACTGGAACTGAGATTGAGATTGAGACTCGTTGGTTGGATGGTTTGGTGGTTCCATTTTAATTGCAGTCGTTGGGCAAAAAAAAGGTCGTACCTTTTTCCTACTCTTGTTGTTGGGTATTTGCAATTAGATCCATAAGTAAAACGAAGCCGCAGTCGAAGAAGGATCATAAGATATGTACTGAGCGATACCGATACCGATCGGTAGATCTTTCCTCGGTTGCTGCGTAATTCTGTAGTTCTTACACAGTTTAAAGTAAAACTGTAATTACGGAGTCCGTCGCACTCGTGAGAAAACCTGCCCAGCAGCTACCTGAAGAGGGTGAGTCTCCCCTCCACATCCCCTTTCAACATTTAAATGACAATGCCATACGAAATTCATTTGGCGGAAGTTTGGTTTTAAATATTTTGTAAATTTTGTGGGCGTCTACACAGCAACTCAGTCAAAACTTTAATAAGATTAATACAAAATGGCGCTGCTCAAAACAGAGTTAAATATATGTTTAAAAAAATCTCTATAAACTTAAAAATAAAAAAAATATCTTCAAGATTTAAAGCTGAACCTGATTTTGTGCACTGAAGCGTTTTAAAGTTTGAAAAGCGAAGAAGACGATGGCGACGCATGTTTTGGACACTCCCTCATCGGTTCGCCAAGACGCAACCCCGCGGCTCTGGAGGGCAGACCTTATCCGCAATGTCGACTATCCATAGTTGTTGTTTTTGTTTTTGTTGTTGTTTGTTTGTGCTCATTCCAGTTGGTCGCTGATGGTGATGAGTTTTTAATGGCTGTCTCAACGGTGTGAGCTGGCGCTGGGCCAATCTGAGTTATTGTTTTTTTTTCTGTCTCAAAACTGGTTATGATTTTGTCTTGGACAAAGTGGAGCTAATTTTGCGCAGTAACTATTTGCAGTGATAATAAAATCTACCGAGAGATTTGCTGTTGTTTAGGCGGAAAATACTGATGCTGGGATAGAATAGATTTTGACAAAGAGCATATTAAATGCGTGAAAATGTTTTTGTAATTTTTTTGCAACTATTATTTATAAGAACTTTTTCCTTTCTTCTATATCAACAATAAACAAGTAAAAGCTTAAAGAACCAGCTATTTTGAAAACTAAGATAAACTTCCTACAAAAGAAAACATTTGTTATAAATTTGCTTTTGGAAAATTTTCGTATTTTATACTAAAATTAATCATGTAATATGAGTTATCACAACTCTTTCTTAATATTTAAAATTACAACTAATAATTGATTTCAAAATTCATTTAAACTATAAATTAACATTTATATTGTCAATTATTTCATGCTAAAATTTGTATAGTATACATTATGTTAAGATATGCTGGAAGATTGTTAACACAATGAAAAAACCAAGGGAAAAAATACTTCTTAATTATATTTATTTATTTATTAATCTAATTATCCATATGTTCCTATTTCTAATTTTACAAAATATATTTTTATGTTCTGTAATCAATTTAATATTTATGGTATGATCTAGAAACTTAAGTTAAAATCTTATTGTTGGTTTCAAAATATGTACAATAAAATTTTAAAATACTTAGAAATGTTGGAAATGCACCAATTACAAAAAATTCTATTTTAATGATATTTGTTTTATTTAATTGAATTGTTAGTTAAACACATTGCGAACATGAACGTTATAACTTCCCCAGTATTCAAGCTCTTTTTCCATCTGAAGGTGTTAATAATTGTGTTTTTTAAACAGTCACTCTCTGTATGAAAAGAATTTAGTCCACAATTCGTTATGCTATTAGATTATTAACAATATCCTAAAATATTATAAATCCCGCAATTTAAATAAGCTGCTAAGTTGACAAGCTCATTTTGATAAAATGCCTATAAATAATTAGTAAGTGGAACATGGCCCGTGGCGAGAAGACATTTTCATTAATATATCTGGAAGTCTATCGCCCGAACTGATCACACTTCCATTCACTTTATCAACATCATCTTTTGAATAGCAAAAAAGAAGAAGGTAACAAAAAGTTGAACCTGCTGCCCAACTCAAGCAGGTCTCAAGCGCGTCCAATAGATATTTAGATACAATAGAAGCATATTATTGTGTATGTGTTGTGGTTGTATCTGTCGAGGAATATTGACCCGTCAAATGTGCCATGCTCTGCAGATTAGACCATTTCATATGCAAATGCCATATGATGATGGATAAAATATCTACGTATTCCGCTTATTTGTTAAATACTATCGCTATCACAACGTAATTTACAGCGCTTACAGTTAAGACTTTCGGCTCATATATTATATATTTTATTTGGACTTCAAACTTATGTACCCAACCACCTCATTTCGCATAACTTAACAGGCCTTGGCTCTGGCTATTAAAAATGCAAAAAATAAACGAAAATAAAAAAAAAACACACACACAAAATCAAATAAAGAAATACTTCAACTGACTATAAATTTCAAATACATTAGAAGCCGTCTCAAAAATTGTTTTTCGACTTGCAAATAAATTGGTGAAAATAAATTAACTGTGAATTCATTAGGACTACGCATATATAATACATGAACAGTTTTTGATTATGACTTCATTTGGCCAGACACCAAATAATTTAAGCGCTAAATCTAACACCAAAAATCTCAACAAACTTGAATCTTTTTAAAATTGTCTTGTAAATTATCTAATAATTAGGCAGTTTCTTAATGTGAGACAGGCGAAGGCGATTCAAAAGTAGATTGAGATTGAGTTATATTTTATGCTGTATCTTTGGAGAATACATAATTCCTCTGATGGACTCTCGGTATGTAAACTGACAAATATACATACATAATAACCATATTAAAGTGATTTCAGGCAACACAGTGGGGCAAGTTTAGGGAAATGTCTGGAAACATGTGATGGAAAAACTTTAAGAAATTACTAGAAGTCTTATTTATATAAATTAAATCTATTTTTAAAATTTAGTTAATTTTTCAAGTCATTTTCTACTATTGAAATCATATCATACTAGAATCAGAATATTAATTTAGTCTTCTCGTTATTTTTGGTAGTTATTATCTTGTTCTACAATCGACAATTATTCAATCCAGGCTACACTTCATTATGTATACTTACTTCAGTTACTAGTTATTAGTTATCGATGCTTTGCTATACATAGTTAGCTTTACTCGCTCTATGAATATCGCTTATACACTACTGTAATCATCTCGTTGCCGCTACTTCTTATTTTCATTTACTCGCTATTATCTAGAATTTATCTCACCAGTTGACTTCAATACTCGTTACATCTCGTTATTGCAGATCTGTATTTATTCGTTGATTTAAATTATTCATTGATGCTTCTCGTTATCTATTTTAAAAGTAAAATACTTGGGGTATCATTCAAACAAACAAAACTACCGAGAGAAAGTAGTAATAAAATTAGTTAGTATTTTGTATGCATAATAATTCAACTTGTGCCATAGTCTGTGGTATTAGATACATAAGATACTTCACAGATACTCGCACGCACATTTTAGGGAACAAAGAACTTGCTGACCGCGTGGCATGTGACTGCTCATTGGTGACTCCCTTCTCCCGACCCCCATCTCCCATCTCCAGCTTCATCAATGTCTCCACCTCCATCTTCGTCCCTCGATTTCCTCTTCAAGTAATAAGCAATCCGACGATGTCGCTGTAGTTGTCTTCTTCTTGCCGGTGAGCCATTGAAATGATGTTACAAGTAACAGAAAAATGCGAACAATGAACGTGCCGGCCGGTCGCTTGAACAATGTGCAGGGCTCAGTGCAATCTCTCTGGCGACCCTCGCCCCCGCCTATCCCCCCTACCCCGTCACAAGTGGCAAGCAACGTAGCACGTAGATGTTATTAATATGGCTGCCAATTTGTCGTTGTCGTCCATGTTCATGTCCACGTACTGAGTACAGAGCAATGAAATAAAATGTCTCTAAAATAAAAAGCAAGAGCAGCTGAAATTGTCGCACTTGCAACCTCCATTTGCCATTTCATTCAATTAAGTTTCAAGACAAATAGTATAAATAAAAGCTATATACTTTGTATATTCATCCTCTCTCTCTCACCCTCTATCTCTCTCTCTCACTCTCTCTCTCTAGAAGAGGAAGAAGGGGAGCTATCATCTTGTAGGAGCCATTTTCAATTTGCTGCTACAGCATTTCAGCGTTTTGAAAGGAAATGCATCATCAGCATTTGCATTGAATCTTGAAACTTGAAATTACATGAGCTCTCTTTCTCTCTGGCGGTTCGAACTGAGGGCGTAAATTACCAAAAAATGGCCACTGGCAATTGACACCACCAATAATCGTAATCCAAAGAAACCACACCATACTTCACCAGAGTCAAAACCAAAGCCAAAAGTTCGCACAGTCAAATTTTAGCTGAGCTTTGCAATTGTTTTGTTTAGTTTTTCCCAGCCAACTGTGGGCTGTGGCTTTTGGGGTTTCTCAGGTTCTTTATTTGGAGAGAACTGTTGAAATGCCATTTGGAATGTTTCATTTCTATATCCACCTACTTATACGTACTACACTAAATATTTAGCTTAATTTTTTTGGTTTTGTTGCTTTGTTTTGTTGCGCAGCAAACTGCTCTAATTTTCTGCCTGACTGAATTCATCTATACTTAGAACTGATTGCTTTGGGCTTATAAGTGGTACCAAGTAGACTCATATGTCTGCCTTATCTGATTGAAACTAAATAGTAAATTGGCAATTTATAAAATGGATTTAAATAGAAATGCAAAGACGATAAAGTGATGCATGTTTATTTTTAGTTAATTAACATCCAAAAAAGCTGGATTTTCGATAGTTACAATGAATTTATACAAATTAAAAAGGGATAAACATATATATAACATATGAAAATAACTTTTTTGACTTACATATATGACTAGTTTCTGAAATAAAAGTTTCCTTATGTCATGGCATAAGTCTAAACTTAAGTAAAATAACTACACAAATTATTAACAATTCTGGTTGAGTATATTATTATGTATTACAAAGGAATCAAAAATAAACAGCATAAACTTTATTTAAGTTTTCTTCCTTACGTTATAAAATGACTATTAATAATATTTTAAATAATTTTATTAAGCAGTTCTAGCATTGAATAAACGTACATATATATTGATTAATTATAATGTTTGTAGATTATATATGTAAATAAATTAATCAGAAATGAATGGAGCAATGAATGGGATAAACTTTATTTATGTTTTTGCACTTTTACTCAATGCTTTATAGTTTTGGTAATCTATTGACTTTTGATCAACTCAATTTTCTGTTGTCTGTTAATATTTTAGCACTTCTGGGATTCCATTAGTCCCTAACCAGATAATTTGTATAAGGACTAACATAAGAACCCCTGAAATCAATCTACTTTGCGCACTTTCCAAGCAATTTAACCTAAGCAAAAACAATGCTGAGAAAAAAGAAAACAGAAAACAGAAAAAGGATGCAACAAAATCAATCAAAAAGCAAATGCGACAACGCCTTTTCAATCCAGCAAGTTCAAGTCATTTAAAAGCAATCTAAAGGCAAACATAACAAACACAACAAACAAACAAACAAAATGCAAGATATGGCAGCCAAGTTGGCCCTGCTCCAGGTCGTCAGAGTGCACTTTAGCTTAGGTAGCTCTGCCACGCCCCCTAACCCGGTTTCAGCCCCTTTTCTCCTCGCTGATCTGAAACCAAAGAAGTCGTCGTCATCGAGTGGGCCAAGCAACAGCCATCATAAGTAAGCTAAGCACTTTACCCCTAAGTAAATGTGTAAATATAAGTACACTGGAAAAAAACAGTTTCATTTTGGAATAAAATCCATCCCAAATGGTGTTAAAAGTTCGGTGATCTAGGGGTTCCTGATTCCGAGTACAAAATACATAATTTATCTTTCCGCTATCAGCTATAAACATTTCTTATATCCCTTTTATAATCAAGTTAAATTATGCAACAAGTGTTCTAAAACTAGGACGGGACTAACACAATCATTTATAAGTTAAAGTTAGGATACTAGATAAATAAATAAAAGTCCTAATATAAAATAACAATCTGGATTTTATGGATTCTGTATGAAAGCGGCATTGCCAAAGTTAAATATAATTTATAGTATTTGTATTTTTTAACTTTATTTTAATATAAGTCTAAGTAAATTATCATCTACCTTGGATTGAGACCAGGTGACTAAGCCGATCGTTCTATAGCATTAATATTATAAGGCACTGTTCTTATTATTTCGCCCCAGTTTGTACTTAATATACCTGATCAAAATATAAATTCTAACTGGAGTTTCAACTTGTACTCTTATTATATATTTAGGATAAAAGTCTTATCATAAAACTAAGAATTTTCGAGCTGAGTTTTAGAATGACCCTTTTTCTCTGTGTACTTACATTTATAGGCTGTGATTTTCAAACTGTTCTCCAACGAAGTGCAACGAACGTTGCAGCAGCTTCTGGCAAGGGCATCACTAGACACACTTGCAATCACATTCATACCTATACTCATACTCATACTCATACTAACATTCACATTCGCATTCGCATTTTTGCACATGAGTTATTTTACTTAAGTTCTTGCGTGGCATCTAACGTTGCACTCACTCAAGGCAACTGCACCTTATGGGCTGTCAGCCTCAGCTAGGCTTTTCTACCCCTTCTTAGCCCTGTGCCCCCTTCAACCTGTCTGAAATGTGACCAAACGTGGCTCGAATGTCAGCAGCAGCTATAGAGCCCAATGAGAAGGTGGAAGAGGGGAGGGGCAACTGTAGTTGTTGTTTTGCTCAAGTAATCAGTGCTACTGTCGCTTATTGTTTGTCTGTCGTTGGAGTTGTCGTCAAGTCGAGTCTGGCTTGGAACTGCTTTAAGGGTCTGGGACTTGGCAATGAGTCGTTGTCGCTGTCGCCTTGGATGCAGTGTTGTCAACTTGTCATTGCCTGAAAAAGCTAGATCTTGATTTTAACAAAGCTACATATGTAGGGAAAGATTTATTTTAAAATAAGCCAGATAGAAGGTTATTATAATTTTAAGCTTGTTTCTATACAGTAGGGGTAATAAATGTATGTAGCAGGCCTAAGAATGGAGCTTCGACTCTATAAAGCATATACATATATTCTTGATCAGTAACAACAGCCGCGCTGATTATGCTCTTTACAATACATAATCGCATCGATTAAGTGACTATAAAAGCAGGAGACACCATAACCCGTATTTAATACTATTTATTTAATTAATAAGTAAATACTTACTTATATTATTTTAAATTTAAGCAAATATTGCCACATAAATAATCCTTAAGTAACGCCTTTTATGGCTTTTGCCAGAAGTATTACAAGCCTTCAAGCACTTGGCTGTCGAAAAGCGTTAAATTTAGTGGGAACAAGGCTGACTTGGCATCACTGTTTGGATGTCATCCACTCTTACTCTCTCTTTCTTTCTCGCTATCTCCATCTCTTCTTTTTATTTAGATTTATTTGAATTTTTTCAGCGACTGCTCATGTCAGTTCAGTTGATGTTGCAAGTGGCAAACTCCGTTGTTGCAAGTATTAACAACAACGCCACTTGCCTGCTTAATTAAGTGCTTATTTGGAGTTTAAGTTGCCGCAATTAGACGAAACAACTGAAGTGGTGACTCATCCACTTGCACTTGGCTTTGACCAACCGCGAGTACCTGTAAAGTTAAGACAACTTTAGTGCTTGATAGGCTCCTCCTCTGACATTAATCTCATGAGTGGCTTTCAAGTGCATTCATTGTTGTAACAATATAAATTAATATATTAAGGGAAGTCCTTATATGTTTTAAGTGCACAGATAATTAGCGAACTTTATAGACTTGTCAGCGAAAGTGATAAAAGTTTTTTATTTTTTAAATTTAGAAACATTCTTTGTACCATTGTCAATGTCATATTATTATCAATAACAATACAACGAAAATTTAAGAGTGACGTTATGAAGAGCTGTTTGAATTTATAATTACTCTATAATTTATTTCAAAATACCTTACTTAAGATGACATCAAGTCCTTATCGAAATCTTGTTTTAATTTTATTTTTTAATATTTTTTATTCCTACCTGTAACAATAGCTCAAATATAAATGTGAGCCTTAAGTGCACAGATAATAGAAACTTTATAGACTTGTCAGCGCGAAAGTGATAAAAGTTTTTTATTTTTGAAATTGAGTAACATTCTTTGTATCATTGTCTATGTTATATTATATTAATAACAATACAACGACAATTTAAGAGTGACGTTATGAAGAGTTGGCTATATTTAAATTTATTTCAAATTCATTTAAATTCAATTTAAAATTCTTTACTGGTTGCTTTTAAATTCATTTAATTGAAACAGAGACATCAATCTTCAATCGCAATTTGCTTTAAATGTATTTTACATACTTTTATGATAATTAGCTGATACTTAAATTGCAGCTTAGATAATACATAATATCTATTTATTTCGTTTTTATTTTATTGATATGAAATATTAAATCTAAGAGAAAGAAAATACGGGGATAAGACTCTATTACTATGTCATTTGTGTACAAATTGCAGGGGAATATAAAATTTATGCATATAGTAAGTGAAAACTAAATAAAATTATTTAGGTAATCTTATACCATACACATAACGTCTTTCATTTATATCGAAATTCTAAGTTATATAAGAAACCTTTCACTTTCGAGCGTTTTATTACTGCAGAGATACAAGTTTAAAATATATGTGAATGTGAATTGCTGACGTAGTGCCTTGACTTGAGAAGCATTAATGCGTTGCTCATACAGAATAAATTTAATTACCATCATATATGCAATGCTTACCCAGAGCTGAGCACTAAATCAACGCTAATCCCAACGAGCAACTGGAATCTGGACTTAAGAATCGGAATTCGCTGTTCGTGCATAAATCAATGCTGACATAAAATTTCACACCTTGCCAGTTTTTATGATTCTACGCTTAATTTACTGTCTTGATATGATAAAAGAGAGAGAGAGAAAAGAACATCAAATTTGCTGTGCTCACTGCAATGTCATAAAATAAATTCAATAAAAATTTAAAGACGAATCCTTTTGTGAGACAAACAGCTGCCGTCAGGTTTTTTTTCCATCAACGTCACCAGCTCGGGCTGGGCAACTCCTTTTGCTTAAAGTTACTGTGAAGTTAGTTGAAAATTCTTGAAATGTTTTGTGGAACTTTCAAACCAGACACGACGACGCCAATGACAAACCCAGAACCAGGGTATGGGCTACAGTGGTAAGGGTCAGCACCCCGAAACATCTCGTAAAAAAAAAACACAAGATTTATGTGCCGAGTGATAAATTACTGGGACAGAGTTGAAGTCCAGGTTCAATTTCAATTCCAATTCCATCCATATTTAAATGGGAAGCCTGTGGAAAGTTCTGCTTGCAATTTCACTTATCGATTCAATAGCAAATCATTAGGTGCCATAAATAACGCCCACCTGAATCACCGCCCGCCCACTAACAACACTTCCATCGAAATTTGCTGCAATTTGGCTACAGTTTTTCTATTTTCATCCTCTGTTTTTTTTCTATTTTTTGGGAAATGAATTGCATTTCTGCTTGTGCGATTCGGGCGAAGTGCAAAAATCGATAGACAATGCTTCATAGAGCCAACTTTATACAATGGCATTGTTGTTACCTTTACCATTTTTTATTTCATCTCATTTCGTTTTCTCGAGTACCACAGACACACACAAATACTAAATTCACATACACACACACAAGCACACCCAAAAGTCGGCGACTAGGCGCATTGTTGGATTTTCTAACTGTTCATCGGGTTCAGAGATTCAGAGCAGGCACTTGTAGCTTCCCGCTCCCATTGCCCTACCCATTTACAGCTGACAATGAGACCAACAACAACAATACAACAAAAACAACAACAAGAACATCACAAGAGCAGTAATATCATCAACAATAGCGGAAAGAAATGCCATGATATAA
The DNA here is from genome assembly GCA_035043265.1 of Drosophila testacea. Lineage (NCBI taxonomy): Eukaryota > Metazoa > Arthropoda > Insecta > Diptera > Drosophilidae > Drosophila > Drosophila testacea. Next base: position 721,889 of record JAWNND010000826.1, on the reverse strand, counting down.
GTACTACACATACTTGTCGTATATGGCAAAATGGAAAACGCAACCAACAGGTATTTATTGTATTTGCTCAAGCTGAATATATCCTGCGGCTTGGCTTGACGGCATTGTCAATGGTCCTGAGGTGAGCTGGGTTATCCATGGGTTGCCCATGCGCTATGTCTATGGGAATATGGGTCTATCATCATATTGGCATAGGTATGTATGCATATAGAGATACAGATAGAGATAGGTATAGGGATAGGGTGAGCCCCTTTTAGCAATGCATTTTTTGCTGGTGGGAAAATTGTAAAAATTGTGCATAGTCGTAAATTCTGATTTCCAACTGTGTGTGGGAGTCGAAATGCTAATAATGAGCTCAACAATATAATGATGATTTTCCGGTAAACGGGATTATTGGAATTGCTAGAAGAACACATCGATCTTTAATGAAATTAAGTTCCCGTGAGAGACAAAAGACCAATAAGTCTAAATGTGTTGATAATAATATTTGATTTCAAAATATAAATCGCTTTTCGACAATTAACTTACAAAATTTAAATTTTTGCAAAATTAGAATTTTTATTTACGAGTTTATACGAGTATATTATAAATGTTTAAGAATGGGTTTTCGTTTTATTTTATATATAATATTAAATTTATTAAATTTACTTATTATTTTTTTGAATAAGTATAAATTGTACTTTAATATAATTATCTCAAAAAGAAATGTATTAAATGCTTACTGCAAACTTATATACATTTGTTAAAACGACAAATATATAAATACTTTTATATCATTAATACCTGCATTGATTTTTTATATCAACAAAAAGGAATGTGGCTAGTAAAATATATTTAAAATTTTTTTAAAAAATAATAAATGCATACATATGTAACATAGTTAGTATTGTTAATATTTGGAATGCTTGTTATGAATATCTATAAGTGACAGGGTGACTAGGGTAGCTAGATAATGTCATAGTCTAAAATGTATCCAGAAAATCTGATTAAATCTGAAGACCTCGCCCTATTTTGTATCGTTTCTAATCAAAAGTCAACAGCAAAGTCGTAAAAATTACTGAAAGCAGTTTACAGTTCTATAAAAGAAAAGAATCTTTAAGAAATGGTAGTGTTAAATGGCGTTGCACAATGACTGACAACCATTTCCCAGAGGTGCAATAGGTTGACAAGTACGAGTTTCCTATACTCTTTATACACTCCCTATATCAGCATGCCTGCGGGCATGTGTGTGCACACCTGAGTAGAGAACGGGGCAGACAAACTGACGCACTGACGCTGATCGATGATGTGTTGGGAAATGCCTTCAAGTGTCAGACGGGACGGGACGGGACAGAGACTTAATCGATTTTTGGAAGGTTTTCACCAGACGACGAGGCGTCTTTCAAGTCCGTCTCGTAGTTTTGACAACTTTTCCGGCTTAATTAAACTGCACACATGCGTAATTTTATAAATGAGCCTAGAGAGAAACCTTCCTCCAGTCGTTTCCAAGTGTATCTACAAGATACTCAAAGTGGTAACCCGTCGCTACTGCGCAGTAGCTGTTTGCAAAATCTATCTAACAACCCCTGTGGAGTACGCGTACAGCTTGAAAAGGGGCCACCTGGCAAAACACGTCGTAACTTGTTTCTGTACAGCTAAAAAAATAAAATCAGAGCACACTGTTGCCAACTGCGTTGCTGGCTTCAAGATCGAAGCTGGTTGTTTGCCAATTACCAAGAAGCATGAAATTTTTATACCTTTTACCTTTTCTGCAATTTCAATTTTCCAATTTTCGGCAGTTGCTCAAAGTGTGCATTGAAACGCAAAAAATGAAAGATTTATCCCCTCTCATAGTGTGCGTGTGTATCTGACAGATTTTACGGCTACACCTTTACATGCGTATTTAGTCAGCAAATTGATCCTCCTCCTACATCCATGAGCCTAGCTGACATTCCAGCAGGTAGGCAGCTGTCCCTCTCCAGCTCCCAATCCTCATCATTCACTCATTCTCTCCCTCCATCCATCCATCTCTCAATGCGGCATGGTGCGCAGTTTAATCCTCACAAATCGCCTACAAAGCTGATTGCGCACCTGGCCTCGATACTCAGTACTCAGTATCCCTAAAGGAGGGTTGCTTTTGGTCCTTGGCTCTGGTTCTGATTTTGCAGTAGCGGTGTCGTGTTTTGTTCTCTACCAAAACCGAATTTCGAAAAATTCTGATTACAGTCCTAATTTTTTTTTTTTTTTTTGGTTATCAGGAGTCGGCTCAAATTTAGTGCAGCATTTCCTGCAGGCTTAGGCCGTATTAAAACGAAATACTGTGCCTAGAAATTGGTCAAAGCAGCTCGTCAACTTGTTAGCTGTCAGTGGGTCGGCCAAATCCAAAGAGAATGCGAAAAGAAATAAGCTAAATTTGCAAATAATTTCAGCAGTGTTTCTAGGATAAATTGGCTTCTTACTTAACTGATTAACATAATTAAATTTACTAAAAGACAGAAAACATACAAACTAAGCTCCAAAAGTCCAGCTGCTTCATAAACTGTCAACGTAAATCATAAAAATCAATAATCCACCCTTTTTAATTTTTGTTGTGGCATGCGGCACTTGGGTCCATTCGACCAACTACGCAGCTGCCTCAAGACGTATCGCTGCGCATGCGTGGCAACCCGGGTAAACACTGTGCCGCGTGCGCAATATAAATAACATAAATTTTCTATGAAAAACCGAAAAACCTCTTCAGATATCACAAAAAAAAACAAGTAGAGAAATGAAAAGAAAACTTCCATTCAGTCTCAACTTCAGCATCTCTGTCGTCGTCTCTGTCACCTTTTGATAGCCCTAGGAAACAATGGAACCGATCTCATTGTCTCCACATCTTTCGCGATCATTGCGTGCATTTTGCCATTGTCTCCATTGAGCATGGATCGAGTGATTCGGGTTTGCTCAATGAACCGGGTATGGGCAAAAGGGCAAAAAGAGCCTAAAGAACCCAACACGTGTTGCAATTCATTCAAGTTTCTGTGTTCGCTTGACTATTATTATTATCAATATTATTTATAGAAAAATGTCAACGCATTGGCTCTGATTTATTGACTTGGAAGTTTACTATGATTGGGGTCAAGGCAAACAGCTAGCAGCTGCTGTTGGCCAACTAATAAAGGGGGAGGCCTACAAAATGTAAAATAGGCAGCACGAGTTCGAGGACAAACTTAGAGATTTAGTATCTCATATATTGACAAAAGATGTGAAAACTACTTAGATGTAAAATGTGTAGTTTGAAAATGTTTAATAAAAGACCTTTTGCTTAAGGGGACACAGGAATCGTTAGGACTCTTTTCAGATACTTTAATGAACATTTTATTCAATGAAATGTGTTTAGTTCCAGTACTGCAAAGAAGCAATTTTGTTTAATAACTAGTTTTAAATTTTTAAAGTGACAACATTTATACACTTCCTCAAATACTTTTGATTTAGAAAACTTTTGTAAAATTGTATGTAATTTAGAAGAATAATGTATAGTAAAAATGTTAACACCTAAAATATAAGTTTATAGTTCCTGGAAGTTCTTAAAGCACTTGAACTAATTAAGTTGAAAGTGAATTGTCAATTATTTGAGAGGTAACAGTCTTCGCTTAACACTGACTGACTTTGAAATTAATTTAAAGAAAACATCAAACGAAAGCCCAAAAACACGACTTACCAGTACCAGAGCTTTAGCCTCTGACCCATGGACCCAAACGGTCTTTGTTCTGTTTGCTGAAATTACACCTTTGTCTATGCGGCACACACACATCCTGGATAGGACTCACACCATCTCACACCGTTCTCTGGTGGTGGCAGTCGTAACCAGAGCAGAGTCTGTGCAGCCAGGCAAGAAACCAAAAACGAAAACGAGTCAACAACATAAAATAAACTCACATGTTTAGTTAACTTGCCATGTGCAAATTAAAAGCGAAGCATAACCAAAAAACAACTGAAAGAGTCAGGTACTTGCCTCTGGACATGACTGGACTAAGCTCTCTTCCTGTAGAGCCCATGCCATTATGCAGTTGATTTTTAATTTCGTGACTATCGCCCTTAAAGATTGAACAGAGGCCGAGTTTCAGCTTTTGGCCGTTGCATACTTTCAGGCGCATGCAAATGTCACATTGCTATGCACACACTCTTACACACATCCTTATATGCGTAGACTCTACAGTTGAGTTTAGTTTTTAGACCCTGTACTTAAAAAGTTCAAAGGGTCTATGAAGCTTGTAAAAAACAGTGTGCGTAGTAGGTTATTTATTCTTGATCAGTTTGTATGAAGGCCTTTATAGGTCTCACAAACTAGAAACACCAAGCATGGTATGTAGATACCACTATATCTATCTTAAATACCTGTAAGCTTAAGTTGAGGACTTGAGGCCTTGTGTTTTGGTACAAATGATATATAATAAAGTTTGGAGCTATTCTGATAATTCCATCCCGATCGGACGGTAAGCCCGGAAGTTAGAGGAAGAGACGCGGACGTTACAACGTAGAAATCTTGCGGAATTACTGTTTCTATATTGTAGTAGTAGCGAAAAAGTAAAGAGTCTTCCACAGTCGAGCATGCTCCACTGCAATTTTTATGGCATTTTTTTTTATGTTATTGTACTCAGCTTTGGCATGTTTGCAATTTGAAATGATTTCAACAGGATGCCGGCGTGTCCAGTGCACTTTAGCTTTAGTTTACTTCTCCTAACCTACAGTGCAAACAGGAAGAAGCATAGACAAACACAAAAACAACAACGACTGCAACAATTACAAAAACAACTGGCATACAGGGCCAATGACTAAGGGTGCCGGCCCCTAGCAATCAGCAGGAGCAACAGCAACTGCAACAGCAACAGAAACTTCATCTGCAGCACAAACAAAATGTATCCTATCCAATGTTTGACTTCCTCTATTTGTTTTACTCCCTCTCTCTCTGAAATTAAAAGTCACAAGCCAAAAACAACACAAAAATAAACTTAAAAGTCTTTGGTCTTTGGCATTTTGACCTCCACAGTTACAAATTTACTCAACTCATATGGCATATTATTATTTATGTATCTCCAATAATAAAATGTTAGAGGGTATATTCGTTTATTGTTTGAGTAGACTAAGTCGCTTTGGAAATTTAAGATTTGCATTCATATTAAGTATAGTTATTTTAATGTGTTGTTCACAGGACACACAAATATTTTGATATAAAATTAGTAGATTTAACAGTGGAAATTATGGCAAATGAAATGTCAATTGCATGAATATTTTTCAAAAGCTAGTTAAAATTTGAATTTTGGGGAACAAAATATTTTAAATTAATATTTCAAAATGTTCTGTTTCGTCAGAGATAAATTGCTATTAAATATATTTGAAGTTAATTTTAACATGAAATAATAATAATATGTAAATAAGTGTTAATATGATTCAATTGCATTGTGACAACTGAAAATAAATACATTTAAGAATATAGCATTCTAATTGGTATTCAAAAACAAAATTTTTACAGCATCAAAATTTGTTAGTGTTCTTATATGGAATTTCTTAAATTAAATAAATGCTTATCTCATGTACTAATTAATGTGAGTAATTTAAAGGAATTAAACTTATGTAGCTTAACGAAAAAACAACTATTTTTAAAGTTAACATTTAAAATTTATTTTTAAATTTCCTTTTTTAAAATAAAAACTTTTTTAATTGATATAAAAATTAGTTAAATAAAATTTATAAAAAGTAACTCCTTGCAGGATATCTGTTCAAATACCATTCAGAAGTTCAAAGTATCCCAAACATTACTGCATACTTTTGTGCGTTGTAATCAATATGAAAGAACTTGTATTGATTTTGCTCAACGTTTGCGTGTAATCTGGCGCTTTTAATCAACCATAAACATGTCGAAACATGCATTAGCCGAGTTCAACATACAAACGTTTGTACATAGTCAGATAGTTCATTGAGGTTCATTTGGGTCGGGTTGCTGATAGTAGTTGTTGTTGTAACGCAAAACGAAGTCAGACACGCATTTAATGTGCATTATGTGAAGCATGTGGCATGTGGCAAGTAAGTGTGAGTGTGAGTATCTCTTTAAATCGTAAAATATGAAATTGCGTGCAAGTGTAAAATTATACACGTAATTTCGTTACAGTTCACGCATTTTTCGTTTAACCAACTAATGGATTCTTAAGTAGTTTACATTATGTTCATCCATCACATTTTGTCTGGGATTCATTTGATTTCTTATTCGTATGATTAAAGCTAAAGGTTAAAGGATGTTGCCATGTTTGGTATATAGATTATCTTTGTGGTTACAAGAATTAAAACGGCAGGGTAATTTCTTTTACAGAGAAGAGAAATGTATTCAAGAAAGTAGTCTTAGAAAAAAGACCGTTTGCATAAATGAATTTTGTGAGATAAAAATAAACAACTAAAACCCTCTCTCCCGTAAAGGGTTGGTTCGCGTTTACACTAATATTTTTTTAAACTAAAACTTTAACATTTGTTAAGAATTTTACAGGTAAATTTTTAAGGTACAGAATATGTACATCAACTTGTAGTAAAAAAACTTAGAAGTTTGCTTAAGATGTTAATCTAAAGTAATATTATGAGTAACAAATATACTTATTATAATTGTTATTAATATTATTATAATTGTTAATAATATTATTAGATTAATAAAATATGCGCCCTAGATTTTGGCATTTTATGATCTTTTTTGTTTTTATTCAGCCTGTTCGAGCTAATCAATATAAATATGAATAAACTTATATAAATATATTTAAGTTATATTTCGGGAAAGCCTTGGTTTCCTTTATAAAATGGTTTAAATATAAATTGTTAAGTCAGAATATTTTTTTACTGAAGAGACTCAGATAACTTTTTGTCTAAAGAATTTATAAATATGGGCTTGGAAATAAAAGATACACACTGTCTAGCGTCTGGTAGAGATACAAGTGGAATACATTTCACTATTATTGCCATCGAAGTACCACAACGGTAGTACTTCATATACATACATTAGCTTTAACAAGTTGGGGAGAAGTTTCAAACTGGCCATAGAAATACCATGTGAGGAATCCATTGAAAGGACTTCTTTCTCCCTTCTGTTGATTGAATAAGTCAACGCTTGAAAATTCCGACTAAACTTAACAGCTTTCATTGGCCTTAGCAAATAGCGTTTGACTATTATGCAAAACTGTAGCCGAAAAAGTGAACGGTATACATAGAAACTGTGTAGGGGATCTATGAAAAACACAAAGGGGTCAAAGTGTGGAGGGGGAAGGGTAGGGTCAGATGGCCAATGCAAATACGAGCTTATAGTGAAAATTCAATGAAGCTTAGCAAACGTCTGCGTAGTCTAAACGACTAAACTTGCGCCACTAATTGGGCGTGTGACTTGCCGGTCCAACTAAGTAAGGGAAGGGGATGGGTTCCAAGGAGGAAGGGAGGTCAGAATGGGAGTGTGTGAGTGTGAGTGTCTCTGGGTGTGCTATGTGCATCAATGAACCGTAAAGCTATTTCGTCATTTAACGTTAAAAGCAACGGGCACACAAAGGCGGCCCGACAAAAACGCGACCAAAGTGAAAAAACTAATTTGCGCTGCTTCAAAAGCAAACATAGGAACAAGTTGCCGAGAAGAGGAGAGCTGAGGAGGTGTAGGGATGGGTGCTGGTACTGCTGCTGGTGCTGACTAAAGAAAAACATACACGTATTTTGGCCAAGCAAAAAGAAAATTGGGTAGCGCGCTGAGTGCTAACCAAAAAACTTTTTCATTTATGCCCCCGAAAATGGAGGCAGCATCGTCGTGTAGATACAAAAAAGGTGGCACCTACAGTGCTGCCAATATGGTGACGTACACAGCACCCAATACTTGGTGTTTCAGCTCTACAGTTTCCCAGCAATGGCTTCTCTCCGAGCTCTGTGCTCTGTTCTCTGTCCTCTGTCCTCTGTTTGCTTGGTGGCATGTCAATATTGCATAAGAGACGCCACAGGCGGTGCAGACTGGGAAGTTGAGTATTCTACAAAACTGGGAACAGTTCTGTAGTTAACGCTCAGCTTCAGCTGGGAGAAATTCGGAGATGGGGAAGGTGTATGGCCTGAACCGATGTCAATCAAAATTCCCATAACCAATGCAGCCCATCGTTGTCCTTCCTATATGTGTGTAGGGTGTGTAGGGTGGCATGTGCTTGCTTTATGAAAGCTTTGGCACATGTGGCGCATAAAAAACGAGACGAGAGCTTGAGGTGTTACTGGACGAGACGTGTAGGAAGGGGGAACGATGTGTACACCTTTCCATTTTGTTTGAATGGCCAAGAAACATGCGCTGAAAAGGATTTCGTCCTCCATCTTTCACTAGTCCCAGTCCCTGAACAGTTCCTGTTCCTGTCCCTGTCCCTCTCCCTGGACACTGTCCCCGTTCCTGTTCCTGTCCCTGACGAGGACACTCACCCAGCTGAAGGCAATCCAGCAAACCATCAGCCAAAACGAAACGCCTTTGCAATATTAAATTGTCAAAAAAAAGATTGAAAAAAAAATCAATTAGGAACATGTCAAACTGCAGGAAAAGCTGTTTTTGAAAATTGGTGTCACCAGCAAATTTAATTTCAAGTTTTTTCTACTATCTCGCTTGTCCCACATGTGGTGTGTGGACAATGCTTAGAGAATGAAGTTGATATGAGCCTTAACTAGTTATAGTATAGGCCGTAACTATAGTACAACTCATTCTCATATGTTTCTTATAGTAAGGCCAAGACTATGTAGTTGGTTAATTTACTTGGAGTAGATCTTCAATTGTACACTACTAAGTCTTCTTTCCTTGTTGGAGACTCAAAACGTCAACAAAAAATATATGTGCTATTCGCTTTTTTTTTTAAATATTTGTAATATTTTTATATTTAAATGGTAGCTGAAAGTTTTTAAGAATTTGATTTATTAAAGTATTGATAATTATTATAACACACAGTAATATATAATAATGTTATCAAATATGTTCTACTAATGTGACAAAATATTTTATAATTAATAACACTAAGAAATTTAATATTTAGAGACTTTCAGAATTTTACTTTGGAATTTTAACAGTTTTTTTTACTGATTATTCTCTGTTACCTCTGTGTCTATGTCTATAATCAAAATTCAAATAAATGGTAAGAATTCTGATCAAACAATTTTTTAATGTTTTAAATAAATTATGTTTTATTAAAACTAATAATGTTCATATAAGTTGCAAAAATAATAATTGCAAATATTTAAAACGTTTTTTGCTACAGTGCAAAATTATATACTCAAGAACTTACAGAGTTTGTCAATTATTTGTGTATTTCTCTAATAAAATTAATTGAATAGTTAACAAAGATAGGAAAAACAATATAAAAAGGGCAGCGTTTTTATAAATTGAATGATTTAATTAGTTTTTACTATTTAATATTATGAAAAATGTTCAAATAAATAAGAAATATGATTATCACGACTTACTTATAAAACTGTATAGAATTTAAGTTTTGTTTTAAATTTATCAAGTAATATTATTGTTTGTATGTTTAAGTATAGATTGTAATTGTCGATAATAAATAATAAGGCTCATGTTATTAAGACTTAATTGCAACTTGTACCTTGTTTATCTTAAGTTTGCAGAAATCACAAACACTCATAACTATTAATGTATACTTGTATATCTTTATATATATATACATATATTTACGTAAGTACATACAGATTCAACTGAATCCATACAGAATCCATCAAATCGCATGCATGCATAAACTGCGAATGTGCATTAACATAAACCGGAACTAAGGGCCAGTGAAGCGTAAGACGCACAGGATTATTATTATTATTATTATTATTATTACTATTAATAACTGCAAACATTGAACCATGTGGGCGTTGATGACAAGTAGAAGGAGCTGAAGTCGAAGACAGAGGTGAAGCAATCTCATGTTCAATTCTACATGGCAGTGAAATAGCGCGATGCGACAGATATGATTGAAAATTGCAGATAGTCGCCTGTGTATCTTGTATCTTGAAATGATGAAGCGACGAAAGCAGTTGAAGTGAAAAGTGGCGGAGTGGCGAGCAGTCTAGCGCAAAGTGCAGATAAAAACCATCAGCTGAATGACATATATAGAGATACAGATACAGAAGAAGCGAAACATGTAGATACAAATTTGTAGCGTTGACAGGCAAGTGTCAAATGCTGTTCCTCCCCCTCCCACCCACGCCCCACCAAAAAAAAGATACAAATGGCAATTTATAAATATGGCCAGTGATGGACATGGCTCGTCCGTTCACTCTGTTGGTCATTAATGTCAAAAGTTATTGCGCAGGCGGCGTTGGGCGATAATGTTAATGTTAATGCTGCTGCTGCTGCTGATGTTGCTGTTACTGTTACTGTCTGTTAGAGGGGCAGCAAGGCGTGGCTGCTGCTGCTTCAGGGGCGACCAACAACATGCTCCGTTGGCTGACCACAAGCACTCACACTTGCGGCTGTCAATGCCCCAGGCCTTATCCTCCATCTTCACTTCCACCTCCACCTCCACCTCCTCCTCATTGCTTCATCTTCATGATTGTTGATGATGCTGCACACGCTTCCATCCAGTTGCCGGCACGTGTCCAGTCACGTTGTGCCCGCTGTGTGTCGCCTGGAGGCATCACCAACATCACCCATCAGCATCGCCATTAGTTGCCTGGTTCGAGTTCCAGGAACTTTTAAAGCGGACCAAGCTGACTACTGTTTAAAGTGGAGGTTTGTCTGGGCTTAGTATGAGTGCGACTCGAGCGTTTTCAAAATAAAAATAGAAATATCCTGATTATGCGTACTGTCTGCATTTAATTACCTAGAAATTATCATTAATCATATGCCTGGGCTAATTTAAAACCATAATCTTCTATAACAACTTCAGTATTCATTATAATCATTGCGGATAAGGAAAGCCGCTGTAAAGCTTATTTCTGGCAAAAAACTAAACAGCAGACTTTAATTAGATTGTCAATTTTTAATATAATAATGATGTACTTTTTGTCTGAAGAACAAGCTAATAAATTTAAAACTCTAGTAATGTGTGTTTTAAACTTACTGCGAACAGCATTTTTCTACAATTTAATTAATCTAATTCTTCAATTTAAACCAATGAATAATACAATTTTACATATTCTATAAAAATTGTCTTTAAATGTTTTAAATTTAAAAGTACAAATCTTTTTTGAAATTTTTTATTTTTTAACTTTTTAAATAGATCTGATTAGATTTTTTTTAGAGTTCCCAAATCCTTGCCACAAATATAATTTATTTATTTATTTTTTAGTTTAACCTTTTCACCCTTTCAGTTTAAATTTTAAAGCTTATATATATGAATAGAGATTTTTTTAATATCAGTTTTAAGTATAAAGCTTATATTATTAATTTAATTATTTATATAATTATATTTTTAAATTGTATTCAAAAAGGTTTCTTCCCATATTGTGTAATTTATTGCTCACAGTACTTTTCCTCCCTCAATTTCATCCTTTCCTAAAATTTTCCTGTGCTCTGCACAATTTTATTTTATATACTCGCGCGTCCATTAAGGAGGCTAATTAAATTATTTCTATGTAAAAGTTTTTATTTATTTATTTTTTACAGCAGCTGCTGCGCAACCGAACCGCAACCTCATCCTTGCGCTTAACCTCAGTCTGAACGAGGATTCGGTTAACTCTCCGCAGGCAGCACGCTTCATTTGCTTGATGTGCCCTGGCTCCAAAAGATTCCCAGAAGTATCCGAGGCATATTCACTTCCACACTTCCACACTTTGCTGCATCGCCTGGTTAGCATAATAAATCGATTAGCTCACCAAGAGGTTGGCGTTGGCGTTGGTTAGGAGGAGTTTCTATATGAACCTTGTTTGGGTTCGGGATTTGGCATATTTAATAATCATGGGGCTTTCAGTTGCAGCCTCAATGAGGATGATGACGATGACGATGATGATGATTATTCTAATACGTTGATGGGCCACCATCAAAACCCCGTCTACAACTTGGACAGAGATCCGGCTCCATGCTCTCGGTCTCCGCTTGCCCCTTTCGCTCAAAATGATTGATGGCTTTTGTGGCACGCAGTTGTAGTTCCTTCTGGTTGTTGTTCTTGTCGTTCTTGTTGCTGGGTAGTCCGGGTCTGAGCATATACATACATACAGACAAACATACTTATACATATACTTTTGCCGCTGCCACGTTGCTTTTTTCATGTTGTTTTGCATTTATTCCATTTCTTTTTTGTTTATGGTCCATCATCAGGCAGTGCCTCCGCTGCGTAATAAATCTCCTGATACTCCTTATATATGTACGTACATATAATTTTTTCCATTCTTGTTTATCATTTTGTGTCATGCGATTTTCACTGCTCCCTTTTTTTATATTTTTGTACACGCTTCACTCTCTTCCTTCACGTGTCTCTTTGTGTGTTAATAAAAAACAGCCGCAAAAGCATGAGCGTCATATTAAAGCATTCCCAGGCATTAAAATTTCACATGATCTGAGCCTGACAACCATCCATCCATTCATCCAACCATCCGTCCAGCCAACTAACCTTCCAACCATTCATCCATCTATCCATCCATCTCATCTTTGGCATTTCATATTAATGCTTGAATAATTTTCTGTATAATTTGGATCATCTCTGGGCATTAGTTACATTAGTTTTCAGCCTTAACTTTGCCCCATGACTAAATTCGCAAAATAAGCGGAACATTTGAGACATCCGTCATATGCATGGTATGGGGAGGCTTTTCTCAAAAATGTATTTTAAATTAAATCAAAAATTATATGCATATAAAAAAACTATACTCTTATGTATTTAATATATTTCTGCTAAACCTGAACTTTGATTACACTTTTCTTATATTAAACCTTTCTAACATTAAACCAACTCTCCACACTTTTTCATCATACTCAAAGTTTGTTGATTTAACCGCCCATGAACAGGAAAATATAATAATACGAATACATTTAAAATGCACAAGGAAAATATTGCAATACCTGACTATGACAATAACGATAGGCACTAAAGATGGGAGCGTGAAGGAGTAAGAGATGTGTGAATTTAAAAAAAAAGAGAAGTGAGATGGTATAAGATGAAAACTTAGCTAAAAGAACTGTGATTTGAACTTAAAGGGTAACATAAACACAGTCACTAGAGATGGAAACGTGAGAGTGTTAAAAATGTAGGTGGAAAAACAAAAGACAACTAGTAAGTATAGTAATAATTTAAAACACATTTCTATAATGCTTTAGTATTTCGAAATAATTTTTGTTGACTTCCTAAAATCTCGATCTTTAAAAGTTATTTAAAATTTATTTAATACAAATTACATTTTGCTTTTAAATATATTCACTTAGTTTTAAGAGACCTTAACATAAACAACATGGGCATAAAATGATTTAAAATGTACATTTGCAATTCATATAATGTTTTTTACACGCTGTCATCACTAAGTGCAGTATCAAAGCACGAGTTTTTGTCGAAGTCGAAGTCTCAGAATGTCCACATCAGTATGAGTACATATCAGGAACAACATATACATTTATTAAGAGCCTCGGGGACAATAATGACGAAGTTTGCACAGCGACAACCTTTCGACACACACTGATGATTACATTGGGCTCGTATCAATTATTCAGCGAATATATACACGGATTTTTCACAGCTGATGCTTGAGGGGGGAAGAGGTGATGGAACTGGCAACCGCACAGTGGGTAAACATATTTGCACTGGGCGCATGTCAAATTGGGCGTGATTTTCAAGTGCCCAACCTCGACACACGTTCTGCCACATACTTTTGATTATGTTTGTCTATTTGTTGTTGTGCCTCATGCATTTTTGAGCCAGATTTTCTCATCGAGTTGGCTCTCAACAACTGTTTGCTTACGGTCAAGGCAATTAGGTTTTTTCAGCCGCAGGCCGAGTAAATATTCAATAAGTAAGCGTCTTAACGTTGTCCCCTACCATACACTCACACACACACACACATCCACAACTCACCACCCACCACAGCAATTTCCAGTTACTTTCTGGGGGTTCCAATCCCTCCATTGGTTAGGTATTTCCCTTGCCTATTTTACCGAGTCGACTTTCCCCAATGGAGCTGCTGGGGCTGCTGCTGGTTTCTGTTCTGCTCCTTCCTGACATTTAATTTTCGATTTTAATTGGATACTAACAGCAGGATGCTCGGCAGCCAACGTCCTGCTGCCGCTGATGGGCAACTACAACTGGCCGGGGACCTAGAAAAAAAGAAACAAGTAACCAACAATTGCAGGTGCTCAACTTGCAAATACCCTGCTAAAGCTATACTTAAACAATACAAAAACTTGCACAAATATTTTCGTTTGTTCTCTGTAGAAATATGTCCGCCATTCTTAATAAACAAGTGGTAATATATTTTCAAAGAAATCGGTCGAATAACTTGGCATAAAATAATTCAGTGTATTCTTTTAAGAATGTCGAAAAATTTTATTGAGAGTACAAATATGAAAACAAAAATTGATTACAAAATTAGCAAAATGTATAGCAATTGGATACAAACTAGAAAAATGCGACTTTTTCACTTCTTCCTACAATTGTTTATATTTTTGTTAAGAAATATTTTTGCTAAGAAATATCTAGAATCATACAAATACAGAGTGCATCTTTAATTGCAAAATTAATAAAACCTTGATTGTTTTCTTGGCCACTCAACTCGAGTAGAATAAGATATAAGACAGATTTTATTCCGTTCGTATAAGGGTTTTTCCACTTTTAAGAAAATGGATCAACTGATCTTATCATTGTTCATAGTTCAAAACATTTTTTTCCAATGTTAAAAACAAAGATTTTTTTTTAATTTTTTAACAATAACATTTTTAACATTTATTTCTTAATTAAATTCCATTCTATTAATGATTATTTTTTTCATGGATGTTTTGAATTCCTAAAATTGTATACATACTTTGTTTTTAAAATACTTACCAAAAATAAATTCGGAATTCCTTCAAGGTATTAAAACAGTTAGCAATCAGTTCAGATAAAGTCCTAGGCTTGTTTGCTAACATTTAAACTTTACGAACAACCTTCAGCTTTAATCTGCATCTTTAAGTTTCAGTAACTGTTTTATTTAAATCTTAATTGATGTAATATCCCCCTTAACCCTTTTCCTTTGCAGGGTATGCAAAAAGGAAGCAAAAATAGTAAATTAAAAGGTACACAACATGGCAGCCAGCCAGAAGCAGTAGCGGTAGAAGTAAAAGCTGCTCCAAAAAGGAGTTGGCTAACATAATTGAAAAAGCGCTTTTCTATTAAGAACATTGCCAACTATGGGAGGGGTGGAAAATGGCGGGTGGGAGAAAAGGAGACGCTGTCGTGCCTTCAACTTGAAGCACTGATTGGCGGCGGTGCCTATTGACTGACTTAACACGCCATTGAGTAGAGAAGCTGGTGCTCCTTCAGCTCCTAGTGCGGAGGGAGACTGCAGGCAAATTGGAGGCAAACTGGAAATAGGGACAAAAAGCGCAACCGTCGACATCGAGTGGCGTTGAAAGAGGGGCAAGAATTTAAAGCAGCTACCCAGCCAATTAATGGCAACAAGCTCGTCTCGTCTCGTCTCGTCTCGTTTCGTCTCGATGTGATGCGGCGCCTAATTAAAACGATGCTATGGCAAAAGAGTTTTCCAATCAATCAGACGCCAGCATCAGCGTGTGGGAAAATTGGGAAAATTAGGCAACTGGCAAATGGGAATTTTCATGTGCCTTGTCGCCGTTTGTCGTTTCTAGCATCATCAAAGGTAACAACAGAGGCTATGGCAGCAATATCAGGGAGTAAAAAAATATTGCATAATTATAGCTGATAATTGTTAGGATCCCCCCCTCTTGTATAATAAGTACTATGTTGCATGCCCCGGGGGTTGTTGCCTGCTTCCCTCGAGACATTGACAACTTGATGTGGTTGTTGTCGGTGTCGTTGTTCTTGTTATTGTCGTTTGCTGTCTTAAAGCCAGCTTGACATGTCTACCGACTTGGTCTTTAATGTAAAGTCAGTAAGGCAGACTGAAAATTGGTGAAAGACTTGATTGACAGTCCTTGGCAGATCTCAGCACGATGGCAACGGAATTATAGCTTAATTGACATATGCACAGTACTTGTAGGGAATAGCTCATATGATTTCTCCATACCTCCCTCCCTCCTACCCTCTAATAAGTATATTTCCCACTCCATCCCTAGCAGTCGAAGCTGCTTTCACCCTTTCATAAATGCACTTATAACGACGACATAAGCACAATATTTGTATGTCTATACCGTGCGGGATAATATTTCTTTAAGTAGACACCAACTGACAGCGCAATTAAGGCGGAGTAATTATTTTAAGTAGGGTTACATTTGTCAATATCAGCACTCCCTGAGAATTGCCCAAGTGGTTCTCCTCATCACTGCCCAGTCAGATCCGTTGCATCATTAAAAGGGTGTGCAAACATCTACAATACAAATCTGAGTTACTTTTCTTTAAGCCTGTTTTTCAAGATATTTCAAATGACTTTTTTGTACAGAAAAGATTGTTTAAATTTACTTTATTATAAATACACTTTTATATTTATTCAAATATTTTTATTTGTAGTTACATATTAAATTGGCGGATATACATATTTATTAATAATATAATAATAATAAAAAATGACTTAAATTTGTATTATTTATGAAATTCAGTTTTATATTTAGAATTGCTAAATTTTTTGCAGGTCTTCCTCTGCTTTTCTCAAATATTTTGTATCTTAGATCCACAGAAAATCATGCTTACAATTTGTTAAGATTTGAACAAAAAAATTTAACAAAACAATATTTAATAAAATATAGAAGCAACACAATTGTAAATTGAAGATCTAGGTTCTAATTCTCTACTCTTAATATTGAGTGAAGAAAAATATTTCTGTTATTATATTGTGTTTTTTATTGCATTTGTCTCTTAAAGTTGTGTTATTTAAAAACAATGTTGCTGATTTATTAGACCCGTTTCTCTATCAGTGTAAGAACCTTAGACTAAGTATTAAACGAGCAGATTTTCAACAAAGCACTTTTGGTGTGGGTATCCTTCAATAATAAGCTCTTAGTGTAGACAATTATAGCAATAGTTAAAAGTGTAGCTAGTTTTTAACTTTAAACTTCAGTTGAAGATCCAAAACCATTCCATTATTACAAATTTCAAGTGTATCCTTCTCAAATACTTCTGCAATTGACGAGTAAACCAAAGGAAACTGGTTGGTGAAAAATCATTAAATCATAAACAATTAGCCTTATATTACTTCCTCTTAATCATGCGCCATTTGCAATTAATTTAAACGCAATTTGCAGACCCCACGCAGAGCGGATGAAGTCTGAAGAGAGAGCTAAGACCTAAGGAACATTTGCGCATCCGTTGGCCAAAGACGTGAATCTTACACGCGTACTAAAAATTAGGCAAGAACCGGCTGCAAGACCATTAAATACCCACCCAGTTACACACGCACAACCACCCACATAAACACACACATACAAATCTTTTGCACAAACATAATTTTGAAACAGACACACGATGTGAAGTATGAGTTTGTGGTTCTGGCCCCATCCACAACCCTGAGAAACGTGGACACATCTTGGAAATCTCGACAGCAAATTGCTGGCAATCCACGCAAATGGCTTAGAACAACGGGTGGCATTAGAGAGAGTCGGAGATACATACAGAAAGAGATACAGATACGAAAGGCAGAGCTACTTACTTGCTGGGCCGCATAATTTTTGCGCACAGCGAAAACTTTGCACGGCCCAAGAACTAAATCCACCCAGGATATACTCTGGATACAGGAGATTCTGTGACACCCTCACCCTCACCCTCACCCAATGGCGTGCCAGGCATAAATCATAAGAAGAAACAGCAAAGGCAGAAAACTTGCAACGAAAGTTTCTCCCCTCCAAAAAAAAAAAAAAAAAACAGAAAAGAGAGAGCCAACGGCGGATCTGCGAAATTTGTCTTGGCGTTTGGATTTATGTTTTTGCGACGCTTCTCGAAACAAACACACCCAAACAGACAAATAGGAAGAAGGTAAATTCAGGAAATGCTGTCTTCGCAAAACAAAGACCAAGTACGAGAAAACCAAAAAAGAGAAAACGAAACAAAAAATGGATATGAAAATAAAAACCAAATACAAGAAACCCGAGAATACAAGCCTACAACTTGGCGGCCATGATTTATGGCAAAGGTAGCAAAAGTTACCATTGTGCGTGGTGAGGGGAGAGGAAGAGAGAGGACAACTTTAAAAAGTTTGCTCCTTTCCAGGTTTCACAGGATTTGCATTTGAGCACTCACCGTGCGCTCAGGAAACTCGATGGGGGCCTCTAGATAAGATATATCTACTTATACAACTGGTATGTACCTTTCTTTATACGCATTTTGTTCGACTGAGTTTGGAGCTGTTTCCTGTTTTGTTTAGCCGAATTTGTCATATTTTGTCGGAGGTCTTTTAGGCTAAAGTCAAATGCCGCACATTTGTTTCTTATGTTCTTTAAAATTGTCGTTTAACTTTTTTACAAATTGGAATGAGCAGTGGTGAATAATGAAGCTGGTCAATATAAATATGAACTTTATTTAGGGAAGTTTAAGCGACATATGGTAAGCTTATAATTAGTTGAATATTTGGTAGCTTTCATTAAAATCCTACTAAAGATAATATCTCAATAAGTAAATACAGACTTCTAGTTGAAAAGCAATAAATAAATATGGAAGTGAATTGGAAAATATAAATCAAATTTTGCAAATTTCGAGGCTTACGAGTAAGAGAAAAATAATAAAATTAAATAAGAATTGAATTTTATGGATCAGAAATTGACATATATTCCTTTCGCTTTATATTTGTTAGAGAGTTTGGTAAATTTCTTTTTTATAATACTTAACACATATTTTTAAAAAGTAAGTAGAGACTTTAAGTGGTAAAATAGTAAATAAATTGTATATTTGTTTCAAATAAATTTTTCCCTTTCACTTGTTTCATTTAAGACCGTATATGTACTTTTAGGTTGAAAGCTACACCATGTACTATTTATTTAATGGTTAAAAAACATATTTTATCACTCAATGCATAAATAAAAAAATAAATTAATTTACACTTTCAATTACTTAATGCTCTTAATTATAAAATCCAAAGTAATAACTGTGAAATTGCTTACAAAAGTATCCAAATGGGAATGTCCAGCACAAGGATACTGGGAAACTCAATCAAACATAATCTTATTACGAGAGCCAACAACAATACTGAGAACTCAGTCCGATTGATCTGCTTCTGCTGGTACTTATAATTTTTCAATTCAAAAATGAAAGGAAAAACACAATAACTGAAAAAACAGGAACAACGGCAACCAGCCAATGTCCACAGGAAAATACAAAAACGAAAGAAGAAAAAAACAATTTCTGAACCGCAAGCGGGGGAAAAAGCCATAAACGCCCCCATTGGAGAAACACTAAGGGGGAGAAAAATCCAAAGCTGTTACATGACCAAGTGGCAAGCAGCAAAGTAACCTAAAAACAACAAGAACAACAACAAATCGAACCGAGGCGACAACAACTTCAAGAAGGAAAACTCCCAGGCGACAGGCAAAACAGACGATGTCAAAGTTTTGGATGGGATTCGAAGGGGGAACCGATGGAGCAGGGAGTATTGAAGAGCGCGCATGGCCAACGTGGACCTGGACCGCCATTTTGTGTACAGCCACCCGCTTACGCACACAACAACAACAACACTCACACACACACACACTCATAAAATATGCGGAAGTTCAAAGTATGATGCGGAAGTCTGTATGACTGCGATTGCTAATGGATGTCGGTGTGTGGGATGACGATGAGGTTGACGATACCGATGACGATGACGATGACTATGACTGAGCTAAGGGGAAACATGGAAAGGGGATTGGATCTAAAGCTTGGCCAGCTTGTACGGTCGAAAGCATTTCAAATTTCGAGTGCTGGAGTTGTCGTCGTCGTCGTCGTCATGATGTGGAGAGCTGTAAAAAATCGGGGCTTTTAAACCACGCGCGCTGAAAGTTTTTGGCATCGAGTCCAACGGTGTACGAAGTTAGATAAACGGATTAAGTGGCAACAATGTCACACCACACACTCAGTCCAAACGAGAGTGAAAGAGAGGCCAAATGGGGCAGAGACTGAGAGCAAAAGAGCTTTAGTCGGCAACAGCATCCAGATCGAGGGGACCTGGCAAATGGCTCCGCCCTTTCATCCGCTTTTGACCAACTTGCCAAAATACAACAAAAGCAAACAACAAGAACAACATACAGGGAAGCAACCAGCTGGCCTTAAACAACAAATCGATATGCTATTAAAGGCGACCAATATTAATGATGTCCCTCTAGAAACGCTGCACAATGGGCAATACAGCAGATGTTCAATTAATTAAAATTAATTTTATTTAAATTTCACAGATTTTCAAATTTATAAATTTATTTCAAATTATTTATTTATCTGAAATTTAGATTAACAACTTTCTATATTTTTTTAGATTATTATGTAAACACAAAAAGAGTTTTTTAGTTTTCAAATTATCCAAATATTTATTCCCATTTCCAATTTTATTATACGTAATTTATTGACTTAACTTACATAAAAACGTATTTCTAATTTCTCCATAATACTTAGTAAATTTTATTTTGAAATAAACTGTCTTTATTTGTAAGACCGAACTATTTATTTTCTAATATTAAACATTTATTTTTAAATTATTAAAATATTTATATAGTTTTTTAAAGTCTAAAAATGATTATAAAGTATGGTTCTTAGTCAAATACTCTTAAATTTAAATTTGTATATATAGCTTGTGAATAATTTTTATAATTACAATAATAGTTTTAAAATTTGCTGAAAATGGTTGAAATAAATTAATTATTTTTTTTTAATTAGTAAATTTTTTTAACCACTCAACATGGATCTAGTGAGACTGTGCCTGTTTTTTCGCCTGCCTTTGGAATGGTGATCTAGAAATTGGGGAAGAGAATTTTGCTCGGTTCGCTGTGCTCTGCTGTTGTTTTGGGCACACTTCTTATTCCCCTTATGAATATGCCGGATAGAAGGTATGTGCTCATGGTTTTACCTGTGCTTTTAAAACAGAATCGAAAGGACCAAACGCAGGTCCGTCCTTTGCAGTAATGCTGTTGTCCTTCTGCGTTTAATCAAACACACTTCCGTTGCAAACGGCTTGAACTGCTTCAATCAAACAACAACCACAAATATTTCAAGTGCGGCTGGTTGGATGACTGGCTGGCAAGTGCAGAGCAGAAGTATCTAAAGAAGGAAGAGGGGTAAGAGGATACGGAGCAGTGGCAAAGACAAAACTCCTCAACAAGAAAATACCTCGACGATGATGATGAACCCTTCGCCTGCCACTCGAGTGCACACGGGGCATCGAGAGAAACACGAGAGAGATAGAAACTGAGATGGGGAGCTGGCTTTAAAGGGGGACTAGAGACAGACGAGAGGATGCAAAGGAACAGCTCTCTATGGCACTTGAGGCAGAGCGGCGCACTGCTCGCCATTGTTTCTCAAAGCAGACGACCGCTAAAAACAAAAAACAAAAAAGTGGGTGAAAATCGTGTATACCCAAAAATACCAAAATGCCGATTGCCACAACGGGTACTCAAGCCAAAGAGCTGGTTTAGGATTCAGCTTTGCAGCCTTTTGCCAGCCACTTGAATATCACGTAAAAATATTTCATAAATTACGCGCCTAATTAAAAGGGAACGCGCCCCCAAAAGAGTGAAAAAAAAAGAAAAACCAAAAACAGCTAAATAAAATTGGAAACTGAAAACCAACTCATTGAACTCAGCCAACCTCGAGTGTCTGACCAGACTGAGTCTCCAGTCACTCTTGTTCTCTCTCTCTCTTTCTCTGTGTGTCCCTGAGTACCAGGCAGACGTGGCTCTCCTACTTTATTGCTACACTTATTAGCCTCCCCAATGCAACCCTTTTGGCCAATCCTTGCACCACTCAATTATTGGAGCCGCTGATTTATTGCAGTCGATGCCCAACATCGCCGCTGGCCAGTTTCACATTGGGTGGGTCTAGACGAGTTATTCCTCTGCCTTTTTATCCACTTTATTTTTGATGAAACTCATTCGAGTGTGGGCTGTAATGGGCATGGCTGTTCATTTGCATTCGGGGGCTGTTGATGTTGCTGTTGCTGTTGCTGTTGCTGTGGAGCTTATTGGTGGTTGACCAACACACTCGAAAAGGGGGCGCAATTTCAAGTGTAATTTTCCTTTTATAGAGTGCACATATCGATGCCCAGTCGATAAAGATGAGCTTTAATTTGAAGTCGGCCATTTGTTGCGTAATTCTGCAAATTGATACTGGGAATAAATTTAAATGTAATTGTACTTTGTATGGAATTCTTTTACGTGGAACGTGGACTGGTTTATTGATCAGATTTATTTTGAACTCTACAACAATACACATACTTAAAAGTCACTTAAATAAATTAAATTTACGTCCTAAATATATTTCATCAACTGACATAATTTTTATATTTTTAAGAAGTGCTTTTGTAAAAAATGTTTACACTAATATATTAGTAAGCTTTTTAATATTGATTCGCACATCTATATTTCTCAAATTAAAACTTTCTTTACTTTCAGGAAAACCATTTAAATAAATGTAAAAAAAGAGGTATGTGTATAAATATTAATACTATATTTAATTTAAAACTGTGTATTCTAAACTAGGTTTTAGGAAATATATAGTACTATGGCTTAATATAAACTTTAAACATTTTAAAACAGTTTTAGCTTAATATTGAGAAATTCAAATAAAT
Organism: Drosophila testacea; assembly: GCA_035043265.1. Taxonomy (NCBI): domain Eukaryota; kingdom Metazoa; phylum Arthropoda; class Insecta; order Diptera; family Drosophilidae; genus Drosophila; species Drosophila testacea. The sequence continues at coordinate 699,068 of JAWNND010000826.1, read as the reverse complement.
ATTTACAATAATAAACAATTTTTTTAAAACCTTCCATGTTTGCTTTGTGTTTAATTTGTATGTATTCATGCTGCCATTTTTACATATACATTTTAAGTACCTTTCATTTAGAAATGAAATCAAAAAAAAACTAAAAAAAAAATTCCAATGTAACTCTACCTGCTATAATTCTCGTATATCCCTGTATCTTATTTTACCACTCTCTGAATTTATATAAGGGAAGGGATAAGGAAGAAAAAATAAACTACAAGTTAATTTCTTACAAAAATAAGCAAATGCGGGCGTAATTGAATTTGTTGTTGTTGGGAACATGTGGCAGGCCTGTTTCTGTTACAGCATCATCAGGTCCAATCGCAATCGCATTCCCAATTCCAATCCCAAATGCCCAGAAAACCCAGGACCAAAATACCACTTTATATAATACTGTTGACATATGTTAATCAGGCGCACGCACACGCGCCGCAGACAGGAGCTGGAGACGGACCTGGAGACGGAGACGGAGACAGAGACGGAGCTGGAGTTGGGCAAGGATCAGGAGCGAAACGTGTGGGCGATGATGATGAGGTTGGCTTGGATTGAATGCGGGGTTAGCGGGGCGGGTCAAAGGAATTAATTCGAATTCAATCCACAAGGCAGTTGCCACTGCGACAAAGTAAAAAGCCTATTTGAGGGCCACACAGACAACCACGGAAACAATCTGATTGGAATAAAAGCTGGGAGGGGAAGGACTTTGAAACAAGGGTTGGCAGTCGACAGATAATTTAATTTCGGATTCGCATGAGCGATGAGATAGCATATCGTCCTGCCCGTCCTTGGGGTGGCAACGACTTCAACTCCATATCTCCAACTCCAACTCATCACTGACAACTAGCATATTGATGCAATCAACTAATCTTCGCGCTTCCCGTTCGGCAACTCAACCCTTGGCTGGGTCCAGTCTCCCTGATAGTTAAATAATCTAACATATTTTAATTGCAGGACATGGAGTACCGATCCCAATGCGATCTGCATCTGATTTGTTTACTCAAGCGCCAAGAAGCTGGAAAATATAAAAAAAGAAATAGATTTCAAACAGTTGGCTGAGTATCTCGTTGGCCTGTCCATCTGTCCTTCTGGCCATGGCCATTTGCCAAAAACTTTTTTGCTACTTTACTCTTTGTGTCTTCGCGTAATTTGTCTGACAGTTTCTGTCGCTTTTGCAATTAAACGCAATTGCGTCGGCGCTATCCATAAAACCCCAATCCGCATTTGTATTCCCCACCAGAGACGCAAAGTCGCCATCATCATTCCCTCCTTTTTTTGTATCTCCTTCTCTCCCTATTTTGGCCTGCTTTTAAAACGGTTTCCTGTTCGCTAAATGGCGTTTTTGTGTTCACGTTTTCTTCATCTACAGCGATGACGCTGCCTGGGTCAGTTCGAGTATAATACCCTATAGTAGGTGTAGATTAAAGATATATTAGCAAAAAAATGTTGACTTTTTACGAAATGATTCGTAGCGATACAAGACAAGTCTAATAAATGAATGCGCTAGTCAATATACATGCTTCAAAGAAACTTATATTTAAGATTTTTAAATTAGTTAGTTAAAGAAATTTGTTTAGTTGACATTGATTAATTTACAATATATAGGAATTTCAGTCTACCATGATTATTATTATTATTATTACGTTTTTTCTAAATTTAAATTTAATATTTTTTTTACTTAGAATTTTTCTCTTTATTAAATTCTTTTCTTATGCTTTTTCTTTTCTTAGGTAGATCTCTTAATAAAAAACTTAAGTCTTTAGCCGATTCCTAAATATATTAATACTTTGGCTTGGTATTAAAAATTTGGTACAATTTAGCATTAAAAGTAACTTTCGAAATCATAAATTTAGTTGAATTATTGGTCTACCCTTAATTCAATAGATTTTATGGGCATTTAATGGTATTGGTTACTTGTCTTCAGGAGTTTGTGATGATGATAACTTGGCATAGCCTTTTTGAAACCTGAAGGACATACATAAGTGATAATATTCCTTTTGAAACAGTTCAATATTACATATAGCCCTAATTTTCTCTCAAAGTTCTGGCATTCTTTTATCTCAAAAACACACTTTAATTTTAAGAACTTGGAGCGTCAACCCAAAATAGTTTAGAATCTTAATAAGAAATATAAATGAATTTAAAATAAAGTATTTAAAAATACAAAAAAATACAGGGTATCTGAACGGGTTTATCTTTTCTGGGGTAGACTTACCCCTACAGACCATAGTTTATGGCTATGTATCAGAGAAAATGGCGACATTAAATGAGCAAAAGTTTTTATATCAATTATTTTGCTCCTCATTTTGTTGTGCTGCATTAATGTACACTAAACAAAATTGCAATATTAAATATACAGCAGAAAAATTTAATTAAAAAGAATGACAAGCTGGATTATTAAATTAAATTTGTATTGTTAAAATAATGTTTTCCATATGAATTTATAAAAACTAACTAAATATAAACAAACTTTAAATATCTATTATAAAAATATTTCTTTGAAAATTGATACATATATTAACATATTCAAAATATATTACATATTTATATAAAATTTATTTATTTTAGTATTTATCTTTTTTCAGTGTATTTCTTGGCAACTTGCGCTGCATTTCTTAAACAATTAAAAACTTTTCGCGTCTACCTACAAAGTTGCCAATTTGGATAACCTCCAAACCAGAGGCGAGTGCAAAAGATACACAGTAAAATGGAAAATCTGAAGCGCTGGGGGAGGTTTGGGGACAACGACTTCGACAACAATGACATGGAGCACACACATACACACACACACACACAAACATATACACACACACATACTTATACACACAATCAGAGGCAGGCAAAGAAAAACTTTAGCGCAGAGCAGTCAAAACCAATTTGGAGAATTTAATTAAAATTGCAAAACTTTGGCAACTGATTAAATTTTCGAACAAGAACAACACTCGCAGAGGGGTCGGGGGAGGCACCCAGGTAAAAGCTTAAAACAACCAACCCACAGCAATCCCAAAAGTCTCCCAGTTCCCCAAACCAAACAAACGACAAGTTTAAATTTTTAAACAAACCAAAAGGCAACGTTGAAAAATTTACATTCGCTTTCGTTTGCAGTGAAAATGTTGTACCAAAAAAAAAATAGGGAAAAAAAAGATGGAAATATAAAAAATTGAAATCCCAAACCGGGCAAGAGCTGGGACTGGGACTAGGGGTTGGCTCAGCAGGACGAGGATTGGATTTAAGCCCGAAGAGAAGCAGAAGGACCAACCAGTCGACCGCTGGCTGCTGATGTTTGTGGATGACGTTGTTGATGGCAGCCATCATCATCGCCATCATCATCATCATCGTCATCATTATCATCATCATCATTCGCAGGAGCGGAGACTGCCAAAGTTTCCCCAATTTAATTTCATCATACTCCCGAGTGTGCGTTGAACTAACGAATGGAACGAACCGTCGCACGAAACGAACGAACCAGAGTCGTTCCTAGTGATAGAACTAGGGATGGGATGGGATGGGAAGGAATGGGAACGACTTTTGGGGATGAGGGAGGATTGGAGGAGTATGGCTGGCTGGCACAGACATTTGCCATCGCATAGCAATCATGTAGACGCAAACGGGGGCGCCCCCAAAAATGTTGGACTCGAAGGTTTGGCACTGATAGGGAGATGGATGCTGTTTAGGGGCAGGAGGCAGGGAAAACAGGGAAAGCTTTCGAAATAATGGCCACCCTGCGCGTCGGCTCTGTTATTTTAATGAAAATTGGAAAGTGCTGGCAAGCGCTTACTTACCATTCCCTCATTCCCTCGTTCCCATGCCCCAAAAATCATCTTGACCATGCCTCAACCCAAGCGCATTAATTTTAAGATGTTCTCTTGATGGTCTGGTACTTGGATTTGTTGATGTATTTAAATTTTGAGGCTCTTTTATGCTCTTTTGGAATTTTAAATTTCAACATTTATGCAAAACAATTTTTAGCAAACAACTTGCAAAGGATAATGATTTGTATTTTCATTTTAAAGTTGATGTCTTGATTAGAAAGGCAATTTAAGCATTCAATTTTGATTTATCTGGAGACGTATTTTATGTAATCCATATTTTCTATAGTCAAGTTAAATTTTAATGGCTGATTTTTTTTAATAATATTAACATCTTTGTTATATCAAAAAGCCAATATAAAAAATATAAAAATATATTCTAAAGCCAGCTGTTATAATTTCCCACTTTTTAATTTTTAGCAACTTACTAAAGTTCTTGAATTCTAAAACAAAAAGTTATTTTAAATTCAACATAGGCCATTTAAATTTGTGAGTTTTAGCGACCTTTTTAAAAAAATTGAAAACATTTAAATAAATATATAACCTATTTAAGTTCGTTATTTTACTTTCTTATAGCGCAATCTTGGACAACTTTCTTCTTATTTTATTGGAAGACAATCTTATTTGACGTCGAATATATATGGATTCCTAATGGTAAATTGTTTTGTTGCCAAAAGTTCAATGGTATAAAGTTGTTCTCAGGTAACTACCTGAAAGATATGTTTGTATATATACTATAGAAACTTAATAGAAAATTATGACAAATTGAAAATAGCTTTCACATTATATTGAACTGGACTATGGAAAAACGTGTTAAAATTATATATATACAAAATGTTTTCTTTGATTTCCACTTTCTCTAACTCTTATATTTGACAGCACTCTTGAACTTAAGATACTCGTTATTCACTGTCAAATGCAGAATGAAATCGAGCTTACCATATTTCCCTATCTGTTCGGTTGGCTCCCAGCTAATTAGCGGCCATAAAACGCACATAAATCGAGGCTGGCCAATAAATTATAAATTATGACTTAGCCAACCAACCGCAGATACTCTCGTTTGCACAGCAACAGTTTCATAAAATATTTCCACTCGACTGCGCAGGCTCAGGCTTGAAGGCGGATGCATAAAACAGTGCGATGACTTCCGGTATTAACTAATTTTTTTCGTCTCCATTTTAGCGCTACTTTAAACCGTGGCAAGGGATCAGCAATGAGAAGCAGCCCAAGGTTGTGCAAAAATGCCTTCCGTTTCGAGCTCAAAGCCAGAAAGCCCAAAGCCCAAAGCCCCAAGCCCATAGCTAGAGCCCAAGCCCAACCCAAACCTGGCTATGAGTGGGCACTAATCCCTAGCACTCATGATGCCGTTGGCAAATACTTTGCACCGCCGACTGCGCGACGAATTGGAAGCCATCCGCTGTCTGTCTGCACAGACTCTGGCAACCAGGGGGAATGGAATAGATGAAGGAGGCGTCGCAAGTGGAGTACATGGGCGTTGCTTTTACTTGACTGGGGGTTGGTTTGATACGCGCAAAAACTTAAACAAAGTATCAGGCAATGCAGCCAAGCGCAAATCAAGCCAAGCCATGCCAAACCAAACCGAGCCCATCTCCAACTCATCCACTCAACAGCAGCTCCTGTCGAGCACTCGACACTGCTCCATGCTCACCAGGCGCGCCTAAGCGTAATTCTCCCTATTCTTTAAAGGGATGGTCGGGGTATTCAGTCTCTGAAACAACTCGCTGTCAAGTGGTCCGACTACTCCACTTAACTGACAAGACAAACGCTATGTAATTTCAGGTTCAAAGCAGCCACTGCTTGGCTTAGGGATTCTTCAATTCTTGAAGATCCATTGGAAATGTAATTTATAATTAAGTTTTCAAATATTAAATTAGTTTTAATTTTAAAGATTGTTATTTTTATTTTATAACAACTTGAGTAAAGAATTCTTGCAGATCAATTGGAAAATAACAAATAAAATTTTTGTTTTAAAATAACACATCATCATTTTTAATTTCCAAGAATTCTAATTATACTTTTTAAAGTTTCAAGTAAGAATAGGATTCAACTATGAAAAACAAACATTTCTTAACATATTCTAATTAACATACTTCTCATCATGTATACTGATAACTAAGCGATGGTGTTTTTTTAAATTCGTTAAATAAACATAAAAATAATATAATAATATTTCAATACAAAAGCATCCAAAACCGAAACTTTTTTATGGAATTTCAACTGCAAGTTAATTTTTTAACAAGACGCAAACTTTATCTCTTAAGACTCAGGCACCATTGATTATTTCGCATAGACACCTTGATTGTTTCAGTTCCTTTTGGAACCCTCCTTAAAGATAGCTTCTTGGCACTTTGCGATTCAGTGAATGGAAAAATTATAGACAACTAATCAATAGACGCTCATCGTACATTCACATTCATCGATTTACAGATGATTTTACCAAACAATTGGCAGGTGTTTGCGCTTGTTTTACCAACAATTTTCGCGTCTAATGGAGCAGGCCAAGAAAAACTCCAAGCTGACTGCTTCTCTCCTTCCCTCTAATAGGAATGGAAATGTTTTCCACTTGGCAAACACCAAGTCGCTTATTTCTGTTGTTATTTCAGTTTTTTGTTGTGTGTTTATATTTGTGGGTGCAAATGCGAACTTTTTTGTTGCATATTTCTTTCATTTTTTGTATTATTATTTATTCTCATTCCTTTTTTTTGGGAAATTTTTTAGCGTTGTTGTAGGAGCAACTTTTCAGGCAGCATTTAGCAAAGTTTTTGGTTTACATGTGAATCGACGGCATATGGCGAGGAAAATGCTGTGAGTGTGGGCTTTTCATTTTTCCAACGGGGCTGCATATAAAGTTACAGAGCTCGTGACAGTGAAGAGCAAATAAATATTTGGAATAGCCCTCGTTTAGCCGAGCACTCAAAACAACTGAAGCAACTCACACAATGACATTAAACTTTTCCACATACTCAAACACTTTGTGGCTTTTTAAATGCTTGTTTGCTTTAAGTTGTGCTAGCATAAAATATACTACAAAAAAATAAATAAATAAATAAATGTAAGAGGAAAAAACACACTGTCACATATCATGACCAAGGGCAGACAATCAAATCAAGTCAGAGAACCCATTAAGGAAACCCGAAAAAAAATAAATGTATACCAAAATAAAAGGTAAACCGAATCAGAGACTCTCAAGTGTTTGACAGCGAAGCCCGAAGGAATCTTTATGAATGAACGATTACAGTGCCAATTCATTAGAAATTTTCAATAAAATGTTATAGAAAGGGAGTCAAAAGGAGCTGAAACGACAGGAAACAATAAAAAGTAGCAAACAATACACGAAAAATACTCGTAATAATAACAAACAGAGTTTGACTTTTAACCGTAGACACAGGCTACATAGGATTTCTTGCAAGGTAGCTCAACAACAATTCCCTTGAAACGAGATACCAGGACGAAGGACAACTGCAGAATCCAAGTGAACAGAACAGGCAACGCATGTTCAACAATAAGAATGACGAATGACGTCGTTTATTTATTTACGAGTATTTCTCTTCTTTTTTTCTGTCGATGTCATTGCCAGAGCATCCTGTACGATTTTTGCACTCACTCAAAGGACATGGGGGAGTAGAGGCATCATAAATTATGCCAATGTCATGTGGAAGGTGTTGCACAATCATTCGATTTAGACAGACAACGACGAAATGGGAAAAAATGCATGTGAAAATTTTGATTGATTTCTAAATTTTAATATTGAAAACTCATGACGAATTCGGCATATTTTGGTATTTTACACTTGAACTGTGAACTGGCTGCTGAGCGCATGTCCTGGCATCGCTGAGGGTTGACGACTACGTTGCTCGGTCTGTCAGTTCGTCAGTCTGTCAGTCCGTCAATCCGTCAGGCTGCGCTCGTAACGCATAAGAACAAAAGGCATTTCCGGTGACGTTAAATGCGTGGCATGTCAACGCGATGGCAGCTCCTGGCAGACAGCAGCATCCTGGTGAGCGACTGTGTCCTCCACCAGGAAGCTCTGAGCAGCCTGCAGGACCCCAGTGGCGCGACAACAACAACACCAGCTAAGAAGGAGCGTCCAATGAAGCTGGCATTATGAACTTGTGTTTTCATTTATGCACATTTTTTAAAACCAAAGTAAATAAAATTTTTACAAAATTAAAAGAGAAAACTACTCTGGGCCAGTTATTTAATTATTGACCAGACAAACTTCAATTATTTAAGAAAAATTTTGGTAAAGGATATAATGAAAAATATAACTAACGAAATTTTAATAAAAGAAAACGGGAATAACTACTTGTACATTATTTTACTACCGTAACTTTCAATACTGTTAAAGTATTTGTAAAAATTGCTTTTAGAGTAAAGAAGCTAGAGAGGAGAACCCACAAAAAAGGCTACACTTTACAGGAGTTTAAGGATTTGGCGGGAACAAAACTAGTGCCGCATTTTACTGTAAATTGCTAGCCGTAAAATTAAGCGGCAAAAAGACTAGATTTGATGAGAATTCAGCGGGTCATTAAAACCACATTTGGGCGGAAAAAAGGTAGATTTGGCAGGCAAAAACAAGATTTGTCCGAAATAAGGCAGAATCTGGCGTAAAATGGGTAAATCTTCTGAAAACAATCAAGATTTGGCGGAAAAATTACACGTTTGGCGGAAAAAAGCCAGTTTTGACGGTAAATAAATTATAATATAAGTATATTGCGGAACACAAGCTAGATTTTACTGGAAAGGACAAATCTAGGGGGAAAAAAACTTGAGACAAAATTAAACAATATTTTAATTAAACTATTTTTGCAACTGCAACAGTTTATACTTGGATAGATTTGTCTTGATGTTTAATATATTCGTATAACCACCCCCTTGAGGTGGATTTAGGCATTCACATAACGACCTCAAACATGCCCACTCTTAGGCATTAGCCCCTCATAAGGCCAACAAAAAAATCCCAGTTCAATCAAGCAAGAAACGGCGCAAGTCTATCAACTTATTAATTTTATGAAGTGCTGCAATGACTGCGACAGCAACAGCAACAACAACAACAACAACAACAACAGCAACGTTGACAGCACATCAATGTCTTCCAATTCAGGCAACAACAATGGACCGACGCCTTTTCCCTCTCTCTCTCTTCCTCCCCCTCTATCTGTCTCGTTCTCTCTCTCTCTCACATCAGTTGAGGAGGACAAGTTCTACGACTACTGTGACTACTGTGACTACTACGACACATCATCACGTATGATTACGCACATTGTTCGTGCGCAGCGCAAAATGCTGTCGAAAAATTAAAATTCAGAGACCCTTCTACTTAACTTACCTTAGTCGATGTTAGGGAGAGGCCAACGACAGCAACAGCAATAGCAGAAAAAAAAATATAGAGAAGAGAAGGAAAAAATCAGGCAAAACAACGACGTGATTGCATTACACAATCAAAACAGGCACAGCACAAGGGTTGCTGTCGATGCTGATGTTGGTGTTGTTGCCACTGGGCAGATCCTGAACCAAACCCTGGGATCTGGTAAAAATCAAAGTTCGGGCACTAAAGTAATAGACCGGAGCGACCTGCTACCATCCATTGCTGAACGTGTGCGTGGGCGTTGCAATTGCTACGCCCCATCATCAGAATCCAATCAAATTAACAACAACAGGCCACAGCTACAACTACAACTACAACAGCAACAGCAAAAGCAAAAGCAACAGCAACAGCATCCGCTACCAACCGAAGTAACTGAAATTCAAACTCGACTTGTGTTCAACTCCCTTCACTCTGGACACGTTAATTTCAATTTGATTTCCGTGCAACCCCGCACCCAACTGCCTCAATGAGCAACGTCTGAGCAACAATTATACGGCAACTTCATTAGGTCAACATGCGGCAGAGACTCGTCATACATAGTTCTCGACTTTGGTTGGGAACGTTACGTAGACCTTTGTGGCTAGCTTTATCAATGCGACGGCATCAAGGGCGTACAGGGCAGATTAATCAGGGTAAAACTATTAATTAAATACCAATTCATTTCCGCAAAATTCAAAGCACACTCCCAAACACCCACCCACACACACACACACACACACATTCAGTGAGTTTAGTGTAAGCTTGTGGGTTTCAGTTGGATTTTCACAAAGGGTCACATAATGCATCGTGGTTAGTTTGATTTAGGATTTGACTCAAATATTACAGGCCGTACAGACCAACCTTCTACTAGCATAAAGGCTCGCTTGTTGTTGACTAAAATTGGTTAGTAAGTTGGCTCAGTTGATAGGCAATTGCGGTAGCTGACTGATGATATACAATGCCACCAAAATGCTACTAAGATTATTGTAATGTATAAATTAAATTGAATAATATTACAAAGTTTTATTATTTAATAAAATCACATGCATATTTGTTATTGCTGCATCTTTGGTGGATATAGGAGTATTTAAAAACATAACCAACAAAAACACTAATTTTTAAAAGGTTATCATATGCTTTATTTTGTATATTAAACCCATTATAATTTATGATAAAAATGAAAATATATCTTAAATTAAATCTATTTTCTTGGATAATACAAAACAACTAATTAACTCCAAGTCCCTTCTGTCAAGTAATTAAAACTAATCAGTAAGAAAGCAGTTTAAATAATTATTTTATTTAATTTTTAATTTGAGTGTCAAAAGCATACAAAAATAAATAGAATAGAAAAGAATTGTACAACAGTATTTTTATCTATGTATGTTAAATAAATATGTTTTTATTAAATTATGAAAGATACGTATTTTATTCATTTAGTTCAAAAATAAAAATCATACTTTTTCTATTATTTACAAATTATTAGTTTGAATAATTTTTTATAATTTCTCTTTTCTTTACCCCAAATTCTCATATTTAAAATAGACCCTCCACAAATTGGCACCTAAAATTAGCATTCAATTGTCATTGTTTATCAATGTTGAAATTTCAGACCCCGAGGCATTAAACATAGAACAAAATGCAAACAGAAGAGCCAGCTCAGGGGAATATGAAAATAATAACAAAAAAAAAAGTACCAAGAAATAATAAAATCCCCAGGCTTATCAGTGAGCAGAGCAGTCATGGTATTAAAAAATGCCGCTCATACACTGTCAGTTGAGCCAAGTAAGAGAGAGTAGATGGAAAATGAGAAGGAGAGTCGGAGATCTGAAAGTGCAGAGCGGTACGTTCATCCGGTGTGTCAACAATTCCCAAGCTTTAACGCTTTGATGTTGTTCCCTGGCCGTAGCTGAAGTTGGAGCCAGTTGATGGGGTGGAAAAGAGAAAGAGGAGCGAGTTTGGTAGACAGACGGAGCCACTAAGCCAGACAGTGTTACCACTCGGGTGTTGATGGCAATGTTGATGATGGCATCATTAACGCATTTTCACAGCCGCCTTTGGGCATGGCAGGCGACGTCGACCGTCAGTGCTCGACCCGTTTCCGGCTTTTGAAGTTCGGGCGAGCTTTTAATTTTCTTTGTTTTCACGCTGACGTTTGAGGCCAAAAGGCGTAAATTAATCGAAGGCTTAATTAGTACACAGTCAGCTACCAACACCGACACCATTACCAACAACACCAATACACAAAAGGATACTGGAGACTGAAGCCAGATTCCTGGCAAAAACGAGACTGCGTCAACATGGCGTATGATTAATAAACTGCTCCCATGCGGCAAGCCATGCTTGTTGCCTCGATTTTTCTCATTTCCCCTAGCATATTTCTATTTTTTTTTTTCTTTTTTTCGTTGCGATTTGTGTTTTGTGCACTAATTATGGGCATCAATGAAGGTGAAGGTTGTCAATATTTGCTGCTCGAGCGCGCTGCTTTTATACGGAAAATTTCCATTTGAAATGTTTTGTAGGTTGTGAAAACAATGGCACAACGAGGTCCCCGAGTTGTACGATTCGGTTTATGCCATTCGGTTGCCCCTTTCCTGTATTACTGAGGCACTGCGGCAACATTGCTGTCGGTTGCCACTTAATGTGTTTTGCATACTAATTAGCTTGTTTGGCGGCTGCCTCGGCGCTTCAAGTGTTAAAACAGGTGACAGAAAACACACTGACAACTTAGTGCATCAAATGAGTATAATAACAACAAGAACTCAGTTGCAGTCGTTGCAGCAACCTGCACTTGAAACTGACACTTTTGAGCTGCAGCTAGGGCAAAACTGAGGCCTTAACCAAAGGAATGAGCTTAAATGGTACTACAAATGCGCTACTTTAAATATAAAGCAGTTAAATTTTATTTCATACATGACTAATAGCTGATTTAATTTCATTAATAAAAGATAGTTTTTATATGTTATAATAAAATAGTAACAACTGTAAATTTTATATTTCAAATTCATAATATTTTAGTTATAACTACTTTAATAAGTCAAGCTTTGTGTTAATAATGCTATGCGGAATTAAAGGAACTATAAAACCTAAACAATCATTTAGACCAATAAGAAAACCACTTTTTTGTATATTGTATATACAATTTTGGACTTAGCCGGCATTTTAATAATTTAAAATCTGGGTTTTTTTTGAGTATTTCAAACTTTTATCTTTAAAGATGCAGATATTATAATTATTAAATTATTATAATAGAGAAGTATGTCAAAATATTATACTGTTTTGTATAACAGCTCTTAAACTACGTTATTATTTTCAATTTACTTCATTATTTATTTCATTTCCAATCTAAAAACTAATTATAATGTACTTATGTAGCGCAATGTTAGCTCCATATGACTGCAGTTTTTTTTCACTGGAAAGCAACTCATCAACCGTCTTAGTTTTTAATTGAAAAAGGCACAGACATAAAAACTGAGTAGAGGGCGCACTTTGTAAAACTTGTATAAAAAGCGCGTTAGACAAAACTCAGAAAAGTGTCGCGAAAAAAGAAAACGCAAAGTGAAAAATGTTTTAATTACTCATTCGAAGGATGGCGACCCACTGGCGGTCCAAGGCAACCTACCGCTGCCCTGCACCTTTTGGCCAAACCCCTCATCCCATCCCAGTCCCCACCACTTTCTCCACCACTCTTCATACTTAAGGCTGGTGTCGATTGAAGCGCAAAGCCGTAAAGTGCATTTTGTCGCAGTGCCAAGTGTTGAATGCATAAAAAAAATTAAAAAAGTACATAAGTTGCTAAGAAATATTTTAAAAAATTGTGTATCAACAAATTGTTGGTTTTTTAAGCAATTTAATGATTAAACATGTTTCAATCTATTGTGAAAAAACTAACAGCAGAATTTTATTTATGTATTCAAACAGAAAATAATTAAAATTGGTTCTGTTATTTCCCTTAGCTTCTTATAAAACTGTCAGTGACTCTGTAGTACATAGATATATAAGCGAAATAATTTTATTTTGCATCAAAACTCAATAATCATCTTCGGAAAATAAATAAATAAAGATTCGCATGAATAAATATAATATATATTAACAGTCTTGACCGAATAATATTATGTTCTCATATTCACACGTCTGTATAATCTCAAAAAAATATACAAAATTTTATTCTAAGCACAGAAATGAATATTTGCTCTCTGCAAATAGCTAATTTAATTAAATCTTTTGTTTTATTAATGTGTTATTATTACAAAATTCAAATCTCATCTAAAATATATACATTTTAATTATTTTCTTTAATTTAGTGAGCGAGGCTGTTAACCAAAATAGTTCACTGCATACTAAAAAACAAGAGAAACGTTGAAATAATATTTCCATAAATGAGGAAAAAGTTATATTTATTAATAAATACTTCTGCCTGACCTATCCCATTTTGGTTTTGGCAAACAATGCAATAAGAATAAGAATGAGAAGGAGAAGTAAAATAATAATTCAACAACAAGCACTCAAATGCATTTTTTGTTCCATTCTTTCTTTTCTTTGTTGTTGTGTGTGTGTGCTAAATAGTTCCCCCAGGGTGAAATGCTCTTGAGTCGTGCTAATGAGAACACCCAAGTGACGAGGACGTTGCTAACGAAGAACTTAGCCTCAGTTTCAATCTCAGTCTCAGTCTCAGCCTCTGACTCAATCTCAGTCTTAGCCTCGGCACATGAAGCTAATGCATGGAGCTGCATTATGTAAACACAAGACGAAAATGTTGCTGCATTGCCCCGGTGTTTGATGAAGTGGCTCCTCCTTAGACGGAGCAGCATTTGTCCCCGGGCAATGCAGGCGCTCCATTTGCACACATTTCAACACGGCAATTAATTATGCTAAATTCGTTTAGAGAATGACAAATGCTGCACAGTTCCAACAGTGAATGACACATACTTCAAGTTAATGCCCAAAAGTTCAACTATGTTTTAACAATTAAAGTAAAATATTGGATCAATTACGACTCAACAGTAAAATTGTCTATACAATTTTAAAAAAAGGGCAAGTAGAAAGTATATTAAGCTTTCAGCATGTTACTTTTGTCAACAAGAGAACTTAAAGATAATGATTAAAATATCAAAATTAAATTTTTGTTATTGGTCAAAATTGCAACTAAAGACATCAACCATAAGAACCAATTAATTTGTTACTCAAATATAACAATATGTTTGTAATTGCAGTATCTCTGCAACAGCTTCTTCTATTTGATAATAACAACAAATTATAAATAATAAATAAGATATAATTGTTGATAATAAATTGTATTCTTGAAACTATAATTGATGAGTATATGACCTCGCTAATTCTAAAACATAATTATGCGATACATAGATAGTTATAATAAACGTTTAACTATAGTCTACATAAATCCTCAAACTGCTTACCTTGAGATGTGCAGAATATACATAATATAAAGAATTTAATATGAAACGCAGTCTAAATTCCATATTTAATTATAATACAGATTGGAATATATTCTTTAACTTAACTTTATTGAAAATTCAATGATCTAATAAATAAAATAATATTATATAACGCGATTAGCTAGATTAATGCCTTGTAAATGTCCTTACATGCATTTATATGAAAACAAAAGAACTTTCATTCCACACTCTAACTTTGTTTACTTTCTTCCGCTTCAGTTAAAGCTTGTACAATAATCTGACCATGTTCTAGGCCACACCTGCTGATGGCAAAGCACTTTGGCACCCACATAACCTTTAGCTGCCAACAACCGGCAATGGCACAGGGAGCACAGAGAGAACAGGGAGAGGGTCATTTAGTGGCCTGACTGAGCAGGCAATGCAACTCTGACTTTTGCCGCCCATGCGCAATTAATTACAAGTGTTTGCGGACAAATGGCGAACAACACAAGAACGCGGGCGACACGTGTGAGCCAGTGAAGCGCTGGACATGGCCATGATGACAGATCGTCGGCCAGGGCAAAGCAAAGCAAAGCCAGGTCATTTCTTTTTAGCCATGCCTAAAGAGTCAAACGTTGACGTGGTTCAAGTGGCACTAGAGTGCTCCGCTTGCTTTGAGGTTATTTACTTTTAATGACTCGCAAACTACCCACAGTAGACTAGCCCACACATGACCACGTACCACGTTGCGTATGCGTCATGTATGTGTGCGGTGGCTAAGTGTTTTCAGATATCGCGCATCAGTGGCCAACGATGCCGGCAGTTTGTTGACTTTAGAGACGGCTGGTTTGTTTGTTTGCCAAGCAGATTGTGAACAGAACAGATTTTTTGGCTTTTCATCTTTGCCATCCTCAGACGCTCACATAAATGAGCTTTGAAGTTTGCATAGAGCGTACGGAATGCATTCTCTTCGTCTCAGGGATAAAACGGCACAATTATAGACAGGGGGCGACGAGTTGGCTCTACCCATTCCATATGCTCATCGTCCTGCATATATCCTTGAAAATAAATTGTTTTGTTAATTATTTATGGTTGGTTTAATGAGTGTGCGTTCTGTGTTTCCATCCCCAAGCCCCTCAACCCTTCCACGAGTTTGTTATACTTTTGAATTTTGCAATTATTTTAATGAGTTTTGCATTTAAGCGATTTTATGCTCGTTCTGACTGTAGCTTTCCCCAAACTACTCTCTATAAGGTACTCCTATATTATCATCTGCATTTGCAATAGTGTTGATAAATGTGAGTAATTGCCGTTTTTTGCTTCATTAAAAATGCGGCTTTGTTGTTGCAACTCATTAAATTTCAGATTACCAAAGAACCGACCGTCTCATATTTGCTCATATAAATAAATACATATAAAAGAAATTACATACATTTAATTTTTGAATCAAACTTAGTCCCCAGCACTGAAAAATCGTGTACGCTGATTGGCAACTCCAAATAAAAAAAAACAGTAGCGAAAACCAAAAGAAATTTTTCTGTTGTGACTTTTAAATTAACAAACAGCTGCAGCAGCATTGTTACCATTTAACTTCTGTTTATTTTATGTTTTGTATTGGCAACTCTGCTTTTAGCTGCCTACGAGCGAAAAATAGACAATTTTGGTGGGTACTAGGCTTTAAGTATATCATAGTAGCCAAGCTATAACCATCAATTTGTAAATGTATTGTACTTCGATTTCAGTTTTCCATCAGTTTTCATATGAAACTCACCCAAACAAATCGTTTTCCATATTTAAGAGAGAATAATCAACATGGATATAGAACATATTTTGCATGCACTTCAACAACTCCTTGTCAGATTTCGACATGATTTAGAGGCACCAGCAAGAATTGAAAGGCATCCCAGAGTTATTGAGCTACCCGAGTCAGATGTACAACGATTGATAGCAAGAGCCCGTAGAGTGGGATATTTTGACGCCTGGACTGGAGTTGGCGATACCGATGAAGTGGATTTTATAATGTTTCGTAAAAGACGAATAGGCGATTACAAACTCTGGCAATTAATGCCGTTCATACTCTAACTATCCAGTTTGGTCTTCACGTGCTTATTGAACTCTGTCGGAATAGATGGACAGAACTCATTCCTATTGGGTGTATCGTATAACAACTATTTCCATCTGGTGCAATGGATTGTGCTTATTGCCACGTATCACTCACTCATTAAGACTTTCTACAAATGGAACATTGTTGATACAATCAACTACTTAATATGCATTTGCCTATATTATATAATTAAATAAAGGAGAAAATATTTAAATAAATAAAATAAATTTAATGTAATAAATTATTAATTTCTGATTATTATTATTATTACTATTATTTAGTGATGTGAAACAACATTGAAACATCGATAGACCTATGCATGAACATACATAAGTGTGCATTTCAAATTAGTTCAAATGGATGTCCGTTCTATCATTTACAAGTTGAAAACGATTGCCAGGACATTGCAATGTTTTTGCACCATTCTTAAAGAATAGTAAAGTTCTTTTATAGAATCATTTATGTTTCATATTTGAATTTTTTATCTCTTTCGATTTGTTTGTGCTTGACAGCTGATTGAGAATGCAGCACATACTACGTTTATACGGACCGTTTCACGTATTTCTAATTTCGCGAACTGAAAACTGCCACCTGTTTATACAGCACACAAGAAATTCACGAATTTAAAGATGCAGGGCTACTAGATCTGGACAATATTTAAAAAAGGACGCAACGGCTTCTTTGCATTCAACTGTTTTACCCAAAAGCTTAATAAAAGCCGCAAGCTAATTTTTTCCGATCGCCAAAGAAGCTCAGCATTTACTTTTGGTTATATTAATTACTTTGCAATTAAGTAGGTAGGTGCATTAAGTTTTGATCAGCATGTTTGCAAGTTAAGCGCTGCCATCTACTTCGAAAAAACTATAAGTTGGCTGCGCCTCACAATTTCACGCATTGTGGCTGAATTTATAGTCAACTCAAATACATGTAATAGTGTTTCGCACTTTTCAAACTAAGTAATACGTGAAGTGCTTTCACGGTTTTCGCTCCGTATAAACAGGGTAAGAGTGAGAACAGCAAGTAGCATTTTTCGCAAAGTTATCGATATCTTACAAAATGCATGCTAGTGAGGACTTGGCATAGGAATCCGATTTTTAAATCGATGTTCAGTTGGGACTTTCATCACTATTATTATAATGCCCATTCTTAGCCAGAATTTCTGATTATAACTTTCGTCTCCATTAGGTTTTCCCATAACATAATCGGAATTTGCAATAGTTTTAATAAATGCGTTTTAGCTTCATTAAAAATGTGACTTTGTTGTTGCAACTTATTCAAATTAAGCAAATAAAGCACCGAATGTCTAATATCTGCTCATATAAATAAAAACATATAAAAGTCATTTGATATTTGAATTAACGCAATGTATGTAAGTATAACATAGTAGCCAAAGTATAACCAAACATTTTTAAAGTATACTTGCACATTCGTTTTCGTTTAGTTTTTGTTTGAAAATCACTGAGCGCGAATCATTTTACAAGGTAAAATAAAACACTTAAGGCAATGGAAGTGCCTCCTGAACATATTAGGGATGCTGAAGATGAAGCTAGAAGAATTCGAAGGCGTATGAGAGCCGTTAACCTGTCCGATCTAGACGTGGATGTATTATTTATAGAAGCTGGCAATGGCAAAAATAACAACCAACAAGAATTAAATGGGAATGTAAGAAGAACTATAGTCATGGAGCATGGAATAGAGTCCTCCAAACTCTGGCAAGCTATGCCGTTCATAGTTTTAGTGTCGAATTTGATCTTCTGGAGCGTAATGAAGACTCTCGGAATAGATGCCCGAAATTCCTTTCTATTGGGGGCATCGTATAGTACTTATTTCCATTTCTTGCAATGGATTTTGCTCATTGTCACATATTACATTAAGCGATATTCAAATGTTATAATTATAACTAGATTTTCAGACAACTTTTAAACAATTTGTTTCAGAAAGAGACCCAATGAAAAAGAAACTGTCTAAATAAAAAAATGGAGTGATAATACTCTAAACTCTCAAGATATCGCCTCACTGATTCCGGGTTACGTATACTCTTTTTATTGGATACACTCCACCCCAAAAGCTGTGGTGCTTTTGAACGGCTGAGCCGACTTAAGTCCTTTGATTATTTGGCGCTTGGTGAGCTCTTTGCTCTGCCCAACAGTTTTTTTTTTTTTCTTGGCCAGTGGAAAGGGGCCAGAGTATAGTGTGATGGGACGGAGATGAGGTGGCAAGGGGTTTTGGTTACTGCGCCATGCAATATATAAGTAAAGTAAGTCCTGCTCCAACACAAGTAAGCATATGCGTTATCTGTGTGTTGCTGTTGGTGTTGTTGTTGTTGTTGTTGTTGTTGTTCTAATGCTGCTAATGTCTCGCACTCGAAAAAAGATTTGAGCTGTACATTCTACCTCTACGTAAATAGTCTCTCTTGCCGTTGTCCTGGTTGGCTCGTCCTGCGCTTTTATATTAAGTTCACCACGGGAGACTTTAATCTGTGGCTACGAGTGCTCCTGATACAGCCTGGCACTCCACTCGATGCAAAACAATGAACGAATTCATGGCATATGTGTGTCCTCTGAGTCCTTTCCAAGTGTGTGAGTGTGTTTGTGTGTGTGTGTGTGTGTGAGGCCGACGGAAAATTATTTAATATTACCCGTCTGAGGCAACGAGGTGATGAGGCGTTGTTTGGCCTAATCCTTGTGCGAGCATTAGACATGGAATTTAATTTAGTTCAGCTGAGCCTGTAATGGTTCCAGAGTATGGAGTTGGAGAAGTTTCCAAAGACTACCGGTTGGTTTATACTTATACTTATTATAGTATATGTGCCAAATACCCCATGCTGTTGCCGATCCTATTCCCTTTCCCATTCCCCTGCCCGTTCTCATTGCAGAAAATCTGTCAAACTTGCTTCCGACTTTCGGGCGCTGGCGGTTTTAATTCAAATGAAAGCCATACAATGCCCAGGGCCAATGTCCAGACCCATTCCTAAATTCAAATCTTTTCCTCCTGTTTACTTGCCAGGGCTGCACTGCAGATAATCCAACTTTGATTAAGTAATTTCAACGTCAGAATCTGTAATAAGTTTGGTGTTGAAATCCAAGTCTCAGCCGTTTATTCCCATGTGTGTTTGCGGCTTCCCAAAGAATTGGATGTGGGCGTGGACTTGGGCGTGGGCGTTTCATTGGGACGATGGGCGGTACTTGATGTTCGGTGCTCACATGTTAAATCCAAAATCTCTAGAGCCACCCTGCAGCGTGGCTGAGACAATAGCTGGTATTTTTTCTTCTTTTCCATACTTAACTCTTATGGCTTCCTGCTGTTGTTGTTTGTTTTCAGCTTTATTTTTGGGCATACGCAATTCACAGCAATTATCATAACAACGTTCAAAATGACTGTTCATGTGGAGTTTTAATAATTGATTGGCATTTTAATGACATTGAACTGGTATCAATTAGGAAGAAAAGTTTGCTTCATTAGTCTGCTTCTGGTTTAAGTGCTTAGGAATCGTTATAGTCAAGAACATTTACATGTTGAACATTTTTTATGATTTAATCTCGAATGCAACTCTAATCTCTTATTAACTAGACATTTAAAAATGGACCTGTTTAGCAGATAAGTTGTGAAATTCAAAAAATTATCAAAAAGTGATTTACTTAAATATATTTTGCAGAATAACTTTTGCTATAAAATCATGTTAGATTCCGCAATATTTTTTATATTGCAATTATAATTTGGTTAGCATATATTAAACTCCAATTAAAGTTTCAAGGTACATATAAACATTTCGCAAGTTTAAAAAAAAAAATTAAAACATTCTTTTCACTTGCCTAGTAAACAACATAACATTTCAATAAAATTATTTCTAATATAAACAAAAAGTTGTATTAATATAATATATTTCACACTCAAAACTATACAATTTCAGTAAACAAATACCTAAATGCGCTTTTAATTTAATTCTTATGAGAGATTTATCTAAATAACCAATTAATTCTAATGCTTCAAAAAAAAACAATTATTCCTTTTTAAACCTTCTAAATTTCAAAATTAAATTAAATTAATTAAATCCTAATGAACATCTTTTTGAAGTTAACCGATTAATACTCGTGCTTGTTGAACAATGAAAGCGTTCATCCCTAACCTGAGATTAATCGCTTTTTCAGAATAGGTGGCAGCGCCATAACTCAGTTTTTTTAACCTGCTCATTTCAAATCAGGTGGCAACGCTGTAAGTTTTCTTATATGAAAGTTGTGGAAGTTTCTTTATATTTCGTGTTGCAATCAGATGGAAAGATGTCCCAATCCAAAAGTTGCCCGTGGCTAAAGCCTGATTTTAACTACAGTGATGGTGTTATTGGATTGCACGAGGAGATCGTTCATTTCTACACATATATACTGCCCACACCATGTGAGCACGCAGTGCGCAATGAACTTGTGAATCGTATTGAAAACGTGGTTCATGATTTGTGGCCACAGGCTGTTGTTGAGATTTTTGGCTCCTTTCGTACAGGATTGCTGTTGCCCAATTCAGATATTGACATAGTTGTGCTAGGTAAGTAGCTACGGAAGACATCCATTAATACCCCCTGGTTTATCTATATTCCTCTCAATTTGAAGGACGCTGGGAGAAGCTTCCACTACGCACGCTGGAGGCGGAACTTATTGCACGTGGTTTCGCCGAGAGTAGCACCATGCTCGTGGTGGACATGGCTAGGGTGCCGATTATAAAGTTTACTGATCGGGAAACCAAGATTAAAGTAGACATATCTTTTAATATGCACAGCGGTATACCGTCCGCAGAGCTGGTCAAATACTTAAAGCGCAAATATCCAGATCTTGAAAAGCTGGTGATGGTACTTAAGCAATTTCTACACCAACGTGGCTTAAACGAAGTCTTCACTGGCGGCATCTCATCATACTCACTAACCATCTTGTGCACCAGCTTCCTGCAACTTCATCCACGTGATGTATTTCATGAGAAAACGAATTTAGGCGTCTTGCTTCTCGAATTCTTTGAGCTGTATGGACTACGCTTTAATTACCCACAAATTGAAATTTCTATTGCCGAAGGTGGACGCTATGTACAACGCAATAATAGTTCTCCATTATGTATCCCCGATCCACTGCAGCCTTGCAACGACTTGGGATGTGGTAGCCATAGTATTCATGTTGTTAAACGGGCATTCCAATATGCCTACCGTGTGCTAAGCCAGGCTGTCAATCCTGGTTCTCAAACAAATGGCAAATCTATACTAGGTAAAAGATACCCCTTATTATTTATAATTTAGCATTTATTTTAAATGCTTTACAGGTCGTATAATTCGCATAAGCGATGAAGCTGTCATCTATCGTGCCTGGTTGCACGACACTTTTAAACACCTGGTAGTGTTGGACAACGGGACGTGTGAAGCAGAGGATCCATCAATTGAAGATAAACATGCGCTAATCACCTCTAACTAACTAACATCTAACTTCTTTGGCTTAGAGCAAAATATAACAAAGGCGTCTAAAACGTGGCATTTCAATAACTTGGACTTATAACTTGTCTAAACAAAAATAAATGTTTAACATTAACTGGTAAGATGTGCAACTAATTTAAGTAAATAAATTCAGTTTATCAGTTAAGTAAACAATTTTGGCTTTTCACGACTAAATCTGAAACTTAATTTACATTTTTTCAAACAACAAGTTTATGTATTTGTGGAACGAGCAGTGCACTTAGACAGCAGTGCAAATTAGCGAATTTAAAAATGTTGATTATGAAATATTTCAAAATGTGTGCAATTTTCGCTTTAAATAATTATTGGGTATGTAGTAGCCAGCAGTCAGCTTTAGTGTCGAAAGCCTTTGCCTACAATAAACAAACAGGCTTCTACAAAAAAGTTCAAATGGGTTGAGGACTATACACAAATCGAGCCACAATTTATTTGGCTTAGAACAATGGGCAAATGGTAAATGGTAAACTAAGCGGCTAAACAAATAGCACTAGCAGCAGTGGCATCGGGCATAAATCCTTTCACTAAAACGCGCTCTCGACAATATGCAACAAAAAAAAAAAAAAATGTTGAGAAAAAAGGGCAATGGGCAAAGTGCGCTTTTTGGCACTTCAAATACTGCAGTTAGCAGGGAAAACGGAGCAGCTTATAGACAATTCAAATCAAAATGTCCCACTCCCCGCTAAGCTGTAAAGTGTATACAAGTGAGTGTGTGTATGTGTGAGTGTCATGTCATTTTAATCAAAAACGGCGCAACGGCAACATGCAATGGATTATCCGGCAGCTAAACAACACCCCGATCCGAGAAGCGAAAGAGAAAACCAAAGCCAAAACCGATCCCAAACCCAGTCGAAGCCTGAACCCAAAGCGGTGTCCCAATGGTGTTGTCAATGACTGTGTTGAATAGGCCTCAATGAGAAGCGTTTCGTGTTGACAATTGCCATCCCATCCACATAACAATTAAATGCGCAGTGAGACCCTGCCTACTTAGGCGCTATAAACATGACGATGTGCCGGGATTCAGCCTCCGACTATATACATATACATATTTCTCTTACACATATGACTATTCTTTCCAGCCGCTTGCGAATTTATTGAACCGCAGCAAATGTCATTGATGTCATCATTTTATCATCATCATCATGATGATCAAATGCTGCTTTGGCAGCCGTGTCCGTATCCATATCCGTATCTTTTATTAGCAACAAGTTTTTAATATTGCGCTGCGTGGCATCAGCGACAGCAGCAGGAGGTTCATCTGCAAAAGCGAAGAGAGGGAGAGAGATGGTGAGAGACAGAAGGAGGGAGACAATAGCATTGGAGGTAGCTTCATAAAAGTATCTACAACAATAGCGCCCTAGTCGCCCCTACCTCATGTCCTCGAATCGCACATTGCCGCGTATCCTGCGTCCTGATTTTATAAGAATTTAATATGCGCCATGTATTTTATGTGTTTTCGGTTTTTCATTCTTTGGCACTTTTTTTTGCGCTCTTGCTATATCATTCACACTGAAGTTTTCTTAAGATTTGCAAATCTAAAGGCAAGGTGCAACTGCTAAATACGTTTAAAATGTATTTAAAGTTTTCTGAATTTTTCTCAATACATATTAAAAATATTTCGACATTAATAAAATAACAAAAACTGTATTAAATGATTTATAATTAATAAATATTAATTAACTTCAATAGAATATTCCTGAGATGTGTTTCAAATTTATGGAAATATTTTTAATTGTTCTTAAAACATTTTAAAAATGTTTCAAAATTAATAAATTAAAGAAACAAATTTTGAATGTTATCAATTTGGTTTGTTATTCTTTTACATATATCTCTTAAGTCAATTTTTTTTTTTCATAAAAAATCATTTAAACACAGAATTGTAATTTTCGCATTTATAAGCGATTAAATTATTAACTATTTAATAGAAAACCTGTAATATTGTTTATAACTTATTACAATTTACAATTGTAAATGATCTGAATTGCGAGTTTGCCGAATTTCACAATATCTTAGCATGTTGTTCATTATCTCATAACGATTATGAAATAAATACTTCCGTCTCTTTAAGCAGCACCTTGGCATCAATGGGAGATGAGTCTGGGATCTGGCTTTGGCATCGCCTTCAGACTTCGAATAGGGATTGGGATTGGCATTGCAACTGAGTGCTTGGACTGGGTTCAGTTCAGATTTTCCGAAGCAGAAATAAATCAACTGCATGTCCTGTTGCCGTTGTATCGTCGTGTATTTATTGTTACGTTTTTAAGTTTGGAATTTTTAATTTATGGCGCATCCTTCATTGTTAAAAGTTATATTTCTTCTTCGGCTGCTTGAGCCGGCCGCTTATCGCTAGGATGTGGCAAAAAAAGAAATAAAATAAAATAAAAATAGAGGGAAGATGGAAGGCATACATCTTCTTGTACCTAGGCGAAGTCGCAATAAAATATTTTCCAGAGCCTTGGGCCTGGGCGTTGCCGTCAGAGGCACAAAATTATGATGTATGTGCAATAAATAATCCCAAATAAATAAATTATCACTGTAGTTGGGAATTTGCGGCGCAGAGTGGCTCAACTAATAGTTGCCGGTTAGGGAACGGGTTCAGGATCTACTTTGACTATGAATGCGCCACAGGCTGCATCCTTTTTGATTTGTTGACTCTCTACGTCCCTTTCTGTTTCTCTAGCCATATTCTTCATACGTTTCACGGCGGTTTTACACATTTACAAGGGTGTTAATATGTGCGCCTTGTTAGTTTTCCCCGAGTTATTCTTTTTTCATCTTTTACTCTCGGCTCCTGCACAATCCTTTGACTGCTCATAAATCAGCGCTTGATTTGGCGCCTTCCATATGTGTGTGTGTGTGTGTATATCCTTTTGTCTATTTGCCTAGTACACGGCATCCTTTTGTTTTAATGTGCCAAATATACTCGTCGCCTGGCGGCTTCACCTTTCTCATCTCATCCTTTCCCTTTTATTATTATTTTTTTGTTTTTACTGCGATTTTTGCATGGGGGTTAACCCGTTTAACCCTTGGCAACTGCTTCTGGTTAACCACGGACAACGTATCTGACATTTTTCCATGCCTCGCAATATGATTGCGGACACATTGCCACGACACTGAGGTCAACCTTTTTCATGTTCATTGGCTGTGTGCCCCGTGAATGGGAATTTTCTTCTCATTATGTGTTTGAACACAAGCTACATGTAAACTCATGTGTGAACTTGCACATATGTATGTAAATCTTATAGGTATTTTAGTCGTATGACCTTTAAGCTAATTTAACTGCTTAGTCAACTTATAATACTATAATCTTATACTATAAAATGTTGTGCTAAAGAACAATGTTTAGCAAATTTTTAAGTTTTATCACACCAAATTAATCAAAGTGAAAAATGTAAAAAATTTGCGACATAAGAAGATTTTATATTAAACATTACTCAATGATGTATTTTGGTGCTAGTAATATTTTAAGCATATTTAAAATTTAAACACACAAACTTTAACAAAGAAAAATAATAAAATAAAGTAGAAACAAATTAAAAAAATATATTATATTATTAGGAGTTTAGATTAAAAATGCACAAGTTTCTTGTATGTAGTTTCTTTCTTCATTATGGCTTCATATACAAACTAAAGTCGACAAGTTCAATCAATAATATATGTTATTAAAATTACTATTAAAGAGTTTTAAATTTAAATTAAACTAAGTGTTATTCATTTGAAGTGCTTAAGTTTTGCTTTACATTGGATGTACAATGAACTGCAATTGTGTCTTGATTCAACAAATTGGAAACCGTCTCATATGTATGACCTCAGTCAGTATGTAGTGCTATTTGTTCCTTTTCGCTTTTTTTTCCTGTCCGACTATTGGGCTGTCCGGCGTAACATTTTGCCGTAAGTGTCTTTGTCGCAATGTCGTAAATAAAGTCGGGTCAGGCTCGTCGCTGAACATTGGAATTTATGCGCGTTGATTTATTTGCTGTTAGCGATTTATTGCTGCCGCAGGATGAGCCATACCCGGCGAAAGAGAAACGGAGAGAATAGGGGAGAGATAGAGAGAGAGAGAGAGAACTAGGGGGTTACAGAGGGAACCAGAGGGAATTCGTGATGTGCGTCTGCCAGGACATACGTATAGCTATGTGCGTATTGGGCATGTCCTGGTTTTTGTGCGCGCCACGCTCGTTATTAAGTTTTTAATTTATGACCATGTGAAATGGCGTGCTACCCAGTCCGGTATTTCATTTTTGGTATTATTTGACAAAAATTATATTTTAATTGAGCGTCTGCTGTGTGGCAATGGCACCACGCACCAGCTCTAATCCCCCCTCTGGCAACTGTCAAATAAACGCCCCACGCTGTCAACTCTGTCACTCTGACAAGCAGCTACAAAAATATTGAATTTATTATTATGATTTTTCCCTGACGCCCAAGAAAAATATATTAAATTTTTACTGTGAAGTGGGCGGGTGTTTTCTGGTGTCTGTGGATAGGAAATGCGGCTTCCGTCGGCGTCCACCGGCGACCGCAGACACACACACACACAAATTCTAATTTCTCCACTCAGTCGCAACATCCCACACAGTTAAAAAGAGAAATAAAAAATAAAAAGCAAAATAAAATAAGAGAAATATTTCTAAGCATGCGTTGACGCCACCCGACCTCATCCTGGAATGCTCCCTGGTTAGCCCAGGGCTTCAAAAATGAAATTATATTTTATGTGCCTGTGTTTGTTTGGTTGGCTCCTTCTCCATTTTTGCTTCAACTTCTCTTTTGGGCTACATATTATACC
The DNA here is from genome assembly GCA_035043265.1 of Drosophila testacea. Classification (NCBI taxonomy): domain Eukaryota; kingdom Metazoa; phylum Arthropoda; class Insecta; order Diptera; family Drosophilidae; genus Drosophila; species Drosophila testacea. The sequence continues at coordinate 672,102 of JAWNND010000826.1, read as the reverse complement.
TTTTTTTTACCCTGATCGCCCCGAGACCCCTGGGGGCAACTGTGGAATCACATTAAGCAAACATTTAAATTTAATTTCGCATGTAATGAGGCATTTGTTTGTTTATTTTTTACAGTTTACACCCTGGAATCGTTGAGTTTCTGGTGTGGAATTCGGTTAGTCAGTTGGCTTTGGGTGCCCATGACGATGCCCCGGGTCCTTGATTTTGCTTCACTTATTGCATTATTTTTAAGCATACTTCTGTTGTGGAAAGTTGGCTTTCCCTCAACTAGTCGGCTAGACAGTTACCATTTCAATTGTAACGGAAATTAAAGATAGTTGTCCAATAGAATTGTCGGAAAAAAGAAACATTGTGTAATATAATAAATAAATTATCATGGATTGTTAGATGAACTGAGGCTAAGATTTCGATTGATTTTCAAAAAGAATGTAGAACATTTTTAAACAGAAAGTACTTCATTAAGTTGTTATTTTTATTTCGTTCCAGTTTCCAGAACGAAAAATCTTGAATTGTTGCCGTCTTTGAAGTAAGAAATTTTTCACTCAAAGACTGAAACTGTCAACAAACTGACAATGAGCATTCTTCGAACCATATAAATGTCTTGCTCTGGAAAAGAGTCATCAACAAAATATGAAACCATATTTATCATACTTATGCCAAAGAGCTCAAATGCTTCCTTATTTGGAGAAGCGTCACGACAAACCGTCCATTAGCAGATACTGAAGAACTTAAGAAAATTTCCATTTAAGAGGGTTGTTCTCTCAGTAATAAAATAACTAAGATACTTTTGATATCAAATCGAACTGTGCAATGATTTAAGAGTATATATGTAATTCAAATGAAGATAAATATTAAAATAACAGAAAGTCAGATATTTTAAAATTAATATACAATATAAAATTTTATATTTAAATATTTTTGTAAATGTTGCATTATGGATGCAATATTAATTGTTAATTATTGCATTAGTCACAATTGTAAAAAATAGCTTAGATTCATTTAAACCATTTAAATTTGATGCTTATTTTTAAGGTTAGATTCACACTTGTTTTTCCCATCCAGCATATTATTAATCCAACAATTGGTAAAAGCATCAATTGATAAATTTGTGTATTAAAATAAGTGTATATATTTTCTACTATTTATTTGCTTCAAATATGGCATCTAAATTGTCTGACCAAATTTCTACTCTTTTAAAGAAACATAGATTTTTTAGGTTTTTTTTAATAAATATATAATATGTTATATTCCTCCAATCTATAATCAAGACCTTTTAACAATTTATATATTCATTATTTACGTAGCAGCCCTCGTAGCCATAAACTATTAACAATTATTTACATACCGCTAAAATCTAAACCAATTTAAGTGGCGCGTGTTGAAACTCAGACACCTACAGTCTATAGTCTATAAAAAAAAAATCCATTAGTCTATGGCTCATTAAATCAAAAATAGCCTGCTCCATTTTGCTAATGGACACACCCCCACACACACCAGAACTCACACACACACACACACACACACACACACACCTACACGCCATCTTGAAAGTTGACTAATTTTTGGGGCGAGTAGCAGTGGCAGCAACAAATCGCAGTTAGCTATTGTTTTTGTTGCCCGGCTGCTGTGGCAGTTGTGGCAGCCACTTAAGCCAACCAGGAAGACAACCAGAGACAGAGAAAGATGTAGAGGGACGGCGATAGAAATAGAGCCAGCGGTAAAAGCGCGCTGAAAAAATTTACAAAAATTGAAAATAGCACACAATTTAGCTAATTGGCGCGGGGATGACAACGACAAAGGGAGAGTAGAAGAGAACGGCAACACGAGTAGCATATTACGAGTATAATCATAAAAATGTTGATGATGATGATGATGTGCATGCCGCGCATAATTATCACATGTGTGTGTGTGAGGTGTGTGTGTGTGTGTCTGCTAATGTGCCACCCAATCCACACCTGTCAATCTCACATAGGTGTAAAAAAAAGGGATAACAAACAGGCGTCGCATGCGCATAAAAACAAAGCAAAATAAAAAGCAGAGAAAAAAAGAAAATGCATCCCCGGCGGAGGCATAAAATATTTTTAATATCAAAACAAAAACAAAGACAACAACAAAGCTTATCAAAATGTGTGCAAAATTAGCTGATTGTGGCACTGAATTTAATGGCTGGGGATTCAAATGATGAAGCTCTGCTTAAAAAGCTGGAAACATATTCTCAACCTTTCGAAAGGTGAGCGAAAAAGAAAACCCTTAACATAACAGTTGAATATAATAATTTTACAATTAAATTGGTTTTCTGATTCTCCGATTTTTGAAAGCTAACTTATTATTTTTTCATTTAAAAGTATCAAATACTTATGAAAACACAAAAATTATTGGAATCTAAAAAGAGTTTTTAGTTTCAGTTGAAATAAGATTTTCTATTTACAACATTTTTTAAAGTGATGCTTTTGAAAACAAACAAATCTTAAACTTTTGAGTCTGTGAACATATTAAAATTTTTTTAAGTAATGCTAAATTTTTATTAAATATTAAGTAAAGTGCATTATCCTAAATTCCTCAATGGATAGGGCTAACATACCTTTCGTTCAATTTCGATATGTAGGGTATTCTTCCTAAAACAAGTTTATTCTATTGGAATTTTTATCTACAAAAAGAAACGCAGCAATCACGATTTGAGGTTACTGTCAATTTGGCAATACCATGAAGCCAAGCCACATCATCGTTAATTTCAATCATTTATCAAAATGTTGAGGCAAAAATCTCACTGGACTGCCTTTCAATGCGCCCCAGCGGCTAATGAGCCAAGTGCTGCGTCTCTGTCAATCCATGGAACTCTGAGTCAGTCGACTCAAATGGAGAATTGGGACGCACTCACCGCCCCTTGCCCCTCACCACACTTTACCATGCCGGCCAGTTAAGTTGATAGGCCAACAGCTGAAGCCAATGTGGCCAAGTTAAGTGCGCACATTCATTAATTTACATTAAAATGTAATTAGCGGTCAAAGAAAAAACATGGCTAAAAAATGAAACCGCAAAAATGATCGAGCTGCGAAAATAAACAAATGAAATGCAGTTTTAAATAAATTTTTAAGTATTTACGTAAATTGTTAATGCTCAGAGGCATAATTTTAAATTGATTAAGACCGGCAAAGATTAATTTTTTCAAGACTCAGACACAGAAAATATGAAGCATTTCAGTTATTATTTAAAGTATTTATACAAAATCTCGGCTGTGAAAAAACTTTGTTATATAGCATATACATATATACATTAAAGTATTTGAATTGTATCAAGAACTGTCAGGCAATTAAATAACGTAGATACTCTATAGCAGCCTTAATGTATTTAATTTAATGGGAATTCTATATTTTAATTTGTATACCCTTGCAGTGGGTATTGTTATATAGTCACAGATTTTTTAACGCATTGAAAAACGAGTGGCAGACTCCACAAAGTATATATATATTCTTGATCAACACGACAAGCTGAGTCGATATCCGTCCGTCCATCTGTTTCTATGCAAACTAGTCACTCAGTTTAAAGCTACATGTCGCAGTATACATATATGTTGGAACCAGCAGGATCGGATCACTACATATATATGTATAGCTGTCTTCTTTCTTAACATAAAATTAGACTACTATATCATAAGCCTCTCATATGTCAAAGTTTTATTGCAGGAGAACACAAGTTATGGTGCGTTATCTTATTTTTTTGTGCAAATGTAAGGAATTTAAAGAATATTTGATCGTACTGTTATTAATATAAATGCAAATTTATATATAATCTTATTTTTAATATGTACCCCTAAACATTTTTCCTTAGAACTATAATAAGTAATGTAGAATAGTTAATCTCCAGAATTTGTTTTTGTATGAACTTTCTTTCAGTAATCATCGCTTAAACCTTTTGTAATACTTTTAGCTCTCATTAGGAGGGTCTGTTGATATCAACAACAGAACCCGTTGGGCATCTTGTTAACACACAATGAACTTTCCTCCTTAATGTTGAGATTTTTTATTAAAAACTAAAAAAAAAATGTTTTACAAAATTGGCGCTTGTTAGTTATTTCCGCTAAGAAAATGGCTTGGGTGACCAAAGAAGCAACTGCATAAGGTGCCCATTTCTTTTGCAACTTATTATTTTGATTATTTATTTTTTTGCTTGTTAACAAATTTTATGCATTTCTTAACTTTTACATAGACGCAAGTTAACGAGTACGAGCCGTGAGCCGTGAGCCCGTGGAATTCAACTTGCTTATTATTATTATTTGTGGTACGTCTCTATTTTCCTTTTGGAAAGAGCTCTGCTCAGGGGTGGCCAGCATTGTGGTTATCATAGTTTAACAAGTTTTCAAAGAGCATGAAATTTCTTTGGCCTGGCCCAAACCAAACTAAAATGCAAAATGCAGAATGCAAAATGTGAAAAACGCGAAAAGCGAAATGCAAAATGCTGAAAATGCAGAAAATGCGTGCATAAAACTTTTTATCGTTAGCACAGAAAACGCTGGAAAATATTGCATTAAAAGCAGCCGCTGTCACGCCCCCTTTTCGCCCACTGCCCGCTGCAGGTGTATTGTCCGAGCTGCCGCCATTTTGTTTGGCCAGCGCGCATTTTGTTAATTTTTAGCTCAAAAGCCAAAAGAAAGTTGCCTTCGCCTTCAGATTCGCGTCAAGGAAGTCCTTCCCCGTATTCCCCACTTTCCTCCCAACAACATCTTTATTTTGTTGTTGTTGTTATTGTTGTTGGTACTGTGAGCCAGGCAAAATGAATTCATAATTAGATGACACCATCCGTGCGTAAATAATAATTTCTGCTGCATATTCCTTCTACTTTTTTTTGTCCCGTTCTTCTAGTTAGTTAAAATGCGCGAATGAGTTTTCTTGAGTTGCTGGGACACTCCCTCCACCTCTCCCTCGTTTTCCTCAATGCCGCTTTTGGTGTATTGTGAGAAAAAAACTTTGTGGTAGCACAAGTTTTTTGCCAGCCTGGCAAATTCTCCAGTTTCAGAGCTACTCGTACTGCCCTGTGCGTAAGGTTGAATAACTTTTTCTTGCCTTAACGCATACCCTATAAAACGACACATCCTGCAAATGCTGTCAAGCGTCCTTGGCGTTTCCGGTTTATAGGAAACATTTCACTTAAAAGAATAGAATGGACATGTAATCAGTTTTATTTTGAATATATATGTATATATATATTATATATATGCTTACAAACAACTCTTTGAGGAATAATATCGTTCTTATAACTATGGCTGAATTATAAAGCACACAAATGTGCAATTATTTTTTATCAATCTCACTATGTTTTCAATAGTTTTCAGACAGCTTTGTGGAACTTCTTAACATTTTCTTGTAAATAATTGTTTTAACTTTAGTAGAGTATTCTTGTTATTTTCTCAGAGATTCGCCAGATGAAAGCAAATATCAATACAATTAATCAAATATACACAATACGCAACAAGTGATGCCACAGAATTAGAGAGGCCTACAGATAGTGCGATATCTAAGAGATTTGTTTCTGTAACTCTTATTGGTTCTCTTATATACATAGGACTTTGGATGTACTAAACAATTCACACATACCTGTTTCTATAATATTCATGACAAATTAAAAATATCTAATCCCTGATATTGCCGATTTTTACAGAAAGCAATAAAAGACGTGGAATGATTTATCATGATATCTATATATATAAAACTCTTTGTCCTCACTGACTGACTCACTGACTGACTTAGTCAACACGCTGTAGGCCAAACGGTTCAAGATATTGAGATGAAATTTTTACACAACATAGCTGAGACATAATTATCGTGCAATAAGACGGGATTTTTTGATATCCCCACTGGAAGGGGCTAAAATGGGGGGTCAAAGGTCAAAATTGCTTAGTATGACATTTTTTTGTTTTTTGAGATATCTCAACCAAACTCACAGATTATAGATTTTGTACTCACTGCTACATCCTGAGAAAATTTGGTCAAGATCGGACCACTATATCATATAGCTGCCATAGGAACAACCAGATGCAAATTAAAACTTTGTATGAAGATCTTTGTTATTTTTTGAGATATCTTAACCAAACTCACAGATTATCTATTTCGTACTCACTGCTACATCCTGAGAAAATTTGGTCAAGATCGGACCACTATATCATATAGCTGCCATAGGAACAACCAGATGCAAATTAAAACTTTGTATGAAGATCTTTGTTATTTTTTGAGATATCTCAACCAAACTCACAGATTATGGATTTCGTACTCACTGCTACATCCTGAGAAAATTTGGTCAAGATCGGACCACTATATCATATAGCTGCCATAGGAACAACCAGATGCAAATTAAAACTTTGTATGAAGATCTTTGTTATTTTTTGAGATATCTTAACCAAACTCACAGATTATCTATTTCGTACTCACTGCTACATCCTGAGAAAATTTGGTCAAGATCGGACCACTATATCATATAGCTGCCATAGGAACAACCAGATGCAAATTAAAACTTTGTATGAAGATCTTTGTTATTTTTTGAGATATCTCAACCAAACTCACAGATTATGGATTTTGTACTCACTGCTACATCCTGAGAAAATTTGGACCACTATATCGTATAGCTGCCATAGGAACAGTGGCTTTTAATGCTATTAATAAACAATCAAAAGAAGATGGACAAGGGGTGGCGGAGGGGGAGGGGGGTGTAACGATTCATTTGTGTTGCGGCTTTCAAAATCAATTTTCAGTAAATGGCACTGTTACTCGCTCTTGCTGCAATAATCCAATTGCAGCGAAAACTTTAAAACAGCGAGCAGCGAAAATGTAAATTCTCTATATTATATAAAGTACTACTTATTACTATTATCTTAAGTCCAACTACAGGGAAAAATTGAATTTACAATTCCCGCTATCTAATTAGAAATGACAAGGTCTGGCTATAGCTGTGAGAAATGTTTCCTATTTTCACTTCACATTTTTCCCCGAGATTTCAGCGAGCGTAGCGAGCCGGGGTTGGCGAGCGAAGCGAGCAGGGGCAAACCCCTAGTTATCATATAATATTCATATAGCTAGAGTTGCAGATGCTTTCTTCTGTTATTTGCAATACATAACATATATTGATTTTTCTTAACTCGAATATAGAGTATCGCTTCTACTATATCTTAGAGTATATAGAGTTCGTTTAAGTTGCATAATGTTCCATACTTGTTTTCCATTGGCGCATTTAACTTTTCTTTTTGTTTCCCCCATTTCGTGTGCTTCTATCAACGTGGCCACATCTTCCACTTGTAGTTTGGCAACCTCTTCTCCCCAGTTCTCTTTTGCTCTCTACTCTTCCCTTCTCCCTCTGTTCTGTTCTGTTCTGCTCTGTTCTCGCTTCTGTTTGTTTCTTTATCGCGCATTTACCAAGTGCCAAAGTTTTCTCGTTATAAGTTTTGTAGCCTTTGTGTGTCTCTCGCGCGCGCTCATCTTGCAACTCGCAACTCGCAAGTCGCAAGTCGCAGCTCGCAGTTCGCAGCTTGCAACGCCAGTTCTCATCTTGCAACTCGCTTGGAGCTTTGCAAGCGTCGAAAACTTTCGATATTTCTTCAAAGTTTATGGGTGCTGCGATTTTGGGGCTTCCCAGGCAAACGCGTATGCTTCACAAATGGAGGAGAGTGAAAAGAAAAAATATTATATTATTTTATTGTTGTTTGGCTGGCACATAACTTTATGGCAAACACTCCTTTTTTGGATTCGCATTATCCTGGCGAAAGTTTGCCGCGCAAATAAGTTGAAGCCCCGCCGCAACACGACGGAAGTCGAACTCTTGTGCATTTGCTGCCCAGCTCTATAACTTTAGCTCCATTTGCTGCCCCATTTTGCCGCACCCGGATCCTGGGCCCAAGACTTGTGTGTGGCAGCAGAGTAGATAAGCCCAAAGTATTTCCAGATTCACATGCAACTGAAAGTGCACTTTAAATTCTTGCAAATGACTAGCTCGATACCCATGCAGCTCAATGGGTCTTCTTCTTTTGCGGACTTAGATGTCCCGCTTTGCTGCAACTTGGCAATCATTTTTGTCAGTAGATTAAGTTCAGGTATTATTGAAAGATTTTGAATTTATAGAAAAGAAGTAACAAGAATTTTTAAAATATGTAATTATATTTTATATTAAATCATTTTGGTATTTAAATTTTGGCTATAGAAAATATCAAAATGGCAACTGGATAGCTGGAAAATTACAAATTCAGCTTTTAATTTACTCTTATTAAAATGTGCTTTATAAAGCTTATAATATAAACTGGAGGCAATATTTTATTTTGCAAATTAAAGCATTCATGAATGCTTCGTATAAACGTAGTAAATATTTCGTGAAGCAGATTTAATATGCCGGACTTTTTCAGAAATTATAATTTCACTTATGTAATTTCACTCCAACTATATAAGTACGAAATGCATCGAAATAGACAGTTTAGTGTTTTTATTATTCATATTAGTGTATATTATATTTAATAAATCGTATTATTGTCTTTTCTATTTTAAAGAGCTACTTTTAAATTAATTTAAAATTTCATTTAAGTCACTATTTATCTAGCTGATTAAAAATATAATTTAAATAACTTCATATTTGGGAATAAACTAAAAATTGAGGTACCAAATTATAACATACCATGTATACGTAAAGGTATAGTAAATTATATTTTGTAAAGAAAATAATACAACTTTTTTGAGTTGAACATTTTCTGTGATCCGCTTTAAATCGTATTTATTTTATTTTTGTGTCAATCAAAAATGGAATCAGTTTTAAGCCGGGTATGAATGTGATTTTTTCCACATATTAAATAAGATTTTGCGATTGCAACATATTAAATGCAACAAAAACTGTCGCTCTTTGTCGCTCTGCCTTTCCGTCTGTCTGTGTGTCTATTTATCTGTCGATTTATAGACCGCACTATTTGAACTTAATGCTGGTTCCTGCATTACCGAAAAGCGGAAACACCACGAGATCCACAGCATATGCCAAAGTGGAAGCATATGGTAAACATTTAAATAAATGCATTTAATTAACGCATTTATTACGACTTTATATATGCAGGCAAGCAATTAATTTGCAATAAAAGATAAATAAACAATAATGATACGTAATTATTTTTCCATAGAAGTTCGGAATAGTTGAAAATGGGAAGGGGAGGAGTGTCCAAAGATTTATATGCTAATTCAAACACACACACAGACACATATTGGGAAAACAGGAACTAATTTTCAAGGTCATTAGAATGCGCAAATAGAGAGACTCGGAGACTCGAGAGCGAACTGACACTGACAGTGCCATCCTTTTGTTGTTAATGTTTATGATAATCACAACAATAGCCCAGTTGCCATTGTTATTGTTTTTGTTGTCGTTGTTGTTGGTGTTGCTACTCGAGCGTAACCCATAAATACTAGACGCAGTCAAAACAATTGCACAGACGACGCGACGTTTATAGACAATAACAAGGCAAATCGACGCAATCGATAGGCACTTTGATATGGGCCGCCATTCAAAACGGCCTACAGACCCCCTCTCTTCTTATTCTTCTTCTTCTACCCCCAATCCGTCAAGAGCTCCACCCTTGTGTTGGCCTGCTCAGCAACTATTGTCCGTTTCATCGTCGGCGTCGTCGTCGTCATCGTCGTCGTTGTCCTTTTTGCAGGCGTGCAGCAAATGGCATAACTTCCGTTTTTGCTTTGTCGTTGAAATTACGGAAATTATCAATAAATATGCGAGGCCAGGCGAACCTCAATTGTCACTCCCCCACGCTTCTCACACTCCCCCTGGTCACTCCTACTCCTTTGGCAAATGTCGTATACGCAACTCGCAAAAATTTTTCCTACTCGCCTGATTTTTATGCTGCACATCGTCCAGTTTTGTGTGTTCTGTGCTGCATGAACCGGAAGCATCATTATCATAAATTATCATTTTGTAGGAATTGCATCCGTTGTGGCCCAACAACAACAATTGCCAATTTCAATTGCTGCTCACTCCCACAAAATCTCCCTCTTTGCATTTCTGTCCTTCATATCCTGCACATTGTCATCGACATTTATTTAACGCCCAAATATTTTTCTAGTTTAATTTATGGCTGACCAAAATGACCAATCTCCCATATTTCAATTGCTCTTGTTCTCGAAATAGCCAATGGGGCTATACATATAGTTCAAAACTTCCTCTTAAAATTGTAATGTCATCGTTAATTGGTTGTAAACATACAAACGGCAAATGAAATGATGTCATTACGTTACTTTTTGATTGGACAATATTTAAGACATTTTAAAACAAAATATTTAATTTTTACAACAGAAAACTTACAAAATAATGGAAGTGTCAATCAACATTTTTTAACACCTGCAAATTTGCAAAAAGAATATATTTAATTTGTGCAATTGTTTGCAATTGTTGTCAAAACCAGCATCACTTTTAATAAAGGATATATTTTTTGTTCAGCTGAAAACTAAAGTTCCGATAGTATTTAATTTTAATAGAACAGAAACCAAATTTTTAAAAATTAATAAAACCATTAATATTATTATTTTGTATTTGATTATTTTTTCTATTTAGTAGAATTGAGTTACAGCCCATTATACAAACTATTTGAATTTAACTTTCTCAAAACTGTTTACAGGGCATTTCAGCCTTGTGTGTATTCCCGTTGCTTCATGTCATACTGCTTTATTTAAATAATAATATTTAATAAATAATAAAATTTTAATCTCTGCTTTGACAAATACAGATAGTTAATAATATTTTAAAGAATTTACTTTGAAATCAAAGCGAATGTCACGTACTCAGCGTCAAATGATTCAGAGCCAACGGATACAGAACCCACTGAGAATGCGACGTGATTGAGGCTGCTGCATGCAACGGTAAGAGGTAACAAGGGAGTAAAGGAAAGGGAAGAACGAAGGTCGAACGGTTCGATGAGCGAATGAATCATTTCTCACCATATGTATGATTGCTTATATACATATATATACATGAAAGCCAATCTGTGGGCCACCTTCGATGCGTTATTGAGACGCAACCTTGCATGCCAACACGTCAGTCGTAAGGTGAGGCTTTTAGACCATGTTTGGCATCAAAATTGTAGTCAAAACGTTGGATACAAATGATACAGACCATTAAATCAAGCACATAGGTCCAATAGAACACATACCCCATCATCGCATCAGCTTTGAGTAATGTGTCCAAGCTCTTGAGTAAGAGAAGCACATAGGATATCATTAAGATCAGCACACTCAACGTAAATAGAACTACTACCAAATCAATCCAATGCTCCCATTTGTATACACTACCAGCAGTCATAGCGCCAATTATCAAAATAAATCCCAGTCCAGCTACGGAGAACATCTCATAGGGATTTGGATAGTTATACACATTGCTGATAAAGAAGAAGATAACGAGAATAAATCCAAAAATCAACAGTGCTATCAATACAGTTATTACGATAGTTTTCAGATTTCAATTCATAGCAGCTTTTAATGGCCAAACAGTTCCAGGTTTTTTTTAATTTTACGGTATCCACCATATGGATAAGAGTCAACAGCAAAAATGAGCCAAAAAAATAGATTGAAGTGTAGATTATGTGCTCCACAGTTGTAAATATATAATAGGTAAAAGAATCCATTGGGGTATGGCAAATATAAAGGATAACAACAGTGTACATCTGATAAAACTTTTCGGACTGGTGTAGACTTCTATATTCACATCTGACATGGTCTACAGATACTTTCCTAATTATTTTACTATTTAGATTTAATATTTTTGTTTACTTTCAAATTACAATACAATTTTGAGTTATTTCTCAGTCTTTTTAATATTTTACGTGTTTGTAATTGAGGTAATATTCAAAAGTATTGACTATGAAAATACGATCGTTATAAATATTAGTTTTCCCCTCCTTAAGAGGGGTTGAAGTTTATGATACCTTTTTTTTATTTTTGAGTCTCATCTTAGTCTTATATCAACTGTGGTTGGATTGGTCACAAGTCTCTCGACACAATTTCGGTTTTAACACAGTCCTCAGTCCTGCAGCAGCCGCAAAAGTGCCGTCAACATTGTGATTCGTGTTTTGGGCCATCAAATTGAGGCCGGAAAAAAAAAAGAAAGAAAATGGAGAGCCGAAGCCTTACGATAAAACGCAACGCAACCTAAATGAAAAATTTGTCGCATAAGCCGACGACCGAATGAAGGACCAAGCACACACTCACACTCACACACACATAGAACCCAGGACAAGGACACTTCAGTGGCCAAAAGTTCTTTGAAGTTTCACAAAAAGTGCGTCCTTTGGTCGGGCAGTTTGTCTCCAAGGAAATAAAACGTAATAATAAAATCAATCTACGGCAGCTTCTGTTCTCCCAGCCTCCATACCTTTCTCTTTTCCAATGCTTCTTCTGGCCAGGTCGGGGCAAGAGGGCTTTAGCTTTATAATATAAATACCACGGGCAGAGCACAGAGCTCAATAAAAATTGAGCATGTTGTATATGGAAGACAAAATGAAATAAAATAAAAGAAAATCTCGCTTATGTCGCGCTGTTTCATTCGGAAATTGAATTGCGACAAATCCAATCAAATAAGCGTCCATTGGAAGGAATCGCCGTCTGGACATTACCTGATCTGTGTTTTGTCTCAATTTTAATTGAAAACCCGCTTAAAATTGCGAAAGCAATATTATTTTTTAGCAACTCCATCTCTGTCTCTCCTTCTATCTCGTTCTGTTTTTCCCCGGCTCTTTAAGTCATAATTATAAACGATTAAAATCTGTGAAAATTTATGAAATTCCATAAATCAGCGGTCTGCAGTCCCAGGCAATTCCTTTGACAATTATAAATTATGCGTCGGTTGCTATGCGAAACCATCTGAAGGGTAAATTGCTTAACCACAAAAATGTCACCAGGGGTTTTTTATACCGTTGATGGTATGTACTCTAATATGGTCTATGGGTACAACCACAATCCACCCACTTGCTGCATCTAGTTGGCATTTGACTTGATACCTGACGATAAAACCGTTACCCTCCTTTATTATAATTATTATTTTTCCAACCCCAATGCAAATCATCAAATTATGCCACCTATTATTGTACCTATATGTAAATTTCTACATTGATTGCCAACTTGACAGTGCAACGATGCGTTAATCTGAAGTTCGCTTCAGGTTGCTGTGACAACCTGTTGTTGCTATAATAAGTGTACCACAATTCCATATGCCCAATTAGTCGGTTTTACAACTTATTCAACGGATTCAGTTCTCTGTGGTATTTTTTTTGGGGAGTGTTAACGGTATACGCATTGCCAAATTGGCAATACAAAATATTGCATTTCAAAGCAGGATTGCATACTGCATAATTGGCATTTATATACATTTTTGCAACATACATTTAAAGTATTTCTAATCTGCTTGACTGAATATGTAGTACATTTAAACAGTCTGCTCGCTCGTCTAATGAATAAATTTGAAGAGAAAAAGGTGTCTTTATTTTATTTAAATCTCAGAGCTAGCAGAGAATTACTAGAATATTTTTTAGAACTTATGTCTTAAACGCTGGCACTCTGAACGATGAATTAAATGGAGTATTCTTAAGATATTACGAATGTATTATAATAAAATTTAAAAAAAAAAACAATAATTAGTTAATTAATTTAGTCTATAAAAAAGCTTTTCGATTCATTGAACAGGTATGCGTTTGCTCAACAAAAAGTTGTTTAAAATTCGTTTTAATTTAAAATATTTCAAACTGAAGACATGACTATTTAACTATCCCACTTGATTTCTCATATGTTTATATAACTATAATAAACTTATAATAATTTAAAGTTTAAAACTAAAATATATTTAATTGCTGTATACAATTAAGTATTATGATTAAAATTAAGAAAGATATGTTTATAAATTGCAAAATTCAAGACGATTACTTAACTGTTTTAAGTGAAGCACTTCTCTGGTTAATCAGCCACATAGAGTTTGCAATTCAAACAGAGGGAAAGAAACAATAGGCTTCTACCATCCCTCCTTCTTCTTCTCCCCTCTCTAACTTTTGTAAATGATTGTTTGTGTAGCGGCTTAAAACAACACAATTTGGGCAACCTGTTACCAGATCTTTGATAAAACGACAGACAGACGACTTGGCCATAAAATACAGAAATAATCAACTTTAAATCTAACGATTTACAACTGCTTCTCTGTTCTGTTCTGAATGTTCTGACTTGGACAGAGGGAAAAGCGGATTTGGGTAGCATATTTACAGGCGGCTTAACGCTCGTGAGGGTTGCATTTTCGATTAAAGGCACAGAGAACATGTAGCTGATACAGATAAGCTACAAAATTTACATACATCAAAGAGTTGTTTTGCGCAAACGAGCCAGAGAATAACACACACACATAGCACGTATAGAAGAGAAAAACTTGACATTTTGCACTTGGTCAGGCATGGACAGGAGGCCCACAAAAAGAGGAAAAGGAACAGGACGATGTCTGAAGAGCTGAACAACTTATGGCGACATCGATAGTCCAAATACTTTGCCCAGAATGAGAAAAAAAAACGAGAAACCACTCGACAAGCTGTTGGCATACATACCACGTGCTGAAAGACACTTGAAAGTATGCTACAGTTACTGGCAAATGTCTATCCACTCACACTCACACACACGCACACATCCACCCACAATCACCTCAATACTCATCCTCATACACACACATTTCGCTGGCCCATAAAAGTTGCCCGTCATTTATCTTCGCTGAGTTTTTTTGCCCCCAAAAAAAAGAGAAAAAAACAGAGTAGAAAAAAACACATTAACTAGACTTGTCGACCAGCCCAAGTTGATTTTTTTTTGCTCTGCTGCTTTTTTATCTTTTACAATTAGAAACGTTGTTCATGGGCTTGTTTTCGCTCTCTAGCCGATTTGTTTTTTCCCTTGGTCAGATAAATGCAATTTTCGTTAGTCCCTGTTACCATGTGATTAAGGAAGGAAATTGTTTTGGACACAGCACACAAACAAATATGTAACAATCATCGAAGGAATGGGAGACAAGTAAAAGAAAGAAAAACGGAGGACGGCAGCTTGTCTTCTTGGGGCGTTTTCTGTATTTTCTTTTTCCCGCCACCTCTGCTGGAAGTCGTCCTTATCGTCTAAGTAGCATCATTTAACTGCTGCCTGTGGTTGGATTTCCTTTTGCCGTTCACTTTTATTTCCAGTTGTTTCGTATTGTAATTTGTTGGTAATGAATGTTTTGCCAAGTTTCTCGAAAACAGTTGGTCAAAACAGATAAAAATCAAAACAAATAACAAAACTTTTCTTTCTAAAAATATGCATCAGAAAGACGGAGAAACAAATATTTAATTAGACAAAAGTTTAAAAGTATTTTGTATTGAATTAAACTAAAAATGAGATTTTTAAACTTAAATATTATAAAAATATACTTATTTTCGTCAAGAATCCATGACCAAGTCTGAGAAGAACTATTTTGATTATAAAACTTCCCCAAGCACATTAAATTATGTTATTTGATTAATATCCTATATATTTCAGATGTCTTCCTAAATCAATTACCAGTAAACATTTAATAAAAAATGTCGAATCAATATTAGTACCAAATTCCCTATAAGCATTCTTTGTAGACCGTTTGTAAAAAAACAACACATAAATATACCCCAAAAAAGTAGGCGTTTCCGCAGGCCACAATAACTGTCAAATATCCGAAATGCCGATAAGAAAAAATATCATAAAATAAATAAATTTATGTGGTACAATAAAAATAAATCCCATAAAAAATATACTTGTACTATTCTGATTTAATTTCCATTTCCAGTCGGCCACAACAAAAAAGGATATGGAAACGATATATAATTATGCCTAATGAATAGAGGAATATTATATGAGGCCCGTATATTCAAATGACATAGTTGAGGGTCATCAAAGAAGGTCAAGTTCAAATGAAACGCAACGATAATTACGCATAATTAGACAACAAATAAAGTACAAGATTTTTATTTTCATCTCTTTTTGGGACAAAATTCAAAATATTTACCACTATTTATGGTGTGTGCCCGCATTGATAGGTCTTGTGAATTAGCAGAAGCATCCCATAGTTTCCCATTTCAAGTCCCTTCCCCTTCCCAGTGCATTATGCCAATAGTTTCTCTTGATCTTTGCAGGCGATTGCAGATATTTGCCTTTTGATTAATTTGATTTTGAATGTCGCATAGCTGCCTGGCATTAACCGCAATTAAGGCCCAGAGATGACAGATTGCCGCAGTGACCAACAGAGATCGACTGAACCCTCAGTTCTACCCCACAATCTCTACTCCCCTTCCTTATCCTCATCCTATGCATATTCATAATACAAATGATGTTCGTTAGGCCTGCTGCTGAGGGTTGTTTCTCCAGCGGTTGTTGTTATTATTGTTGTTGCCACCGCAGCGTAATAAATATAATGATTGTTAATCTTCAATAATTATAATTTGCCATGAGAAAATGCACAGAAAACGGCAGTTGGCCCGGTTTGTCATGGATAGTTTTGGTGTTTATTTATGTTAGAAGTAACACTCGAAAATAAATTGTTTGTTTGCTTGCAGTATCATGGATCATCGAAAAAGGAGAAAATACTTATTTTAAGCTTATAGAAACGTATAGGTTTTCATAAATATTTGAAATTGTATACAGTATTTTCATGTTTATGCAAATTGGATTTTTTATCTCTTTATACCCTGTGCAGGGTTCGCATAAGAACTATTATCTTTTTTACCAAACTAATCTTAATTAATCCAAACATGACTTTCGACTATCTGTTAGAAATCTAAAGTTGACATAATATTAAATTATTTATTCCGAGTTATTTATTAACATTATTATTAATAAGTAATTAGATAGCCATATTAATATTAGATTATGTTCTTGAACAATAAACTCAATGATTATAATCATAATTATATAGGGAAAGGGAAGCCAAAAATATCATCTACAAAATGGAAACTTAAAATTATTAAAGAATGCAATTTGACCTTTTAATTTTTATATTGCTATAATAACTATTATAATTGAGAAAATAAGTTTCAGCTATTCTCTTTTTATTTTTTAACTAAACAATTTCATTGAAGTCCGTAACTTTTCCTCTTAATAGAACCATTTATTTTCACTTTAAATGAGATGTAATTCCTTCTGTTCCTAGAAGTAATTAATTTCGCTTTATAACGATGAGATAGTAATGTATCTTTTATGCAAAAACATTTTAAGCAGAAAAACACAATTCTATTGAACATTTTGTTCGCATTAAATATATAAATGGTATTTCCTGGAAAATTCTAAGTGGCGGAAATAAGTTTGAAAGAAATTATTGCATACAAATTTTATTTTTTCTACAAATTTACATTATCAGCTTTAAAGGGAGATATTTGTCAATTATAGAAATTTAACCCATTTTTTCTTCAACAAATAAATAAATTAAACAATAACAACAATAAATAAATCAGCTTATATTAATAAATTAATTTTTTTAGTCTTAAGTGCTACTGACCTTAATAAATCATGTTATATTGCAAAGTATTTTATCTATACCGCAATTAATCAGACGCAAAGAAATTTGCGTTATTTAATCGCGAACAGGAAAATAAAAATTTGCCACCTCAAATTGCTGTTCATTGCTGGCCAAAAAAAGGAGAATACAAATATAAGCCACATGGCTCTTTAAACTTTTGAACCCAACAAACCCAAACGCAATGTCATTTCAATAACCTTTGGACTGCGGAAATGGCAGCGCCAACAAAAATACAAAAAAAAAACAGAGAGATGAGAATTCCTTTTGTTCTTATTGGAGCACACGCTGCAAATGCCAATACAAATGGCGCAAAAAAGGACACGCCGCATGAGGATGTGGCAAACGAGAATTGAAAAAAAAAAAATCGTATCCAAACGTTACGCAGGGTTGCAACCACTTTTAAGTGTTGCTGTTTGCTCTTCTTCTTGTTAATACTAGTTGTTGTTGCTGTTGTTGTTTGTTTGCCTTTAGCTGGAAGCTGATGTCGGTGAGGTTTTTTCTTAAACATGCGCACTAAACGCTAATAGTTTGCCTTTGCTTTTTGGCCCCAGCCAAACAACCCCCAGCAACCCCCAACAAAATGCTTTGGCGCGCTCCATTTTGTTTGTGTAACCTGCAAAATGAAAAAGAAGAAAAAGAAAAAAAAACAGGAAAAACGCTGTTGAGTTCCACACAGATGTTAGACGATTTCCGTAGTAGGTTTGCTTAAATAACCATTAAAATTATTTCTGCATCATAAAGATCAAAAAAAAAATCATAGAAAATCTCAACAAAAGTTATGGAAAATTGCATCCATTCAGCGTTGACTTTGACAACAATTCTTGGACTCTCTTAGATCTGTTTACATCCTGTACTGTCTGCCCGTGTCGCAAGATTGATTCACAGCGTGACCAAAGGTCCTGCACAAAAATTATTCACGCGTCCGCCCGGCTGGACATGCGAGCAACATCATAAAAAATAAGGGACACGTGCTCCGGTTCCTTTTTTTGTATTCCTCCATATCACAACTCTCTGTATGTGCGTGCTTAGGTGGGTGAGGCAGCTTTTTATGTGGGGTGCTTGGACAAGGGCGTTGCATGTCTTTTCATATTATTGGCTTCACGCTTCAGATTTAATGCTAGCCTCGTTTTTGAAATAATAAATATTTAGTATAAATGAACGAAAAGTATTTAGTTAGCAAGAAACTTACAGAGTCAGTTTGTTTTAGGTATTTTGGGCTACTCAAACTGGATCATAAAAAGATCCTTTAGCTTTTAAAAAAAATATTAGGTCCGGAAAATGTAATTAGACAATTTTCGTATCTCATTTTTATCATTTCTGCAATATGTTATGGACTTAAAAACTTAGGTAAAATTTACACAACTTAAAAAAATAATAATTTTGTTGTAATAAATTAAGCCAAAGCTCAAATTAAAACATTGGGTATAGAGGCTCTAGATACCGTTTCTCGAAAAAAAAATCTTGCTCTGAGGCTGAAGCCACTCAGCTGAAGATTCTCCAAAACTTTGAAGATTTTCTGCCTTGGGATAACGTCTGCAAAATACATATTTTAGTTCGTTTACCAGTTTTATAGTATTTTATTTCCTAATAACTAAAACTTTTATTCTTTAAAATAGATAAATTAAGTCTTACTAATATATTTGCTCACTTTATACATGTTTGTATAGCCAGAAAATGTATTGTCATAAAACATAATGAAATTCATTACTTTTGAGGAACTATACCTAATGTGATAACTTTGCTTCAAAGATTGAATTTACAAATTTCCTTTTCGTTTTTCTCAAAATTTCATTGCAAGAAACGAAGCGTTCATTGAATTTTAAAACCATGTAACAAATCATTTAACTATCATTTTATTTCTTCTCCAAAATTCTTGCTGATAAATTATGCTTGCAATTTCAAGCTGACTTACTTAACTGTTTGTATACGTTTAGATTATCATGTTGAAATTCCTTAAATGCCCTTTAAAATGTACATACAACAATAACAACTTGAATGACTTTCAAGTTCATTATTGAATTGCTAGAAAATCCTTGAAATTCCCACAGATGCCACAAAAAGGCGACACAAACTTAAATTGTCAATTATTTAAATTTTGTGTGGCAAACGAAACGAATCGAAACTCTTATGTGTAACTAGTTCTAATGTATAGATCCCCCCTTTCCCTTAGGAGCCCCTCTCTCTCTCTCACTTTCTCACTCTCACACTCACACACGCAATAAATGGGAGGGTGGGAGGCTTAACTCTTCAATGTCATTGACTAGTACTTGCCCCCAAAGTGTTGGAAAAAGTTTTTGCTATTCATTTTGTATGCGTTGATGCGGATGTTTTTGTTATTGTTTTTCTTTAACGTCATTGCTTGTTGTTGTTGCTACTGTTTTTTCCCTATAGTATTTGTTGTTGTTATTTTTTCTTTTAGTTAGAGAGCGCGCGTATTACGTTGAACTTTTGTTGTCTGCCATTTGTGTATACTATATAAAATACAGAGTATAGAGTATATATAGCGACAAAAGAGCGATTCTGCGCGTTATTTGTAAAACTCAAACACACACACACATATACTAATACATTGACTAATACATATGCAAGCACATTGTCTATGTGTATTTGGCAAGGACTCTCTTCTTTGGCCAGCATTGCCAGACTCTAATTATTTGATTGCCAATGACTTGTGGATGTTAAATCAGACATCCTCCCCTCTTCTCTGAGGAAACACCCACAACAACAACAGCAACAACTAGAACAACAAAGTGTACCCAAAACATTGCCCCATTTTGACTACAGTCTATAGAAATTAGCAAGTTTTGTTTTTGGCCATCGAAATTTGACCTTGGCTCGTTATGTCGACTGATTGCTAATTGTTTATTGCATATTGTTGGCGAATTCGAAAAATGATTAATAGCCGACTACAGATCAAAAGGAAAGGGTATCCAAATATAATGTTAGTCAAAGTATATATTAAATCTAAGCAGATTTTCTGCGATATTTAACATGAGTTCTTTAGAAATATTAATATCACAATTTACTAAAACTTATACTAATTTACTAAATTTATATTAAGTCTATTAAGTAATTTTTAACTTTAAAATGGAATATTTTAAAATGAAACACATCATTTAACAAAGAAGAGGCAGCCTATAAAAAATTGTAGAATGTTATTAAGAGAAACGAAATTAAATTGAATTGAAACGTTATTCTAGTTTAGTTATTACCGTGGCTCAAATCGCTCTTTTTATAAAAAAAATAAGTTTCAAGGAACAAATTTAAAATTCCATTTTTAAAAGCAATAGAATGATAGAGATGAAAATAGTTATTATTATATTAACTATTCTTCAAATGTAGTTCAATTGAACTTGTAACATAATTGGTATTATTACGTAAAAGCTAAAATATAAATATAAATAATTTAAGACGCTTTTACTTATGATGTTATAAATGCCTTAAGTTTAGTAAATAATTTTGATCACTAACAAATAAATAATATACTTTTAATTCAATATCACTGTATTCAGACTTGAAATATATGTTATATATATATGTTGGCCTAAATATGGAATACATTTAGATTGGATATCAATTTGAGCCACATTTTCGCATCGACTTGCCCTGTCGTTGAAATATTATTACTATATCATCAGCACTGACGCATAAATGTTGGAAATGTCAAAACCATAAACAACAACACCCTCTGCGACCGCAGTCTTCAGTAACGCCTATGTGAAACCACAGCAACAACAGGCATTAACATCATCATCATCATCAGTTGTCATCATCATCGTTGTCAGACCACGTAGCCATAAATGAATCTGTCATATTATTTCGGCAATGATGTTGACAACAGCAACAGCTACAACAACATCAGAGAAGAAGGAGTAAAAATCCCCCAGCGTGCAATATTTATCATGTCACATAATATTTTTCTGGCATTTGCACGTCACAGCACAACCCACAACCCACATAGCCCACAACCCACTACCCAACAAGAAAGTAGCGTCCTCCTTCCCTCTATCCCACCCATCTCACAGTGGTCAAAAGTTAAAAAATGATAATTTAAAAAATATTTACCATAATTTTCCTGAAATAATTGTTTAACAATAAACAAATTCTTTATGTTTAGTTAAATTTATTATTAAACTAAATGAAAATATTATTTTATTTTTTATTGCACATAGTTATTGGTATCATAAAAATCCCTCCCAATCAAGTTCTAACTCAAATCAATTTAGAAAGAAATTTCGATAAATGTTCGGCCCGAAAACCATTTAATCAATTGTGCTTTGTTATGTACCCGTCAAGCTAGTTTAAAATTTTGCAGCCTTCAAGCAGACCCTATAAGAGTATTTTAAGCCAAAGGAAATGCTTGGAGTTCGACAACCTTCCAAAAGGCGATCGCTTGCTTTTTAAAATACCGATAAATTAATTTAAATTTTTTATTTAATAAACACTTTTAAGAAAATACTTGCACAAAAACCTTACACCAAAGGCAAAAGCATGAAAAATTATTAAAGAAATATATTTACAGAAGAAGTTCTTATAAATATAAAACGCTTGGGAACTCACAATTTGGAAACTTAAAGGTGATCAAACATAACCGGAGATTTCTTAAAAATGTAACACCTTTAAAAGCTTAAATTAAATGCATTTTATAAATTTTGAAAACTTTTGACTTTTGGACCACTGTGCATGGCAGTAGTCGCCCTTTTGCTTAAGCAGCTGATAACATTTGGCACACACGCAATGTGGAGGATAAAAGCAACAACAGCAACAACAACAACAACAGCAACAACAGAAATCACAACCCCTTCGCTTGCCAAACGATGTGGGCGGGCAAAGCAGCGCAGTCGAGCCGGGCAGAGCAGCGCAGTCGACGCAACCATCAATTGCAGTCATCAACCACCGCCAGTTTTGGCAGCTGCCAGAGCGTCGTCTGGGATGACGACTGTCAAATACCCCTTACCCCGCTCTTTCTCTCTCTGGAATTCTCCCTTACCCCGGCTCCCTGTTCATTGAATTTTCTGCTGATTTCATTTCGACTTCTTTTGCTCCGCTGGGAGCAACTTTTGGTCGTCATCATCAGCATTTGAGACTTTATAGCTGAGACTCATAGCTGAAGCTGATGAGGACGTTGATTACACTAGGCAACAAATTTCAATTCTTACCTTTACCATAAATTTAACAAGACCACTTTCGTTGATACATTTGGGGACCAGAACTGTAGAACACTTTAATTAATAATTTTTTTAATTTAGATTTTTTGGTGTTTTTCTTAGTGCTTAACTCATTTATTTTTCATTTCTCATTTTAATATAACCGATTTTAAAATCTTACATTTTTTGAAAGCTAATACAGTTGTAAAATTCAATCAACAGTTTTATACCTTTGATAAATTAAGAAAATTCTGATTTTTTGTAGTATTATTGCGAATTTTTGTCTTTAAATTTCATGGGAAAAAATGTCCACCTTCTCTTTAACCCTGTATGTATTTTCATTATTGGTGTAATGCCTTGTTTAGGATATAACTCATTAAAATCAATGGAGAAAAAGCTGAGATATTGCTATATGTATTTATAAAAAAAATTTGAGTTCATAAAGAGTTTACATATTACATGTTGCCTAGTGTAATTGTTGTTGCTGCTCTTCGTCTGTTTTGGCTGTAAATATTTTTGGCAATTGTCGACACAACTCCCTCTCAACCCTGCCCTCCTTGTTGAGGAAATTAATGATGCTTTCCCTCTGGCGCTGGTTGAAAGGGAAAATTCCTGCCAAGCGGCAATTGCTTATAAATTAAATGACTTGTTGTTGTTGTTGTTTTACCCTGTTTTTATCACACTATTTAGCCTAATATATTAACACTTTCGTTGACTGGTTCCAGAGTGTGTTTCAATGTGTGTGTGTGTGTGTGGTAGGGTGAGGAGGAGAGTTGAGTATTTCTTCTTGTAAACTTTGTTTATGTTGATGAAGACATTAAATTTAAATTTGTTCTTTGCCGTTTGCATTTCATTCTCATTAAATTGAAGGTCAACGAATGTCAAACTGACTTATTTGTTAAACTTAATATGGAACTAAAATGCAACTGCAACAATTAATAATAATTGAATACACTTAACTCTCTCAAATTAGAAACACTTTATTTTTACGGTAGTTCAAATTTGGGAAAATTATAATTTGTGGAATGTTTAATATTTGTCAAAAAAGACTTTGATTTTGAGTTAGTTAGTAATTGTTAAAGTTTCAATTTGTGGATTATTTTATTCGCTTTAAAACCAAAAAAATGAAGCTCTACAAAAAACGTAACATTTTTAATTTTTTCTTAATCGGTATATTATTCAGTTTGTCCATGTTTAACCGTAAGCTATAGCATCATAGCTTTCAGTGTACGTCATTTATTCAAATTTCAGCTCTTTATATTATTATTATACTATATTATATATATATATATATTATTATATATTGAAATAATCCGATTTTGTAAGAACTCTAATATTAAGTCTCTAGTGATTTTTTAAAGGCAAGTTGTAATGAATTTATGTTTCCTCTGCTATAATCCGTATTGAAAAGATTGCTTAAAAAATTGCTGCATACTTTGAGGATGATCTGGAAGCCATATCGTCAACAGAGACTAGAAAAGCTTTGACGTGATATCAAATTTGATTTCACTTGTCATTACTTTAACGCACTGAATAGAGCATAGCTTCTTAAGAGATTATATAAGCTATACTAAGCTATATGTAGATATTTTAAAAATCTAAGAAACGATGTTACTTTTCTTAGTTTATAACCTTTGTCTTGTAGTGCAAAAATCAGAGCATAATAAATAAATTAATTAATTACAAAATATATTTATGTTCTTCTAATTTCATTGGCTATTTTATCCCTTATTTTGTGAGGTGGAATCTACTTAAGATTTAAGAATAGCGTCGGCAACAACTTTGTCTTGACAGTTTGAGTATTTTATCCATCAACACCTGCGCTAAAGAACACAGCCTGTTTCTGGAGGTGGCAACTCTGGTAGAATCAAGTCAACAAGCCGTTACTAAGATGAGAGCAGCGACAAAAAAAGTGTAAAGGTGAGAGGGAGAAAAGAGTGAGAGGGAGAGAAGAGGAGAGGAGAGAAAAGTTGTGGTAGGGAATGAAGAGCTGGCCGCACTTAATGGGAACGCAGCTGCCCAAGTACCGCAAGTTGTCGTCCTCCTTGTCAACGTCGTCGTCGTCATCGTCGACGTCGTCCTTCTGGCAACACTCTCAATTAAAATGTCCTCGCTTGGTAAGCGTAAACGTTCAAGAGGCCATGAAAACTCCTTATTACACAGTGTCAGCGTTGGCGCTGCTGGTCCCTGGTTCTTGGTCCCTTGCCCCTGGTCCAACAAGCACCAGCAAGAACCACCCGAAAGAAACCACAAACCTGAACCAGATGCAAAGTTCTCTTAATACAACCCTCGGTACTGGTACTGCACCTACTACGTGTTAATAACGCGAAATGCGCTGAAAATTTTTGTATTTTGAAGCACACACTTGAGCGCGCGACGCCTCACTGCCCCGCCCCTTTCCGTCCCGCCCCTCACCTCTCGTTCCCTTCCCCTGTGCTACACTTTATACGCTGCAACTTGAAACACAAAACGCGCCACACAAAATCATTGAGCGAGTTGGCAACACTCGAATTCGGACTCTGGCTGTGGGTTAAAATAAACTGCGACTGTTTTACAGCACTTTAAAAGTGATTTTCTTATTTTCATTTTCTCTTTTTTTTTCTGATATTTTTCTCTGTTTGGGGAAATCTGAAACACTTCAAATATTTGTGGTGAAGAAAGCAACGCAAAGTGTTTGGACAAGTTGACGCCAAATCATGAGAAATTTTAAACCCAAACGTCAGCTGTGCCACTTAAAATATATTCCCCTCACCCATCCTCCCTCCCCTCATTGTTTACTTTTGCAATATTGACTTCAAAAAAAAAAAAAAAAAAAAGGAGAAGTAACATACTGTGAAGTACTATTTACACAAAATACAAATCGCGAGTGCCCAACCAAACCGGATGACTTCTTCGACATTTTCCACGTTTTCCGGGGGCCAAAAACATGTGTCTAGCTAACCATTTTTCATGTACACAATTTCCACATATGCTTTTCATCCTACTGCTTTTTCCGCAAAAGATTTGGCCTCCAAAAAGTTGTTCGCCTTGGTTGCTTGGGGCAATAAACGTCAGATGCGTGTCAGAGCGCATCTTTTGTATATTGACACCTCAATGGCAGCTTCTTGCTGAAGTTGAGAAGTTGTAAAGTTGAATAAACCATCAGGTGAGGTCTCTATATGGTCTGTTGCGACATCTGACAGGATGTATTTGAGTTTTATTGCGATTTAAAGTTTACATCTCGACATAGGTTGGACAAATCGCTAAAGTTCTCTAAAGTTCAAGACTTACTCATAATAAGAGCAATTGCGAAGATTAATTTCTTATGTAAGGAAACAAATTGGTTAAGCCATTCTACATATGTATGGATGTTGCTTGAAATGTCATTAGTTTTAAATTTTAAGACTTATTGTTATAAATAATATATAAAAATGATTGGTGTCACTGTGTAAATTATTGTTTAAGGAGTAAAAAGCACATCTTGACTTGAAATACCCTAAAGGGATAAAAATATGAAAATACGTTACTCATATCCATGATCAACAAAGAACTGAGTTAACATATCCCACAACACAACAATCATCTATCGCCTTAATACAACATATTTTGAATTTTTACTATTACACCTGTTTATTATTCTTTAAAATTACACAAAAATTTGGTGCGAAATGCTAAAAGGCAACAGAGAAAAGATTTGAAATATAAGAGAATAAAAGAACAAGATTTCATTTTTGAAGTCCAAACAAATTTTAAGATATCCAAATCTGTCATTGTGTGAATTTATCAGATCAGTATGCTTTATGTATTTTGCCAATTAACGAAGTCATGAATTCATATGTATGTATTTCTTATGACATATTTTTCAAAGAGATACTTTAAAATTTGGGAATATATTCTTTCAAACGCATTTAATACATGTTTCTTTCCCTATTGAAAGTTTCCCACACTTACTGTATTTATTCCATTATAATAATCTATCAGTCTGCTCACATACATAGGTTGCCACATTGACTGCCCTGTGTCCAGACTTTACTTATGTTCTCGAACTGTTGTTGTTCTTATCGTCAGCATCAACATATCAACGACACGAGTGCAAACAGAACTCAGTCGAGCACCAAAAAGAGAACTAAGTACATGAGTAGAAAGCTGCTCGACTAATAGAATTAAACTGATAGCTAAATCAAACATTTAACACGCAGGCCTGCACACATGTCACAACCAAAATTTAGATGACCCCTCCTACAGCTACTTCTATGGAAGAAAAAAAATATAAGAAACTAACGTACGACGACCCCTTTTCATGTGGTCATGAACACCCCCTTTTGGTTAAGAGTAGCTAGTACAACTCGAAACTGGAAACTTATGTCAATGGCACGCGTCGCCGGCACGTGACCTTAACATGAAAATCACGCTCAAGATCAGCGCCAAGGGGTGTTGGAATAGAGAGGGAAATTGAGGGGGAGGAAGAAACCGGGAGCAAACGCACTCACTGAGACGACGACTTTGCAGATGCTTTTAAATTTAAATCGAATCAAATTGATTTGCAGACGGCTTCCAATTCCCGTTCACGTTCCTTCCCTCCCTCTGTTGGAGTTGCTTAATTTCGTGTAGTGTCAATAGGAACGCCCACTCAAGGCCTTTGGGCTATGGACGAGCCTCTTCAAATTGTATCCACTGGCTTATTTGCTCGGCCCTGCCCTTTGTTAAGCCATTTGACAAGTGTTTTGACAATATTTATTGAGCCACCCACGCCCTTGCCTCTGTTCCTGCCCCGCAGCCCAGCCCTGGTAATTTGATTTGTGTTGCGTTCTACGTTGATGTTGGACACGTTTCTGCCTAATGGAGTTGCTCGAGTGGCGTGAATTTCAATTAAATTAAATCAAAATGTTGCATTTTTTATTAAGGCCATTAACACGCACCGAGTACATGCTGGAAGGGTTCTCTCTGCTCGCTCCCTAGTTAGTCAAATTAAGTTAGCATCCGGGGCATCCGCAATCTTAATATGCATAAAGAAGTGCCACACCGCCTGGGTGCCTACCACTTGACATCGACTTGAGCCAGTTGGAGTGTAGATAGCTCTCTGAAAGTGCCCAAGTACCAGGGATGCTGGGAATGGATGGCACTTACATATCCCTCACTTCCTGCCAATTCCAACATCCGCAATTCACATGCAAAAGATACAAATGTATCTAAGGCTTTTTATTTTACATTTCACTTAATGAAAATCAAATCAAATTTATTCCTCACTTTGCTGGCATGCATACAAATTTATCAATGTCATTTAAAATACAAATAATATTATTTTGACTTGTCGATTGAATATCGTGTTCTTACCTTGAATTTAACATATTGCCTCATTCGCATTTCAATTTCGAATTAATTTTATTTTAAATTGTGGAACTTGATTTAAGTTTTAAAGAAAAAACCTATAGGTTTAAGTATAAGTACTCGTATTTATTTGCCAAAAAGTATGCTAAATCTTTATAAATTATTTTTGAAGTGAAATAAAAAGATGAAAATATGCGTAACGACTCTATTCAATTTTACATTCAAGCTTTTCATTACTTAACATGAGTTACATTAATATCAATACGTTATAAAAATATAAATATCTTTTAGCTCTAGAATATAGAAGACCTTCTAATAATGTTAACATTATATTCCATAACCTAATAAACCTTAATATTGTAATTCAGAGACTTTGGAAAAGAGAGAGAGTATCTTTTAGTGAACCACAATATGTAATTGCACATAAAACATATGCAGGATGAGTCCAAACGACCCAAGGACGGACACAAACCAACTGGAACACCCACATTGAAATCTTTTAATACTTAGCCAAAAATCAACAGAGCAATGGACCAAGTTAAAAAAACATTACAGCCCTCGGTTCGAAACGTAACACCCTTAAATTAAACCAAGCGCAAATATTTAAGTAATTCAATTTAGCCGAATTACCACCGGAGGATTGACAAGGCGATTTTATACCATAATATTTTATTAACTTTAATGTTATGATTTCAACTAATAATAAATTTGTCTTCTTTTTGAATTCAGCATTTAACTTTTGATCATTGTTGGTTATCATATTGTCGGGTAAGAAATAGTTTAGCTATGTACTTATACTTAATTATCCCAGATAATTAATAGTATCAATTAAGTAAAATTAAGAAATTAAAAAACAGCCCAAAGCAGTAATTTTATGCATACATAAGATGCTCACAAATTAAGTATAACTTTCATAAATTCTAATTCTCAACATTTTTACCACGAAAGTTTAATGTACAGTGAAAACTCCCTTAGCGCACACCTCTAATAGGCGGACACCCCCCTTGGGCGGACACTTTTTCGGGGACGTTGGTTTTGGTGGGGTTTTCAGACCAATTTTGCCTCTATTGAGCGGACACTCTCTTGAACGGACGCGGACACTAAAAAAAGGACAAAAACGAACGAAAACCTCTTTTGGCGGGACACGAATTTCTAAAAAACGAGCTAGTTTTGTCATTAAAAATCAGAAGTGGGCGGAAACAATGATAATTCGGAATCCGAAGAAGAACCGGAAGAGTCGACTATTATCCTGACCCAATAAATTCGAATGATAAGGCGATGACCACAATTAAGAAATTAAAAAATGTTTTCAAAATGACTATAAAGCGTTTGAATACGTATAACATTTGGAAAGCCATTTGCAGTCCTGCATATTAGAGAAGAAATTAAAGAACGCTCGACAAACCAAAATAAATTATTTTTTTAAGACGCAGTAATAAAAAAAAATATTCCTATAGGCGGACACTCCCCTTGAGCGGACACAAATTGGGCGACCATGAGTGTCCGCCCAAGAGAGGTTTCACTGTATTGTAAGTTTGTTTATTATAATTTGCGATATCAAAAACAGAGGAAAAAAAGAATTCCTATAATTAACAAATGTGGGCTACGATCTAATGTATAGTATATACAAAAATTTTAAATAAACATACGTACGTTGAACTCTTGTATATAAATAAAAAAAATTAATAAAAAGTGCACAAGTAACTAATTAGTTCAAGTTCTATTTAAAAAATACAGTAAGCTACAGTGGAGCAAGCTCGACAGTAGGAGACCCAGTACTTTTGAGTGCAAAGCGTTCACTATTGATTGTTCTTCAATAATGCGTACCAAACAATAGATGGCGCCACTAAGAAGTTAATAAACACAGAGGTCGCTAGCGTCTCTTCTTCTTCCTTTTGCATGTAACATTGTTAGTTGAAAACTTTCCGTGTTTATCATCCGATTGGAATGAAATTTTCTGGACTGGTTTGGATCATAGTGTATATTATATATACCAATAATCAAGTCGCTAACATTAAAGGGGATCTTGTAATTCGACTTCGAAATATTGTATTTCAATTTCCAGGGGCGGAGGGGGGCGTGGCAAAAATCTAAAACAAACTTGATCAATGCAAGATTTAGATGAACCTACATGCCAAATTTGGTGTCTCTAGCTCTTATAGTCTCTGAGATCCAGGTGTTCATATTTTCGAAATTTTGAACAGCCGTAAACTATCCGTTTATTATCCGATCCGGATAAAATTTTCAGGACAGGATTGGACTATAAAGTTTATCATGTACGCCAAAAATCATATCGCTAGCATTAAAGGAGCTTACGTTATTCGACTTTGAAATTTTGTTTCAAATTTACGGGGGCGGAAGGGGGCGTGGCAAAAATTTAAAACAAACTTGTTTAATGCAAGCTACAGATGAACGTACATGCCAAATTTGGTGGCTCTAGCTCTTATAGTCTCTGAGATATAGATGTTCAAAAAAGGGACAGACGGACAGACGGACAGACGGACAGACAGACGGACATGGCTATATCGACTCGGCTGTTGATGCTGATCAAGAATATATATACTTTATGGGGTCTGCCACGCCTCCTTCTGCCTGTTACGCACATTTTTTTGCACAAACTTAATAGACCCATTTGTACTTTTTTAAAGTACTGGGTCTAAAAAATCAACGTAATGCATTATAACACTGAAATTTTTTTTAATAGAATGAGTAAGGAGAAATTCTTAAATGAAAGAAATATTCCTCTCAATAATTCATTACTTATTTAGTAAAATATTATTGCAGTGCATTACCAAAGTTCTAATTATGCTATTATTATTAATTATGTGTGGTTTGATTTATAGCTATGATTCAGGGTAACCTTAGTCTAAAAACCGATTTTAAGTTCAGTTCATGTTTAGCCAGCAAATTGAAAAGAACTTAAAATGAGTAAAGATGGATTCGATGCACAGAAGGAACTCTGGGAGGCATTCGAAGCTAAAGATCTAAAAAGATTTAGTAATGCTATTAATTTAGGCGCCCAACCCAATCTTACGTCCAAAGATGACGCCAATAACATGAGCATCTACGAGAAGGTGCTATCCAAGTCAGGATCTGCCAAATTTATAAAGACTTGCATTGATGCAGGTTGTGACGTCAACTATGTAAGTAAATGATTAATGAAAATTATTATTATTAATGGAATGAGTAAAATTCAAATTAACTGAATGCAAAAGTTGTTTAGAACTTAAAGTGTCAAACATCGACTACTAAGATATTAAATATCAAATTAAAATTAGTTTTAATTGTATAAAATATTTATAGCTACACCAAAATTTCATTATTTGAGAAAATAGAAAATTATAAAAAATATAGTATTGTAATGATCATTATTTGGCATTAATTTCAGGTTAATCCAAAGCTTAACAAGGCTGCCATTAATTATGTGGTCAAGTCAAAAAGTCCGAAAAATCTTTCCATGTTGTTGCATCAGCCCAGTTGCAAGGTAAAAGTTGATCATCAGTTTGAAGGGGAGACGGCATTGATCACTCTGACCAAAAGCCTGCGGTCAAAGAATATTGGACGTGTCTCCAATTGCATACGTTTACTCCTCAATCAAGGTGCCTCAC
Organism: Drosophila testacea; assembly: GCA_035043265.1. NCBI lineage: Eukaryota > Metazoa > Arthropoda > Insecta > Diptera > Drosophilidae > Drosophila > Drosophila testacea. The sequence goes on along the minus strand of JAWNND010000826.1, from coordinate 640,489 downwards.
CAAATTTGACCGATCGTGAAGGTAAAACCCCCTTGCAATATGTGCTGCAAATGGAGGAAATCCCTATCGGTCAGCGCTGCAATTTAATTATAGAGTTTCTTAAACTCCCCGATCTTAGTATTCACTATTATCGGGAGGGTCTGGATTATTTAATACAATACTTCCTCGATGGACGTAATTATATATTATATAATCTTCTAGTGCGACAAATATTGAGCCTAAAGGTGGATCAAATGCTGGAAATGTTTTCGGAATATCAGAAAAGTATCCCTGGTTGGAACAGCAGGATAATGCAGAATATTTTGCTCAATGAGCATATGAATAACAATACGGAGAATGCTTTAAATGCTGTGATTGCCACATTAAAGTTGAATTCACCAAAAGATAATGAACGACTTGTAGAGGTGGCAATTGAAGCAGGTAACTGGAAAACTGTATTATCTTTACTTAAAAGCGAATCCCTTGGGGATCAATCCAAAAGCAATTCACTCAAGACAATGATCAAACAGGCTCAACTTCAGCCCTTACTTAATCGGGAATATGAGAATTGTCTACTTCAAATGTTAAAGGATCAGGAAAATTGCGTTAATCAATATGATGATCAACAAAATACTCCCCTACATTATGCGGTGCACTATCGTAATGAGATTGCCATCAGAGAGCTATTACGTCAAGGTGCCAGGCTGGGAACACGTTGTGGAAAGAACAGATTGCCCATAGAGGATATAGATGTAAAGTTACTCGAGGAACACTTTGATTATTGTATCACTGCCCGTGGGGAAAAGCCCAGCCACGAAGAGTACGAGATCATTATGAACTGTTTGAACTTAACGAACCAACAGAATGAACTGGACATTTCTCCCATTGTCTATATGGCCAAGTCGAAGGAGCTGTGTCCCTTATTGCAACATCCATTGATCACCTGCTTTCTGTTTCTCAAATGGCATCGTCTCTCCACTATTTTCTATACACACTTTCTAATCTTTATACTTTTCAGTCTCAGCCTTGTTGTTCATGTTGTTCTACGTTTCCCACAACGCATCCCATATGAACTTCCCATTCAGATTGTAACTATTATATTTTCTTCCATGATTGTCTATATGCTAATTATGGAACTGTTGACTTACCTGATGGCCAATCAATTCCCTAGTTGTTTAGATCCTCCCCTGGTGGTATTGCTCATTCTAACCTGCATTGAATGGGGAGATAATCCAGAAACTCAAAGGATTATCGCCGTGTTTGCAATCATGTTAATGGCCATTAAAATAACGAACCTTATAGGTGAATTGCCTGTTCCCTCAATATCGACTCATATGCTTATGTTGCGTCAGGTGACGAGTAATTTTCTAATGTGCTTGGCTCAATATTCCATATTTGTGTTCACCTTTGGATTATGTTTCTATATACTCTTTGGAAAGTCCGAAAATGTTTCCAGCAATTTCCTTTCTTATTCCGATCCGGACAGAACTTTTATGAAAACCCTTGTAATGTTCATAGGCGAATATAATGATAATGATTTTAATGGTTTCTACAGTTCATTGGTGCTGATTTTATTCATGTTTATGACCATGATATTGACCAACCTGCTAAGCGGCCTGGCTGTCAATGATACACAGGTGAGCATTTTATTCATTTAATTTTCTTTTAGTAACCTTTATCCTATTTTTAGACCATTCAAGCACAGGTGGAGCTTAATGCAGCAATTTGTCGCACAAATCTGTTGAACAGCTACGAAGGAATTTTAAAAGGATATTGGGAAAAATGTGAATGGCTGCGCAGAATTTTTCAGAAACTTATGAGAATCCAGACAGACTGCTCATATGGCTATCTATCCATATTTCCCAATCAAGAAAATCGGGCTGAGGTATACAAACAAAGGCACCGAAACCAGAGTCTTGAGTCCCTTGCCAATTTAGATGATAATTGCCTCGCATCCTTTAATCCCGATCAAGAAGATGGAGCCAGTAGTAATAATTCAGATATGGGCAGTAATGAATATTTGCCCATCAACTTTGATGCCGACATGAATGCTTTTGAAATCAAGTCCACTTACAAAAGTGTTCCAAATGATATAAACGCACTTGATATCGATTTGCAAATTGATAATGAGACTGTAAAACGTGCTCTGCAGATTATTAAACAAAAATCCAACTCAGAGATCGAAGAACAGCACGTGGAATTTACAGAAAAACGACTGGAAGATATTTGGAATTTGTTAAAAGAGCTAAAAAGCGAGCTGGCCTTACTAAAGTCCGATAATTGATTTTCCATATACAGTCATGTCTGGGTATGGTGAATACTCTATATACTGAACACCTCGATATAGTGAACACCCAAATACTGCGTAGTCTACGTGGTCTACTTATTTCACCATATCCAAAAACGATTTAAGTATACAATCTTATTATTAATCCAATTTTAAGTAATTGAAATTCACAAAATATAAATGACGGACCTGTAGTTAGCATAACAATTACAAATTTATTGTGATTCTATTAATTTATATTGCAGAGATGAACTTACAGCAGAAGGAAAATTTTTCGTATCTTTTCATACCGACTAGCAAACAGGCTATTAAATTATTAATCTTCTAAAGACATAATTTATTTTAAATGGTACTGATTTATTCAAAATCCCAAATAGGTATGCCTATCTCCGAGGAATATCTTCTTCCAAGAAACAATCCACCAAAGCCATGAATGAGTTTTACATCTTCATTAATATAGTAGTTCAGAGACTTTGGGAAAGAGCGAAAATGTATTTGCACATAAAACTCATGCACATTGAGCCCAATTGTCCCAAAGATGACCACAAACCAAAAAGATATTCCACATTGAAATCTTTTAATAGCCAGAAATCAACAATCTATGAGGCACATAGATTTTGATGGCGCACAGTGGTTCGCTGTGACTTTTTCTGTATAAAAATAATGTCTTCTGACCCTAACAGAATTTTTAAATTTTAAAAATCAATTATCAGTTAATTTGTGTATTTTAATATGAGTGAACATGACTTTTTGTCAATAATTGCTTATAGTTGAATGTGTTTTTATGGTAGCTGTTATATTATAAATGCTTTGCTTGATATGCATGATATTCATCAAATATTTACAATACATACATATGTTTTTGTATTCGAATACACAAAAATATATATGCATTCATTTAAATATGTTATATATACATACACATTAGAAAGCATATCTTGTCGATCAGAAATATTTAAATCAGAAGACATTATTTTTATACAGAAAAAATACAGTATACAGTGGAGCAAGCTCGACAGTAGAAGACAGTACTTTTTGAGTGCAAAGCGTTCACTATTGTTCTTCAATAATTGCGTAGCAAATAGATGGCGCCACTACGAAGTTAATAAACACAGAGGTCGCTAGCGTCCTTCTTCTTCCTTTTGCCTGTAATTGTTAGTTGAATAACTTCCGTGTTTACCATCCGATTGGAATAAAATTTTCTTGACTAGTTTGGAGCATAGTGTATATTATATGTACCAACAATCAAGGCGCTAACATTAAAGGGGCTTCTTTAATTCGACTTCGAAATTTTGTGTTTCAATTTCCGGTGGCGGAGGGAAGCGTGGCAAAAATCTAAAACAAACTTGATCAAGGGGAGATATAGATGAACCTACATACCAAATTTGATGTCTCTATCTGTTATAGTCTCTGAGATCTAGGTGTTCATATATTCGAAATTTCGATCAGCCGTATACTATCCGTTTATTATCCGATCCGGATAAAACTCTCAGGACAGGATTGGACTATAGAGTTTATCATGTATGCTAAAAATCATATCGCTAGCATTAAAGGAGCTTTCGTTATTCGACTTTGAAATTTTGTTTCAAATTTACGGGGCGGAGGGGACAGGTCTAAAACCATCGTTAACGCAAGCTACGATGAACGCACATACCAGATGTTGGTGGCTCTCGCTCTTATAGGTCTCTGAGATCTCAGATGTTCAAAAAAGGGACAGACGGACAGACGGACAGACGGTCAGACGGACAGACAGACGGACATGGCTATATCGACTCGGCTGTTGATGCTGATCAAGAATCTATATACTTGATGGGGTCTGCCACGCCTCCTTCTGCCTGTTACGCACATTTTTTTTGCACAAACTTAATAGACCCATTGTACTTTTAAAGTACTGGGTCTAAAAAGTAGCGAACCACTGTGCGCCATCAAAATCTATGTGCCTCATAGATTTCTTAAATAACCCTCACTACTGATCGACGCAACGCGCTGTAGCCAGATTTCATAAGAACCCACCCCCAAATACATGCGCATTTTGTCTGTCCGCAAAAAAAAAAGCATGAGAGAGCAAGCGACACAGAGACTACTCTTCTGCTGTAAGGTCGATACGATACTGATGCAATCAAGTCGTAAATCGTTTCTCTCTGCCCGGCAATGTCTGCTATGTTCGTTGATCGCTCGGCTGGGACCTACAAGCTTCGTAAAATTTGCCGAGCGATCTGGGACCTATGATCAGCAAAAAAAAGAAAAATATGTTTTTCAAAAAAGTATCTGGTTAGATGTTTATGCTTTAATTTTAGTCAATAAAAAAAAATTTCCAAAATAATAAAACAAATGAAAATATAGCGCAAGCTAACTTTCGCGCCCCAAAGTTTGGGTGCCCTGCATAAGCCGTACGACTTTTTACAAAATTGGTTAGATATTGATTTCGAACCGATCGCACCTATGACAGCTATATGATATAGTAGTCCGATTTGCACCAAACGCCATCCAATGCCAGCGAAATGAATCAGCTAATGAACGTTGTGGAGAATCTAAAGAATACATCGCATCAATAGCATCATATCGCATCACATCGCATCACATCGCATCACATCGCATCACATCACATCACATCACATCGAATCACATAGCATCACATCGAATCACTTCGCATCACATCACATCGCATCGAATCCATAGCATCACATCGCATCGCATCACATCGCATCACATTGCTCGTCGCATCACATCATCGCATCACATCGCATCAGCATCATCATCACATCGCATCACATCACATCTCATCACATCACATCGCATCACATCGAATCACATCGCAACACATCGCATCACATCGCATCACATCGAATCACATTGCATCGCATCACATTGCATCACATCACATCACATCGAATCACATCGCATCGCATTGCATGGCATTACATTGCATCACATCACATCACATCACATCGAATCACATCACATCACATCGCATTACATCGAATCACATCGCATCACATCGCATCACATCGCATCCATCACATCTCCACATCACATATCCATCATCGAATCACTTCGCATCACATCACATCGCATCGAATCACATAGCATCACATCGCATCGCATCACATCGCATCACATCGCATCACATAGCATCACATCCATCATACATCATCATCATCACATCGCATCACATCACATCACATCACATCATCATCATCACATCGCATCACATCGCATCACATCGCATCACATCGCATCACATCACATCACATCACATCACATCACATCGAATCACATAGCACCACATCACATCGAATCACATCGCATCACATTGCATCACATTGCATCACATCACATCACATCGCATCACATCACATCACATCGCATCACATTGCATCACATCGAATCACATCGCATCACATCGCATCACATCACATCACATCACATCACATCACATCACATCATATCACATCACAAAATAATAAAACAAATGAAAATATAGCGCAAGCTAACTTTCGCGCCCCAAAGTTTGGGTGCCCTGCATAAGCCGTACGACTTTTTACAAAATTGGTTAGATATTGATTTCGAACCGATCGCACCTATGACAGCTATATGATATAGTAGTCCGATTTGCACCAAACGCCATCCAATGCCAGCGAAATGAATCAGCTAATGAACGTTGTGGAGAATCTAAAGAATACATCGCATCAATAGCATCATATCGCATCACATCGCATCACATCGCATCACATCGCATCACATCACATCACATCACATCGAATCACATAGCATCACATCGAATCACTTCGCATCACATCACATCGCATCGAATCACATAGCATCACATCACATCACATCACATCACATCACATCGAATCACTTCGCATCACATCACATCGCATCACATCGCATCACATCACATCACATCACATCACATCACATCGAATCACATAGCACCACATCACATCGAATCACATCGCATCACATCGCAACACATCGCATCACATCGCATCACATCACATCACATCACATCACATCACATCACATCACATCACATCACATAGCATCACATAGCATCACATAGCATCACATCGCATCACATCACATCACATCACATCACATCATATCGCATTACATCGCATCGCATCACATCACATCACATCGCACCACATAGCATCACATCACATCGCATCACATCGCATCACATCACATCACATCACATCACATCACATCACATCGAATCACTTCGCATCACATCACATCGCATCACATCGCATCACATCACATCACATCACATCGAATCACATAGCACCACATCACATCGAATCACATCGCATCACATCGCAACACATCGCATCACATCGCATCACATCACATCGAATCACATAGCACCACATCACATCGAATCACTTCGCATCACATCACATCACATCGCATCACAACGCATCACATCACATCACATCACATCACATCACATCACATCGAATCACATAGCACCACATCACATCGAATCACATCGCATCACATCGCAACACATCGCATCACATCACATCGAATCACATAGCACCACATCACATCGAATCACATCGCATCACATCGCAACACATCGCATCACATCGCATCACATCACATCACATCACATCACATCACATCACATCACATCACATCACATAGCATCACATAGCATCACATAGCATCACATCGCATCACATCACATCACATCACATCACATCATATCGCATTACATCGCATCGCATCACATCACATCACATCGCACCACATAGCATCACATCACATCGCATCACATCGCATCACATCACATCACATCACATCACATCACATCACATCGAATCACTTCGCATCACATCACATCGCATCACATCGCATCACATCACATCACATCACATCGAATCACATAGCACCACATCACATCGAATCACATCGCATCACATCGCAACACATCGCATCACATCGCATCACATCACATCGAATCACATAGCACCACATCACATCGAATCACTTCGCATCACATCACATCACATCGCATCACAACGCATCACATCACATCACATCACATCACATCACATCACATCGAATCACATAGCACCACATCACATCGAATCACATCGCATCACATCGCAACACATCGCATCACATCGCATCGCATCACATCACATCACATCACATCACATCACATCGCATCACATTGCATCACATCGAATCACATCGCATCACATCACATCGAATCACATCGCAACACATCGCATCACATCACATCACATCGCATCACATCACATCGCATCACATTGCATCACATTGCATCACATCGCAACACATCGCATCACATCGCATCACATCACATCACATCACATCACATCACATCACATCGAATCACATAGCACCACATCACATCGAATCACTTCGCATCACATCACATCACATCGCATCACATCGCATCACATCACATCACATCACATCACATCACATCACATCACATCACATCGAATCACATCGCATCACATTGCATCACATCGAATCACATCGCATCACATTGCATCACATCACATCGCATCACATCACATCACATCACATCGCATCACATTGCATCACATCGCATCACATTGCATCACATCGCATCACATCGCATCACATCACATCACATCACATCGAATCACATCGCATCGCATCACATCACATCACATCACATCGAATCACATAGCATCACATCACATCGCATCGAATCACATAGCATCACATCACATCGAATCACATCGCATCACATCACATCGAATCACATCGAATCACATCGCATCACATCGCAACACATCGCATCACATCACATCGCATCACATCACATCACATCGCATCACATCGCATCACATCACATCACATCACATCACATCACATCGAATCACTTCGCATCACATCACATCGCATCACATCGCATCACATCACATCGCACCACATCGTATCACATCGCATCACATCGAATCACATCGCATCACATCACATCATATCGCATTACATCGCATCACATCACATCGCATCACATCGCATCACATCGCATCACATCACATCGAATCACTTCGCATCACATCACATCGCATCGAATCACATAGCATCACATCGCATCGCATCACATCACATCATATCGCATTACATCGCATCGCATCACATCGCATCACATCGCATCACATCGCATCACATAGCATCACATAGCATCACATCGCATCACATCGAATCACATCGAATCACATCGAATTTGATGCGATGAGATGTGATGCTATGTGATGCGAACGGTTTGAAATCAATATTTAGTATGGAAAACTTTTTTGTTTCTTGAGATATCTCAACGAAAGTCACAGATTTTGTATTTAATACAGCTTTCTGACCAAATTTGGTGCAAATCGGACTACTATATATTTCTTATAGCTGCCATGAGCTGTGATGTGATGTGATGCGATGTGATTCGATGTCGATGCGATGATTCGATGTGATGCGATGTGATGCGTGTGATTCGATGTGATACGATGTGATGCGATGCGATGTGATGCTATGTGATGCGAACGGTTTGCCAGCTGCCATAGGAACGAACGGCTCGAAATCATCATTTAGAATAAAAACATCGGAAAACTCTGCGCGTGTTTTTGCACTCATTGCTCAATTTAAGGTCAGTGTGCAAAATATGGGCAAAACGTTATTTCTGATCCTGATTTAGAATGATTTTCTGCAAATGATGTATATTCTGGTCAATCAAAAAAATACAGAATGTCCATCGACAAAAATTTTCTGGTTTGCTTTGTGCATGCTTTCGAAACATTTAAACATTTCTTAATTGATTGCTAAAAGCTCATTGACCTCAAAAATCTTGAAAAATATGAAAATAACATCAAACAGCCAGACGGAGTAATTTTATTTATAGATTGAATTTCTCCAGAAATACTAACCACGATTATTTAATGTATCGCAAGTTTCTTTATTATACTATAGTAGTTGGCGATATCAAGAACAGAGGAGAGAAAGAATTGCTTTAAAAAAATAGAATTCCCATGAATTTTGTGACCTACTTTTTAATGGATAAATATATAAATATATATATATAACACGTGCATTTGTTTTGTGTTCAATTACATTTTGTGGATCACTTAAAGACAATCTCACTTTTTCCCAAATTTGAGGAACAGAATAGATAGTTCTCTTTTCTGATCGTTGTTGATTTCCTTCATTTCCAGCACATATTGCAAGGGGATTTTACCCTCATGATCGGATAAATTTGGTGAGGCACCTTGATTGAGGAGTAAACGTATGCAATTGGAGACACGTTCAATATTATTTGACCGCAGGCTTTTTGTCAAAGTGATCAATGCCGTCTCCCCTTTAAACCGATGATCTACATTCACCATGCAACTAGGCTGATGCAACAACATGGCCATATTTTTCGGACATTTAGATTCGGCCACATAGTTAATGGCAGCCTTATTAAGCTTCGGATTGACCTGAAATAAATGCCATAAATTAGTTAAGAGGTTGTTAATGCTTAGAGATATTAGGTTTCAATTATAGTGATCAATAAACGGTTTTGCCATCAAAACTACCTTTCACTCCCTTATCACAGCTTATTTCTCTTATTAGTCATAGTTCCCTTTAATTTAAATTTTACTTAATTTTCATTCACTTAGTTACTTACATAATTGACGTCACAGCCTGCAATAATGCATGCTCTTATGAATTGTTCAGATCCTGACTTGGATAGCACCTTCTCATAGATGCTCATGTTATTGTCATCTTCGGACGGGAGATTGAGATGGGCGTCTGAATTAATAGCTTTAATAAATCTTTCTAAATCTTGGGCGTCGAAAGCATCCCAGATATTTTTCTGTGCATCGTCACTCATTTTAAGTTCTTTTCAACTCGCTGGCTAAACATGAAATGGCTTCAAATCCCCGTGAGCTATTTATAAGAAGGGCACCCTGAATAATAGCTATAATCTTTATAGTATAAAGCAAACCACATATAAAATCGTATCTTTAAGCACATAGCGTACTAAGAACTTTGGTAATGCCCTGCAATAATAAAATTTCTTTCATGACGCCATCTACCGTCGCCGCGATATAGTCCAAACTTGCCCTGAAATTAAATGTCGATAATTAATTCGGATGTCAATCAACACACAATTTTTGTACAGCGTTTGGCAAAAGGAAGAAGATGAAAATCTGGTGGTGTGTTTGGTTTTCACCACTAATTGCTCTTTCCCATTTGAACAGGGTCTCCTACTGTCGATCATGTTCCACTGTAGATCTATAGGCTAGGCATTTCATATATATAATATTTATATATTTTATACTTTAAATAGTAGGCCACAAAATTCTTGGGAATTTCTTCTCTCTCTTTTTATAGCAATTCTTTTTATCCTCTATTTTTGATATTACAAACTATCATAAACAAACCTACAAAACGATAAGTAATCGTGGTTAGTACTTCTGAGGAAATTGAATCTCTAAGTAAAACATTATTTATATAATAATATATATATAGATTTATTAAACTATTGATTTCAATTAAAAACAATGAATAAATGATTATAATTTGTATTATTATTATATATTTATTTGCTTTCCATAATTAAATGTAGAGTATAAGTTACAGTTGATTTAAATATTTAAATTTATTATATATAAAATTACATTGATTATTTTAAAAAATAAATAAAGTTAAAAATGCTGTAGTAATCTTGGCCTTGAAATGTGTTAAGTTTTCGACTGCCATTGTGGAAGTTCATTCCACAGTCGAATAGCGTTAACATAGAAATGTTTACCTGTTACTGCCAGATTAACTCCAATGGAAACAAGGTTTCTTGTCCGTCTGGGTGAGACAAATTTGAATTTTCAAACATATGTATATGCAGTCTGCCTGGTTATTATTATTTTGTGTATAAATATCAAAATTCTAAACATTTTCTTTGCAAAGGAGTTTATATGTTGGCCTCTCTTTATTCCAAATACGTATTGCGCGATGTTGTTAAAGGCTAAAAAGAAATGCATGCCAGATAGCTCTTAGCAATAAAAAGTTTAATACTTATTGGAAGGATATACTGTGTCATATAAAATTGCCTAAGTACGCCAAAAGACTTGCCAACTGCCTTATTTATGTGGTCATTCCATGTTAAGTTAGTATTTGGCGTCATACCAAGGTTATTGGCTTGATCAACAAGATCAATGATTATCTATCATTAGTGTTAGTAATATACTGTTGTTAAAAGTATTCTTGTGAAATATAAGGCATTTTTCTTTAGCAGAATTTATAGCCAGACCATTTAACTTGGCCCAATCATTAACTTCCCTGATGTCCTTTTTGCAGGTGTCTGCGACTATTAACAAATCATTTATTCTACAAAGAACTGGACAGAGTAACAACTGCCTTACGAAGATCACTGAGATACGAACATATTAACTTCGTTGAACTAACATTGGCAACGAGTATCTGGTTCATATTATCGAAAGCTTTGCTAAAATCTAAAAGCGTAAGGAAAGTGACAAAGTGATTAGTACATACGTAGTTCATTACCATTCGGAGTCTGTAAATCGGTTGTGCCGTTCTCGAAAAATGATCAGAAATATAAAATCACATAACGCTTGAAAAAACAGCTGAACTAAAAAAAAATTTAACAAAACTACATAAAGATGATTTTTAAAGTAGTTGCGATTTGTAGAAATTGCAGTTTTTCATGATATACTTAGTACATAGTGTTATTAATATTAATTAAGTGAAAATTAAAAATAAAAATAACATGAAACATCTAGAATCAGTAACTTTATTTATAGACTCAATTTCCTCAGAGGTACTAACCACGATTACTCATCATTTTGTTAGTTTGTTTATGATAGTTTGTGACATCAAGAATATCAAATGCGAAATGCAATTCCTATGAATTTTGTGGCCTACTATTTAAAGTATAAAATATATAAATATTATATAGATAAAATGCCTTGCCTATAGATCTACAGTGGAACATGATCGACAGTAGAAGACCCTGTACAAATGGGAAAGAGCAATTAGTGGTAAAAACCAAACACACCACCAGATTTTTGTCTTCTTCCTTTTGCCCGATGCTGCAGCGCGCTGTAAAAAATTGTTTGTTGATTGACTTCCGAGTTTATTATCCAGATCTATTTTCAGGGCATGTTCGGACTATATCGCATCATACCAAGTTTGGTGTCTCTAACTTTTATGGGTTATTGGTAAAATGGGCAGTCGGCAAACGGACGGACAGACGTACGGACATAGCTATATCGACTCGGCTTCTGACGCGAATCAAGAATGTATATACTTTATGGCGTCTGCCACGCCTTCATCTGCCTGTTACGCATATTTCTTATGGACAAACTTTATAGATCCTTATCGGTAAACTTGATCTTTTTGAAAAATCAAGGTATAAAGTAGAGTAATTATAAAAAAAATAAATGAATTTTAGTCTCAATAAAGTATTGATTATTTAGTTAAATATTATTACAGGGCATTTCACAAGTTCCTACGAGCTTAAAGTGGACTACGATTTAATATGTGGTTTGCTTTATAGCTATGTTTCAGGTGCCCTTCTTATAAATACCTCACGGAGGTTTGAAGCCATTTCATGTTTAGCCAGCGAGTTGAAAAGAACTTAAAATGACTGAAGGTGCACAGAAAAAACTTTTGGAGGCGTTCGACGCTCAAGACTTAGAAAAATTTATTAAAGCTATTAATTCAGACGCCCAACTCAATCTTCCGTCCGAAGATGACAATAACATGAGCATCTATGAGAAGGTGCTATCCAAGTCAGGATCTGAACAATTCATAAGAGCATGCATTATTGCAGGCTGTGACGTCAATTATGTAAGTAACTAAGTGGATGAAAATTAAGTAAAATTTAAATTAAAGGGAACTATGACTAATAAGAGAAATAAGCTGTGATAAGGGAGTGAAAGGTAGTTTTGATAGCAAAACCGTTTATTGATCACTATAATTGAAACCTTATATCTCTAAGCATTAACAATCTCTTAACTAATTTATGGCATTTATTTCAGGTCAATCCGAAGCTTAATAAGGCTGCCATTAACTATGTGGCCGAATCTAAATGTCCGAAAAATATGGCCATGTTGTTGCATCAGCCTAGTTGCATGGTGAATGTAGATCATCGGTTTAAAGGGGAGACGGCATTGAACACCTTGACCAAAAGCCTACGGTCAGATAATATTGGACGTGTCTCCAATTGCATACGTTTACTCCTCAGTCAAGGTGCCTCACCAAATTTGATCGATCATGAGGGTAAAACCCCCTTGCAATATGTGCTGGAAATGAAGGAAATCAACAACGATCAGAAAAGAGAACTATCTATTCTGTTCCTCAAATTTGGGAAAAAGTGATATTGTCTTCAAGTGATCCACAAAATGTAATTGAACATAAAACAAATGCACGTTGAGTCTAAACGACCCAAGGACGACCACAATCCAAATGGAACACCCTCATAAAAATCTTATAATAACCAAAAATCCCACAGAGCAATGGACCAAGTTAAAATTATATTGCAACACCCTTAAAGTATATCAAGCGCAAATATTTAAGTAATTCAATTTAGCCAAGTTATAATCGGAGGATATTTTATTAACATTAATATTATAATTAATTCTATAAATAAATTGCCTTCTTTATGTATTCAACTGTTGAACCTTTCTTTGGTCATTGTAGGTTGTCATATTGTTTTGATTAAGAAACAATTTAGCTGTGTATAATTACACTATGTAACAAAGTTGATCTATTTTAATAGACCTTGGTCAACTATTGTTTTTTGTATGATACATATCAAACTAAAGATTAAATATATCAACTTTAAAAAAAATTCTTAGGTGTTATGTTTAAAATTGGACTGTATTGTAGACCCTACAAATAAAACTTTAAAAAACTATAAAAGGGTCGAAGATGTTTGTGCAAATGTGCGTAACAGGCAGGAGGCGACCTGTCGGACCTCATAAAGTATATATGTATATTCTTAATCAGCATCAACAGCCGAGTCGATATAGCCATGTCTGTCTGTCTGTCTGTCTGTCTGTCTGTCTGTCTGTCTGTCTGTCTGTCTGTCTGTCTGTCTGTCTGTCTGTCTGTCTGTCTGTCTGTCTGTCTGTCTGTCTGTCTGTCTGTCTGTCTGTCTGTCTGTCTGTCTGTCTGTCTGTCTGTCTGTCTGTCTGTCTGTCTGTCTGTCTGTCTGTCTGTCTGTCTGTCTGTCTGTCTGTCTGTCCGTCTGTCCGTCTCTCTGTTCCTTTTTTGAGTTCCTAGATCTCAGAGACTAAAAGAGCTACAGACACCAAATTTGTAAACGTTCATCTACAAGTCCCGTTGATCAAGTTTGTTTTAGATCTTTGCCACGCCTTCCTCCGCCCCCGGAATTTGAAATACAAAATTTCGAATTACAAGAGCCCCTTCAGTGCTAGCACCTTGATTTTTGGTACATATAATATACACTATGGTCAAAACCAGTCCAGAAAATTTCACTCCAATCGGATGATAATCGCGGATGTTATTCAACTAACAATGTTGCGGGCAAAAGGAAAAAGAAGAGACGCCAGCGACCTCCGAGTTTCTTAACTTATCTTCGTAGTGGCGCCATCTATTGAATGGTACGCAACATTGAAGAGCAACGCTTTGCAATCAAAAAGTACTGGGTCTTCTACTGTCGAGCTTGCTCCACTGTAGCTTACTGCATTTCTTATCATGTTTTTTGAGGTGATATTACATTTTGATTTCTCGAGAACGGCAAAAACGATTTTGAAAAGCGTCCGTCAACTAATGAATATATATAGTAATCATTAATATAATACATTGTATTTATTTTTGCGAATATATATTTTTAGATTTTATTAATAATACTTTTTTAACACAAATTGTTTTTGTCTTTTGTAGAAATCGGATCACTTTATCATATAGGACAGATCGGTCAAAGCCCGACTTTTACCCTCTACACGAAGTATTATATCGTATAAATTGGTCGTTACTAAATTGATATTAATGATCGTTACTTTTCTTGAGGCTGGACTATAAGTGATTATGTGATTATAAAATCAAACAGCCAGAAAAACACACCTTGATAAAAAGTGTTGTTACTTCTCTTTTTAACCTGCGATTTCAATGAGAAATTTTCTTTGAGTTTGAAAGTCAAAATATCGTAAAAAAAAACTCAAAATCATTTTCTAAATTTAAGAATATATATCTGTTTAACCATAGACTTAAATTAAAAACAATGTATTAATGATTAATTCATATATTCTTTAGTTCTCGGAAGCTCTCGAGAAATAACATTTACTTAGCTAAATTATTTCTTAATCAAAACAAAATATAACAACCTACAATGACCAAAGAAAGGTTCAACAGTTGAATACTGAATTTAAAAAGATGGCAATTTTATTGATAGGAATAATTATGATATTAACGTTAGTAAAATATATTAGAATACATATGCAATTGCCTTGTAAATCCTCCGATGGTAATATTAATAAATGATTATAATTATTAATATTAATATTTATTTATTTGCTTCCCAGTGCTACAAGTATTGGAGATTACCTATAAGTTATTATAATAAAACAAAAGTGTATAAATAAGTGTAGAGTATAAGTTACAGTTGATTTAAATATTTAAATATATGTATTCACATTACGGCTCAAATTTATTATTTATATAATTACATTGATTATTTTAAAAAATACATAAAGTTAAAAATACTGTAGTAATCTTGGCCCTGAAATGTGCTAAGTTTTCGAGTTCATTCCACAGTCGAACAGCGTTAACATAGAAATGTTTACCTGTTACTGCCAGATTAGCTCCAATGGAAACAAGGTTTCTTGTCCGTCTGGGTGAGACAAATTTTAATTTTCAAACATATGTATATGCAGGCTGCCTGGCTATTATTATTTTGTGTATAAATATCAAAATTCTACATACTCTGTAATGCCCATATTAAACATTTTCTTTGCAAAGGAGGTTATGTGTTGGCCTCTCTTTATGCCAAATACGTATTGCGCGATATTGTTAAAGGCTAAAAAGGAATGCATATCAGATAGAAGTTTAATACTTATTGGAAGGATATACTGTGTCATATATAATTGCCTAAGTACACCAAAAGACTTGCCAACTGCCTTATTTATGTGGTCATTCCATGTTAATTTTGTATTTGGCTTGATCAACAAAATCAATGGGGGCATTATCTATCATTAGTGTTGGTAATAAGCTGTCGTTTAAAGTATTCTTTCGAATTACCTATAAGGCATCTTGACTTAGCAGGATTTATAGCCAGACCATTTAACTTGGCCCAATCAATAACTGCCCTGCTGTCCTTATTGGAGAACTGTACGTAGTAACAACTGCCATGCCCTTCCATTTACGTTACATTTACATTAGTATGTTGCTTAACATGAGAAGTCTTTTTAATTTACATTTAACATTGTACCAATACAACTACATAGACATTACACATACAATACAATTACACACATACAAATGTAAACTTCTACACTTAATTACTTATGGTAACGCCTGTCATATACATACAATCTTACAAGCTAACGCACATGAAGTGCAAAATAACCTTGGTGAATAAAGAGTAAAATTATATCTAAAACTAAAAAAGCCTGCTCTTCCTCTGACGCCTTCACTCCAAACAATATTGACTGCGTTAAGATATTAAGATCACATAGAAAAAAACGCTTAAAAAACATCTGAATTAAAAAAATTGAAAAAATCTACATAAAGAACATTTTTAAAGAAGTTATTCGGGGCCCATATGGATCGTAAAAGCGATTTGTAGAAAGGGCAGTTTTTCTTGATATATGTAGTAGTACATAGTGCTATTAATATTATTTAAGTTAAATTTAAAAATAAAATTAACATGAAACATCCAGAAACAGTAATTTTATTTATAGACTCAATTTCCACAGAAGTACTAACCACGATTACTCATCATTTTGTTAGTTTGTTTATGATAGTTTGTGACACCAAGAATACGGGAAAAAAAAGAGTTGCTATAAAAAATGATAAATGCAATTCCCATGAATTTTGTGGCCCACTATTTAAAGTAAAAAATATATAAATATTATATATATAAAATGCCTTGCCTATAGATCTACAGTGGAACATAATCGACAGTAGGAGACCCTGTACAAATGTACAAACACCGCCAGCTTTTCATCTTCTTCCTTTTGCCCGACGCTGCAGCGCGCTGTAAAAAATTGTTTGTTGACTTCTGAGTTAATTATCGAGATATGTTACATTATCAGGACATGTTCGGACTATATCGCATCAGAGGTAGGTGGCGTGGCCAAATTCTAAAGTAAACTTGAACTGACAAGATATAAAAGAAGCTTCATACCAAGTTTGGTGTCTCTAACTTTTATGGTCTCTAATATATGTAGGTTTTTAAAAATGGACAGCCGGCAGACGGACAGACAGACATACGGACATATATAGACTCGGCTTCTAATGCGAATCAAGAATTTATATTCTTTATGGCGTCTGCCACGCCCCATTCTGCCTGTTCTGCACATTTCCTTTGGACAAACTTTATAGTCACTTATAAGCTCTAATTTATAAAAGTTAACTTGATCTGTTTAAAAAATCAAGGTAATGCATTATTACACTGACAAATTATTATAGTAAGGTTATCATAAAGTAACTACGGGGCTTGCCCCATGCTAGCTTCGATGCAATTGGACTTTGGAGTAATAATCAGATAAATGCAGAAAAATGTTAGATTTGGCCGAAAAAACGCTAGATTTTGTCAAGATAAAAGCAATCTGCCAATTTTTTCATACAAATTAGTTTTGACCCCCCAATTTAAACTCCTTCCAGTTGAAAAATAGCAAACGGAGCCTAACTGCACGATAGTTATGTCTCAACTATGTTATGTGAAAGTTTGTGAAAATTGTCAGTGAATCAGAACAAAAAGCTTTGTATCTAGTATATATGTACAATGTACATATGAAAGAAATTTATTCACAAAAATCATGCATTATTTAGTTAAAAATTATTACAGGGCATTCTAAGCATACTAAGTGTTTAAACTGCACTACGAATTTATATGAGGTTTGCTCTATAGCTATGATTCAGGGTGACCTTCTTATATATACTTCACGGGGGATTTGAAACCATTTCATGTCTAGCCAGTGAACTGAAAGGAACTTAAAATGAGTGAACATGCACTGGAACAACTCTGGAAGTCGTTTGACGCTCAGGATTTAGAAAGTTTTAATAATGCTATTAATTCAACCGCCCAACTCAATCTACCTTCCGAAAATGACGAGAATAATATGAGCATCTATGAGAAGGTGCTATCCAGGTCAGGATCTGAACAATTTATAAGTGCTTGCATTATTGCAGGTTGTGACGTCAATTATGTAAGTAACTGATAGATTGAAATGAGTTAAATTTAAATTAAAGCTAAAGTGAATAACATAGAAAACAAATTGAGAAATAACATTACAACAATATATAATTTATATGTATAACGCCAGCCATCTTTGGCGCGCCAGAGATTGTGTACCCTTGCAGACACCTGCATTCAAATTTCGACATATGATTGGTTTACGATATAATTGTCCGATACTATCCAAATTTGGTCAGATTCTGTACTTGGTTAAGATATCTTAAAAAACTAAAAAGTATTTCATACTAAGGGCTAATTTCGAACCGAATTTACCGATCCGGTGAACTGCTTGCAACAAAAAGACGGACTTGTACCAAGTTTCATTAGGATAGATTCAAAACTGAGAGAGTAGTTTGCATAGAAGCAGACGGACGCAAAGACGGACAGATGGATATGGTATTATCGACCTGGCGCGTTGTCCTGATCACGAATATATATATATTATTAGATCTGTGAGGCTTCCCTAGTGCGACAAAATTATAGTACCCTTTCCAAGGGTTTAAATAATCGTTGTAATCGATTTGTGGGCAAAATCAACCTCTTAACTTATTTATTGTATTTATTTCAGGTTAATCCAAAGCTTAATAAGGCTGCCATTAACTATGTGGCGGAATCTAAATGTCCGAAAAATGTTGCCATGTTGTTGCATCAGCCCAGTTGCAAGGTGAATCTAGATCATCAGTTTAAAGGGGAGACGGCATTGAACACCCTGATCAAAAGCCTGCATGTGGAAAATTTTAAATGTATTTCCGAGTGCATAAATCTACTCCTCAAACAAGGTGCCTCTCCAAATTTGACCAATAGCGATGGTAAAGCCCCGTTGCAACATGTGCTGCAAGTGGAGGAAATCCCTGTCTGTCTGTCTGTCTGTCTGTCTGTCTGTCTGTCTGTCTGTCTGTCTGTCTGTCTGTCTGTCTGTCTGTCTGTCTGTCTGTCTGTCTGTCTGTCTGTCTGTCTGTCTGTCTGTCTGTCTGTCTGTCTGTCTGTCTGTCTGTCTGTCTGTCTGTCTGTCTGTCTGTCTGTCTGTCTGTCTGTCTGTCTGTCTGTCTGTCTGTCTGTCTGTCTGTCTGTCTGTCTGTCTGTCTGTCTGTCTGTCTGTCTGTCTGTCTGTCTGTCTGTCTGTCTGTCTGTCTGTCTGTCTGTCTGTCTGTCTGTCTGTCTGTCTGTCTGTCTGTCTGTCTGTCTGTCTGTCTGTCTGTCTGTCTGTCTGTCTGTCTGTCTGTCTGTCTGTCTGTCTGTCTGTCTGTCTGTCTGTCTGTCTGTCTGTCTGTCTGTCTGTCTGTCTGTCTGTCTGTCTGTCTGTCTGTCTGTCTGTCTGTCTGTCTGTCTGTCTGTCTGTCTGTCTGTCTGTCTGTCTGTCTGTCTGTCTGTCTGTCTGTCTGTCTGTCTGTCTGTCTGTCTGTCTGTCTGTCTGTCTGTCTGTCTGTCTGTCTGTCCGTCCGTCTGTCCGTCTGTCCGTCTGTCCGTCTCTCTGTTCCTTTTTTGAGTTCCTAGATCTCAGAGACTAAAAGAGCTACAGACACCAAATTTGTAAACGTTCATCTACAAGTCCCATTCATCAAGTTTGTTTTAGATCTTTGCCCCGCCTTCCTCCGCCCCCGGAATTTGAAATACAAAATTTCGAATTACAAGAGCCCCTTCAGTGCTAGCACCTTGATTTTTGGTACATATAATATACACTATGGTCAAAACCAGTCCAGAAAATTTCACTCCAATCGGATGATAATCGCGGATGTTATTCAACTAACAATGTTGCGGGCAAAAGGAAAAAGAAGAGACGCCAGCGACCTCCGAGTTTCTTAACTTATCTTCGTAGTGGCGCCATCTATTGAATGGTACGCAACATTGAAGAGCAACGCTTTGCAATCAAAAAGTACTGGGTCTTCTACTGTCAAGCTTGCTCCACTGTAGCTTACTGCATTTCTTATCATGTTTTTTGAGGTGATATTACATTTTGATTTCTCGAGAACGGCAAAAACGATTTTGAAAAGCGTCCGTCAACTAATGAATATATATAGTAATCATTAATATAATACATTGTATTTATTTTTGCGAATATATATTTTTAGATTTTATTAATAATACTTTTTTAACACAAATTGTTTTTGTCTTTTGTAGAAATCGGATCACTTTATCATATAGGACAGATCGGTCAAAGCCCGACTTTTACCCTCTACACGAAGTATTATATCGTATAAATTGGTCGTTACTAAATTGATATTAATGATCGTTACTTTTCTTGAGGCTGGACTATAAGTGATTATGTGATTATAAAATCAAACAGCCAGAAAAACACACCTTGATAAAAAGTGTTGTTACTTCTCTTTCTAACCTGCGATTTCAATGAGAAATTTTCTTTGAGTTTGAAAGTCAAAATATCGTAAAAAAAAAAACTCAAAATCATTTTCTAAATTTAAGAATATATATCTGTTTAACCATAGACTTAAATTAAAAACAATGTATTAATGATTAATTCATATATTCTTTAGTTCTCGGAAGCTCTCGAGAAATAACATTTACTTAGCTAAATTATTTCTTAATCAAAACAAAATATAACAACCTACAATGACCAAAGAAAGGTTCAACAGTTGAATACTGAATTTAAAAAGATGGCAATTTTATTGATAGGAATAATTATGATATTAACGTTAGTAAAATATATTAGAATACATATGCAATTGCCTTGTAAATCCTCCGATGGTAATATTAATAAATGATTATAATTATTAATATTAATATTTATTTATTTGCTTCCCAGTGCTACAAGTATTGGAGATTACCTATAAGTTATTATAATAAAACAAAAGTGTATAAATAAGTGTAGAGTATAAGTTACAGTTGATTTAAATATTTAAATATATGTATTCACATTACGGCTCAAATTTATTATTTATATAATTACATTGATTATTTTAAAAAATACATAAAGTTAAAAATACTGTAGTAATCTTGGCCCTGAAATGTGCTAAGTTTTCGAGTTCATTCCACAGTCGAACAGCGTTAACATAGAAATGTTTACCTGTTACTGCCAGATTAGCTCCAATGGAAACAAGGTTTCTTGTCCGTCTGGGTGAGACAAATTTTAATTTTCAAACATATGTATATGCAGGCTGCCTGGCTATTATTATTTTGTGTATAAATATCAAAATTCTACATACTCTGTAATGCCCATATTAAACATTTTCTTTGCAAAGGAGGTTATGTGTTGGCCTCTCTTTATGCCAAATACGTATTGCGCGATATTGTTAAAGGCTAAAAAGGAATGCATATCAGATAGAAGTTTAATACTTATTGGAAGGATATACTGTGTCATATATAATTGCCTAAGTACACCAAAAGACTTGCCAACTGCCTTATTTATGTGGTCATTCCATGTTAATTTTGTATTTGGCTTGATCAACAAAATCAATGGGGGCATTATCTATCATTAGTGTTGGTAATAAGCTGTCGTTTAAAATATTCTTTCGAATTACCTATAAGGCATCTTGACTTAGCAGGATTTATAGCCAGACCATTTAACTTGGCCCAATCAATAACTGCCCTGATGTCCTTATTGCAGAACTGTACGTAGTAACAACAGCCTGAGCACGATCACTGATATACGAACATATCATGCCCTTCCATTTACGTTACATTTACATTAGTATGTTGCTTAACATGAGAAGTCTTTTTAATTTACATTTAACATTGTACCAATACAATTACATAGACATTACACATACATAACAATTATACACATACAAATGTTAACTCCTACACTTAATTACTTATGGTGAGGTATGCACATGATGTGCAAAATAACCTTGGTGAATAAAAAGTAAAATTATATCTAAACCTAAAAAAGCCTACTCTTCCTCTGACGTCTCCACTCCAAACAATATTAACTTAATATCTTAAGATCACATAGAAAAAAACGCTTAAAAACAGCTGAATTAAAAAAATTCAAAAAAATACATAAAGAACATTTTTAAAGTAGTTATTCGGGGCCCATATGGAACGTAAAAGCGATTTTTAGAAAGGTCAGTTTTTCTTGATATATGTAGTACATAGTGTTATTATATTATTTGTTAAATTTAAAAATAAAATTAACATGAAACATCCAGAAACAGTAATTTTATTTGTAGACTCAATTTCCACAGAAGTACTAACCACGATTACTCATCATTTTGTTAGTTTGTTTATGATAGTTTGTGACACCAAGAATACGGGAAAAAAAAACAGTAGCTATAAAAAATGATAAATGCAATTCCCATGAATTTTGTGGCCTACTATTTAAAGTAAAAAATATATAAATATTATATATATAAAATGCCTTGCCTATAGATCTACAGTGGAACATAATCGACAGTAGGAGACCCTGTACAAATGTACAAACACCGCCAGCTTTTCATCTTCTTCCTTTTGCCCGACGCTGCAGCGCGCTGTTAAAAATTGTTTGTTGAGTTAATTATCGAGATACATTTTCAGGACATGTTCGGACTATATCGCATCAGAGGAAGGTGGCGTGGCCAAATTCTAAAGTAAACTTGAACTGACAAGATATAAAAGTAGCTTCATACCAAGACAGACATACGGACATATATCGACTCGGCTTCTAATGCGAATCAAGAATTTATATTATTTATGGGGTCTGCCACGCCCCATTCTGCCTGTTCTGTACATTTCCTTTGGACAAACTTTATAGTCACTTATAAGCTCTAGTTTATAAAAGTTAACTTGATCTGTTTAAAAAATCAAGGTAATGCATTATTACACTGACAAATTATTATAGTAAGGTTATCATAAAGTAACTACGGGGCTTGCCCCATGCTAGCTTCGATGCAATTGGACTTTGGAGTAATAATCAGATAAATGCAGAAAAATTTTAGATTTGGCCGAAAAAACGCTAGATTTTGTCAAGATAAAAGCAATCTGCCAATTTTTTCATACAAATTAGTTTTGACCCCCCAATTTAAACTCCTTCCAGTTGAAAAATAGCAAACGGAGCCTAACTGCACGATAGTTATGTCTCAACTATGTTATGTGAAAGTTTGTGAAAATTGTCAGTGAATCAGAACAAAAAGCTTTGTATCTAGTATATATCATATGACAGAAATTTATTCACAAAAATCATGCATTATTTAGTTAAAAATTATTACAGGGCATTCTAAGCATACTAAGTGTTTAAACTGCACTACGAATTTATATGAGGTTTGCTCTATAGCTATGATTCAGGGTGACCTTCTTATATATACTTCACGGGGATTTGAAACCATTTCATGTTTAGCCAGTGAACTTAAAATGAGTGAACATGCACTGGAACAACTCTGGAAGTCGTTTGACGCTCAGGATTTAGAAAGTTTTAATAATGCTATTAATTCAACCGCCCAACTCAATCTACCTTCCGAAAATGACGAGAATAATATGAGCATCTATGAGAAGGTGCTATCCAGGTCAGGATCTGAACAATTTATAAGTGCTTGCATTATTGCAGGTTGTGACGTCAATTATGTAAGTAACTGATAGATTGAAATGAGTTAAATTTAAATTAAAGCTAAAGTGAATAACATAGAAAACAAATTGAGAAATAACATTACAACAATATATAATTTATATGTATAACGCCAGCCATCTTTGGCGCGCCAGAGATTGTGTACCCTTGCAGACACCTGCATTCAAATTTCGACATATGATTGGTTTACGATATAATTGTCCGATACTATCCAAATTTGGTCAGATTCTGTACTTGGTTAAGATATCTTAAAAAACTAAAAAGTATTTCATACTAAGGGCTAATTTCGAACCGAATTTACCGATCCGGTGAACTGCTTGCAACAAAAAGACGGACTTGTACCAAGTTTCATTAGGATAGATTCAAAACTGAGAGAGTAGTTTGCATAGAAGCAGACGGACGCAAAGACGGACAGATGGATATGGTATTATCGACCTGGCGCGTTGTCCTGATCACGAATATATATATATTATTAGATCTGTGAGGCTTCCCTAGTGCGACAAAATTATAGTACCCTTTCCAAGGGTTTAAATAATCGTTGTAATCGATTTGTGGGCAAAATCAACCTCTTAACTTATTTATTGTATTTATTTCAGGTTAATCCAAAGCTTAATAAGGCTGCCATTAACTATGTGGCGGAATCTAAATGTCCGAAAAATGTTGCCATGTTGTTGCATCAGCCCAGTTGCAAGGTGAATCTAGATCATCAGTTTAAAGGGGAGACGGCATTGAACACCCTGATCAAAAGCCTGCATGTGGAAAATTTTAAATGTATTTCCGAGTGCATAAATCTACTCCTCAAACAAGGTGCCTCTCCAAATTTGACCAATAGCGATGGTAAAGCCCCGTTGCAACATGTGCTGCAAGTGGAGGAAATCCCCATCGATCATCACCGCAATTTAATTATTGAGTTCCTTAAACTCCCTGATCTGAGTATTCACTATTATCGGGAGGGTCTGAATTATTTCTTACAACATTGCCTCGATGAAAATTACAATGAAATATATAATCTTCTAGTGCGACAAATTTTGAGCCTGAATGTGGATCAATTGCTGGAAAGGTTTTCGGAGTATGAGAAAAGTATCCCTGGTTGGAACAGCAGGATAATGCAGAATATTTTGCTCAAAGAGCATATGGATCACAATACGGAGAATGCTTTAAATGCTGTGATGGCCACATTAAAGTTGAATTCCCCTGAAGATAACGACCGACTTGTTGAAATGGTTATCTCTGAACAGCGCTGGACAACTTTATTATCTTTATTAAAAAGCGATTCCCTTAAGGATCAACCCAAATGCAAGTTATTCAAGACAATGATCAAACATTCTAATTTACATCCCTTTCGTAATGGGGAATATGAAAATTGTCTACTCCAAATGATATGTGATTTTAAAATATGCGTTAATCAATGTGATGATCAATGCGATGATCAAAGTAATACTCCCCTATATTATGCGGTGCTCTATCGTAATGAAATTGCTATAAAAGTACTATTACGTCAAGGTGCCAGGCTGGGAATACGTTGTGGAAAGAACAGATTGCCCATAGAGGATATAGATGTAAAGTTACTCGAGAAACACTTTGATTATTGTATCACAGACAGTGGTGCACAGCCCAGCCACAAAGAGTATGAGATCATTACATATGAACTGGTGGAATTTAACGAACAAAGAGGATGAACTGGACGTTGCTCCCATTGTCTATATGGCCAAGTCCAAGGAGCTGTGTCACTTGTTGCAACATCCATTGATCACCTGCTATCTGTTGCTCTATTGGCGACGCTTCATCTACATTTTCTATACTAACTTTGCGATGTTTATAGGCTTCAGTTTGACCCTTTGGGCCAATGTTTATCTACGCTTTTCACAAAGCAATTACAACATCTTTCTGATTGTAACTATTTTACATATTATACCGGCTATCTATATAGTACTTGTGGAACTGACTTTCTTGAAAGCTAAGCAACACCCCAGCTATTTAAGTCTTTTCCTGGTGTCATTGTCCTTCCTAACCTGTAACGGAGTGGGAAACACGACGCTTCAAAGATTTTAGCCGTGTCTGCAATCATCTTGTCGACCATAAAGCTAACGAGTCTCATAAGTGAATTGCCTGTTCCTTCTATATCGACTCATATGCTTATGTTGCGACAGGTGACGGTTAATTTTCTAATGTGTTTGGCTCAATATTCCATATTCTTTTTCACCTTTGGATTATGTTTCTATACACTCTTTGAAAAGTCCAAAAATAATTCAGACGATTTCATTTCCTATTCCGGTCTGTATGGATCCATTTCTAAAACCCTAGTAATGTTTAATGGTGAATACGACGATAAGGATTTTGAAGAACTCTGGGGCTCATTGGTGCTGATTATATTCATGTTTATGACCATGATATTGACCAACCTATTAAGCGGCCTGGCTGTCAGTGATACACAGGTGAGCATATCATATGTTTATTTGTCCTTTTCTTAAATTTTTCCCATTTTTAGACCATTCAAGCCCAGGTGGAGCTTCATGCTGCAATTTGTCGCACAAATCTGTTGAATAGCTACAAAAGATTTTTAAAAGGAAAATCGAAATATTCTTGTTTGCGCAGAATTTTCCAGAATCTTATGAAAATCCAATCAAATTGGTCAAATTCCAAACTGTACATATATCCCAATCAAGGAAACCGGGCTGAATACCTTGACAACTCAATTAATAACTTTGTGGAATCCCCTAACAGCATTGATACGGATACGAATACTTTAAATACGGAACCCACTCCAAAATGCGAACTTATAAAGCGTTTACGCCGAATTTTGAAAATCGATTACATTGATAAGAGGATTGTAAGACGGGCTCTGCAAATTATTAAACAAAACTCCAACTCAGAGATTGCAGAACAGCGTGTTTAATGAGAGAAAGAGCGAGCTGGCCGTAGAAAACTCAGATTTTCAATATATGTACATACAGATACTTAAATCTTATTTTAAATCCAATTTAAATAAATTAAAATTATTTTAATTATCTAAAAATGAATTATGTATATGTATTGTACATATATACATGTTTAAACACGAAGTTTAAACTAAAAATAAAGTATATTATACACTCTTTAAATAAGAAACTTTCCAAGTATTGAATAGTTTTGGCAGGGAGATGAATTTACAAGAAATGGAAAATTTTCCGCTTTTCTTCATACTGACCAGCAAATATAGCTATAAAGTTATGATTATTCTTACGACACAATCAATTTTTAAATGGAATTGACATCCATCACCATAGGGTAGAATTATTAACTATCCAAAATTTGTTTACGTCTCCCAGAAAGGAACAATCCACTCAAGCCATGAATGCTTGCTTCATTTTTGTTTTGCGCGGCACTTGAAAAACTCATTTGCAATTATGCAACTGGTGTGGTCAAAAAAGGATAAGCACTCCCGCAAGTTAAGTTGAGTTGAGTTGAGATTGCCATTGTTGCATCTTCATTAAGAAATGCTGCACATTTACATGATGTGTGAAAATGAGAAGTCTGAATGTGTGTAAGCATGTGGGAGTGTAAGAGTGTGCGTGTACGAGGGCTTTTAAGTGGCAATAAAACAATGGAAATGTATGAGGAGCGGGAACTGAATAATAAGTTGGCTGCTTGTTGTTGCTACAATTAAGAGGCGAGCCTTGCCTGGAGAGTTGTCCATTAATCTGACAGGTAATTGCAATTAAAAATAAACAATAAGAAGAGTTGCCGCAGAAAAGAACGTCTGATACGTTGTAATTAAGATATTGCAAGTGACAATGAAAATTTGCATGTAAAGTATTCCTTCACAGACAATCTAAGAAAAATACGGATAAACACTTAATTGTGTATGTCTGGAAAGCATTCATAATTTAAACAATCTGTTGGAAATCATTATTTTAATTTACTTCGTTTCGCAAGGCTCAGAAAGTAAGGCCTACGAAATTTTTGATTTTGAACTTACGCGCCAATTAGCCAACTGTTAACGGGCACAATTTTCAGTATTTGCTTACGTTAAGCTGCTTGCTGCTACAGCACACGTATCTTTTTATTCTAAGGTGACAACTCTATTGCAGCAACAGCAGTGCCATTTTGAGTATAACATTAATTGAAACCAATTAAAATAAAAATAATCTCAAATTATTGTAATCGCTTATCCAAAATATATAGTTAAGATATCAATATTTAAAAATTTCAGAATTTTCAAAATTTGGACTAAGATGTACAATGAAAAATGCTCCATCTCGCGGCACTGGTAGCTTATATATGAAATTGCCGTTATCAAAAGAATTGTTCACAAGCTCATTTACACTTTTCTTTTTGAGAGACATCATTGGCTGTAATTTTAAGTAAATTAATTGTTAAACCTACTTTTCAAACTTAACTCAACTTACCATTATCGCTTGAAATTTTGACAAGGCAGTTAAAGCAGATGGGTTATTGAATGGTTTCGAATCAAATATGTTGAGTTGGTTATTTCGAAGTAAATAATCCAGAATATTGTTACGAGCAAGGGCTTCATTAAGATTTGGTGGATGTGCCTTTAGTTTACCTATCCATTCGGAGGCTAAGGACTTTTCCCGAGTTTCCATACCGCCCAGTGAGCGTTCTAAGCGCAGAATATCTCGATCAAACTGTTTATTGAGACTTTTCCATTTGCGTTTTACTTCAGAAGTATCCAGCCTAGGGAAATTGCTGTGCTTAGAAGATCTATGGCAATAATGCTCCGAATTAGCCAAGCTGTAACCACTTAAAGATTCATTGCTTTTCTGTAGCCTTCTTCGATAAAATTCGTTAAAATTCATGACTCAGGATATTTTATACCAATTCTATTTAATTTTCAGAATGTTCTGGTGGAGCTTTTTCATATATACTTTTTGTTAAGCCTACTAAGAGCCATTGTTTTCAATGTCCATATACATTTTATTTGGTAGATATCTTTGAATTTTACATTAATTTCTATACGTTTTACGTCAATTTATAATTTGATTAGTTATTTAAAACCTTTAATTGACATTGAAAAATGGGCCTCAAAAATTTTTTACCTTCAAGATTAAATAGTTTTTAAGTATGTCCGTTAATTTCATAATTTTGCACTTATAGAGATTTCTGTTAAGTAACATCGACTTCACAGTTCAACCAACATTTATAGCTCAAAATATCCCGTATCCCAAATTGACAACAACATATCGATAAGTGTGGAGGTCAATCGATTTGACGGGAAGAATGACAGAAAAAAGCTAAACTGTATGAAAAACGGCGCCATTTTCAAGTGGAATCCAAAAACGAATGACAAAAATTTTTTGCAACTAAAAAACGGTGCTGCTCCTTAATTTGATTGAAACTTTGCACGATTTTCCCATGGATTTTTCCATGAACGGAACTTGGCCCCCAGTAAAGTTAGAAAATCAAGAAAGAACCGGATTAATTTTTTGAAATTTCCTTTCCTGAAATTTCCAGATGTTTTGGGACTCATTTGAAGGAACTAGGCCCCCGGAAGGGCTACAATGACGAAAGTATTGTCAAAAGAATCCTATTGAATTTATCTAATTTAAAATTTCAATAATTGTTGAAAAAAATCGGGTGTTACTTAAAAAATAGTTTTCGATTTTATTTTTAAATAAGCGCGCGTTACCACTTGCAACGGGCGCCATCTATAGAGTGCGTAGAAGCTGCCCCCTCAGGACTGTCAGCTTGTCCCAATTTCGTCGTGTTTTATTGTTTTTATATATAATAAATGGATTAAACAATTAATTTTAGCTTTGGACAAAATTCGAATGAGTGTTTGTTCAGTTAGCGCCGCCTTTGGCCAAATAGGAACTACAAAGCGGCACTCCGGTCGTATTGTGAAGTACGAAGCGACACTCTGGTCACACTGGGAACTGTAGTAAATCGTGTGTGCAAAACAAAACCTGCGGCTCGAAAATCAAAAGCAACAACACAAAACAACCGTAGCAATGTAGTTCAAATTGATTAAATGGACAAATAAGCGTGGAAAGTGTAAACGAAAGCAGTATATATAATGCCGAACAAAATGGTTAAAATATTCTTCAGGTAAATTGAAATGGCATAGTCCAACGAGAACGCGTAGAGCAAGAAGAACAAGAACAACACAAAAAAAACACACAGCAACAACAAAGAAAGAGAGGTAGCGAGTCAGCGGCTCTACTCATTTGCTCTTCGCGTTGCGTTTTTATTTTTATGAATGACGTAAGCGCGCAACGCTTTTGTGCCGTACAACGGGGCTACAAAACGACAAAAACAACTTTTCTTTGTGTAGTTGTTGTTGTTGGGGCTGCTTGTTGTTGTCGTTGCTTTTGTTGTTGTTGGTTGCCTTTGCCAAAAAAAGCTAAGAGGCAACCAACCAGCTACAGCCAGACGAGCTGCCCTCATAGACCGAATGTCTTGTGTGTGTGCGTGTCGGTGGGAGAGCTCCCCACACACACACACGCGCAAAAGTGGCGTCGCTGTATTTTTTTTCTTGGAAAACGTGCTCGCTAAGAGAGCGAGAAAGCCTCAACGCCAGCGCTTTTGGTGGTCGCTCTCTTTTGTTGTTTTTTATTTTACTATAACATTAATTCTTTTTTTGGTCAATGACCTAAGCAACGCTCTTTGCTCCGTTAGTTTTTTGCTTTATTGGCGCTGAGCTTCTAACTTTTGAAGCTTTAAGGAAAATATCAACAAATTGTTTATTATTTATGCCCAAATGGCAAGCTTATTTCGCTCGTGGCCCGTTAGTTTAGGTCAGCGAAAAGTGGAACGTGGACCTTGATTGCTCGCCATATGAAATTAAGTATGTGGTTTCATTTTTTGACCGCGTGCTGTGTCTTTCCAACAATAGGTTAAACAGACGCTGTCAACATTCAAGGTAATTGTTTAAAACAATAATAACAAATAATGTGTTAAATGTTTTAGTCAGAATGAGCTATTGAACTTTTGACTTGCCTAGAAAATCGATTTGCAATTAAAGCAAATGATTTTTTGTATCTCTTTAAGTCGATCAAGGTCCGTGACATTAATTTAGAGTTCTTCTTAGTCGAATTTTAAGGTAAATCGTGAAAATCCTCATTATCTACGTACTTGCAAGTATATAATAAATTTATTTTATGGATACAGGTATTTGTTTTTTGAATCATAGATAAAATAATATAATTTAGAACAGAACAAAATATTTTAATATTTGTGTAGCTGGGAACCGGAATTAATCGCATAATGATAGTATTCTTCACTTGTATTAAAAATAACCTATGAATCAGGAATACCAAACAAATGTAAATTGAAACTAGAAATTTATAAAAAGTCACTTTTAACTTTTGTTATTTTTGTAACAGCATGTTCTAAAATCTGTCTTCGAATTCTGTGTGCAATAAAATATCATATCTTTATTTCCTCGATTTATTTCATCTAATAGGTCAAGCCTAATTTTATTTTATTTATGAATTTATTTTAATTTCTTAATATTTATTTAATTTCAAAAATGATCATAATATAAAAATGAATCATAAATGCCAGAGACTCTAAAATTTTATCTGTTTTCGAATTCCTTGTAATAAATATAATATAAAGGATCTCAATTATATTTCTGTCTAAAATTACCTAAGTATTATCACGAATTTATTCTTATTCTGCAAATGCTATCATTATAATTTGTATTGTGAGGCTCTGTCATTTGGGTTACCTTTCTGTGGCTCTTTATTACGATCAATATCAAGATGCTTTACTTGTAAATACTTAAGATTGTCAAAATGGGATCCAAACGTTTCTGGTATGACATCAGCTACTGGCAATTATCTTTCGAATATATCACAGTTTAGCCTTATATGCATTTATCTGGTCACTAAATGTACTGCCCGACACGAACCAGAATCTGTACTGTGCCCCCTATATATCATTATTCCCATTTTGACTCATCCGCATCCAAATAAGATCGTATTGAAATTGTTGTTATTATTGTTGACTGTCACATTTCGAGATTAATCCATTTTAGCACTTAATTTTATAAATACGGAAACATACAAAAACAATGAATAGCTGTAACGATGATAAATTTAGGTGAAAACAAATTCATTAATAAATATCAACAAAGTTGGCAATAACAACATGAACAACAGAAACAAAAACAAAAACAAAAGTTAGTAAATAAAGTGTGTTGCTTATAAAAATTAAATAAATATTTTTGTTACCGTCAACGAAATGCACACAAATATTAAGAATGATTACGAAGAAAAAACAACTGCAGTACGGCTGATAAGTCCGTAGGATCTCACATAGGGGGCGCCACTAGTTTAAAACCCATATTTTTTTGGAAAGTACCATCTTATTTAGGGTACTAGCCAAAGTTTCGTTCAAATACGGTAAACGGTTAACAAGATACAGGGGTTTCAGTGATGCAACTTTTAAGATTTTTGAAAGTACCGATTTTAAAAATTTTCTTGTGTTTATTTTTAATTTTTTTCTTGTGGAAAAAACACCGCTCACGCCAAATCTTTTTGTGATAAGTGCTATTTGGACCCTGCTCCACCAAGAAAAATTGTAAGGAAGTGGTTCGGTGACTTTTAAGGTGGTCGTACGACCACCGATGTTGCTGAACCTCTTGGTCGTCCAAAAATGGTGGTAACACCGAATAAAAATAAAAAAGTCAAAATAATCGGTTTAGAAAATTGTAAAGTGAATTCTCAGAAGATAGTTGACACCTTACAGACTAAAAAAAATTCATCGGCTTCATTTGCATGAATATTTGTCCATGATAAAGCTCTGTTAAAAGTGGCTGCCGCGTTTCCGGTCTAAGCAGAATAATGCGACATTTCAAAAGTCGTTTCTACCATGGCGAAATTGCATCGAATTGCTCCAGCACCTACCATTTTCAATAGATCTGGCTCCAAGTGAATTTTAACAGTTTACAGACCTAAAAAAAGCTGACCGGGAAGAGATGATGCTCAAATTAACGAAAATCACCTAAAAAAGGGCTGTTTTCAGGCCTAACAAAAATCTTTTTTTAAAAATGTATCGAAATGTTAGAGAAGCGCTGGAATGAGTATATCGCCCTTGAATGAAGTAAGGTTCATGAGTAAAATTGATTTTTGGAAAAAAATTGTTTTTTTGATGGAGATCCTACGGACTTATCAGCCGTCTTCATGAAAATCTACCCTAACCAGAAAGAAGTATATGTATGTATATACAACAAGTATGTATGTGTATATTTCAGGAAGCTTACGTCCTATAAACAAAGACATTTTGAAAAAGATTTGCGGAGATTTTTAAATTGATGTACATACGCTTTTAAATAAACATTTTATATTTTGTGATCAAATTTTAAGAAGTTATAAAAGTCAAAAGTCACGTAATCCCAAAATTTTGCATAACTTTATGGCGCAACCAACTTCATGCTGACCGATTTCAATATTGTTTTAACGACTGTTAGGTATAGAAAAAATTCAAATATTATTTTGTTAGTGCCTATAAATTTTTTAATTAAAACTTGGAGAAATACTTCTTTAAGCTCAAATTTGTTGTCATATGTGCGGTTTATTTTTCAGTGTATTCAATCTTGGAAGTGTATTAAACTCATTACTCTAAATTTGTACCGCTTTTTCATGTCTTTGTTTACGGTTGTTCTTCTGCTCAAACTTAAGAGAGAGTGAGAGCTGAGAACAAAGTGGAGAGAGCTTTGTCGCTCTTTTCCAAAAGCGCTTTGTTAATGTAAACAAGCAGAAGGAAACGTCGCAGAAATTAATCGTATTATTAACAATAACAATTGAGTGGAAATCATGTCGCATGTAAGGCAAAAAATATATACATGTATATGTATATAGTAGGCTGCAAGGAAACGAAAGCCAAAATAATTAGCGAAAAGCAATTAACGCAAAACGGAAATAAAAATGGTCACAGCCAGAAATCGGCCTGAAGGTCGTTTTTGTTTGCGAGCGATAAATTTATATTTAATCTTCTGTCGTTTTCTCTCTTTTAGTTTTAAATAAATATCACACATACGCAGCGTATGCAAATAATATTTATGGCATACAGATTCTGGCGGGTTCCCGCAGTTTTTCAGCTGTGCTTCAGTTTTTTTTTTTATCTACGCCTTGTTATCCAACCATTTAGAAACTTATCGCTATATGTATGAAAACATTTGTTTGTATGTGTATCTGTAAGTGTATGTGTTGTTTTATATATGACGGTCACTTGATTGAATTGTCGTGAAATATGCGCATACAGCAATCGGCCAACGCTTATCGGAGAGTTAAACAACGCACAAAAAATAAACTAAATAAAAACTAAAAGCAAAACAAAACAACAATAAAAGAAGTGATATGTAGATAAAAGTAAATGGGTAACAGAATGTGAGCAATGCCACATTAAGGCGACAAACCTTCCCATGTGCACACACAATCGAAGAATTTGTCAATCAACTGGCAATCAGCTGCCAATCAACCCATCAAAATCCCCAACCCACATACCCCCCACACTTAGGTGAAGCACCCAGAAATTGAATGAGACAAGGAGAGGGACGCCATTGTGTCCGTCGTTTAGTTTAGCGTGACCAATTTGCAAATGAGTTTAACTATTTAGTCCGAGAGTGTTCAAAGTTTACCTCTCAAATGATTTGATATATCTCTCAATTTCGTCATTAAGATAGTAGAGAGATTGTAGAAGGAAGTATTTGATAATTTAATCCAAAATCTCTAAATTAAAATATCAATAAGACCATAAAATAAGTGTCTATTCCGCAACTAAGCTCCATTTCCAAAATAAAAAAATTAATAATTGATTTCCTATCAGAATTTAAAGGATTTAAGTTAAAATCAAAAACTTAATATTTATTCAAATAAGTAGAGAGATTGCAGAAAGAAGTATTTGACACTTAAATCAAACATTTCTAAATTAAAATATCGATAAAACTATAAACTAAGAATAATAAATTAGGCTCCATTTCCAAAAAAAAACATAAGAATTTATAATTGAATCTTAAATCAGAATTTTAAAGTTAAAATCAATTATTTAATACTTCTTCATGTAACTAAGTATATAGTATAAACTATGTTCTATTTAAAGAAAATTTTCATCGATATAGACAAACCAGGTCTTATTCTTAAGTAGATGATAGCGTATCTAATTGTCGATAATTTGTAAACTTAGCTGTCTTACTCACGTAACTAATAGCTATTTGGGAAAACAGACGAAGCTAATCGAGCGCCTAATTTGTTGCAAATTAGCTGACACGGATAAGTTTTAAACTTTGATCGAGTTACCTTTGTACAGTCAGCTTTTATTTAGCACAGAGAGGAAAAGAGAATTGTGTCAAAGATTTGACTTCATAGTCAAAAATAGAAATTTATTACGATTGAATGATTGGTTGCATTCTTTTGTCATAAAGTAAAAAATCTTTATTAGAGCAGACTTGAGGTGTTGTACCTAAAATTACTTATTTATAGAATTAATTTATTTTCCTTGGATCGGTAAACAATTAAATATAGTTAATCAATTTTAAAAGCTATCCGATTTTATTTGACTTTAATCTATCTTAATTTCATTACAAACTGAAGTTTGACAAGGTATTTAGCATAATATTAATCACAATATTTAATCAAATTTAAACTGAAGCTTACTTAGAACAGCAAAATTTGTGTATTAACCGGTTTTATTCGTATTAATTGACAGATTATCCGGAATTATGTGAAATTACAAATTGTAAGCCTTTGTTAATTGTGTTCATCTAATTTACAAGCAATTAATTTGGTTTCCAATAATTTCAATAGATAAATAATAAACAAAACAAAAACAAAATTCAAAGAGGAAAAAATAAACAGCCCACAACAAAATGGCATCATCGCAAAATGCTCATTTAAGGCGCGTACATGACAGCATCAACAACATCTCTAAAATATTTTTGGCCAAAAAAAAAATATATATATATGTACAATAATAAGTTTATACGGGTCTACAAATGTATAAACTTATGCGCAAATCTTTTTGAACTTTCGCATGGCACAAGTGCCAAGAGCAAACCCTGACATACATAATAATATTTAAAGCAACGCCCTCTTTTCTGTGTCAGTTTTAGTTTTTTTTATTTGAGATATTTTTGAAATAAGTTTGTATGTTTATATATTGCATGTATTCATTCACCTACACGCGCTTATAATCTCATTTCAAACGGCGTCAATAAATTATGGTCTGTATTTAAATTTGGCATATAGACTGTCATATGGGTTCCTACATATATATTGTATATATGGTAGCCTGTCTTTCACACGCCCACAAACAGCTGCTGACAATCACATGAAATCATATTTGTTTAGTTATTGTTTTTTTTTTTTTGGCGGAAATACCTGGAAATAATTCACAACTCATTTACCTGTGGTCCTATTTAAGGAGCAGCTGTTACCAATTTCAGCACTTTGCAACCCACTTTTAGACCTTATCGTAGAAACTTATCTGACTGATTGTTAGTCACATTTGGCCCCCCACAACGATTTGGGCCAATCTAAAATACCAATGACTAATCAAAATAATTAGTAATTAGGAGAAGTTCCATGAGTTAGTCATAGTAACAGTCCAAGCACCCCTCCAAAAATCATTTTTAGACCCAGTACTTTAAAAAAGTACAAATGGGTCTATTACGTTTGTGCAAATGTGCGTAACAGGCAGAAGGAGGCGTGGCAGACCCCATAAAGTATATATATTCTTGATCAGCATCAACAGCCAGTCGATATAGCCATGTCCGTCTGTCTGTCCATCTGTCCGTCTGTCTGTCCTATTTTTTGTCACCTAGATCTCAGAGACCATAAGAGCTAGAGACGCCAAATTTGGCATGTAGGTTCACCTATATCTCCCATTGATCAAGTTTGTTTGGATTTTTGCCACGCCCCCTCCGCCCCGAAATTGAAAAACAAAATTTCAAAGTCGAATTACAAGAGCCCCTTTAATGCTAGCACCTTGATTTTTGGTACATATAGTATACACTGGTCCAAACCTGTCAACATTTCATTCCAATCGGATGATAAGCGCGGAATTATTCAACTAACAATGTTACGGGCAAAATGAAGAAGAAGAGACGCTAGCGACCTCTATGTTAACTTATTTCGTAGTGGCGCCATCTATTGCATGGAACGCAACATTCAAGAACAATGTAGTAAACGCTTTGCACTCAAAAAGTACTGGGTCTCCTACTGTCGAGCTTGCTCCACTGTAGCTTACTGCATTTTTCAATACTTTCATTGTCTGGATTTGCATTTCTGTTGAAAGACAAAAGCCAAACAATTTGTTTGAAGCACATAAAAGAGAAAGCCAAACACCATGGGAAATTATTTAGAAATTCTCCGTTAAAATATGATAAACTTTAAAATAGGAAAATTTGTAAAAACTTTTTTGTTTCCATTATTTTACTAAAAAAATTAATACGTGAAATTACCTTAGACAAGCAAAAAGCTATATTTATACTTGTTTTTCTGCTGGAAACTTAATTATCCAAAAGAAAAAACATCTTAAGAATACAGCTTATTTCATTTTGAAGTGCTAATAGATTAGATTTTTATATGATAAGTTATCTATAATGATATTAATAATATCTATTTAGAAATGATTTCAAAACCAGTCTTAGGATGACTATCTTCAGAGCTTAGTTTATATTAGAAAATAAAATCTTGTGCAGGTATATTAAATATATATTCATTGTGAGACGGGTTTCAGATACACAGATGCATAAACTGGTTCGATAATGTTTAAACAATAATTTTGCACACTATTTATAGTTAGAAAAATTCAGATCCTCCATATTATGAGTAAGCACCTTTTATGGTTAATTTAATGATATTCGTTAAATGTGAATTTAAACTTTTAATATGATTTCCGATTGCCATATTATCGACATGTGACCATTGTGCGTTGCTTTCAAATTGTACAAATTAGTTATAGTATTTTGATTGTTGCAATAAAATTCATTCGATCCATCGATGGATCGTTCAATCGATCGATATTATTTTGACAATCGAAAGCTGCCCACGCACACTACTACATTGAGTATGTGGATGGTGGATATAGATGCTGAGAGGCGGTGGAACTGCAAAAGGGATGGACAGCGTTTGATTGAATGTTTGTTTTGAAAGAAACAAAACGAAATAAAATAAAACACGTTGCTGCTCAGAGAGCGCACACTAGAGACAGAGAGAGAGAGTGTGTTTGTGTGTATGAGCGCGTGGGAGAGCGAAAGCGAGAGAGGCACACGTGCACGTTCTCTTTTTTGTATTTTTATTAGTATTGAAGCGCTGAGCCGACTACTTCTGCGCGCTTTGTTGTGCTTGGCGAATCATTCGCCTTCGTTGGCTAGACGCGTTCACAACGTTGCGTTTTCGCCGTGTGTGACGACGAGTGCTTTTGTGTTATTGTTCGCTCACTTCCGTTCGTATCGTGTATTACTCACACACACACATAAATTCACATGTACTTTATACGTATAAAAAATCATTTCTAATTTTATAAAAATATATACGCGCATACCTATAAATTGCGCTGGCGTGTGCCCTTCTGCCCCTCCCCTCATCCAGCTGAAAACGAAAAAACAGCCAAGAATATAAAAAAAATTTATGCGTGCGCAAAATATACAGAAATAAATGAGATAAATTAACAACAAAAAGTGACAAATATTAAGAAAATAAAGAAAATTTAGTCTCTTAAGCATTGCATTTTTTGCACAAAAGTTTTTTACAAAACAAAACAAAACTGTTTATTTTCTTTTGGGCGAATTAATTCTTTAGTTGAAAGTGAAAGCTGCCTCTGTGAAATGTTGTCGCCGGCGAGTAAAGCAAACAAATAAAAAAAAACATAAATAAAACAATAGCGAAAAACGGAGAAAAAACAAAACCGAGACAAGTTATGCTAATTTATAGTATTAGTTGAGTTGCTTTGGGAAATGTAAGCCAAATTTGCACATGACGAAGCCATAAAGCGGATTTTGATAAAAAAATAATAATAATAATAACTTGGTTCAATGAGCGCCAATAGCAACAGAAACAACAAATTGGCCAAAATGCGTTTACAACAGAGATTCAACAATAGCAACAACGGCAGCAGCGGCAGCTCGATAACAACACAAACGATTGGCAATAGCAACAACAATATCAACAACAGCAACAACATGAATATCAACAATAACAAAGTTCACAATCAACGCGCCAAGATATTAAACCTCATTAATCGCAACAGCAACAATCACAATAACAGCAACAACAATAGCAGTAGCAACGGTTTCTTTAAACTGCGCAACGCAACAAAAGCAACGCCAGCATCGCCAGCAGCAGCAACATCATCAGCAACAGCAGCAACTAAAAACAATTGCAACAGTCCCATGCAACTGGATGCTGATGATGATGATGACATTATTGAAACTCTGGAGGAAACCACAACAGCTGTTGAGCTTCGTTCAACAACGGCAGCTGTTGCCATTGGAAGTGGCTCTAATTCTGGAACTGGCTCAAATTGTGCCTCTCAGTATCGTGCCTATACCACACTGAGAAGTAACTCCACATCGGCCATTTTAGCAGAGACTCTGCCCGGATTATTGGGCCACAATCCCAGCATGTTGTATGCCCGACCCCGCACTCTTAATGTTCACAATATCTGCCAGACGCCAGCACAAATAACGCAAATGTTTTTTGGGTATGTTTATGATTTGATTTTTATTTGTTTATACCTTTTTTTTTGGTGACACGTAATAACTTTATTTAACTAAGCTGTGACTAACATTAGTGATTGTAAATATACTAGTTGTGAAAATAAACTAAAACCATTATTGACTAACCTTAATAACGATATTCATAATTACAATGTTATATGTGCAACAGATTTAAGAAATGCGGCAAAATCAATTAAACGCCAGAAAGATTTTCAGTAAATAATTTACATTACGTGTTCGCAAAATTTATTTCACTGCCTTTTAATAAATTACTTATGTACCAATAAGAAACATATTTTACCAAACCCAAACTGATATTATTTGTTGATTAATTATACTTGTTTGACTAACTAAGCTAGATTAAAGTTCTACGTGTAATTAATGCGAGAAATGTGAGAAATTCGATTTAAAGTCAAATAGATTTTGGTCCATCATTCCTCCCAAAAACGGTTATACGGCATTTCGATTTACTTTTAATTTTTGGCGGCATAAAACATAGATGTATATAACACCCTATAATTATAGATATTATAAGTAGAACTATGCAAACGGAATATTAAATTCTATGAACCATAGACAAGGCTCTCTGTTTACAATTTCCTTATCAAAGAATGTGTTGAGTTCTATGAACTGACTTGGCCTTTTCCTTATAAAAAAAACTTGTTGATTTCTTGTGAATTTTACTCGAAAATTACCTTTAAAGTTTATCCAAATATTTTCGCTAAATTTGTATTTATGAAAATCATAATTATTTCGGTGTGTGGTAACTTGACTAAATTCACTTTGCCAATGATTAGATTATTCTAATCTGCAACGTGTTTATTTCAGAATTTTGTTTGCCCGATATATGTATATGTATGTAGGTATCTTTCTCTGACACACCCACAACAATTGCACTTTGATCGAGTTCTCTTTTATCTATTAAAGCCATGGGAATATTTAGTATCATATAAATATTTATCTGCAGAAACAACACAAATTGATCTATACCGTTTTAATTCATTTCCATAAGTCAAACACTCTTCAATTGGCCAAGGTCGCAAATAGCATTCAGAATAAATAGCAATCGCATATAAATATTTATAAACTGTTACCTTAATTTATGTGCTTTCAAATTTTATTCGTATTGCGTCACATTCCATGAATGAAAACCTTGCGAATAATAACAGATAATCTTTCTTTTGTTGATGGAAAATTGCCACAATAAATGTAAATAGAAAAGGCTGAATATAAATGACAGTGAGTTCAATTTTCTGAGGCCAAACTGATGTAATAACAAAAAAAAAGGATAAATAAAAAATTGATTCAAGAACGAAGCTAAATAAAATAGGAAATTAAAGTCCTTTATAAGATATTCCAACATTAATTCAACCTTTTAAAAGTGTTTAATATTTTCGTACCTTGTTTTTTGACTTATTTATATAAGTAACTCACAAATATAAAAACTAAATAATTCCATAAAAGTTCACTCGGTTTTGACATAAAAAGATCTTTATTAATAAATCATTGGCCAATTTAAACCAATCAAAACAGTTAGTATACAATCTTAGGTAATTTTAGGAAAATTAATTTATCAATCAAAGAAAGAATTAATTTAATACTTTGGGATGGTAATTCACTAAATTTCTTTAAATTCTTTAGACTATATAAATCATAAATCGCTTTGGCATAATTCATTCAAGCAATTCTCTACTAAATAAGAACTCATCATCCCTTCACCATTTCACATTTATCTCAATCCCAGAGAACATATATTAATCCAATAAATAATTACATTGGATTATTTAGAAAATAATTGTCATAGCGTGGTGTCATACATTAAGGAATTTGTTGTTTAATATGCTTGACATAAAGCTGATTAATCACATTGAGGGCGGCAACGCTTGAAATGTGACCACGCCTCTAATCTAATTGCTTGCCTTCCTGGGCGAATGCCCCCTGATTCCCAATCCCACAATGATTTCTGAATTCTTGATTATGTCTCTCGGTTCTTGTCTTGTTTTGTGCTTTCTGTTGTCTTGTTTTGTTCCTTAACGTTGCACAAAAATACAGCGAGTGATTTTGTCATCGTTATTTTAAAATTGATATATATTGTATATATAGGTATATATTCTTCTCACAGAGCACACTAAAAATATTCAATTAAACGGCAAAGCGAATACTGCTTTTATTTTATTCACACAGTGCAAAGACATTTTGTCTCCGCCTCGGCCAATGTGAAAATTCAATGAACTTGATCTCGATGACTTTTTGAGCTTATTGCGCGGACAACGCGTGTGTCGCATATACTTATATGTATATTTATATACATTCAATACACACAAATGTATTTATTTTTTTCCCCAAAATAAATTGTATTTAAATTAACAACAATAACAAAGTATTAAAATGTCAAGCGCTGTAAACACGACCGATGTATGTACATATGCATGTGTATTTATTATTTGTCTCAATTTGCATATAATAAAGTCATAAGTCAGCCGGCAAATTGTCATTTTCATAACATATTTATTGTGTCCGCCGAGCTGGCAATTGATCAAAACCAAGTAAAAATCTTCTAAAAGTCATGACACGACCGACTTCTAGATACCCATACTCAACTGAGACTCTATTTTGATTGGACAATCACAACTCTTTTGTTATTGTTGGTGACTTAAGGCGGTATTCATGAAGTTGAAGTCAAAATAAATGCAGACTGTGGTATTAATTCAATCCGTGGATGAGAAAGAATAAAAATTATATAGAAACTAGTAGACACGGCGAACTCAATTCAACGACTTC
Source organism: Drosophila testacea (assembly GCA_035043265.1). Lineage (NCBI taxonomy): Eukaryota > Metazoa > Arthropoda > Insecta > Diptera > Drosophilidae > Drosophila > Drosophila testacea. Next base: position 597,861 of record JAWNND010000826.1, on the reverse strand, counting down.
AGACGATTGTTGTATACGCTAACATCGAGAACAACTGTAAAGGCGCTAGCGACTTTTCGGAAATATTTCTTAGAATTTTATTTTCTGTAGACCTTTTCCTGGCAATTACGATTAACTTTTTTATTCCTACATATTTATAACTAGAAGAAACAAGACTGTATTAGTGAACTGAAAATTAAAGCTAATATAGACCTCACTGTGTATGTATCACTAAAAAATAGGAGAAATATAAATTCTTAATTAAAAGCGGAAATTTTATTCTTTGTTCAATTCAATTAAATAAAATTTAAACACATTTTCTCACACATTCTCTACTGAATTTTCTATTAATTGTTACTCAATTATATGCCAATTTGAAAGGGTATTAAATAGGCTCCATTGAAATGATTTTTAACGAGCTCATAGCTTTTGTTTTATTGGTCTTTTGTCTTGAATTCAATTTGAGTCTTCGACTTGATTCGTGATTCGTTTGACCTTCTTGCAGTTGTACGTTGACCATGTTCGGACACGTGTTATTCATTTGCAAAATATGTATTCATCTAACGAATAAGCGATATTTGTGAATATCGTTTAGTATAGCAAAGGGCACACCCAGCTAAAGTTTAATGTGCCAAATGTTTAGAAAATTATTTGAAATTAACAATGGGATTATATTTCTCCAACTGGAGAGCAGAAAACTGTTTGTCGTCATCGCAGCTAATTTAAACTCATAAATCACAGAGCTTATGGCTATTAAAAGTTATGGATCACAATGCTAAATTAAAAGAGTTGCGTTGTGTTGGTTTTTTTAATTTTGTTGCCGTTTTTATGTCCCCTTAATTCAATTTGTGCAGTCACAACGGTCATCAGTCCTCGGTCATTGTCTCTGGCGGTACTTCAGTTAATTTCATGCCATTTCATTTCATTCATGCATCAATAAATCACGCATTGACCGCTCGCAAAGGCCGGCTCCGGGTCGTCTCGTGATATATACATATGTGTATAGTATAAATATTTTATTTTATGAGTTTATCAGAGGCACTTCAATTTAGCAAAATGCCGCATTCTTTTGTCAATTGTTTTATCAACTATTTTATAATTATTAACTCTGTTTTGTTTTGCTAGAAATTATATTATTTTTATTATTCCGCATCATATGAACTGCATTTATCGCTTCGTATAAGTACTTTCTGCGTCGTGATATTATGCTTTATTTTTAACTTGATTATGGCATAGTAGAATACGAGTAATGTACTCATAGTAGGAGTCCGAAGTAACAAAGATAATAATTAATTTAATAAAATAACAATTTTGTATAAGTATGTATCCACTTGAGCCATTATGCTAATTGCCTAGCATTTATCTTTGTTTGAGCAAAAGTAATAATAATATAATACTGTTTAAGGCGTGATTGCATTTAGTCTTTGGATAAAATCAGATAATTAATCCCATATGATGTCTAAGCTTTAACAAAGTGATTAACACACGAATTCACACCAAAAACTTGCTCAGCTAATGACAAACTATTATTAAATCTCAGTATTGCTTAGATGGTGTTGAAATACAACATTTCATAGATCTTAAGATCGTGAGAACGTATCTTAAGCATTAGATAAGATCAGATAATTTATCCATATGATCAACAACTTGATAGTACAATACAAAAAGAAATACTGCAGTTTTTAAAAAGTTTATATTACAAGAAATAATTTATACCCAATCTTCTCCTAGTCGTTATTCATTAAAAATACATCTAAAATCTCTTTTTATTATATTTAACCTGTTTTTCAAATGCATCAACAAACTGATTAACATCTTGCTGAAATAAATTGGGTTTTGAATTATATATCCATAAAATCAACAGATTAATTAGCACACTTATTTAAATAATATTTGATATTTAATATGACACATTCTTTAATGATATTTATAAATTCAACACTACATTGTTTATTCGATAAGTTGATTTAAAACTGAATCAATAGACTGAACTGTTGTGATATAGATGTGAATATTATGATTATGTGATTGTTAAATGTTGGTAATTGTTATTCATAAAATCGATTAAGCAAATAATGATTTGCCACTTCATTTTTCCACAATGGCAGCCACAAAATGAGCTTTCATTGCGGAACTACGAGCACGTTGGCTAATAAACAATAATTGATGTAGTGGAAAAATGCATTAATAAACAAATTGTGCATTTACTTATTATTCATTTGGTTGAGAAACGTGTAGCAAACAATTGAATTGAAAAGAATTGCAGACATCAGCAGGCAACATAAATAAATATCAAATAACTACTCCGCCATTGTTCTTGATACCCTCAATCCTCAATAGGCGGCCAAATTGAGCAAAGCGTTTATAAATAACGAACTGCACAAAATTGTTAGCAGCTGCAATTTGTTAAAAATAACCAAAGCTCGTCACAACTAATTATAGAGGCCAAAGTGCCCCCTTCGCTTCAACCACCACAAATTACGTATACGTAAGCTAAAGGCCAAGTTTCCGGCAAATTGAAATGGATTGGGGATAGGTATGTAATGGCGCCTTAAACCAAAGTGCTCGACAAATAATATGATAGCACACACAATGTCGTTGATATTACACATATTTATAGCCATTAGATGAGTCCCTATCGATGTTATTAGTTGTTCTTGAATGCTGTCACGTTTTCACAAATAGAAATTAACAAAATTAGCTATGGTAAAAGTTTATAGCCTACGAACAAGTTGATATTGCCAATTGGCAATCATATAACAAATATCTATATAAATGCGTGTATGTACAATGTACATATATTTGATCGGATCGTATCACTATATCATAAAGCTGTCTTGTTCAACCATTATTATCTCTATTTTTGGCACAACACACAAATTCCATAACGCCCATGGTCGTAGATCGTCTTTGTTTATGCTCTTGCATGCACTTGGTTTTCATGGTCTGACCAAAGAGTTTCTCAGTGCCATCATTTGTATACATACATACATAAATAAACACACACACACATCAAAACAAAAGCAAAAATATATTGTTTAACTAATTTTTTGCATTATAATTATGAGCGTTTCGTTTTATTTACGCGCTTGGAGTTCTATTTTTAGATTCGCAAAGTCAAAAGAAAGTGTGAAAATTGAGGGCCGAGTCTGAGACTGAGGCTACTTCATAATATGCAAAGCAAATAAGCGGCACAAATTAGCAAACACAATCGTAAAAGATTGTTTTTTTTTCTCTTTTATTTCAACAAATATATTAATGCACATTAAACAAAAAATGTGCGTATACAAGAGATCCCATTAAATCATATGAGCGCCAAGAAAATCAGAAAATACGTATACGTTATATTGTATAGTCAAATGATTTGAGTAGAGTGGAGGCGTATTTGTCTGCTGTCATTTTTAGTTAAGCTCTTGCTATTGTTGTACACTTTATGATTGACATTTAGACGATTCTATATTGTTAATAGGATTGTGTTTTCGGACTGCATTTAAAAAGTATCGAAAGTTGTTAGAAAACAGAAGACAGATTGGTTTAAAGTTGAATGAAAGGTGATAAAGAAAGATAACTCATTCTTTTCGGAAACTATTTATTTGAATAAATCTCTGAAAGCTATTCAAGTATTCGTATCTTGACAAAGGCATATTCTAAAGAATATAGATTCTAAAGATTCTATATGGTTAATAGGATTGTGTTTTCGGACTGCATTTGAAAGTTTGAAAAGTTGTTAGAAAACCGCAGACAAATTGATTTAAAGTTGAATGAAATGTGATATAGATAGATCGTCCTTTTCGGAATAAGCTTCTAAAATTTATTAAAGTGCTCGTATCTAGACAAAGACATGTTCTGCGTGGGAATTTCTTGATAATTTTATCTCTGGACAATGAGATATTCTGTGTAGAAATTTCCCAATAATTGATCTGTACTTGACGTTTCTTGACCTTATTGTCGATTATTCATCCCAACATTCATTACATTATGAGTAATATTTGGTATATTTTATTTGAATGAATATTTTCTTAATCGATATGATCTCATTCTGTGATCATAGTTCGGTTTAATCCATGTAACAATCAAAGACTTGCCGCCGTTTTTGTCATACTCGTAGTATGCGTAAGCTTTTGACTTTGCCCTTATTAGTCAGTGAAGCTTTAAAGCTTTCCAAGCAAAACTTTTGATGTTGTCACACCCACTCAGTTACACCTGCCTCATTAACTTCCACTCTCTGACAAATGCTCGTTTAATTGAAACGCTGTGATTGCAAATGACCTCAGAGTACAAATGATCGATCCATATGCAACAAATGGCAAGTGACTCATATACTGTGCATTTCACCGATTTGCATTGCCAATCAACATTACTGAAATCGGGCTAAAACAAGTCAATTAAGTTGGCAACAATTTCAAATGCGCGCCTACAAAATATCTCATAGTAAAATAGTTGGTAATAAGAGTTTGAAATGCAAAATAATAGCTGGGAACAATTAATAAATTATAGTCCACTCTTTCACTGTATATAATTAAAAATATTTTGACGTAAAATGTATTGAAATTAATGTCAAGTACTAAGATTTCTATCAGATAACATTTAGCTAGACTCTGAAATTAGGTTTTATATTTAATAAATACAATTAATTGATGTAGGTTATTATTTTAAACGGCGGCACAAAATATACTCTTTACTAAAGTTGTTGATTAATGTTTATTTATTTAATATCAATATTGTGTTTTGTACGGAAAAAATCTTACAATTTATTTTACAATTGGAATTCGAAATATAAAAAATGAGAATATTTAAATATTTTATTTGTAATTGAACTTATTTAGCGTGAACTATCGACACCAAGAATTTTTACATTTAAAGTAAACATGTATTTTCGAAAGTTTTAAAATGAATAAATCTTGGCAAATAAATATTATATTAATAATAATAACTTAAAAGCTCAAGAAATTATACAATTTTAGTGGTTGTACTTTCTTTTTAAGCAATGCAGCTACCCTACCACTTACAGGGTATCAACACTTGTCAAATGCACAAAGTGACTTACTAACCTTGCACAAATTACTTTTGTTTTTGGCTCGAGATTAGAGCCAACTTTTAACAAATATGGCCAACATCATTGCTAACACACACATACACTTACTTATAGTTGAAATTCACATGCCACAAAGCGGAACATATTCGTTTTAAGGTCTGTGGCATATGTAACCTATTTATTTTTGAAATGTTGACCTCATAACTAGACGCAGACAAAGTCTGTCGAGCCTATATGGCGTGCTTTAAAATCGAAATTGACAGTCCCCTGCCTCTCTCTCCCCTTCCACTCCCCCGCTAAATAAAACGACGAGGGGAGTAATAAGTAACGACAGCGTCCAAATGTAGCGATGACAACTTCATTTCTGAGCGTGTGACAGACACACACTGTGTGGGTTTGACGCTGGGTGCTTTGTTCTGAACCGCCAGCCAGTCAGTCAGTCAAGTCAGTTGGTCCGACTGTTGGTCGCTATCGATACTTTCAATCAGAAAACGATAATTTATGACATCATCAATGGCAATAGTCCGTAACATTGCTGCCAGCGATAGAGAGAAAACAAGAGAGAGAAAGAGAGACTGAGAACTCAACTCTGTACGGTTGAGTGGCTCGCTTAATTAGTAATTTAACACAATATTAAATAAACGAAGCGCTGCCTCAGCCTCATTTTACCCTAACCCTGCCTTGTAATGCCTATAAATACATACTACAAGTCTAATCCAGCATACATTTTTTGCCATGACATCAAAATTCGTGCGCCATAAAAATTCACTTCAACTTACTTTAATCGGCATTTCATTGAGCAAATTTTGCATTTTGTTGTTGTTATTATTATTATTATTATTGTTATTGAGGTTGAGACTTCCCGATACTCGGGGGAAAAGCATTGCAATCACACTCAATAGTTGTTCAGTTGCCCGTGTGCGCCTCTAAAGTGCGGTACTTGTCTCACACTCTCTATCTCGGTTTTTTTTGTGGCTCCCGCGTATCCTGTCCACAAGTTGATAAAAAAAACAGAACCTCATTTTATGAACACTTGACGCCTAATTTATAACGTATACGTTATGTGGTTTTAGCTCAAAACTTACCTAACAGATCGTATAATAATAGACAAAACTTTAAGATTTGGTAAGAATTATAATTTGCTTATAAATTATTTGCAGTCAATCATAATTACTTAACATTTTTACTAACTTCTGCCAAAGTCTTTATCAATATTAAGGCAATTTTCATTAATTATTTATGTGTACAATGGAAAAATCAGTCAAGAAACCATCAATCAAAATTCTATTCAATTCTCAAAGTAACTTTTTCGCACGTGCCAGATTTCTGGCAACTTATTAGCTGACTTTGATATATTGAAATTTTATTAAGCAATAAGAAGAAGCTGTAAGCGGCTTAATTATGAAAACCAATTTTTTGAATGAAAATAATACAAAGAAGTTCTTTAAAATCAGACTTTTAGCATCATTAATGAAAATATGAAAGAGTTATTTTTAATCGATGTTTAAAAAAATCTCTATTTGCTGTTTTCAAATGTATATTTGTCTGCACAATAATAATAATATGTTAAGATTTTTTAAATTCGATTTTAAATTAGTCTCAACCCTTTGTTTTTAAATTAATATTTGAATTCTAAGAATAATTATAATATCAAAAAGTTCTTTAAAAAACAAATTTGACCTATTTTTGAATTTATATTTTTATTCTAAGAATAATTAGAATAATTCAAAGAATATTACACTTTTGTGATTCCCATAAAACTCTCAAAAACAGCATTTCTTCCTCACTTTTTACGAATTATCCCAAAAACATAGAAATCCATTGCATTTATATACATTCTCCAATCATTTACATAGAAATCCGTTTACGCTATGTTATGTTTGGATAGCATAAATTTATTTGGGCAAATGGTTTTGGGATAGAACCATTTGTTTTATTTCCGCGACTTTCCATGAATCGTTGGCGCCTCTTTTCTTCCATATTCAGTACAAACAATAGATTCTGGGAACATTATTGAACTGCTTGACCAGCTGTGTGGTTAACCAACTTGATGGTTGATTATTCGAAATGAAAATAAAAACAAATAACAAAGCAAATAATATTGACAACATGAAGGTCGGAAACAGATTTCTTCAAGTGACCAGCTGACATAAAGAGCTCAACACTTTGGCCATTGTTTAGATAAGATTATAGTCATGTCTATAGGTCGAATTGTAGTTGTTGTGATTGACAAGAGGTGGAAAAAGCAGAACAATCGATAGCGAATCAAAAGAGAGACCATTAAAAAATACTTTTACCTTGATGGAACTTTAAACTATACACAAATATACTTTACCCATATGTTTGCCTTAAAAACAAAGAAAAAAACAATATAAATTACTTCCAAGTGATATCATAGCAACAACGCTACAATTTTGGCACACAATTAAATACAAAAATGGGCAACGAATAAGAAAAGAAACAACAACAACAAAGAAAAAACAACAACAAAAACAAAAAACAAAAAACATGGCAAAATGTTAAAGAGTGAAAGAGTATTATGCATGTAACTTAAAAATAAATGTTGATGTCACTTTTAAACTTTTGCACCGCAATGCCAACAAATGCCAAAAAGGTTATAGGACAACGACATTCTAACCACGACGATGGTCTTAAAAGACACTTCCATCGTACACAATGATGATCAGCATTTGGATGACGATGATGATGATGAGTCGATAGTCATCGCTCAGCATGATGACGCGATGTGAAAACCACAAAACAATCTATCGTGTCAGTTCCATGTCTTGTGAAAGCTCTCTGCCATACAACCCAACAAAGTATCCCCCCAAGTTGGGAACTGGGAACCATGTTTTGATGTCTATAAATAGTAGCTACGAAGACGTGTAGGAAGGAAGAGGGAGTCGCATTAAAACGACGTTATAAATAAACAACCAATTAAGCAGATATGGGTATCGCTTGGGGTAGGGTTGCTTTCAACTCAACTAGAGAGTAGCAGGAGTATTGTTAACTTGAAAGCTACAAGCATATTTGATTAAACGATTGTGGGTAATCATTAACTGCTAGATATTTATGAAGTGAGGGCATTCCCAGATTTTTTACCAGCAGATTAGATACTAATTACGAAAGAACTTATTGTACACGCATTTTTGATTTTTTTTTCAGGCCTACATTTGGAAAAGCTTTTTTAAAAAAAAGCATTAACAATTTAGCATTTTTTTCGATTAGTTCCAATAAGAAACAATATTTATACAATTTTTCGCTAAAGAAAATTAGGTCAATCTGATCCAAAATTCAATAAATATAAATTTAAAATTTAAAATTATTTATCAATAACAAAACATTTGTTCAAATTTTTTTCTTTTCTCAAAGCACATAAGCTGTAGTTATTTTTTGCTTACCTTTTTTCAAAAGCCTTAAGAATTGAGTGTCATAGTTAGTTTTAGATGTTATTGCCAACACAATTAGCAAATCACTTAGATAAAATTCCATAACCAGAAAGACGTAACTCAATCAACTCAATTGATTAGTCGCATATCTTTAATACGGTTTTGTCAAGTAAACTGTTTTTCGTAACTTCCCATTAAGGCATTAAGAATTTGATTTATTAACAAACTGTCGTGTCAGTTAAATAGGCCGCCCGGTTTCTCGGTCTCGAGAGAGAGATAATAAAGATATGCGATAAAATATTCAAAGTTCAAAGAGCATCAAAAATGACGTCAATTTCATTCAAATATTGATAGCTGCAAAATTTGATAACGATAAAGTAACGACAATTATTAAATAAATATAAATAAATGAGGCGGCCTTAAGTTGAGGTGCTAAAATCTTTGTTTGGCCTGAAAACGGGCCCACTAAAAACAGCTGTTCATCGTACAGAGCGAGAGCGCGAACAACACACTAAGAGAGAGATCCAAGAACCAAAGCTCTCTTGCGAGAGTGATTAAAGTTCTTTGAGTTATTTCCTGCTCAATGGTGCTCTTTGCTCTTATAGCTTTTGCCATGTGCTTTACTCGCGGTTGTGCTCTCTCTGTCTCTCTGTGAGCACTGAGCGGCGTCATTTTTATTATTAGTTATGACCTCATCATCGATTATTGCTTTGAGTGTATGTTTGTGCGTGTGTTGATACTTTATTGAAACGAGTCGGCGTCGCCGTTGAGCAGCTGCAACCTGGCTGGGAACTGTGAACTGGCCAGGCTGACTGACTGACTACCTGTAGCTCTATAGTCAGTCGGGGCGCCACGAGTGTTGTACAAACAAATCTAACACACCTCTTGTTAATTTTTTTGTTTATACGCGGCGTCTGATCTTTATACCCTGTACACACGCAAGTTGCTTAAGAGAGTATGCAAGCACCAAGCAGTATTTGAATGTATGTAGATGTGCTTAAATTATTACGTACATATATTTGTTACCCAATTATTAGTATTTAGGAATTCTCTCTTATTAATACTCGACAAGTTTGTTAACTATACTATTTTGACAATAACAGCAAATAGCAAATGTCAGACTTTCACAGGGCATTGACTAGTCAAGTTATAGCAAAAATAAGCTTGCCTGCTGATTAATCTTCATTCACATAGACAGACCAAAGCTCAGCGCTATTTGACATGTGTAGCGGCATGTTGTTTTGCAGATTTGTATGCAAATATTTTTGCTCCCTATGAGTAAGTATGTGTGTGTAGTGTGTGTGCGTGTGTTGTGTGATTTAATTTACAAGCTGTTAAATGCAAATGTATGCTCAGTGATTTGTTTAGGCGCCTATTGTTTACTTTATTTGCCTCTCCATCTGTCTCTCTGGTATGACATGCAACATCACATTTCTCCCTCATCGTCGTCATTTAAAGTTCAATGTACATTTGTCTCTTGCTTAATTGCATTCGGAAATTGTTTATTAGTCATTTGTAAGGCACTCGCGCGTGGGTCAATGAAATCATTTATGCAGTTGCATATTTTTTTTCTTTTTTTGTTCTTGTTAATATTAAATATATTTTTGTTTAATAGGCTATGCACGATTGTCAGCGTTTGAAACGTCATTTGTTTTGGCCCCAGGCCAACAAATAATTGCTTTTCAGTAACGTTTTTATGTAAATCATGTAAATTGATCATTTACGGATGCAACCATGTGAACTATGAGAATACCAAAAGCTTTCGGTAATCTTAAAGGTGACTTATCCATTAAGAATTAATTGCACGGAAAAAGTCGCTGTCTAGAGCTTCCATCATGTTTATTATGACATAGCTGACTTGGATAATGCTAATAAATTTATCAATTGATTTTTTTCTCAGCTACATTAACTTAAATTATCCCCATGTTTTTACAATTTTGATAAACAAATACAATTTGTATTAATTCATTCACAAATTGCGGTTGTTTAATCATTCCATATAAGAGGATGACATTTATTAACACTGAAGTGAAAGGAAAAATTCTCAATTAACATTTGTATTTGAATATACATTCGATAATAATAAATAAATAAGGTCGTTCGATTGTTAATTCCAAATGCGTTGCAGAAAATAAAATAACAACTTTATTTGATTATCACTAATCTGTTTTGCGTGAAACTTTAATTATTAAAGAATATATAAAGAATTGCGTGCAACAAAATTACATTTTCATTTTATTTTTTTATAATATATTTTCTATTAAACTTTCATCATTAAAGCCTTAATAGAGAATTGCATGCCATGAGAAACAATGAATCTTTAAAATTACAGATCCGCATAAAATGTCAGACATCCTATTGTCATATGAATAATGGTTGTCATGTAGATTGAAGAAACAATTTATTAATTGATAGGAATAAGCACTTAAGTGGAAAAATATGTATTGTAAAATATTTTTATATTATTAATTATTGAATTTTATTAGAGACACGAATAGATTCATAATAGTTTATTTCGTTGGGTGAATGACACAAGTTCGCTGTAAGTGATTTGAAAATACAATTAATCTTCTGTGATGATGTGCTTTCTGAAAACTAACTACTATTGTCACTCCTCTATAGAAAGCTAATTTGAATACAAATGATCATTAGCAAAATTCAGAATTATAAAATATACTTACATGTAGTATTGTAAGGTAGTTAATTGCTACATATGACGTCTTTGGTTTTTACAAAAGATGTTCATAGGTTTTAAGATTGCATTTTCTTTAGATTTCTTATCGCAGCGATACGAGGCCTACGACGGCTTTATAGATTGCCTGACTTGATTCATATGTGGTCGCTAAGGGCACAATGTTGACAACGCTATCTGGAGCACGTAGTATAGTTTACTTATTTACCAACATACCTACATATATCTGTATATGTATCTGTATATGGAAACAGAATTTCGTGCCACATTAATTTGGCTTATCTGCAGACAATTCTCTTTATTTTTCGCTTCCAATTTGGATTTATTTCCGGTAGCCTGTCACCAATTTTGTTTACAAACATATTACAGATACTTATCTCACTTTCTCTCTCCCCTCGATATCGTTTGTAATTTTATTGTTCGTTTTTTTTTAATTTTATTGCTTGTGCTGTTTTTTTTATGTCCCTTATCCAAAACCTCAATAAAACAAACTCAAAAAACAAACAACAAAAACTAAAGAAGAACGCAGAAAAACTTGTTTACCACAAAGGGGGCCGGACAAATTTGCTCATCATGACAAGTTCTTAGAACTCGCTACAAAATTTCATCACAAAGCCGTGAATCACAATAGTAAATGACCGACATAGCATCAGATCAGATAGTATCCTAGGATCTGGCAGAAAAAATAAAACAATTAAACAATTATCATCTAAACCGTTTGACATTGAGTGAAATAACCTACAAACAAAACCTTTAATTTATAAATGGTGCTTCTTTAAATTTAAGCTTGGAAAATTCTAAATTCTAAATTCTTAACTCTTGACTAAGATAAGAAAATCTTTTTTCATAACTACTTCATCTAATTAGTTCTTATAAATTCTGAGAATCTCCGCTGTACGTAACTTAGTAAATTTGAAATTTATTTTTTATCTGCTTGCTAATACTAAGAAGCTTATCATCTAGTGAAAAATAGTTCTTCTGGATTTAGCAAATTTAATTTTTTTTTAGAATTTTCTTAACATTTTTTAACTATAGATTATAAAACAAGAAATTAATAAAAGTAATTCGTATGCTTAAATACTTCACTAGACATGTTTATCCATAGGCTATTAAGTATACTAGCTTATTATAATAATAATAACAATATTTATTATATTAAGAAAAATATACTTATATCTTGTAACTGGTGACTGCTTGTGGAATATTTATGTGTTGTATTATTATAATATATTCCATGACTCTTAACTCATAAATAGCCCACTTTGACACAGTCATTTGCAGGGTATTCAGCAGAAGCTACTACCTCTTAATTGTGACTGGTCACTATATATGGGAATTGCACTTCCTCGTTGAGCGTTGAGTTAGCGAACAAGTCCCGGAAATATTTCAACATGGCAACATTACGAGTATTTCTGTTAATTTAAAGAGTTTCTTTTTTTTTGTTTTTGTTTCTGTTTTTTTTTGTAAACAAAACATAAATTTTTGTGCGTTGTGCGTTGTGTGTTGTCTGTTAGCCATAAAAATACCAAATACGTTGATGGCGCAATCAACCTGCACTCTCACCCACACACCAGGCTAACGAAAACGAGATCGGAATGGAGATCCGAGATCCGAGATCCGAGAGACTCGAGGCAGACAAGAAACGCTCCAAAAATAGAGTCCATCACATTAATATGCCAAATTTAGTGTTGCCAACACTTAAGGCGGAACCCCGTTAACCAACCTGCCTCCTTCTGTTAGCCATAAAATGAGTGGGCGTGCCATCTTCTTGGCCAACATGTGAGGTGAGTGTCTGCGATGCAGTCATGTAATTGGCATCTATGTCTCCCTGTCTCTGTTCTTTCTGCCGAGTTCTCTCTTTTTCACTTACTGGTAGACTAGTTTGACCAGCCAACGGATCCGCCTGCACTTGTCTGCCTTTTGGTCTTTTTAGTGTTTTTAGATACGATTCTTGGCAATGACATAATCCTCATGTTGTGCCTCATTTGCATTTGCAATTCTCTTCAACTGTTGCTCAACATGTGTCATTTCAGTATCTTTACCTTTTATTTTTTGCTTTATTTGTCGCAACATTTTAGCATAGTTTATGCTATCATTTTTTGTTTGCTTCTCTGTGTGGGCAGAGAAGTGAACCAGACAAGTTTGTTAAGCCATAAAAATGTTGTCACCCCGTGTTGACGATTTTGCTGCCGTCTCAGTGGTTATTAAAAACAGTATAAACCACACAAAAAAAATAAAGAACAACAGATAAAGCAACCACAACACATTTGTTAATTGGGCGTTTTATTTTCTGATATTTGTAGGTCTAAGCTTAGAGATTAGCCAAATATATGTATGTACATATATAAATCACGAACAATTGATTAAGGCTATCTTAAACGATTCAATTAACTACAGTTTTATACACTGTTGAGTTTCATTTTCCTATTTATAAAGGTGATTTTACAATGACTCAATAAAAAAATATTAAATATTTATATAATAAATCAATAAGATGTCCAATAAAAAGTCCTGAAAAGGTATCTTCAAGTATTGTTAATATTCTTATTAAGATTTAAGAATATTATTAAAAGAATAACTATGTAGTTCATTTTATAAAAGCCTTAAAATAAGAATAGAAATCAATAAAGAAACTAAATTACTTGGTGAAGTGCAGAGCAAGCAACACTGGCGCCATCTAGCGCTCGTATCTTTGTCATTTGGTTTATTATGAAACTTTCCCGACAAAACTCAGCCAGCTTAATCAAAGATTTAAGTACTTTTATGATGCTTTTAAATCAACAATTATCGACTGGAGTGGCAATAAATAAAGAAAGAATGATGTTATTTAATGTCAACAACGAAACCAATTTCAAACAGAGTTTCGATTGTTTACTTTATAATAAAGATGATTTCATTTCAAATCGGTGCGGGTATAATCTAGTCGAGTTGCCTATTTGTTTTCTTTATTTGGCGCGTTTCTAATCGTTGTTTTGTTGTTTCATGCGCTGTGAATCGACTATTAAATTGTTGCTAATTTTATAGATATGCATAATAAATATAAGTTTAATATGAGACTCAACTTGAAACTGTTATTATTGTTGTAATTTGACTTTCCGCCAAATTACAATTTACAAAATTGAAATAGTTTTGCCTTCAATGTGTTTAGCGCCTGGCGCCCATTAATAGTCTATATGTATTACTTAATTAGCTATAAATTTGCCATTCACGACATTGACAAAAAAAATACAATCTTGACGTCAACTTGTCAATGGCGACTGATAAGCCCGATTAAGCTATAGCTGGTGATGGGCTAACCGAAAGTATTTTTAACTAAATTCAGTCGCAATTCGCAGCTCAAACTGAAATTATTAATAATTTTTCAATCATCTCTGTTACGAAATTTCAAATTAAGTTTTGTCAAAACGAAAACAAACAAATTATATTGTTTACAAAATACGAAATTAAATAAACTGTGTATGATTTCATATTTGCGTTTTCCATTTCACATTTATTATTGAACCAAAAGATACTATATCCTCTCTATGTGTCTGTATCTGTGACTGTATCTGTGTCTATGTCTGTGTTTGTATGGCAAAAATATTTCAAAATGAAATGGAAATCAAATAACTGCGTCGTGGATTTTTATATTTGCCCAGCTCGAGTCGATTCAGCTGCACATTTATGATAATTTTGCCATATTCGCGCTGGCACACGCTACGTATGCGCAATATGCCATTTCAATTGCCTTTTGTGTATTTATTCCTTAGATATTGCTGCACAAATGATGCAATTGCTGTTCATTTCGTTGTTATTGTTGCTGGTGGCAGGAAACACGGAAGCAGACAAAGAACCTGCTGCAATGGATGTGGCTGCCACAGCAGCCGCAGCAAAAATAACGTAAAATTCACATCACTTTTCTATCTTTTCCGCCCGATAATTGTTGATGATTTTTCACCCATCAGTTTTGTCTGTTAGTGTTGTTGTCTTTTGTATTTTGTGTGTGTGTTCTGTGTGTTCTTTTTATGGCAAAAGTTCTCGTTTTGCCACTTAAATGCATCGCATACATTGAATATGACGCGTTTGTGACTCGTTTATGGTGTTCTCAAAACATGGAACGTGCCTCGCATCCTATTCCAATTGGAAACCACTTAAACATTTGTTCCACACCATTTTCGTATCAGTTTTTTGTATTTGTTTACAAATCCGAGAGACTATTATTAATTCATTTTCATGCCGTCCTTCGGTCAGTTCGTTGATATTCTCTCATCTACATATAAGGAAAATGCTGTAAAACAATTGTAAAGACAGGTAGTTCATTCAAATTGGGTTCCTGCATTGACTTTTCAAAGTTGAATTTATTTATTTATCGTACTTTTAGAAAACAACTTGAGCTTATGTATGTAAAACATTCATTAAATGAATTAAGTTATGGCGCATTTCGTGAAATTATTCTGGATAAACATAAAAATGCTTATCAGATATTTAATTGAATGAATTGAAAAGTTACGGCTTACTATGGGGAATTATTCTTTGCAAACATATAGAAAAAATATTTATCGGATATCAAACTGAACGAATTGAGTAAAATAATTAATAATAATTTACTTAATCAAATTAATTAGCTAGGTCGTACTTATTTGTTATCTTTATAGGTAAGCATACAAATATTCATCCGAAATTAAATTAAATGAAATTATTCAAATAATTAATGAAATTTAATAAAAGAAAAGAAATAAAAGGAAACTGCTTTCATAAAAAATAATGAACACATATATTATTTTTAGAATCATATGTTCATTAAGACAAAAGCTTAATTGAGTTGATATTATAAAGAAGAAATGGTATAAAACTATTTGGTAGTATTTATAAAATATGTATGTAATATTATTATCAATAATAACTAACCGAGCTTTTCCGTTTGCATCAGCCTGCAATCGTTTCATTGCGTGACTAAATACAATTACATAGTAATTTTGATTATAAAAAAGTTGTATTTTGAAATCTTCATTGTTGACATTAAATTAATCGAAAGATCTTAATATTTCTTACATTTACAGAGAAGTCCTCAATGCCTGGAGAGCCAAAGCCCGATGCAATGTGGTGCCTGAAGAGCGGACACAGGAGCTCTTTCACGAGCTAAGCTTTCATCCCAGCCAAAAGCAAAGTACGTTTGTATACCCTGTAAAAATATATAAACAATTATATTAAATATATATTTTATTCAACAGTCTGCGAAATGCTGCAGACGGCTAAGAAAGTGGCCCGCAAAGGTCGGGGACAGGCAAATGGTCTGACGTTTGGACAATTTTGTGTGCTTGCTGCTGATTTGAAGCGTTTTCGGTGAGTTGAAATTGTTGAATATAATATAAATCATAAATAATACAATGTTAATTACAATGTTATGTTACAGCGCTTCAACCATATTGAATGCATGTGATGTAAGGTACCAACCACTCTCAAGCTCTCTGCTGCCGCAACGGGATGATGAGCAAAGCTCCAATAAAACGCAAAAGCATTTGCAAGCCGGCAATGCAACAACGTCCAATACAACAACACCTGCCCCAACGCATTACAATAAGAAATCGGAAAATTATGGTACAGAGTTACGCAGTACAAAATCCTTTAGTAGTGTCGATGACACCAAGAAGAAAAAGAATGCCACTAATGAGCCCGTTGAGGTTTTCCTCGGCGGCTCCTGCAATCCCACCACTTGGCGTGCGGATGTCGCAATACCTGCACTCAAGGAGCTCGGCATTTCATTCTATAATCCTGTAAGTCCTTGTAATGACGCGAATATTTATTATTTTATTTTATTTATTAACTTTATTGTTTACTTGCAGCAAGTATCCGATTGGACGCCCGATCTCATTGAACTGGAGCATCGCGCTAAGGAAAAGGCCCGTGTATTATTCTTTGTTATGGATTCGGAAACACGCGCATCTGCTGGTGCCATCGAGGCGGCACACATAGCGGGTCAAAACTGCAAGCAGCTAGTGTTGGTTTTGCATCCGTATAAACCAAATCAGAAGATCCTCAACGAGCCTATTTCGCATCAGTAAGTGTTCACCTTACCCCAAAAGATTGATTTAAGATTGTTAAAAGTGCATTTGCTTTTTATAGAGAATACCTCGATTTAAATCGCAATCAATTGATACTTAAGGAGCTGGTCTCCCGTCGCGGTCTGCCAGTGTTGGAAAACATACCGTCCGGCCTGCAACGCACCAAGGAAATCCTATCCGGCATTAGGGATCCACCGTCCAAAATATCTTCTATATTAGAGTAAGTATATTTTGAGAATACAAAAGTTAGAAATAGTTGTAGGTACAGAATGAACGATCTGATGTGTAAGAAATACTTGGAGTATTGAAATGTACGAAACTATTTAGTTTAATTTGATTCAATTGAAAATTAAATACTATAAATTGTTGAATTAGGGTCGGTTCTTATGGAAGGTAAATAAGTTATTTTTATAAAGCTGTTATGTTATTAGAGAAGTTCCAAAGATAGCTAAGATCTTAATTTGCTTATAATCGCAGCAGTAAAGTATGTAATCGAATCAGAATCATAACATTATTAGATATGTAATCTCAAAAGGCTCTTAAATGTTGATAATTTAATTAATTTTAGAATAGAATATATAGAAAAGTACTTAAAAAGTTAAAATATGGAAGAAATAAGGACATTAATAAAAAAATGTCTAGTATATTATTCTGTGTCTAGTGTATTATTCTGAACACTTAATATTAGTTTTACTTAAAACCAAAAGACTATGAACTAATAATTAATTTTATTTTGCTTTCTCCATTTATAGTACCGTACGCGGCGCATTTGATCGCGTTAATCCCCAAAGCGAACTACTCACTGTGGAACAGTGCAAACGTGCTCTCTTATTTTTAGGCTATGCTCAGAGTTTAGTTAATTTAGATAATCTAAATAAGATAATAATCAATCAACGCGAATCATTAAAACTGCTACAAACGCAAAGTACAAAGGCTGGCGAGGAGAATGAACAGCAAAAGGACAAGGAGGAGGACGAGGAAGAGGAGGATAAGGGAGAAGGCTGCAACTCCACGCCAGTCAAGCCAAACCATGAGCTCATCGATTTCGATCTATTCTGTGTCATCTCAGCGTATCTATCGGTATTGCAACAGGAGATACACGAGAGTGGTTGCATCTCACCCATCAAGGGTACAAATGTGCCACCGCCGCAGGTTTACTTTACAAATGGTAAGAATTGAACAGAAATGAATATACTCTGTGGCACCTGTCTAAAGTTATTTATAATTTATTATAGCTCCCGATGTGGACATTTATTATTCGGCTAGTAAAAACATCTCACGCACTTCAAGCAATGCCAGCGTTCCATCAAATAGCAGCAGCGGCATTGGTCATGATTTGGAGCGTCAGAGTTTATTTGAGCAGCTGAGTCGCAGTCGGGATAGTGGCACTTCATCACCCCAACCAAGCGGCAGCATGATGACATTAGGTAAAAAAGCACAGCCACAGATCTTGCTGAACGTCGAATCGATTGAAACAACCGAAATAATTACCACCAAAACGATAGAAACCAAACCATATACGGCTGCCAGCAGCAATGTGACCGCCACACCCGCCGAGGAGGAGGAAAGTGATTCCAATGACTCCGTTTTCTCCAGCAGCAGTTCCATAGCCAGTGCTGGTGATGCTCTCTGTTGTTCCGGCTTGGATTTACGCGATGTTTATCTGGGTGGAAGCTGTGTACTCCGCACCAAATGGCGTCAAAGATTGGCAATGCCATACTTGTTGGCCAAGGGTGTAACCTTTCACTCACCCGCGCTCCACGAGAGCATATCACAGGCGTCGACACTGGAGCAACAGGTTGCAGGAGCAGCTACATCCACGCAGGAGCAGCGTCCCCAGGAGCAGCAGCAACAACGTTCGTTTGTTCGCACCCGTCGAAAGTGTCGTGGCAATCAATTGCAACTTGAGGAACAGGAGGAGCTCACCGTTGCAGAGGAGTCACTTAGCTGGTCACTACCTCCAATGGCCGTTCGCCAGAATCTCTACAATCCGGTACTCTTGGACTCCAGCCGTGTGTTGCTCTTTGTCATCACCAACGAGACCCGTTCACTAGCTCCTATGACCCTGGCAGCACACTGCATTGGACTCATGTACAATGTTGTGCTGGCCGTTCAAATGCTGCCCGAGGACTGCGTGCTGGGCGGTGAAAAGGTGAGTCGACAGTGGAGAGGGACAATTTGTAGTTGAAATTGAGTTAAACTATTACATAGATCTACTTTCAAACGTTTCCAGGCTGTTGGTAACAGTTTTTTTTTTTTTAATGTATACATATCACTGGAAAATTCAATTTAGTTGTAAATTGTTCAGCACTGTTATACTAATTATTCTATTTAACTTTACACTTATTTGCATTTATTAATTTTATAAATTTTCCTCTTGCAGCTGACGGTGGCTGCCATCAAGGACTACAATCGAGGACGCTCGTATCTCATTGATCTGGCCAAGCGACAGGGCGTGCCCGTGTTCAATGACATCCAGGCAGCGCTGGAATGCACAGTGGCCAAGGTGCAGGCGTATAATAATCGCGAGCGTTGCTAAATTCGTACCTGTTTCAGTTCCAGCAAGTGACAATTAAAGCTATATTTAACATTTAGTGCAATTTATGTTGTTTTCATTTTTAATCTATAACTGTAGCTGTAACTCTAAAGAAAATTACTTAACTAATGTGTCTTAATTGTATTTAAGTCTAACCAAAATTCAATGCTATGCAAAATCTGAACTAAACTTTGCTATATTTGTAATGCCTATGCGTCCCCCACTATGCTAATTAATATACGTATACGTAATTTGCCATTAATTATATAAAGAAAAGTGTAAAACAAAAATGTCGTCGCCCAGAAAGCGCATTTCATAAACAAAAAAGCATTATGCTTTATGCTAATTTATTATTTATTTAACATACCATATTGTACACGTTCAATTTGCTAATTGAACAATTTGTAAATATATTCGTACGTATTTAGTGCATAATATATACATATATATATTTTATATTTAGTGAGCATTATACCATAAACATACTTAAATTACATAGAACTTTAATGGCCCACTGTACCCAGTTAGCAGGCAAAAATATCTCAATAAACAAGTTTTTCTAACAATAAGTGCGATCATTCTATTTTAAATGCAAGTTATAAAGTTCAAATCACAGTTGCTGAACCGCCAAATTTATCAATACTGATACAATACTTTACAGCACTGGCGAGCGCTGCCAGATCTAAAACAAAATGGCAGCCCTCATATGCGATCAGCTTCATATTCATACTGCTCTTTGATTTATTCTGTGTATAAGAGGTATAAATTAATCACAAATTATATGCACTTAGTTTCAGCAACAGTGCAAATTATAATTGATATCGATGGCAAGTCTAATAATCGATATTTTGGCACTGTGATAAAAGCCAGCCGTTTTTTGACCAGCTGGCAACGTTTCCATTCGATCAGATTGTGGGCGGCTGAGGCGCAATACACATGTGTGACGTGACAACTGACACAAACACACGCGTCGAAAAGAGAGAATGGGGAAGAGCGCCACATTCTCACTCCCTACACAAATATTGTGTACTGTGTGCTTTGTTGCTATTTTTGCGTAGCTTCTTTTAAACGCGCACGGAAAAACTTGACATTTTTATAACAATTTGAATGCTGTTTTAAATTCCCTTTAAATCTGGTTTCGCGTGCCAGTTGTTGCGTTCGCGTTCTTAGCATTCCCTCATTCTCTGACCGACTCGCGTTTGTGTTCCAACTGATTTTGCCAATTGGATTTCAGTCGCCCATTGCTCGCAATCGTCTGTGGTACGTACCGTTGTTTCGCCTCGTCTAGCCAAAAGCTATTGTGTGTGTGTGCATTGACAGTAGGGTTCAATCAACCCACTGCCACCGACAGGCCCCCGCTCAAAATAATGCAAAGTTTGTAAAATTCGTCAAATCAAAGTAAGCTACAAAGCACGCGCGCTTTATGCAATTCTGACGTGTTTAAGCAAAAAGGTTTTAAATTTTTGTTTGAATTTTGCAAAAACAAATACGTAACATCGACATCGGCGTTGCTGCTGCTGCTGTATGTGTGTGTTTATGTGAATGTAGCAGCTGAAAGTGTAGCGGTGAGAGAGACACATACACAGAGCGTACGAGTGATAACTGCATTGCCGCTCTCTCTCTCTTTCTCTCTCACTCTCTGTGAAGAACTTGTTGCTGTCGCTGCGACTCGCGACCGTTACAGACAGAAGCCGTAGTTGAGTTCAAGTGACGACGTCGCACTGAGAACAAAAGCAAAACAAAAGTAATATTCCGTTTGATTGATATAAATGAATATGCAGCCCCAAATGGAAAAATCACTTTAATGTGCAAGTGTTCGCTTGTTTCAACTTTAATTGGCGCGCAACAGCAAAAACTCAGCATATCAAAACAACAGTAACGAATGCTATTGTGATGTGAGACAACACCGAAAGCTGCTTAAGCAAGTGCAATAGTAATAAGAAATCATGATATACAAATAAACAAAAAGAAGCCAAAGCCAAAGCAAAACAAAGAAATAGTTAGAAGAGGAGGAGGTGTAGAAGCGTGTAAAATACAATTTAAGTGCCAAACATCAGCTTTCAATTATTAAGACGAACCATTAAAAAACAAAAGCATAAACATAAGGAAATCAACAAGTGTGTGACGTTCATTCGTATTTTGTCTGGTCCGCTTCGCTTTCATTCATGCGGTCAACTGGAGTCAACAGCCATAACAGCAGCAAATGTGCGACTGATAAAAAGCAAAAGCAATCGCAAAAACAAAAGTAACTGCAACAACTACAGCTACTACAATAACAACGTCCAACTGGCCAGGGAGCTTTTATAGTAAGTTTCCATATTAAAATTGCACATGACTCTACGCTCACACTCACATGCATATGCACATGGACATTCACATGAGTGTAAGAGCGTAAGAGTGTAGACAAACTTACTGCCTTGCCTTTTTGCCTATTTGCTAAACATTTTAGTTAGGCAAGCTTTTAGTCATACTTAGTATATTTACTGCCATTCAACCATGGACACGTGTGTGGCGTGTAAACAGAGCGATTTACATACGAAGCTTTGGGGGAAGCTGTCTCCAATAAGCAAGCACACGGCAAGGGTATTCAAAAATATAAGTGCATGTGACATAAGCTTTAAGTCAAGTTGTGCTTGAGCTGCCCAAAGTAGCTTTTAATGTATCAAGGAAAGTGTATTCCAACTGAAATAAAATATCAAATGATCTAATATATTATAAGATGTAGGTATAAAAAGATCTTATGTACATATGTGGCGTATAATTCAAAAAATAATATTTGTTTAGGAATATATACATACTCAATTTGTAAAGTACTTAAAAGAAAATCATTTTTAACTCCTCACACTCTCCTTATAAACTAAATTAATATACAATGTAGGCTAGCTTTGGAATTAACTTCAACAATAATTTAACTCCAGTCACCTTTGTACAAAATTTAAAATTATTTGAGTTTTCCTTCAGAAACCTTGCAATATACACAAATCAGTAAAACGCTCAGTAAGAGTTGAAATTATATTTAGATATTGTTGAAAATTTTTTGAGTCTACTTTTTTAGAAAGATTCTACCCCATTTTTATAAAGTATATTCTATACGCTTAACGAAATTCAAAATGTGTTCACGTGATCCGGCTTCCAATCAGCTAATTGATTACAAGAACAAAGATGCCGAAGAACAAAAAGTATGCACTACGTCGGCAGGAGGACCAATTGGAGTAAAGGATGCCATACAAACAGTGGGACCTCGTGGACCTGCACTGCTTCAGGACTTTATTTTCTTGGACGAGATCGCTCACTTCGATTCGGAGCGTATACCGGAGCGTGTAAGCTATGCAAAAGGCGCTGGAGCCTTTGGATACTTTGAGTGTACCCATGATATAACTAACTTCTGTGCTGCCTCCGTTTTCGAGCGCATTAAGAAACGCACTGCAATTGCAGTGAGATTCTCTGTGGCTTGTGGAGAGAATGGATCAGCGGATACAGTACGGGAACAACGAGGCTTTGCTGTCAAATTTTACACGGAAGAAGGCATTTGGGATATGGTGGGCTGCAATATGCCTGTATTTTATATTCGGGATCCCTCGTTATTCCCTAGTTTGATACATGCTCAAAAACGCAATCCACAAACGCATTTGCGTGATCCGGACATGTTCTGGGACTTTATGACACTACGTCCGGAGACGCTGCACGCGTTGCTCATGTATTTCAGTGATCGCGGTACTCCGGATGGTTATCGACACATGCATGGCTATGGAGCACACACTTATCGATTTGTAAATCCCAGCGGGGAGACTTTTTATGTGAAGTTTCATTTTAAAACCGATCAGGGCATTAAGAATTTGGATTCACGTCGTTGCTCTGAGCTAATTTCACATGATCCCGATTATGCCATACGTGATCTGTACAATTCCATCAAGAAGGGCAACTATCCCAGCTGGACCATGTTCATACAGGTAATGCTCAACGAGGAGGCTAAGAAGTGCAAGTTCAATCCGTTCGATGTGACGAAAGTGTGGCCCCAAAAAGAGTATCCAATGGTACCCGTTGGAAAATTGGTACTCGATCGCAATCCAACCAATTATTTTACGGAAGTCGAACAGCTTGCCTTCAGTCCTGCACATTTTGTGCCCGGCATTGAACCATCGCCGGATAAGGTGCTTCAAGGTCGTCTCTTTGCCTATGGAGACTCGCAACGTCATCGACTGGGCACAAACTATATGCAGATACCCGTCAACTGCCCGTATCGCGTGCAAGTTAAGAACTTTCAACGTGATGGTAGCATGACCGTCAATGATAATCAGGATGGTGCCCCAAATTACTTCCCCAACTCTTTCTGCGGTCCCAAGGAGAGTCCACGTGCTCTGGCCCTGCAAACCTGCTGCCCCGTTTCGGGTGATATCTATCGCTATATGAGCGGTGATACCGAGGATAATTATAGCCAAGCCACCGATTTTTGGACCTACACCCTTGATAATTGTGGACGTAAACGTCTTATTCGCAACATTTCCGAGCACCTGTCCGAAGCCAGTCAATTCCTCCAGGAACGCGCTGTAAAGCTCTTCACCATGGTCCATGCTGACTTTGGACGTCTGATGACTGAGGCCCTTAATACGGCCAGAATATCAAAGTTCTAGTTCAACAAAAAATACATTGCATTGTCTTTTGAAGCAAATTTTTAGGTAGATAATAAAATATCGAACCGTATTATAGAACTTTTAATTCCCAGTGAACTTTCCCTAAGAAAGTACTTAAGATTAGTAAGGCTATAAATCTTGTTAATAGTAAATATTAAACTTTTAGAAAGAACTTTTAATATGTCTCTGTCCGGTTTTTATAAAAAACTGCTTAGGATTAGTAAAGATCTCTATCTTCCTTATAAGCATACCATAATAATTTATCATATACATTTTTATATTGACGCACGAGAACGACTCACGTTTCACTAACGATTAGAAAGCATGAAAAGGTGATGAAGCATATATAGGACCACGTACTTCCAAAGGCCTTATCGAACTGGTATGGCCAAGAAATAATAAACGTCTGATAACAATCACGAATTTTGTTTCCCGCTTTATCAAAATGGCGCAAAATTTGGCATTTTGTTTTTTGGTTTTGGTAAAATAACTGCAGATAGAAACATAAAGAAAGCTTTATAGTGGGGCCTCATAGTCACATATTGGTCGTTTATCTGGACGGGGCAGTCAATAAAGCTACAAAGATTACTATTTCAATATTTCATTCCACATTTTTCGGCTTTGCATGGAGTGTGTCATAGAGTTGTTTTGGTTTATGATTGGTTCATAAATATATTGGTCGTAATACAGGTGTGTCATATATGAATAGGATCATAAACAACACGCCTTCTCTTTAAGGGGGCGTATCGTTACCATGTAACAGAAACTAAAGTGAAAACCGACTTTTTATATTTATTGTATTTTATGGTTGATATAGCTTATCATGTCCACACTCGACCAAAAACCTATTAAAAATATAATGATTCTATATTTCTAGATTAGTACAAGCTGTATTACAGCTTTTCTGTTTGAATTACCCTCCGAACTACATATATTGACCACTTATCATTATCGATCATTTACAGTTACTAAGCATGACTCGTATGTGATTGTAAATGGAATACGATAAGAACGTACAATCGTTTATTATGAAGCACCCACAAGATCTGACAATTACCGATGAACAGCAGCTAATGGAGATTAATAAAGTTGAGCAAATGGAACAGGAGTTAAATGAGCAAGGTGAGTACGTTTTAAAATGTTTATACGACCATTAGAAAAGATTATGGTTATGATTAAGCTTAAGCTTAAGATTGATAGGCCACATAGGTGTCAAGATATGGCTTTATATTGTGTCTACACATACTGTATGTGTGACTTTAATTTTTTTCACAATTAAGAATTTTGATGTATAGTAAAACAACTTTTAGCCAATTTATAATTATTTTCTTTAAAAAAATGTTGAAAATAATCTGACATCTTAAATTATTATTCAAAATCTTATTCCAAATTCATTGTGGCTTTTCTATATTTTGTAATATATGTACTATAAATGTTTTTAAATAATTGAACCAACTCAACTATTTTGCTAGTATTTTGTTTAACACCCTTTAATTAAAGTTACAATAAATCGCCCAAAATAATAATCAATAAATTCCTAAAAGTTCAAAATTAGCCCAATTTATATTGTACTAAGTTGTTACCAAATAAATTGTTTACTTAATCAATTCTTGATATGCGGAATGCTAATAATAAACTTTAAAATATTATTGCCAAATACTAGCTAATCAGTTGTTGGTCTTGTTAAACAGATTGAGTAGTTTTGAATCACTCCGAAATTATTCTACCATAAACTAAACGGGTTGACAAAGTTCAGGGTAACAATTTCACCTAATCATTGTCTTGCACGTGCCACGTTCCTGTCAAAAAAAAAATTAAAAGCGTGTTCAAATTGCGTTTTTAGGTGCAGCTCAACATTTTACGAGTATATGAATATGAGTATGATTGCAAGTATGTAGGGGGGCAATAACGATTATAAATAGAAGCGAGTAGCCTTGATAAACGGGCTTGAGAATGAGAAGAAGGTGTGGGAGGAGAAGGAGCTTGATAAGCCGACGACAAGTAATCATTGTAAATGTTTATAATTTGTTTACTGATTAGTGCGAACTTGTTGTTATTGCTGGCAAGCAGATTACAAAAAATTGATTATTCGTGATATAAGCAACTATTTATTTTATGATCGAATAATTACACAAAAAATAAGTGCTCAACAAAACTTTTACAAGACAGCACGAAAATGTTGCTGTGCGAACATCAAAAAAAAAAACAAAAGGAAAATTACGCAAAATAAAGCGCACAAAATGAAATGAAATAAAACGTAAGCGTAATGTTTAACTTAACCCTAAGGGGTTAAATATGCGCAATAGCAAATACAAGTGACTATACAAAATAAAGCAAAAACTTTGCAAATCCCCAGACGTAGACATTGTCGAAGCTAAAGCTAAAGCAAAAGCTAAACTTAGTGCCCCAAGCCCCAACACCATGTTAAAGCCCCTAGTTGAAGTCAGCATTTAATTGTTGAATATTTATAGCTGGCCAGTTGTTGACAAAACCGACATATAGGGCCCAAGCCTCTGTCTGATATTGGTTCTGTAGTGTCACCTTAGCGTTGACATGACGAAAACAATTTTCAACTGAAACGCACTCGTATTTAATTTGATTTTAAAGCTCGACACCAAAATTAAAATTAATCGGAGAGTCTCTATGTAAAATAGGCCCAAGCCAAGTAGATCAGGCATCTGAACGACACGATCTACAGTCTAATATATTTACTAAGTAACTATATATGATGCATATAGATCATTCTATATTTACATATATGCTAGACAATTCTCTGAGCTGATATGATATGGAGGTTATCGGCCAGACGTGAACTCAATTCATTTAAGCATTGACTTCGTTTTTTATTTATTTATTTTTTCCTTTTTTTGCCCTGATTTAAAAATAGTATAATCTTGTTTGTTAGCTTCGTTAAGGTAGGTGTTATTTTTCTCTTGCTTTATTTATAATTAAATTTTTAGATTGTGTTTTGGGTTTATCCTTCATAAGACTTATACATACTTCATATGTATCTCTTATCATATTGTTACTTCATTTTTTATGATATCCGCTTTGGTCATTCATTAATTTCCAAAGAAAAATAATTGAAACGCATTGCGTTGAATTTCATAAAAGTTAAGAAATATGCGTTTCATTATTTTTACGCTTTATGCAGAGTAGAATATGTAGATAAGTCGCATTCATTGATGTTTATATCTGTAGACAGAATGACGCGCGTGAAGAATTGATAACACTATGAAAAGATTTCGAAAGGTTAGTAGGTGAATAGCATCAGATAAAAGATAAATAATTATTATATTAATTCTTGGAAAAAATTAAATAATTTTCAGTAGACTTACAAAAATGAAAAGAACTATTTTTCTTAATGTTCTTATTCATTGAAACTTCTTTAAAAATAAGTTCAAAGCATGGAAAGTAAGATTTAAGTGACAATTTATTTTTAGGAACTTACGGGAATAAGATTTACTCCGATGACAAATTAATTACTCCGAGCAAGTAATCATAGTTCCTAAAAATACAATTTTTAACATAAAAAAAATCCTTAAAAAGTTTATTGAAAATCCAAATTTACTCTGAAAATGAAATTGTTACTCCGATATTGTATTTAATTACCAAACATATTTAAAACACTTATCTCAAAGCTTTTAGCACCGTTGCTAATCAATTATCTTGACTCCGAAAAGTTGTTTCCGTAAAGTTAAGCTTTTTGAGTCAAGTGTTAAGTGGCAAGTAGTTGATAGTTTCCACTGATTAGTCAAAGGCTTTTTCACTTCTCAACGATCCTTATACTTAAGCTTATTTTCCAATTAGTCAATAAGCGGCCACCTTTTTCAATTCAAAGCGATTGAAGATTCATTCAGTGGAATAAATGTACTTATACAATCTTATATATCTGAATATATGCATATGTATCTCAAAGATACAACTACTATATGCTCATATACAGATGCACACACAAAGCACTCAACAATGTGGACACATTTCACTTAAAGTTGTCGCCGCTTAATGAAGTGTAAATAGTAAATTGCAGTCAAACATTATGAATATCATAATCATTATTCATTGTCATCATCGTCATAATCATTATTGTCAAAACACTTAACAGTCATGCACAGTAACAACAACAACAACAACAGCAACAGTTGCAATAAGCAATGATAATGTTGTTCATGACGCTGATGACGAACAACACATGCAAATCACATGGGTATCCTATGGATACACTCACAATCATACTTGTATTCACATGTGCGAAAAAAAAAGTAAAAATGTAAATAAATGCAGCTCCATTGCTTTGTATGGTTAATATAAATATGTATGCAAATAAAATAATAATTTTCGCTCAAAATTCACTTAACGAAGTACTGAAAATGTTAAGGGAAGTGCAGTGAGAATTGTTGTTGTTGTTGCTGTTGCTGTGTCTTTGGATCGGTTAATTTTCATATTTCACTGGAAATTGACAGACAGTCAGGCGGATTCGCACATGTGGAGGCCGGGAAAATGCGACAGGCAACCAACACACATGACATGCATTTTATTCTTCGTTCTTTCCCCCACTCCTCATTTTCGTTTTAATTCTCAATTTCTTCTTTTTTAGTTTTCATTGCATTATTTTCATCAGGCTCACACAATCCAAATACCACACCCATGCAGGAAACGCCGGGAGTATCTCACGGATACCAGTGCGACAACTGTACAGTAGCTATACTTCATTCCCCACTCTAGCTTATGATTCATTTGTCTTATATGTACGTAGTGTTGGTTGAATGTGTTTGGTTTCAAACCAAAACATATGCGTCATGTTCTGTATGGCATTCACTTAGCTACAATCATACAGATACAGATATGAAATTATGTATATATATTTCCATAATACTCGCATGTTTCCATATTTTGTAATTGTAATTAACGCAATCTCTGCCCCATATGACAGTTGCATATGCCACATCCAGCCACAGCTCGATTGCATTGTTCGGAATGTGGAGGACTCATCAATCTGACTATCTGTCATTAAAGAGCTTGTGCGAATTATTTCTACCACAATGGGGGCAGTTTTATTTAACAGTATTCCTAGTAAATCCCTGCTTATTTCAAATGAAAAGTGTTTATTGAAATGCATTCCAATTGCCATTATAATAATCCCACCTTTTGAAAAATTATAGATATAAAAGAAATTGGATCCACAAGCTAAAAAAAAATAGCCAATTTTCATTACAACTTTCTCTAATATTCTAAAAAGGAGTTGTAGTTATAAAATAGTAGATTAAAGGCCCCAAAAGAAACAAAGCTTTTTAAAGTTTGAATAATTTTGCGTAATAATCATTATGTTTTTTAAAGGAGACATAAATACACTTTGTACAAGAAAAATAAGGACCAAAAACTACCACAAAAAAATCCTTTAAAAAAAATACATGCGATCTTCACATTTACGAATTACCAATTGCCTAAAAAAGAAAAAAATTTCAGTAGACAATTTCACCCTGCTGTCCGATAAGGATTCAATAAATTATGAATAGGAGTTCAGATAAACGACCATTCATTCTTCAAGGTTAAGCCATGACTAGCAATAGATTACGATTTGGGATATACGTCATTGTGTCATCATTTCTTTTTATTTATTTAAAGATGTATGCAAATTGGGTTCAAAAATATTGTTCTCTATCTTTGTATTTTATTAATGAAATTTAAGATACATACACAAAAAAAAATTAATATTAAATACATGTATGTATGTAGTATATAAGTACCAAACACTTTCGATAACATTTTGTGGGAATTGCTTAAAATTATTGATTGACCTTTGGACTCTTGTCTGATAAGCAGAAAGCCCAATTGACAATTTGGTTAAGCAATGCGACGTCACATGAGAACCAGCCGAGGTAACCCCTCAAAACCCCAATCCCCTATGTTAGTTCCCTTTGGCGGAATGATGACGTAGCTGAGTCAACGAGCATGCCGGGCATTCAAAATAAAATCAAAGTACAACGGCTACAGCAACATCAACGCCAGTTGCTTGGTTGGTTTCGTCACAGAAATTCCGCCGTATAGCCAGCCGCACCGGTTAAAGTACGACGACGTCTCTGTGGCTCAGCCGATGATGATTGTGCATGAGTAAATGTGTGGCATTTATGGCATGGGTGTTGAATGACAATCGCACAACACTTGCCAGCGAATTGTATTCAATTGAATCAGAAGTATCAATCAACCCAACCAACACACAGTCATTGAGCTGAGCTCGGCTTAGGAAAATTTCTTTTCAACTGAGAACTTGGCAAAGCTACTGTCCTCAGTTGAAGCTATCATCAATCTACTTATGTAGGAGTGTGTTGTGCCCATCCCATTAAATGTGTCCAAGTAGCTGGAGATAGACAATTCTCATCCAGACTTTTTGTTTTACATTTATTTATGGGCCGTGACTGATAACCGAGCGCCTTTGACAGCTCAGCTTGGCTCACTAGGCTGTACTACATATTATCAACAAGCAGAGCGACCTATCATATAATATGAATACACACACATATATACATTGATAGATACATATGTATGCACTTGTAGCGACAATTGCTACTGAGCTCCGGGATTCAGATACTGATAAGAGGCACTCGACGCTGTCACTGTCGCTGTTGTCGCCCGGTGCGATATGATTGTTTGCCAAGCTGAAAGTGAGCTGATCAACAAATATGAGGCCTATGACTGTTCCTATAAAAAAAGTAACAATAAACTAGAGCACTCATCCGAAGATAAAATACTCTATATATAAATTATTGACTAACATAAAAGATATTTTGGGTTTTTCTTTGCACAATTTGTAGATGTTTTTTGCTACACAATCGATTCTATCTATTAAAAATCAATGCAATTATTTATTATGAAAACGACAACCAGATTCTAAAATCTCTAACAACCCAAAAGCCACAAAAAAACAACCGACGGTGTTCCTGAATCCAACAATTTTTGATTTCCCATTGCCAAAAGATATGTTGAGGTATTTGATTAAATTTTCTGAATTAACTAATTAAAAAATAAAATTTTGAATATAATAAATTATTTAATGAAATATACTTTCAACTGAGAATTTTTTTATCCTTAAAATAATTTAAAGTAAAATATTTTCTTTATCAGAAAGTAAACCAAAATAACATACACTTTTAAAATTTTTGTAAAGTATTGAAACTCCGAAAATGTGTTAAAAAAAGAACCTCTGAAATATTTTTTAAATTTTTCTATTAATTATCAAATTTATTCTATTTATTATTAAAATTTACTTTTAATTTAAAAAGCTTGTTGAAATCTGATATAAATTTATGCTGTTCCAATTTTTTTATGCCAAAAATGTGTCTGGAAAATAATTCCTTGACATTTGAGCCACAAATAAGTTTGTAACAAATTCGCTTTGCTCGATGTTAGGGTATTAAATTCCGCTGAGATTATTTGATTCTTTCTCTCTCTCTCTCACTTTCCACTTCTCTCTTTATTGTCTTTAAATATTTGTTGTTGGCTTAATGCTCTATTTGAGGACTTATATATGATTTTATGATTTACACAGAGCGAAAAAAATGAAAATTGTGTGAGAAAATTAAAGTCACTGCAGATTAACGTTTATCAAAATGATTTAAAATGCAAATTGCTTTTATCTTCTTAAATGAAAAGTGTGTTATATTTTTGTTTACTTTGTTATCTTATAAATTTTTTTAAACAAAATTAAGTAAACATCATTAACTATTTAGTAACTATAAAAAGAGGCTCGGCTAGACTTTACATATAATCATTTTTTGACATAACATATTTAAGTTCTTATTTTAATTCGTTAACTTTGTATATTTTACAAATTTTGGAAACAATTAATATTATAGTTTCAAAATTTCGTAAGGCACATTCATTTTAAAGCAATATAAAAATATACAATTTTGGAAAGCGCTTGGATAATTACTAGAATTTAATTAAATTTAAAATGAAATAGTTACTGCTATTAAAATAGTAATTTCAGTTAAAATTTTTTTTAAATTAGTAGTAAAATTTTAGTTAACAGCACACCCATGGTTAAAAACATGGATTCATGGAATTTCAAGTCAAACTAAGTTTTTAGTTTAAAGACGAGGGTTTATAAAGATAAACTTTTGAAAAATTTCTTAATTTTATATGACATTAATTATGATCTTCAATACTTTTTTATTTTTTGGTTTATTTGGTCGCAATTATTAACAATCCATTTTCATACAATTTTATAACGAGAAAGCTATAATTTATGTTTGATCAAAAACTGAAATGTTTTTAATGCATTCCACTTTAATATCATATATTTTGATTAACAATCCATACTCTTGGCAGTATATCTGCTCCATAAATAGATGATATATGAACGATTAGTTACGATTGCCCTCTTTTAATCGACACGCACTCTTAAGTACTATGTTCGTCTGGATAGATGGGGACAACTCAAGTACAGTCTTGATAATCTTGATAATGATAATAAAAGAAAAAAAAAAGTGTGTATGCTGCTTATGTTGTTTTATGTGTGACATTTTATAGATGTTTGCGTGTGTGTGTGAGTGTGTATAGCAACCATTAAACAATTAGAATTGTATATATGTATAAATAATATTGTACACGTATATATAACGATTAAGAGGCGTTGATAACGTCCGGACAGAACCCAGTGGGAACTTCTGCGCATGCTCCGTTAACAACTGAGAAGGAGACCCGAAGAGAGAGATTGAGAAACGCAACCCGATGTGATCCGAGCCGTAATCGGCGTAAATTGTTAACAATTTTGCTAAAGGCAAGTGCGCAACAAGTAACAGCAACAAATACATATAATAGAAACAACAAGTATAGTAATAATATTTAATAAACTTTATGTGTTTGCTGTGGGGCTGCCTCGCCTTGCCGAGCTACGATCGGCACCGGCTAACAATAACAATAACAACAACCACATGAGCGTCTCGACGCTGACGTTGACGTTAACGTTGGCAGAGACGGTGACTGCGACGTCGTCGTCGTCGTTGTTGTCGAGTCGCCGCCCGACGTTGACTTCTATATCTACAACAAATAATATTAAGACAGTTAGTACGTGCTGAGAACATTATTTGAGGTTTAGTCAGTGTTTTGCACTGGACGGTTATAATACACAGCACCGAGAGACTCCTCCGGTACCCCTAACAAAAAAAAAAATAACAAAATAAAGCAGAACGATAAAGCTATAGAAGAAAAAAAAATAGAACGCCGTGTTGTGCCGGTCAAAAAAGAAGCGAGGAAACTTCCGACATATCATTAATACATTTACCAATTAGAAATTAGAAATTAACAATTAAGCAACTTAGCATACTTGTATACATAGTACATATATGTAACAAACGTCAACACAACAGACTGTGATAAACGAAGAAAAAGGAAAAGCAAAAAGTAAAGAAAAGCTTAAACTCAATTTGCATTATTTATTTATGTGGTGCAACTCATTAACCCCCTCCCCTGAATACCGAACCGCATGTAAATACTACTAAATAGTAGGATCGTTAAAAAACATTAACATTTGCCGCCGGCTTTTGAGTGTCTTCGCTATTTTCGATTTTAATTTGTGCAAATATTGAACTTTACTTAACTGTGTAGGTATGTGTATGTGTATAAAACAACAACAAAATTCTAAAAATATGCGCCAACAGCAATTTGTGAGAAAATAAATTTGCACCAGCAAGTGTGAAGGATCTTTAAATATTTGCCCATTGTCGCAACCAAGGAACTTATCCAACTCACATACCCAGTGATTGTTTTTAATAGTTTTGAAAGAGGAAGTTAGTAATATACACACAAACTCAATGTACGCCTCAATGTTGCCCAGTTTGTTAAATATGAAAACCGAAAATTTAACAAATTCAGGCTACGATGATGATCTTCTATTTGAGGAGAATCTTGTTCTACAAATGATGGGTGAGTTGATCACAAAAGTGTTTCGAATTATTGGGTTATGCACCCATTTATGGATTTATGATATAGCTTACCAATTGTATTATATCTTGGCATTTATCTTGGATTTATATCTACTTGAATTGGTCAATAGAGGCCAATATAACCTTGTATTGCTTATCGACGCTTGCACCGAGAGAAATAGTTGACAAAGAGTTAGATTAAACAACTTTTGATAAGTTACGCGTATTAAATTATCATCTATAGATTAAGTTTTAAATAAACAAGTAGTTGGTTACGTTATTCTAAAATTTAATTTTAAAATCTGTAGAAAATGTAGTTTTTGCTTACTTTCGATCGATCCCAAAAAATCTGAAACTTGACTTTAGGATAATTAATCCAAATATCCTCAAGAAGAAGTCAGGTTTCTTTCCAAAAATATCACAACAAGGATTCAGTAGAGAAAACTTTTCGAATAATGTTTAGAAAAATTTTAATCTATTACTATTTTTATAGCATACTTTTTGGATTATAATAGTCAGATGTCGACAAGTCTTTATTTCGTTAAATGATTCTTGAATATTTCGTAGATAAAACAAAATAATTGTAATTAAACATTTGACATTAAATTATAAAATTCATTAGGAAGGGCATACAAACTTCGTCGCTTAGATTCCAAATAATTATGCTTCTATCAATAATTTCTTGTTTTTCGTGTACATTCAGTGGGCTCTGATAAGATACATTTTGATGGCGCGTGTTTTGACAAAAAATAAAAATTACTGATGTATACATGCTTTAACAAAAAAAGTATAAAATCACGCGATCAATAATAATATATTTGTTTGTTTTATTTAAACATTATTAAGAATGCTCTACAGGCAAAATGAACGAATTGTAGTTACACTGAAAATTGATGACAATAGAATCTTTTAAAGA
Organism: Drosophila testacea; assembly: GCA_035043265.1. NCBI lineage: Eukaryota > Metazoa > Arthropoda > Insecta > Diptera > Drosophilidae > Drosophila > Drosophila testacea. Next base: position 562,719 of record JAWNND010000826.1, on the reverse strand, counting down.
ATATCAATAATATCAAAGTTGTTAATTCCCATTTAAGAGAATTGTCTTGCATTACATCCTGCTTCTGTCAGATAATCTGAATAATATATTCCGTAACTTGCATTTGATTACGCACTTGTATTGTTGCTACATTTTATGAGTTCTGTTTTACCATGAGCTCCATATCATTTTATCAGATTTTTTTTAGGCGCATATGATTAAGTCGACTTTATTGCAGTGCTTATCAAAGATTAGCCTTTGCATTTACATACAAGCTCTGTTTTTGTGATTAGATTTCCACCTAACCAATCATAAAAACGGAAAGAAATTATTTTGCGTCGTTGTAGGTCTATTCCTGAGCACCTTTTGCGATTATGATGTGGCCTCAGGTGTATAATTAGATCATACCTAATACAATTTGTCTAATCTTGAAAGTGAAAATGTAGCTTAAGCTAACTTCTTCTTATCTGACAGGCTCATAAATATTACTTAAACCAAAAATAAACTAGGAAAATGTTTGTAAAGAAGTAAATTAAAATTTAAAGTACATTTAGATTGAAATAATTAAAGGTATTTGAAGTATTTATACCAAAAGACTCATCTTAATATATCGATTAAATCAATGACATGTCACAAATGAAGCATCATTTATCTAGTCTATTTCCAGATCCAAATTAAATTAAGAAAACATCATTTGATACCTAACGGACGGATAGATTAATCACAATTAGGATTTGATAGCTATACTAACTATTTTGCTCTATATACATTGATAGTTAATGTAATCCCCACAGCGTATCTTTGAGTTTAATTTATCATTTATGACTTAATTATTTTGTTTTCATTGGCGTTTTACACACGAATGCTTTAATTAATTACTAGTAATTGCACCCATAGCAAATACAAGTACGATGGATCTCTCTCAATAACAACATCAAGCTACAATTTGAACTACACTTGCTATTTATACATATCGAATTCGTACTTAATTTCTTGTAATTATTCAGATGCCTAATAAAATAATCATCACTTGACTGTTTTGCACTGATCCAACCGGAAATACTAGACTTGTCTATACTCACTCTACACCACACAGAACATTAGAAAAATGGCGCATTTTAACATTTGAAAGGGGCACTTGAACTTGAGACATACATACTTATAAAGTAGCGTAATAATTTCTTGATAACAATTGTCAAAATTAAAAATTAGACTTGCACACTTAGGAAATCCCCTTATTAAAACTGCCAAACTCTTCTGATACAGCAGCAACGATAAGTCCGAGCTTGCCGCTTAATCATACTCCAGAAAAGTAATGAAATCGATAGGCTGGTTCAATTTATAGATTACAGTGAGAGAAAGTAGAGTTAAGTTTTGGAAAAACTCCAAAACAAATGTACAAAGTTAAATTTGCATGTTGGTAAAAATATTTGAATATATCATACTGAATATTAAGAATATGTATTTGGTCAGTACATATATTAATTAAATATGGTCACACTGCAAAAGGTGCAATATATGGGGAGAAACAAGAATCTAGCCTATGAATAAATTTTGAATTAAAGTAAAAGTTAGTAAAGTGTAATTTTTTTAATTATTGAATAGTTAATGCAAACTTACTTTGGATAACGCTTACTTAATAAGTTCACTCCTAAACTTAAAATTAATATTTTATACATACAAAGTGTCATTTTTACAGCTAATATATAAGGTCAGGTAAAGTTATAAAAAATTAAACTTAAATTCAGAGGTTTTAAAATTTAATTTTCAAATATTTAAGTTAAAACAGTCACGTTTTCCTCAGTGCACTGCTCTGAAAAGGAACTTAAAACCTTAAGGTAAACATTTCACCACGTCAGCCCCAAACGCACCGAAGCTGTTATCGATACCACACAACGAGTATCGATTGGCAGCTCTGTGTTTAATCTTGTTTTGACTGCAAATCTATTTTTGGGGTAGGTCTGGCTGAATTATGACTAAAACTTGTCGTTTTTTTTGAATGCTTATCAAGCCCGGAGTTTTTTCGGTCAATCAGCGTGACTGTCCGAATTTTGATGAAAGCGATCACAAACTCGATCGTGTGTTAATTCAAATGATGCTTACAAGGTGTTGACCATAAGCAGGTGATGTAAATGAGATAAAGAAATAGCGAAAAATAAAATGGATGTCTAGTTAGAGAAGCTGGATTTTATGTGTAAGCTTATAAAATATTATATGTAGTTAGTTACGTAGATATGAATGCTTAGACAAGTCAAGTTCTAAATGTCGCCGTCATTGGAGACGCAGTTCAAGGCAAAGAATAATTTAATTGCACTGTGGCTATTTGGAGATACAAATGTATCTGAAACACGTTAGCGCCCAATTAAAAGGCAAGACACTAAGACTTTAACAAACATAGTTAATGGAATTACACTTGACTTGAGATTTTCAGCTTGTTTTTACTTAGAGGCGCCTTCTCAGCCACAGGTCGTTTGATAGCCAGATACACACATTCACACATTCACACACACACAAAAACACAGACAAATATCAGCTTAGATTGATATACATAAATTTAGAGATACAACAACAAATTACTTTGCTGATTATTCAAGTCTGGCATATATGATTGGTCCAGTGTATTGTGTTTGTAGCTTTGGCTTTTTGTTAACAACAATTTAATTGAGACGTTTTTAGCATTTTAATTATAGACAATATGCGCGCAATTATTAGTCATAAACGTAATGATAATGCCAATAAAAAAGTTGAATATCACATTTGACTGACGGCAGTTAATTGGATCAAGTCTGTTTTGCAAAATTATAGGAATGAAAAACAGGTCACAACTTTAATATCAGTCAGATAACAGATTTAGAACTGCATCAGCTGTTGATTTTTCAGATAAACTCGCTAAACGAGCCGATATTTGGTTGAAAAATAAAAACTTTAGGAATGAAAAACAGATCGCAAATTTAATATCAGTCAGATAACAGATTTAGAACTTAATCAGCTATTGATTTTTCAGATAAACTTGCTAAACGATCCGATATTTGGATGATCACATGGGGAAAATTCCTGCCAGTAACCACAGGCATTTGTCTATTTGCTTAACTTACGAAGTACAAAATCGGGTAAACCATTTCACAACCACATGATGAGTTGAGATTTCTATATCTTTGATCAACCGATATTGACAATCATCAATTGTCAAGGGCATCTGCCGCGAATAACATTGACAATTTCTAATGCATAACGCAAATAAGCCGACCCACGGGTAGGCTTATTGCATTTGGCCTAAGATAATATTCAAATAGATGATTTTGCACAAAAAATCAGTTGACAAAGTGATGCCAATGACGATATGACGACGTACCCACCGCTTGGATTTTAATAAAAAATACTTGGAAATTCACGCCAAATCGTCTAAGTAAATATGATTTAACAGCCAGAGGTCAGGGAAGTTAGATGAGCTCAGCTTTTTCTTTGCTTTTGCAATTGGGTTTTACGATATGGTTTATTATTGAAGGTATAAAGTTTGTTCCATCAAGAAATTTTAATTTGCAATATATCATCTTATAGATAGAAATGAGGTAGTTACATTAAAGATGAGATAAGCAGCAGTCTTCTTAATTGCAGCTCAAGGTTCTATTGTAGTTGTTGGCTCAAATATAATTACGAGGTGTTAAGCAATCAATTTTAAAATGATTATAGAACAAGGGTGAAAAAAAGGATTTTAATACAAACTCTAAATAATAAACCACTTAGAATACAAGTATAAAGAGAGGTGTAGAATAAAGTTATTTTTATAAAAGATATTTGAAGGAAATAAAAGTCTTTCAATCCGTATTCCAATTTCTTAATCCTTTAAGCTACCAAATTAATAAACCGCCTTTCCAGTTTTCTTATATGAATTAAGAAAGAAAATAGAATGAACTAAAGACAGTGTCAATTTCGAGTGGGAGTAGTAAATAATAATAATAATGTAGTCAGAAGTCTTTAATGAATAAATAATGTATTTTACGGCTCTTGGATACTATAAAAGAAAATATTGCCACACGTGTCAGCGTCTTAAGTAAATTATTTAGCTCGTTATCATACAAATTGTTAGCGTTATGAGATTTTGCATTTTAATAGATTTTAACAATCTTTTCATATTTATTTAAATGTATTCAAAATTTAAGTTTAACGTGTCTTTTTATGAATTTCAAAATGATTTTCATTAGTTGTGTAATCCACATCTTAAGACTTAAGTTCTACTCCATGAGTTTTCAATAGTTGCACGATGTTATTTTTTGTTTGTCAATTAGCTTGTTGACCTATGAAGATACTAAGCATGTAATGCCTAATTAAAAAATTATTACTAAATTAGCAGTTAATGGGCCAATAATACACATATAACCATATACCGACAGACCTACTCCGTAAGTGTGTTTTGGTTAATGGGAATTGGTAAGCACGTGTGTATATTTAAAGCAATAATTAACTATTATTGTGATTGGATGTTATACAATATAATTTTCAAATACGAAATGCGGAATTGTATTTGTCAGATGTTTCGGCATCGACAGTTTCTATAATTTTTGCAATCATTATCATCATGCATTGGAGTCGTGGGTGGGGGCGTTGAAAGACGAGGAGGATGACGAGCTCAAATCATACTGATAATAGGTTGCAGAGGCATTGATTTTTCTAGGGCGTTACCTTGCAATTGGAAACGTTTCTCCTTTTGAATTCGCTTTGTTACGCATTCCCAATGAATTTGATCTTTGGCACGCAATTCATAATGAATTGAACAACAAACTGTATTTTTTTCTTTTTTGATATCACGCCGCTCGTTGACTCACTTTTTTTTATAATCGTCGGCGAGACGATTGCGATTGTCAATTCCCCCGATACAACCAATAAATAAATATACAAATACGCTACGGTTCGTGCACATTTTACCCATGTGCAATTTTAGTGCTCCAATATTTTCAAGCGATTCGATTTTAAATTGAGTACTTTGCGTCGCACTCGCATCTCTGTCTTTCTCTTTTTTTCTCTCTCTCTCTCTCTCTCTGTCTGCTCAGTCAGCTATCAGCAATGCCATTAGGCATATTATTAAAAATATAGCTTCAGCCTCTGTCAACGCCTCTGTCGACTTCTCTGCCGCTGCGGCGATAAGAGGCTTTAATAGTTGGCTGGGGTTATACGAGGGGAACAGGGGTTAAAGCCGAGCAGATTGTGTCTATAAAATTACATAGCTAATGTCAGTTGTATTCTTTTGTTGGATTTGCAATTGTTGTTATGCATGAACTAAAAACAAAAACAAGAAAGAAATATTATTGTCGGCATACCAGAAGAATGAATACCTTTCAGAGCACATTATGGTACATTTAAAAAAATGATTTAAAAAAGTTTTCTTAATATTAAGTAACTATTTCCTAATTAAAATAACTAAACAAATCAAATTAAATCTTGGACCGAGCGTAGCTATGACAGCTAAAACTAGTAGTCTAACAAATTAAAATTTGGGTAGGATAACATATACAATGCCAACATGTGAGTTTGGTTAAGATCTACTTACAAAAAAAACAAATTTTGCATGTTAAGGATTATTTTGGACCGATCGCTATACTCCTTACTCCTATAATGGGTTGAACATCTCCGGACCAAATTAAAATGCCCTCTGCAAGGGTATAACAACATGAAACCTAAGCAATAATTGAAGCCTATGCTGAAATTGATTTGTTTTCTACACACATCAGTAGATATGCATTTGTATATGCATATACATATATAATCACATTAGTAATACTATATTTATTATACGTGTTGTTTAGCAATTTTTGTAAACATACAATTATCGAGTGCTAGATAACTTTCGAAACAACAACAGAAAATTCCACACAGCCACATTTATAATTATTATTATTTAATTCTTTCTTAATCCCCCTTTTTATGTCAATATACGACTATTTAAAATTTATAATATAAGTCAATACCTATTAATAATCTCTTAAGAACTGAAGAACTCAGACGAACTGGCTTCTTAATTGCCGCGATTTTAATTTATCTCATTAAATACTTGTACTTGCTTAATAGATAATTACATCCTTATCTTTAATAATCATACTGTTTCTGTAAGTATGTATAGAGAATGTCTGAGCAGGGCCATAACAAATGACGCAAAGGGTTAATATATTTGAAATAAATTACAGAATATAACGACCATTTAATGTTAATCGAATTCTAATTCTAAGTAGAAAGAAACCCTGCCTACGGAATACAGAAGTTTTAATACTCTAGCAGGTGATTTAAATAGTAATCTAACGTAGTTAGTCATCAAGTTTCACTATCGACTCTGTTTCTTCCGTTGAAAAGGATTATATATTCATTAACATTGACTATTTCAATGCAATATAAATAATGTGTATTTAATTTAAAATTTTGAATAAAGATCAAAATAAAAACACATATTCCCAGTTTCTGATTTTATTTCGTTGTTCATTCATTACTTCTTTATGCTTACAAACTTAAATTTCGTATGATATCATTGCAAACTGATATGATATGTACGTATTTAAATAACTATTATCATTTTTCATTGTTGAACAATGTTGGCCCATGACTAATTATAATAAATGCCCTTGATTGGTATCTACAAATGTATCTATGTTATTATAAATAATACATGTTAAACATGAATGATTATTACTTAGATTGTAAAAAATGTATGTGGAAAATATTGTTTTTAGTTTATTTTTGTTTTTGCTATTTTTTGTTTGGGTTTTAAGCTTTTTGAAAACGTCACTTTAATATACATACATATCTCTGAAGTCTGTTGGCATTTTGAAATTTTCAAAATTATTTTTAGGAAAACCAAAAACAAATCATCTAAAAATAAACTCAAATTTGCGTAGTTCGTCCAAGGTTTGATTTTAGAAGACATCCAAACCAACATAAACACAATTCTTTGTATTCATCCATAAGACCCAAACAAATCTTTGTAGGAGTCCATAACATTGATGTATTGTATTAAACCGTAATACTTATAAGTATGTATATTAATCAAGTATTACGAGAACCAACATACCATATATGTTGTCTATAGCTTCTATAGTGTCTGAAATTGACAATATTATCTGTTAAATCCATATAGATTTAAAAAGAAAGAAATTTATTATATTCTATTCTAACTATGCTTTGAGTTCTAGTTGTGAAAATGCTATATTATATTCAATAATATTACTTTCTTTCTAACTCTTTAAACATTAACAATTTATTAATATAATAGCAATAAAAATTAGTACTTCATCATAACAGAATTCATCACCTCCATTTTCTGGCAAGACGTGAGCTTCCAGTCCATAGACACTATGTATGTACTCATATTATTTGATATATAAATAAACACACTTGTGAGAAAGTAAATCATGAATAATTGCCGTTAACAACAATGGTCGACTTTAAAATACTCTGTCCGCTTTACCTTTTGAGATTGACCAGCTGTTTAAATGCGATAGAATCGCACTGCTTGTTGTTGTTTGCAAGCAGTTTTAGAAATGATTGGTTACACTGCTTTGAACCTTTGTTTTTCCTACCTGTTGAGTGCATTTATTTGCTATACATCTTTAATACTTTAACTAGTGAATATACTCGCTGAAATAGTTTATAAAACTATTCGCAAGACCCTAAATGATCCCAACCAACAAAACAAACGTACACGCGCCTCAAATTTAGTTAAATGTATGTATTTAGTTTATATGTATGTATGTTATGCATGTGTAAACACAAACTGTCTATATTTAATTCTCTAGTCAGCGTATTTCGGGGGCTCGACCTGACCACAAATTAAGTAAATAAAGTGAGAGAGCCTTAACTTTGCACAGTAATAGATACATTCGCTACAAAAATGTATAAAGATAGATAATAACATGTAGTTCAACATTCTTTGTTTTGTAGATTGGCATTGAAACGCTCCCGGGAAATTGTTAATCAAATTAGAAAAAAAAACAAATTAGAAATGAAAATTGAAAATTCGAGCGACGGGTAATGAACGTTTCTAATCTTAGATTACGAATCGACAGCAATAACAACAAAAGCATGCAAAAAAAAAAAAGGTCTATCTTTGCAAAACTAACGGTGACGCGGCATATCAAAAAATTATGAACTCTCACGATGACGGTGCAGAAATTTATGCGTCCCACTGATTCTTTTAGTGAGAAGTAAAACAACGAGTTCGTAACTAAGCAACTTCTCTCGCACACTGAGACAAAGATACTAAACGAGAGAGTTTTTTTTATCAACTGTCTTTATGGCTAACTAAAGTAAATTATGGCACTAAAATAAACATACATTCTTTTGTACAATCTCGGATAAAAAAAAGCATAAAATCTCTAAAATTGTTTGGTTTGTAAAAAGCAGTATACCCAAGGATGAAAATAATCGTAGTAATCGTAAACTTTTGTCCATTTCTCTGAAATAAATATTTAATTCTCCTTTCTTAACATATTTAGTTTTCAATAATTTTGGGTGGTGGTCAGTGGGTGTTCCTAGTGGGGCGTGATAAGGGTGTTAATTTCAGGCGTCTCTATTTACATAGTTATAAAATTATTACCTGGGAATTTGTTAAACTAAAGTGTTAATGTGTCTGCTAGATAATTACCAAATATATAATAGATAAAGATGTGTTAATTAGATAAATAAATATAGGCAGCGACTCTATTAGACAGTGAGTCATTGATAAAAATACTTTTACACATAAATTAGGCATACAATGCACACGTTTCTTATTAAACAATTAGTTTAATTTGACGTCTTTTTTAGAATAGCTTTTATGGCAAGTGTTGGTTATTTATATTTATTACTCCAGCAGTCCATTATAATATTTGCAATAATTTTGATATGCAATTTATGCGCTCATACATTTTTCTATTCTATTTCTATTCTAATAATACTGTTCTGGTCTTGTCACATAATTCTTTAGATTGTTCTAACATTTATCGCCTGTACTAAGTGTGTTGCATATTTTATAAAAAATACACGAGCTATTTTTATTGGTGTTGTTGTGTTTTTAATATAGCAGCTTTTCTTTGTGTATTTCTGGTTCTGTCTATCTCTCGCCTTCACATACATACACACGTGTGCACACACACACACCAGAGTGGTCAATTTAAAGCCGGCTTTTTATTTATTTATTTGTTTACGTGTGTTTGTTTGCCTTCTCATTTACTTGTGCTTGCGTTGTTTTCGAAATGATTTTTTGTCTTGGTGTGCGTGCGCGTGCGCGTGTGCGTGTGGCTGTCTCTCTGTTGCGCTCCAAGTCTGGTTTTTGAGCTCTCCCTCTCTCTGGGAGCGCCATACAGCAACAAAAATATGTATATGCAAAGACACCGAATTGATTTAAGCGTCGATTAACGCATACAACGACACACATGAATTGAGAGACGTGGACGTGGAGTCAAAGCAGAGACAACATACGATATGGATATGGGGCAGCGACAAAACAGCAAGCAGTAGCGGCTTGGCGTGTGTGTGTGCACGCTCAGTGAAAAATTCGTTGTTGCCGTCGTCGCTTCGTGTTTTCATTAATCAGTTGCACTAAAATGGTGCGCAAGTCCGGTAGAGTTAAAATTCCTACTAGTCGCAACGTTGGCTGCAGCATTCTGTTGCGTGGCAGCAAAGGCGTCGATGGGGGCGGTGGGTGTGGTAAAGACGAGAAGGGGGAGGCAACAGTAACACGACAACAACAACAACGACGACAAAGGAGACGAAGCAGTGTCAGCAATTCAGCTTCAAGTGATGGTGTGTGTGTGTATTTTTATTGTTTATTGCGCGACCTGTTGTTATAGAAATTTTCAAAATAATAATTGTTGTTATTAACTTCAGCTTAAAAAGTGTTTCACTCTTTGTAAAACTGTTGAGATTTTGCATTGGGGCTGTAAAGAAAGTGAGGCTTAGCTCAATGGCGAAACTAGTATTTATACGAACTTTCAATCTAATACAATGATGTAATAAGTGTCTGAAGCTAAGATTTTGTCTAAGAACTAAAAATGTTGGTCTACAAAATGCGTTAAGAGCCAAAACATCTAAAAAATAAAAAAATGAAGCATCTTGATCACTGTAGACGGCAGTCCACTCTAGTAACGAAAGCAGACCCTTAAAACACACGTAGTGATGTTTGCTGGGCAGCAGGCTTGTAAAAACATTTTAAATATGTAATACACAATTCTTATTGAGGTCAAAAGTATTATATAGTAATATTTTCAAGACCTCGAATGAAGGAAAATTTTATTTTTTTTTAATAACGAACTTTTTTTTGGTTTTATTTATTTGTTTCTAAATTTGAAGATAAATATACATACTCGATTTTAGTGTAGGCGTTATAGTAAAAATTGTAACTACAAATATTAAATATAATACTTTCTGTTGTTTGTTTTTATTAAAATGCATAAAAAATACATACTCATTGGTTCCTTCTCTCACTGAATGAATCTATTGTTTATCCAAGTTTTTATTCCAATAGGCGTAATATTTTAAATTTGTATTATAAGTAGAATTCAAATATTTAAATTTGTTTATATTTAATTGCATACTAAATACATTTTTAATTCTTTCTCTTACAGAATCGGCGGAAAGTCATATTATGCATGCGGAGGCTCTACCCGTAGGACATCCGGCAGGATCGCCGATTGGCCACGCCCTGAGTCCTAACGGTGTTGGCCTTGGCTTAAGCAACAGCAGCAATCAAAGTAGCGAGAATTTTACGCTCTGCAATGGGAGCAGCAATCCCAGCAATAGCAACAATAATAATAATAATAACAATAATATGTACTCACCTAACAATAATAATAACAATAACAACGGAAGTGGCAGCAATAACCAACAGCAACAACAACAACAACAGCAGCAACAACAACAACAATCGCCTACAGTTTGTGCAATTTGTGGAGATCGTGCAACAGGAAAACATTACGGAGCCTCGAGCTGTGATGGCTGCAAAGGTTTCTTTCGACGCAGTGTGCGTAAAAATCATCAGTATACCTGCAGGTGAGTCTGAAAAAGAATTCCATCAAGTTAAATATAGACTAAAATTATATGTAAATCTTCTACAGATTCTCGAGGAATTGTGTAGTGGACAAGGATAAGCGTAATCAGTGTCGTTATTGTCGTCTACGCAAATGTTTCAAGGCTGGCATGAAAAAGGAGGCGGTGCAAAATGAACGTGATCGCATCAGTTGCCGACGTACTTCCAATGATGATCCTGATCCTGGCAATGGACTCTCTGTTGTGTCCTTGGTCAAGGCAGAAAACGAATCACGACAATCAAAGGCCGGCGCAGCCATGGAGCCCAACATAAATGAGGATCTCTCGACGAAACAATTTGCCAGCATCAATGATGTCTGCGAGTCGATGAAACAACAACTGCTCACCCTTGTTGAGTGGGCCAAACAGATACCAGCCTTCAATGAACTCCAGCTCGATGATCAAGTAGCTCTATTGCGTGCCCATGCGGGTGAGCATCTACTCTTGGGTCTGTCACGTCGTTCGATGCACCTTAAGGATGTGCTGCTGCTCAGCAATAACTGTGTCATCACCAGGCATTGTCCAGGTACATCTTAACTCTCAAGCTAATTGTATCCATTGCTAACATTATTTTCTTCCTTTTCTCAACAGATCCACATGTCTCGCCCAATTTGGATATTTCGCGGATTGGCGCGCGAATCATTGATGAACTTGTGGTTGTCATGAAGGATGTTGGCATCGATGATACCGAATTTGCCTGCATTAAGGCGCTTGTTTTCTTTGATCCCAGTAAGTTTATTTGTTCAATTATTTATCCTTTAACATTTGTAAGATTTGTAATAAAGCTGTGATTACATAGAGCATTAGCCAGGAAATAGGATAATTTTATACTTTTGACTTATGAAAATCATAAGTAACTTTTTGATTTAAACTTAATAATGAAAATTCAAAAGAACAGTTTTTTGTACTTCAAACTATCCATAATAAAATATAAAATATTACATTTAAAAGGGCAATACAGTTTTAGTTAGTTACTTATGCTATTATAAATTTCGATTTTATGGTTCAGCTTAAAATTTTATTAAGAAACTGAATATTCTATGAATAAGTTTATAGATTGTTTATAACACTGCATGTTACGTTCATAAACTGATAACCAGTTACGAAATGTAAGATTTAAATTACCAAAAATAGGTGCACTTTTTAATTATAGCAACGACTATATTAAGAGTTTATTTCTACTCAATCTTTGCAGATGCCAAGGGACTAAATGAACCGCATCGCATCAAGTCGCTGCGACATCAGATACTCAACAATCTGGAGGATTACATTTCGGATCGTCAGTACGAGTCACGTGGCCGTTTTGGAGAAATTCTGTTAATATTGCCAGTGCTGCAGTCGATCACCTGGCAGATGATTGAACAAATACAATTTGCCAAAATCTTTGGCGTTGCACATATCGACTCATTGCTGCAGGAAATGCTGCTGGGTGGTAAGTAACATTACTTTAATCTTATCAGGTAACAGCTGTTTAATGATGCCTTTATTTTAGGTGAACTAGCGGATAATTCCTTGCCATTATCGCCACCGAATCAGTCAAATGATTATCAAAGTCCCACGCATGGTGGTAATTTGGATGCTGCCCAAGTGAGCTCGACACTCGAAACGTTGGCCACGGCGACTAGTGGTTCCCATGGCCTGGATCTGGATGTGCAACATATACAAGCGCTCATTGAGGCCAACAATGCGGAGGATACATTCCGCGCCTATGCGGCAAACAACTCGGCAACGGTTGGCGCTTCCGCAACTGGAGTTGGGCCACCAACGACTGCAGTGACGCCTCCTCTAAGCAGCGCCGCCTGCAGTCCCAAGTCACAGGAGAGTGCCTACATGGATGCGGTGGCTGCGGCAAGCCGGCAATATAATGTCCAGCACAAGAGTCAATTAATGCACAGTCCACAGCGTGTGCATCCCTACCAAAGAGTGCCGACATCGCCGGTTGATGCGGGTCTAGGTATGCGCAATCCTGCGGATATAACGCTCAACGAATATAATCGCAGTGAAGGCAGCAGTGCTGATGAGATGCTGCGTCGTACACCACTCAAGATACGTGCCCCAGAGCTGCTTACCCCGAGCTATAAGATGGGTAAGAAATAAATACAATCAACTCATCAATTGATCACCAATTAAATAATATTCTCTTGTACCCTGTATTATGTTGTAAATAAATGTATCTTACTTTTCATTAATTAATTACTATGTACATAGCCAAAAGCCCCAGTAGCCAGTGCTAAACCCTTTCGCTAGGCTATAAATTAATTTGTAATCCAGCTTTATAAATAATAATAATAATAATAATAATTCTCTTGTATCTTTGCAGAGCCATGTCGCATGACACTCAAACAGGAGCCTGAAACGGGCTATTAACTGGTGCAATAAGCTTAGCTACCATAATCCCTTCACCCCACCCATCCGTTTAAACGTTTTCCCTATCCATTTAAAATAACCAGCAGATATACAGGCCCCCAACTTGCTGGCTGCTAAGTGCCTAAATACAAAGCTTACTTAATTGTTATTGCCTTGAACTTTTTGATACCTTTTTATTAGACATTAAGTAGGTATTTTGGAAATTGTTGCTTAATTTGTAAACATGCAATTGCAATCTATTTTTGTATTTTATTATATTATATGAAGTGAAGTGAAAAGATGTGAAGTCAAATGATTTGCTCAAAACATTATACTATAAGTACGTAGCACGTACTTTCAGTTTGTTGGTTATCTATATTATAATATTCTATTATACACAATTGCATATACACGCATATATTTTAGAGATATGTATATGCATAATAAATATACAAATACATGTATTTGTGTATGCAATACTTTGTTTTAGGCTAGGGTGTTGTTTAGTGGTATAAAATCTATTTTATATGATTACATTTAATGCTTAGCTGATGAATATTGAAGAACTATTTTTATATGAATATATCTATGTATAAAATACAAATTAATTTAAAATGGCTGAGTGAATAAAAAAACAAAACAAGAAAAATTTTGCTGTAAAAAATACACAAACACACAAAAACCTATTTTTTCATATACAAATTTGAATATTTCAGCGTCAAGTGATTAAAGATTTTAAAGAAATCTCGCCATGTATTTACATACATTTTATATTTCCAATAGTTGGCAGTATTCGCGCTGAACTGCAGTTGGTACTCGTCACAAGGTAATGGTAAGAATCTAAAAGAGTTTTCCTTTAATTTGTTACTACTGTTGTGTTTATTCGATGTTTCGAACAAGGCTTCAAGAAATAGTAAGTGCTAAAAGCATAATAATTATAGTTTGCTAATTTTGTGCGGCTTAAAAATTATAAAATGAAAGCTTATTGTTGAGTCCGCTGATTTTGCCAATTTAATGAGCACCAACATGGTTTGGTGTTTTCATTTGGTTGTTTTCAGAAGCAAATATCATGAAATACTCGTATATATAAATACTACTATTATCCTACTTTGTATTAATAGTAGTATAAGATAGTAAAACATTTTAAAATAAAATAAAAACTTATATATTGTAAGATTAAGAAATGCAACCAGGGAATCAAAACATTTTTTAAACATTGGTTACAAATTAATTAAAATTTGGCGCCAAACAAAGAAACATCCCAAGGAAATTATTACAAAAACATCCCGCGTCTCAAATGAAATATACCAATACCTCTCGCTGAACGGCATCTCATAGGACATTATGCCAACAACAAATTTTTTTTATGTTGCTAAATAATTTTTTAAACTACCCAATTTTAAATTTAGATTGGATCAATTAAAGCGGATTCTTTTACTACATGTTTTGATTTTTAAGACCGTTCCTTCTAAAAAAAAATGCCATCTTTCACAACGGTGGTAGCACCTTCTCTTGCTTGATAGCGCCGCCAGTTGTCATGTTGTTTACTTTTAGAACTATATTCTTATTGAAGTCTGGCAACAGTAGTGAGATTCCACTAAAAGTTCTAGATTATCTTTTATGTTTCATGATCAGCTGTTCACATCAGGTCCACACAAAATTTGCAGTTTGACCAGAAAAAATAAAGTCTAGACAAACCAATAGTTGTAAAATAATCATGTCTTAGACAGTTTATAGTTTGGATATCATTTTCGGTGTGACCGCTCTTTACAAGAGAATTTCTCGGCCACACTTCATGTTGAATAACATTGAATTTCAAAATAAAGAACGCTGTAAGTTTTTTAATTTAAGATATGAATATTTAAATAGTTAGTCAGTTATTGCAGTAAAATTACTATGGGGAACGGTTGTTCCAGATGGAAAGACAAGTAATAAGAGGCTCAAGTATATAGTGTTGGAGCATAATAAAATCGAAAACTATATAGGGTAAAAAAAGGTCGTTTCGACAATGATTTTATATTTGCTTAAAAATAATCTAAACCCGTTGATGGAATCCCAATACTTATTACCACTCACAAGTCATCAATCGATATAAATCATCGATAACTTGCCATCACAGCTGACGAACAACCCAACACTAGTTTTATTTAATTGTCATTTCATTTTTCGTTGTGCGCAATAAAAAAAGTGAGCTGCTAGAAAATTACATCTGCTGGAAACGGTCAGCAGCTTAAAAAATTGTTAAAATTTAAAGAACTACATTTAAACTGCAATACAAATAAGCAGTGCAAGAACCAACAGCTGGACAAATAAAATATATAGGATGTTTGGCCATAAAATCATAATATGCACTACCTTGCTCCTATTGGGCACCTCTGGTGAGTAAACTTTAACTACCCGATTATTCCCCTACCCCCTTCATGACGAGTGCAAAAGCTGTGGACAGCCTTTGTTCAAATTACTTTGCTTGTTCATCGCATTTTAATTTCTGTTTTTTTTTACCTATATTGGCGTCTCGCTTGCACGCACGTAACCCGTTCAACGGAGTGTTGTGGTTTTTATCTACAAGGGCTGTTAAAAAAACAAACCTAAATCACATGTAATATAATTACTACATATTGAACACACATATTTCGCCATATATTTAGATGATTTCTACGGCGCATTGACATTTATCTAGTTTTATTGTGATACTTTGCGGTTTGTGAAGCGCAAACATAGAATCTAACAAGATGGTGGCTTAGTACCGCTGCAACAAAGACAAAAGCAAATTGCAGTCACCGCTTCATCTCTATATATGTACATGTATATATGTGTGTATTATAATACGCATGTATATACATAGTATGTGTGATTGTATGCTGCGCTTATCTAACCAACAACGTTAGTTGCTGTGTTCTACCTGCATAGAGCATAAGAAGCGACAGATAAAGCAATACTCTCGGTGTCTCCCCTGTGGGTCTGCTTCTTCTGCCGGCATCAGCATCCCGTATCCGCCCCCACCCTCTCATCTGTATTACACAATACAAATACAACTACATGCAGGCATATTCAATTTCTAGCTTGCCTTCTTGCTCTTTGAGTTCATTCTTCTTTTCGCCCTCCTGCACCTTGTCTTTCTGTTTTTTTGTGCAAAGCATTAACTACATACATTTATTTGTTTAACAGCAACGCTTTATTGTAATTTATTTGCATTGAGCACAACGTTCTTCCCCCCTTTTGTGGGTACTCCCCTCTAACTGCTTATCCAAATGATATCTGTGTAATTCCCCCAAAAATATAATTGTTAGTTGCTTTTAGATTTCTAGTTCAGCTGAAAAACAGTTTTACATATATCGAAATTTGATTATGCATCGCATGCCACCAATTATTCACATGTAAAGTCATTTGTTTCAAAGCATATAATGAACATTTCATAATAAATATTTTCCAGAACTGATTTATATGTGCATATTTACATTTCTTACTGATCAACTCTTTTATGTACATATATAAAGATTAGTATAGTAAAATATATTATGCATTTTATAATGAATATTTTCCAGAATTGATAATTTATTGAACAAAGACGCCAAACAAAATGTGGCACATACTTATCAAAATCATACTTATACTTAACGTATTTATATAATGTATGTATGTTTGTATTAGTTTTAGCTGCGGAAAAATCAAAATACAATTGTCTTAAGTGGCGACAGTTTTGCTGATAAGATTTGCAACACATACATGCGCAGATCTGCATGTATTTGTGCATGACTGCAGTCAGATGCATGTATGTGTGTACATAAATGGGTCGTTGAACGTATAAAACACTTTGTATTTTAGCTAAGCTAACTACAAAATCTAAAGAATTGACCCGTAGAAACTTTTGGATAGGACAGTCATGAAATCAATGCGTCACATATTCAAAACAACACAAATAGAAATACATAGCACATTAACATACTATATAATTTAGTATTATTTTATAGCTAATGAAAATGAAAGCGTGAATAAAGTTTTTTTTATATAACTATGTATTGCACTTTGTAACAGTTCTAGGTTCACTAATGTATTTACATGTATGTATGTATGTTCTAGAATCTAGAATGTAGGGAGTGAAGAAGAGAACACTTGCACTAACTTTAATTAGACACTCGTTTCACACCATTTTCTTGCATGTTTGTGGCAAATAAATCTTATTAGCTTGGTGCACTTTTCCCAGAATTTTCTAGTGACGCCTAGAAATTGTATTACCTGTCTCACAGACAGCGTATTTATTTCTTTCGCTGTCTGGTTATTTGCCTGCTGCCGCTAAACTTGCATTTAAAGGTCATCTTTAGGCCGTGTTGAAGTGGCATTGAACTAGAACGGAGGGAAAACAAACAGACAGCGGGTGGATGGGCTAAACCACAAGTTATTCTCTATGTGTAAGTGTGTGTGTGTGTGTGTGTGTCTGGGAGAGAGTATCCAATGATATATAGGTGCAGAGTCCAGAGAGTGGAAAATTACTCAAGCTCTGACAACAAATACATATTAATATAATTAAGCCGCGTTGAGTCATAAACAAAATGACATCGTTGAAAAAACTTTTTAAAAACCCTGTACGTAAAAATTACAAAGGGTCTATTCTAGTAGTATATACAAAATTACGAAAGTGTTTTGGCAAAATGAGAAAATCATAAAAATAGTTTTGCCAAATTGATTTCATAAAATTAAATTAAATAGCTTGACTAACTGAATAATTTTTATCAGCATTAACAACCAAGTCAACTACTACAAGAACTAGATATATCGAACTTCTATCTGCAGCTTTAAAACTTGTATAGATATGTTTGCTTATGGTTATTATATATATATTTTGTTTTCATATTTTACAAAATAACTACAGGGTTTTTCGCAGCCACTTTTGCCTTTTCTATCTACTTGTTTTTGTTTACGTTTTGGCAAGTGTGGAACATAAAATGCTAAATAGATAAACAAATTGTGTTACTGAGAGAAGAAACTGAAAAACAACAAGTGCACTTCATAAAGCTGTGATGTTTTTGAGTCTGGGGCGTATTCAGCACAGTTCTTATCGCACGGAAATAGTCTGAGCCAGCGTTTAATGTGAATGAATCTTACTATCAGTTCGTTTTTGCCATAAAAAGTGATGTGACTTTTGCAGCGTATGCGATTTTGATGTTTTATCCCAACCCTTTTTCCGTATAAAGTCCACTTTGCAGCCTTTTCCCATTATAATAATTGTAGATAATGCTTTATATGTGTCACTCGTTTCTCCTCACCCTTGTCATTGGTCAACGCTTTCTGGTTATTTGGTTATCAGTTGTCGAATGTGCAAATATTTATATTATTCATCATTATGAGTCAACCGCGGACCCATCAACAACGACAATGCTTCATGCAGGCCGTTTGTTGGCTAAAGGGGGCTGAGAAGCGGAAAATAATTGGATCATGATAATTATATTAAAGTTGTATATAGAAAGCGCTGTAAGTTTGGCTTTCAACATTTTTATTAAATTTATATTTAAACATTTGCATGTAGTTGTATTTGTTAACACTTATTGTACCAGGCTAACAGTGTAACGAATCTGATAATAAAACCGTTGGACAGATACATGTCCGAATTTACTAAAATTGTTGCATTTTGAAATAACTTCCTGCTTTTAATTTGATTTACAACAACTTTGTACTCTTCATAAGTGGAAATAACAGTGTAATGAACTTATTTAATCAAAAAAAAGTAGTCCACTCGAGTTCTTTTAACTCAATTCACTTTGTCGCAAGACAATAAGCAAAGCATATATTGACATTATGATAAAGAGTTGTCTGTTCTTAACTGGTATTTATTTACATATATACTCTTCCTTTTGTTACAGTCTTTTCGCAATCACTGACTCTTAGTCTGGAAAATGCAAAGTTCCCCACCACGGAGGAACCGGAGAAGCCTCTAACAACGAGCAGTACCTCGAGCAGCAGTACTTCGACCTCGTCGACAACGACAACTCCAAAGCCGACTACGACAGCTCAACCAACCAGCTCTACAACCAGCACATCCACAACTACAACTACAACTGTGGCACCGGACACGACCACTACAACTGCAGCTCCAGTGCCGACAACAACAACTCCAGCTCCAATGCCGACAACCACCCACAAACCACAGCCCTACCCAGCACCTTCGATGGGTACATGGAACTGTTCGTGCATTATGCTTAACATGGCAGCTCAGTTGAACTTCACCTATGAGATGAAGAGTGAGTACATGCATTAAATCGTTCAATTGTTGTTACCAACTGAAATTCTTACCCATTCTTCTTTTTAGACGGCAACAAGACCCAAGGATTGTACAACATACCCAGCAATGCCACTGTGGATCATTGCTATTGTGATAGTGAGACAACTCAATCCATGCAGCTGAACTGGGGACACACCGTTTCTCCACAATCAATGGTATTGCAGATGGAGAACAAGAATAAATCAATTGCCTTGACCTTAATCAAAGTTGATATTATGGTGCCCACTGAAGACTTCCCAGATGCAAAGGGTAAGCAGCTGAATTATGTTAACCAAGGAGTAATACCGAAATTAGTATTGAACGATTTATCACGATAAAATACATACTTAAGTAAAGTTTGTAAAATTACATTGTATCGGCACTGATAACATTTATTTCGGTTTCAATCCTTGCATTACATATATAGTATGTATTGTTTACTAATGATTAGTTCTTTTAACATTATAGAGAATCAAACTGTTCAGTTGATACACAAGAGTCAGAACACGGACTTTAAGACGCCCGAAAAGATGTCCTATCACTGCACCCGCGATCAGAAGCTCAACATGACGGAGACCTTTGTCGGAAATGAAACTATTGGATATATCAGTGTCAGCAAGGTGCAAGTGGAGGCATTCCGCACTTCCAATTCGACTGGCTTCTCCACCGTACATGATTGCGATAGCTCGGAGACTTCTGATGTGGTTCCAATTGCCGTGGGCATTGCTTTGGCCGCATTAATTGTCGTCGTTCTCATATCGTATCTGTGTGCTCGTCGTCGTTCCACCTCTCGTGGATACATGAGCTTCTAAGCAAATCAAGTTGGCATTAAGAAAATGCGGATAGAAATGGAAGATATACATATAGATATATGAGTGTGAAAAGGCAAGGGGCAATGGGTAGTTAGTGCGTTTGAATCAGAGAGAGTTTTAAGATTGATTTTGTAATTGGCAGGCACTGTAAAAAAGAAATTGGACATTTGTTGTGTACCACATGATTAGTAACGGTTATTCAACCACCTATAGTTTTGTTTTGTTTTCGTCTAAATTAATAACGCGCTTGAGGGAGATCAGAAAAAGTTAAATATCAAAAACAAATTTATCTGTGTATATGTGAGTGGACATTCTTATAATTACTTCAAATTTCTTTACTTTATTAAATTGAATCTTTTTACCTTATATACACTTCCCGACAAAACTCAATTAATTCATAATATGCGTATTTAAACAATAGATCACATACATATTACTCAATTAAACGCGTAAATCTAATGAGCGTGGCAAAGGTGAAAACGAGCGAGCGAAAAATATAATTATTAAAGAAACCGACATTGAGGCAGGTAACGGTAATAAAGTTAATGACAGCAGACAGACAGTGACATTTTTAATAAAATATATTGAGGATTTTAAATTGTAAACCGTTAATAAATAAACAACAAATTATGTATTATTTGCCTTCAAACCGTAATAAAAGATAAACCAAAATTGAATTTTTGTTAATGTATTCCGATAAGTTGAGCAAGCAGCTCAATTGCTTGTAATACGTATGGTTTAAGACGCTTTTATAACTCGAATAACTGGAGTATTTTATTAATTTGTAGTATCATATATCAAGAATTCAAATTCATTCAGTATATATGTATATAGCTTTGACATGATTTAAATTGGCAGCAGGCTCTCGGCATTCATTTCTGCATCGTCATCGGAATCATTGCTTTGCTGAGCTCGAAACATGCCTGTGCGAGGACGCTCTGCAGGTGGTCCCAATGGATCAACGTGTTGTTTAACTATAAGAATATATACTTGTGAATATGAGAATTGAGCCTATCTGTATTCAGATGTCTTACCCGCATAAGAGTTACCAATTTGAACGAACTGATCGCCATTGTAACCCGTGGAGCTGCTGGATGCGAGAGTAGCCGACATATCGGTGTTTTCTGACAGACGCTCCTCATTCGATGGTCTGAGTGCTAAAAGAAAAAATAATAGAAAAATTACCAAATAGTTGTATATCTAAAGTTTAGACTTTTAGTAAATACACATTCGGAAACTATTTGTATATTAGTATTTCTAAGTATTTTATCCTGCAGTATTAATGCATTTCTGCCTAAAGTTTAAAATTGATTAAATTCGAGGACATATGCGGAAAAGATTGTTATTTTATATAAAAACTAAATCCAAATATCATTCTGAAACGTTTTAACTGTTTAGTTTTATAGAGCAGACTGAAAATTATGTATTTCTATATAAATTTGCATTCTGTACCTACTTTTTTCCTCTATGTCCTTGAATTTGATAAGTTTTTAAAAAGGAATACATATTTTCGAATAGGGAATGTTTATTAGTTTCCCTGACTCAAATACAGCAGAAGGAACAGAACATATTTATCATGATAAAGGCTGGTGCTTATTTACCTCTTAGCCGACTACTGCCCCTGCCAGAGGTGGCAGAGGATAGGCGTTGTTGCTGATATCGCTGTTCATTCTGACGTTCCTGTTGTTGTTTGTGCAATCTGGCATAATCCTGGCCATAACGTTCATGCAACTCACTCATGCCCAGCGACTTGGTCACCTGCATGAGAGCACGAACACAGGTCAAATTATCTGGGAATCGTGCGTAGATCTTCTCGAACATGCCCAGATACTGCTTGGGCGGCAGATAAGAATTGCGAAAGCAGCTGGCAATACGTAGCATGAGATTGGGATCATTGGGATCTGCTAGGACAGCACGCTCATAGTAATACAGTGCCTTCTCCGTGGCCTGCAGCTTGATGTAATAGGAGCCAATGGAGCTGGCAATGTTAATGTCGCTCATATTGATGCGATAGGCCTCGTTGTAGTATTGATTGGCCTCCTGATGATCCTGTATCTGCTCGTACATGGAGCCGACTTTCTCAAATAAACGCGAGTCAATGTCGGCAGCCGAAATTCCCAGGACTTGTAAATATCCTTGAAGAGCAGCTGGGGAGGCATTGCTCTTAAAGCTGCCAGCTGATGCATTACTTAAACGCCTCTCCTGCAATTTGGCAAGCTGATAGTAAACATGACTATGCTGCACCGAATGAGGTTCCATTAGCTGTGCCTTTAACAACTCAAATTGCTCCTCGGCCAATTCGTAGTCCTGTTCCTTTAGCGCCAACAGCCCCATATTATAATTGGCCTCAAAATGCGTGGGTTCCACTTGAAGGGCACGTTGTAATCTTTCTCTGGCCGCGCTCAGATTCTGATTCTGCAGGTCAACAATGCTGGCGTTAACCAGAGCCAAAGCATTCGATTGCAATGCTCCAATCTCCTGCATCTGATTGAGACAGTGGGTAGCCATCTCCAGGTTGCCAAGCTACAAAACCAAAAAAGAAAATAAATAATTGTCTCCAAGTCACGTCCCACTTGGCCAAATATAGTTCTCAAGGCATGCATATTTATGCGCTTACATTTTCATGCGAAATACAACGTACATCTTTTATTTGTATGCCAAAATGACAGACAACTCCGTGAAAATGAAATGTATTCCATTTTCACCACTTTGGAAGGCTAAATGTCTTGCTTATAAAACATACGCCGCTCTTGTTTTACTTTTGCTTTTGCTATGCGTTTGCTCAAAAAGAGAGCCATGAAGAGAGCAATTTGCGTTATCGATAATTTTTATTTTCTTTCGGTCTTTTTCATATTTATCGATTCTGCTCTCTATTTGCTAAATGCCCGTAAAACTCTTAGCTCTGTGAAAATCTTCATTTAACAAATTGTAAGTATTGTAATACAATAAAAAATTATTGAATTTATATATTGTGTTTACGTGCATTCAAAGTAACATAATTTCTTCATAATTAATGTTAAATGCGCGGGGAAATGTTGGTATCAACATGCTTACACATACAATATATTTGTACACAAGAACACATGAAAATTAATGCATTTTTTTGAAGTCATAAATGTAAGTAATAACAGTTATTTTATTTCTCTCTCTATGCACAGAATTATCTCCAATCATAAAAATATATGTATCGTCAAAGCGTAGTAAAGTAAACATTAAACTCATAAATATGCAAATACTTAATATAACAAATTCGATTTAAATAAAAGTTCACCGTAAACTAAATATTAAATTGACGATATTTAATAACAACAATAAAAATGAGCGGCCTTTCACGATCAACTCAATGGCGTTTGACCGCAAAGGAAAAAGCAAAGATGAAGAAAAATTCGCAACCAAATTCTACAGATGGGGACCAAATATTTAGCTCCACCGCCAACTCCAGCGTAAGTGCAATTCACCAAAAATTGGATAACATAAATCAGAGGATAATCTCGCTGGAAACAAGTGTGGCCAGCATTTTAGAAACCGTCAACAAACTTGCTGGACTGCAAACTGCAAAACTTGTGGCTACTGTTGAGTTTCCGCTTGAGAGTCTGAGCGACGTAGAAGAGATGGAAAAGAAAATTCAGGAAAATTCGGAAAGATATGTACGAATAAAAACCAAAGCAAATATTATAATGTTACTGAACTAAGTATCTATACTCTTCAGATTGTCTTGCTGAGGTCCGCGCTGATGCCAGAAGGAATCTTAAAAAACTTTCGCAGGGTTCTTGGTTTACCACTTATTATGGATTTTAATTATGCCGGAATATTCTCCAAAAATGGACTAAGCTCATATGATTTCCTCAATAGAGCTCTCTATGGTGAGTTTTTCAAGAAAGTTTCTTCGGCTAAAATATTTTGTTAATATACTATATTTTGTCTTACAGAAGCAGTCAAGAGAGATGGGTACACGTTTGAAGACTACAAAAGAGACGTTCGTTTAGCTTTTAGCAGAGAAAAAAATAAGTTCTACAAGGCAAATTGTATGCTTAAGAAACAAAAAGGGCAGATTAAACAGATCTTCGTTAAAGAAGACGGAAGCGGACTTATTGAGACCATCATACCTGATGAAGTCATAGAAAAGAAAATAAAGTGGAACGTAATATCTAACCTTAAAGGTAAATGATGATGAAAAATTGCCGATTGTTTTTCATCATCTACCTTTTTATTCATTGAATATGTGAAATAACAAATGTATTAACCTATTAAAGTTAAAGAAATATAGAATTTCTATGAAATGTTCTAAAGAAAATTGATCAAATTAACTCATTATATATATTTCGAACCAACTGGGAACGGAGTCTAACAGGCAGCATATATTTATTTTCATTACGAGTTAATCAAATACATTTTTACTTACATTGATGTAGATAAAACTGAGATTGGTCAATGCACTGGCCGTCATAGAGCTCTCACTCTTGCGATCGTACATTTGGAGAGTTTCGATGGCCTGATTAACATCGTTCTGTCTCAAATAAACGAGAGCTTTGTTCAACTCCAGCTCATTGGCCAGCCAGGAGAGATTCGAGGTCCTAATAACCTCAATGCACCAATTGTAGCCTGTAAAAGTAAAGGAATATTAAATAATTAGATAAACTGATTGTGTGAAGAAAATAAAGTTTTTATGACATGTCAACTTATAAAATTAGAGTACCGTTTGTCTAGAAAAAAAGTTGAATTGTTATCTATCAAAATTAAATCAAATAAAATTGTAGCACTCTTTTTTAGGCTCACCATCATTGTAATTCTCTTCGATTAATGGCGAAATAAGATCTACGATCATGGTAATAGAACGTTTTTCCGTATTGCGTCGATGTTTTGTATAAATCGCCAGCTCATCCGTCTTGAGAGCCTGGAGAACATAGCTATTCTTGTCATTGGCTGAGTTTTTGTTGGGTTCGTTGACCTGGACAAAGGAACTGTTACCATCTCCATCAATAATTGCCACCTCAGCTGCATGAGATTCCCCAATCTGCGCCTGTTCTGAGATCGACTTTCCCGCCTGCTCTGCCTGCTGCTGCAATCTGATAATATTATTTTCTGTCTCTAAATCTCGTTCCGTTTCCACGGGCTGCACATCACAAAGGCTACGAAATGTGTTCTTAATTTTATCCACATCTCCAAGGGAATAGTAACAGAGCAACAAATGGATACCACTTCGAATATCCGCCCGTTCCGACATAATAAACTCAAAACTTGAAGCAGCATCCGCGTATTGACCCATTCTTACAAATAATACTCCAATATTCTCTGTAATCTTCAGACGCAGCTGTTTCAAAGTGTTGGGCACCGAATCCAATGCCATGCGATACATCTTGATGGCCTTCTTATGCATACCCATCTTTAAATAGATGTTTCCCATATTCAACTTCAGTTGATTCACATGTGGAAACATCTTGTTCTTTGTCATTATGTTGTAGGTGTTCAGGGCCTCGATGTGCATATCATTGTGCTCATATTGTTCAGCGAGATTAAAAAATACCTGAAATTAGGTTAATTTTCATTGTGGTTTTTACAAACTTTGTAAGTCGTTTGTTTGTAGGATAGAATATCGCACAGGTGTATGAAATTGGCTAGCCAACTTTTAATGCTCCAACGGTTTATGGTAGTTAGTTTTAGGCTCAATTCCCAAAGGGAGCTTTTCAATTCTTACCGCATAGGTCAGGTCAAAATTGTGAAACACATTCTCGCCCTGTTTATCCTGCTCATGATGCAGTATCCGATCCAATGAAGACGCATCCTTCGCCTTGTTTAGTGCTTCAGCCAATTGGGACTTTACTTCCGCATTGATAGATCCGTTTACTCGATTCGATGAACAACGCGCTGCCAACACTATTGATGATTCCAGCAGTTTTACAATTTTTGTTTCCATGTTCTTGTACTTGATCTGCGGACTAGCAATGCAAAACATACATATATTTAAAACAAACTCGTTACTAAGTTAGGATAAGAAACTCACTTGATCTCCTTGGCTGCATCGACAGCAGCATTGGCCGATGATAGAGTCTGTTGTTTGACCTTCTCCAGAAAGAATTGATCGAAACGCTGTCCAGCCGAACCGCTGGTGTTCGCTGCATAACCCACGGCTCGCACCGCTGTTGAGGGCCGGGCCAGAGCTGTCTTATCCCCGCCAGTTCGACTGCTAACCAAGTTGCCACGCTTTAAAGTTAAAGGTAAAAAAAAATTCTGATAGAATCGGTTTTTATTAACTTTTAGTTTTCACATTTACCGAAAAGAGCTGGGAGGTGGGTGGTCTACCCGCGGCTGTTGGTGGCGGTGGAGGTGCCGTTGCCGCTGCCATTTCCATATCTATAACAACTCTTTTATCCTCCGATTCCTTTGCACTCATTTTGTATTTTTATAAATCTAAATATTATTGCAATAATGTAAAGACCAAAGCATTTGTTATGGTAAGCCGTTGCCTTGGTGATTAGTCCTCTGGCTTGTTATTGTTGTTAAAGGTGCCGGTTGCCAGGAATCTCCATATTGGAGGGTTGCTTAAATTGCAGAATCGACTAGTTTATATGATAGCTTAAATTTGGCGAGCAATTTAATAAAACTACAAAAGTTTTTTAGATAACTTTTGTTTAGTGTTTTAACTATTAAAGGAGTAAATAGAAGGCCACATTTTAATAAACGTTTGATGTTCGCTACACGCTCAGTGGAAAAATTAAATTAATTAATTCTTAAAAATTCGAAATTCAAATTCATTATAAAGGAGGTCAGTTTCCAGCGATTGGATATCGAAAAACGTTATAAAATAGCTGAATTGGCAACGCTGAACATCTATGGGCTTCCCCTCACCAATGTAATTTATCTTAAAGATGCACATTTTCATGACAGAAATATCGAAGAAATGATACAAATAATAACTTTCTATTTCTAATTATTTTTAATAAATAATTATAAATTAATTTTACTTGATTTTTAATTTAAGAAATAAATAAATAAAATATTATTATGTAGCAAACAATTCTTTTTTATTGAACTGTAAAGTTTTCCTTGAAAAATGTGTCAAAATGTGACTATTCATACACTCTGTGGCCGGTCGTTTTGTTTTCAACATGAATCCGATTTGCAAGACGGACATCAATAGTCCTGAGTGCCAAACATGGATGAACAATGTGTGCGCACACTGCAGGGAGCTGTTTTCCAGAGAAACCACTGATACATGGGCTGACTGGTGGCACGATGAGACGCCAGCATTCTTTAAGGATGTGCCAGAGATGACCGTTTATGACTGTAACAAGCTGAAGCACTTGCTGGAGCTGGAGGTGGCCGCTTTGCATCCAATCAAAACGATATCATATCGATCTATGTCTTTCAACTTTAAGCTATGGCAGAAGTTACTGCTAATTTCTGTATATTTCGCGATTATTGTAGTACTTGTGATAATATGTCGTTATTGGAAACTGGAACGTCAGGAGAAGGATCGGCCCGTGGATGAAGAAAAAGTGGAAGAACCCAGAACGATATCTCCACAGCCTGAGCCAACCCCGCTGGCACAAGACAATGCCCCACATACAAAAAAGGGAAAAGTCGGTCTTAAAGGTTGGATGCGAAATAAATGTCGCCCGATCTTTTTACATAACGAAGCTGCCCTGCGACGGCAACAAGCCAAATACAAAGAAAAGGAACTCCTGAGGGAAGTCTACACCCAGCAAAATATTGAAAAGTGGACAAAGGCCCGCGAGAAAGTGGAAAAGAAGCGTAGAGAAAGGCAATCCGCTGCAAATGCCAAGGCAAGCCAGGAACAAAATCTGAAAAAGAAAGACGGCGATAATGATTTTTATGAACAACTTTAAATGGGCATATTTAAGAATAAAATATATATTTTAATTATATTTATATAACAAGCGTCCTTTGCTTTTATCTTTAATGTTCATGATTTTGTTTATACTTTTACTATACCATTTTTGAATTCAAAGAATTGATATTAAAAACAATTTTAATGTTTCGTTTCTGCATTCCAATGTGGCAACCCTGATTTGAAACCAAAAATGGCGATTCTAAATAAAAGACAAGTTGGCAGCCCTAATGTGGCAAGAAACTTTTTCTTTCCTTTTCTCAGAAGTTCGTTTAAGTGCGCGCATCGTCGGTGCTTGCCATAGTAGAAAGTTTAAATGTCTTAATATGTAATATTAATACACGTAATTGTAAGTAAAATGACAATTTATAGATACAACATTAGAATAATGATCCCAAATATATAATTATTGTCGTGAGTATGAATGAAATGTTGTATTAAATGAAACGTTGCGCATGCGTGATGATCAACCAAAGTTAAAATTGAAGGAAACTAAAATATTTATGGATGGATGTACGTACCAACATTTCTATGAATATACAAGCAAACGGTATGCATATATGTTCATGCATACATATGTATGAATGTACATATAACACGCAACACAACTGATGCACCACGTGTTTTTTTGCCAAATACAATTCTCGAAGATGAAGCTCAGAAACAACAATAGGACATCATAATGTTCGAACTTCTTGCAGAGCAGTAAGAAATTCAAGAATTATTATTCAGTAAAATCCTATCCAATATATCCATTTTAAAAAGTGTCATTGGACTTACTGCGTGTTTGGAAACCAGTAGAAACCCTGTCACTTTTTAAATTTGATGTTTTAAATCAACGTGGGTTAAATTAAGTAAATAAATAACCGATTGAAAAGCGTGCAGTTTAAATTTTAGATTCATAAAATGCCCGCTATTTATATCATACCTACCTACAGACCCAGTTTTGGAGATAAAGTTTAACCAATTTCAAATTTTTGTTATTTAGTGGAAACCTCTTAAAATATCGGTTTAAGAAGGGTCATTGTATTTACTGTATTTGAAATGGAGTTAATACTTGACTTTTTTTAAGCTGGTTGTTTTAAACTACGACGTAGAAAACAAAAGAGAGCCAGAAAAGAAACCCAATGTGGAGGAAACGACCCAGGATAATGCCAAACAGCATGTGAACAGAAATCTAGTCTAATGTTAAAAAATCTGTGCGTGAAACTTTAGGTTCTCTCACATTGGACCAGAATTCTGTTTTTTATAATGTGTAACAATTACTTTTCCACACATAATATTTCAGCCGGAAAGGGTCGGTCCTGCTTAAACGAGATTCTTAGAAGGCCACAAGCAAACTAAAAAAGACGACTGACACTCAACCAAAAGCAAAAAGAAATTAACAGCAGCGAATCCCGCTAAAAAATCTAAGGAATTTTGAAAAATTCTATCACAGAGATTAAGTTCAGTCAAATCAGCAGGACATTGTAATATGGGCACTTTTTGCATATTAGTGAGAATTTCAAGAATTGTGATTCAGTGTAATCCTATCCAAAATATCCATTTTACAAGGTGTCATTGGACATACTGCGTGTTCAGAAGCCAATGGGTTCCATGGCACTTTTGAAATTTGATGTTTTAAAATTTAAATCAACGTGGGTAAAATAAAGTGAATAAATAACCGATTGAAATTTCAGATTCATAAACTGACCGCTGTGTCCAGGAGTGCGGTCTTGTGATAAGTTACTTTAATATCTATCCAGAACCCCAGTCTTGGAGATAAAGTTCAGTAAAAGCAGCAGAACATCGTAATGTGTGGACATTTTTTGCAGAACAGTAAGAATTTTGAGAATTATTATTCAGCAAAATCCTATTCAAAATATCCATTTTAAAAGGTGTCATTGGACTTACTGCGTGTTTGGAAACCAGTAGGAACCCTGACACTTTTTAAATTTGATGTTTTAAATCAACGTGGGTTAAATTAAGTAAATAAATAACCAATTGAAAAGCGTGCAGTATAACTTTCAGATTCGTAAACTGACCGCTGTGTCCAGGACTGCGGCCTTGTGATAAGTTACTTTAATATCTATCACAGCCCCAGTTTTGGAGATAAAGTTCACTAAGAACAGCTGGCTATCTATAATAAATGTAATAGAGTAAAGTTTTTCAAATATCGTGAGCTGTCCTAAAGATGGAAGAAAGGGACCAATAATTTAAGTTAAAAATTTTAGAACATGTGTAGTTTATACTAAAGCAATTACCTGATGGACAACATAAATCTGCCAGGTATGCAGCACGCTAACGCTATTGGGTTCTTAACGAGCTGGATACTTGAGATTTTGTTGTGCCCGAAGCCTTCGAAATAAACTTGATCATACACATACCTAAATATAAGGGTTTAATTAAAGTTAACTATCTAAAACCATAAAACAAAAAGGATTCATTGATCTAACGGTATGTTTGAAAACTTGTTGGTTTCTGATTCCTTTTCAATTTGTTGTTTTAAGGTCATGAGAATTCTGTAAATAAAGGAGAGTGTAGTATAAATTGGCAATACAAATACTTAAGATTGTGTCCAAGGACTGTGATTTTAAACGAAGTATTTAAATTTCCCATTCCCAAGATCCAGTCCTGGAGATAAATTTGAATACTAGCAACAAGGCATCAAAATGTGACGAGTGGACTGGAGGATAAAGAAAGAAAGGAAACACAACAGGTAACACACTCAGTATTGTTTTTGTCTTACTGTGATGTGAGTCACCTGTTCGACATATGTAGTTGTTACTACAGTCTTCAATTTCGTGTACATATATAATTAAAAGTTCACATCAAAGTCAGTTTCATTTTTTTTTTTAATCACAATTAATATTGCTCTCTTATAATTAATTTGTTATGCAAAGTATGTTCCAGCACTCAAATGATATAGGTATGTACTTAAATATATATAAAAGAGTTTTTCATTTTAAAAAGTACAAATTCAGCTGCTTAGGCGTAGCGTAATTGTTCCATTTGTTGATTTGTTAACACTAATTGTAAGTATAAACTATGCCACTAAATTGATTAAAAAATAAGTGTGCGTACTAAGATCGTTGCTTCGCTTCTTTTTAAATTTGTTACTATTATAATTGTTTTATGTCTTATGGTATTACATATACGTACATATAAATGATTTGTTTGTAATAAGGCAAAATTGTAAGTCACTTTCTTGATTGCATTCGGCGCCTAATTAATATATTTATATATAAATAGGTATATATTATTTAATTTGTCGTTAAAGCTGTTGAAATGTATTAAAAATGTATTTTTGTTTATAGGAGTCGGTATCAAAATTGTCGCTATTCAAGCTAGTTTTTCAAGTATAATTGTGGATTTGTAAAGTTATAAAAAAGTTAACAACATTTGTAACAAGCTCGTGCCAGTGCAAGTTGTAGATGTATACATTATTGTATTTATGTGTATATAAGGCTCACTCGTAGTATATTTTTCTATACTTGTAATCTAATATTAATAGCGAGATCAATAAATATTAATTTCAGGCAAACAAATACATAATAATACAATATAGAAAACAATTTTACTTTAACTTAACAAAATGACTCGCACATTTATAAGAATTTTAACAAACTTCTCAACTAACTAAGAACTATTTAATTTTGCATTTAAACTAATTAACTTTACATATTATATTTTCACTTTGTTTTTTTGTTGTGCAAATAATATAATCGAAATTGTTACAAGTAACTTCTTGTTGACTTCTTATTTGGTTATGTTTTTTGATTGGCAAGCTTTGTTAACGTTGCTTGGTCCAAGGTTTATTTACAGTCGCTGGACAACATAGTTATGTGAGTTTCTTGGCCCACTTTAAGTCATCGTCCCGTGGCTTCAAGCCCGTAAAACGCTCAATTATAAACTCAAAGGTTGACCAAAATCTAAAAATTGGAATTGATTAATTAAAATGGACTCATTACAGATTTTATGACTACACTCACCTTAGCTTCTCCAGTGGCCAATTTAGCCAACCGGTGGTAATGCAAAAGTACGTTTCATGTGGCGCCACATGGTGGATGCGATGATGTTTCCTTGGCAGAATTATGTGACAACTCTGCATCAACAGCACCCATCTAGGCAGACCCCAATATGTGTGAGACCATTTGTGTATCTAAATGACGAGAGATATGAAGATATTTTCTTAAGAAAATTCAAGTGCTCATCACCTGATTGGTCATAGCCACAAAAATGGAGCATAGAAACACATAGGCGATCCATCCGAAATTCTGTTGTATTTCACATGGCGATCTAATATAAAAGTAGTGCGCCAAATAGCCTAGAACTGGTATCCCTACCATAAAGTTATCGCCATTAGTTTCAATGAAATCATGACGTGTTATAGATGTTGGATCCAAATGATGCTCACGAAACGGACGCAAAAAATTCTAAAACAAAAGTTAAGTTTTATATGTGAACACAGCATTAAATTTATTTTCTTACTTTTCCGATTAATGGTAGATCCACAGAGCCCCATGTATCCGCCGCCCAATGCACCAAACCAGAGGCAAAGTCTGCTGTTATAATGCCACACAACGCGGAGAAGAATGCCACATTAATCCGTTCCAAACGAAAATGCTTGACAATCAGAGCAAAATTGATGATCATCAGACCGATGCAGGTGTAAACACAAATAATTTCCTGTGCACGTTTACCTGTAAAAAAAAGCAGTTGTACTTTTAATATAAGTAATGTGTTCAATCTTAAATTAATATTTATTTTTCTATTTACAAGTGTGTCGGTAAAATAAATATAAGTTGCTTATTGCGGCTAATCAACTTAATTTATTTGTGTACTATAAGTGTTGAGGGTAAAAATAAATAATATTGGTATAGGCCGATCAACTGCTCGGTTGAGAGTAACGTGTTGTACTATAATTCAACTAAGTAATTATAAATTCTATTATATAGAAATATATATTTCATATTAAATTAAAATAATAAACATAGCATCTAGTATTTCGACTTTTGCTATTTAATAAAAAACTCTTTTAATTATAGTTAAAGTGTTATGCTATATTGCGTCTTAATAAATATGCATTATAAGTAATTTTAGACAAAACTAACACAGATTAATATTGTTATTTTGTTAAACAATGGCTATATATTTACGCACCTGGACTATATAGAGAGGCTAGCTCCTGTGCGCCTTTGTTTTGGGGTCCCCAACGTGGTGAAGTCGCTGTCGGAATTGTTGTTGCGCTCACTGTTGCCGCTTCCTGTGACGCCGGTTGCCCTGACTGCTGATGTATTGTTGTGGGCGCTGAGTTACCATTAGGATCATCCTCATACATGGAGTTGGCCAGTATTTCCTTATCGCTTTTTGCCGTCATCGTCTGTTTGGAACATATAATATAATAAAGAACACAATAAATAAGTGCACAGTTTTTAACTTGAATGCCTTGAGGACTGTCCGTGACTGAGAACACTGTTTTCAATGTCAATTCTCATCGAGGTCCTGAGAAAATGTCGGCTGTCCTTGTGTGCATAATTTAACAGATAGAAGGGAATAAGACCAGCCGTTAAATTTATAAAACCTTTTAAATTTGTAGTAGCTGCAGTTCTTGATTTATTTAAATGATGAAACAAACAGGCAAACAGGTGACCACCAGCTTAGCAGCTCCCAACCATTGACCTCTGCACATGTTGATGTCATTACGTGGCCTGCATTGTTGACCCTGCCACCCCCCGATGTCGTCCTGTCACAACTCTGTCACGCAATATTTTGGGTCTTTCAGTATGCCCACTGGGGACTGGAGTAAATGAGTTGTCAGCTGGTTGGAGGTGTGGTTTAAAGGTGCCTTAATTAGGCAAATTGGTATTTAAATTGTTAGGAACACAATCTTTGGGGTAGGTTAATTCAACGGGTTATAGTATATAAATAGACATATTTGTCAGCCTATTTTCTCTTTTGTTTATTTTAATGATCAGTGGAATTTTTATTTCTGATACTTTACGAAATAAATGGGTATAAGGGATATCATAAAAATACGAAACTGGCAGCCAAGTTGTTTTTATACATAATACATATCCTTTCGAGTCTAAAGAACTTAGGCGAATTTGCTGCTTATAATTTCTGCCTAAAAGCAGACCTGTTATGGGTACAGATTGAACATGATTGATGCTAAATGGAAAAGTTATTAATGAATCAATTAATATATAAGAATGTATTTTGTTTTATCAGATTCGATAACAAAATGCGAAAACCCGGAAATGTATGTATATAAAAATATAAATAAGATACTATTAAGTACATACTGATAATTGGGTTATGAAAAGTTAAAATATGAAAACTGTGTTATTTCCATTTGAAAATTCAATTAGATTCTTTCAGTGTAGTAAGAGCGTTGCATACATTCAGATTCAGTTAAGCTCGACTCAAATATACATACATCAATTGTCGCTAGTTAAAAAGAGAAAACTATATGTTATACATATGTGATATTAATGACATGGTCGACTGCTACAGGTGTTTGCACCCAATGTGTGTGTGTGTAAGTGTTATGTACTCCAACGCTTTCGTTAGTGTAAGTGTGGTAAAGCGTTCTGATTGGTGCGTGTTAAGTAATACAAATACAAAGTGCTATTCTATATATTAAAGCTCACACGCAACTACCAGTAACTTTTTTCGATTAGTTGTTAAAAATATATGTTAAGTAGTTTAACAGAATATACATTATATTTGTTAAATAAACGCCTCTCCAAACGAAACTTGAAATTTAAAGTAGCACTCGGTTTTTGCACATGATTCAAAATTTAGTGCGGTTGTAAAACTGTAGTCTCGTCTGAATATATCATATTAAACCACTTAATACTAGTTAATATTTCGAGTGTCAAATTGAAAATTATAACTTAATTCATTAATTGCATTGGATAAGGTTATAAATTTAAATTATTGGTCCCAATTTATTAAAGTCCTAAATAAATTTTACTATAAAATGATAAAGTACTTTTTTTTTGTTTGAAAAAAATATATTTTTTCCTAACAAACTGTGTATTTTTGTTGTAATTCATTTTTTTTAAATTTTACGGGGTATGTGTCTTAGTGAAAAGTATACACACATACATTCTATTTCAATTTCTTCGCAGTTAAATGAATGTTGTCATCACGTAGCCTCACTTTCTGGCATTACAGCCGTCACATAGTGTGAGAAGCAAATATGCGTGGTAATTACAGTATTGTTCTCACTATCTTAACTATTATTTATGCATTAAAGGTCCCCAAATGTCATACGCTTAATCTAAAATGTATGTACATACATACATATGTAGGTAACTGTTGTATCGAGTGTTCCTAATAACCAGCTTTAAGATATTATGTTCTATATCGACAAAACAATTTCCTTTCCAATGTTTATAAATAAATAATATATAAATTGCGCTAATTATTGTACTTAGAGACAGGAAATGTCGAGCTAGTTACACTTATGGGACTGTCATATTTGGTATTCGGAACCGGGAAAGTGAAAACACATTAATTAAAACTGGCAGCTCAACGTAGACTATTGATAAATCGCCAACGCTGTCGAAAACTAGAAGGAATTGACAGGCCCGCGTGGGCTTTACCTATTACTAATGGTTATCAAATCCAGAGGTGAACCCCGCCCCCCACAAAGGTCATGAAAACAAAACCCATAATCTGATGGCTAGTAACGCCCCACAAATGGCAAAGCATTTCCGTTTGACGGCCAAAAATAAAAGAAGAAACGAAATCAAATGCTGATTCAAATTTCAAAAACAAATGTGAAGTAGTGCGAAGGAAAGTAAGACGTTTGAAAGGTGAGCCAAAAATGAAAATGAATATGGAAATGTCGTCAAGAAAATGTTAGGGACGGCGTCTATGGCGACAGCTATACTACCTTCTAGATTCTATAATATCCTACTATTTTACTACTAAGGTTGTGGTATATAAGGTTGTATTGAATTCCTAGTTAATAAGACAAGTATTAACAACGTTCCTACCATTAGGGATATTAAATTGCAAAACAAAATAGTATTTCATACATACATATGCTATTCAAAAAAGCTGAGTTAAAAAAGAAATAAAAGTAAATATAAAGACACAATAAAATTTACTATTTCAACTGCTAAGGTTGTGGTATATACGATTATAAATTCTAGACTAGAAAACTATAAATACCTTATCGAAGCTTATCAAACAAATTTCAACAACTTTCATATCATTAAACGAGATTAAACCGAAATACATCAAAAAATATATTTAAATAACTGAAATAAAAAACTATCATAAAAAACGAGTATATTTTAATCATTCAAAAATTAACTGATGAGCTTTTGATAATCTTATTGATATCAATGTAATTTCCAATGACTGTTGTTGTCCCGCTCTAACAAGTGGCATTGACATTCCAAGCCAAATTAAGTGTAATTTAACAAAAACAATTAGACCGCTCAAAAGCTCTCTCCCTGGCCATAGTTGTAATTATAACAGGGTATTTGCCTAGTTGCTCAGCAGTTAATATATTTTGTGACATTTTTTGCTTGCCTGTTTGTTTGTTTGTATAGGGCATAAAAAAAGGGGCGCACAGCCAACAGGTACTAATTTAGCACGGCGTAACAACGATTTCTGTGTTGTGGCAACGAAGGAAACAATTTATTACACGAAATGCGCGAAAAGTCACTCGAAAGTTTGTTGCGAGGAAAATCTCACTCTCTGCAATTGCGCGCCTCTTTTCAAAGTCAACGGTTTAGCGTATTTATAGTTTTATTGTTGCTGGCTATTTGCAATTGATAAGAAGTTTTCATGGCTTTGCTTTTGCATACTTTGCACTGTAATACTATTAATAAAAACAAGCCCAAAAAGACCAACAAAAAGCTCTCACTCATACTACACTACTTAATTTTTTTTGACTCACCTTTTGTGCGTGTTTTTGTTTTTGTTGGCGGCAGCAGGCGGCAAGTAACGGCAAACACAACGCGGTGATGTTGTTGTAGTTATATTGTTTTTGTTAGTGGCAGCGGCACCTACAAAGAGGAGCATAGTAGAGACATGTATAGGTTTTACTTCTAGCTCAAAACAATTAAATTTAAATAAACCGTCTAGTAATATTGATTAAAATAAGATCCAAACTACGTTTTTGTGCATGCAGAACAGTAACAAACACGCACACACACACACACAGACACAAGGACGCACGCCATGAATTACAACGGAGCTTCTAGCTACGTACGTACATATGTATGCACGTCAGCGACACCTCCTCACAACTAAAAAGTAAATAAATGCTGTTTTCATGCACGTGATTTTATGTTGTCACAGGCGTGAACACACACAATGTGGTCGGTCCGGAAACCCGACGACGACGACTCCGTCTGCAGTAGCAAAGGCTACTTTGCACCAGTAAATTCCGACAGCAACTAAAAAATGACATGCCACAAACGCTCGGGCAGCTTTTCATTCATGCCCCTGCACTTGTGTGTATTAGTGTGGGTGGTCAGCTTTTACCGTTATGTTTTGCTTGGCGCTCGCACATACTCACTTTTAAATTAAACCCTCTAGGCAAATCAGATGAATATTGTGTATATATGTATGCATATATATGTATTTTCCAAAAGTATATTTAATAAATAACATTACATTTTGACAATCATTTCGAATTGAAAAATATTTAATTAATACATCTACGATTATGCTATCGATAAACATCATAATAACGTGCCTATAGCAACAAGCTTTGTGTCAGGTACAATACAGTGTGGCCAAGCATCGAATTATTAACCCGCCCCATTTTTAAGTGGAATCCGAAAAATATTGACAAAAAATGTTGCCACTCAGAAACGGTGCTGCTCACGGATTTGCTTTAAACTTTGCACGAGTATTCTTTGGACCTTTCTCAACTTTTCGTAAGTGTTCCAGATTTTTCCAATAGCTATTAACGGAACGTGCCCCCCGTGGAGCTAGAAAATAGAGACATATTTTAAAAGAAGCGAATTTAACTTATATAATTTTAAATTATTTTATTTAAAAAAAAAAAATTAATTTTCTTGGTTACAAAATTAATTTTATTTTGCACCCAAATTGAGTTTTGTTAGCGCCGCCACTGGTCACACTGGAACTACGATATTTTGGTTGTGTTACGTCGCCGACAGCAAAATTGAAGCTAACAAAATAAACTGAAACTATTAAATTAAAATGTTGTCTTTGGGACGGGGCATTTACAGTGGCTTGGCACAAATAACGCGCAGCAACCGTTTGGCACTCCACACAGCCAGCGCGTTAAGATGCAAAGCAGAAAAGTCAGCTGAAAATGAAGAAAGTTCCGGTAACAATGAAAAGGAATCGAATTCCGCTCCAGATGCAAAAGATCGCACAAAAGTTATACCAGTTGAGACATCCATGCGTTATTTAAAAAGTGCCGCTTACAAAACAACCTATGGTGAAGATTTTGTATGGACACAGTATCGGTAAACATTATAAAATTATAAATAAATCTATCAAGCTCATAGTATTTCTTTCCCAACAGTCGCAATCATAAGGGCATGTTTGCGCCGAGAAAGACGCGTAAAACTTGCATACGCCAGGGAAAAATTTCCACTGGAAATCCGTGTCCCATTTGCCGGGATGAGTACCTAGTGCTGGATTATCGTAACACGGAACTACTGCAGCAATTCATATCTCCATACAGTGGCGAGATCTTGAGTTACTCAAAAACAGGCCTGTGTCAAAAGAGTCACCTACGTTTGACAGTTGCTGTAGAGCAGGCTCGGGATTGTGGTCTGCTTACCTATAATGTGCCTTTCCGGGAGTACGACTACGACGAATATTATGGCAAAAAGGAGGAGCAGAAACAGTAAAAGAATCAGTTATAAATATAGCGACAAAAGTTTTGTATTGTTTAAAAAATGGTTGAGAACTATGATTTTGAGGTTATGTTGCCAACAGCTGTTCGGTCAGCTGTTTTTGTTCTATTGCTCAGTCGATTAGTCATGTCTCGGGATTGCACATTTCTTGTTGTCGGTGGCGGCATTGCCGGCGTATCCTGTGCCGAATCCTTAGCAATTTGTTGTACCAATGCATCCATTTTGCTGCTCACCGAGTCGAGTATTGTGAAGAGCGTCACAAATCTTGTGCCCGTTGCCCGCTATCTGCACAAATTCGATGTGAGGGAAAAGAATGTGACGGAATTGGGCACTGGCATAGCCACAATTGTGGATCAACTGGCGCACATTAATAGCAAAGAGCACTGGGCAAAAACCAAGTCAGGACTTGTCATCAAGTTTCGTTATGTCTGCCTATGCACGGGAGGAGCACCCAAATTGTTTAGTCCAAGTCAGAAAGAGCATGAGAATCGCATTATTGGAATACGCGATACGGATTCAGTGCTGGAACTGCAACGTAGATTGGTCAGTGCCAAGGATGTACTGATTCTAGGAAATGGTGGCATTGCTAGTGAATTGGCACACGAACTGCGGGATGTGAATGTCCATTGGGTCATTAAGGATGGCCACATATCAGCTACATTTGTAGATCCTGGTGCAGCGGAGTTCTTTCAGTTAGCCACTACGGAGACGGGGCAGGAGACTGCAGCTGCAACAGCCATTAAACGGATGCGTTACAGTGAAATGTTGCCCAGGAATAATTCCACCCAGGAGGAAGAACTGCAAGATAAACGTGGTGCCGCCTTGGGACCCGACTGGCATCGCAATTTCGATCTGAGCGGTGGCTCCACAGGCAGAACCCTACCCAAAATCTACTATAAGTCCCATTTAGAGCAAATGGAGCAGCTACCAGACGGCGGTGCTTTGCGAGTTACGTTGAAAAACGCAGATGATAGTGTGGAGCAGCTCAACTGTGATTTTGTTGTATCTGCAACTGGTGTGCAGCCTCGCCATGACTTTACAACGGATATTCCTCTCCAGCTGGCCGAGGATGGCGGCATTAAGGTGGATGAAATGATGTCCACAAATCTCTCTGATGTTTATGCAGCGGGAGATGTGTGCACAGCTGCTTGGATGCCGGCGCAGCATTGGTTTCAAATGCGTTTATGGACGCAAGCACGTCAAATGGGTGCCATGGCTGGACGCAGTATGGCAGCCATCCATGAGGGTGAAACCATCTACCAGGACTTTTGCTTTGAATTATTTGGTCATGTGACGCAACTGTTTGGCTTTCCAGTTGTGCTCCTGGGAAGGTTTAATGGCCAAGATTTGGGACGGGATTATGAGTTGCTTGTACGATGCACACGCAACAAGGAGTATATTAAATTTGTGCTTCACAATGGACGACTACGAGGTGCTATCTTGATAGGAGACACGGATCTCGCCGAGACCTGTGAGAATTTAATACTTAATGGCACAGATCTGGAGCCTTATGGCGATGATATACTTAATCCGGATATTGACATTGAAGACTACTTTGATTGATATAATTGTTATGGTTATAGACATTGAAGACTAGTTAATATTTTACAATTAAAAGTATTACTTATGCTAAATGTTATTCTTTCTTATTATCAGTTGTCGCAGCACGCTTTTTTCTTTTACGTCATTTGGCTTTTCCTTCGTTTCCTGCGAATTGTATATATTATAAATAGTATATATAAATGGTTTATAGACTACGATACTTACCCACATACTTAATCTCATCAAAAGCCTTACGCGCCTTCTTTAATTCCTCGTTCATGGTTAGCAAATCCTTTACCCTGGCATATTTACGCTGATCCTTGCGCACCAGAAAGATTATATCTTCAACTTGCACACGTCCAGTGCGTCCGATTTCCATTGCACGGTGTGTGGTCTCTGCGATATATTCAATGACCAGATCCTCCAGTAAATCAACTGTTTCCGTATAGGGATTCTTATCGTCACCAAAGCCAAACATCATGCAACGAAGCTCCTTGCTGAAAAGACGCTTGCGTCCCGAGTTGGTGGACACCATTTGCTCATCGTCTGCATCCTCATCGAACTAAAGTAGACAAATCTATTAATAATATTCCCATGTTTTTAATAATTTCACTAACATCAGCGGCTTCAAAATGCTCGTCAGGCGTGTTATTTGCAGCCATTTTGTTGTTTTGTTTATATTTTTCTCTTAATTTGTTGATATTGTGGCTGGTGGCAAAAGTATCGATGAAGTATCGATACTGTATCATATCGTTTGGACTTCACTTTATTGTGAATGCTTCTATCGATAGCAACACTGTGCTAGATAAGCAGCATCACACACTCATATTTCAAATTTAAACGCCTGTTGCTTAAATAAAAAAAGACACGCAAAAATGGATGTTTATTCGTTCGAAAAATCATTTCTCGAACGCCTCAAGGAGGCCGAAGCGGTTTTATCATGGGATGGAGCCTCCATGCCCGCTTCGCAGGTGCGATCTGAGTGGAAGTCCTACATTGAACTACAAATTGAGCCAACAGGTAAGCGAAACACACACACATGCGCAGAAAACAAAGGCACACATACAAACACATATATTTTGCAGGCTGGCAGGCTATGTGGAAAATACCGCGCGTCATCTGCGAGGATTTAAAGTTACGCTATCCGACCATAGTCTTTGGCTATGTGGATCAGGTTATATTCGATGAATTGAAGGCTGTGTTTGTGGTGACTGCTGTGCAGGATCAAGACGTGCACTTGCCAGAGAGCAACGAGGTTTCTCTAATTGAGCTGTGGCCCACATTACAGCAGGAGAACCCTGCCTTAAATGTGGACACCACCGCAGAGTGCA
The DNA here is from genome assembly GCA_035043265.1 of Drosophila testacea. Lineage (NCBI taxonomy): Eukaryota > Metazoa > Arthropoda > Insecta > Diptera > Drosophilidae > Drosophila > Drosophila testacea. The sequence continues at coordinate 520,711 of JAWNND010000826.1, read as the reverse complement.
TTGATAGATTGCGTTTCTTCTATTCTCACGTGTGGATGCCCTGGGATAAGGACTTTGATGATGATCGCGATTGGGTTCAAATGCATTTGCAGGCACGTATCCAACTGGCCTGTGATCTAAGCAAGAACCGCTTGCCGCGTCCACTAGCTCTCCACATTCGCTCACTGTTGATGGAGGCACGTTACATACAGCAGCGATTGGAATACCTTGAACTGGATCTGAGTGATGCCGAGGCGGAGAGCGATGATGAGGCCGTCGAGTTGAATGATAATGCTTCTGACCCTCCACGCAAGTTGTCCAAGACGGGGGGTAGCCCCAAGACAAATAACTTGAACAAGTCTTTGTTACCTGTTACGGATTTGATGTGTCTTCATCTCCGTTTGGCCATTATACGCAGCGAGTTTGAAATTCTAGAGAATCCTGAGATGCGACGAGCTTACAGCGAACTTCAGAACAATGTCATGAAGCGCCATTTACTGCAGCGCAATCCAGGCGTGGTTGGCCAGCCGACGGAGCATGTGGTGCATCCGGAAATGTGCCACTTGGTGACGGTGCCAAGTGAACTTCAGACTCAGATTAATCTCCTGACGATGGCCAAACCGCATGTTAAGCCGCATAAACAAGTGCAGTTGGGCAACACTTTGCAGGTAATTATAATCAATTTAGAAAATAGCGTCACACATAACAACAGCATTTTTTATTTTATTTTTGTATTTATTGTCGATTAAGAACAGTTGAATGAGCATCAAATAGTTTTAGAACAGGAAATTATTAAATGTAGTGTATAATAAATATTTTATTAATTAATTTAAATAATTATGCATAATTGCAGGATGTGCTAAACATTTCGCAGGCAAATGATGACATTCTTTTATCACCTGGACAACATACAATTAAGTTTTTGGAACATCTCAACGATAACGGCAGTATCAAGGGACTTGTGGGAGCCGCGGCAATTATTGCATCCAACCAAGAAATGTCCATGCTCCCAGTTATTTGTTCGAGTGATGAAGATAGTACCTTAATGGTAATCGACGGTGATTATACATTATCCAATCTAGTACTTGACTGCCGTCATGTGCGCCGAGGCATTCTGCTGAGAGATGGAACACTGTCTTTACGCAACTGTCGAATGCTGGGCGATGGCAACTCAAGTACTCAAGAGGGCATTGTATGCATGCCACAGGCCAAACTTGAGCTAGAGAATTGCGTGCTAGAGAACTTTGCCGTTGGCATTTCATTGAGACCTGAAACCAGCGCGGAATTGAGCAGAGTGACCATTAAAAAGTGCAACACCGGGTTGGAATTGTTGGACCAAACTACCAAGGTAAAGCTGCGGGACAGCAGTTGCACTTTTGATACTTGTAAACTTGGCATTTTGGCCGATGGCATAACTCTGCCGGATAACACTGAGAAGACCTTGGCTCTAAAGCGTTTCAGCGAGTTACAACGGTGCGTACATTTTAAACACGGTATAATGACTATGACATTAAATATACATACCTACCTAATTAATCCCATTTTATAATTGCATATTTAAGTTTCTATAAAAAGTATTTATAATGCTGTATTTAAACTTATATTTCTAAATCTAACTCTTACTTTATTTTGCAGTTATAATGAAGACAACTGGCTTGGCAATTGCAATTTTAATAACTGTCTGCGTAATGTACGAGCTTATAATCAATCGGAGCAACTGTTGGCTAAGCGCACACATCAAAATCTCTTGTTGGAGGACCTGGATGGGGACAACAAAGAGAATATTCATTAGTTTAAGGACAGGCAATTTAAATCGTACAATAAAAAATCCAGCAAATAAAATTTACTATCAGTAAACTATGGCTTTAGCCAGCAACTGTTGTTCTTTATCTAAAGAAAACTATTTAGAAAGGTCGCCAAAACAAACAAAATTTAAATTAAATAATAAATAAAGTCTATTTTTTTCTTCGAAGTTTATTAATATTTAAAAATGTTCAGGTAAACGACTTAAATGTTTTTCTTTTCGACCTAGTTCAAGTTTTAAAATCCAAAGCTTAACCGCCACTTCAAATATCGATAGCGAGTCATCGGTGATAGACAGACTTATCGATACCAATAAGCAAGTAATATGTTAAATTTTGTTTTCGTTTGCGTTGATGGAGACAAAACACCGTTGTTGGAGCCTGATACGGGGTTACTTTATTGCCGCAACAGAACCGCATTCATTTGAATTTAAGACTTTGGTATAAAAAGACATAAATTCCTTTAGCAGCTGCCATGAGCAAGGAGCACTGGATGAGGGATCTGCCGCCAGAGCTGCGAGATTTATCAATTATAAATTTAGCCATTCCAGGTATATGAGATCATCGAAAACAACACAAACAGTTCTCAATTAATGAATTCTAATTTTCTGTAGGTTCTCACAATTCAATGACCTATGGCATTAATAGCGATTCAAAGCTAGCGCCTGATGCGGAAAAAGCAATACGACGATGGCATCGTTTCTTTCCTTGGTTTGTGAGACGTTGGTCGAAAACGCAATCGTCAAGTGTTTTGGAGCAACTGCATCTGGGCGTGAGATATTTTGATTTGCGTATAGCCCAAAATGATGGCAAATTCTACTATTGTCATGGTTTGTTTGCCATGGAAGTGTTTGAACCATTGATGGAATTGCGACAGTTTGTGGAAACGCATCCGGATGAATTAATCGTCCTGGACTTGCAGCATTTTTATGCGATGGACGTGGCTCAGCATCAGGAGCTGCACATGGAACTGATTCAGTTCTTTGGTCAACTATTGTATACCACAACAGATGGTTCCTTGCTCGAATGCTCTCTGACACGCTGTGCCCAGCTACAGCGACAAGTGGTGCTCATATATAGACGCTGTCCAATTGGACTGCCTAAAGAGTTTTGGCCAAGCTATGCCTGGCCTACACCATGGCCCAATACGGCGAGCGTCAAACAACTGCAATCATTTCTATCGGATTCCTTACTGTCCCGACAGCCACACCAGGGATATGTCTCCCAATGTTTAATAACGCCCTCTGGACGCTATATAGCACTTCGTATATTTGTCACTCTAAAGGGAACAGCAAAGCGTGTGGATAAGAAACTAAAACCTTGGATATTGGAACAGTTGCCAGGACCCTTCTCACCAGGTCAAGCGCCGCGAGCAAATGTCTTTCTTGCTGATTTTGTAAATCTGAAGGATGGACAATTTTGTGATTGGATTGTGCAATTGAACATCAAGCTGGAACAGGATCAGAATGAAATAGAAGCAAAGGATCCGCTTTATTAAAGCACAATACGTTTAACGAAACGGTTCTCTTTAAGTACAATTTGTACAAATTATTTTCAATATTTAAACTCGGTGATATGATATCTCTTTTGTATAAAGCGATGCCCTCCAAGCTCTCATTTGCCATTTACACAAACAATTTGTTAATTTTCTTTAATGTTTTATGTTTTTTAATATGCTTTCTGTACAGAAGTGCAACCTCAATTTAAAAGAGGCTATGTTATGTTTCTTTGTTTTGTTAACTTTACAAACTACACAATAAATACATTAAAATGTGATTAACTAAATTGTATATTTTTAAGGGAGGTAGTGTGAATCCCAAGTCAAAAACAATCAATGATAACGAATGCAATTGCATTATTTATGACACTTAAAGTCATATGGTCAACTGATTACAAACTATAATTATTCGCCTGCATAGGGTATTGTAATTGAGCTACGAAGTGAGTAACGAATCGGGCAAGGCGTAACCAGCTGTATAGAGTATGTGTTCATTGTAAAGGGTAGGCTGACTCTATAAGTTATTAGGCCTTCCTGGCACTCCTGTATCTTCACTAGTTATAGTTAAATTTAGAAGGGAAGAATGAATATAAAACTAATGCTTAAAATATTAATGAAAAAGAGTGAAGACATGTCGGGCTCATGTCGGCAATACGACTCAGTATATTTATGCTGATATCGCAACACTTGCAACATAAACAAATGTCCGGCTATTGCTCCCAACCGATCGTTCTAAGAATCGTTGCATAGGGAATCCGATACATCAGATTTTCGGGTGCGTAAGTTGTTTGATAGGTTTTTGCGAGGGTTGCTTGTTAACTTTCTTGTTACTTTCAAGCCTTTAAAGTTATGTGAATAAAATGGGCGAATAGATTCGGAATGGCGGGGCTAACGGACATAATCGATAATATACCATAAGAACTATAACTATTCAGAATCTTATTTAATACTTTTTAGCTGTAGGTATTTATTACTAAAAATTCTGGACTAATTAGGGTTATTTTCTGGGGTTTTCCAAGCAAGAGTAGTTGGATCAGTATAACATTTTTAATGCCCTCAGAGATTTAAGATTTTAATAAAGTTAGTTATAACAACGAATAAGGACATATTTCATACTTTAATAACCTTACCGATATAGAAATTAAAGAGATTATCCACCTTTGACCTTGGTTTTTTCGGTTCCCAAAATTTTCCATCCTCGCAGGTAAGAAAAACCTGATCCTTTCTAAGAAAGTTCAAATTAATGGAATATTCCTTTGCCGAAAAGGTTTTAACCCAGGAAAGCAAAACAAAAAACTACAGTAAATTACAAGTAAAGCAAAACTCGTATATATTTAAATATACAAATATGTATATTTAAAAACGAACAAAAACAAATATAATTGCATTTAAGGTCATAGGTTACAAGAATACGCATAGATGGGGATTCAAAGGCAAGAAAACGATCGTTTCAATCGATTAGGAAACGCACAGCCTTCTGTGCTTTGCTTGGAGAAGTCGCTGAAGCTGCCGTCTCCGCTGACTGCGCCAGGCAGCTGTGCATGCCATGAAGCACATTGTCCAGTCGAGCAAGTGCATCCTGAAGATTGCTAGCCAGTTCACCTGCATCCGCTTGATTCTCCCGCTCGCGAAATGCCTGCTCGCAGTGGCGCCTCAAACGATGTGCGGCACGTTGCATTATCTGAAGTTCCTGTTGCGCCATCGTAGGAAAATTGCAGTTGTTGGTCTCCGGTTGATCCTCCAAGTCGTAGGTGAGTAGACGTTTGGTATATTGGGCCAATTTGCAGCTACTTGGGGAGGCACTTGCTGGAGTTTTGGCTGGCGTAGAGGTTTGATGGGGTGTATTATTGCCGAGTAATCGCTTGAAGGGTTGCTTGAGCAGCACATCCTTCATGGCACTCAGATTCAGAGCGATGCGACTGGAATTCTGTGTATCGTTAAGAGTCTCATTCAATTCCGCATCCAAAGGCTGCCAATCGACCTCAACATTTTCGAATATACTGCTTGCATTATGACACGTGGAATCTCGTTGCAAGTCCAACCAAACTCCTAGACGTGCTGTGGGCCATTCTGCCTTTAGGGAACGTTGCTTGTCCACAATGAGTATGACTGTGCGAAGTAAACCAAAGTCATCGGGTGTTTGGGTTTGACGAAACTCCAAGTGCTTCAATCCTACTTGACGACAGCGTTGTGTGGCCTCCTTGACCATCAGCTGAGTCTTGTGCAGACTCTCCTCGCTGGGATTCAGCATAATACGCTGTATATCCTCCAACAAAGTTGACTTCTGAGCTGGTGTGGAGGCACTGGACATGTGGGTGGGTGTTTGCAGTTGTTGTGCCAATGCTTGACGCTCCGTTTCCAGCATTTCACTGTTGCACTTATACTTGAACTGCTCTAGTTCGAGGCACTGCAGTCGCTCCTCAAAGTCCCGAACGTGTTGCACGCGTTCCTGTTCAATACGAGTGAGTGCGGCACGTTTCTCAGCCTCCAGTTCACAGCGCAACTGTTGCTCCTGTTTCTGCAGGATCTCCTGATGAGCCAACTGAAAGTCCACCAGCAACTGCTCCGCCTTTCCACGCTGACTACAAAATGGATTCGATATGCGGAAATAATGTGAGCCGCCAATAACCAAACGATCGCCGTGAAACAGTTGACGTCGCTCCTGCAGAAGTTCCCCATTTACATAAGTCTCGAAATCCTCACTTCCTGGACTGACATACAGCTTCCCCGCACGCTCGTGTTCTATGGTGCAATGTTGCAACGCTACCAGAGGACCATCCAGTACAATATCTGGCAGAGGATTGGTCGAGGAACCTGGTAAGCGACCACGTCCAATGCGTACAATCCCTGGAGGCAGCAGATAGAAGAGTGTGCCACTTAGCATCGGATCGGCGGCAAGATTAACAAGACACGCCTGCTTCTGATCCGCAGTTAGTTCCATTGCAAGTCCTTTGCGCTTTAACAAACGCAATTCGGATTTCCGCAAATCCTCAGCCTCTTTAAGCTTCTCCATCCATGATTTTTGGGCACGATTCAATTCACGTTCACGCTCTGCCAGTTGCTGTCGTAGTGCCTCCACCTCTGTGTCATCCACAGATGTCTCAATGATGATCTTACGAGGTGCTGGTGGATTGTTGTTAGAGGAGAGACGTCGCTGTCGCTCGTATTCGTTACGCAGCGATTTCAGACGATCTACCTCAGCACGCAAATCCCTAATGATCTTGTCATGAGGTGATTCGTTCACTTTCACCCGGTTTACAATGGAACGCGCTTTGCAGGCGTATCGCAGTGTGGCAAGAGTTTCATCAGCATGAAGACTGGCAGGGGAAATGGTGGCCAGCATAACTGTCTTTGAGTTTCCTCCAAGATTTTCCTGCAAACAAACGGATACAGAAAAGTTATTAATCATGGCAAGTTTTTTGTTGTTGTAAAAAATAGAATTTATGAAGCATCGTGTAACTCAGTGTTTTACAAATTTGACGTTTAAGGGAAAGAAAGGAAACTTTCTAAAGTTTAAATAGGCCTGTAATTTAAATTAGTGCAGTTGTTGACGGTTATTTTTAGTAAGACGAACATTTAGAAACAGAACTAGAGCAACCAGTTAAAATAGAGCTTGCAATTAAATTATTGCCTTCTTAAAACAATTGTTATTTTATTAACAGTCAAAAAAAAATAAAAATAAAGCAACAAAAGTTTTTGAAGAAAAATAATGCAATTTAAAAAAAAAGCTACACGTGCGTAAGTTAATAACAGCAGTAACAACAATTCGACGCATTTCCGCGAAAGAATCGTATTTATGTCACTTTTTATCGAAATTGAGATTTTAATGCCAAACTGTTAGAAGAATTATAGCTAAAATTCTAAAAAATTCAATTATACATTATGTCAATTTATATGCAAGCCTCAGCTCAGACAAAAAAAACGGTCTCCTAAAAACTTTGGTTTGTTGACATACGATACTTTCGCGGAAATGCGTCGAGTTTATAAATAAATACACACATTTTTTATAGGCGCAATATTTATAATAAAAAATAATATTTATCCTGAAAAACAAGCTTAAAATCGGGGGCTTGACGTAATGAATTTTCAAATAAATCAATTCTATATTTCCTGTAATCGATACAGATTTAAAGCTTTGTTTTGATACTAGCTTGGATTTTGAAAACAATATTCCCTTGCGGCCCTGGCTTTTTTTTGTGTGCTTGCTTATCAGTGATAAGCGCAAAGTGCACTTCGGAAAATGGTAACGGGCAATTTATATGATTAGCTGTGCGTGTACTCAAACCAAGATCTGTGTAAATACACTCGAAAGCATGAGTGATGAACACATAAATATTTGCATACATATGTATATGTATATGTACGTATATATTTACATACACACAAAATTTCATTTCCACATGCTTGAGGGTCTTAACAAAAGAATTATGACCTCTAAAGATAGCAACTTATCAGTGTTGGCAGGGAACCCTCTTCTGATAAACTTTAAAGTTTAAACAGACAAAGCAAAGGCAACAGCAACGAGGACCGTTAGCCGTTATCGATGCTGACAATCAAGAGCGAGATAGCTAGAGTGCTAGTTGTGCCAACAAAATAAATAAATATATAAGTATGTGGACATGTGTGCATATGGGTAATAGACACTTGTTTGATTGACTCTCTGAGTGCGGGTCAACATCAGAAACACAGAGGAATAGAGCGAGAAAGAGGTACAGCACGCTAGTCACGAGAGTCTCTGCTTGCATAAACTGCGCAGCAGTAGCAGAGGCGTGGGCGTGTGTGTGGGTGAATGTGCGAGGATGAGGGAGAGAGAGAGACACTTTTAAGTGTGTGTGCATGCTTACAGTGATCTAAAGTCACTCAAAGCTATCTCAAAAATTATGTACATTATAAATTTTCCACGCACACTGCGTACTGTGACAAAGTTTGTCAAAAGCTAGCCAGTTTTTACCGAAGGGCAATTTAGACCCACATCCGCTTGTAAATTGCCCTTCGAGTGACCTCACAGGGGCCTGACCTCTAAGGGGCCGGTCGGTGGTGCCAGTACCACCTTCGTCACTGCAAACAGCATTAATGTGTCATGGTTGTGTGCTTAATTAGTCAGTACAATATATTTTGACAACTTTCGACTATATTTTCGTCTCCAAACCCGTTATTGAGGCATTTGATGACTATATATAGGCTTGCGGCAAGTCCAGAGTTTGCCCGCCCACTTCTAGAATCTTGTCACGATATCACACAAAGATGTCGTGTACGCAAAATACTTTAACCACAAAAAGTCGCTAACAATCAAATACGCAAACAACTTTATTAAAATACGTCAATATGACGTACGTAGATCAATTAACACAAAACGCACGAAAATTATTTCGATATTTAACCTTTAATTTAGACAAAAGTTTATAATTTCAACTTATATTAAAAGATCAAACCGAAATTCAGCATTATATAAATATAAAGTGGTCTGACTTCCAAAGGTGTAAAAGTTGATATACCGCTTTAAAGCTGAATATTCCAATTTATTCATTATTTCCATAGCTAGCGAAATTAAACGACCTAATTTATCATTTATTTTATATTCAAAATTATCTAGATTAATTGGAAGAGCATGGTAATATTTTTTTTGCTTGACAACGGCATTTCTTGAAATTTATAATCTTAAATCATACAGTCTAGACGTCGATTAGCAAACATATGGCAATAATTGCCTCGAGTTATACGAAAAGAGTATGTCCAAAATTTTTTGGTTGAATCTCGTTATAAGACAACCAAGTTAATTAAGGTGACAATTTGTGCATCAGACATTTGTTTTAACGAGTTTATGCTAATAAGAAAACCTTCCGATGTCAGTAAAACTTATAATATTTTCCATGCCACAAAGAAATTAATATCCACTAATTACTTTTTTGAATGATTCATGAGAAAAAATCCTTTCATAATTTCTATTGACCCATCTTATACTCGCATTGAAGTGAACTATAATGGTTTTGTAACATTAAGTTGTGTCCCACTGTGCGGCCAAATATGAATAAGTGGAAAAGAAACAGCAATATGTGAGAACAGAAGCATAGAGTCAGCATGTGCCAAAGCTTTTGTACTGCACGAGACGTAAAATAACAAGGGATACTATTATATAGAGGATTCGACTTTGTGATATGACGTACGAAGGTCTTGAACACATTTATAGTGGAAAAGTTTTCAATAGTTGCGTATTTACAATAGAAATTAAATTTTACAAGAATATTAACAATTTTCTTAAGAGTTATACATATATGAAAATAATGACAAAGAAGAACAAATGTACACTGTGTTACATAAGAAGTGAATATACCCTTTTAACACAATTGTAAGGTATACGTACATAATAAACACACACACATATGGAAGTAACGTAAGCAAACAAAACGTCGAAAAGCAAAAACAATGCCACGCATCGCGAAACGAGACACGAAGTCGGCAAAAACCAACGCACGAAGCAATCGGACGACATGAGGGCCAGTGTTGCCAACATTTTTGGACAAAAAAAAGCCGGATTGAACATAAAAAAAGCCAGAAAAAGCTGAAATTTGACGAAAAAAAACTGAAAAAAAGCCGATGGCATTTAACATGTTTAAGTGCCTGTTTATTTTATATTTGTAGGCTATGATTCAACAAAAACAAGTTAGAATAGAATTTTTAAGCACTTCAGTAACTAATTGCAAATTTGGCTCAAGTGATCGGACGATAAAATTGCAGCATGTTGAGCTACAAAAAGGCAGAGAGCTACTTCCTGCTCGGATGTTTTTGTGGGTAGTTTAACAAAATTAAGTTTGTTAACCTGCACAACTCCACCAACAGCACTTGCATGTTTTTTGGTATTGGCATGTGCCCGAATATCGGAAAATTTTGCAGTAAAACTGCATTTGCAATAGCTGCAAAACACACGTGATGCATTTGCCACATCTTTTGTTGTGTGCTTAGAGTTGTGATAAAAATTCTCAGTGTTGGAAAACAATGCAGCTGATAATCGATAGGCAAAATCGAAAATTACTTGCAGAGCTGCCAATTTAAAAAAAAACGAAAAAAAATCCAATCCAAACAAAAAAAAGCTAGATTTCCCGCCGCCCGCTGTTTTCAATTTTTACCCGCTAAGGAACGTGAAAAAAGCCAGATCTGACGGGAAAAAAGCTGAGTTGGCAACACTGATGAGGGCTACAAAAATGCAGTAATGTGGCGTTCGGCTTTCAGTTTCAGTTATGAACTGACAACGTAAAGAGCAAAATAGGGAGCTCCGTGTACTACTCCTAGATAAATGCATTTAAAATCAATGCATATATAAACTGGTTCTATACCTTGACTTGGTATTAAAAAGTGAATGAAAAAATAACCCATTTGCGTTATTTGACAAAGAACGTAAAGAGCTAACGTGAATATTCAGAGTTCATTGCACGTTTGCAAAAGAACGTATAGACTGCAAACAACAAAAACAAAGGCAAAGTGAAACGACCTCGCACAACGTACGCGCGTAAAAAGCAACAATAAAAAGTATATAACTACAGCAACAGCAACAACAACTGTAGTGCAACCTACATAAATACACATACATACAAAGAACACCTTTTGAAAAACAACTACAACTATGGATGTTTGGGGCGTATTTGTTGGCGACTCAACGCTGTCATATGGTGGCTCAATGCGCAGCGGCTATTACCGTGACTATGAGCAGTTCCCGTATGGCACACTGGAACACTCAAACAACGCAAGTCCATATCCGGCCAAGGATTCTTACAGTCGAGTGCAAGGTAATTAACAAAAGTTAATAACGATAACACATTAACACATTGTCAAGTTGCGTCAGCAGACAATGCAGCAATGACAAATGCAGTGAGTCGTCGTGTCAGTCAGCTTTTTGTCAGACACATCTTGAATAACGTGCGAGCAAAACACGTAAATAAAAGTTTATATATTTACACACATACAGACAGAATAATTATCATAGTAAAAAGCAGTAATTGCAAAGATACGCACTGTACCTACAAGCATGTGAGCTTTTAATGTGTGTATGTACACATATGAACTCATTTGCTTGTTATTGTGAATGTCCACAATGCTTGTTGTTTTTGCAATAATTTAAAAATAGCCGGATTGCTTTTTTGAAATTGCTTTATGTATGTGTGAAACACGCCTTAATTTGCACACATGCACATATTTTGTGAATGTGTTGGTTCATCAGTGCGTGCATTGTGCAAAATAAGAAGAACGGGCATTCACAGGGTGTTGCGAGCTCAAGTTTATCGTTTCTCTTATCACATGTCACATGCACATATTTTGTGTATTTGTATGTGTGTGTGTGTAAATACTTTCCAACTTTATTTACTTTGTTATTTAAGCGTTTAAGTAAACAAGAACCTTTAACTGCACGTGAAGTCTTGAAGCGCGGTTTTTTTAGATCGTATTGCAATATAAAAAATTATAAATAAAGAAAGCTTAAACAAAGAGAATCATTGTCGAGGTTTCTCAACTTTAGTTGAATTATGAGTCGATGAATGTATATAAAAGCATATCTGCATACAAAGAAATTTCTACTTATCTACCTGGAAGACTGTACCACACTCGTAAGCTAAGCAGGTGTTTGGAACCACTATACCAAATAAAGAAAACAAAAAAAAAGTTGCGACGCAATAAAAAATATATGTACGCGTGTGCCTGTGTAAAAGTTTTAAGTATGCTCTTTAAGCCAGCACATCTAAATATATCATTAACAATCATATGACTAATTATGCATAGCAGCAGCGCAATTGTGCCTTATTTATGTGGCCTAAATTATGGCTAATAATTTGCGATAGTCAAGGCCGCTTATCATCTATTTTCCGAGCACAATTGCTGAAATTGCGTCTATTTTTATACCGGCTTCGCTTTAATCAATGAAAACAATTCAATTCAAACGCTCAATTGGTCCCACAATCAAAATCTGTAGCTTTTAATCAACAGCATACTTGACATGTCACAGGGTCAGTCGTAACAAAAAAGCTTGCCGCTACGTGACGTTGATGACGTGACGTCACGTAGGCATACCCAGAAACGGCTAGAAAAAGGGGCAAAGCGTGGTGAGCACGGCATGGCTGGCACGTAGGCAGTGTTGCCAGAATTTCATGGGCTAAAATAGCCAAATTTACAGAAAAAAATAGCTAGAAATAGCTAAAAAAAATTAAAAATTGCCAGCAAAATAGCTAGTTTTTTTTACAGTGTTAAATTCAGAATACGATACGTATATAGAGAGCATAAGTTAGTAAACAAAACACAATATTTTTGTTTGTTTATTTTATTTTAATAACAACGATATATCATCAATATCGACGACGTCCTCCACAGAATCGTTGTATTTTGCAGACTCCGAAATCATTCTTAAATAAGATGCTAGTAATGTGTAATTAAAGCAGCACATCCCACTTCTTTTAAGTCGATATCCGTCAATTAACAAGAATTTTAGAACTATAAAGCTTACGATAGAAGTTTTCAATTTAACCAACCTTATAGATAAAATAGCATTTAGCATTTTTAAATGCATTCTATTTCGTAAAGAATTTTTAACGAGTTGAACTTTGCTGAAAACGCGTTCGACCTCTGCGTTTGACCAAGGTAAGCTCATTAATTTGACATCAAGGATTGCTAATGGGGCAAATGTATTAACACCTTCGGCGTCTCTAAACTGCAAGACTTCAGCCCAAAACTTTGGAATATCGTTGGTGTTCTCCCATTTAAAAAAATAGCTTTTCGATAGCTTTTCTATCGATTTCACAGAGAAAATTTGTGTTTAGCTCATGAGTGAACGAACTAAATTCGCTCATTCATTATAAAAAGAATCGCTAATACAAATTTAGTGAGTGAACTCCTAAATAAATCCTAAAAAGCTTAAGGTAGCCGAATCACTTTTTAAAATAGCTAGAATTCTAGCTAATAGCATTTCAGTAAATGTTATAGCTTTGGCAGTTTCAAAATAGCTAAATCTAGCTATAAAATAGCTAAAATGGCAACACTGCACGTAGGCCTGCGAAGAGAGCGGGAGAGAGGAAAAATGAGAGAGCGTTCATGTGTGTGTGTAAATGTCAAAAGTAACCTTGCTGGGGGCGGCCATGTGTAAACAGAATTACAAGTAACCATATATTTCTTCGATTAACATTATTCTTGTTTGCTCTTTGTGTAATTGCAGAGAAATGTAAGCAATTGAAATCGGAGAAGCAACTGCGCAAGGACTGTCCCTTCTGCAAGGAGCACAAGAAACGGCCGCTTATTAATTATATGCGCAAACGTGAGTCCCGCAAGCATCACGAGAGTATCTGCGAGGACGAGGAAGAGATGCACGAGCATGAGCATGAGCACGAGGTTCAGCATCAGGTGCCTTCTCTTCGCTGTTGTGCCCACGCAACAGAGCTGCAAAGTGTAAACAATAATTAAAAGGACAGGAGAGACAGACAGGTGGCAAAAACCAAATGCCAAAATAACCACAACAGCAACAACAACAACAGCAATTCACAATGCCATATAAATTTAGTCAAAGACAAAAACGAAACAAAAAAAAATATTTAGAATGAAAATGAGCACATAGCGCAGTGTAGATATGCTGCGCGCCTGTTGGGCAGACATTGTAAGTTGGTGGAAGCGAGACAACAGAGTAACTACAATAATTCAATGCAACTGTACCTACAACAAAATGTTTGCAAATGCATTTCCGCCTATGACGTCACACTACCATTTACAACTAAACAATGGCAAACAAAAGGCAGCAAGATCTTTTCTGTTGCTGCTAACTTGATACCAATTTACAAGCCGTTTACTATTTCTTTACACATATGTATATCTTTTTTTTTACAACTACGTTACAGTTTTATACACGTATAAAAACGAAGCGTAATTTGTTAATTGACATACAATCCAAACAATCCAGCTGCCCCGCTTGGCTACTAAAATGACCTTAGGCAACAGCATAGTAGAAGATAGAAAAATGAACAAGACAGAAAACAAAAAAGATAATGAACGAGGAAGCAAAATTGCCAGAATACCAGAAATATTTTTCTATTTTGCATACGAGACTGAGTAAATTGCAGTAGAACATTTATGATTGAAGCAAATGTTTTTTTTATACAAAAACAATTGATTTCAGTTTCTCCTCTTATTATTAATTGGGTAAATTGGAACATTATTTACAGGAAATTTATATATTTAAAAAATGCTCCATTGGCGCCAAACAAATAATAACATTTTAGTATTTTCTTCCTATATCTGTGTGTGTTTAGCTATATGTATATATAGTTTTGACCCAGCTTTATATCCTTGTCTATATTAGACACCCTAATATTTATGAAACCCAAAAGAAAACTAATTCTCCAATTGAAGTTTGCACAGTTTGGCTTGACAGAGTGTTAAATGAAAAGAAAATGGGCTAAAATTTAAATAAACTATAATATATTATATTGAAATAATTATACAGCTTAAAGAATGATATATTATTAAATTTATGGTTACATAAGCAAGTTATAAATGTTTAAAGATTTAATATTGTTATTGTCAGTTATTGAAATGTTTTTATTAACTAAACCTAATGTACGACAAAGTCATAATTGGAATTAAGAAGGTTAATTAACAAAATAATATGAACTACAGCCTCTACTGTGCAACTGAGATGGATAAAAAAAACAAAAAAAAAAGAATTGTTAAAAAGCTTAGAATCGAAAAATGTGTTTTTTGAACAATTTGCTTGCGGGAATCGAGAAAATTTTCAATTTATAAATTATTATATACCATATATTGTATTTATATTTAAGTTATGTGAAGATAACAAGTCTATACAAGTAAAATATTCAATAAAAATGTTATTGGTATTTATAACAAAAAGCTAAACCTGGTTTAACTTGAAAACAGCAGAGAATGGGAACTTGCGGGGTACTGTTCTAATTATGCAATTCAACAAATATTAGAAACCTGTTTCCTGTTTCATCTACGATTCGAAAACGTCTCTTACAATGCGTCACACATCTCTTTGCCGTGTGATACGAATGATATCATTATTCATTCGTATAAGACTTGGAAAATTGGAGGCTGGAGCAGCCGGAAAAAACTGTTGAGTAATTCGCTAAATTGATTAAGACTATGAGAACATGAGGCATGATTTAAGTTGTGCTACAGTAAAAGCTCTATTAAAAAGCACATCTGGTTAATTGATAAATATGTTCGTATAAAGCAAGTTCCATTTACCAGACATGGTTCGCTTCTGCGAGTTTTTGCTGTAATTTCTTAATAGAGTAAGAGCGACGTAATGGATCAAAGCCCTATTTGGTTCATCGCAATAATTTCAGGTTTCATGTGGAATTCAAATTGTTTTTCCAACAAACTTTCCGAGTCTACGGAAATGTTTCGACCTCGCACCTGTTTGCTAATACAAATCTTATTTATGAGTTGAGGAATTAAATTATTCTTCTGCTGAGAACTATTTAAGACAATTTAATTTAAATAAAAAATTCTATTGTAAAGCTATTGACCTTGGTCATCCTAGCACAGATTCACTAACTGATCTGACCTGGAACTTGGATCATGAAAAATGACTCGTCGCGTCGTCCAGACAATTGATGCGGTCAAAGTTTTCGCATGTCCCACATAAACTCAATTAAATTACATTCTGTGCGACATTTGACATAATTGAATTTGATTAATATTATTAAATATTCAGAATACGATAAATCATTTCAAGTTCTGGACAGTTTTAACCGCAACTCAAGTACAAGTACAGCATTGAATGAAATTAATCTATCTCAGGATGAGCAAAATCTACTGAGCCACTGAAATGACGATCCGTGACTGAATGACTGACTGTCTGTTAATCAAAGTGTAAACAACAACAACAGCAACAAAAATAGCAACAATAATAACAATAACAAAAGCCACAGCACATGGAAGTCATATAAAATATGCAATTTGCTATATACGTACTTAAGTACGAGTATACAATGAATTTGATTCATTTAAAATTCAATGTTAACTAGTTTGTGGATGGGAACGAAACGGGGCCCTGAGAGAGGCAAAGCTAATATTACAATTGTTGTTAGAACCAACTAGATAAAACTACAACAACACAACATTTATACTTAGCAGGTACTTAAGGGCATAGGTGTGATATCTACAAATCCTAAACGAATCTTACTTATCTCTGACTGTAATTAACGATGAGCGCGAAATAAATTCCATTCATAATGAATGTGATAAATTGTGATTCTCATTATATCAGCTTTAAGCTAACAAGACCTTTATAAAAGTTGAATAGATACGTGTTTTTCCAATTTTAGAAAATTTTGACCACAAAATGAGTAATCTACAATTTACAGATTACTTACCAATCGGTTGACTTCAAACTAATTTCTTAAGATCTATTAGAATGCTCTATTCAAATTCCAATAAATATACATTGTGAGTGGGAATTGAATCTCAGCTCTATATAAAAACTGAATCAATTTTTACAAAATCTTAGCCACGTGTGGGAAATTACTAAATTTATTGCAGGTTTATGAATATTTATGTATTTGCAATTTAAAGAGTACATATATCTTTGTTTCCCCGTGCTATTCGTATCAATAAACCCGATAATTGTACATAGTCATGATATAATTATACTATCATGCCCGGAAACGTGTTTGCTAAATGTGCAAATCTGTCTATAGCTATAGACTGTACCGAGAGTGTTGCTAATTTTGGAGTAAAAAAGCAAAAAAGCTGACGTAGTCAACAGACAATGGGCACGCGTGTTCAATTTGTCAAACAAGTCGGATAGTTAACATAAAAAATTAAACATTAATAATGTATTCATGCCGGGTGTACAGACTTTTCACCTTATCAATGACTTTTTCCAGAAACATTAACATAAAAAGCTGAGTGATAAAATGCCTCGTTTAACACCAATTTTTGTGGTAAACGACGCTTGGGAAAACACAGAAAAAAGTGCAGTGCGGTTAACAAACTTTTGCGCACGAAACCAACAACATTTTAGAAATGGTTTTTTATTTTCGCTTTAACCACAACTGGAAGTTTATATAGACTCGTGTCTCCTTAAGCTTCCACTGCAGTTTGAATTGAAGTTCGCAATGTGAAGGTTAAACTTGATCAAACAAAAGAGAAAATTTAAAAAAAAAATAAAGGAAACTAAATATTTAAACATCTGTTGAAAATGCTGCAAGGTTTACTTAGCAAACTAACAAATCAAAAGGGGAAAACCTCAAATGGCAAACAAAACGGACAACATTTTGAGATGGGAGCGCTGAAAAAGTCTCACAATCAGAACTGTAAGTTTTTACAACCATACGTTAAGCTAACAAGAACACATATCCCTAAAATAGTTTTTAGTTAGGCAAGAAAGCAATTTAGTTTTATTTATTAAATGTATTTTAATATTGTTATGTAAAGTCATTAAGAGATTATTTTAACAACTGTACTATTAAGTTAATTATTATGATTACAAAAATAATCGGAATAAGAACAATATTTTATTAGATTCACTGATATAAGCTACTCTAAAGTTCTTTAAATCTTATTTATTTATTTATTATGATTATGTTTCCGTTAAGCACATTTTCCTGTATTTTCATTTAATTAATTAATACGATTCTACTGCGAAAGAAATGAATATACTTGTAGAATCTGTTTAACTAGTATTATAACAATTCCATAGAGATTATTAACGCGTCTTATCAACTCGGCAACTACATAGTTAATGTATTACAAATTCCCCCGTTTTGATTCATTTAGTTTATTTTTCTTTATTACAGGTCATAAGGATGGCAAACTGAATAAAAGTCGTTGCAAATGCGAAATAACAGCCTGCAAATGTGGCAAGAAGAAGCACAGCTTGTTGCTTTCACAATTGCGACGACGGGGTGCTGATAACTTATCAAGTGTTATATTATTTTAGTACTATGTATATGCAAAGCAAATAAAAAACACAGCAAAACGAAAAACAACAAACAAATAGAAATACAAATACAAATACAAATACTATTAAAGCAAGCAGAGGGTGTGTATTTAAAAATTATTCGCGTTTACGACAATTGTTATAATATACACTAAAGAACTAAGTATATGTGTACTTATGTACATAGATAATTTAAGTTCTTGTACAGATTATAGTGAGTGCTAAATTTAACTGGTTGTTATGGTTCCCGAGCAAAAGTTATCTATGGAGTGCAATGGAAAAATCAACGTTGACAAATACTTGGAAACAAAAAAGAAGAAGAATTAATTTTAATCATATCTTTAATGACTGACAAGGCCGCGGGGTTGCACAATTATTGCGGGTAATCAAAGGTACTGTTATCCTCAATTAGTACACACGATATGGCGCCATATAATTTTGATATTGGATTTCAATTTGATTGCGAAACTCGTCAAGTGTTTGCCATTTACTGTGCTTTCAGTGCTTTCAGCCACTAAATACTTGTATTACTGGTTACTCTGGTTTCAACAAATACTTGTCGCACTTCAGGGGATCGCGTAAACAACTATATTAAGTTTTACGGACTTTGAAATTCGAAATCAAGAGGTTTCAAACTTTGTATTGATTCTTGCATTTACTCATTGGAAAAGCACTTTACAAATTGCGTATTATATCGATGGGGAAACACTCCCAATTAGACAGAATGTGTGAAGTTTACAGAATAATCTAGTGAAAAACAGGAGCGGAATTGAAAATATGAAAAGTGGAACTTTATTTTGTAAAGCTTAACTTTTAGAAACCTTAGAAAATACGGAAATGTACAATATTTTACTTCTACCAGTTTTATACTTTTTAAGCAACTTATAGTGCCCCAAGCCGTTTACCTATTATATGAAAATATCAATTTAGATAAAACCGCAATCAAACTATTTGTACTTCATCAAAGATAACAAAAATTCCCATTTTTTTTTGTTTTTTTCAATTTATTGTAAAGTTATTTAAATCAAGGTTGCAAATCGGTGCTGAATTGAACGTCGTAGAATCGGTTTGGGATTTTTGTTTAATCGAGCTGAACCTTTAAAATTTTCAGTTTGAGTACTTTTATGTTGGTCATTATTTTGGATTTCGATTAATCAATCATATAACAATACAAGTTATTAAAAAAATCATACTTTTTAGTCAGATTCTTTAAGAAATTAGCCATTATTGTATCAAACAATTTATATTGTTTTAAAAATCTAAACAAAATTTAGAAACGTTTGAGAAAATAAAATTATTTTTTTCGTTTATGTTTAGACTTTCAATTCAGGGGTTCACGCACCGAGACGAACCGTCTTCACAATTTTGAAGATTTAGTCTTGACTTAAGATAGAATTAAATATAAGTGTTTAAGGGACTTTTTTTCATAAGAACCGTTCCTCCTGCAAAACGCTCCTGTTATATTTACGTAAAGCGTAAGTTAGTAATCTATGTATTTGCCTAAGGCAAGGTCAACTAATAATAAATAAATAAATAGATGGGAAACTTAAGGTTGAGGGACGGTCAGTTATGTGAACATCAATATGTCACAGAAGCAATCTGTTAAAAACTCAACAACAAAATTAAGCAATCCAAAAGTTAGATAACGACTTACAAAACCTAATAAGTACTTCAGTACTACCCTCCATAGATTATTAAATAAGGCATTTAACAATTAAATCTGGTCACATGATCTTCAATTACACACATTTGCCGAGTGAGGTAACATAATCTTAAAGCGTATTACATTCAAGTATATTCAAGTACATTGACTTTAGAAATAAGTCATTGTTTTTTATTGTTTCAACTGTTTATCTACTTCGAAAATTGTTAAGAAAACGTGCCGTAGGTCTTCATATAGCGTCGTAAATGTTAAATAAAATGCGCATTGATATAAATTAATAATAAATAAATAAATATGATAAATGAGGACATGCCTAGATTGCAGGTTATTAAGATACGAAGGTTCAAACTCTTATAACTTGAATTCATAATTAAAAAAAAATTAATTTTGTGCTCACAAATAAAAGCAAAACTTTACAGCAGGTCATAATAAAAAATGAAGCATAAATTTGTCTAAAGATAAGTACAGTGTGCCGAGCTCTTTAGGTATTATATTTTTTATGGATCATACGATAAGATTTTTCAGATAAGAGTGAGGAACTCTAGATTTTCTAAGAACGAAAAGAATTTATTTGAAACTATATATTTATGTATATAGAGATAACTATACAATGGACTATCTATCTACCTCATAATATATATTTTCCAAGGAACCACAATATATATTATTCATTTTAAACAAATACCTGGCACGTGTGAAATCAACTTAATAAACAATATAAAAGATAAAAATATAATTTTAAACTTCGGAGACAGACACAAAGTAAACTACAAAAGTCTAAATAAACAAGAATTAAATCAGATTACTCATCTTCCGTCTAAAGGGTATGGTCAAATATTAATTGTATAAATCATCAAAATTTTATAAAAAGAGATAAGGAGTTTTATAGGTTGCGAGCCGAATCATTATTTTGAAAATTGTTACAATAAAACGTAATAAAATTGTGTAAATAATCAATAAAAATGATTAATACCATTGGTCAATCAACCAACGATAAACCATAAGTAAACCAGAACGATGACAAAACTTGATATGATAAGAATAAAGGTAAAAGTGTGTTGCAATGTAGAATGACTTGACTTACCCGGAGTAGCCAAGTTAACACACTTTCTCGATAGGGAACAAATGTGTTGGGCGTGGCAGAGCCGTTTCCTTTCCGTGAATCTGCTAGAGCCGCAATGACTTTTCCCAACGTTAACAGACTCTTATTGATGCTGACACCCTCTCGAATCCGTTCGCCATTTGAGCCAGAAACGCTTATACGCTCACTGCCAGCCAAATCCACCAAACTGATTTTACTGCGTCGTGTTTGCCGTAGAGAGGCAATTGTGCCGGAGTCTGTGTCTGAGGACATGCCATCATCGCTGCTCAAGTCCGTCAGATTTAGCACAATGTTAAAAATGGAATGCGAACGCGAACTCTTGTCGTTCATGGCCGTTGAGGCTGTGGCACGCTGAGAATTTCCCACCGCCAGCCAATTTCTGAGTGCCGAATAGGAATCCACTGAATGTGCACTTAGATCTACCACATAAGGGCCAAAGATGGGATGCTCACGCACCTTAAGCGCCTGTCGTTGCACCTGCGTGTCTGGAGCAGCAGCCATGGCATGCTGCACGCTCAGAAGATCGTGTATCTTTTCATTGTAGATCTCAAAGTAGCTGACTTCGACCTCCACCTGTTGGTTAAATACAATATCTATTAAGCAAAGCACATAAATGTTAACCAAGTTGCTTACCTGCAGATGATCCTTGACCGCATCGATGCGTCGAAAGAGTTCATGGCAGAAACGTGGAATTATGCCTGCCTCAGCGTGAGGTGCATTGCCATCCAAGGCAGCGTCATCCAATGCCTCAATACCCATCATACTGTAAGATTTGCCTGAACCCGTCTGCCCATAGGCAAACAAGCATGCATTATAGCCCTCAAATGCAGTATCGATCAAGGGCTGGGCTGTACCCGCAAAGACTGCAACCTGATCTGCATAGTTCTTGCGATCGGGATCACATGAATAATAAACTTGATCGTAGCTAAAGAAATGCGTGACTCCGGCTGAAGCATCGGCACTGCTTCCAGACTGCACGGTCAGTTCATTGTTACCATGCACATGGACCACATTGGTAACGCTGGCGCGTGTGCATTCCAAAGTATTCAAAGGACGCACGCGCACTGTGACAATCATGTTGCTCTCCTCGGCAATGCTGTGAAAGGACTCAACCATGGCATCCTTCTCCTTGGCCTTGCTGGCTGACTTACTGCTGGGAGTCTGGTGCTGACGCATTGGCGTGGTTTTAACTGGATTGCGGTAGAGAGAGGAAGGAGTGTAACATGCATTTAACGCTGTTGGCTTTGGTCTCGGTTGTGGAGTTGGCGTAGCTATGCCGCTGTTAAAAGCCGTATTCAACAGATGCTCCGTTTGTGGGTGTGCCTGTTTCTCAGCACTTCGTTTAGGCGTGCGACAAAGGACTTTTCGTCGCAGTCCAGCGCTGGCCGCTGTGGCAGGCGTTTTCGTGCCACTTCCACTTCCAGTTGTTTCCATACTGCCACGTGCATGTGCTTGAAATTGATGAATGCGTTGGCGCACAGGCGTGCTCTTGTTACTCATTTTTCGGTTATTATTTATCCCGTTTATCTGTATTAACAAATTAAAATGTTGTTAGTTTCGAAATTAGCGCGCGTCGCGTCGTTTGTTGTCAATTTTTTCATGCTGTGTAAGTTTCGATAACAATGCCAGGGCTGCCTCAAAAACCGGAACTTGTGTGTTATGCAAAAGTGGATCTGGCAACGCTAAGTGCCAGGCGCCACCGTAGTAGCGCTAGCAAACAATAGATGGCGTCACCACCGTGCTGAAATCTGATTGGAATTTGTTTGTATTTTTGAGTGTTTTCCGGAAATGAGTAGGGCAAAGTTTTCTTACTCGAAAATGCGACACAAAACCGATTAAGCAGAGATTTAGCATGGATTTTTTTAGAATTTTCTCTAATTTTCCAGAATTTCATAGATCTTATGAACTTTGTTTAAAGGAACTAGTTCCCCAGAGTAACTACAAAGACAAAACATGTATTGAAAGAATCCGCTTTAATTTTTTTAATTTACAATTAATTTGGTTTGTTTTAATTTTACCTCAATTTTTAATAAATCAATTTTATTTATTTAAAAATAAGTGTGCGACGCAACAGAGGGTGTTAAATTTAACAGTGACTTAACAGTGCACAGTCGATACGCCACCTATTGTTTTTTGTTAGAACTATATTCTTATAATAACGATAAGAGAAGTAATCGAAGTACCAAATTTCGATATCTTTCGCCAGCCCTAGTTCGGCCAACGTAGACAAAATAAATAACATCTAAATTCATTTAATACGCCATTTTCCAAACAAAAACATAGTAAATTTTAATTTAAAAATCACCATCAATAGAAATACAATAAGTGGATATCTTGCCGAATGCATGTTTACCTAGCAGCCCCGCTAATAACTTCCTAGTTCTACTTCCCATCTGACAAAGCTATATAAATAAGCCCGTTCTAAGAGCAGGTTTTGCATTTAAAGCAAAACAGTGCTCGCGCACGTGCATCGCAATAAAATCCCAATTCGACAATTATTAATAAACTTAATTAAACCCGAATTCGAGCCATAACAATCGCAGCATGTCTCAACAACCTGTGGCATTTCTGACACGCCGAGAAACATTCAGCGCTTGCCATCGCCTGCACAGGTAATAAAATCAATAAATTCAATTTAAACAAATGCAATTGACACAACAGTTGTATTGACTTAAATGCTTTGTTCAATTGCTGCACAGTTATGACAAGTGTAGCAACACAACTTTATTCATTGTGCTAATTCAATTTTCTTTTGTTCACAGTCCCCAATTGAGCGATGCTGAAAATGTGGAAGTCTTTGGGAAATGCAACAATTTCCATGGACATGGACATAATTATACGGGTATGCAGGTGAAATTATCATAAATAAATGTCAGTAATGTGTTTCGTTTAAATGCGTGATTAGTTATGATCTAGCATCCATATCATATGACAGTCGATTTGAGCGATCTTAACCGCAGACATTGGAAATTTGAGACGAAGCCAATGTTAAGCCAAACAAAACCTTGGCAGACAAGCTCGCTTATCAACCCATGTTCAAGTTCAACACTCATTAAATTCAAGAGCCAAGGTCATCCAAAATGTATTGATAGTGAAATATGTAGTACAATCGCGTAAAATCAGAACAATGGTCGAATTCCACCTCGATTAGAAATAATATTGGTATTACTTTTACTACGTGAGCTATTTTATCCAATAAATTAGCAGTCAATTTGACTCAAGAGTAATTTATGGATACAAATAACTCCAAGCATAATTCTACGATCAGTAAGACAGGGATTGATTATTGATTCATAGTGGTCTACTGTAGTATGATGGCAGCTGAATTTGTGGCTCAGATGAGCAAACTTTAAAAATTGCTTTGCACAGATACTATGGCTCATACTGAAGCGACCACACGGATGAACCATACTCAAGAGATTTATATTAAAGTGTAGTTATCAAAGGGTCGTCAAATTAGACCTTTGACCATAAATAAATAATTACTATCCTTTTTCTATTTACAGTTGAGCTTACAGTACGTGGTCCCATTGATCAACGCACTGGCATGGTGCTAAACATAACAGAATTAAAGGATGCCATCGAGACAGTTATCATGAAGCGCTTGGATCACAAGAATCTAGACAAGGATGTTGAATACTTTTCTAAAATCGTAAATATTTACAAGCATGCAATCATATTCCCTAATATATCTAATTGTATTATTCCAGCCAAGCACAACTGAAAATCTTGCGGTTTATATTTGGGACAATATACGCACACATCTGAAGAAGCCAGAGCTTTTGTATGAGGTGAAGATATTCGAGACACCAAAGAATATTATAACTTATCGTGGACCTTATCAAATGAATGGTCTCTACAACCAAATAAATAAACGCACTGCACGCGATTCATGTACTAATATATCATCGGATTCGGATTAACTGGACCAGGGATATTACTTACGAATTTTATGGACCAATGCTCAGTGAAGCACAATCAAATATGCGCTACAAAAATACTTACGAACTCTAAAACTGCACATAGAGAAAACATTTAGTTATTATCTTACAAGTTATACGATTTACAAAGTATATACATATATGCTTAGACTTTTATACATTCATATGAATATTATGAGAATTAAAACTAATAAACTTAACTCTATAATGAGCAAGATCAACAAAATGATGTATTTTTAAACAAACTCTTTTTGTTTGCTACCAGATTTTATTATGTAAACATTTTACATTTGTCAACAATTTGTTTGCATTATTAACTTAGTACAAGTCGCTTTATTTGCATTTTTGTAAAGTAATTTTTATTTTGTTGTACCTTCTAAATGGCAGCTATAAACTATGCTTTGCTATTGAAATTTGTACCAGGTAAGCTTTTTAGTTAGTTGTTGTCGAAGATTGTATGTATAATTTATTTCATAAGTATATTTAGATATATGTATCTATATAATTTAAATTGCTTAGGCATTAGTTGTAACACTAATTTATATCACTTTGACTACGCTAAACACTCTACACAATACATTGTCATGGTCATTTGTTATTGTATAGGGCATTCGAGAACTGTCTAAATAATTTTAGAACCTTCCGTGCAGAGACTTTTCCCATTGTTGTAATCCTGCATGAACAAGCTGCAGTAGATGTGCCAATCTTTGGAATCTGTGGGATCAGCAATTATAGGCAATTATAACAAAGGGCATTTGGTAATAAACTATTGAGCCAAAAAAAACTACGTGGATTAGTAGTAGTCTTATGCAGATGATTAGTAGGGTTCCATAAGTTCAGACAAGAATCAGTGCTACAGTTTGTGTGGAAAAAGTAAAGTCTTATATAAAAAAAAGGAACAGAGGATTAATCATACTCATACGACCTTCAGGTACCTCATGCAATTCAATTAAAGTCTCGGTAATTAATGTATAATAGGAACTTTTTTTTTTTTTTAATTGTTGTTTCAGAAGTCTACGGAGGTGCATGAGTCAGTAACAGTTCACAGCCTGCACAGTTCAGTTTTGGGAAAACCGGTTATTGTAGCAGTTATAAAGAAGTTTTGTTTTTAGATTCTTGACTGAGCCCATAGAGTGTTAACAAGCGGTTAGTTTAGTGACTTTGGGATATGTTTGTTTACAGCACCACTAGTGGTCAATATATTACTCTATATATAACTATTCTATATCTAGGCTAAGCATTACAGTTAGATATTGTATGTATAATTGGCTTACATTGTGCAACAAACAAACTTTAAGCTTATCGCTTTAACAGACTTAACCTCAGTTTTATCAGTTTCAACCTGGATCCAACAAATTTGCTACAATTTTACTAATACAATTTGACAACTAGTTAAAAAATTATGCGTACTAAATTTAAAATACATAATTACTAACTAGATAAAGCAATTACTTTGGTATATTAGTTATTGTTTTGTGTGTTTGTTTCTGTTTCTCTTTTTTTTTGGTCTGTCATGGCAATTGTGTTACATACGCAGTCGCATTTGTTGCATTCAACTTAGATGGTGTTGCGTAGAGTCTTACCTGGATTTCTTATCGATATGAATGGTATGCCAAACTCAAACTCATTCTTTGGCCAATACTTAAGCAATGGCTGGCGTTGTGGCAGCTCGGATTCAACATAGAAATATGCAAACAGCACCAGCACTGTATAAGCAGCTATAAAAATTAATATATGCCAAAATCCATGCAAATATGGAAAGTTTATGGCAGACCAGGCCTCGCAAAACATGCGATCGTTAATCCAACAGAAGACTGCCACGCCCCAAACTGTTGTTGCCCGCAATCCCAGCCGATAAACGCGCTGATCCCGAACTCTATATATATTAAAACAAAAAAAGTTAAACAATTGCTTTCCAGATATTTATGACAATGTTAGTGAGTAATAAGATGGAATCTAAAGAACAGACAGATGATTATATGTAGGGAAATGTAAAAAATGGATGTAAACATGTTTTTGTACCCAATTGTTTAATTAACATCAGTAAAATCTTTTCATTAAAATCGGTCAGTTGTTCTCTATTTAGAAATCTGTAACCTATTCCACTGAACAGCAGTGTATTTCTTATCTATGGATTTCTGATAGCTACTAGTGCTACTAGGTACAATATTTTATAGAATAACTTTGTGTTATTTAAACGATTGCGACGAAATTTGTAGGGTAGATAGAGACTACGAAATAACTGAGTTTATTCCAATTTCATTCTTCTTTCTTAAGCTACTTTAGTGTATTTTGTAAGATAAATAATAAACAATTGTAATAATCACAATTTTCTTTGAAAACTAAAATTTTATACTTTTTAAACCACATTATAAATCAAAAAGGCTTCTGGAAAACTGTAATCCAAGTCAGCAATCTTTATGGCTGTCAATATGGTTCTATTTTGACGACTTCCCAGACTACCAATCAAATATTTTCAATTATAATTGATTTCGAATAGCTCAGTTTGAAGTGGTGCCTCAAGAGTTCTTCAGTAGCTTATCTCTATAGGGTATAAAATACAACTACATCATACTTCATGTAGAGTTTAATTAATATTTAAAAAATGTCTATAGACTTTATGTAGAACTTTGAGCTTTAATTTGTTTAAGCATTATTTAATAAACATATCTTTTATTTATAAGCCCATTTGACAGCGTTAGAACAGTGGCGTTCCTTGTTTAACGAACTTTGACTTCCATTAATAATGATAAATAAAACGTGCGATAACGAATTTCATGATGTATTGGGGAACATGCATAAGTTAGGTTCTAAGTGCACCTGCCCCCTGTTGATAAAACCCTAAGAAGCCATGTGCTTTGTCAGACAAGCATGTAGGTAGATAAGGTATGAGGATGATAAGGATGTCTATGTGATTTATGAACCAGAGTGGGTGACTCTGTTTGACAAATCGGTCAACAAAGCGCAAATGTTGCTTATCAGCTTGGAAATTTGGTAACTCGTTTATATGGATGTATTTACGTACCGTTGCAGTTCAGTGTAGAGCATTATCATTGTCGGCACGCTCATAAGCATGAGCACAAAGGCATTAATGATTGGCTTCCACCAGCTCAAACCTGTTGCGATAATAGCTGACAGTAACATAAGCCAACTGAAGGCTTTCCTGTAAATATAAGTATTATTTCCGTTTGGATATATTATGTATAATCAACATACCGATCGTTCTTCACAAATTTCGGATAATAGCGTTTGGGATAGAACAATGAGAAAGCGGCTATAAAGACCCACAGTATAGCCAGCTCATCGAGTAATTGTCCCAATAAACTGAGTGTTGCATGGAAATACATTGAACTCAGTCCCACAACAATCAGTAGAACCCATAGCAAATGTATCCCAGGTGTAACAAAGCGGCCGTATTCCTTGAATAGCATTATTAATACTGGCGGCAGTAAAATAAATAAAAAGTTGCTAAACTGTAAAAGAAAATAAAGAAAATCAAGCATTATTATCGGATAATTATAGAACAAATTCGAAAGAAGTAGTAGAAGTTTTCATGTTCTTATTCGTGCAATTATATTTGTTTAATTTATTTAAATGATGTTTACTATCAGTAAGTTTGTTTTTATTTACCAAATAGTTGGACTTGTAAGTTAAAAATTGTATTAATATGTATAAGTTATAACTTATAAGTTTTATTGCCTGTATATAATATAAACAGATTCTTTATTTAACGTTCCTACATCATTAATTGAAATACATATAAATATGTGCGGCAAATGTGGAAAATATTCTGTATTCTAAACTAATGTCTTTTTTAGTTAAGTAAACTACTCAATATAATGTATAAATAAATTTATAAAAAAAGAAAAACTTTTGCACATGTAGAGAAATATTTTCTTCGATTTATGATTAATAACAATTTTATTAATATCTGGATCTATAGCTTAGTTACTAAAATCAAAGTTTAGGATTATAAGCAATAAAAATAATAAAGTTACTATTTGTGTTAATTTGTAACAAAAATTATCTCCAAAACGCTATTTGATTTACTTTTTTCCCCCACAAAATCACATTTCAATCACGCGAGCTTAGACCAAGTTGGGATTTCTAAACGAACTACATACTACATACTATAAGAATGTTTGTTTAACATGCAATTTGTTAAACCAGATTAAAAACGCCATTTCATGTAATTTTAACAAGTTTTCACTTGGGGCACGAGAACAAAGAATGACATGTAAATTGTCTAGAATAATTTATAATATTACGCGTAATTAAGTTTGGAATTGTATGCAATAAACAAGAAAAAATTAATGTTTTGTTTATGATTTGAAAAAGTTTTTATATGGAAATAAATAAAGTGACAATGAAAAGTCATAACAAAATGAGGCTAGGCAAGGCGAGTCAGTGTTTATTTTGTATCATACGAAGTATATAATAAATATGTATTTATATACTCGAATATAGTACACTTATACATACATATATCTTATATGGAGAGAGCTTAGCGTTGATTTTATGGCAAGTGCTGGCCCCAAGTTCATTAACATTTTGCACTCCAGAGAAACTCAATTACACAATATTACTCATTGAAGTTAAAATTTGGTCAACATCATTTGAGGTTAATTATCGTAAAAACATTTCTTGGCATAATGACATATGTACATACTTATCCAGTATAATACTTTTAAAAAGTCAAATAACACTATTTACTTAGAAGAACTGATTCATTCGAGTAATAAAATTTAGTTATTATAGTATAGCAGTAATTTAACGTTAGATTCGAACATAATTTCAATCCATAAATTATGATCATTATCTGCTTGATAGAAGAGCTAGGTGTAAGTTGATTGTACGTACACATAATGATATTATGATAGATTGTGTGAAATCAATGCAATCATCAATCAAAAGATATACGACTCTATTCAGATAAAGCCAAAGTGGGATGACAATTGATTAATCATGTCGTGATTTTGTTTGTTTATTAAATAATAAATGGAGCTACTGGCTTTTATTTTGTTAGGTAATCTGAAAATTTAATTCTTATTTCAATTGATATTAACACTGTCTACTTGCGATTGTTTAGTTATCAGATGGTTTCAGCTGGTGTCCTATTTTCTAGAACAATAATATTGTCTATAGTTTTGATTACTTTAGCATTAAATTTCAGGCACCGCTGATAAGAAATGTAAGAACCAAGGAAACAACAACATAGAAACATGTTTATACAAAGGAAATACAACAAAGAGAATGAACTTTGAATTTGTAATAGATAAATATTAATTGGCACAAGAAAATGTTGTAATAAGATGTGATAAGGAAACTTTGAAATGCAATTACTGTTGTCACTTTCAAGTGGTTGCTAAACAGCATCTTCATTGTTTACACACAGGCGTCAAATAGCAAGTGTTCTAATATGTAAAAAAAAGGTCAAGGCCTTACAGCAAGGCGAAGTACTGTATAAAATTTCTTTTTTCTGTGTAAGTGTAATGTGTTGTTGTGTGAGTATGAAAAACTGCAAATGCAGCTGTTACTTGTATGTATATAAATAATAATTGCAAGAAATGTGAAATGCAAAAAGTGTATTACACATACGCACCGTGTTAACGAACTCAGCAATATTTGATGAAATTAAATAATTGCCCTCGCACCAATCAACTGGCGAACTTCCGGGTCTAAATAAATAAATAGTATAAATGTCCATCACGTTGCCAGTGTCCATGTTGACCACTTTCGCTATTTCCAGTAAAAGTTAATATTATTATTAATTAGTTGAACACTAGGTGCTGACGTTGGCGCCTTATAATCTCTTAATCGATTTGATTTGATTTGTGCTCTATATTCTAAAGGCACGTTCGTGTTTGTTGATGGCTTGCTTTTGTTTTTAAGTCTTCAGCAAATCGTTTGCATAATAGCTTTGCGATTTCATATGCACTTATGTACTTATTTGCGTGTCTTTGTTAATGAATTTCGTGTTTTTGCTTTTGCATGTTGTCCGTTTCTTTTGTGTTGCATGCAACCTGAACATTCATTTAAGGCTTGTATTCTTTTTAAATTTTTGATCGTGTAATCAAGTATAATTAAATTGGTAGTTTTTTCTTTGTTCTTTCGCCTTGTGCGTTTCATTTATTAATTGTCCACCATGCGTAGTTTATGCTAATTCGACGCACAATATTGAACTAACAAAATAGGCAATGCAGACAACACGTCTATTCCGCTTGCGAACGTTTTGTTTACTGCGGGAATGAGAGTTGTTTCGTTTCGTTTTGAATAAGTTTAAGTGAACGGGTCATTAAAATGAGCGAACGATTTTATTCTCAGTAGTTCATGAACTATATCGTTCATTTTGTTCAGTTGGTCGATTGTTCATCAACAAATTTTTTTTTAACTTATTCAGTTTTGAGTCGCTCAGAAGGAAGAGCAGTAGAACTTGGACTCAGTTAGTGCAAAGAACAAAAACTATTGCGCATTTGTCATTAAATCTAATTAAAAGTTTTAAATAAATTTGATGAAGAACAATTGAACAATGAAGAACAACTGAATTATTGAAATATAAACATAATCACCTACTCAACGTTCATCGTTCATGAACAGCTGAGCAACTGAGTAAATCGTTTAATCGAACAAGAATGATCCACTTATTGGGTTGTTCATGAGCAGTGAACAATGTTCACTTACAATTGCTAGTGAACAAAAATCATCTCTAGCCGGCACGCTTTGTCTTATTTTTGTTGACTGGAAGAAGTTTTTTGTTGCGTCCACGGGATTTTTCCTCGAACTTAAGATGTTTCCACAAAAATTCTCGGTTACATATGGAACTCCGGCCTATCATCAGCCACCGCCGGTAATGGAGCTGGCTAACAACGTGGACTATCCAAATCTCAATGCGGTTGACATGAATGCACGCCTAGAAAATCTGTCACCTCGACTTCATGATTGCTTCGACAGCATTACGATGAATGGAGAAAAGCATTTTGCACTGGCCACCAATAAGCGAGATGGCGCCCGTTGGTGGGGCATGTTCTTTGGCTATAAACAGACGGATCATATGACTGTGGACAATGCAGACTACAAGTTGCAATGTGAACAAACAGTCAATATATTACGATATGCTGAAAATAATGTGCTTCTTGTGGCATTAGGAGACACGCGATTGCAAGCTTGGTCCACTTATTCCACTGTGCGCAATCCCAAAACGCCATACTGTTTGTTTTTAGTTGGAGAAGAAGCTGCCCACAAGGCGCCCATTAATCAAATGGGCGTTTTTAAATCTGATCCAAAGAAAGCCGTTTCCACCTGTCTGGACAATATACTCAATGTAGGTTAGCTAGCAGTTATTTTGAAGCGTTATCTAATTGATCTTTTTTCTATAGGTGTGGGATCTTTCTGGTGCTGACTTATGCAGCACATATCGTGCACGTGCTGCTCACATTAATAAATTAACTGGCTTGGCAACATCTGCCACAAGCTCTGCACAAGTTATTACCTGCGATCGTGGAGGATGTGCCCGTTTATGGGATGTACGCGCCTCGTCTCCTTCCTCTACATGTCTCTATGATGATCTGTCGCATTTGCTCAGCTTTACCTGTGCTGCTTGGGCAGCGCCCCGTGAGCTACAAGGTGACAATTACGTTTACCTGGGCGACTTCGACGGCAAAGTACATACATTGGACATACGTGTAACTCGCAAACTGCAGCAAACCGATTCTTACTTTAATGAGGGCCATGTATCACGTTTACTAGTTAATGGGTATGAAAATGAATAATTTTTTTTAGTTTGATACTAATATATCCTCTTACAGTGATCACTTGGCCGTCATGAGCAACCTGCCAGCTGCTGTGAAGATAGCAAAAGTTAAGGAAAGTCAAGAAATTATTTATACTCACGAGAATACACACTCTCGTCTAATGGATGCGGTTTGGAGCAATGATAATACACTCCTGACCATTGGACACGGCCATAAATTGTCCACGCACAAAATATAAATACCAACTTATAGGCATAGTTAAGGCCGTTTTCTCATCATGCCGATAACCTTAAATTGTAGATAAATAAAGATTTTGATCTTTAAACTGGTGTATCTACCCACTAAGGTTATCGGGACGATGGTAAAATGTCCATTAGAATCTTAACTAATGTATAATTGCCTAGGTAGTTTCAAAT
This sequence comes from Drosophila testacea, assembly GCA_035043265.1. Taxonomy (NCBI): domain Eukaryota; kingdom Metazoa; phylum Arthropoda; class Insecta; order Diptera; family Drosophilidae; genus Drosophila; species Drosophila testacea. The sequence continues at coordinate 487,627 of JAWNND010000826.1, read as the reverse complement.
GCATATTGTATTTTTACAATATCAACGCACTATCCAGTTTCATCTGCAATATACAACATATCAATTGCTTTATCACAGGACAAAAAATGTTTATCTATAAATTTGATAAACAACATGAGAAGTGATGAAAGTTAAATTGCCTATACTGCTTAGCGTTATAGTTAAGTAATTAAAATCAAAATCTACCGACCATTGCTAAACAAAAATAAAATCAATTAGGATAAACCTAAATAAATTCGTATTATTTAAAGCTGCGTTAGCAAAATGACAAAGTAAATTTTTATCTACCAGCCATGGGCGAATATAATTTAAATGTAGTTGAAAAGTATGCATTTTTATAGTCTATGAAGGGAATTCTAATCCTAAATAAAAACTGAAACCATATCTAAAATAAAAGTAATACTATGCGACACAATAAAACAACCATTGATTTTGTCAACTTATTTATTTACATAGTATTATAATTATATTCAAAATTATAATCGCGTCAATAAATGCAATAATTAATTCAAATTTGTGTTTCAGCTGTTCTTACTTTTTTAACAAAACGAAAATGCAAAACTTAGACTAAACAACACGTAAAATTAAACAACCGCAGAAAAAATACTTTGAAATTAGGAGAGTCAAGATAGTTAATCACTTTTTTTGCTGCTGCTGCTGCTTGGTAATGGGAAAAATGTTTCCGATTAATTTTTCCAGAAAATTAAAACTTTTTCACGTCAGCTTATCAATATACTGTGACTTAATGTTTTCGCCTTTTCGTAGGAGGCTCCAAGAAATTGTTCTCCTCCTCACCAATTTCCATATGGTCCAATTTCATTAGAAGCTTGGCCTTCTGCAGCATTGTTGTATCTCGCAGCCAGTTGCACTTGAGTACGGCATCGATTGAGGGTCGCTTTTCGGGATCCACAATGAGCATCTGTTTGATTAGCAACTTTGCGCGTTGCGATACGCCCTGCCAGGCAGGATGACGGAAGCGGAAGTTGCCCTTTTTAATCTGTTCGCCGGCTGGTGAGCCGTATTCATCGGAAAATGGCAAAGTTCCACTAAGGCTGCAATGCAAATTAATTGTGTTAAAGGGACTAGAATTGATATTTGCTGGGTAATCTTACCATGTATAAAGCACTACACCCAGGCTCCAAATGTCTACTTTTTGGGTGTAGGATGCGCGTCCGCCAGTTATAAGCACTTCGGGTGCAACATAAAGAGGTGTGCCGCAAAGCGTTTGCATCACTGAATCCTTGTGCACAAATTTGCTTAATCCGAAATCAGATACTTTGAGCAATGTATCCTCATCACTGGACTCCAGCAGCACATTGTCCGGCTTCAGATCGCGATGTGTGATGCCTGTATTATATATAAATTATGAAATTATGTACTTATTCTTGTCAGCGACATTAAATTTAAAGAGATCAAGTTTAACTAAATGATACGCATATATGGTGTAGTTACAAAATACATTTAACCGCCTTATTTGACTTTAATTTTAGTGCCACTTTATAGCTTTTAAATAATATTTAATATACCCTTTTCACATATGTAAATCTACGTAATCCTTACCTCTATCATGCAAATACTTGACTGCATGGCACATTTGATAGAAATACAATCTGGATGTATCTTCGGATAGCAGTTTCTTGCTAATTATGCGATTTAGCAGATCGCCACCGCGCATAAACTCCAGAACCATATAAACAGAGTCTGGTTTATCAACAATGTCGTGCATTCGCACGACATTTGGATGTGAAAGATTTTTCATAATTTTGGCTTCGTTTAGGACACGAACTGGATCGTTTATATTATTGTTGGGATTCGCGCTGACTTCCAGCATATTTTTCTTAACAATTTTCATTGCAAATTGTTCGCAGGTGCGTCTCTCATAGACTAGTTTTACCAGCCCATAGGCACCTGAGCCCAGTTTGCGATTTATATAATAGGTTTCAGTAATTTCACTGGGCAAACCAATTGCTTCGTTCGGACTAAGATCCTTGAAGACAAAAGCTGAAAACAAAAGATGCAGGTGGTTTTTTGAGAAAATATTTAAATGCTTTGTTGGAATTTTCATTTTCAGTTACCCTTGTATGTGGGGTGAGAGAGCGCTATGATGTCGTCATTCTGTAAGATACGCGTTTTGTTCGTTCCGATCTTTTCGCCATTCACAAATGTGCCATTGCGTGAGAGATCCTAAGGGATGCGAATATTTTAAATGGAAATGTAGATCAATTTTTGGGCTCGTAAATTTTTCTACCTACCTGTATATAAACCGGATTTGTCAGCTCACAGTTGGCGCGCTTTATGATAAAGTGTACTTTCGATATGCGCGATAGAATCTTTTCAGATAAATCATTGAGAGTCAATATTAAATCATTTGCTTCACCACGTCCAGCGGAAAATTCGTCGTTGTTCAAGTCTAATAAGAAAACAATAAAATATTAACGTGGGAAAAAAGATAAGATACATACATATAGTGTAAACAACAATAACTACAATGAAATTTGCAATGAATAAACATGTAATTTTGCATAACAGTTACCAACACAAAAGGACGAATTCGTATAGATAATTTTGTATGGTTTGATGCTCGTACCCAAGGACTTTATTTTTATATTTTTCCCATAAAGTCGTCCCCATACAATCTTCTCCATCGGCTGGCTCTCCACCTGTGTCCAAATGTTGGACGCTTGACTCTGGGTGGCCTGTGTTCCCTGCGTGTCGCGAGCCATGTTTCTATTCCTTCTTCCTCTCCTTCTCCTGACGATATTCGTTATAACTGTTCTCTTCCGGATAAACTCGCTGCGCAAATGTAAGTGTGCAGTTATCTCAACCAACACATGCACACACACATATATACACAAAATCGAAGACGACGACAAATTACTATGTATACAAGCACTACGCTTTTTCGGCGCGAACTACATTCAGAATTTGTTTACATTGAATTACTGATGCGATTGCAAAATAACTTTAATTGTTTTTATACACAAAATGACAATGTTTCCTAGCTGCGCGCGACGTACATCTGTAAGGGGTACTGGAATGCCGCCAACTAGTGTTGGGTTGCTCCCAATTTAAGAAGACTGCCAGATTTCAATAGGAATCTAGTTCAAAAAGTAAACAACACGACGGCTGTCGGCGCTAATTTCAAAGTGTACTTATTTAAAAATATTAAAAATTGATATCTTTCTTTTTTATTCTCTCTTCAATATGTTATTTAATTTAGTTGAAGTGTTCAAGATTTAACAATTAACATTTTGATTATTAAAATTCTCAGAACTTTACTTATTTTAAAAATTTATCTTTTCGATAACAGATACTGGCGATGACAAAAATATATCGTTGTATTAGTTTGTACCATTTTCCAGCACTAAAATATCGATATTATCGTTGTAGCCCTTGATTGCGGCGTCGTTTGAAAGCAACTGTAAACTATTTATTACCAATACAAGCATAGCGACAAAACGAAAGGCATAAAGGAAAGCTGAAAAACACGAAACAAAAAATAATTAACTAAAATTTATTAAACTACAATACATTTTCCAAGCACTTTTATTAACGCGAACACTTCTGCTTGGCAGTGTTGCACAGAAAACGGTTAGCGTCCCTGAAAAGTGTTTCAGCAGCGGCCCACAGTAGTTATTTTTTATTTGTTTGGGTTTTTGCAGATCATGACTTTACCGCGCTCTGAGACGTCACTGCGTCGATCTGCGGTGGGCAGCCATCGTGAGAGTATGATCCGGGACATGACCAATCTGGTCAATGACGATGAGGCGGAACGCCGTGAGGCACGACGCCGTACTCTGATACAGCAGCAAACTCGACCCCGGGACAGCAGCGTTTTGGAGTCCATAGAAGACAATGAGACCATAAAGAAGTGCCTTGAAATCTACAATGGTAACAAGCTGAGTCGCGACAATGCGTGGTCCTTATCGTTGATCGATACTCTTTCTAATCTACTTGATCGACATCACAAAACGTTGAGCAACTTCAAGGTAAGATATTGATGTCTGGTGTTTCATATCAGTTAAAAATACATATATTTTCAGATGGCCGGCTCATCACTAGAGGCTTCTTCGAAAGTGTATGGCCTGCGTGTGGATTCCATATATCTAGATGCCATGCGGATGTCTGCAGGTCTCAGTGCACGAACACTTACCGAACAACAGCTGAATGCAGCCGCGGATCGCGACGACTCCATTGTGGAGAACGCAGAAGGAGGCACAGCCGACGACTCTGCGCAGCCACCAGCTGCAGTGCCCAGGGCTAAGAAACGTACCCGTAAGGCGGTCGCCACGGTAACCAAGAACAAGGATACACTGAATGCACGCTTAGACACAGCGCCGTTGCAGGATCCAGTTTTTGGTAAACTTAACTCAACGGTGGGATCCATTAATGCCTCCAATCGGCTTATGCACAACATATTGCCTACAATGGACTCAGAACTTAAATTGCGAACAAACTATCGGTTCTGGAATAACCAAGAGCTTCCGTCGGAGGTGCCGGATTACACTATGATAGACTCTAATTTCAAAAATTCGGATACCCAGACGCTGGTTAATGCAGAATGGGTTAAAAAGATGCTGCGCTACGAGCAGCTAAATTTGCGACCTCTGCATACAGGCTACATTATAACAGATGCTCCTAATCCAAGCAATGCCATTGAACCTCCCAGGCATTTACTAGATGATGACGATAATGGAGTGGATAATGCTGATGATTTCTATGAGAATCCCAAAGAACTATCTATGGCCTTTGACATCAATGCCGAGTGCGAGCCGATGCCAGATCTGGATGGTCCAAATCCTGCTGTATTGGAGGTTGACGACATGGAACTAGATGAGCTGACAGTTGAAGAGCGCACCACTCTACAGAATTGTCGAGTTTTGCGCAAACAACCGGTGTTAATTGACGATCTGCGTCCCGTTGATGGCAGCACCAAGTTGGAGTATTCGTACCGACCAATGGATCAAATCTCTCAATTCTGGGCTGGCCCATCGCATTGGAAATTCAGGCGTACACGTGCCCGCAGCACTTTAGGGCAGACAAATGCGCAGGATGGTGCTGCTGCAGGTGGCAGTGGCAACACCAACAACGCAGCTGCTGCGCGTGCGCGTCGTGCCGCTCAACAGGCGGCAAGAAGGCGCAGCCAACAGCTGAACTTTGGCAAATATACAGAATCTCTGTTTCAGCCTCTTGAATCTAGCACGAAACTGCGCAAGGCTAATTGTCAGAAGAAATGGGATGCTCGGAAACTTGTGCTACCCACCAAATTTGAGTTTGAGCCCAATTTTTTCTACAAATATACCTATGCGCCCAGCATTAAAGTCAGTCGACGTTTTGGCGTACCGGATGATTATGATATGGATACCGATGCAAATTCCGCAATTCACGATGATGGCGATGATGTTGAACTCTTTGACAATGATCATTTTACCGCGGACACTCCCAATTCGCCCACGTCAATGTTTGTAAGCGGTACGCAGGCGGACGGTGAGCCTGGTGCCTCATTTTTAGGCGGTGATCCTGCCATTGGAGTTACTCTTACTCAAGGCAACAATAACTGCAATGATACGGTGCTTGAGATTGCCACAGATTTTGAAGGAGCACCAACGCAGGTGAGTGTAAAAATCCTTTTAATCATATTTAACTGGCGAGTTCTAAATATAACTCCGGCAACCAAAAAAGCATTATAAAAGCAAATGCCTTCGTTGTTAATACTATTTTTGCAAAAAATTTTAAATCAGGAACCATTAACATATAATAATAAAGTTTTGCTTAATGAATTTGTATGTATTTTCGAAAATATTTGCCAAGAATCGCTTGAACTACTAAATCAGATCGAAAAAAAAGAGTTGGCAAGAGGGAAGGTCACATTATCACAACTATAGTATTTGCCTTTCTCGTCTGCTTCGGTTCGTTGTACATTTGAAAGACCCAGAGTAAGGGAATAAATTCCTCAGCAGAGGAAAGCACAACATTTTGCAATACATTCACACAAATAAGTTGATCCAGAACAATTTCGATACAATGAATCGGACCCACTCCCTTGTTAGAAAAACTGATCCATACAATAATGTTTGACCCTTTTTATGGTCTTGCAAGTTGCAAGTGGCTTTGATATTGTTTTCTGTAATGCGTATTTCAACAATATAAATTGAATATAGAAATTTATCCATTTGAGAATACTCTATCGATATGAAGTAAATCTAGAAATTTCGAATTCATATATATAAATTTTTTTTGGTATTAATATTTTGTATGCATAACTCTTATTTGGGACTTCTGATTCATTTATTTTATTCTGATTTTATTTAATTTACTTATAGGTCACCAAAGTTATAGTGCCTTTTGCCAAACGAGCCAAGGTAATTGACATGAAGAATCTCAAGCGCAGCTGCAATAGTTTGATACAGAAACAATTGTTGAATGAAATACCAGAGGATAAGATACCGGCTCATCCAAAAGCTAAGGAGGAACACTACGCCAAAGGAATGGCCAGTTTTAAGGAGATCTACGAATCATTGCCTAATTTGCTGACAGCTAAAATGGCCGATTCATTATCACCCTCGGTGGCGTTGTATGCTGTTCTCCATTTGGCAAATGACATGAAATTGCGACTCATTCCGCAGGACGATTTTGAGAATTTTACAATAAGACAGGTTACAGATTAACATAGAATAGATTATGATTAGCTTTAGTATAGTAAACAACTGTATAGTGTTTACTACACAGAAAGAAATTTCCTTAATCACATGAACCAGTATTCCCATAAAAACCTAACAATCACTCCATCAAATAACTCTTCTATTTAACACTAATATTAATTCATAATGAGACATGGTGTGTGCAACAATCTCAAATTTTCGTTTTATTGCAGTTACCTTCAATGTTTGTCATGTCAATGTTTTAATAAATGTCATGTATACACATAATTGTAAACGATTTATAAAACAACAATTAGACAAAATTAAACAACAGCTAAAAATTATAACCTTTATCTTAAATATTTCAAGTTTTTTATGCGAATTCTTTAGTGTGCCTTTTGACCAAATCTGTAACTGACAACTTTTATTGCAGCTCTACATTTTAAACGCTCACTTTGTTGCTTCTCAGTTTCCTCTCACTTTCCTCTCTCTATAAAACTTACACATTAGTTTTGTTTATTGTGTGCATTTTGTTGACACAGACACAGAAAGAGTCAGATGACAAAACGGAAGCCATTGTGGGAGGTATTGTTTTGCTTTTGTTTTGCTGTATTATACTCCGTAAACATATCATATTGACGGGTATATAATTGGCTATTTTTAAAATTACAACACAACTGACATATTCATGTTTTAATTCTATAATTATTTTGATTAAACTCAGATACAATAAATTAGAAGCCCTCATGACCTGCGAATGTATTTAAACTAATGTATGCAGTTGTTAGTCCAAAGGGTTACCGGACTTCAAACCTGCATAGATTTGTCAAAACCTTACCGATTATAATGTGGGATGTCGTTTTGAATCTATGTTTACAAACATCTTGTTTTTAAACAAAATTAGTTTTCAAAATCCCCATGGATAAAAAACAACACTAACTAAACATTTCCTACTTTAAATTGCAGGGTAGTTTAAGAGTATCATTAATTTCTCTTGTTTTTTTGGTTGTTGTTCTTGTTGCTGTTGCTTTTCCATTTGCATACTTGCCACTCGCTTTGCTAACGTTTTTAGTTGCGTCTTCATACACTTTTCCAATTGCTTGTTGCTGTTGTCGCCTCAAGTTGTTGTTGTTTCTTGCTTGCTGTGTTTGCACACATGCTCATCCATGTTTGTGTGTGTGTGGATGTGTGTCTGTATATGTGTTTGTCTGACACATTTGTGTTGCATATGTGTTAAAAAGTTATTTGTGTACTGAGCGCTTTTAGGCGCTGCGACGTTTGTTTCAAATGTCGCTGTCTGCTCTCTCTTTCTCTGTCTCTCTTACTTACACGTATTAATGGACGTACGTATATGTGTGAATTTGTGTAATTGCATATTATTTGCATAAATATTTGCTAAGTACGCAGCACAACATACAACAACAAATGCGTCGCATAACATTTAAATAGCATCATCAAACTTTTGATATTAAAAGCAGCAGAAAGTTTAAAGTTAAACATTATAATTCCCAGTGATCCCCATCCTGTTACACCTGGTGACAGCTGAGCCATGTATTTTAACCATTAAATTGAATATGACTTTTGAAAAACTTAAAAATTTATCAAATAATAAATCAGCTTAATTTGACGAACAATAAAAACTTAATATTAAAATACTTTTTATAAAACTTTAATGGTAAATGTAACCTTTTGAATTGGTTTAAAAACCAAGCGAAAATTTGAAAAAAATAACAAAGAGCCAAATCAAGCAAATTTCAAACAAAAATTACCAAAATATGTAAATAAAAATTCACATATGTATGCTTCATTAACTCATAATTGAGTGCATTTTCATGTTGTCAACGTCAAATGCAATTAGTATGGCTAAAACAAATGTGTTCCATGTTCGAAAAGAGTACAAATATTAACGTACATTTACTGTGCCCACATTTGCAGGTAAAAAGTTAATTATCATTACATACATACATTCTAGAGAAGAAGGGAAAGTGGGAGAGAAAATTATGAGACACAGTTCAACCAATTTGAGCCAAGTTACAAACAGAGAGCAGACAGAAGTCCTTGCTTTGTTTGTCTTTGGCCATAACCATTGTGGCATGTTGTTAGCCTCGTTTTACCTTAGCTATTACCACTGGAATATCTCTCTGCCATGTTGGTTTTGGTTTTATTTTCATGGTTATTATCTCACATTTGTTGCTTAATTGTGTTACGGGTAGGCAAGGATTTTGAGATGATAATTGTTTGGATATCTAGACGACAAATTCAGTGAAAGCAAATTGGAACAAGTTAAATTTTATTAATTTAATAATTTAATTTTTTATTATCATAATATTTTATTTATAAATCTTAATATAATGTCAGCATAAAGTATTTAAGTGCCTCAACGGTTAAGTGCATACTTAAATATCAATACCAATATCAACTATCGATAAACAGTATTAGTTTTGTATTAACTTTAAAGTTTAAAGCATATTTTAAACTTTTTTAACTCGACATGTCTGTTTTCAGCAGAACAGCTTATTACTTATTATTTTTGTTGCGAAGTTTTTTAACTCATCCTGATAATTGTGGTTGTGGCTTGTCATAGAAAATGTGGTAAAGAGTAGGTGTGGTAACTAAACAGTTTACTTTAGATATAGTTTCTATATAGCATAATCCTTAAGCAATCTTGAGAAAAGGGTCTGTTTTTAAATCAATTGGTACGCATATTTAAAGAAGTATATATTTTAATACATTTCATTAAACTTCACATTCTTATTTTACCATCTTTGTTTACATTGCTTATTTTGTAAGACAAACTTATGGCCAGCAAGTCGAAGATTTTCACGAAAGAGACTTGACTATTGAACATATTTTTAATAAGTGCATTGTCTTTCGAAATAAAGGGCTTTATATATACTTTAACGTTTTGAAAAATTTTGAATGTCAAGTATATACTAATTCAGTGGTAAATATGTTTAACAAAAACTTTTTAATACCTTGCAAGCAATATTTGCTCATTTGTATATTTTTTCTCTTGGATATATGGTATATGGGATGATACTTTTAGTTTTATGTATTTATAAAGTCACATGCAGTAGGACATGATGTAATATCAATTATGACTTTTATCTTTTATTTAACATTCTTTAAATAAGATTTACCAAACTACAAATGAAACTGTTGTGAGTTGACGTTTCTCGCAAATAAATCGGAGTAAGGTAGAGCATTGTATATTTTTAAGTCCGGGTAAGCGATGTGGTTTTGCTTCATTCCATTTCATCACAGCGTTCATTGTTGTTATTGCTAGGTTCTTCAGGAGCCCAAAAGTGTTTTGACCATACAGGCTGACCTGTTGTAAACCAGACATGTCTAGACTGTTCGGCTAGATCATTTGCTGAGCTCCATTATAGGTCTTCAATTTTGTTATCAACCAAGAAACCATTAACTAACTCCCATTCGTCAAAAGTTTCAAAAGATATTAGTTTAGCATCCATTGCATGACATCGCTCGTTGGCCTGATACCAGTTTCCTTTCAATTTAGCTTCTTTATAGTATAATACTTTGCCAATCTTTTGAAAAGGTTCTGTTTTTAAACCATCGGGTATTCCTATTAAAAGAAGCATTTGAAGTATTATTTTTTTAGTTAGCTATTGTGCTTATTTTGTATGACAAGCTTATGCCCAACAAGCTAAAGAGTAACACGAAAGAAACTTGACTCTTGAACATGTTTTTAGCAACTGCATTATCTTTTTAAATAATAGGCTTTATATAGTCCAAACGGTCACGTTCTGAGAAACTTGCATGACAAATATTTACTAATTCAGTGGTAAATATGATTATGAGACTTTCTAATACCTTGCAAGCGATATTTGCTCATTTATATTTTTTTCTCTTTGTATACTCTTTATCTGAGTTAATTAACAGCTGTTACTTTAACAGAGAAATTAGTTGTATCGATTGTAATCTACTTGTAGTAGTTTGTACACTATTTAAACTGGCCTTTTTAAAATCAAAAACTAAACAAGCTTTTTATTGTCGATAAAAACATCCAGTACACTGATAGAAAATTGGGTCTAAAAAACCAGAAAGATTAATAACTAGCCAATTTTACAAACCTAAAATCACAACTTTAAAATCAAGAAATAGGTTCTCATTTTTAAAACGAAATGGTTTAGATACATATTTTTTAAAATGGTTTTATTTTTTTCGTAAAACTAAAAACAATTTGAGCTAAAAAATATAGCGCAAGCTAACTTTCGCACGCCACAGTTTGAATACCCTCGCAGTGCCCGGTATAAGCCGTAAGATTTTTACAAAAAGTGTTAGATGCTGATATCGAACCGATCGTTCCTATGGCAGCTAAATGATATATTAGTCCGATTTGAATCAAATTTGGTAAGGATGTATATAACTGTGTCAAAAACACAATCTGTAAGCTTAGTTGAGATATCTTGAGGGACAAAAAAGTTTTTTATACTAAATGTTGATTCCGAACCGATCGTTCCTATGGCAGCTAAATGATATAGTGATCCGATCCGGCCGGTTCCGACATATGTACAGCGTGCAGCAAAATGACGGACCTGTACCGAGTTTTATCAAGATAGCTTTAAAACTGAGAGAATAGTTTGCATAGAAACAGACGGACACACGGATGTACGGACAAGGCTATATCGACTCAGCTCGTCGTCCTGATCAAGAATATATAAACTTTATAGGGTCTGACACGCCTCCTTCAATGCGTTACAAACTTCGTGACAAAATTATATTACCTTCTGCAAGGGTATAATTAAATCAAGAAAGTTTTGTTTCTTTTTTGGTCTTCGCCGCTAGCAAACAATTCCGCTGTTAGATCTTTTCTCTCTTTAAATGCTGGGTCTGGTGATCTTTTAGGACATAAGGTCCTTATCATAATATTAAGACACAACAATAATTTGTAGATGTCGCCTACAAATCAAGGAAAAACAGAAATAAGTGACTTAAGACTTGGCAATTATGAATTTTAGCGGGATCCAGACTAAACCTTTTTTTATTGTCTCAAAATGTATTTCGTTAACAGTTGTACTATTTAATTAAGAAAGCGTAAAGCTAATTAAAATAAGTACATGGTTGGTTTCAATTTTGTTTAAAGATAAAGTTTTATAAATGTGGTTTGGTAACATAAAAAAACAAAAACAAAATGAAGTTTTGCTGCATGGTGTCAATATATAAACCTTTTATTTATCAATCAATATTGAGACTGTTGTGAGTTGACGTATCTCGCAAATATGTAAATCGGCGTAAGCCAGCACAGTACTCATCATTAAGTCCTGGTTTATCATTTGGTTTGGCTTTAAAGCCGAGCACATCACAGCGCTCATTTAAGTTATTGTTGTTGTTAGGCTCTCCTGGAACCCATAAATCCTTAAGAATGGGTTGACTGATGTAAACCAGACATGCTTAAACTGCTCGGCCAGATCATTACCCGACGTCCAGTATTTAGCATCAATTTTGTTATCATTTAATTATTTGTTGATTATATTCCATTCTTCAATTGTTTCCAAAGTTATCAGCTCAGAATCCATTCCATGACATCGTTCGTTGGTCTCAAACCAGTTTACTTCCAATTTGGTTTCTATGTAGTATAATCCTTTACCAATTTTCAGAAATGGCTCTGTTTTTAAGCCATCGGGTATACCTATTTGAAGAAGCATTAGAGATATTACTTTACCTTCTTTAGTTATAGTGATTATTTTGTATGAAAAACCAACAGAATATCACGAATGAAACCTGATTCTTTAACATTTTTTTATTGGTGCACTATCGAACAGAATGCAGGGCTTTATATAGTCCAAACGGTAACGTTTTAAGATACTTCAAGTGTGTACTTAACTCATATCTTAAGTGGTAAAACACTTTCCATGGACTTCTTTATATTGTAAAAATGCAGTAAGCTACAGTGGAGCAAGCTCGATAGTAGGATACGCAGTACTTTTTAAGTGCAAAGCGACTCGGCTGTTGACGCTGATCAAGAATATATATACTTTATGGGTCTGCCACGCCTCCTTCTGCCTGTTACGCACGTTTTTTTTTTGCACAAAGTTAATAGAGCCATTTGTACTTTTTTACAGTACTGGGTCTAACTACTTGAGATATTAGCTGCAACCGGTTTCAACGACTCTAGGAATTTTTTAATCTTTTAGCTGATTATAAGATAAGCTGATAAGATATCTGTTGATACCAATGTTAATAACTATTGTTCTAGGTCAGTACAGAAATTGGTTTCTGGTATATAATACTCACTATAGTCCAAACCTGTCCTGAAAATTTCATTCCAATCAGTTAATAAACACGGAAGTTATTCAACTAACAATGTTGCAGGAAGAAGAAGAGACGCTAACAACCCCTATGTATATCAAGTGGCGCCATCTATTGATTGTATACGTAACATTGAAGAACAATCTTTTGTGAACGCTTTGCACTCAAAAAGTACTGGGTCTCCTACTGTCGAGCTTGCTCCACTGTAGCTTACTGCATTTTTTTCTTACAGTTTTTAAAATTTTTTTATGGTTAGTTTTAGTAAATTTGTGTTTATTTAGCTTTTTTAAAAATACGCCAATAAAAGTTTTAATACATTTAGTAGACAATTATACTTTATATATAGTATATAGTATATATATATATATAGTATATGTTTGTGTGATTTAATATATCCATATAACATAGTAGTAGATATAGTATATGTATATATTTGTTATGTATATAATTCATTTAGCAGACAGAATATAACAATTGTTGTAGTGAAACACCTTTCGGGGGCCTTTAAGGATTTATATATTTGTTGCCTAATTTTGATCAGATAGACGAGTACATTATAATGATAAATGCTTCAATTTCATACTTTTGGTGAACCAAGAAGCCGTCAATTGGGCTTGTAAAATAAAGCTAAAGGGTTTGATTTTTAGTAATTTATTTACAATTAATATAGTTTTTTTTTTTATTCATGATTCAATCAATTAATTTATCACCAAACGACAATTGAAACTGTTGTGGGTTGACGTCTCTCGCAAATAAATCTACGCAAGGCAGAACAGACCCTATCATTAAGTCGTAGTTTATGTCCAGCGTAAAGTTCATCACATTGCTCATAACCACCGACGTTGTTAGGCTCTCCTGGACCCCATAAATCCCTAAGTATGGGTTGACCTGTTGTGAACCAGAGTATGCCTAAATTGTTCGGCCAAATCACATCCTGACGTCCAGTAATCAGCAGCAATGTTGTTGATCAGTCAAATATTTGGAAATCATATGGTCCATTCCTCAAGGGTTTCAAAAGTTATCAACTCAGAATCCATTGCATGGCATCGTCTCGTTGGCCGCAAACCAGTTTAATTTCAACAGAGTTTCTATATAGTAGAGTCCTTTACCAATTTTCAGAAAAGGACCTGTTCTTAAGCCATCGGGTATGCCTATTTCAAGAAGCATTAGAGAAATCACCTTTTATTGAGCACAACTTTCTTAGCTTACCTTCCTTAGTTATAGTGCTTATTTCGTATGAAAATCCTATGGCCAGTAAGCCATAGAATATGACGAAAGAAACTTGATGCTTGAACATTTTTTTATTAATGCCCTATCTTACAGAAGACAGGGCCTTATATAGTGTATAAAGATACTTCAAACGTATACTCAAATTTCTTTGGACTTCGTACTTGTGATAAAAGCCGCAAATGATGTCAAGCTATTCTATGAATTTTTTAATCTGTTAGCTTATTTACTTTGATTAATAGTTAGTTAAACCATTTTATTTTAATTTAGGATTTTAATTAAGAATTGCCACGATAAAATATCCGTTGATACTATTGTTAATAAATGTTGTTCCAGGTCAGTACTGATAACAGAATCTAATAGGCAAAACAGAAATAAAATTATTAATTTATATACATAGGCCTGTTCCGGTTTACACATTCGACGAAATTTTTGGAATAGAATTTCTTTTACCTCTTCTTATTCCATTCATTGTCATAATATCAGTTTGAGCTGACGAATTTCAGTCCGATAAAGTGAAAACCTATGACTTTTACCTAATTTACATAAATAAATAGTGAAAGAATAAATTGTTTTAAGCGAGTGAAAATTGTGAAATGAGTAAAATGCGGAACAGACCTGATAAATTTATAGACCTACTAGACCTTTGGAAATACTCGAGAAAATTCCACAGTCGATCGATGAAAAGGAAAAACACACAAATGGCGCCTTTTTGTTCACTCCATTCAGAGTTTTATCATTTATTAATCTTTATTTTGTAGCATATGGTATATATATAGTATATCGGGTAAAATATTTCGCGTGTATTCAGCATGCTGCGTTCTGCATTTTATTTACATTCATGATATTTGGTATTTTGTTCTATAGGTAGTATATAGATATATATATGCATATACTCGTAATACTCTTACTTATACCGCCGGCTGTGTGGATAAACTGATACAACAATTTTCATAAAATTGCTGTCCTACCTTTGCATTCTAGTACCTCTAACAATTTAGTTTACGATAAGTAATTAATAAGATGTTTTAATAAAACAAGGGATAATTGATAAGGTTTTCATACTTTCAATGATGGTGTAAATCAAATATACAAAAGATTTTCTTATTTTTTTTTCTAAGAGTTTTCAAAAATTGTTGTTGTTGTTGTTGTTGTGTTCAACGGTCATTTAGTTATTTTATTGATAGTTTTAGTATATTTGTGTTTATTTTGCTTTTTAAAAATACACCAATAAAAGTTTTAATACATTTAGTAGACAATTATACTTTATATGTTTATATATAGTATATGTTTGTGTTATTTAATATATCCATATAATATAGTAGTAGATATAGTATATGTATATATTTATTATGTATATAATTCATTTAGCACACAGAATATAACAATTGTTGCAGTAATACACCTTTCGGGGGCCTTTAAATGTTTTTCAAACATTTCAGTTTTTTTATATCATAACTTTAATAGAATATGCTTAAAATTTAAAAATTATACCATTTTAAATATTTGTAATAATTTTTTTTTAAAACATTTTTTATAGTTTTTCTTTTATAACAAATTTGCGCTACATTTTAGAACTGCTTTTACAGTTGCCGTTATATACATATATAATTTTATTATTTAAATTAAGCTTGACTTTGTAAGAGAGGCAATTTAATTGAGCTTGTTAGGTAATTTGGCCTGGGGATTTTCAAAGGCTTATAAAAAAGAATGATAACATTGGGTATCTCTTTTGAAAATAATTTCGTCATAATTTAGAATAACTATAGAATCTCAAAATACTTGTTCGCATACGTCACTTTATTATTATGTCAGTTTTAAAATATATAATTTGCAACGTTTTAAAGTTCATGGGCTAATTGTTGTTTACAAATAATTATTAGTTAATTCAATAGCTGCACAAAACTAGAATGTATACATAAATGGTTAAGTATGTTTATCTATATAGTATATATACTATTATATGTATGTATTCCTTTGCCTGTATTTTTTTTTCAGCTCCCTGCTCCTTCCATAAATGCCTGTCAAAAAACTGTCTCTCAGTTGAGTTGTTATTTGGTTTAATTGTTATCCGTTCAGCTGTTGTTCTTATTGTTGTTGCCATTATCAATTGTCCTGTTGTCGATTTGCTCCGAGTCTATTACCATTTCATTTTTTAATAGGTGGGAAAATTTAGTTTTGTTTCTTTGGTGCGACTGACGCGGTCTCAGCAGCCAGAGGCAACTGCAAGGAGAAAAATATAATAATAAGGATTAGAAAATCAATAAGTGATTAACTTTGGACATACCTTCGGCTCATTTGGAGCTTTGCCAGTGCTGCGTCCCCAGCGCAAACGCATTGGCTTACGTGCCTCACGTTGGAACTGAAACTCCGAATCATCCTGATCATCCTGATCCTCATCGTTGTCCTCCGAAGAACCGACAGCACGTTCAGCAACAGAGGAATCATATTGTTGCTGCAATGCCAACAACCAACGAGTCATGTTTTGCCATTTCTGCCATTCGCGCTCCAACTGTGCTCGATCACGCTGGAAAGTTATACAGAGTCATTAGTCTACTTTGTGGGAGGGTGGTAAAAATTCCTCATCTACCTGATCTTTGTCTGCACGATCTAGTACATTGTTGGGCACACTGCGTCCCCAGCGTAGACGTTGAGGTTTACGCACAGCACGTTCAAAGGCGGAGTCATAGTCATCAGAGATCTCCACTTCATCACCAGCACCTGCTTGATTCATCTGCTGACTGTTTAGATTCAATTCACGCTCGAGAAGATCATCATAAAGTGTTCGTCGCATCTGTGGCAAATTGGGATCACTACGTCGACCAAAACGCAATCTCAACGATGGTGATCTAATGGGCTTTTGGTTAACATCGCCGAACCACCGCTTTTCCACAATATTATTCAACATTTCAGGATCACTGCGTCCGAATCGAAGGCGTAACGATGGAGAACGTTGTGCCTTACGCTCCACTTGATGATTCGGAAAGACAATGGGACCGGCATATTCACGTTGCAGCAGATTGTCATACAGATTGTTGATGGGAGCGCCTTAAAAATTGATGAGAAGTTTAGGGAGTTACTCTGATGGGAATCAGTAAAGAAAACTTACCTTGAACTGCGTTTAGCTCGGCACTAGAATGCTGAAGCATTAGGAGATTCAAACTGAAAATGGCCAAAGTGCAGCCGTAGCTTATCTGCGTCTTGAAGTGCATCATTATGAACTTTGTTTTAAAAATCTATAAAATAAATAGAAAATTGTCTTATAATTATAAATTGTATTAAAATAACACTATTATAAAATGTATCGTATGAAAAATCAAATTACTGGGATAGTAATTTTTCAACTTTGTAATATCAGTATCTTTCCAAGTATTATATTTTGAAGAAAATTGTATTGTACCTTTTACTGAAGCTATTTTAAATTATGTTACTAGATTTGGCAGTCATACTTCTCTATTCACATTTTAATTTTATATAATGTTCTTTTCATTTCTAATTGCTATTCTAGCTTAAAATGCTTATTCAAGTTATTCAAATGTTAAGACCGTTAGAGTTTCCAGAGTTTACGCATATTTTAGTCGTTAAACTGAATATAACTCTTTATATTTCTAAAAAAATTTTTAAAACGAATTCGACTTAATGTTATAAGTTATATTCTTAGAAACATTAAACCTTCTCTGCAGCTGCTTTTTTCAGTTTAATCTTTGAATTTATTAGAATATATTTTCTATTAATTATAGCTCGACGAAATTGTGAAATAAGTAATTTTGTTTTATTTTAGAAATACTTTCAATTTTATATTAAACTATCTTCTGTCGCACTTTAGTATTTAAACATTTGTTTTAAACCCATTTTCATTTGATTTTTAACTTTGAGCTTATCGAACTGTGAATTGAGTAATTAGCTTGATGTCAAGACTTATTGAGTAACTCTTTTCACTCTTAGCTTAACTGATTTCCCTATGTCCTTTGACTGTCTCAATTCAATTTCCGCTTGGCTGTACCACCACGTATACGCATCTTATCACGTATACGACACGTTGCATCACTAACAAAATATTTCGCAAGCACTTAACGGCTCACAGGACAGCTGAGGCTGCATTCGATGCTGTCGATGCTTATGCATTTAAGAGCATGCTACTTGGCTTCTGGTTGGGTTTAACTTTCCAACTTCCGTCTGGCCTGGGGAAACAGGCAACAACATCCTTCAACTCTATTTCAAGCGCCAATTTTTTTAATGGGGGTTGCTTTTCGTATGCAGGCAAAGTGTCTGCCTTTTGTACTGTTTCCCAAACTCATTTGTCCTTATTGTTTCGACTCACTCCCTCACACATGCAAATATAGACTCTTGACATTTTTGTTAGATATCTTTTGGGTGCCGCCTTTAGGTAAGCTGTAAAACAAAGTAGGCAAAGTGTCAGTCACTTGACTTGACTTGACTATCCCTTAAAGATCCATCCCTCAACACGTTCTCAATTGCATTGTCAGCTTATAAATAATTCAGTTGCTTTTTATTTGTTGTCTTTTCTTGCCTATGTAGAATAAATTTATGACATTTGAAATGAATTGCAATGTACATTGCGAGGGCGAAAGTTACACAAGTTTATTTACACCGCAACTTTTGCATATCAATTTAAACATGTACTAGTACACGTATATTTTTATACGGGTGTATGTGTGTAGTGCAGGAGGTTGTCACTCCTCCTACCCCTTTGGCCTGTCTGCGTCTTGTCTAACTGCAGACATGCTTGACACTTGCGTTTTATTTTATTGATTCTTTTTTGTCTTTAATGACGAGTTGCATTACTTCCTGTCCTTAAGCGGACAATTTCTTTGGTTTCCCTCCTTTTTAATGCATTGCGGCCATTAGTCCATGACATCATTTCACCCTTCATGGGCCTTCGATTTTAGCCACATGCATAAAACATTCACCAACTAATGGGCACCAATAGCACTAAAATTAAAAAAATATATACATTGAACAGGTGCGCCTTTCTCCTAACCTTTCGTTGAGTTGACCTATTCAAAATTGCTATTGAAAAGTAGGCACATACGTGCACACGTATTTAATGAGAATTCGCTATATAATATACGACTAAGTATAGCAGCAGTTGGAAAAATACGCTGTCAATTGAAATTACGATAAACTGCTGAATTTCGTTAAAAGAATAAGACTTCAGACTTCATGCCTAAAAAACTAAAATTTAAATTGTGTTTTGCAAATCATGTCTTTTTAGGTGACAATTTTATTTACTTATTTTTATTGTTTTCATCAAATTTTAAATAACTATTTGAATAATATTTTGTCAAATTCAAAATAATAATCAATTATTGCATGAAAGGAAATTGAAAAATTGTTTATGTATTCTTTATTGTGTATCTAATGTTGTATTTAGAATTCTGAAATTGACAACAAATTGATGTTCAATTCGTAGTGGCAGGACGTTGAATATTTCGGCTTTTGAGTTTCCTTATAGATAAGTTTCACTTCTGTCTGCTTCTAGACGCTTTTAAGAGGTCAACTTCTCATAGTCAACTAAGTATTTAAGCTCAAACAATCGCTAAAGGTTGATATATAATACTATTCTGTCCAAATATGATATGTTATTCTGTCCAAAATTTGTTGATTATGGGTTATATGAATAAAACATTTATTATATATGTACATATATTAATATTACCATTCTTATGCTGACTTAAATAAATAGAAAGTTGGCATAATAGGTAGCTTCCCAACAAGTTTTCGATCTGTACTCTCTTGCTACCTGACAAAACTGCCAGAAAGACAAGTTAATCGCCTCAACGCAAATGAGATAATAGCTTGTTTACCCACAGGAACTTGTCCATTTTCACCTTAATTTGTTGCCTCAAACTTTGGTCAAGTTTTCGTCTCGCAGACTCTTGTTATTACAGATACAAATTTGTCTCTAGAGTCTAGACATTTTCTCCTGACCCTATAACATTTACAGAGTTGACATCTATGTTGAAATCACTATCAATAAATTCCATAGAGCCTGAACACCCTAATTGCATATACACGTATATATTTTTTTCTGTTGAAGCTGCAGCAGTTGTGGCTGGTTACACAAGACAAAAAATTTAATCAACATTTGCTTTGCTGAACTTCTATGCGATGTGGGATAGAGCATAACCGCCCACTTGTGGACACGCCCACACTTGGCTCGTGAAATGCAAATATTTTTTCTGTCACATATGAATGAGCTTAAGCGGAGAACTCTAAAAGGACTTTTATGGAAAATCCAGGAATACCAGCTGTTGCCAAGCTCTGTTTAATTGCTCGGTTATAGCTGGTAAATTTAAGAAAGAAAGAAAGTCATAAGTCCATGACTAAAGAGTACCCTGTAGAAACAATGGGAATCAGGTAGTCAAACTACTCATTATAAAACACATAAGTAGAAATTATGTTTAGTAACTAAACAACCACCCAAATTTCACAAGATTTTAAAGAAAAGTAGTAACCACAAAGAAGATTTCTGAAAACATTAAGTTTAACTTATTTCATGGTATTTTCAAGTATTTCTTTTAAGGTTTACAAACATCAAACGCAAACCCAAGTACCCACAAACTGAATAATATCAAAAATGAATAATATCTTTTAACAATACTTTACAAAATGTTGTGTTAATTTTGACAAAATTCTAGGCTAAATGTTGTCAGAAAATAATCTGAAAAAACAGATGCATAAGTAAAATAAAACTACTCACATGTCGCTTCCGGCGCCTGGGACAATGGGGCGTATGATTAACGCCCAAAGCCTCAAAGTAGGCAAACGTAAAGCCGCACAAAAATGGCAGGCAACAACAACAACAACAAAGTTTAATCAAATACGTTGATAAAACACAAAAGATTACGCCTTCCATTTGCCTTCCCGCACTATGTAATAAGGCTGGGGCAAAAGGGTCCGTCAGGGTCGGCAAAAGGCTTCCAAAACTGGGCATCTAATGTGTTTGTCAAAACGTTTTAATGCCAATGGCCAGGGTGCTATAAAGCAGACACCAACAACAACAACAACAACAGCATTACCAATTCGGCTCGGTTAGTATTTTTTTTTTTGCTTTTGACCAACTGACCACAAATGACCTTTTTGCCACAACGAAATAAAAACTGTTAAATAAAAGGCAAATAAAATGTGTCACAAAAAAAATGTTGAAGAAGGAAAAAGGGGAGCCTCGTCAATGTTGAGCACGAAACAACCTGTTGTGGGGAATGTGTGTGTGAGTGTGTGAAAACTGCGTATGTGTGTGGGTGTTAAATGTATTAGTTTAGCTTGGCCAAAAGGCTATTTAAACGTGGTCAATGTGTTTTTACGCTTGAACAGCAAATGACAGAATATTACACTG
This sequence comes from Drosophila testacea, assembly GCA_035043265.1. Taxonomy (NCBI): domain Eukaryota; kingdom Metazoa; phylum Arthropoda; class Insecta; order Diptera; family Drosophilidae; genus Drosophila; species Drosophila testacea. The sequence continues at coordinate 466,126 of JAWNND010000826.1, read as the reverse complement.
GACCACAAGTTTGCGAAAATAATAAACAGGAAAAGTTTTGAAGTGCTTTTGATGCCTGTTTCTGAAAACAAGTTTTTGATTGAATAAGTTAAAAAATAAAATGAATATTTTGTTATATTATTAAAAAATCAGGATTAACATTTTTTTTCACACACACTACGTAATTTTATTATTAAACTTGTTCTTTTTGAAAATGAAAATGCACTGCATATAATTTGATTTGAGCATTTGATGTATAGTGTAATGTACTGGGTAGATGGAGGGTTTTTTTTTCGACTGAACGATGAGGCATTATATGGTTTGAACAATGTGCTAATAGCTCGTTTATTATGTTTCAGTTTTCTACTCGATCTCGTCATGTGTAATTTGGCGTACAATTGGCTGTTTGACAGTTTTTAAAGCCTTTAGTGCGTTGCTTCGATAATTGACCCACACATAGGCATAAATACGAAGATTGTCTCACAATATTGCACAACTCATTCGTCACTTATGCGTTTGCCAACAAGGAGCAGGACGATGATGACGATGACGATGACGATGACGACGACGATGATAAATCACTTTCAATTTTGACAAACGTCACAAATGTCGCGCTGTTGGCATGCACATTTCAACGCCCACAAAAACACACACACCCACACACCCAAAAACACACACAAATCCAATCTACATACTTGTTGGCCAGCCCAGGCAATTGGACAAAACATTTCCTCCCACCATTTCCGTGCAATGCCAACAAATCATTTCTAGCCAACATTTTCTGAGTTATCTACGACGAAAAAAATTTGGGAATTGTGCCGCCCTTTGATTAAGGTCGAAGGGATATAATGATGAGTTGATGATAGGCAGACAGAAAAACAGTTTTGTTCAGATCAATCTGAAAGTGACGTGGTCATAAATCGATGATACTTAGCAGACCAGCTATTTACTATAATTTTTTCCAAGTGATAGAAATGTATGTATAAATAATTCTTCAAATAATTGGAAAAACGTTTAACTAATTGTAGAGAATTATTTGTTATGTAATGTTTGTCTATTAAGCACTGAAACTATTCATTAAATAACTATTCAAAAAACATCAAAGGGAAGCAACTACTCACACTAATTTAACACTAACACTAACACACTAATTATGCAACAATTTTTTGTATAAGTTTTGTTTAAAAAAATTGTAGATTTTCCCCTTTTAATTACAGAATCCAATTTCCACAAATTTACCTTTGTTATTTGTCGTAAGCGGATGATTTTTAAAATTTATGCAGTACAATTCTTAATCTAACACTTTATTAAATTGTATATATTATATATTTATGACAAAATATAAAAATGTAAGGGTATGAGATCATGTGTTATAAATGTGTTGAGCTCAATCTAAGCAAGATAACAAACAACAATGATAAACAAAGTTAACAACTTTAAATTGATTACAGAACTTTGCATTTTGCATGAACATGGAAGCTTTATTTTATTGCGTTCCACTGTAAAACACATTTATAAAAGTCAAGTTTACCCTTTTGTGTAACTAAAACACGAATTTAAAGCGAGCACAGCAAATTATTAACAGGCCAACGCGCTTCAAATTTGCCCCTCCTCACAGAGTTCTCTGCAAACTGGACTATTTGTAAATGCCGGAAGTTGAGTATTTGGTGCCCAGTTTCAGTGGCATTGTGACTACACTGCGGCTACGTGATGCCGGAAGTCGGAAATGAATGTAATTTTCGGTTGTTTTTATTGTTGTTGCTTGGCACAAAATTGCCTCTCCCCCAATTGTTATGGCATTGTCTATGTTATTACAGGCTTGGGGGCGTGACAAAGTCTTTTGGTTTTTTGTTTTTATTTTTTTGTCTTAATGGTATTCTAGCCGCCGGGTGTTTTCTTTTTTTGCAAAACGGTTTACTTGTCACCTGAAAATGTTTTGGTCTTGGCCGAGGGATGTTGTTAACTTTAATTTTATAAAGATGACTTCAATTTGGCTGTCAAAAATGCAAAGCATTTGCATTGATTGATTGGCCCAAAATATACAATACAAATCGAATAAGGAGGAACCCTTGGTGACAAGGGAAACAAACTGTTGTCCCAACAGGCTCCAAATAGCATATGGAGTTAGAAGTGGATTATCTACAATTTGTTTGCTTCTTTTCAAACTTTTGGGGCCAACAAAAAGAGCACCAGTAACAATAAAATAAAAAAACTGCTGGCAGGCAAATCGAGTAATATATTCAAATTTGAATAATGAAGTGAATAGATCTTTAGCTTTGGGTATACCCTTTAAAATCCTAACTAAATTTATAAAAAGAGCCAAGGGTGTTGGATGAAATTGTTACTTAAGGAGTTGATATATTTTGGTAGATATATTAGCTTCTAAAGCATTCGAAAGCTTCAATAAACCTTAAGTACAATAAATGAGAGCAATTCCCTTAACCTTAAGCTGAAAGTCGAATTCAATTGCTTCGACTGAAAACTTTTGATTGTACTATTTTTTTTTATATTCAATGAAAAACTTTCTTGTCTTCACTGTAAGACTAATGGTTGGAATTAACTCCGAATAAAAGAAAGGATTGCATTTGAATAAGACTTTTTAATTTAAATTCGATTTAGCTTAAAATAATCTTCCCTGATGCTTGATTGAGGCAAACTTTGATGCATAACCATCGTTGAAGTTAATGTACTTTCAAACTAAATACGATAGCGTATTACCCCCGACCACAACTTTTACTTGGACGCAGAACCACTTAAAATCATTTACATAAGCAGCTTTAGCTTGTGCTGAAGAGTTCCAATCGACTTGACTGCTCCTCTTGTCCATTTTTAAGAGGTTAACATACTTTTTAGGGGTTGTGATTTTCTGTACAAACTTTGTTAGATGTTATACAGGCACGTGTCATTTCCATGCATTTTGTTTATGGTCTGTATCCGATTCGGACTTTGGGTGTACAGGTTGTGGGAGTTAAATAAATGAATGGCCTTGCCCTGCCTGGCCAATGGACAAGTCCAAGCTGACAGACCACATGGGTCATCAATTTCGGAATTTTTGGGCAAAACTCAAATTACAAACAACAACAAATAAGCACTTAAGCCTCAAATAAAGAGCCCTGCAAAAGAACAACAGCAATTTGCGACAGCAAAACACAAATCCAATATAAATTCATCAATATCCACTTCAAAATATCCGCAGACAGGCGACCAAAAGACGTCAGAATGCACAACACACATATAACTCACACATACATATGTACATGTATGTTGCAAGTATAATGTGCTAATGAAAAATCTAAGAAAATATTTTATGACCCATCAACCATGTATGTAGGTAGGTAGCAATGTCAAAAAATGTCTAAAATTACACACCAATTGATGTCTTTTTAGGGCCATTCTTTCCTGTTGTAATAACCTTTCCAAGCGGAAAATATTATGGCTTTAAAATATAGATAATGTCTTTAGCTTATCCTAAAGTTTTTAGTTGCCATCTTTTAGCGTTTTACAATATAAAAGCAAAAATTGTAAACTTGTGTGATGTGTGGTACTGGCATTGCTTAAATTTAGTTGATAACATTTTGTTGCCTCACAACTTTTTTTGACTGGAAGTTACTTTCTGAAAAGTTTGCGTTAACAGTTGTATCACAAAAAACTAACTGTATAAAGACTTTCACAGACTGTTACCAACTGCCGAAATTCCTGCGTATAATATATTTTATGCTTTAATAGTTCTAAAAAAGGTTTATCTGTTAAGTTGAATATTTATTGCTCAACAGCGATCCAAGCTTTAATTTATTGTAATTTATTTAAAATTTATGAACGAATAAATTTTATATGTCTTTCAAGAATCTGGTTGATTTTTTTGACCAGTTTCTTTACTGGGCTGTAAGTTTTACAGCTGTTAATAAATTTATAGTGTCTTTCAATAAGTTGAATAGTTTATTTTATTGTGCAATAATTTAGTATTTTAAAATTGGTGAAGTAATTCCCTTAATACTTGTAGGTTTCTCTTTTTAAACACATTTTAGTCTCACATTCGAACAGTATCTTTAGTTTTTTATACTTAAGAACTCGTTGCAATTAGTTAAAGCTAGTTTGAACCCTGGCTAAGTGACTGCTCCGAAAAAGAGCAGACAATGTACCAATAATGGCATCGAGAGTCACCCGTTGACGTCCTAAGCTCAAGCTCAATGTTGTCCTGACTGTTGTGGTAAATAGCCATTAAACTCTGTGGCACGAAGAAAGACATTGACGACATGGACGATAGTAATAATAATAATAATAATGGCAATGATGGTTTCATTTATAAACAGACAAGAGAAGTCTAGAAGAGCTGTGGCATTTGCCGGACACAAAGACAAATACGAGAAATAGTTGTGCTTAGACAATGATTTAGATAAACATTCGAGACGTGAAGGTCTCTACATTTTGTATTATATATTGAAAGTGGAATAGACTGTCGATTGGCTGAGCTTAAGTTCAGCTTCGAGTGTCGGTCGATTCGATTCAAGTAAAATTAAAGTTCAGGCAGCACCTGACAGCAATGAATTTTATTTAATTTGTTTGCACCTTGTGTTCTACTTATCACGACATCAACACGCTATTTGTCTTTCCTTTTGGGGCAGCCATAAAATTTGGGTCATAAATCGGCAAATGCAAATTTATTGAAAAGCGCTGACAATGCGGCAAAAGAAAGCAATGTTTCTTCGTGTAACATTAATGCTAAACATATTTGGACACGTGCTTCAACCAAAATTAAATGTTAAATGTTGCACAACATTGGCATCTGTGGGCGGTGGTAAGTACTATAGTTTACGTTGTGTTGTGGCAAGCGTGAAATTGAAATTTATGCTTTAATTCCCACTTAACAGCGAAAAGTGAATGCTCCTTATTGTGTAAGCAGCTTTGCGAACTCTAGTTAGTGGTGGTACCCAGTTCTCTCCCTAAGTAGGTAAAATTTCAACCCAGTTAATGAACATCAAATCTAAATTCAATGGTGAAAGTTAATTATTAGGATTTAACAAAAGAGACTCTAATCAATCGCTTGCTCAACATATTTATTAAAACATCCATTGATAGCTTGAATTTCCTGTCCTAAATTCGACAGCTGTAAACTGTTACTTATAGTATTTCTCTTTTAAGTGTTCTTTCAATAGCCTCACATCGAAAGCTGCTTGTCAATGTCCAACGAGTCGCGTTTCCTCTGAGTCTCAACTCCAAATTACACGGTTGTTCGGTTTAATTCCTGGACTGCCTTTACATTCACGTTAGTCCCTTGCTTTTGACCTTCCTCTGTTATTTTTTTTGTCGCTGACGGATAACTTGAAATTGAACTTGGCCAGTAAAAAAGCGTGGACGAGGACAAGAATCGCTGAATGCTATAATTACAGGGGAAATCAAATAGACGAGACTCGCAGTGACAGTTTTTGAAAAGTTGTTTTTATTTCTTGGTCGCTGACTGTCTGCCAGTCAGACTGGCTGACGGGTCGTATACTTGACATGCTCCTGCGGCCAACTGTGTCCCAAAAAGTGAGCAACAAAACTGTTGACGCTGGCAAATTAAAAACAGAAATGTCCCGATTCTTGTTGTTTATTTTCTTTACGTTGTTGTAGTTTTTGTTCTCGCCGATTTACAATTGTTGTTGTTGTTGCTGTGCGGTGGATTCAGTGGAAAAGGCCGCTGCCTACTTTTAGGCGCCACTGTTAAGCTCATTTGTTGGCCATCCTGTGGTTGACCATCGCTTTGGGCCCTGAACTGGGCCATCAACATAATTGAAAGCCCATTAACATCATTTTGTACGTTGAAGCGTGAAACTGGCGACAGTTTTAGGCATTGCGGCTTCATTTATGTTAATTAATTAAACATATTTCGCGGCCAAAAAGTAACAAAACTAATTGTCGGTGAATTATGTGATTAAAAATAACTAAACAACTGAAGTAGCAGAAAATTGATTTTATATGATTCATAAGCATTAGTATGATAAGTATGATTAAATGTTTATGATATGAAATAATTAACACTTACTTAAAACTAATTAAAGAGGCTTTTCTATATGCATTTTTGGTGTTCTTAAATTTTATTTTTTAAAGCTATTGAAACCCTCCCAAATTAGACAACTTTATATACTATTCCTATCTTAATTCACTTGCTGTGCATTACTTTTTCTATCTAAAGACTGAACAGATTTGTTTTCTCTTGTTTTCAACATGCTGTCAAAGTTGAAAACACTTTAAACTTATTGTTGTTGTGCGCTGTTTGTTGTTGTTGTTATGCTGTCAACTCGTTGTCAGTCATGCCTAAAAATATGCACAAGTATTTACAAACTAAATTAAGTGTCGCCTACATTTGCATGCCTCATACAATGAGTTGTCGTTGTTGTTCCCGGGGAAGGCTAAGCCCCAAAGTCTGAACTTTTAAACTGCAAAAAAATGTCGTAGCATGTTTTCAGGCGTGAATTCATAATTGACTTTTGTTTCAGCTGCGACTATGTATATAAAATTAAAATTGTTTTTATTTCTACTTGAATTGCAGTCTTCACTCTTTCGTTTCAATCACACTGCGCACCTAATTAGCGCATATTCTTTCATTTTATTAATATCCGGACTCCGGAGTGTTTTCCTCTATTAAATCACAAATCATTCAGAATTCGCGGAAAAATTGAAGATAATTTCAATGGCAGCTGCGCCGGCGCTTTTCCCGTTCAGCCAGCCGCCATTTCCGTTTCGGTTTACAAGCAGCTGGAGAAACTTTAATTATCATTCATGACATTTTTCATTATTAATAATAATCTTGAATATTTTCGGGCGCCATAGCCGCCTTTAAATATTAAGGGCAATATGTTTGCCATTTGCTCTTGAAATGTTAAACATATGGAGGGTTAGACTGTGAGACACCCTATAAAGAAGTGCTGAAGAAACTTTAAGATACAACCGATTGATCAATTTAGAATAATTAATATACACCTTAAAGGATTTTGTAGTGACTTTTAAACATTAACTTGTTAATATTGTTTTAATAACATTAAAACAGAAATTAGATAAAAAGTAAATATAAAATCTATATTTAAAACAGCTTAATTAAAAACCCTTTTTAAGTCTACTAAGAAAGTCTTCAGCATTGTTAAGAAAATATTTAAATAATTTTAAATGTATTAAACCCTTTATATAAATTCATAGGGCGTATATTCAGCTGGCAATTGGATGCTGTTATCCTGTAAATGGGACAGCTCCCGCAGGATGTACAAATGGGGTACCATACATTTTCATACGCAAACGTAGACACGAACCAAAAATCAAATCTTGGAGGGTGAAACGTGCGTTGCCCGAAAAAGTATGCAACACGCAACGCACACATTTGCAACATTTTGCAGACACAAATGTATTTTTTATGTATGTCGACTAACACAAGGTTTCTCTTTTTTGTCTCTCCTCGTTTACGTATTCTCCGTTTTCTCGTACTTTTTTGTCGCTCGGGGAGTCCCCTTAAGAGTCGCTGGGCGTCTCATATCTGGTGGTTCATGATTTGCTATAGTGCCTTATTGTCGTCCTTGTAATGAGCCTAATGGCCAGCTTAGGCCATTTTATTGTGCCACATTTAGGCTAATCAATTTATGTAGCACAGCTCGCCATCCTTCCCCTACCCTTGGCAGCATTTTCATGCCCATGGAAATTATGAAAATTCTATTATTTGAATTTAAGTTTGTGCACACTTTATGCGACCTTCTTTGGTCACATGCTGTGCTCCCATAAAATTCCCACACGAGTTGAAAATTTGTTTAGATTCCAAGGCGAATTCTTTTTATGGATAGGCACAGTTTTTTTCTCATTGTCATAAAATAAACCACATGAATTTCAAGTCTATTCAATTTAATATTGGACTTAAGAGACCAACAAAAAAATGGAAATAATACAAGTTTTTTTTTTGAATTATTAAGTGTTCAATCTACTAGTTGCTTAGATTGTAGTTTTCTATTTGTTTTTATTTTTTTTGGACAAAGTTAATAGATAATTTTGTTCTTTTTTAAAGTATAAGATCTAAAAACTTAACTGCAATCTTATATTTGTAAAATCTTAAAATACTTACCAAAGCTAATGAATAATTAAATAAAATTTAAAATTAAATAAACGTTTAGTATGAAATATTAGAGAACTAAGTTTCATTCTTATTCATTTAAAAATAAAGTTATTTAATTGTAAACAAGTAGTCAAGATTATAAGAGGAGCCCACTTTTATGTTTCTTCTTCTAAATTTCCAAAACAGATCAAATTGTAATCTTCCTAATATATTAGTGTTAACTCTTTTACTCTCCAGCTGACACACACTCAATGACTAGTTTGTGTAAAACGCCTTATTTAATGCGAAAAGCCTTTGCGAAAAAGCAAAAAACAAAAGCAAAACGAAAAAGAATGTAGCATACTTTGGGGCGCATATTATGGACAAATCCCTTTAGTTTGCTTGCCGTTTCTATTTGCACATCGTTTTGTAATGTAATGCGAGTTGTTGCGACAAATTGCTGGGGATTTTGAGCCACTCGAAGCGCAACGGGACACAAGACTAGTCCTCTTCCCCTCATCCCTCCCCTCAATGTGGGACAGAGTAATGGTGGAATGGAGTTGGAAGAATGACACCAAATGGTTTGGTTTGAACGTTTGGTTGTTAGTTTTTCCGTTTGGCGACTTTTTGCGTCAGTTGTAAACCGTAATGTGGCAGCCAGTTGGACTTAAGAGGTGAATGGCTTGGACTTGGACTGGACCGGACTGGACTGGACTGGTGCTTGTAATTGGTTGGGGTTTCAAGTGTTGTCATTGCCGTTGTGTCGGAGTTTGCTTTATCCAAACATCGCCTGCTCATTTACGCAAATTTCACACTAAGTACTTAGCACTGGCAACTTTTCAGTTGCAATAAGCTGTAGTCGAGTATTAGGAGTTGGGAGCTGGAAGTTGGTAGCTGGAACTGTTAACTGATAACTGTGAGCTGAAACTGTTGAACCAGTTGTCGATCAACTGCGTTGCCTTCTAGTTTGGGATTGTAGTTGGCTTTGAGAGCAGCACCATGTTGACTTAAAGTTATTGCTGTTGCCTAAAGATATACAATTTATTTATTTGTATGTATTTTCACTAAAACAGCTTATTTATAGTTAAGAAAAGTAAACAAATTCTATACAATTCAAATAATACTTGTTCTATTTTTTTCCGATATTCCAGCTTATTGAACTTTTACAATATTTAAACTGCAAGTTTTTGTATTTTTTAGTCTGCTTTCGTTTACTTTGTATTTAGTTCCTTTGTCTAGACACTTGTCGCAGTTCTTTTGCCAATGCTCCTTGTATGCCAATCCAAGCGATTCAATTATAAACACATGGCACATACCATCCATCCCCAACTATTGTAAAATCAACAATGGACACAAAGGAATGGGAAAATTGCTAAACCAAGCGTTGTTGGGTTTGTTATCCTAACACAAAAGTTTCTCAATCAGGAATAACTGAGTAGAGTCCAAAGTACCATATAATAGAGAGATAAGTGTAGCGTATTCTATAGTAATATGCCAATGTCCTTCTTTTACCTTTCAATAAGTTGTGGCTAACTTTAGATACTTTTTGTCTGTTACAGAACTTGGCAAACACTGTGAAAACTATGAACCACATGAGGGCTATGCAAATGTTATTGACATTCGTTACGGGTGATCAAAAAAACCTTTTTTACATAATTCCTGTCAACGTGGCGTATACACTTTAAAAACGAGTACACAAATGTGAATATGAATGCGAATGTGAGTGCGAGTGAGAATTCTTATACAATTTATGAGTTACTCGCTGTCAGAGCGAAGCACAATTCAATTTCAAGCTCTCATTGAACTCACGTTGCTTCGTCGACCCTCGTGCCATTTTGCTAATGAAATGTATTCCTCGTTTGTCGTCTCGAGCTGCTTTTGGCTTAAACGCTTATGACAAGGTTATTAATTACGTATAGTGCGTACTGCGATGAGCCCTGTGCTCTGTCGTGTTCTGAACTCAGCTTTAGCTACCTACTCCCATCGATCAAAATGTTCAAAAATTAATTTAATGCATTTGTACGTCTTCAGGCAGGTGTCAATAACTTTTGTGGGTGGCACGAAAAACAGTCCTATAAATAAAACAAAGCCTACAAGAGTGTATGACTTTACTTCACAATTAACACCTACTTATTTTTTATATAGTGATTACAAGTGATTACAATATACTCATTTTTTTCACTAACTAAGTTCTCGACTGAAAATTATTTAAATTGGCGCTTAAGTAAATGGCGTAAAAAGATTTTTTAATAGGTTGAGGATTAATATTAATTCTTACATTTAGATATCATTTTGTAAGATAAGAGCAAATTGGTTAAATCTTGTATTAAATTGATAGATAGTATATTCTATAGTTTCATGGCTTCCTAATAATAAAAATTCTAAAAAAAAGAGGTGGAATTGAAAGTGCTCGAATATCTCTCAGCTAGGCCTAGGGTATCTATTAATCGAACACTTTAAACTGAAGCGTTTTTCACTGCCTCTTTTAAAAATAAAAAGATGTCAAAGTATCCGGAAAACACATAAGATACACAAGCTGAGTGGTGGAAGGGGGAAAGCAAATTGTTATTAAAAAGCAATCTAATCTCAAGATTGACAGTTTGAAATGCCTCGAATTTAAGCAATATCAAATCAGTTAATATTGTTATAGTGTGAGATAGAAGAGCACAAGCTATGCACTTTTAAATGACAATAATATTAAATGTCTCATTAATATTTGGCAAATTCGAATAAGCTTACTTTGGTTTAATTAATAGTTGCACTTAATTATTTATACCTATTCAAAACGTTACCCAAAAACTGTCTGTTATAAAATGGGTTTAACATGCGGTGTGTGTTTTTTATGTATATTTCATGTTTTTTACCGCTACAAATCGATAGCTTAATTAAGCGTAAGCATTTCTCAGAGTTTTATTAATAGGTTTTTGCCTTGGGTCACATCAAATCGCTTTAGGGGGCCAACACAAGCCATAAACTAACTGCTCAGTTGGGTTATCATTGCCAGCAGTTCCAGTCAGTTTCAGCTACAGGTCAATTAGTCAAAATGCTGCCAACTGAAATGTTTTAGCAGAGTGTGAAGTCCAGTCCAAATGCCAAGCACTCGGTATCTATTCCATGCGTCCTGTTCCGTATCCTGCTGTGCTCTCGAAAATTACCAGACCGGAGCCAATCAGTGTCAATATATGCTCACTTAAACGTGCCTTAAAGCTGTTAAATTTGACACATGTTTTAAGCCACTGCCCCTCCCTTGAACACGTCGACCCTACAATTCGTTCTTCTTCCTGTCGGTCGTATCATTAAATGTGCAAGGTTGAAGCTAAAAATATGCTTTAATATTTCGAACACACATCTCAAGCTGACAACCTTTCTCCCTCCCAAAAGGACCCCAGCCATCGTTTTGGATTACAAATTTCATTCGATTTTCATCGTCTACGTGTGGCGTTCCCGAAAGTATGCAACAAGTTTACGGTTTACAGCTTTGACAGGTAGTCAGTTACTTGCTCGACTTTACTGGCAGCCTATAAATTAATGTCGCCCATGATTAAGTTCCCTGCCACATAGAGAGTTCAGGATGTGGTCAAAATTGTTGAGGTGCCAAGTTGTCGTCAAGGTCATCATGTTACTTTGGCATGCCAGTTTTCTTTCCAATTACAAATTACGCATACGCCATGGTTGACTGCAACTGATGATAGGGTCGTACAGCTGTTGCCATTACAGATGGCTGCAGGTGCATCTAAAATTACAAAACTGCAAACTGCTGACACAGTCATGCCACGCCCCCTTCCGAGCAACATGAAGTGGCCCTTTTTGCCTGCAACGATGATGCGAATAAATTTTCATCATGAGCTTAGCCACGTGTGATATGTAGTTGCATGTTTGTTGACATGCTTAGAACTCATCATAATAATAAAATGTTTTTAGCTCACTCTTCACTCTCTCATGTGCGATATTTAACAATGGCAATTGTCTTGACTTGACACCGTCGCCCATGCAGTGCACAGTTAGCCCGGCTAACAGCTCGACACAGATAAAGCTTGCGTGTGACAGTTAACGTGGGTTTCTAAAAGGTGTCCGTGGGCTATCAAATGCACTACTATTATTATGAAATGTCGTGGGAGGCATTAAATCATGGAATCATCTAACAATGGCATTTCTTCAACTTTGATCGAATAATATAACAAAATGTGTTATTAAATATTTTATAATAAAAACTTATTTTTTTAATAAATGAAAATGAATATCAAATAAATATTTTGAATAATTGTACATCTCAATATTAATGATAGTTTTGGTTGTTTATTTAGAATTATTCATCTTTTATGACTATTTTCTTTTAGTTATTTATTTTTAGTTTTCTTTAAATTGAGCACTAAGCTAATAATGTTAATTAAATAAAATTATCATGACAATGAGTAGAAAACCAAAGGAAAATAAATATTTTATTTCTTTAAACAATTTATATTGATATTCTTGGATATCTTGGATACCTAAAATTGATTTCGATTCGATTGATTCTCGATTTATTTTGCCTACTAACTTGGCTCTTTAAACTCCAATTACATATATAATATATTGGTTATACATATCGCTGACTGAATTTAATCTACCTTATACTTATATTAAGATCTACATTTTATTTTTCTGTATTATAAGTTCTTTCTCTTTAGCAGTTTACTTAATTACAGAGTATTTAAATGGCATATGTCTCTCAGATTGTTTCTTCTCTCAGCTTGACTTATTCATAAGTCTGCTTAAAGTGCTAATATGCTCATTTGGCAACCTACTCGAGAGGCAGACAGCAACAAAAGAGCAAAAAACACAAAGAACTGTTGTTGTCAGCGAGAAAACTGTCACAAGAAGCGACCCAAAAAAACAGAACGCTTTTGGGAGACGTATGTAGATATAAATGTTACGAGTAATGTTGCATGTTGTCATGGCGGCAGTTACCAGTTAACATTTTAAAAATACTTTAAAAAACTGTTAGGAGTATGTGTTGAAATATGACTTGAATTTCGACTCTATCGTATTTGCTAATCAATTTAGCTCTCGCTTTGACAGCGCACATCGATCAATTTCAATTGCCAACTAACTGTTGGCCGTTAAATTTAGGCCAATTAGTGGCCCTTTGCAGCTCGACTTGGTCTGAAACTTACCTGAAATAGAGCTGGAAACAAATCGTAATTGATAAAGTAAAGTTAAGCTTAATACTATAAGTATGTGTGGGCTAATCAGCTTTGACTTAAAGATGTTAAGAAATTTATGAAAAGTTCATATAACATGATAGGAGGTAAAGATTAACCACGCATGTCATAATTTGCATTTGTAAACATAGCTACTGTCTTTTTTATTTGAATTAAACACGCTTCTTAAAAGTGTTTGATGCATATTTTTAAGCTGATTGCAGTTTTCCGCATAAATTTTGTATATTTATGGACAAGCTGATATAAATAGCCTTCAATTAGCAGTCACTACACATATAAAGAACTGTATTTGTGTACTGAAAAGAAGGAATCACGAGCACATTTGGTACTCAGTGTGTGGGGATTTCTATAGAAAACTTTGAGCGCGTTTTTTACTTTGAGTTGTTTTTAGCAGCAGCTGCAACCTCTTTGCTGGCACTCGATTGACAGAAAAAGGCGCCCCAAAGCCATGCAAAATACTCATATTTTTGAATACACTGTTTACTTGCAGCTTCCCATTGAAGTGGCCAAAAAGAAAGATGCGCCCTGTAATATATGCAATGGCATGCGTTTTAAACTATGCAATTTTCGACTAAAGACAACAACTTTTGAGTCCACTTTTGGTTCGTAAACAATGGAAAATTGAAGGCATTCAAAATTAAGTTTTTAAACAATTGCTTTAGTCTACAGAGTTTTGCATGTTCAGCTCAGATCTTTCGTAATTTGTTTCGTCTGTTTGATTAACCAAATAAACACGCAACTAAGTAAGTGGCATACCATGTACTAACTCATTAAACACACAACTTTGTAGGTTGAGTGTTGTGTGATTACCACAAGATATTGGTGCAATTCCATAGACATTATTTGCTTGTTGCATATCCTTAAGGCAGTCTGCCTGTTGGCCAACATCGATTTGCCTTTCAATTTTGCTTCGGATGTGGCTTCACGAAGTCCATGTTGGGTTAGCGAACACACATGGCATGTAAATACATTACGAAACCGCAGCAGACAGACAATGAAGGATGAAATGGACTTGCACACATACGCACATACCATTGCACTTAATTAGAAAGCACCTAAATGTCATAAGAATGCCAGTGAAAAGAGGAAACCCAGGCAAATGAAAAATTGTTAAAACCCTTTTTTTTAATTTGTTTTAAATCAATTGAGTCGAGTTTGTAAACCATTTGGCATTCAATTAAATTTCTTACAATTTTCGGTTACTCCTTTAGGCATATTATATTACGTAGCAATTACTTTTTGATGTCTGCAACATTAAGTTCAACATTTTCAGGGCGATTTATTGTATTGATTGACGTGTTCCCACATTTAAGGTACCTCGAGATTATGCATTTTTTATTGAGTCCGATTACTCACTGCTAACAAAACGGCAATTTAACTGCGACAATTGTGAAGAGAGAGATTGCCAGCTCACGAAATTTCTATAGGTCAAAGTTGTTTTCTTTAAGCAATTATAATAAAAGGTTATAGGGCAATTTACAAACTCATATATGTATTTCATTGCTATTTAACAATTTTAAATATTGACATTTCAGCTTATTAGCCAAAGCGTACCCACAAAGTATCATAATATGAGTATTATTGAGTATGTTGTATGTCAACAATGTTCTCAATTGCATAGGAAAAATAATGCTATTCAAAATGTTTTTTCACACATTTGCCGTTGTATTTATTTTCATATAAATTGCAGCTAAAATAACATAAATTCAAAATGACATTTAATACATTGTAAATGTAAATAAATAAAAGGTTTACATTTTACTCGTAACATGGGAGTTTGAAAAATTGTGCATACTCAATGTTTTTCATTGGTTTTCAATGCTGTTGTAAATGTAATAGCTAAAATGCACAAAATATGTTTTCGCTCAACATTATTATTTTAATAGCACTTTACAGTCATGTTTCTGCCATTACTTACATCACTTTGGGGATGTTATTTTCGTTTTGTTTATGTGTTGTCAATTTTTTGATGGCCACTTTGCGACCTTTTATGTGTTGCAATGTCGCTTTTTAAATAGTCCCTACACTTGTTTATGGCAGACCGCATCTAAAGTGCCTGTTAAGGTACGAAGCATAATTTCTGAGCACTTTTCTAGGGTGCATTTTGTGGGCAGCTAGAGTGGTAATCAAATGTGTAAATTACTTTAGTTGTGAAAATGTTTTAATTATTTAACACATTGAATACATTTTTAGAACAATTTTAAAGCAAAACCCTTTCGCTAGTTGCTATTATTTATTTTAAATATTGAGCAATAATATATAAAATAAATAAGTTGTTAGAAAAAGTTTTTTCAACATAAATAGTAAGTTGAGTTAAAGCTAAAGAAGCAAAATCTATTTCGAATTTTCCTGAAAAATATTAAGCTTCAAACTTGAATAGCACAGGAAACAATTGCTAGCACAACAAAGCAACAGGTAAGCTTTACTCTTCTGGCTAATTTAAAAAAAATGTATTCTGCTTATTATCAGAAACAGAAACAAGAAAAGTAACTTCTTGGAAATAAATAGTATTTGTACTTAATACGATTGCATGTTTCTTGAAACTTTCTACCATCATCTTAAACTTTTTAGCCAGAATCTTATCTTGACCCTGTTAATAAGCCCAATGCTAAGAAAAAAGTGTCTAAAAATTCGTTTCTTAAAAGCACTTTCAAATTTAGTGTGCAGAAGTTATTGAAGGTTAGTTATATAATTCCACTAATATGTAAAACTTTGTTTTTAGCTTTGAAGCTTTCCTCTTATCTTATTCCTGTTAAAAAAAATGTTGAACCCCTATTTTAAAGTGCACTTTTAAATCAAATTCACTGCAATTATTTTACTATAATTTTAAAACTACACAACAAAGCTGACAATATTTGGTCAAGCAGCTTAGATAAATTTAACTGGCAAATTTGAAATTGCAACAGAAACGAAAACTTCCTGGAAATTTCAACTACTTACACTTAATGCAGTTTAGTTTCTTCTTGATCAATTATATATTTCTCCGAAATATACTTCATGGAATTCTAAATTGAACAGCTACATTTTTCTAGATAATTTGTTTTATTCCCTGTAAAAGCAGTTTAATTTTCTTCATAATTTATTGAACATCATTTAAACTCGTTGCCATGGAAGTATTCTTGGCACCCAATGTTGCAACTTGCTTTGTGTGCTTAAGTTTAATGCCTTAAGGCAACTACCTGTTGTCATAACTTGATTGACTACGACGGCTGCTTATCTTAAAGAGTAAAGAGAAAGGACTTTCAAATTGACAGGCATAAAAACGGGTTGCTTGAATTTCACTTACTCGTTTGTTATGTAAATATATGTAGCCTGTTTTTAGGCATTTGTAAGCCAGCTATCAAAGTCTCTTTGTCTTTGTCTTCATCTTTCTCGTTTTGTTTGCTTTCAATCATGTGGGGAAACCACATAATATACATATATAAGTTCATACTAAATATATATTTAACCCCACAGTGATAAGCATGATGGCTTCTATCGGCATCTTAACGTTGAACGTTGCTCATACGCCGCGTGGTGTGTATAATTACAAATGCTATAGAAATTAATGCAATTTGGATGACGGCACAATTAATATGCCAGGCCATAATAATATTACTGTGGGCGTTCTTTCTCCATCTCTCTGCGGCTACCGTCTAAATCCTCGTTAAGTGCTCACCAAATGCTGCATAAATTCTTTCGAGGGTCGCTCTTTGATTTATGTAACATTTTGAGACGGGCGTCTGTCTAAACAAGCTGTCCTGTAGGGATGGAGGTGGGATGTAAACCATCCACGCTTGATTTATGTATTTTTTTTTTGCTTGTTTTCTGGCTGGATGGCAGCTGAAAAATATATTTAAATAAAAACTGTGCCAAATGCAAAATGTATAGCATACTTATCGGAGCGACTTGGCATAAAAGAAAATAAACAGAGGAATTATGTGTAATTAGAGGGCTTAAAATCATTGAACACATTTTCATGCTTTGATTGAGTAAAAATGGAAAAATTTAATCAATGAAATTTCTATTAAGAGTCAGTTGCCGATTCAGAGCTTTAGAAATTGTCTGAATAAAAATAATTGAAAGTTAAAGAAATATATGGGAATAATGTAAAGCATTCAATAAATTTAATGATCTTCTTCTTTTGAAAATAATTATTTTACATAACTGTTACCATTTTTACTAGCTACAAGGGTTTTAATTTAACGCTTCATTAAAAACTCTGCAGGGCGTCATTTAATTCAAAACCTAATGAGCCCCACAATCGGCAACAAAATGAAACCGAGGCAAATATTTGCTTTTCTGTAATTCAAAACTCAAGTAGAAAAACGCCTAAAGAAATATATGAAATTAACATTTACCCTTTAAGAAATTAATGGAAGAGCATTAAGAGCATGTAATTAATTTTGTGTTAAGTCAGACAGCGAAATTCGTTTAACGTTTCGTTCTTCGGGGCGCCACCCTGAGGCATCTTTTGCGCCTAAATGACTGCAATACTTCTTGCAGCCGATTGAACACTAACTGAATTTTAAGTTTCATCAAGCACACACATGATAAGTTTTGTAAGTTCGCTAATTAAGTTAGTCTATTAGCTCAAAGTTGTGTGTGAGTGTGTGGCAATATTTTGAAATAATTAATCTTAAATCAACGTCACTGTTGTGATAAGAAATGCTACAACTACTGATACCATCGAAGCAACATGCGGCTTATTAATATCTTATCTATGAAATATATTTATGTATATTTATATATAAAACAATGCTGTATATGCATGTAATGGGTAGCAGCTATAATAAGAACTTCTAATGAGTAGCATTCGATTAGGATTCACATAAAACACGTAATAAAAGAGCTTTATCTCTCCATTCACTAGCCAGTCATTGCACTCAGATAATTCATTTTGGATTAGATTGCGATATATATAAATACTATATATGTGTATCTGTGCTTTATAAACGATTGTTGGAAAATTTATTGACCATGCTCCTTTCCTATCTCGAAACGCAGCTTATCAATTAATTGTCCTGTTTTGTGGCCCAGTCGAGATTCGAGTTTGTTGACGTTGTTTACAGTTGAGCACGTGAATTTCAGAAAGAACGAGCTCATAGAAAAATATGGTCACATTATATAGGGCAAAATATGCTTTACATATTTGTAAAGCAATGTACAGAGTTTTCTTGTCATTGTCACATAATTAAATTTCTCTTACTCTAGCGACTTCTTTCTAATTAAGTTCAACTAAGCAGACAGTCGACTTTCAGCTAATTAAATAAATGTGGGCACATAGAAGTTTTTTCAATCCTTTTACACATAAATCAATACTTCAGTAGACTGTCTTATAAACAGTACATTTTATTATACTCTTGCAGAGGAGGGTATTTTAATTTTGTCACGTATTGAAGGCATTGAAGGAGACGTAACAGACTCTAGAAAGTAAATACATATTTTACAAGAATGCAAATGCATGGATTTATGAAAAAGGTATTAGATACAGAAGATATCTTGTATAGGAAATATAGTATAGGAACAGGAAATATATTTGACATATTTGTTAAACTTAGTCATAATCACTTAAATGATGATAAACAAGCGAAAGTACCAGAACAGAAATGCGTATGTTTGTTAATTATCGAGTTCGCTTCTAACTTACTTAACAAAACTTGTATTGAATGCTTATTAGTTTACAACAGTATTCTCTATTCTACTTTAATTTCTATATCAATTAATAGTTTTAATTTAATACTTTCCTGTTAAGTAATTTACAAAAATAAGTTGTTAGTATTCGTATTCTATATTTTTAATTACATAAACTGTTACTGGCAAATGATCAATCCTTCTGTCACTATGTCAACAATTGATTCCAACTAAAAATCCTTGAGTTGTGTAAACGTTCCGTTGTCCTTTTCACAATGCTATGGAATTGTGCAAATGTCGTTGTATACGATATGCATACAAACGGATTACAGGATATCAAATCTCCACTCACATTGCTGTTTGTTTTGACAATAACATTCAATAATGGAATTTACACGATTTTAATTTGCCATGCAATAAAAATAAAGTGTCAGCAGCTTGAAGAGAATGTAAATAATAAAAGAAAGAGAGGGAAAAATTTAAATTTTTCAGTTGTTAACATTTTTGAATAAACCAATTTCCACAATAATTTGTAACAATACTGACAATTTGATTGGTATTTATTTTCAATATACTGCGTTATTTAAATCATTTTTATTTCCATAACAAACAAAAAAAAACAATGGCAAGATTTATGCCAGATTTTTTTGATATTTGACCGTAGCCCTTTCGCACCCACCATGATGAATGATGATGATGTTTGGTCAGCGTTGACCCAGCTACAAAACGCCATCAATTACATTCCAAGTTGTGACTATACCACTCACTGCTGGCACCTGTCCAGCCAACAGGCAACAGGCAGGATAAAGGATACAGCTAAAAGGGCGTTGTTGCATATGGATAACGGAGCTGTTTTTACCGTGACCCCAAATAACGCTTGACTGCTGCACTGGCGGGTAACTAGTAACTGTTCTCATTCCGTGTGTGTATGTGTGTGTTGCATGTTTTATATTAAAAAATACCAATATGCCTGATTGATTTACGAGTACGCCTGCATGCCTGCCTGCCTGCATCCGAAGCAGTTGAGGTGCCAACTAAATTCTCTGCGGCTAAGCCAAAGTAACCACTGAAGCACTCCTCAATTGTGGTCAAGTTGTGACCTTTGATTTTGTGTGTGGCATGCTCAGTACATAACTGTGTGGGCGTTTTGAGTGTTGCCTCAAACTTGTCAGACACCTCTGCTGTCGTCTGTTGGCTTCTCCACTTTCAGTCGCATAATTAAGTTTCCCTAGAAGCAAGTGTTGCATGTGTGTATACTGATAGCACTGCAGTACAAATCACATTGCAGCTCGTTGAGCATTAAGCAGTAGCTTTGACAACAATTTGAATTCAGCTTATTAAAGCTACCAGAGTATCTCAGCAATTACTAGAGAATTTCCAAAGAATGAGTTTATACAACTTTAAAAAGACTTAATAATTCCAACAAAAATTCAACAGTTATCTAAGTTAAATCTCATTTTAAAGCTTACACTTCACAATACTAAGGTTCTTAACAAAATATTGTATAATTTCTCAACTGCAGTAACGCCTCGTTTATATGAACACTTTCTGCTTTTGTCCATTGTTTCAGCTGGCATTTTTTCAGTTGCTTTTTATTTCTGCTAATGAGCCGGCTAAGCACATAATTATTTAATGCCTCGTGCAACACTACACTACAAAAGTGACGTTTTTAAATGACGCCTATAGTATGCTGTATATTTATAAGACGTGCACAACATTTTGAAATTTAGAAACGTTCTCTGGCTTAATTACTTGGAGGAAGTGTTTTGGGAAGCCAACTGTTGTTTGGCTCCCAAGAGTAAAAGGGCTGTTGTGTTTTGTACTGTGACATACCAGACGGGACAATGGTGTTCGCTAAATGTAATTGGCAGCAGGTAAACGTCAGGGCCAAGAGAGAGGGTGATAAACAAATTGGCCGGGTAAAGTTTTAAGCCGCTAAAAAAGGAAATTTAATTAGCTAATTAATTGGCCGTCTCATCAACACTTTGTGAATGCAAAAGTTATGAACTCACAAAATGTTTAAAATAAATCGTAAACTAAATTTTGCAAAGACCCCATAAATTGATTTAGCTCATTAGCCGAGCTAAGTAAGGAATTGTCAAATTAATTTGCTAGCCTTTGCCTTTGTTCATTTCAATTATTAAAATTGAAATTGCCATCGTCATTTATCATTTATAATTTGCCATTTGCCATTTCAACTTAAATGCAATCAAATCTAATTAATTCTCAGTATTCTGTTATTTAATAAGGTGACGGAATAAAGGTCAACAAAATTGTTGCGATTGAATAATTAACATATTTATTTGCATTTAATTTAATAAGCGAAAGTAACAATATTGTTGCATAGCTTTAAGCGATTTTCAAGACTTTGCTTGTCACACATGTCGTATGCTCATTAAAAATAAGCTTCTTATGTATGGTACAATCCTTTAAAACTCCTTTCTGCGAACTTTCAAATTTGCCCAGCTAAACTGCAAAACCAAGCTAATAAATTCGCATTTGGTCAGCTCATAAACAGCAATGGCAACAAATGGCGGTCACATCAATTACAGCATTGTGCACGCTACGTATACGCAATGTGACATCCGGGGTTTGTCATTGCGTATACGTCACATTAACGGCTGCGTTTGACAAAAGGTCATTATGCACTTGGGTTTTTGACTCTCCATATCGTCATGTCATTTTGTTTTTAATGTCCGCGATAAAAACGAAATCGTAGCGCGTAGCACGCAATGTCCAATGTGGGAGGGAAGATGTGGAAACTATTCATTAGGCAGACAGAATTAACCAACAAGGCAGACAGACTTGAGTGCCACTTGTAGTTGTCCAAATAAACTGGTTTGATGAACAAGCTGGATAAGTGTCTGGATCACGTAGCAGTAATTAAATAGTTAAGCAATTAGTTAGATATTATACTCAACGACGTGAGCATCTATCTGTGATGAATTTATGTGAGCAATCGAGGGTTTGAAAGTGACAGGATGCATACTGTCAATTGCCAATCACAAAATCAAATCCACTTGACGCCAACTTTTTCATTGCCATAATGACAAGTTTCTCGTCCAGCAAGAGCACAAGCGGAAATCTTTTTGCCATGTTTGTTGACCGCATTTGTTTTGCCCAGCCAAGAAATTGACTGGAAAAAGAACGAAGAAAATTATAGTCTGTGTCACTGTGTGGCCAAAGTGGTTAATTTCCAGCAATTGTTTGCCAAAAGGGACCACTTGGACAGGCGTGGCTAAGGCGGTCTAAGCCAATTTGCGTTGTATTGTGCAGTTAATAAATAGTTGAGTTGAGTTGAGCTCTTTCAACCACTCTGGACGCTGATGAAGTGCATTAGCTCGAGACCGGGACCGAAACCGAAACCAGAGAAACAACATGTCTGAAGTGCGACTGAAGAGGGAAATTCTGCCAGATTTATGGACTTTAGTTTTTTTGTGTGTTATTTAAAAAAAAGGATCTTATAATTTATGCGCACCCTTTGCTGAGTTAGCACAATTAAATCGTTAGTGCATTCAAGCATTCTAGCAGCCAGATGTAGATAGACAACAAGAGTCCTTGTTGTAGTCGGATAATTTAAAGAAAATAAACTAATAACTACTCGTATAAGACCACATGTAAGCATTGAAAATCCAGTCTTTGTCTTATGCTTTTGTTCCAATTCTATTATGATTACATAATCTGAACAAGAGACTTTGTCTTCATTTATCAAAAATAACATAGCTCATAATCCAATCTAAGAGATTTAATTAAACGTTGTTAAAACATTTGCATAGCAAAAGCTGTAAATATATTCTATCAGTTTTAATAATTCACTTTAATTAATGGACCAACAACTCATGTGTGTCTCTCCGCCTGTCGTCAGAATCAACACGTGCTTCTTGTGCATACAATTTATGTAGAGACATCAGTGACAGCCGCTTCAGACTCCTTCTGGCTTCAGTCTGGCTCCTTTTCAGAATGTCACCTGGGCAAACAAGACGCCTGCTTACCTCCTTATATAAGTAAGTATATCTGGTCGTATTTCAACTCGACTGAGACAGGTAGCAATTCAAGGTAAACTGTCACCTGTTGATTGTTTGTCCTATCTGTCGACTGTGCATATTTTAACGCTTGAGTTTATTTCAAAAATGATATTATGTTGTCTACAGTTTGCATTGTCAATGGGATTTACTTTGAGTTGGGTACTTTTTAACGCTATCTGTAATTTACTTGTATTTCCAATTAGTCTTGTCACTGAGTTTATGTAAGACTAGGTTGCTTTTAATTAAAACTACACACAGAGATAGAAAAACTATTGTGCTTCCTTGGACCATGAATTTCCTTATTGTATTTCCTTTTTTCCGTGCCTTTTTTTGCTTTTTAAGATGTTCATGTTTTTTTCGGTTGTCCCTTTTCTGTCAGTTTAATTTGGTGGAAAATTGCAACAGGCAGGCTAATTAAGCGTCAGGCAAGATAAATTATTTGACCGCCAGGTGGCGTTGCCAATTGCCCTCGATTTGAGGGTTCAAATGTTACCATAACAGTCAGTATGTAGGCGGGGCTACTGAGCCGCCTTCAGTTCTGTCTACGATTTTATTATTGTGTCTATTGCTTTTTTTGTTGTGCCCTCGCGAATGTGCCTGCGTGTGTGTGTGTGTGTGTGTTTGCCCCAAATTTGTGGCATTGACATTCGCCGGAAGCCAAGGAAAAACATTTGCCGTCGGCTTCTTGTCGCCACGTCGATTTGCTTATATGTATTGTCTGGCAGTTTGTAAATCGCTCTTCATATTGATTGTATTTGGTCCACTTCTTTGTTTGTTTGTCAAACCCAATCAATATTACGCACATTACGCATACGCACCATAGACCTTAGCAAAGTATTTAACAATTTTGTGGCCGATACAATTTAACCTTTTTGGGATGCCACGTACGTTGTAGGGTTTTATGCAAATTAAAGTCATTTGTAATCCTTTTTTACTACATATTAATTATAATAATTTTTAAAAAAGGGTACGTGTCAAATTAAAATGTAGTTCCATTAACTCTATTGTATCTTAAATTTGTATACAAATTCTTTGCTACCTGTTGATAATTTCGTGCTCATCACATATTCATCTAATTTACATCTTAAAAATAAACTATAAATTTAAAATGTGCCTAATGAACAAATATAGTAAATATTTTCTCATTGTAACCCAAAATTATTTTAGCCACTGCTGAATTTAACCAGGTTTTGGTCACACACACATATGTCAAAATAAATTAATGACAAATTTATACACTTAACGTATTATAGCTAATGTAATTTATGTCAGTCTATTGTTCACATTGCGGTAGGAGCTCATAACTAATTCACGGAATTTTCTAAGCCCGGAAATATGTGGCCGGATGTGTGAGTTCAACGTGCAACAAGCGTAACGTATGACAAATGACAGGATAACTGTATAATAATTAGCTGGACAAATTAACTTTAAGACAATCGTGATGAAGAACAAGAATTTTATTTATTGTTTTCATAATATTGACGTCAAATGCGCTTTTGACCTGGCTATAAATAAACGAGAATTTTAAGGCCAATCAACGAAGGCAGCAAATGCAAGTTTTTAATTATTTACCAACTGCAAACAGCTGAACAAGTTGCTAACAGAAAAGTTGCCACAAAAAACAATGGAAAACAATCCATTTTGCATACGAAATCATGAATGCCCTTCAACCACAAGCTACCGTAGCAAAAGGAACTTGTATGGTGAAGCGTATTGAATGATTGAATGACCACTGGTGAGTTAACACTTCTAAAAGAATGAAACATAGTTAAGAGGAACAAACCAAAACATTCTTGTCAAGGTATAAAACTGGATACAATTTCTGAATTTTTATTGCAAATGGTTGCTTTTAATACTATGTATAAAACTTACTAAGCACATATGCAAATGTAATATTATATTGATTGGCGTATTTTTTCAAGAGGAATAAAGTTAATTATTAATTTGAAACGAGTTTTTGCGATTTTTTCCATTTCGGAATAATTTGTCATGTTTTAAGAGCCCCTGCTATTCACAGAATGATTTCTGAATAATTTTTGTGTTCATTTTTGTTTGATTTTTAAGATACTTTCAAAACTACTTTACTTGATGGGGATTTAATAATTTTTATTTTAATAAGCCTTTGCTTTAGTTTTGATTATGCAAATAAAAACATCAGATCTCATTGCAACACCCTTTTAAAACAGCACTGTGAGAACAGCAATGGAATTGAATTATGTACGACACATCCCTTTAATTGATTTGTTTACAAGTTGGACTCACATGTTGTCAATAAGCATTGGTTGATGCTGCCCGTTCCGTTTGTTGATTTAACTTGATTAAAGCGGGAAATTGAAAAGGTCTCAATTTATTCATTTATTAGAATTTTATCTAATATCTGTGACTATGTTTATTTGCTAAAACTTTAAGCAAAAATAGACTTCCACAAACTATGGCGCTCAAAAGTAGGCAATACAAATAGATCAAAATGTAGCAACTTTGGAGACTTTTCTATTGCTTCCCGTCTTATGGTTTTCCATTACTTAGCTTTGTCTTAAGGCATATTATATGCTAATTTTTCATTTTATAACGCCCTCACAAATACACTGACAACCTGCTGCCATTGATAAGTAGTAATCAGCTAGTGTGTGTGTGTGTGTGTCTGTAGGCGTGTCAGAAGACATGTTCCGTAAATTACTTGGGCCCCCGCCTTGTCATTTCATCTGGCAGCTGTTTCCGTTTTATATTAGCCCATCCCGTTATTATAGGCCAACTACAAGAAGAAACGAAGTCGACAGATGAAGCCACGCCTACATTGTAATACATAATTTCTTTTTATCAAGTGACACAAATCTTGATTTGAGTTCCTCCTTCGCATTGAAAATGATTATGTTGAGGCTGACATTTTGGTAAGGATTTGTTTTTACCAAATTGTATAGCAGCAAATATTATAAAATTTATATAACATTTTTGTTAAACTAAAAAAAATACTGCCCAAAAATTTTAAATATTCAAAACATAATAAGCTTCATCAGTTGATTTCTTTTTCAAGCTAATGAATAATTAGGGAAAAAAAACAACAACAAAATTAATGGAATGTAATGTAATTGAATGTAACCTATTGGCTTTAAACTTTTAACTTACAAGTAGAAACATTATTTGTTTCAGGACTTACACTGTTCCTTTAATAAGAGCTCTTAGATAAACATTCTTGACGCTTTTCTTAATAAAACAAATCCCCTTCCTATTATACTCAGAAAAAGCCCACTGAGAGGATCAAATCACAATCTAATAAGCTTATTTATAATAATCTACTTCAACCAATATTCAATCGAATGTGGGTTTAATTGCATTTCCAACGATTTTTCCTAAGTACACACACAGTCCCTATGCTCAAGTCTTAAAATACTAGAATACAAGGAATACAAGTAAATACTTATTCTATGAAAACAATAATTAAATATAAGTATTTCAGTCTTTCATAGAAATAACAAATTTTCTCCAACCTAATGATTTTGTGCAGCCACTTAATTGGCTTTATTGCTAGGAATTCTCCAGCAGATGCACATCGTTCGCTATTTTGAAATCCGTTAAAAGGCATAAAGAATTGATGGACATTAAAGTACATAGCTAAACATTTGAAGAGCAAACATGAACGCGAGACCCTTAGATTGAAGGGTTGTTGTGCAAGGACACGCAAAAGAAAATAAATTGATTGACAATTATTGATGTTTTATGAGCCTACAGCCTAAAAGTCGTTGATGTACATTTGATGTGGGCTTTTGGTTGACATTTCAAAATAAATTCAAAAAAAGTATTACAGAACTTTTTCAATTCTTTTGTGATTACTTCGCATTTGGTATTATTTGATGAATAATTCGATTCGAGTTACGCATTTTCGTAGGCGTTTACGTTTCCATAAAGAAATAATTCTTCAGACATTTAAATTTGGGTGAATGGAAATTGCAGAGAACCAGGCGGATTTGACTATGTTATTGAAATTATTAGTCGAAAAGTTGAGATGGTTTTGCCAATTTTAGTAATTTCTACATATAGCAGATCCGAGAGCTTAAAGGCATGCGATTTCGGAACTCTTTAATAATAAATATTCTTTAAGTACTGTCAACGTATTTATTGGTTTTATTTTATCTAAATTTTTGAAACGCTAATTATATTTAATCCGTTTTTGTTCCAAATATTTACATTTAAATAAGATCAAAGTAGTAAAAATATCAATTTTGCTTTTAAATTAAATTTCATACAAATATATTCGCGTAGGTAATCTCATGTTGTACAAAATAAAAAAATATTGTTCTCTATTAGTGAAAAAATGCACAATCAAATTTATAACCTTACTGTCACTACAATAAGTTTCATTAAATGCTGCTCCCTTGGATTTAATTTCAATAAATACTCACATTACAATATAATTACAAAAATATCTTATCAAAATATCAATCTTTAAAAATTACCTGTTTTATTTCTTGTGTTGTTGTTGTCAGCTAATGCGACAATTAAATTGAATACAAATTTGATTTACGCACGTTTACCGTTTACAACGCGATACGTCGATTTGATAGAATAAATATAAGTATAATATATAATTGTTATCAGCACTGAAAGTTTAACAGACACTGAAACTGTATTTGTCTGCACTGGTAAATTCGCTGACGCTTTTGCTTTACTTTAAATGAAACTGAAATCACGGGAAAAACTCGCGTAAAAAGTGCTTCAAAAACTTTTCCAATTAAAAGATGCACAAACAGTAAAATCGTTTCCGACAGAATATGCGAAATACTTGAATGAGAAGTCAATAATAATTTTACTATTACCGTTTTTACTTTAACAAATATTATTCAGAAGTGACTACGGAGAAATCACAAAGAATTTGGTTTTGAAAAACGTTTTTAAAACCGTTAGGATTAGAGCGATTTGACTGCTTCTTGGCTGGTTGTGTTGGTTGGTTGGTTGAGTTGCTTTCGACGCGCACGAAACGAATGCAGCAGAAAGAACGACGACGACTTGTTTTATAGCGAACGGCAGCCGAACACACGGCGGCTTTTGAGTTTCAACTTCAATTTGGTTGGCTCCTGTTGCGCTTTCAATGAAAGCTTCTTGCTTTGCCGGCACTTAAAACTGCCTGATGTGGTTTCTGTCTTTGCTACAAAAAGCTCACATCGCCCACGCATCGCCGTAATAGTTGTTGTTGCATCGACTGCTGTGACGTCAGCTGGACGAGGTCGAGTTGATTTAAAGCTGTGTTAGTTGCCTGCCATTCGCTGGCATTTGATTTTAGCAATTGTTGTTGTTGTTGTTGTTGCTGTTGTTGTTGGTGTTCCTTCGGCACCTACGCACATATTTGGTAGGCGGCGCTTAAATTTTGGCCACCTTACGTTGAGGCCAGCCACCAAAAAATAACCACAGGAGGGTTGAAAGATAATGAAATCAGAAAAATTATTTGCTGGACATTAGACGTTTGATATTTACCCGCACCCAGGGACAGTTTTAGCCTTAATTTTCTTTCGCTTCGATTTTTTTTAGTCGGGCTTTGCACATAGTCCATATATGAGACCCACGCGGCAGATCTAATTTCAATTTGGCAGCTGCATTTACATTTTACATTTGACGTTTTATTTAATCACTTAAATTGTAAGATAATCTCTTTGACCCGTACATACACAAAAGATAATAAATATTACGCATACGTAGTGGGTAGTGTCAGAAATAATGTTGACTGCCATTTAAATCATTCCAGCTGGTTTTTCTTCTCTTGAAGGACAATCAATTTGCAATAATAATAATAATTTCTGTTTAACAATTGTATTGCAAATGCTTAATTTATATTAGTACACCATTCGAGATGGTTTCTATTGAATGCTGTCAAGGATGCATAACTAGTTACTATATATACGTCCACTCCTTAGGATGGAGATATGAGTTTGTGTGCGCTTTCTGTCCATCAGCTTTTAAGTAAATAAGGTTCCAAGATTTGTAGCTTTGACAAAACTTAAAAAATATTGTACTTTTTAAGTGCATTCTATATATTAAATGTATTTGAATTATTTAATAAATTTCAATTACAAATTATATATATTACATTGCGTTTTTAATTTTAATTCGCAAAATCTTTAGTTAAATTACACTCCCAGCTGTTGTATGTATGCTTGTTAAGATCTTTTATTTTTCGATTTAAATAAAATTTTACTTTCGACATACATATATGGATTTAAAGAATTTATAGTAATTATTGCCGTTTGTATCAATTAGAAATGCAATTTCTGAATCAATATATTTCAAAGTTATTGTTTTTCATTACCCCTATAAATATTACCAAACTACAACTGAGGTGGTAATCGGTAGAGGTCTTTCACAAATAAATCGTTTTTGGAAAATGCATTGATCATCATTTAGTCCTCCTTTGTAGCCAAGCTCATCACACTCTTCTATACCTCCACTAGGTTGATGTTCAGCCCATATTGCACCTAATACTATCGGCATACCATTAGATGCCCAAACATGCCTATTTTTTTTTGCCAAACCATTGCCTGAGGTCCAGTATCGGTAATAAATTGTATTATCTGCCAAATATTTGTTGATCAAATGCCATTCGTCCATTGTTTCAATGGATATTAGCTCAGAATCCATTTCATGACATCGGTCGTTAGCCGCAAACCAGTTTAATTCTATTTTAGTTTCAATATAATATAATCCTTTACCAATCTTAATAAACGGATGTGTTTTTAAGCCATCGGGTTTACCTATTTCATGATACATTTCAGTTATTACCATTTATTGAGTTCAATTTGTTTAGCTTACCCTCATCAGTTATGGTGCTTATTTTGTATGACAAACTTGTGGCCAGAAGGCCAAAGAATATCACGGAAGAAACTTTAGTCTTGAACATTGTCTTATTACTGAAATATCGTATAGATGCCATGCTTTTTATATACCAATTGATAACGTTTTGAGTTCCTCGAAATGTCAAAGTGTGCGTTACCAATTGATAAAAACTTCACAATTGTACATTGTACATACATATACCAATTACAAGCCACCACGACAAAGTTCAAAGAAACTTACGGATTTTTTTTTTTGTCTTAGTTCAAATGGTAAATGCAAAACACTATTTCGTGATTAGATTTTTATTTTTAAGTCACAAACGTGGAACAATCAAAAAAATTTTTAGAAAGTAAGCGCAACGTAGCTACAATGCCAGATTACACGAATTACCTGGATTTCTTTCAACCGACCGAATTTTTATAGATGTTGATTTCGAGACGATCGTTAATATGGCAGCTATTTGATATAGTAATCCGATTTGCGCCAAATTTAGTCAGGCTGTTTGAAACTATATCAAACACACACTCTGTGAGATATCTTGAGAGAAACAAACAAGTTTTCCGACATATGTACTGCGTGCACCAAGTTTCATCAAGATAGCTTCAAAACTGAGAGACTAGTTTGCATAGAAACAGACAGACAGACAGACGGACAGACGGACATGGCTATATCAACTTAGCTCGTCGCCCTGATCAAGAATATATATACTTTATGGGATCTGTAAGGTCTTCTTCAATGCGTTACACATTTCGTGACACAATTATAATACCCTCTGCAAGGGTATACAAATTTGTGAAAAAACCTGCGTCTTCATGGCTATTACGGGTATTTACTGATCCACTCCGTAAACACCGATTCATAAATTAAACCAACACACGAAAATTTACCTTTTTATACAGTTTTAAAGTACAGCGTCTAAAGAGAAATTTTTTACGGCCTATCCGACACAGCTGGAATGAAATCTAGCTTTTTAAAGCATCAAAAGAAAAAGATTGGACCACTTTATTTAAAAGGACGTAATAGTTCAAACAACATCAATAAATTACTACAATTCAAAAAAGTATTATTGCGCCAATATCTAAAATTTGCTAAATCATAACAAAAATAATCGAGCACTAAAAATACTACAATAAATAGTACTTGTTTATACCAGCAGTGGTTGTAATATCGATATAATGCACATCGATATCTCACACAAGAAGCTTTAAAAAAAGCTTAAAAAGGCCGTTGAAAGAATATTTCAAAGCCCTTAAATGCTGAAAACAAAAGGTTACATTTGGGGAACTCTTTTACTACATTTATTTATTGTAGCGAGTTTTCGATTCAATTAATAATAGACCTTTACAATTCAGTAAATCAAATGTTATGTTAAGAAGAAAAATAATATGTCTGTAATTGGACTTAAATCCCATAGAACAGCGGTGGGCACGCTCTAACTCTGGTAGTTTAATTGATTGTTGTACAGCCCTTTAATAAAGCTTTCGTGCCCACTGCGCGAATTCTCTTGAAGGACAATCAATTTGAACAATAATAATAATTACTGTTCAACAATTAAATTGCAAATGTTAAATTTATGTTATTAAACCGTTGTAGATGGTTTCTAGTGAATCTAGCTAAGATTGTACAACTAATATAAAGTATACGCGTTCCGTCCATCTGCTTTTAAGTAAATAAGTTTCCCAGATGTGTAGCTATGGAAAAACTTAAATGTGACTTTATTTTGTGCATACTAACTGTGTTTAAGTTATTTAACACCATTTTTTTTTTAAATTTGTTTTGATAAAATTTTTAATCCATACATACATCCTAACATCTTAACAACAACAGTGGTAACCAAAATGCAGTTAGCTACGGTGGAGCAAGTTCGACATTAGGAAACCCAGTACTTTTTGAGTGCAAGGCGTTTACTATAGAATCTATAGTATAGAATGTTCTTCAATGTTCTTCCACTAAGACGACAAGTTAATAAGCTCAGAGGTCGCTAGCGTGTCTTCTTCTTCCTTTTGCCCGTAACATTGTTAGTTGAATAACTTCCGCGTTTATCATCCGATCGGAATGAAATTTCCATGAAATGTTTAGACTTTAGTGTTTATTATATGTACTAAAAACCAATTTTATATTTCAATTACCGGGGGCGGAGAGGGACGTGGTAAAATCTAAAACAAACTTGATCAATGCAAGATATAGATGAACGTAATTGCCAAGTTTGGTGTTTCTAGCCCTTATAGTCTCTGAGATCTAGATGTTCAAAAAAGGACAGACAGTCAGACAGACCGACGGACATGGCTATATCGACTCGGCTGTTGATGCTGATCAAGAATATATATACTTTATGGGGTCAGTTACGCCTCCTTCTGCCTGTTACGCACATTTGCACAAACGTAATAGACCAATTTGTACTTTTTTTAAGTACTGGGTCTAACTCAGAATTAAACAGTCTTTTAAAAACATTCCATAAGTAGTATGGTGTTTATAGAAAATAGTGCATAAAACGATTGTCAAAGTTGAAAAATGTTGAAAAAAGTGAAAAGCAAATGGGTTTGGAAAACAATAACGCATAGATGTTCCAAGTTTGGTCAAACAATATATACACAAATCGAAAGGTATATTCTTCTTTTATTTAAATCGGCTACGATATTCAAAATTGATGTAAAATCCACTAAGTTACAAGCTGTTAAGTACCCATACATAGCAAAACTAGGTTTTTCAGCGGTAAATGCAGATTTTGGGGGTGTCCCCAAAATTCCAAGTATGCAGGTTTGCTATACTCGATAAGCCCTATCAGAAAATCACTATCATTTCCCAGGGTTTTCAATTTCATTCCAATTTGTAACACAGTGTTATGTAACAGTAAACACCTTGAGCTTTAAAATGAGTGGTCAAACAGGGTGCTATAATATAAATAACCAAAGGTAAATTTTTAATATGAAAAAAAGTTAAAAAATAATTTTTTATTTATTTTTTTTTTGCAGTAATTGCAATTTGCATCCTCACTATCGCTTGTTTCTCTAATAGCACCAACGCTTCTTTTGGAATGCGATTCAATTTTCTTTTATGTAGTAGCGCACCTAATACACAAACCAAAAGCTTTTATGTAACATAAATAATTATGTACAAGACCATAAGATTACCTAGAAGAGTGAAGCTACATAGAGTTCACAGCCACTTTTGTTCTTAGCCCAAAGTATTTTTCCCGTATAGATTTTGACCTCCTAAACATGAAAAAGTATGTTATTGGATATACGTGTATCGCACTTGTGTTGCATGTATATCGCACGAATATCGATGTTGAAGTATCGCACGAAAAGCGATAAATACAAAATTTTAGAACTTGTGTTTTGCCATTAAATATTACTCAATAGTTAATCCACCGATTCCTATGAACGAAAGCTTGTTTTACTCGGGATTTTTCGTTAAATATACTTTATGAATTTTTGTTTGAACACCTTTTTGTGTTTTTTTCGAAAAAAAATCGAATTTTTCAACTTTAAGAGGCTCAAACATTATGAAGATCGAGCTGATTTCAAAACTTTAAATGAAAAAAATTTAGAAAATTTCATTACCTTCAGTTAAAACCTAATTTTGTTGAAAACGGTAATTGCGTTTACGATTTATACTCGAAGAAGCTGAGTCACCTAAAAAAAAATTAAAAAAATTATATCTCAAAAACTACTCCATAGAAAAATTTTTAACATACTTTTTCATGTTTAGGAGGACAAAATCTATACAGGAAAAATACTTGGGTCTAAAAACAAAACACAGATAATTCATTTGTAAACTAGTGTTATCAATATCTGTAATAGCTTAGCATTATGCATAAGCAAATATTGTGACACAGGTAAACACATGATAGCCAAAAGACCTTATGAATTAGAACGATAATACCGGCCCAATAGATCATTCATAAAATAACATATTTATATATGTAAATAATTCCAGCTGACTAAAAGCCAGACTAGGCAACAGTTAAAAAAACTAATGTAGCAGTTGTTCGTAGTATACCTGCACCATTTTTCCCTTTGAGCTTGCAACTTTGATCTCAATTATCTCGCTTATCGCAAGAAAGGGGACTCCCATCCTTCGCAAACATGTTCAGGAAGGCTTATAGTATTTTTATACCCTTGCAGAGGGTATTATAATTTTGTCACGAAATGTGTAACGCATTAAAGGAGGCCTCAAAGACCCCATAAAGTATATATATTCTTGATCAGGGCGACGAGCTGAGTCGATATAGCCATGTCCGTCTGTCCGTGTATCCGTCTGTTTCTATGCAAACTAGTCTCTCAGTTTTGAAGCTATCTTGACGAAACTTGGTACAGGTCCGTCTTATTACTGCACGCAGTACATATGTCGGAACCGGCCGGATCGGATAACTATATCATATAGCTGCCATAGGAACGATCGATTCGAAAACAACATTTAGTATAAAAAACTTTTTTGTTTCTTAAGATTTTTCAACAAAATATACACATTGTGTGTTTGATTAAGCTTTAAACAGGCTGACCAAATTTGGTGTAAATCGGACTACTATATCGTATAGCTGCCACAGGAACGATCGGTTCGAAATCAACATTTAACGGCTTAAACAGGGCACTGCAAGGGTATCCAAGTTTTGGCGCGCCATGGTCTAATTAAATAAGATAAGATAGAAGTGCCTGAAATCCCGACATACACTTATCTAAAGACCATAGAAGTAAATACATGGGATAATAATTTTAGTTTTATGTATGTACTTTAATTCTTGTTATGTTCTTATTTCTTTCTGCATATCTGTATGTAATTTTCTCATTCATTTTTTAGTAATAACACTTATTACTTTTATCTCTTATTTTCCATTCTTTGCATAAATTTTACCATACCACAAATGAAACTGTTGTGAGTTGATTTTTCTCGCAAATAAATCGACGCAAGACAGAACAGACCCTATCATTAAGTCGTAGTGTATAGTTGGAAAGCTCATCACATTGTTCATTATTTTTGACATTGTTAGGCTCTCCTGGTTCCCATATATCAAGATTTATGGGTTGACCTGTTGTGAACCAGACATGTCTATGTCGTTCGGTTAAATCACTTCCTGACGTCCAGTACTTAAAAACAAGTTTCTTATCGGTCAAGAATTTGGTAACCAGATCCCATTCTTCCATTGTTTCAAAAGATATCAGCTTAGCATCCATTGACTGAAATATTTTTAGACATATACGTCCTTATAAAGTCTCGAACGTTAAAGTTTTAGGATAATTAGAAAGTCAAATATGTTGATATACGGATTTGTGTTTTTTATTTACTGATCCGGAACACTCTTAGTAACTGCAATGTGCCATGATTGGTGCAATATCAATATAACAAGTTATTAAGTACTAGTCGAGAGGATTTAACTAAGAGATAAAGAACACACAGCCATAAGATATCTTTACTCGTAATCGCACACAAGTATTTTGTAAGTACTAAGCACCACTTACGTAAATATACTAGAAGTAGATTAGATCACACGCTGCGAGACACTTTATTGCATTGTAAATTTTTTATTAATAACTAATACGTAAAATATGACAGTTTTTGAGCCACTGTAACCATAATAAATAAACCAATACTGAAGTGTTTATCGATATACTGGAAAGTCTAAATATATCGGTATAAAATGCTTTAATTAAAACTTAAATATGCCGTTGAGAGGAAAAGAAAAAAATTACTGTATTTTTCGTTTTCAACTGCAGGCGAGGATTTTGAAATGAAAACATTTAGGTCAGTAATTTGTTATTAGTATAAATAAGTATTTTTTATTTGCCATTCTAAAAATAACCAAACGACAAATCAAACTGCTGTCAGCTGATGTTTTTCGCAAATAAATCGGATCAAAGAAGAGCAACTTTGAATAATTATTAGGTTCAGGATTGGTATCTGGATTGTCTTGCAAGCTCAAACATTGCTCATTAAAATTTTAAACACTGTTAGTTTCTTCTGGAAGCCATACAATTTTTAGCTTTATGGGTTGACCTGTTGAAAGCCAGACCTGTTTAAACTGCTCAGCCAGATCATTCAGTGTCAGTCAGTATCGGTCATTTCTTTTTTGGGTACTTTTTATCTGAGTTTATTAACAGCTGTACCTTTAACAAAAACATTAGTCATATCGATTTTAATCTACTTAAAGTAGTCTATTTAGTTAAGCCCATTTAAAATCAAGTGTTAAACAAGTTTTATATTTGCAATAAATACATCGTAAACGATTACAATCTACTTATAGAAAATTGTGTATATAAAAACAGGAAAAATTAACAGAATATTTTGTAATCAACTTTACAGACTTAAAATGACAACTTTGTAAATCAAAGGTTAGGTTCTTATTTTTAAAACGAAATGTTTTAAATAAATTGTTTTAAAAATAGTTTTATTTTTCTCACAAAACTATAAACAATTTGAGCTAAAAATTGAATAAAGAAAGTTGTGTTCGTGTTGTGGTTTTCACTTAATCTCATTCTCGGTCACAGGCTGCGCCGCCAGCAACTGATCTTCTACTAGCTTCTTTCTTTCTTTACTTGCTGGGTCTGGTGAGCTTTTAGGACATAAGGTCCTAGTCATTACTATAAGACACATCAATAACACTAGTTTACAAAATCTACAATTTTTTTTGCAAAAAGAATCAAAGTATTTTTTTCCTATGGACTTTTGACCACTAAACACGAAAATGGCACTCAATTTTTTTTCAAGGAAGCGTTTTCGAAATATTATTGTTTTTCAAATTTTCGAAGTAGATCGTATAAAAAGTCATACTTAAAGTTGATTTGCAACCAATCGTTCCATTGGCAGCTATATGATATACTATAGTTGTACGATCCAGCCGGTTCCGACACACATATGTACAGAATGAAGCAAAAACACGAACCACTACCAAGCTTTTAAGCTTTGTGACTAGCTTGCATAGAAACAAATGGATGGACGCACCGTGGCGACATTTGAGTATTTTCGTTGCAAAGAGAATCAAATAATTTCAATGGCAAATGACAGATAATTATTTTATCAAACATTTCATTGCTGATATTTTTTTTTTGATATTTTGAAAATTGCTGAAAATTACAATTTTAACCACTTTGTCCTCCTGAGATCATCCCATTAAAAAAAATATAGCGCAAGCTAACTTTGGTGCGCCAAAGCTTGGATACCCTTACAAAATTTGTTAAATGTTGATTTCGAACCGATCGTTCCTGTGGCAGCTATATGATATAGTAGTCCGATTTACACCAAATTTGGTCAGCCTGTTTTAAACTTAATCAAACACACAATGTGTATATTCGGTTGAGATATCTTGAGAAACAAAAAAGTTATTCATACTAAATGTTGTTTTCGAACCGATCGTTCCTATGGCAGCTATATGATATAGTTATCCGATCCGGCCGGTTCCGACATATGTACTGCGTGCAGCAATAAGACGGACCTGTACCAAGTTTCATCAAGATAGCGTCAAAACTAAGAGACTAGTTTGCATAGAAACAGACGGACAGACGGACAGCTCGTCGCCCTGATCAAGAATTTATATACTTTATGGAGTCTTTGAGGCTTCCTTCAATGCGTTACACATTTCGTGACAAAATTATAATACCCTCTGCAAGAGTATAATTATACAAAATATAACCAATTTTTATAAAACTTTTTGCAGTCAATATTTATTTTGTTTGAAAAAACTTATTGCATCAAAATATTTTTTTTATAAATCAAGAAAAAAAGTTAAAAAGCAGATTTTCTTAAAAATTCAAAATTTTCAATGTTTGTATCATTCAAACAGAATTTAAATGACCATTGATACCAAAATGTACATGAAGTTACTTCAAATGATTAGTAGATTTAACTTTAGTTTTGTGTAAATTTTTTTGACTAACTAGGCTTGCATAAATTTTGCACATACTTACACTACCCTCTGTCTCGGAAAGTAACTAGAACTCCTGAGTACTCGTAAAGTAAAAGTCCTTTTAATAAAATTATATTTTTCTTGTGTTGGTACAATACTTTCTGACACTCAATCCAAATTTAAGAGCGATCTGTCAACTCGTTTGCCGATATAAACACTTGAACTCAATTAGTTTATTAATTAAAGAAAAAACATTATCTACTTATTAGGAATATTTATTGCGTTACTCTTTATTCGAATACTAATTTATTTATTTTATTGTATTTATTATGCAAATATTGCGGGATTTGTTCATTAAATAATACATTTTCATAGTTTTGTTTTTAATTTACTTAACATTTGTAGTTTAACGCACATTGCTGGGCTGTAATCAACATTCATTCAAAACGAATTGAACTTAGTTTAGAATTAAGGACAAAATATATATAGTACATTTTAATTACAATTTAATTACAACTAAATAACCGTAAATACGTATTTATATAATTAATTATTTATAAAATAATGTACACTAAAACTTATATTTAGAAGTCGAGTGCCCATTGCTCTTTCACTTTTCATAATACAATTATTTTGCTATGCCAAATTCGCGTCTAAATTTGTTTAGAATGCATTTAGTTTCATATTACTTTTTATTGCACATTTTGTTTGATTTTATTTGTTCGAAATATTTGTTGTATATTTTTACGCTTAATAAATTTATCTAAATGTGTTACAATTTATGCTGATACGTTTTTGTTGTGTTTAATTGCTAAATCACTGGATTTCTCTTTGCGGTTTTTGAGATTGCATTTAATTTGTGGTTTTTCCATAAGCAGAAAATTACAAAAATTTGTTATCTAAATAATTTACATTGAGAAGCCAAGTAAGGAATTCAATTTGCAATGCCAGCCCGTGCTTTATATAAAGACTAAGTTCTCAGTTATCAGTTATTGTTGCTTAAATGCTATCACTAAATATATTATAAATGTGATATTCGATTTTTACGCGCTACACAAAATTCGCCAATTACTAAAATTATGCATTTATCGTAATCATAAATTGTATATGTATATAATAGTATAGTATATCGTATGTGGTATATCTTTAACTATTGCTCAGTAAGTGTGTTTTGCGTGTTTAGCAAAAAAAATGTGCCAACTATAAATCGACTGTTCTTTGTTTAGTTAATGCTTTTCTTTATAATCTTTTTGCTCGCTCAACACGACGATATCACAACAAAATGTACCAAGTAGAAGAATTAGTTATCGTTATCAGTTATCGCTCCTTACAATTCACGTAAACGGCGAAGGCAGCACAATCGGATCAAAGCTCTGCTGCATATTTGTGAAATTGCTAAAGTCATTAATACGACGATATCCCCACAGATCCATGGCCTCCACGCATACATCCTGAATTTGCTTGATCTGCGGAAAGAGAAAGAGTAAAATGTATCTGTAACATATGTATGTTGCTATACAGTAACTTACCTCATCCGCCTTGAGATCCTGCTTCCAATGGAAGGGCGCTGATCTGGAATCCCGATACGTGGAGCTAACTCCGCCAATATTTTCCTTTGTATGCGTGTCTAGAAACTCCTCGACAGCGGGATCGAAAGGTAAACCATAGAACTGTAGAATATCTTGGGTCATATCATAGGGATTAAGTGACAGATCCTCATAGCGCAATGTTCTAGAAAAGTAAATCAATTTAAATTAAAGAACCTTCTTTTGAAGTAGATATTTGGCAGATGACTTACCTAAAACGCCCGGGATACAACTTGAGCAACGTCTCAGCTGTTTTATAGTCATCCACCAGATCCTGACAGACCAAAGATGGATCCTCACAATCCTCATTGCCGCCACACCAGACCCGATGCCTTCTGGATTGCATTGTGCCTCGTGGATCCCTCACCAATAGAACAATACGCACATTGGATAGACTGTAACGAGAGATGGGGTGTTATGGGTGTGATTAATATAGGCATCTATTATCTCAATCGTAATAGTTGTGCATTCAGCGTGAAGTTCGCTGTGCCATAACAATGGATGAGCTCACTGCCAAATGGCATTCAATTAAAACAAATTAAAACTTCAGTTGCAGTCTATTATTATGAATTATAATTGGCATTTTCTTTTAGTAGTAGCTAATTATGTTTCACGGCAATTTGATAATTGTATTTTCAATCAATTTATTAGCCTCATCCGTGCTAATTATAAAATCAGCTCATAAACGTTTACCAATGGGGTAATTAATAAAAATTGAAAAAATAGAATATACGGATGTAGTATTTGTTTTATTAAAGCTTTTGTTTATATTATAACAAGCATCCACTATTTAATATGTCTAGACAGTTATTAATCAGTTGTTATTACTTGATGTCCAATATAGAGTTAATTAAATATTAAACAGAGTAGTGGAAATTTAAATTGTTTATATACTGGATGTACTTGTATTCTCCAAGACTTAGTTTAACATACTTTTTTATTATTGTGTTGAGCGAAAGAAGAACAAACAGAAGTATCGTAATGTATTTAAATTTACCATTTAGATTTAGGATTAAATTTGGTATCCGTTGACAGATATTTGATAAAATTTCGATGTTATAATCAAGCCCTTCAAAATTGTCATACACGATTCTGCATTTGTCAATGCCCTTGAACATCATAATCATCATTAACATCAACATCACAAAATCAGCAGTAACCACAAAAGAGTAAAATGCAACTGTAGCAATTCCTTTTCCTTTCATGCCGCTCAATAGCCGCAATGCTAATGAGTTTGTGGCAGACACAGATTGTCAACCAATAAACAAACATTCATAGATAGATGCTCGTATCTGCGAGAAGATATCCAAATTTGCCGAGCAAATAGTCGGGCAAATGAATTGTATTTATAAATGAACTTAAATAGGAAAAGCAAAGGCCAGTTGAGCAAAATTGTAGTGATAAAGTCAATATGTTTGATTTTCAAATACCTTAGAGCTAATTGTAAGTAATAAATATTTGCACAACAACCAACTGATGAACCTCAGAGAAAACCTTCTATCTGTTACTAAATAAAAATAAAAGAATTATATTATATACTCGACAACGAATTGATATACCCCTCTAGCAGCATACGTACAGAGTATAGAAATCAATGCTATTGAATTGAAATTTGTTCAAATTTACTATCACTGCTGTTGACACAATGCAATGAAATGTTTCAGTGGAGCAGAGACAACGATATCATTGAACTTTATCACAGAAAGTAATCAAAATATGTATGCATAAAATTATGCATACGTATGTATTATAAATTATTTGAAATTTCAAGTGAACAAAAAGTTGCTGATTCGCTTGGCAACTTGGATAAATAGAGAAGCCAAATGTCAGTTGGAAGAGCAGCTAGGCGTGCAAAAATAATAACACTAACAGTAACAATAACAGTAACAGCAGAAGAGCACGAGTAAGACTTACAGTAGCCAACTGCCAATTGGGAACTGTAAACAGCAGCTGCAAAAATACGCAAAGAGCAAAGAAAAAAATGAAAATAAAAAAAGTTACACAAAGCCGCAAAAGCAAATTGCGAAAAATTCGCAGAGTAAATTGAAATACACAGAAAAGAGGCAAATATTCATTTGCATATTGATAAAAGAAAAAAAAAGATACGCTAAAGGCAAAATCGTAGGCATCAAACTAAAACCAATAAGAGAAAAAAAATCTCTCTGCAGATGATCTGATCTAAGTTGAGTCTTTAACAACAGCTTAGTTTAAAATTGTTCTGACTTTGCAATTGCACTACTTATTTGTCGAGGTTCAAAAGAGATAAAGTTGATTACGCGTTTGAAAAGTTATCAAAATGAATACATTATGGAAAATTATATTCTAGCTAAAGTTGTCTACAAATTTCAAATGATTTCAAATTGTCTGGATGGGGGAGAACTAAATAGATTACTAAGTTTGTTGGCATAAAAAGAGCAGTTCAAAGTTTAGTAAGAGTTTCTCTTTTAAAGATAGAAACTATAAGTTTCAGTGAACGAGCTTTAAAGCTTCTTTAAAATTTATGGCCAGCTGTGTAGTGTTTAAAAAATAATTTATAAATAAATAGGAGGCCATTCTGAAAAATGACGAATATTTCAAATTCCAAGTGCCTACAAATATTTTTTTGACAGCTGCTCAATAATCGTTTTTCGTTTTGCTTGAGTGTAATTTCTTTATAATTGCATTTCATTTCTAATTGATGATGAAGTGCTCTTCATGACTTCCACTCAGGGTTCAAGTCACTTTAAAATTATATAATTTCAAGTATATACGAATATTATTATACATAAACCAACACAAGGCTAGGTTAAATTTCACTTTCTGTCAGTTATTTATTTCAGACGTTTTTATTTCGTATTTTTGCTTTTGTCTTGTAATTATGCAAAATACGAAAACACACTTGCAGATATAAGTATGAAAAAATGTTGTTATGTAAACAAAATAATATGACACAAAAATACTTGAACTAAATTGCCTCTCAAGTTATAGTTTTGTAAAGTGGAGTTTTGGCAAAAATTGGCAATGAAATTAAATACAGTTAAAGTAGAGATTGGGAAAAGTAAAAGCCAAAGATGATATAATAAGCAATATTATTTTTTTATTTTTAGATTATATATATTTATAGACCTGTCAAGACGGACCAGCATGGGTAACGACCAATGCCATAAATAATAATGTGAGCTAATATAATAATTTACTGTTTGCAAAATCCACACTATACTGAATTTTTTGTAAGACATCAAATATTGGCTTAAACTGTAGAGTGTTAACATATTAAATTAAGTACTAAGAACTTTTTGTGGCACAGTTCTTGCGACCATCAAAGGCATGTTAAAAAATTCAACCCACTCTCATTGTAGCATAAAAAATGTTATGCATACGCTCCGTTGGCCAAAGGCTCGTTATGTGTGCGAGCTTGTTCGTTTATTTTTATAAATATGCATAATTGTCGCGTGCGGACAAGTAAAAAAATAAAAAATAAAAATAGAGGAAACTGTATAGTATATGTACACGAAAAAAAATGCGCAATGAAAAGCAATGAAATTTCCAACAGCAACTGGGAAAAAATATAATTTGTTGAGATGCGGTAAACAAAAACGGAAAACAACGAAGGAAAAAGCGGAAAAATGAAAAATCCGCGGACAGAGTTTAAGTGGCCCAAGGCAGAAGCCGAAGATGAAATTAAAAATTCAGCACGCGCCACAATTACCCAGCAAATATATACGAATAATAAAAATGAACCGAAGAAATGTGTAAAAAAGGCTTGCAATTGTTAGCTTAACTAAAACAATGAAATAATTATACACTCAGAGAAAACTTCGTAACACTTTTTTACCTCAAACTCTCTAGAGTTAAGAGTTTAATCAAGACATCTTGTTGCTGAGCAACTACGCACTTTCCCAAGCTACCAGTCTACTTCATGTTCCACGAACACATTCAGCAATTAATCAACATTATCAGCTTATGTCAAGCCGAACCCAAGAAAGCCTCAAAAAAGATGAGACTGAAAACAAGGGAACAGCTGCACGCATGAAATTTCACCGCTAATCCAGTTTAATGCTAATTACCCATGGAAAATGTAGGACAGCCAATATCCTGTCAGAAAGTCAACATAAATGCCATCTCGCCTTTGTGTAAACAAATTGGATTGACAAAGTTATGATTATTGCTCGACTAAGAGATATGCTGCAATTACCAACGCAATAAAAGTCAGTAAATGTCATTAGCCTATCATTATTTTGGTAATTAAATTGAATTATTGACGTAATATGCAACGAAACAATATCTATAACTTATTTCATTTGATATAATCAATTTAGAGGAATTTTCACTGATACCCATGTCTCTTTTGAACTCTTCGTTAGCTTAATATACCCCACAAGACTTAACTACAAATTATTAAAAATAAAAATGAATCTTAACAGCAGCCTAAAATGACAACGTCATGTCATTCACACGATATGAATCTGTTTAAGACCAGAAATGTTTCATTGGGTCACGCGAATGTGTGTCATTTCATTAGGATAGACACTTTTGGATGAGTTATGAGTAAAGAATAGAAATCAGTGCTGTGTTTAGCTGTGTTTCAGCTTTGTTAACCTGTGTTAGTGTTGAGCTATGCTAATGGTCACAGTCGGTTGTCTATCGATTGAATGAATGGATGGAAAGGTTCATTTGTGAGGTTCAAGGCCTCAAGCAACACGTGAGCCGCACACAAGAAAACTTAACCACTTTTGCTTTTATTTCCCATTTGTTGTGTGCCGGCACACAAAAGTTATGTAAATATCTAGTTTGTGGTGGTATATACTCGTATTATACTAGTCATATATGGATAGAAATAGCTCATTATATTGATAAATCGTTTGGCATTAGCATTTATTAGACCTGACCCAAAAAAAAACCAGAATATATAAAAAGTGAACAAAATGCGTTGTAGGTTTTAGATTATACCCCCGGTCAGCTAACAGTAAATGCCTTTTTACGAGTTTATTCTTCATTCCAAATATATCATCAACGCATTCTACATATTTTTTCTATTGATTGCTTTTAGTTTATGTTTCTGAAATATCTTTTAAATAGCATGCGCTGCTTTTCGGGCAAATTTTTGTAGCCTTTTGATCTCAGCAACTATGTCAAAATGCCGCAAACTGCCGCAACAAAATAAAAATAAAAACAAAATTATACAAAAAGAGACAAAAATAAAGCGCGAACAAATTTTGTGATGGTTTCGTATGAATCAGAAACGTAGATACTCGTATGCGACACACAGCATTCGGGGCCATCTGAGTTTTTCAACTAGAGTCATGTGTTGCCAAAATGTCGACTAATGGGTCACTATTGAATTTGGAGAGGTGTCGTTGTGGAGTTATCGGATTCAGAGGGGACTGCGGGTAACTTTACTCAGTTTAGCTATTCA
This sequence comes from Drosophila testacea, assembly GCA_035043265.1. Lineage (NCBI taxonomy): Eukaryota > Metazoa > Arthropoda > Insecta > Diptera > Drosophilidae > Drosophila > Drosophila testacea. The sequence goes on along the minus strand of JAWNND010000826.1, from coordinate 421,618 downwards.
AGCTATTGAATAACTCTTAAAGAAATGTTTACAAACAGATGTATGCTCTATACAACATCTATACTTATTATTAATATATTTAATATATTTTACTATTAATATATTTCCCATTTAATAAAATGGTATTGCAGTTTTTCTAAAAAAAAACTTCTCGGCATTGATATTTAAGATTTTATGTGTAAGTTTTAAAGAAACACTCGTAATATTTTTATTATAAACAGCTTTGTTTATAATTTGCAACACTAACCTCATTTAAAGATCGCACTAAACATATTAAAACTATCTATAAAAAAAGAAAATATGATATTTTACCAATGCCAAGATGAAATTTAGAATCAAATGAAAACGCCAAGATTTCAAACTAGAAAGGAATTTATATTCGAATATCCAATTTACATTTTAATATAAAGGTGATAATAGATGTGCCATAGTTCTTTTGTATTGCCCCAATGTTGATAATAAATGTGGAATTATTTTAAAAACTCTTTAAAGAATTGTGTTAGTAGGTCTAATGTTTAAGAGGCAGCTCGCTGCTTTTTTCTGTACCAATAAAAGGAAATTATGTGCTATAATGACTTATGCCCCACAAGTGCTAAAGAATCTCATTAAATACAGGCGAGAATTCTCCGACGTTGCGTTGTTTGAATAAAACTGAGTGCGCTCATTTAATGAAAATTCTGCCAACAAATAAATAACAATTAAAAGCAGCTGGAAATCATCAGCAACATTTGTATTCAACAGTGTGCGTTTGTGTAGCCATAGTATATTTAATAAATTCTGGCCGAATTGGCTTGCAAAAATAAATAAATTATAGGAAATGGGAGCAAGCAGACGCAATATTAACATAAATTTAACATGTAAATAAATAGCAAATAATTAATTATATTCTGGGCAGTAAACCACTTAGAAATACCCTTTACATCATCTGATGTATAATAGATAAAATGAAGATATTTGTAACTGCTATAATATAATTGAATTAAAAAACTAGCTTAACCGAAGTATAGATTACATTCTAACAATAAGTTAAAGCTCAATGACAATCGACAAGGTGAGTTTCAATTTCAAATGAAACCTTCCAAATATTCAAAGAAAAAAACAAGAGAATTTATTGATTTAACAATTGCCTAATGAACGGCAATTGCAGGCACGTAAATGTACGCTCCTCCCCCACCCCCATATCTTTGCCTATGTCCTCATCAGCTCTTGGCCCATATATCAGAGGACTGGCAACGCCCACTAAAAATATGCATATTGTGGCTCTGTTCGAGAAGCCAGGAACAACGCAAACAATAAAGAAACCACAAACATGCAAAATGCTAAAAACAGCTACGAAAACAGCCAAAATGAAGTCATGGCGCCCAACGTGGTGTGCCTAAATTAAATCCTAGAGACCTCCTGCTCAGTACACGCCAATGGTTAAAACGCAAATTTTATTTTGCAATGGACATCCGAGTTGTAAAGGCAAAAAACCAAGAATGAAATGCTAGAGACAGCACAAACCAAAATGAAGTCATGGCGCCCAACGAGGGACGCCACAAGAAAATTCTAGTGCATGTTCAAATGTTGTCAGTTAAAGGGGAATTTCATTTTCAAATGAACTTCATGACAGAGCCAAAGAGCAAAGCTAGATAACTAAAATGCAATGTCCAAAACGTAATTTTAACTATCTTCCCATGACATGTGAGACAGAAAAAGGGTCGAAAAGGGAAACTCATGTGGTAGTTGCCTGTGTGATTAAATGCAAAATGCATGTAAATCATTTCAAATGCATTATTGCCATGCTTTAAAAAGCATCTCACATTGTTGGCATTTTGGGTCAAGGGTTTTTCAGTTGTGTTCACTGCAATGACATTTGCTCTAAATATGCCAAGAGGCCTTACAAGTTTATTGTGTCCACAGTTAATTAACTATTTATGTTTGCCCACATTTGAGAAGTTGATGGATTTCGTTTGCTTAAAAATATTGTATAATACAAATCAGACAAACGTATTTTATGTACATATAGTATTCTATTCATAGTCACGCAAGCTTTAAATGTGCATATAAATTATTTATCTAATACAGCCCACTTTCATTATGGTTACACCTTGAACTTGACAGTTAACCCTAAACCCATTTGTTCACCCACTAACAATATGATTCAATGGATATGCAGACAAAAGTGGCAAATTGCGTGACTCTAATAATAGTTTAAAACACTTGGCAAAACTAAACTGTGCCTGGGTTAGATACTAGTTAAGGGTTCAGTTCAGTTTGAGAGCCATCCAAAGTGGGTCAAAGCGCTGGAAAGTATTGCGCTTGATCAATTTCAATTGTAAACAGAAAGCAACGATGAGGGCCACCCAAAATGCGAAATGAAATCAAGGTGAAAAATTGCCGGTAAATGCAAACAACGGCAAATGTCAATCAAAGTCAACTGGGGATGCGACGCCAACAATAACGACAACGACAACGACCCAAGTTGAGTGGCAAAAGAGAAAGGCTGAAAGTCGAAAAGTCGGAAAGTCGGAAAGTCTGAGAATGACAATAGACAAAGCGCAGAAAAACAAAAAAAAAAAGCTACACATGAAGTGAACACAGGGAGGTTGTAAGAGGCGTTGCAACCAAATTGCAGAGCACTGCAACTTTTTGCTTTTTTTCTCTTTCTATCTTTCTTTCATTTTTCCCCCCCTCTTTTTTGGCGCCTTGACACATGAAGAGCCTCTTTGAGGAGGCAGCAAGTAAGCAACCAAGGTGCAAAAGTCTCTTGGAAACTTCATTAATAACAAACTAAGCGAAGCTCTAATGACGTGAAAATATACATATGACAAGGCAAGGCCCGACACGTCCAGACAAACAACCCGAACAACCCGAACAACCAAACAACCGCAAGCGCGTGGCTGGAACCCGGAACATAACCAGGACAGACGCCAGTCTCGTCCATTGAAAACGCCGCACTCATTGTCTGCAGAGGTTTCACTCACAATATACATACTACATATATATACCTATATTTATTTTTCTTCTTCTTCGTTACTTTTTTGTTGTTGTTGTTGTTGTTTTTGCTTTGGCAACTTATGAAATTTATTGTGCTCGTGCATTTGACATGAAGCCTTTAGGGCCACGCTTTTGATAGGCTACCCCAACCATAAAATTCAACCAGGGTTTCCATATGTGTGTGTTTTGCCTTGTGTTGTATTGTCCGACTTTTGTTGATGCCAAGAGAAAGGAGCTGAGCTTAGAGTCGGGCAACTTTGCTGACATGTGAAATTATTATAGAGCAAAGACTTATTGTGGGCGCTAGAAGTATATAAATTAGCCAAGAGGCATCAAAGAACAGTTCACATTTATGGAGAAAGATGGATGTGAGTTTGGTCAGCCAGGAAAGGCATTGAGCACAGCATGATGCTATCTTAAATAGTTATAGGCACAGACATCAAATGATTACTTTAAAGTCGACTAATTGGTAGATATGTTTGCAATTTTATATACAACAACATAGTTTTATTAAATTTCTAATTGGTTTTCTTACAATTTAAGCGGTGTTCTCTCAAGTTCCATTCAGGGATTTAATTAGCTAGCACTCTAAGAATAACCAGTTATCTCCCTTCGAAAATTTCATATAAACTATGCTTCTAATATCGTTTTTCCATTAGTCCAGAAAATGTTTTCTTAACAATATCTCCCATTTTCCTCCTACTGCAATGTTTAGCCTTTTCTTTTACCCACATCTATTTGATTGACTTCCGTATAATTGAATTTTGCACTTTGCAGCATTTTGACCCAGAAAAGTTCTCAAGTAAGTAAATCAATAAACGGACAGACTGAGGGTTTGATTAGAATTTATGTGAGGTACTTTAAATTTTAATTAAAGCGAGGGCAGTGAAAAAGTTAAGCTATAATTGAAGCCTGTGTTTTGTAATTAAAGATCCATTTTAATTATGTGCTAATAACATGTTAAACTGTTTATTATTATTATTGTTATACTGGAAAATATCATTAAGCCTTCAAAATAAAATAAATCAAACAAATTAAGTTAAATTCTGTAGTTTTTATTTCACTACAACAAGAGCAAATCGAATACTTATTTTCTACAGAAATAAAGGACTATTCTAGTTGGACATAAACTTTTTATTACTATATTATTTCCTTACACTAAAAAGTCTTTTTTATCTAAGGCTTAAATTTTCTATTTAATTTGAAAAGTTTAAATTTGTTTTACAAATGCTTATACCACTAATGATATTGCTCACGATGCTAAACAATAGAAATATAATTCTTGTGTAAGAATAATCATTTTCATTATCGGTGTTATACAAAAAATACAACAAATTGTAGATAATACATGCAAATGTGTCATCAAACGATTTGTATAGAACTTTTGAAACAGCCCTCGTTATATTGCACTCAGATATCACTTAGTTGAAGCCTTAGTTAGTGGAATCAGTGGCGTGTGCGAAGAGTGCAATATGCCGCAACGAGTAGCAGAAGCATCTGTTCAGCACATTCCCTCTGGCACTCTCACATTTGTTGACTTTTCAGCAATTTCTAGTGCTGACTGAGCTACTTAATGACTTATCGCTGTCATTATGCCTCGCTGACTGCCTTTAGGCTGCCTTTTGGGCTGTCTTCAATTGCGGCTAAAATGTTAAGAAAGCGTAAAGTGAAAGAGAAGCTCAAGTGCCAAAGAGATGCCAGCCAAGTGCAGTCAGCCTCCAGTCGCATTCAACATTATCTGGAGCTGCCTTAAGTGACATTTGGATGGGCATCCCATAACACTTTCAGTCACAACTGTGAGTCACCCACATAAATTCAGGCTGCACAAAACCTTTCACATTGCTTCCACAGCCAAAATGCAATTAAGTGTAACAAGAAAACAAAGAGTTTAGGGGAACCTTTTTTTCAAGCCGATATTTAAATACACTTTGTAAAACCTCAGAGGCATATATTGAAAAAATCGAAAATAAAACAAAAATTGTAGGGTTTCAAGTTTAAAGGGTTATCTGATTTCAAATCTGCATAGCTCAGTCAATTTAATGTGAAATGTCGTTCTGATTATGGTTTGATACATTCTACATTTTCAAATAATTTGTTTACAAGAAAACAATTTCATTTTTAAACTTTCGAAATTTTTGATAAGGGAGTACCTCGTTTGCATTACCGATAGAATCGTAAATTTTTATTATATCCTTACTATCGATGGAATTAATGCTTTTCTGACAAATCCCAACAAAATTCTTAAGTTAAAACCTATAAATCTTTCAGACGTAATTAAGTTATTAAAATGTACTTCTGCTGTGTATAAGCATAAGCACAGTAGTATCACAAAACTATCGCCAGTGATGAGAAACACATTTCAGCTTCAGTGTTAAAAGTACTTAAGACTGCATACATAGGTAGAAAACGATTTTCATGTTCTACTCTCCACTCACGCTGTTAGTTAATATTAATGTCTTCCTAGATTGGTAGGCAAACAAGAGCTATTAAATAAATAAATAAATTCGTTATCCTGCACTGATGTAACTAAGATGTAACGCGCTTCAAGCTTTTATAAGGCATAAGGTAATTAAATCCAATACAAGGGTATCATAAAAACCAGTTATGGCCCCCCAAAGGAGACCTCCAGCTACGTGGAGTGACTGCCTGTTCCAAACTGAGAATGAGAATGAGACTGAGACTGAGACTGGGAACTTGGACTGGGACTGAGACTGCTGCCTGACTTCAATGTCGCCCACAGCAGTAACAATAATGCCGCCGACATTCAAAATCCAATAATATGTATTGCCACACCTTTTGGTTATCGAGGGGCGGTAGGGCTATGGAGAATGTTGGACTTTGAAAGTTAACTGCTCCGTTTGGTTTCGTAATGCAGCTGCCATCCATTTTATTGTCATGTAAATGCAATTTATGTGTCGCCTTTCTCTCTTCCTCTATTACTTCCTATTCCTTTCGCTCTTCCTCCCTCGTTCCTTCACTTATTGTGAGCTCTTAACAAAATTGCTCTACTTGAAATTGTTGGGCATGGGGGGGCGTGGTTAAAGGAGCTATTCGAGTAGGTTCCTTACCGCACCCAACATTTTGACACTTCATTTCACTTTACTTACAATTTTTATTTGCCTGCTCTTGTGCCGCAGTTTTAGTCGGTTCCTGGTCGGTTCCGACTCTGCCACACCTATTCCCAGAGGTTCAGATTTATTTATGAAATGAAATAGGACCTAGAATGTTCGTTGCTTTCTCTATTGAGCTTTGAATCTTACATGAAGTGAGTGTACGAGTGGTCAAATTAAACATAGAATTAAGAACATAATGTCAACTTTCTGTTAGGTAAACTAAGAACCTTCCCATGTAGAATGTGTTGATGGAAAACACTTTCAGCTTATTAAGGTCTTCCAATAAACTTTTTATCCGGATTCTTTAGAAACAATATTTCAACATACTTTACTCACATTAACTCTTAAGTTTGTTGTGCTTATTTACTTATAGCCAAAAGCATCAACCACGTCTTAGTTATTTTATAAACTTCCAGTTGCTCAATTATGTCTTATTGGCCTTATAAATTAGGTGTGGTAAAACAATTCTATTCAAATTGCTTTAACACTACAGCTTGAGGTATTAACGATAAGATAACTTTATATAATGTTAACAAAAAAAATTAGAATTTATGGGAACTCTTTTGGCATTTTTAAGCCGGTTTGAAAAATAAGAATGATTAAATGTAACTAATTAACAACATCGAAAGAACGAAAGAAAGATACTTTTCACAATAATCTATTAAAAGAAAATTAATACGATACTCATAAAGAGAATTAATGGAATGTCTAGATTTTATATTAATGAAGCTCATTATTAATAAGCCAACATTTTTGACGGCACTTCTTTAAGCTAAACAGATAAAAAAAATCTACTTTATAACATTTGTTTTGTGACATAATAAAATGCAATAACTAGTTATTTGTAGATAACAGTTTTTGACACATTATTAACAAAGTTGTCGTATTAATACCACACTCACAAATTTCTTGACAATGCTGTTGATATTGCAAATTATTTACTTTGACATTGTAAATCAAAGATTAAGAAAGCTGGTCAGAAGAGTCAAATCTTCTCCTTTTTATTGGGATATAAGGAATTGTAAAATATGTGTACCTTTAAGATTGATCGCTTTTAAGATACCGTTTCTTTTTTATTATTTCAAGTTTTTTCAGTTAATAATCTTTTTACCATCCTTCGCATCATTTATTACCAACCTGCAAATAAAAAACAGAAAATATCATGTTAAAAAAAATATATAGATTGTGTAATGGGAAAGGGTCTATATCAATTATGGCTTAATCCGTACACAGGTCAAGAAATTGAACATATACATATATACCACAGTCATAACAACAGCTAGAAATGGCAATTACCAGTTGCTTCTGCCTCAAGAACGCCCACAAAAAATGAATTAAAACAATCATAAATTTCAATTGCAAGTTCTTGTAAAAATGTTTAAATTCAATGCGCACGTTCCGACTTTTCGACTGCCCACATCTGCAACTGCAACTGCAACTGTGGCATCTCCAACTGTGTCTGCATCTGCATCTGCATGTGCATCTCAACTGAATCTCGGGTCTGAGTCTGGAAATGGGACTGGGACTGCGGGCGGCATTAACTGCCAAAGTGAGCCCGACTGGCGACTGGTTGTTTATGGAACTTGCAACCTGGCGAAAGGGTAACCCCCGTGTGCATGTTGCAAGCAATAAATTGCAGGGCAGTGCGAGGGAGAGGGAGAGTTGCCTGACTGTGACAAATGGCAAACGAGTGAAAGGTAATGGATAATTGGAAAGTGGAGTAAGCTACGAAATTGGCTTAATTTGAGTTGACCAAGAGTCGGCAGCTGAATACAAAATACGAGTCAATTTATTTATTTAATGTCAACTAAAGGCAGTCTACAGCAAATATTAAATAAAAATGTTACAATAAAACTTTAAAAGTATATTAATTTTAAGCATTTAACGAAAAAATATTGAAAATTATTGTTTAACCTCATATATTTATCAATTTAATATGTTATATGTATAAATAAATTAAATTCCTGTTTCAACTGATTATAACAATAAACAAATAAATACAACATTTTAAATTGAATCTTCAACCATCCAGGTGTTCTTAAAAACTTAAATAAAATAAAAAAGAAGGTAAGGGATAGTTGGAAAGTAGAGGAAGCAACCAAATTGGTTTCATTTGAGTTGAACAAAGGTCAGAAACTGAATATGAAAAACGAGTACATATATTTATTTATTTAATGTCAACAAACAGCAGTCGACATCATAGTTGTAAATAAATAATATAAAATACGAATATAAATTGTTAATTTGAATCTTGAATGAAAACTACAATATAGTATACAAAAGAACACGCGATTATCGCATTAAAACCAATCAATTTTTGTATATTATATTGACAATTTAAAATTCTGGCATGAGGTGGAAAAAACTAAAAGTAATTTTGCGTTTATTACAGACTGCGAAATGTGCGCAAATTACATAAAGATGCACACACTCAGACAGAGAGATAAAACTACACGCAACTATTACACAAGCTATACTCGTAGATACAGATACAGATACAGATAGAAAATGTACTGTATACGAATATTGGCGAATGCCATTGTCCGGAACAGAACGAAGCAGAGTCAAAGCGTAGCTAACAATGCAACATTGCCGGCGGCAGAAGAATGTGCACCAAGACCAAGACAGAGAGACAGACAGACAGAGGGACAGACAGACGTGCAACGCGGCATTCAGAACGCCACACAAAGGTGCCACGTAGAAAATTGCATAAGAATAGAACTAATTTAAACAACTTGCAGATACGCTACGTACCTCCCCCTTTGACCCGCCCCACAAGGCGCGAAGGTAATAAAAATTATACAATGCCAGAGTGTATTGCATAAAAGAGAGAAAGAAATATGAAGAGAGAAAAAGGTGGAGAGACGCCCAAATATCAATAGTAGATGTATTGCCGTCTGACTAAAGGCAATTGCATTGTGTTTTGCTCTGTTGCTGTTGTTGTTGTTGTTGTCCCGCCACTCAGATTGTATCTGACAGATACTTTGCTGAAGCTGAGAGGCTGATGCGTCAGTTTATGTTGCGCTTGACGAGCTGCGATATTGACACAATAAAAAACTGAACGATACAGATACATATAAAAGAAAAGCAGTTAAACCGTTTCGATTATGAGAGAAGAATGCCTCCGGAAAAGCAACATATAAAACATGTTATGCAAATATATGTTTTAAATATAGACAGCAATAAAATATATTGATAAACGAGCTGAGAATTGAACCAAGTAATATGCAAATATACAAATTTAATAAATTGAATATATGAAGAACATTTACAAACAACTGAATCAATAGTATATAAAAAATGATTTATATTAATATGACAATAAACAAAGCTGGCAAACAAACAAACAATTTATGTGAGATAAATTTAATCATATCTAGCTAATTTTCTTTTAAAGAATTTACACTTGAAGAACTTTAAGTTGTAATAAATATAATAGTAATAAATTAATGATTAAAATAGAGTTAAAAACATTGAAGAAATTTTTAGAACATTTTTCTTACTATTTTTTAATATTTTAGAGAAAATTAAAGTCTGTTTTCACATGTTAATTTGAGGAAAACGAATTACCAAAATGCTTAAAATCGTTCTCTAATTAAGGAAAACTCTCAAAATGTTTATCTTCACTAAGGTTTATACACAAATACACAGTAATTCCAGTCAGACTTTATAGACAGCTAATCGTAAGTGCAAAATAAATGTCTTAATTGCATTTCTTATCAAGCGATTATCTTATGTAAATGTTACATAAGTATACTATACAGAAAATGTACATTCACTTTTTGAATGCAAATATGTTAGTGTGTGCATGTGAACATGTTTGTGTATACTGTGCAGATATTCGCACCTACTTAAACAACTCGCACACACATGCATGTGAATCCTTGACTTTGGGCCTTAATTATACATCAAGGAAACCGGAACAACCGCTTGGTGACACACCAGATGCACGTACCCAGTTACCACGCCTCCTTTTCAGACAGCCGCCTCCACTCAAGTAGGATGCCACAACAAGAGTTACATATGCAAACAAATTACATACAAGAGCATACAAAATAAAAGAAAGAAAGAGAGAAGTGAGGCACGTAACTTTTTATGCGGCCACATCGCCTCCAACCTCCATTTCCATTTTCATCTCCACCTCCACCTCCACCTCTACCTCAACCTCTATCTCCGCCTACAATGCCACGCCCCACCAGATAAGTTTCACCCGGATAAGTTGACACTGTCGCTGAGGCTGAGCTCGTTTTGAGGCAGGTTGTTAAGCAAAAGTCACGTTGGTCGTCGGCATTTGCCCAACCTCAAGGTTAAGTGCCAAAAGAGATTCGGTAAAAGGCGAGCGAGTGCATTGTAGATAAGCAAAAAATATTTGTTTACTACCCAACACAGTTGACAGTTATTTGTTTTAATGAATCAGATTAAAAATGGCTTTAAGAAAAAGTTGGGCAATAATTGTAGATTTAACAAGTGCAAAAAGCAATTGAGAAACTATTATAAACTAAGGAAATGCTTAATTAAAATATATTACATCTCTTTTAGCAATAACTTTAGTTTATATTACTTAATCGATATACGCTTCTGAGAAGATTCTATGATCTTCCATTACAAAAAATGCAGTAAGCTACAGTGGAGCAAGCTCGACAGTAGGAGACCCAGTACTTTTTGAGTGCAAAGCGTTCACTATTGATTGTTCTTCAATAATGCGTACCAAACAATAGATGGCGCCATTACGAAGTTAATAAACACAGAGGTCGCTAGCGTCTCTTCTTCTTCCTTTTGCCTGTAACATTGTTAGTTGAATAACTTCCGTGTTTACCATCCGATTGGAATAAAATTTTCTCAACTGGTTTGGATCATAGTGTATATTATATGTACCAACAATCAAGGCGCTAACATCAAAGGGGCTTCTTTAATTTGACTTCGAAATTTTGTATTTCAGTTTTCGGGGGCGGATAGAGGCGTGGCGAAATTCTAAAACAAACTTGATCAATGCAATATATAGATGAACCTTCATGCCAAATTTGATGGCTCTAGCTCTTATAGTCTCTGAGATATAGGTGTTCAAAAAAGGGACAGACAGACGGACAGACGGACATGGCTATATCGACACGGCTGTTGATGCTGATCAAGAATATATATACTTTATGGGGTCTGCCACGCCTCCTTCTGCCTGTTACGCACTTTTTTTTTGCACAAACTTAATAGACCCATTTGTACTTTTTAAAGTACTGGGTCTAAAAATGAGAGACATTTGTAGGAAAATAATCAATAGTTATTTAAACTTGCACATTTAAATTTTAAACAAAAATTAACTTGAATCTTAACTTATCCAAGAATTGGACATGATCATCATAAGTAGACATATACCACATTACAGAAAAATAAACAGTTATTTAGAATTGAAAATTTTAGGAAATCTTTAAACATACACATGATTATATCGCTCATTTACTAGAAGAGTGTCACATCTCCTATGTAAATCATATGGTTGATGTGTCACACTTGTGTCCCTTTTCACAAGGCATAAGATTTATAATTTTCATCACATTTCAACTTAAATGCTTTTTGCGTTTCCTCGTATGCACCTTAGTATTAATTTACATTCACCAAATCAATATTTTTAATAATATTCAATATATTGAACGGAGTTTTTGCATTATCGTTCATTCATAAAATTTCTATACAGTAGTGCTTAATAAAATACCAAATTACTTACTTAATATTAAACTATTACCATTTATTGACAATTATAAAATTCCTTTCACATTTATAATAAATACTTATATATATGAGTAAAGTGCAATCCAAAGTGGTGACACCTTAAGAATTATACTACTTATTCTTATTATAATCATAGTTTACTTTAGAAGAATTCCAGTTTCGTAGACAGTAGTTAGTTTTTAACAAGATCTCAAGGGGCTCTCAACAGTCTGAAGCACATATCCAAGCCACTAATTTATTTTAATTACGACTATTTATCAGTTGTGGCAGCTGCAAAACCCTTTCACCATGACCAGAGAGACCAAAAGACGGAAAGACAGAGCATGGCAGCTGTCGAGCAACTTATTGTTCTACATTTTCCTCAATTACCGCTCAAGCTTTTCTCGTGCATTGCCGCATTTTCCATGATTTGTGGCTCTGCTGTTGCTATTGCGCTTTTAATTATTGCGATTATTGTGGCAACAGTTTACAGTTTTCAATTGTGGCAGCAACAACGCCTTTGCAACGCGCCACGCAAAAAAGCAAAAACCGAGTCGAAGCAAAAAGAAGAAACAATTTAGCGCAGAATGAATTGCTTAGATAAGTATTTGTTTAGATGAGTGTGTGTGTATGTGTCTATCTCTGTGTGTGTATGTATGTATCTGTGAAGCAGCAGCAATGCTTTTGGCTCACCAACAAATCCAGCTTCATTATAATTATAATGAGTCAATGATGACGTTTAAACGGGCCGGGTTGGTCCGGGCAATGTCAACGTCAACGGGTTTCCCTCGATTAATGTAAGTATCTTGTATCTTTAACTGCCATTCGGTGAGTAAACGTATCTGTATCTCTTGATCAATCAGCGATATCATAACTCAAGCACATGTCACACGTATGCTGACGCTTTAGAAAGCTTAAAGCTCTAGCGTTGTGAACTCAATTGATCAGACAAGAAGCACACACAAACTTGCACAAGCAGTGACTAATACAAGGACAACAATAGCATTTTATACAATTAATATTTATACAATTTATAGTACATAAACAATTAAAATGTACACAATTTATAAAATGTACTTGTACACAATGAATATTTGTTAAATCCTATTTAAACAAAAAACAGTAAGTCTACAACAAATACTTATTTAATTAACATACAAATAAATTAAATCAGAAATCATGGTCTAGCGAAGAGCATTTAAGCGGCGACTTGATGATATTAACTTACAACTCTTGAATTAATTAGCCGGTTGCCTAGTTACTTGTAAGTTAACTGAATAAAAAGTGTTTTTAAGCCGGACAGACTGCAAGTTTCTTTCAAAGAACTTACTCTGCATGAAGTATATTTCTAACAAGAGCTTTTAGAAAAACTAGGAATCTCGTCATTTGAACACGTGCACAATAATAAGAGGCACAAAGTGCACTCTAAGCTACAAAAAAGAAGCTAACAAAAATAGATTAAATCGAATTTGAACTCTATTTGGAACACATCAGTGGCTCAGTTTCCCAGTTGTTCAGTCAGTTGAGCAGTCAAAATTTTCTATGCTCTTACGCTAAAGTAGAGCAAGTGTGTGAAAAAGCTCTAAAAGCAATGAAATGGAAAAAGTAAAAACTTTTACACTTACAGGTAGTACAAAACAACTCACTCCTCGTCACATTATGGCCACAGTTGTAATACCATTCACTATACATATATACTATACCTATTCCCCTCTCCCAAACCCACTTGACTTGATTTTTGCAAAACTGCAGTTGGAAGCGCCAAAAAGTTTTGCCATTACGAAAGTGTCACATTCATGTATCGTATCTGGTTTTTGACTGTCTGGCAGCCAGAAATATTTAAACAAATTGTGTGCCAGTTGTGGTTGCAGAAAAGAATACAAAAAATTTTATATCTTTGGTGCAGCAATTTTGTGAATAACAAAATGCTATCGAGTTGGGGGACAGTCATCTTAAAAAGCTAAAGATACTTGATATGCTTCCGTAACTGCACTTGTAACTATTACATTTGTACTTTGATATGGCAACAATGTATAAAAATTATTAAAATTCCAACAATCACATTTAAGATAAGTATGACAACATTATGCTTTAACTGTTTGTTGACTTTTTAAAAGAAAAACAAAATATTATAATTCAAGATGATTCACAAATTATAGTTGTCAATATACAAAACAACAGTTGAACATGTTTTCAGATAAGAAACCATTTAAAAATAAATTTACAAATCAGTCTCACATTCAGGCCCTTATCTCATCTTGCTGACAATCTTGCAGTCTAGATAAACTTGCAGATAAAAGAAAGTACAATTTAAGTGGACTGGAAAAAAGTAGCCATATAAGGTTTCAAGAAATCTTAATTTCCAAATTAAGAATTTTTATTCGATAAGAATTTTAAAATGGAATTAAGTATTTTTGAAAGGTAATCCGTAGTTCTGATACAAATAATTTTACAAGCGTTTATACAGCCCAAATATGTACAAATTGCAACACTTTCATATGTAGAATTCTAACTAAAAAATATTTTTAAGTTTGCCACTTTTAAACATTTAACGTTGAAATATCTTTCAATTTTATGATACCTTAGCTAGTTACCAGTTTTTTTTTAACTGAGAGATATATTAAAACTTGACACTGATTTTTGTACACTAAACGTCAGTTGAGACCTTAAATAGACATTGAAACATCGGCCCTTATATACATAGTGTTGAAATAATTTACATTTCTTAACACGTAGCTAGTACTATCTGGAGTAGATTCGACCAACTATAAAAATGTCAAGATTATCTTAATATTTCAAATAACCATTTGAACTTTAAAGCGTATCTATTGTAATAAAATTGTATGGGAGATGTGAAAGAAGAAAACGATAGACAACTGCAGTGGCAAAGATTTTGGTGTGGCAGAAAAAGGACGTGACTGGGCTTGAGGAAAGGGCAACGGCAACACTTGAGGCAGAAAGGGGCAGTGTGGCAAGATAGATGACAAGAGGCAAAAGGGGCGTGTCGCTGATTGTGACGCTTAGACACGTACTAACGAGCGATGGCTGACAGTGCAATGCGCTCAAAACTTAATTTAACCAACAAAAGTCCGTTGGAGTTGAAGTTTTGAAGCTGTTGGTGCCTGGAAGGTGACTGGAATCGACCACAGAGTCCGTGGCGGTTGCAATCATTATGCAATGCCATGTGGCATGCTTATATAATAAGACTGGTAATATGAGAAAATACTCTGTACTATCATAAAGTTAGGCAGAATCTACTGACGTACTACAGTAGTCTGTCAGCAAGAGATTAGAGATTCAAGCAGCTGGCCCACATACCTAAAACAACAACAACAACAAGAGAAAACAAAACAACAGCGATTTCCAAATATTTGCTACATCGCGTCATAAAATAAATAAACAGAAAATACGACACTCTGGTAGCCTGCGGGACATAAAACAAGGGACACCAGCAACAACAAGTTACGATGGCCAGCAAACAATGTTAGGTGTTAATAAACAGAAAAGGAAAACAAGAAAACAGGAAAACAGGAAAACTGCAAAACAAAACAAAACAACGAAAATATGTAACGAAACTCGTGGCAGACACTAATACACAAGACTCATAAATATTTAATGAATAATGCAATAAAATAAACAAAAAGTACTCGGAAAAAGGACAACAACCACAACCAAAGAAACAGAGCAACTCTGGACTTTTCTTTACTTTTCTTTATTTTTTGGATAAACTACTTTTTGGTCACAGTCAGCTTTGCGAAACTTTATTATAATTTTATTTTGCTCTCATTTTCTTTTTCAGTTAGCTTTTAAGTTGCAATTGGATTTGCTTAAGTCAACAAATTTATAATTAAAAATCTTTTGAATTAACATTTAAGTTTCAAATTTGTAAAATTAAAAACATATTTGAATTTTAAGAGATTCGCTAATTTTTTGGCTTTCAGATGCTAAAACTCTATATATTAATGTTATTCAATAAAACTTTTTTAAATAAATATAACCATATTAGCGTTGTATCTTAAAACAGGTTTAAACTTAAGTAAAAGTTAAATTTTAAAAAAGATTCATTATGAAAGGCTTCTTCCACAATTTCATATAAAAATACCCTAACTTGAGTCCAGTGAAATCAAATAAAATGTATATCTATTGATTTACCATATACACACATTTCTCTGTATTATTAATTGTTAACAGGCTGTACACATTTCTGGATTCCACAAATAGGTAAATTACTTTGTTTGTCTACACATTGTAAAACTGAACTCATCACTTAATTTAACTTATAAAATACATAGTAGAATTGCAGTGAACTTTAGAAAATGGACTGATATTTCAAATAAAGATAGCAATATTAACTGATAAAAATATATAAAGTAGCTTACAAAGACTTGACAAGTGTGTACAAACAACTTTATACACACTTCTGCATATCTCTACTATCTATTTAACTACTCTTTCCACTTAGAAGCACACTCTGTAAGCAGTAAGTAAATGCAATTAGTAAACCACGTAAAATTCTGGCCAACCTTATGTCAGCACGTGCGATTGACAGATGAAGGTACGAGTACTTACAGCAATCATACACTTACACACACATATGTTAGTTGTATCTAGGGAGTGTAGGTGGACAGGGGAACATTTCCCCATCCCACTTACCCCATAACTTCCATCGGCTTTGTGAACGCTTTGCGTGTCGGCAAATGGAGAAAAAATGAAACGCAAACGCCAAATGAAATATGCACGCTTGGAATTTAGGCAAAGTTGTTAAAGTAGCGGAAAGATAGAAAGAAAATACTTATATTCAACTCTTGTAAGAGTATGTATATATTTATACGAGAATACGTATGTGTAACGCACATAGAGAGTCCAAGCATAGCGCGAGTACCAAAAACGAGTAGGCATTTTCCACATAGCGTATAAAAGCAAAATGTTGGCCAAAAGCCAATGTCAAAGGAAGAAGGACAGAGCAGGCTATTGAGTGAAAGAGAGAGAGAGAGAGAGAGAGAGAGAGAGAGGGAGAATAAAGGAGAGATAGACATAGCATAGAAACATGCCACGGACATTGCAAAAAAATGAAACGAGAAGGTATTTTTATTATTTCATAACAAAATATTGCTAACCAGCCGTGTTGACATTTCCAAAGAGGCAAAGATATTCCATACTTCTCTCTACTTTTATAAATCGTGTCGGTTATACTTTTGATTTCTTTCTTTGCCTGACATAAAAAAAACCGAAATAAGGGATCTTCCCAGGTAACCAAGGTCAAATTTTTTTGTTTTGTGCGCAAAACACAAAAATCAATTTGTCGCCAACAGTTGTTGCAAAGTTTCTTACAAATTGTAAGTTGAGTAAGGTCGAAAGATGGGAAAATAAAGATTAGCAGCTAGGTTCTGGTTAAGAAGTGCCTAAAGAAGTTAAGAGGTCGTTGGTGGTTACTTGACTTGGTTAAATCAGTATTAAAATAACCAGTTCAGATTGCTTGACTCGACAACAGTGTATAGAATTAGTACGCCTGTTTTATAAGTCTAAATAAAGGTATCGAAGTTTATAGATATTAAAATTTACTGCAGTTATACAGCATATGATATGATATGATATAATATAGACAATTTCATCATACATTCAGCAACTAAAAACAATTAAAAAGGCTTTACGGACAAATGAAATAAAGTGTGACCACTTCCAACTGTTAAAAGTTTATGCATAATGTTTTAGTTCTATACATATAGTAGTACATTAAAATACTATTATATTGTCTGAAAAAACAGCTCTTTTTTCTGGAACTACAAGTATTAAATATTGTATAATATATACACCTAAATTGCAGGATTCTAAAGTAAATTACCACTTAAAGTTTCTTTACAAAATTAGAGTGCAGTATACAATTTAAAGCCCTTTTCTTTCTTACTTCGTGAATTCGATTACCTTTTGATTATTCAGCATTTCTTAAAATAGAAAGAGCTGACATTAATTTACAGACTTCAGTTCTGTCCAAGTTGGGAGTGTCTCTTTCCGTTGTATTCCCAAATGCAAGCATAACAAAGGAAGTTCCGACTGTTGCAGGTCATTTTACTTCTTCTTACTTCTTACTACTTGCTTTTTTTTGCCTTTTGTCTTTATTAATTTAACAAGTGCTTTGTTAAAGAACATGTCGACACTGTTTTCTGTGTCAGCGGCAAGAGATAGAGAGAGACAGAGAGACGAGAGAGAAGCAGGTGGATGCCTCGTAACGACCATTAACTTGCCCATTAGCCATAGTCACATGTGACTCCCCTTTTTTTTGTACATGCCACATGCAAAATAGTAGCAACAACAGAAACAACAATTTCCACAATGGGCATAAAATAACTGGAGCCGTTACAACGGAAGTTTTCTAATGTTTTTTTGCACTCTTGTTCTGTCTCATTGTGTGTAAGCGGATATACAACGAGTGCAAAAAAAAAATCGTATGTATTAAGAAAATTAGTGCAGAAAAACCGAGCGCGACATGACAATGTTTAAAGTTAATAATAGCAACCGCAAAGAACAACAACAACAAATCTAACTGGAAGACCACACAGAGTAATGGTGGAAAAATTAAAACAAAAGACGAGTTGAAAGATTTCTCAGATACTCTAGAAGTTGGAGGAGCTTCAGGTTGTACTGCTATCACAATAACCCAGTTTGAGGCTAAATTGTGATTAACAGCAAGAGACAAAACACTTAGAAGTCGACTGACTGACTGACTAACTGACTGAGCTGACTGGGAAACGTGTGAATGAAATTAATGAGCCAGGGCAGACTCCAAACAATTGAGTTGAAGTTCCCCTCCTTCGACTTGATTTCAAAGAGAAAGTCGAGTTAGTGCAATGCGACGTAGGCCCAAAATGCGTGTCATGACTTGAAACAATTTATAATGCGCTGCAGTTAGAGAGACTGTATATTGTAGACTGTAGACTGGAGCTCTAGCTTAAAGTCAAGCTCACACTGCACAACATGGCACTCAATCATTAACAGTCATGACGCAAATTGCTTAGGCATTCAAGTGTAGCCCTCTCCAAACTCCAAAAACTTTCGCGCATAAATTAGGCTAATATCTCTCGCTCTGTGGCAACAGCGGTAAAAATAGTGCAACCACTCGTACAGATTACAGTGGTTAAACAGCGCGCTGAGAACAGTGAACAGGGTCTAGCACAGGCATAGCAACCAGCACAGGGTATTAGGGAGGCAGGGACAGGAATGTAGGCTACAATCAACCTTGTGCTAATGATAGCCAAAGCTCTGTGTCAGGGTGTGTGTGTGGTGTGGGGGAGACCAGGGCCTGGTATTTGTTACCGTGGTTATTTGAGTTTGCGGCCATAACCAAAAGACGCTAAGAAGGCAAATTGAGTGGCCCAAGATAGAGCATTTGCCATTTCTGTTTTTTAAGTTAGTTAGAAACAGCAAAATTAATCGCAATCAGAGCTAAGTGACTTCGCCAAGGTGAAAGGAAATAATAAAGTAAAAGGAAACAAGCATCATTCCAAGCTATCAAGATAAATATGAGTGTTAAGCATTGGCTTAACTTTATAAACAAACATTAAAATAATTAAGCATTGTGTATTTTGGAAAAATATCAATTATTTGTGAAACCGTTAAAGCTATTTATCTCTAATAAGCCATAGAAATATAATATTATAATATTTATATTATTATTTCTCACAGAAAAAGTATCTAAAAAGATTACAGCTTTGTAAACCTTAGAGATTACTGCACTCTCCAGGTGGTAAATTTTTTTCAAAGTAGCTAACACTACCTTCAAATATTGGCCATAATTTGAAAAGAGTTTGGCTGCCCAACAAAAACAGTAACAGTAAAAGCTCTACGCTTTCAAAATTTCATTGACAAACAAGGGCTGAACTGAAGAAACAAACATTAAAATATTTAAACAACACTAATTTTCAATAAATTTGTAAGTGGTTTTTTAGTCCTTATAAATCAAAGTAAAAGGATTACAGATTTTTACATCTTTGAAATATTTCTCCTCTCCACTTGGCTAATTACTCCGCAAATAGTTTCCAAAAATTTAATATATTGCCAATAATTCGAAAAGTAATATTATGCACAACGTATACGTAATATATGTAAACATGTAAACTTTTTAATTCTAGGCTGTGTTCTTTCCTCCTTATTCCTTAGATTTTCCATTCATATTTCCGCTACATTTTCGCTAAGCGATTTTCGTTTGGTTTTTCTTTGTTTTCTTAGCAGCTTTTGCAACGCGAGCAAATTTCCTGTTTTCACTTTTTATTTTATTTTTTGCCCCAGAACGAGAAGTTTCTAGCTGTAACTAAAGTTTATTTTGTGTGTGAGAGTTGTTGTTGTTGTTGGGTGTGTTCTCACAACTGATGTCGGAAGTCCGCTGCAGCTTTTGCTGTCTTCTTTTCTCCCTCTCTCTCTCCCTATCTCTCTTGCTCATTTTACTTCTCTCTTTTTATGCCTCCGCACCCACGTTTTGTGCATGTTGAAGCATTTTAAGTCTAGTCTATGGCCATTTATTTATGCATGTGCAATTTTTTGTTCTACTTTTTTACTTAAATGATCCTTGCAGCAAAATCGAACACGAGGCGTATGGGTGGGGCGCCATCTTGTATGCCATCTTGTGCGCCATCTTGTACGCCATATTGTGTGCGCCTCGTTGGCTTATCATTTACGTAAGAAAGCCGTTCGACCCAGAGCCAGAGCCGGAGCCGGAGTCTTAGCCTTAGCCGTAGTTGAAGCAAGTGAAGTGCTTTGATTGCATAACAAAATTTTTGTTTACCTGCAAGCAAATTGGTCGTTCCCAACCAGATTGAATGGTTACCAACCCACCCAGGATGGATGGTAGGAAGCCACACTTCAAAGATTTATGACCAATACTTGCCCTGAGCATAACCCAAATTCAATAATTGAACAATGCACGAAATCCATGTGGGCCACTTTTCAAAATGTATTCAATTGTTGAAGTGCAATACGTTTAAGAGCAGTTTGCAGTTTAGGAAATACTTATTAAGTGAGTGACAGAAAATAGTGTATCTTTATGAATTGTAATTTCAAGGTATATCTGTATAAGGAAATCAAATAGAGTATATGTAAAGTATTTACTATTTTTATCTTATCGTCAGCGACCAGATAATTAGAATTTGATGAACTAAGTTCTGACTAAACATGTCAATAAATTTAAGCGATCCCAGGGAATAAAAAAAGGGAAACATATCAGTATGAATGACAGATTGATTTTTTTAGGTATCAATCCTATAGATGTCATACTTATGTTTAATTTAACCGAATTAGATCTAGTTAGCTCAGCTGGGAACTAACCATACCTGTCTGTATATAATTAATTATCAAATGTTCTAAAATAGGTAAGATAACAATATGTATAACTATAATTTTAATTTACTTCTATCAATATAGTTTTTTCGATAATCCTATTACACTAAAGTATCTTCTATCTAGAGTCCTCGTTTATTTATTAGTTATCTAGCTTTAAAAACACTCAAGCAAAATGATTGCTAAAGTTTTATCAAAATGTTCTGATTCGCAGTAGTTTAATTGTAAATTAGATTTTAATTGGGTTGTTTTTGATGTAAAGGAAATATTTATTATGTGTTTTTTATTATCATCAAATATCTAATTCTCAGTAAATAAATTGTAAATAAGATTTAAGTTAAGGTTCCGCAAATAAACACATGGTTCTTTTCTTTTCAACAGACCATCAGCACTATCATTAAGCTAATATTGTTATCACCGTAATTAAATAAAAACACTACCTTCTACTGAAGCTTATCACTGTAAACACTGCGCCAACTAATCAAATAGTAAGACAGTTGTAAGCCAAAAGTAGATAAAATTACATGAACGACCCCAAATCTGAGCTAAGTACCACATTTAATGGCCCCATAAAGATTTAAATGCGACGATCAGAAAACCTGAAAGCCAATTTGATAAACTTTCCCACAAATAAAAAACAAGCAAAAGAAATGCAACTTGGAACGAATAAAAAGTGAGATGCGTACAACTATTAAATGAGTTCCGGTTCGTTTACAATAGCCATGAAATTCGCATAGCTTTTAAGCCACGAATGGGTTTTGTGCGTTAAACACACAATGACATTGACAATTGTTGCAGTTCATTTTCTTGCAAATTTCCACAGAAAAGAAAAGAAATTAAAAGACTTTCTACGAATGTTGCCGTCGACAATTCTATGGCCAAAACGCGAATGCAATTAAAAGCAAAACCGGGCGAATGCGCAAAGAAACTGCAACTAAAAGGTGAAAAATATAATAAAAATAAAAGCAAAGACTTTTGCCTGGCCATTAAAAGTAAAATATAATACTCTTACTGCCGTCAGAGTGAGTGAAAAGAAGAGAGAGAGTGAGAGAGAGAGAGAAGTAACTCCGGGTTAGCTGAATAATTTCCTACACGGATTTTGTAAATTTCTTCTCTTTTTTTTGTTTTGCTGCTGCACAAAAAGTTAAGGCAGGTGATTTGAGCCATGCACAAAGTTGGCTTGCAGCTGTTGCCTGTTGCCATTTTGCCGGTTGCCACTGTTGCCTCTGTGGTTGCATTATCCCAAAATAGACAATGGCAAAAATAGAAAAAAGCGGATTGTGTTTTGTTGTTGCAACTTGCAAGATTATTTATAAAATGTTGTTAACACGTTGTACACGATGTGCAAGTAGCAACAAATAATAGATGCATCTAATGAAAAGTGGGTGATAAATATAGCTTAGTGTACATATAAAGAGAAATTAGAATAAATAATACTTAGCATAATCCCATTCATTTTGAATTTTTGGCATAATAAATAATTAAAACAAATTGAATTTACCTACGGAAATAAATGTTTTTGAATGTATGCAAATTTATTTTACCCAAAAGAAAATAATTGAAAATATATGTATATATGTTTTGCATTCTGCATTCTCTGGCTAATATATTAGCCTGGTCAGCAACAAACGTAACTTGAAGATCGCCTTGAGGGCTTTTTTAAATAAAAAAAACCAAAAGCGCTGAAGCTTTACAAAGTACAGCTAACTAATCATAACTAATCATCATCTTTCACTAGCCATTTTTGCAGCGTGTGAAAATTGCAATGATTAAGTAGCACTCAAAAGGGGCCATCAATCAATCTATCGATCTAACTAATGCAGCTAGCTATGCCATCCCAAAAAAAGGAAAAATACTAAAAGGCAAAAGAAACAAGAGGAAAATAAGTCTAGTAAAAACCACAGACCACTGACAGCATCTTGAAGAACAAGCGTCTGTTGCTTAAAGTCATAGTACCGAAACGCATGGCAAATTGATGAACCATGAAGTCACTGCCTAGTCACAGTAAAAACATCAACAACAACGACAACAACACTAACAACAACAAGCAAAACGAATGTCATAAAGTTTTCAGTTTCCAGTTGCAGTTGGAGAAATCGCGTTAGGCGATGCTACTTAAAAATTTACAACGCAAACCGTCAACGATAAATTGTGCTTGGTAATTGTACAGAATATACGTTTGAAATATAAAACCCAAAAAAAAAGGGAAACAACAACAAAAGAACTAACAAAACTAAACTGGAAAAAAAGAAAAAGTTCTTTCAAGGCTGTCAGCAACGAGTTGTTGCTTGGCTGACGGACTTTAACCATTCAAGAACACAACCCAAAAGATACTTTTTGCATTCAAAAAACGAAGTATCTATTAGTTAGTTTTTTGTGCTGTCTTTCTTACCCTGTCGTTGCCTGTCAGCGTTTAAAAATAAACATCATATTGTTAGCACAAATCACGAATGGTGATTGTGTCTGGTAATGCCAACATTTGGCACATTAGTTAATGAGGCTGTCTTATGTCAAAACTAACACACACAAAAAAGTAAGCATCTAATTTTTTAGTTTTATTGCAGTGTTTAAAAATGAAGTTAAAAATAAAAATAAAAGACAAAACTAACAAGTGAACTCAAGCTAGAGGTTAAACTAATAAATTGGTAAAGTGTATATAATTAACTAAAGCGTATGGAATCATCAGTAAAATAGGGATATAAAATAAATTATTTAAATCGATGTAAATATGGTTTTCAAAGTCAGGAAATTTGCAGATCGGTTAGATTTTCATGGTAGCTCTTTTTCCAAATCTCTATTAAACAAATTCTAGTGTCCAAAGGGTCTTAAGTGTCTTAACTTATACCTTCGAATGTACAATATATATGTGCATCGTCATATACTTAACTACTCTGCAAAACTCTCACTAACGATCATTAATGGCATTGTCGATAGTTTCCAACAATATTTTTTTTTATAAATTTAATATTTCAGTTACAATAAAGAATTATCTATCACTCAAATATTTTAAAATATTTTTATACAATTAATATTGAAAATGATCGATTTTTTCACTTATTAAAAAAGGGATTCCCGTAAATAGCTTTACATTAATCGAATTAATTAACTTTTTTTTAATAAAAGGCATATACGAATTTTAAACTACCAACAAAGCCCTGTAAAGTGCGCAGATGACACCATATGGTCATATATTGAATGCAAAGATGCGAATATAAAATTAATATTAATAAATATTTCATGCAGTTGATCAACCAAAAGCTACACATCAATAAATACTTATTCAGCCATGTACATATACACCAGACGAATTCTTAGACCGGTTTTCGAGTCAATGCCTCATCTATCAGTGATCTGCTGTTGGCAAGGCTAAAGCGAAGACTATACTCTACCCAATTAACAACAGGCACAAAATAAAAGCCAAAATAAATACCAACTGCAGATTAAAGACACAAGCGCTACCTATAGACTTTGGAAATTATATTTATGTGCGCCACACGCCCAAGTGCAAAAAAAAAAAAAGCGAAATTTCCAGTACAACTTTAAAAATAAAAAAATATCAATCACTTTCACTGCCGGCTTCAGTTTGTCATAGACCAGCTGACTGCGACTGTGACTGTGACTGCGACAGAGGCTGAGGCTGATGCTGAGACTGAGGCTGCGGTTTTGGCCTGGTCTTGAGGCGCTGCCAACTGCAGCCAAAGGCCCGACAATTTTTATTATCGCTTTTCACCCATTTACGCCATAGAAAAACACGTACCAAAAGTTTTGCTTTGCCTGTGTGAAACTCGTTTTCGAATGCAAAATGCGCAACGTGTTTGTATTTTTTATTGTTTTTTGTTTTTCCGTTTCTTGTTTTGTTTTTGTATGCCAGAGACACCCGCGCTAAGATTGTATTTCTTTTTTTATTTTAATTTTTTAGTGACAGGGCATGAATAAAAAAAAATACTTGCAGTTGAACGTTCAGTGAACTCTGGTCCGATCTCTCCCTTTGGATCTCTCTCTCTGTCTCATTGTCTCTGTCAAAACTGTCACGCATTGAGAGTCAAGAGTTCACAAACAAAAAGTTAAATGCCATCCATGTCCAAGAATGAGGTCTATTGTGCAATAAGCTTTTCAGAACGGGTTTTCTTCTATTTTTTTTTTGTGTTGGTCAAAAGTGGGTCTCTTCTCTTCTCTTATTGTTATCTATCTATCTGTCGATCTGTCTGTCTACCTGTCTTTCTCTAGCTTTGACTCTCTGCCAGTTTGTACGATTGTTTGTCCATTTGGCCCGCTTTAAAACGCAACTTACAAAACTTTTCAGTTAATGGCCACTTTGCTCATTATAAGCCAACTAAAAAGAGACTAAAGCCAAAAACCTCTTTGCGGTTTTGTGGTTTTGGCTTCGGCTTTCAGCTACTGCAGCTGCTGTTCGCAGTATAACTGACAAACTCTTTGCGTCTTTGTGAGCTTTTATGCTGGAGCTGGAGCTGTGGGCGCTTTCAATTTTCACAAAATTTTATCTACTTCGTGTCAAAGTAAAAGCCTCAAAAAAAAAACCAATACGCTCAAAATAGAATATTGGTAAGTTAGAACATATAGACTAAAGAATACCGTAAAAAGTAAATTAATAAAATGGTATCAAAAGTAAAACAAATCTAAAAATAGAAACTCTTCATTTTAATCTAAGAATTGATTATAGCAATTGGTAATAATTTATTTAAAGTAATTTCTAATAACACTCCTTTTACTGTCTCTCAGTTCTTACATGACCCTGCGAAAAGGAAAATCACACATTAAGTGTATAAAAATAAAATGGCTATTAGGCACATTATTTAAGAGGTCTGTGCAATGCGGCGTATACGCAATTAATGATTAGAAGCTAAGGTTTTCGTGCTGGGCGCACCCAGTGGCCTAACCGACAATTAGAAACCAAGTTAGCCAAGTTAGTGGCCGCTTAGTGAGTCAGCCAACATCCAACGCCCCACATTGACCCAAATTTGGGTGTGAGCTCAATGCTGTGACAGGGGGGGAAGTGAATGACAAAGGGGAATGCCGGCCAACAAGCAACAGAGCAACATAAATCTAAGCGCTTGGACAACGTTTCCGGAATTTTGATGCATTTCACTGGACACTGAGGAAAAACGGGTGCTCAAAACCGTTCAACTACACTGCGTTAATAGAGTGTGAAAACTATTACTGCCACAAACTAGAAAACAACAAAGAAAAGCTGACTATCAAAAAGTTGAAGATTGGATGCCCTGACAAGCAACTGTATCGAATGAAAAATAGTTGAAATGTGACCTAGCATAAAATCCAATATGATTTGTTATGGAAATTCATTCTAACAAAACACTTTTTTTTTTTATTAATTATTAATAGGAAATTAAATACCGTATTAGAGGTTATTTTATATTATTTAAATTTCATATTTGTTGAAATTCTCAAAGAAAGAACATTTAAAGCGTAACAAAATGTCTCTTATGCCCTTTGGAAGTGTATAGCAAGCAACTTGAGTGCACAGCGAAATGGCGAGTGCCAAAGAGAAATGCGTTGGTAAAACAAAAGGCTTGAAGACCCAGCTAATTTACTTAGGAGAATTGCCAAGAGCTTCCGGCAATGGGGGCCTAAAGAAAGACTCGTGCATATTTCGAGCTCATGATTTTGTATGTTAATTGATTTTCGCTGATGCAGTGTGAAAACGTTTGGTGTGAAGGTAAACGATAAATGCCACGCCCATTGTCTGGCCAAATATAGTTATATATATATATATGTACATATATTTGATTAATATTTCCGACATTAGTAGAAACTCGTATAGGTAGCAACCAATAAGCAAATGCTAACGTCTTAGCTTAATTTAATCAATTTCCATTTGTTGTGATTGTTGTTGCCCAAATCAAATATCTAAACCCAACTCCAAAATGTCAGTTAACTCTTTTGGGGATGAGTTGGAGATGAGATGTTTTCGGTTTCGAATCTTTTGCGTAACAACTAGCAACAATACCATGTCCCCAATGTCATTAGTTTCGGATTGAATGGGATTCACAATGTGGTAACTGTAACCACAATGGAACAGGAATCGAGAATTGAAAGCACATCAATCAAATATATTTTCATTCCGTTCCGTTTCTGTTTACACTCTTTGCTGCTTGCTCTGGTGTTGTTTGTCCAGAATGCCCATACACAACTAATTTTATTGATTTTTTACTTTGTTTTGTTTGATTGTTTGCATTACATTTTAAATGGAATATTATGTAAACGAAACTTTGTTTGCGGTCAAATCGAATCGAATCGCTTCGAATTTGCTTTGGATTGTATTCCCAAAGGATTTAGCATTGCCAAGTACTTAATAGTATACTGATAGAAAATAAATTTGCATAGTTGAAGTATTTTTAGCTGCATAAAATTTCCACAGCGATAAGTAAAGAAAAATGACTGATGAATGATAACTTAAAGTTCGGTCGCATAATTAACTTATTATCTTACAAAAATATTTACTCCGAAAGTTTATAGGCTCTAATAAGGTGGTCATGCGGAAATTCCATAACTTTATCATGACTTGGACTATGAAATTTTAGATTGATCAACCATACGCAAAACTCATTAACAATTTGGGGAAATTCCTTTTAATAAACATAATTTAATTAGCCATTTCAATAGGGCTAACAATAATAAACTAACCCAAGATAAGCACAATTGATAAATTTCATAAATTAAATGATTAAAGTCTTTATTGGCATATTTTAGTTTATTAACGTCAAGCATAAATTAATTATTTTTGAAATCCAGTAAACTACAGAATTACTTGGTTGAACAACATAAGTAAATGAAAATAATGCTCAACATTGCTGATAAAAGCCAGTTTGATTGCGCTTAAATTACTTAAAAACTAAGCACTTCAACATGTTCTTATCTTTATAAGTATGCCACTCAAAACTACTTATCAAGTCACTTAGTAATTTATTGTGTGTATTGAAAAACAACGCAATTAATAAGAAACTAAAAATTAGTACCAAAATTATATATGTAAAATATGTTATGTTTCTTCTCATTTTGCAAAGAAAATCAATTTGTATGCATACATTTGTATCTGTATGTTTGTATAACAAATGCTTATCAGCAAATTTCAGACCAATAATCCATTGTAAATGTATAGATAAAGCTACAATAACAACAACTAAATCATAAACCAGATGAATGTGGGAGAAGCAAGAGAAACCGCAGAAACAACCAATAGACAAAAAGACGCGTGTCAAAAGAGAGACGACACAATTTGCGCATGCGCCCGCCTTTCACTTTCTTTGTATGCGATCCGTTAATCTCTCACTCTCTTTCTCTCTCTCTCCCACTCTCTCTAAGTTTTTTTTTCAATATACTTTTGAAATTGTACAATGTACATGTTTTACATATGTACGTATGTATAAACAAATACTATTCATAAAGATGAAGTCATGAACTGTGTTGAGGGCCATTCTATACTAGTAGCAGCGATAATAAGAAAAGCAAATTTATTTATCAGACACGCATTTTGTAATGAGTGCGAAGCGTTCAGATATCCTACATAAAGTAAAATAAACAGAGTAGTTCAAGAAATTACACATTAAGACATTTGGTGTAATATGTATCTAAATTCTCATTGTAATAATTGATCAGTAGGGTTATATTCAGATATCCTACATAAAGTAAAATAAACAGAGTAGTTCAAGAAATTACACATCAAGTCATTTGGTGTAATATGTATCTAAATTCTGATTGTAATAATAGATCAGTAGGGTTAAATCACTCTTTTTGGGAGGGATCTCAATTTTTAAAATATTCCCATCCGTAAAACATACAAAATTAATTAAACTTGTGCAAGTTTGAGGACAAAAATCAGACGAAGAATGCCAATTCAAATAAAATCAATTTTCAGCCTTTTTTAACATATGAAAAAGTTCAAATGTTTAAGAGAGATAGACACAAATGCATTATATGCTACCGCAATTCGTGCTACTTATTGGTGGTCATATTTAAATAGTATTATAATTTTAATAAAATAAGAAGAAAAAAACCAAGAGTGTCTTTCTATTGCCAAATAAAATGTACGCAATTTTTTTAATCAAACATTTTAAATTGAGAATCAATTTGAACCAATTGTCAAATTAAGCTATGTATGTATACCATATATGGGCTTGTGGGCAGTTTACCCTTAATTATTCTTGGATTGATTTCATTACACAATTTCTTACCTTATATCCTGGAGTAGCTGCTCGGCCTGAGCGAGACGCAGTCGCACCGTCTTCATGCTCTGAATAGGAAAGAGTCGACAGAAGGGCGTTAGAAAGGCGGGACGCCAACAGAATCTTGGATATTCACGGCAAACTTCCCACAGTCGCTGATTGTGCTCAAAGAGATATGTGTGCGTCTTGCCATACTCGAGATAATCAGTCATATCACCATAATCACAATTGAGCAGATTCTTGAGATTTTGTACGGCCAGCTGCTGATCCTCTGGATCCCGCACCTGCTTGATCCCAAAGTCCAACAAAGGCTCATAGTGATAATAATTGCCCGGAATTGCATTTAAGATATCACCAAGAAATGTGGAGCCTGAACGCCAACTGGTAACGACAATGCTGCGAACTGGTGTCCCCGAAGTTTCCGGGGTCATATCATTGAGCTTTTCCGCACCTCCACGGGGATACTCAAAGTTTTCCATTTCGGTAAGGATACGCGAACGCTGCGCCGCCAGGACATCCACTATGGTCGCCGTCATATTGTAAATGGTGGCGGCAGTTTGTGATGCCTGCTGCTGTTGCTGCTGTCTTTCATAGTAGTTGCCATTACGGGCTAGATTATTAGATAGCAAACTGGAGGCAACACCAGGACTATTGCTGTTGCTGCTGCTGCTGCTGCCGCTGGTAAAGGGGGAGGTCAGGGGTCGATGCTGTGTGGTGGCAATCAGCAGCAGTATGCACAAACTGCTAACGCCACAAATGCCAATGAGATT
Source organism: Drosophila testacea (assembly GCA_035043265.1). Taxonomy (NCBI): domain Eukaryota; kingdom Metazoa; phylum Arthropoda; class Insecta; order Diptera; family Drosophilidae; genus Drosophila; species Drosophila testacea. Next base: position 391,528 of record JAWNND010000826.1, on the reverse strand, counting down.
CGCGCGTCGGGACATGCGGCTGCGGCGTCGTTTTGAATTTAAACTGATGCGTTGCTTAGTGCGTGTCCTGACAGTGACAGCAGCAGAGTCGTCGACAGTTTCGCCGGTCAACAGCGCACAGGACTCCAAATCCAAGTCCGTTGTGCTCATTTGTCTACTATTTGCTCTATAATTGCAGTTGTAATTGGAGCTGTTGTTGTTGTTGTTTTCTTGCTATTTAATTGCTTAACTAATTGGCTATACACTTTTCGCTTAATAATTATGGAAACTCTTTTGTTTACATATTTCACATAAACAAACACACACGTACACACATTCTCAAACACACACGCACACACACAACGTTAGCCACGCACAACAAGCACAATTTCATTTCATTTTATAACGTGCCAAACATTGCAATTTTATGCGAACGTTGCAATTTCGTATGCGCTTTATTTTGATTATTTTTTTTCTTATTGCCCCGAGTTTTTAGTACTATAAATGTGGTAGCCGACGCCTGGCGAGCTTTCCGAGAGCAGCGAAAACAGAATGAACAGCTGAGGGCTCAAGTATGACCGAACAACCTTTGCATTGAAATATTCACGTAGCAACTAAAAAATACCAAGAAATACCAAACAAAAATGGTAAGCTGTTGTTAAGTTTTTCTGGTAGATGGCGCTTAAATACGTTTACCTCATTTTTAATTAGATAAATACAAAATGGTTTTGAAGTGACTGCATAATAGTTTAATTCAAAAATGGGCTGACGTTTATGAATATTATAGGAAACTTTATTTAAATTTTTTGAGTATTGGACAAGTGTAGCACTGGCAATGCACCACGAAAAATGGCGCGAAGTTTAAATTGAATTTAATTCACAAATAACGGAAGATTTTTCAGCGGAACAAATGTGTCATTCTTAATATTTGCAAAGAGTTTAACTGGACGATAACCCCATAGCTGCATGGCCTTTTCGCAGACATGTTGAATATTTTGAACTTCGTCCGGCATTAATGTATTCATCCATTCCAAAGGACGTTCAAAATATAACGTATTTTTCTTTTTGAATTCATTCATCCCATTGAATCTAAACTTGTCTTCGTTATCCTTTATTGGCAGTTCATAGAAATCAAATACGGTTTTTATTCCTTGCAAGGGATTCATCGCTAATTCCTCATAACGTAAGATTCTGTTAAATTCAAAAAACGTTCACAAATTTAATTAATTTACTTTAGTTCATAACACTCGCCCAAAACGATCCGGATAATCCTGTAGTAATTTCTCAGCGATCATATAATCCGTGACCATATTTGTGCATAGATCATTCGGCTGATAGCACTCAGGATTATTGGAACACCAAGGACGATTAGCACGCGAAGCCATTGTGCCCCGAGGATCACGAACCAGAAGAAGCATGCGAAGATTAAAACTACATAATAAAAAATGTTAATAATAAATAGTACATTTTAATGTTTAACTACTTACTTTTTCATAGGCAACAACACTGACAAATACCTCAGCCCCAAGTTATACACCGACATATTAATGAATGGAAAAATCTTGCAAATTTTAGACATAGTACCTGGATTCCAGCAGACATCTGACGTATAAGCCGGACATGTCTTCCACTGAACTCCATAAAAATTCTTGAACGTGGGAGTCCTCATACCATAGGTTATCATAGATATTGAATGATTGTAGTTACAATTGTAAAGGAAACCAATTCGCCCAATGCACGCTCTATTTTAGCTTTTTCCGTAATCCGACTCTTATATGAAATAAGCGGAGCAAAGTGATGATAACAGCCCGGTTGTCTTGACAAGTAGTCGAGCAGGCTAAGTGCTCCGGATCCTCTAAAGGTGACCAACATCGAACGCTTGGGCTCTCCGCCCGTTTTCAAGGTATAGTTGGATAAGTTGCCCAAATGTCGAGTCTGTTGGATAAACATCGTTCGGGCCATGTCAACTGGATCCGGCAATAACATTGGCAATACAATGAACGCAAATAGCGCATATACCAAATAAATAGCTATGCAAATGCCGGTAAATTTCGTGCTCCGTTGTACCATAATGAAACAATTTTAATTATTTCGTTTTCTCCAAATACTGATAATTTTGTCGAAGAGCTTAAATCAAATTTCTGTTTCTATTGTCTAAAATTTTACAAATACGACAATATCATTCATGTAATATAAAATTATAAAACATTTCTTTGTTTAAGTTTAGCGTTTAATTTATTTGTAACATACCAAAGATGATAGGCATATGTATATATGTAAGTATTTGTAATAGTTTATCATATTAATTAGAGTATTAATAAAGTACTAATATTGCTATAAATTAATACATAATTGTTTATCATATTAAATACACATTCTAACAGTTAGAATTTACAATATTCCCTTAACAGAAGTTGCGAACTTTTGCAAGAACTCTAAATGAAATGAGGACTAGAAAGAGATGCCGAAAGTTTTATAATAATGATAGAGGCACAAATTTACGTATTTTATCAAGTTCTTTGGGAACACCAAAAAATCTACTGAAATTTAAATTGCAATGAAAAAATTCGCAACTTTTCAAGAGCTTATCGAAATCTGCTAAAAAGTAAATCTCATCAAAAGTTGTTATCATTTCTGGCACTATATTTATAGATTTGTATATATGTATGATAAAAATTTAACCTGTATTTTACCCCCTATACGTATAGAAGAATGTAATTATGCATATCTGTGTATAAAGTCTGGGCATGTTAACTTGTGTATAAATGCACAAGGCAAGGGTTAAGGAGATCTCGATATGGCCATATTAAATTGGATAATATCGGAATAAATGGATAACTAACATGCAGCGAAATGTTTTGCGAAGTATAAAGTTTGATTATTATAAGTTAAATCGTCTTGTTCCCTACACTTATTTATCATTTTAACTGTTTCATATCCATAATACTAATTTTAAATATTTCAAATTCATCATCATATGTGCTCCCACAGGAAACCAACAATTATATATGGTCTGACAATTATAGTGTAGTTTGATGTCTTAATTGGCCAAAAAATGGTCAAGCAGAGAACAGATCTAATACAAACTTTCTTATGTCAAAAAATCCTTATAGTTTTAGAAGTATATCAAAAGATTCAAAAGAAAAATAGCTTGGTCGCTGTAGACTTGGGTTCTAACTAAATTCTGCCAAAATATTCGAAGAGAATGTAAACTAATTTACATATCTATGTAAAACCCCTTAAGAAACAATTAAGGAACAAAGAAGTGGCAGTACTTAAGCTTAAACTGCTTGAGAATTATAACCCAAAATGTTAATACTAAATTTTTAATACCATAAACTGAAATCGCATATTGTTCTTGGCCGTTTAATTAGATTCAGCTCAATCGCTATTCCCTTCAGTTTCATCGTCCAGCAGTAAACTTGTCGAACCATAGCTACGGAGTCTGTAAAAAGTGTGAAAAGTTTAGTTAAAAAACTCAAAAGTTAAGAAAGAAAAAGAAAATAATAAAAATACCAGCAACCAAAGTTAGTAATGATAAAGGTTAGAGCTCACCTCATCGTCGGATACCTTAAGACCATCTAAATTAATACTATTGCGAGCATAGCCAGAAGAGACTTGCTCCTTATCGTGTGCCTCATACAGTTGTCTATTGATGTCATCCTTATTGGATGATGTACTGTTCCCTCCGCTATTTGTCATGCATTTAAGGGGCAAGGCAAGATTCGCACGATTGCCGCTGCTGTTGTTGCTGTGACTGTTGCTGCCAGCGCTGTTGTAGCGACCACTTGCAGCACGTTGTTGCCTCTGATGATGCTGATGATGATGTTGTCCATGGGGATTATCAAACTTTTGCTTGGCACGCTCAAATTCCAAATTCCTTGATTTTGATTCAAATATGTTCTCCTCAAAATGCGATGTTTTGGCATCATAAAAAGCTGCTGCCGCCGCAGCTGCTGCTGTTGCCGCTGCAGCAGCTGCAGCATTGCTCTGTTGTTGCTGCAACAACGTACGCTCCGTGTGACTAGAACGCTTGACAGCTGCAGCATGATGAGCTGCCGCAGAATCGCTGCCATTGTGAGAACTACGCAATCCCGCCTGAGTATCGTCAAAAATCTGGCGAAGATCGTTGATGTTGGGCAAACAATCGCTGGGCAGCTCAACGGCAATTTTGTTACGCAATTGAACACCACCAATGCCACGCAGTTGTGGACTTGGAGCACGTCTTTTCATTGTGTTTTAGTATTTAGTTTGGGTTTAGTTATTGGGATTAGCAAAGCCAGCACCGTTAAATGTTAGTTGGCAGTTAGTTAATGTGCATTTCAAGTAGATTACTCTTACCTGTTTTGTAAATGTTGTATCTGCACCTGAAGTCCCTCGGTTTGTCCCACCAATTCATCATTGCTGCGTTGTAACCGTCGCACTTGGTTAACTGCAGAGTCCAGTTCATCCTCAGCACCTGCCAGTTCACGTTTCAGCTCCTCAACCCGTTGACGAAGTCGTTTTACCTAGCAAAGATCGCAAAATTAACAATTATCAAAAAGAGATAATTAATAAAATATAAACTATATTTTATGCTAGAATTAGGATGCACACACTTTTCTATATGTTCACTCTTTAAGAAGAATATAAAAACGTGCACAAAAAAATTATTTTAAAATTATATAAATTTCATTATAAAAATCTTATACTTATAATAATAGTATGTATGTATGTATAAAAACAAACTTTCTTACAAAGTGTTTATTTCAAATAGAAAATAATATTGAGCATAATATTTTAAAATTCTGAAATAATGGAAATATATTTCTAAATAAAAGTAATATAAATAAACTTTGAAAACCAATTAGGAATACATATATTTATTTGTAAATTTCTATGGTTAATATTTAACATTGCTAACTGTTTTAATTAGGATTTTTATTCATTCTAATATGAAGTTCTTAATTACTATTCTTAACTACATTTAATACCAAAATTTTGTTAAATATATTGATAATAACATCAAATAATATCAAATATTGATAACATCATTAGCTACTGCTTGTAATCAAAAGTAACTTTCAATTTCCGTTATTATCAGAAACTTTAAATCAAAATGTGGAGATAATGCGACAATTTAGTAGACGAAGATTAAGACAAGACCTACAAGGGGGCAAACCATAAAAACAACAAAGCCTAAGAAATCAGCAGAGAGCCAGAGAGTGAGAGGAAGAGCCAGAAAGAGAGCGCATACTAAGCAAACGATAGACACAAAAGCTTTTATTTTGCTCGAAGCTTTCTTAGTCTCTCGACACAATTCAGACGCGATAGTTGTGCGTGTGCGACAGAGAAGAGCAAGTGGCCGGCTGGAAAATTTCATAATATAGCAAGAATAAATACAAGAATGCTTGCACAAAACATAATCACTAAGCTGCGTCCCTGCGTCACCCGCCTGGCCAGCACCAAGTCGAGCAGTGCACCCAAATTCAACTGGCAGGATCCACTTAATTTGGAGAGTCAGTTAACCGAAGAGGAAGTTGCCATACGCGATGCCTTCCGCGGCTATTGTCAATCAGAGCTTATGCCTCGCGTAAAGCTCGCTAATCGCAACGAGCAATTTGATAAGAAAATCATGGAAGAAATTGGCAGCCTGGGCGTCTTGGGATGCGCACTTCAAGGCTATGGATGTGCTGGTGTCTCCAGTGTTGCCTATGGTTTATTAACCCGCGAAGTGGAACGTGTAGATTCCGCATACCGATCGGCTGTGAGCGTTCAAAGCTCCCTGGCCATGGGTGCCATTTATGACTATGGATCCGATGAGCAGAAACAAAAGTATTTGCCCAGCATGGCTCAAGGCAAACTGATAGGTGAGTATGAGGACTGCATTTACAAAAGGAAAGGATCACCTGCCACGTTATTTTTAGCATTATTTAAAAAGATTTTGCTTTTATCAGCAAGTAACTACAGCACAATAAAGTGATAAGATTGAGATTAGACAGCTAACAGGGGGCGGGTGACCATAACAACAAACTGCAGTAAACAACTAAGACCCCACACTTGAAAGAAAGAGAGGAAGCTAGCAAAATCATTACCATCATCTGACAGCAAACAACTTGTAGCTTTAGCTTTTGCAAAAGCTCTTTCTCACGACTTGCGCTCAGCAAACGTCAAGTGGCATAGTTGTATCTGTGTGTGTGTGTATGTGGCTTTAGTGAGCGGAAAAAACCAAGCAAGAGAATTGCAAACACAAAAACAAAACAGATAAAAGATCAGTTAAGACGAATTTTAAATACGCTGACAAAACAGTTTACAGGAAAAATTTAAAATGTAGAAATTACGCTATGATAGAAGTTACTAATTGAAAGTTATAACCGATTAAAACATAAAGTTCCAATTTATTCATGACAACTAAACAAATGTCAAAAACAGAAAAAACCGTGTAGAAACAAAAGAGGAAAAAGGATAAAAATATAAGAGTCTAGGATAGAAAATAGAACAAGTTTTAAATTAAAAGTCTCGACTATTAGTAAACATAACTATTTATGTGTGACATTATTCTAAGTATGGTTAAGGCTGATCATTCTTAAAAATTTGACCTATTTCAATTGTTAAAAGAGCCTGAAAAATAGTTTCAAGAATGTGTGAATCTAATCAATTTAAAAATGTATTAAACGGAACGAATATCTAGGCAGGAAACTGAAGAAGCTTTTAAAAAGGACTGATCTATTCGTAATCTATCCGTAAGTCTTCCAACGCAGTCTAAATTAATTAAAATTGTACTTGCAGGTGCCTTCGGTCTGACCGAACCTAACCATGGCAGTGATCCAGCTGGCATGGAAACCCGCGCCAAATACGACAGCAAGACCAAGACCTACATACTCAACGGTTCAAAGACATGGATTACAAGTGCACCCATTGCCGATGTGATTATCGTGTGGGCCAAGTGCGATGATGGCAAACTGCGTGGCTTTATTGTGGATCGTAAATTGTCTGCCAAGGGTTTGGATACGCCCAAGATTGAGGGCAAGTTTTCACTGCGCGCCTCACCAACAGGCATGATCCTGATGGATGATCTTCACGTACCAGAGGAACAGTTGTTGCCCAATGCACTGGGTTTCAGTGGACCCTTCAATTGCCTAAATAATGCACGCTATGGCATTGCTTGGGGAGCCCTGGGTGCGGCTGAGGCATGTGTGGAAACGGCACGTCAATATACGTTGGATCGCAAGCAATTTGGACGACCATTGGCCGCCAATCAGTTGATTCAAAAGAAGCTAGCAGATGCCACAACTGAAATAGCACTTGGACTACATGCGTGTCTGCATGTGGGACGACTTAAGGATCGTAAACTTCATACACCCGAAATGATATCATTGCTGAAACGTAATAATGCCGGCAAGGCATTGGATATAGCTCGTCAGATGAGGGACATGTTGGGAGGCAATGGCATCAGTGATGAGTATCATGTAATCAGGCATGTCATGAATCTGGAATCAGTTAATACCTACGAAGGAACTCATGATATTCATGCCCTGATCTTGGGACGTGCCATTACTGGACTGGCGGCATTTGCCAATTAAATTAATTTTGATTTTGAAATGAGTACAACATACTCTGGCATTTGTTACTAGTTTTATACAAAATAAAATCCGAGTAAATTTAAATTAGTAAAAATAAACTTGGATTTAACTTACCTCCGCTTCGTACTGTTCTGCTCTTCGCACTGCATGGCCAAGTTCAGTGTTCGTTTCGGCCAAGAGTTTTGAGTTTGGCATGCGACATTTTGACCTCGCTAATTTCCTTATTTCTTTCCGAGAGCTCCTGTTGCAGTGCCCGCAACTCCACATCGTTGGCCTGCATAGGTCGACACTTGCGATCTGAGCGTTCTTGATAATCCCGAAGCTCAGCGCGCAACTTTTTGTTGTCGCGCTCCAGCGCCAACTTTTCAGATTCCAGTCGCTCACGTTTGCCCCATTCTGAAGCGTTTTCGGCCTGCAAATGCTCCAGCTCCGTGCGAAGCTCACTGAGACGAAGAGGAAGAAGATATTTAGAATTTATTCATTGAGATTTTATCTTAAAAAAGTTATAAATTTGTCGTAAATGAAAATTGTTTTAAAAAAGGATTAAAAGGGGATAACAATTTAAGAGAATATTATTTGATGAACTATTTTAAAACCCATGCACGGGGTTATATAAATTTGTCTGTTTGTTGCTATGCAAGCTAATCCCTCAACCAATTCAATCTTACTCGCAGAAAGTTCACATGGCGGTACCGATCGGATAGGATTATTATATAATATCATGCTTTAATATTAAAAAATTCGGTCGGAAATCAAGCTTTAGTATAAAACACTTTGTTGTTTCTTGAGATATTGAAATTATTCTCACAAATTGTATATTTGTATATCTTTCAATTTTATTTAGAGAGACTATATATGATCACGATACCTGTGATAGAAACGCAGATAGAAAATCAACTTTGGAATGAAAAACCTTTCTTGTCCTTTTTCTTTCTATACAGATCGCTACCTATATACACTGCCGCTCAACTGAATAGGTTCACGATTTCTATCAAAGTTATTGGATCAAATCTCTTTAAGTAATTGGGCGATTGCGATGAAATATATTTTATTTTATAGAAAATTTAATTCTTAATAAAAAACAACAGCTAGCGGTCGCTAACATATGTACAAATAATTTTTTTTTTCTAGAAATATAACAAAAATTGACTGTTTATTTTGGCTCAACAGAATAGGTTCAAGAGATTCAAATAAGAAATAAAAATATAAAAAGTAATTATTCACAGTTTGTGTTATTTCTAACAAAAATATATACTATTTCGCTATAATTTAGTAATGAGTATGCCCTCCTTTTTTTAGTATAACTTCATATATACGATTTGGCAAAGATTTATAATAATTTTCGATAACTCCAAGAGAAATCTCTTTCCAGGCGTTTTTAATGGCGACAACTAGCGACTCTCTGTCTTCAAATTGTCTCCCACCATCATAAACTTTTCGAGACAATAGCGCCCAAGCGTTCTCCATAATATTTAGGTCAGGGGAGTATGGTGGCCACTCGAGTAATCTTACGTTCTGGTCTGCAATCCACTGTTTTACCACTCTTGCAGTGTGAATGGGTGCGTTGTCATGCTGGAATGTCCATGACAGCCGGTGAAACACATTGGAAAATTGTGGAAAACTCTTTTGAAGTACAGTTTTGTACACATTTGCATTCATTTTTGATGAAACAAACTGCAGTTCACATGTCCCATAATAGGATATGCCTCCCCACACCATTATTCCACCTGCACAAGAGTGGTGGCGACTCAAAACACATTCTTCCTTTCGTAGGTCATGGAAGTAGTAATTATACCCGTCCGGACCATCCAGATTGAATTTTTTCTCATAGGAAAACACGACAGTGTTCCATTCCTCCTTCCATGCCATATGGTCCTGAGCAAACCGAAGGCGTGAAGCTTTACGCACATCATTGAGAGGTGGTTTTTTTTATTTTCAACGTCTTGAAATGTTTAGCACTACGAATTATGCGTTTCACAGTCGCCAGACTGGCCTTAACACCGCATGCTTCCTTGATTTTGGCAGCTGAGCGTGTTGAATTGGATGCTGCTCTAATAATGTGTCTTCTGGCTGTTACCGTTGTCGCGTATTTGGCACCTTCTTTCATGTTGTTGCCATAGTTCGATTTATTTCGAAGATAATTACTAACGACATTTTGACTTCGATCTATTTTTTTGGCGATTTGACGGTGACTCAGACCAGACTCGACATATCCTTCTATTCTACCTTTTTCAAAGTCACTCAGTTGAGTTCCGCGGCCCATTTTTCATTATAATAGCTGGGACTACTCTTAATTGATAATCACTAAAAAATTTACGTCTTTAAATTATCGCTGTCGCTCACAAATTAAAGTCAAATGCTATTGAACCTATTCAGTTGAGCCAAAAAAAATGCATAAATTCCAACAAATTTGACGATGAGCGAAAAATCTGATTACAGTTAGGCATATTCCGTTATTTTGCTTTGCTGCCATGTAGTAAAAGGAATGAAGTTTCAAAGCATGCATTAATAATAAATATACGTAAACAAGGAATTGAGAGAGAGGACAAAATGCAAACAGATCTTTGTGAACCTATTCAGTTGAGCGGCAGATTATAAAAATCAGTCTAGTATATCATTAAGCTGCCATAGGATAAAATACAGGACTCTGCAAGTGTATTAAACCTCAGCGTGCCAAAGATAACCCCTCATTATGGTTTTTATATCATACCGTCGCTCCAGATTTCGCGTGCCGGATTTCCTCTTGAGGAGTTGTTCACAATGCGCATCTCAGCACGATGTTGTTCCTAAGAATAATTGTAGAATATGTTAGGTTGTTATGGTATGAGTTTCAATATGTTTTTCTTACCTGTAAGGTTAACAGTTCACGAACTGCCTCCTGCTTGGCGGAGCGAAGCTCTTCCTGCCGTCCTCGAACATCCTGTAGCTCCAGCGCCAACTTCTCTATACTCTTGTGCAGCTCATGCTTTTCACTGTAATATAAAATTAAAATAAAAACTAACATTAATGGGCATTTCTTTAACTTACTCTCGCTCTGCCTGCAAAGTTTTCTGTGCCTCATCCAAACGCAACTGCAGCATAGAGATCTTTTGCAGCAGATAATCCTCATCGAAATCATCCTTGGACAATTGTTGTATCAAACGCTTTTCCTCCGCGGCTGCTGCTTCATCCAAATCGCTTAAATGTTTGGGCATTGCTCCCTTTAGAGCGAATTCTTCAATATCCAAATCTTTGACATCGTTTGGCAGCTTAGTGACCAAACCATCCTCACTATTAACATTCTTTAAGCCATCGGATGAGATGTCTGGCGAACAATTCGCATCACGACCATTTGCCTCGGCATCTTCGTTGGTGTCGGAGCGATGGAATTGTCCGGCATGTTTCATCATCAAGGAATGCACCTTTTCCATTTCTTTCTTCAGCTGCGTTATCTGCAGCTCAAGATCATTTTTCTCTCGCTTAAGTGAATGCGTCTCCTTCATGGCTACGTCCAGTTTGATGTTCAACTGTTTAGATTCCTCACGGGCTTTGTTACGCTCGTTGCGAACCTGCAAAAATAAATAAAGTTAATTATATTGATTATACGGTCGTCATAGTAACCTTACCTTACTCCACTTTTCGCGCCAGTTGGCAGTACAATCAGACCTGTAAGAAAGTTTAACAGTTGGTTTACAAGTATTTAAGAACGTTTTAGTCGCTAGATTTTGAGATACCCTGTGCGCAGCCCTAATTAACTTTAAAACTCGTGTGCTGAACTTTGAAACCAAATTCTTGAATAATTTTGGAGTTTATTATCGAGTTACGACAATATTTTAGAGCATAATGGAGCTTGGATACTTATAACGTGTGCAAAGTTTCAAGACTATGGTATCTTTCTATCAAATTACAAATAAACTTGATATTTAGAAACGTAGATAACGACTTTAAAACCTCTTGCTCTTCTAGACTCTGAGATACACAAGTATCTCACAGACAGATACTGACCTGCACTGTTTAAGAATATACATATGTATGTATGCACTTTCTAGGAACGGATATGCCATCTGTGACATACGCTTGCACAAGCTTTAGGTATTTAATAAGGCCGGCATAGGTGGCACAAGGAATCCCTCCCTTAGAGTACTTACCACCACTTCATTGTCTTTTCCATTTGTGCGGCTCTGGCGCGAGCTTCGTGCAACTCCCGTTGACGTTGCGACTGTTGATTGTATGACATTTTAATATTTATATTGTGATCGTAATGTAATCTATTGTATTACAACTCACCTCGCGTGCCTCCCACTCCGTTTCCCCATAGCCACCGCCACCGACGCCCACGCAAACGCCAGCATCGTTGTTGGGCAACCGTCTATTACCCGCCTGGGCGGCGGAAGCACTTTGCGTCGTAGACGACGTCACTTGCGACATTATTTCAATATTATTGACTTAGTTTTACGTTGTTTAAGTGAACTGCATTTTGTTTTATGCACTTTTTTACAAAGTTGTATACAGAAAATGAAGAAAACAGATGTTTTTTCCAGTCTCAAAGGGAAATGATATCAAACTACTAGGAAAATATACTAACAAATGTCCCGGGAACGGCATCTCATAGGAAATTATCTAAAACACCTGATTTCGATCACAAATAACAAATCGATTTAAATCAACTAAGTTTTTTTTTTAAATTGTAATAGATAAAATAAATTAATTATATTAAGATAACTAAAGTAGATATCGATGCAGCCATTGGGCTGTGCCGTGCTCTGTGGCACAATCTTAATATTTTTTGTTTCAATTCTTTTAGCAGAGCTTGCTATAATGCGAAAAATAGCGGGTCAGTTTCGGGAATCGGGGAGAAATTTCGATACTTTTAGAAACACAGATATTTGATAGTATCGATATTACTTCGATACTTTTGCTAGTACTTCCCAGCACCACTACTAGCCGAGTCCGTGTTTGGAAAAAATTGTTTTCTGCAGAATTTAATATAAAATAATAGTATTTTAATATGGCAAAGCATCACCCTGACTTGATTTTCTGCCGCAAACAGCCTGGTGTCGGTAAGTGCTACGAGAAAGAGCTAATTTGACGTCAACGCTAATTGTTTATCTTTTTCACGTGTAGCCATTGGCCGGTTATGCGAAAAGGACGATGGAAAATGTGTGATTTGTGACTCGTATGTGCGTCCTTGCACATTGGTGCGCATTTGTGATGAGTGCAATTACGGATCTTATCAAGGACGTTGCGTTATATGTGGCGGTCCCGGTGTCTCCGATGCGTATTATTGCAAATCCTGCACCATACAAGAGAAAGATGTAAGAACCATTTTGGAAAAGAAAGCACATATATTTAAATATTAATACAATATTATATCTTACTTGCAGCGTGATGGTTGCCCCAAAATTGTCAACCTGGGCAGTTCAAAGACAGATTTGTTCTACGAGCGCAAGAAATATGGGTTCAAACAAAAGTAAGTTTCAAAACCCAAATAAAGTGTGAAAATTTATCATTTTCCTTCTCTTCCACAGCTATTAAAGTACTGAAGACTACCTCCTATACATATATATCTCTAATAAATTTGTATTTGTAATTTAATGCATATAAAGTTTTATACATGGATGTAATATTTTGGAATTGAATGTATATTAGATTTAGACTGCAAGCAGTTGCTCGTTTTTCGGCTCATATTCCAAACAGAGCCTATCGAACTCGGCAGACTTCTTGTCCAGGTCGGAAACAAAGTCGCTCTTTGGATAGAATTGCCTCAACTGCTCCCAGTATCGTGTAATCGTCTCTGTTGATTTGCCCGTCAAGTGCGAAAGCACCATCATATTGATTAAAGTATCGTAGTCGTTATGTTTCTTGGTCAACGACTCTCGAAGCACAGCCTCTGCCTCTTCATAACGTTCCAGACCCAAATGGACAACCGCCTGACCATTTAGCAAGGCAGGCGTTGGCTTAAACTTTTCACAGAACTCCTGATAGATGTGGAAGGCATCCTGCATCTGTTCGGTTCCTTGGGCGAGGGCTACCCAAGCTTGTGCCAACTGTGTGAGGGTTGCATCATCGCTAATCTCCTGCATTTTTGCCACCAACTGCTTGGCCAGATCTACGCGCTGCAGACGCAATAGGCATTGTACCGATAAAGCCATTGATTCGAGATTTGTGGATCCGTGCAATATCTTAAGAGCATTCTCAAACTGTCCATCGTAGCAGTAAACAATGGCTGTGGCAATGTGCCAAATGTTTGTCTCATCTTCATCACCAGCCACCTTGTCTGTGAGCTTCTCCAGCACTTCCTCTGTACGTGAAGGCTGTTCAAAAGCCTCATGAACCAGACGCAGTGCCACCAGCGGGGTTGTGTTGTTCTCCTTAATGTCCGAAGCAATTATGCGACCCGAATCAATAGCCAAATAGGACAAATACATGTAGGAAAGCAGCTCGGCACCTGCTGTTCCTTGTTCTGGCAGCACAAAGTTAATCGAGCCCATAAAATTGCCAATATAATACTCATTGCGGGCATCAAACAGCGACGAGTTGACGTCGTCATCGTTATGTTGTGATCTGCTCATTTTATTATAGAAATTTTAATTGTTTTTCGTCGTAAATTGAAAAATAAACTATGAGCTGAGTTGGCTTTTCAGTAATAATGCTGCCACCTAGTCTGCAAATATTCAGGCGTTCAAATTAAAACAGTGTGGCAGCTCTATGTTTATACGGACCATTTAATGAATTCTTCATTAACAAAACGAAATTTCCGTTTAAAAATAACTGACATTTTAAGAAATGAGGCTGAATTGATATTAAACTTTCCGGCTAGGTCGAATTCGAGAAATGAATATTCAAAATGGGCTAAATATTGAAGCTATAATATGTAAATTTTCTTCAGATACAAAGGAAAAGTTGTCCACACTTGCGACGTTTTCACTAAAAACTTATCGATCAGCGCCCAAACGGGTAACAAAAAAATCGATACTTTACTTTTCGTTGTTATTGAGCTTGCAACACGACTATCGATCACATCGCATTGCTTGGGTTTCCTTAAGGAATAAAAGTAACTCCCGCACGTTCAACTGGTTCAGAGCTTTTAAATACAGGTTTTACAACTCATAACTTTGTAGTTATAAAACGAAAACTTGTTCAATTAACTTTTGTTGTGTTGCATTTTTCAGTTAAACATTAGTTCACATTAACAATTTTTAGTGGATTACATTGTTAAATATGTACAATCCAAAAGAGAAAAATGTTGATTTAGTGCGGGAATATTTCCCTAGCTATAATACAAAAAGATTTCAAGATCAAGCTGAGCCAAATTTGGCGGTTCAACAGAATTTCTTACAAGTGACAACGAAACGTGGGTTTAATCAACTGATAAGCAATCTAAATACAATGATTTTATAACTTTCCATATTATCTCCTCAGACCGTAATGACCTTGTTACCAAGCTGGATGTGAAAGTTAACGAAATGCGATATGGAGGCATAGATGATCGTCAACTGGTAGATGTATTCTATAAAGATGATGTGACCACTAAACCTTCGCCACTTTTCGTGTATATACATGGTGGATATTGGCAAGAGACTGATAAGTCCAATGCTTGCTCCATTGTGGCGCCTCTGGTGGATCGTGGCTATCGAGTCGCCGTCGTGGAGTACAATAACTGTCCCGAGGTAACGTTGCCTCAATTGCTGGAACAGTTTGCAAGCCTTTTACTATGGGTCTTTGACTATGCGGAGAAAACGCTAACAACTCAGATAAGCTTTGCCGGACATTCAGCAGGTGCACATCTACTGGCACAATTGTTGCATATTCCTGATCTGATATCAGAGGACCGACGTCGAAAGGTTCGCGCCTTGTTCTTTATTTGCGGCGTTTACGATCTTCGTGAGCTTTGGCAGTTGGAACCGGTGAATCCCAATAATATTTTTGGACTGAATTCGGAAAGCGTAAAGGATGTTTCGCCCATGCTTTGGTCTTGGTTAGCTTACAGTGCATCTTGGCCTGGCCTACATTCACATGTGTTATCAGCGGAAAATGAGAGCGTAACATTTATTGAGCAAAGTCGTGCTTTTGCTGAAAACTTGAAAATGTCTGGATTTGACGTTACTTTTAAGCTGTTCGATGAATACGACCATTTCGATATTATCGAAGAATGTTTCGACGATAACTCTCGAATTACAAAGTATCTTATTGAAGCCCTGCAGAGCTCTTCGAAATAGTTGCAATTTCGAAGAAATGTATCGAAATCCTAGCGCGAAATTATCGTATTTATCCTAGTTTTCTGGACTTTGATTTGAACGGGAATTGTTATCTTTAGAGAAAGTATATTTGTTTTAAAGTTTTATCAATACAATATCGCGCAAAGATATAGATATTTGATTTTTTTAAACAAATAAATTGTATATTAAATTAAAAATATTTAAAGTAAATTTTGTTACTTTTATAATTTCATTTCATTTATTTCTTATGACATTAGTGTGTTTTTAAAACATATACTTAATCGTAGTAGTAGTTGCTTTCCATATGTACACTATCTAAGCGTTTTTGCGCACAAAAACCAAAGGTCATACCACAGCATCGAGAACGTGCTGTTTAATAGCAAATTATGATACATAAAATACAAAATATATACATAAGTAATAGCAATGAAATTAATCAACGTATATGAAGTATAACAAATTGTGCGCAATATGAAGATAAATAAATAAATTTCTACCTAAATCAAAGACTACAGTTTTAACTGAACCAAAAGGAATACCTATGACTCCTCGTCCGAAATGACAATTTCAGTGTCTGTTGCAATATTTTGTTGTTTCTTTAGCTGTTGCTTCTGCTGCGGCTGCTCTTGGCTGTTATTATTGTTACTGTTGCTATTTGTGGAGACACTAGCATTTAGACTAGAGACGGACATTATCTTTAGCATTTGGGCAGCTGGTCCATCCATGAGTTTGCCATTTGGCACCGCCTCGACAGATACATTGTCAACTTTATCGATGATCGCAGCAGTCTTGACTCTCGTTACATTATTAACTATCACATGAGCAGCCGCATCAAGTGTCTTTGGTGCTGCATTTAATTCCGTTTCGGACTCGGCATCGCTTAGATCACCATTCGCCTTAAAGTTGTCCACAAATGCATCGACATCCTCATCCGATTCATCATCATCCTCCTCATCCTCGCCATCGCCATCGCTATCGCTGTCATGTTCACTGCCTTCATGTTTCTTGAGGCCATTGGTTAACACAATCTCCGTTTCTTGGCCTGTTTGAGCTGCCTGAGCTGCTTTTGCCGCTTCTGCGCTAGTGCAGGGCTTTTCATCATCAGCTGAAACTATGGCTGTATTATTTTCCGCTGCCTCTTTTGCAGCCTGCAATTGTTTCTCTTTCAGACGCGCTTCTCGTTGTTCCTCTGTAGTTAAGTCCTGCTCGCGTGCAAATCTAAAAGCGACAAGAATTCAAAAGATTAACTAAATCGCTGCTTAAAATGGGTATTGATTGCTTACTTTTCCAGTATATCACTTATTTTGGTTTGTTTCTTATTGTTCTCATTCAGCTTGGCTAACAACGCGGCATCACTGGCTGCCGGATCCTTTGCGTTGGCAGTAAAGTGTGTAACGGTCTCGTAGAGATCAGTCTTGCGTCGAGCTTGCAACAAGCGTCCCACCTTAACAAAGGCATCTTCGGCTGTAAATTGAAATCAATGTTAATCAAATGTTCGAAAACTTATGTAAGGACACTATAGTCGAGTCCCCTTTCCTTACCAATACGTTTCATTTCGAATTTAGCCAGACCCAGATCCTTATCCTTATTGCAGTGTTCCAGCAGCTGAAGGACATCATAGAAATCGGGAAATGCATGCATGCGATTGACAAATGCGGAGAGAGTGCGATTAAATTGTGGATAGGGCGAATCCTTAAACAGAATGGGCTGTTTCATCTGACGATGGGCGCTTTTACTTTCACCGGTTAGATCACAGATTTTCTCATAGATCTGACAGGCGCGCTTCTTATAGCGTTCCACCTGCAGATAACTTGAGTCATCATCATCATTCCAATCAACGTCCGCCTCTTCCAAAGCGCTAATACGTTTCGTAATAGTGTACAATGTGCGATTGAGTTTCCTTATACGCTCATCGGTGCGTTTGTTGCCAGTGCTGGGCGTGGACGGTGGAGGCGGAGCTGCAGCTGGAGCTGGAGCTGGAGCTGGAGCAACCACAGCTGCCTGAACAACTTCAGGTGTCTGTGATTTTTCTTCCGGCACCTCCTCTTGCAACTGCACCGCCTTGGCCTTGCGTCGCACTTTTAGCTCATCCACAATGAAATGGACATGGTAATATGTCATTAACGGCTCACGGCGTATGCGTTCCATGATCTGTTCCAATTGCTTGCGAAAACCACGTGAGCGCACAAAATTTTCATGCACGCTGTAATAGTATTTCAACAACTTTTTCTCTATAATATCCACCTCTTTGGATTTATCCATCTCACGGCAGAGCTTCAAAAATGCTGCATATTCGGGAACAAGAGGAGCACGAACTGCGGGTGTTGTTTCAGTTGCAGCTGGAGCCGTTGTTGTTGCTGTTGTTGTGACAGTTGCTACGGCAGCTGGTGGCGTCTTTCTCTTTGCAGGCTCATTGTCCACTTTCTCTGTGGGCGGTGTTGTTGGCGGTGATTCAACGAGGACAATTGTAGGCGTAGGCGTCTCCTGTACCTTTGGTTTCTGGGGCTGTTGCTGTTGTGCCAGATGCTTGCGCCATTCCTCATCCGATTTCTTGAGCACAGTTATTGGTTGGACGCGTTTTCCAACAGTTTTATTTACAGGCGAAATGCTTGCACCAGGAAATGACATTTTTAATGCTGTTGTTGTTGCCATAGGCGGAGGCGGTGTTGTTGTTGGTGTCAGCTGTGGTGTAATGCTTGTTGTCGGCGGCAAATTGAGCAACAATGGTTCATTAAGGGCCGCTGCACAATGTGGAGGCGTCGCTAGCAGACGCAATGGTGGTGTTGCACCTGCTGTCATTGACTGTATGGGTGTGGCAGATGTCACCGGTTGGACATTTCTTATTGTTGTTGTGGTTGCTGCTGCTGCTGTTATTGCTGCTTTTGTTTTATATGGCAACGTACGTGCTGCACTGCTGTTGACATTTATGCTGGACTTGTTCACTTGAGGATTTGACTTGCTGACCATTGTCATCGGAGTCAACTTGGCCAGCAATGGTGGCGTCGACGTCGTGTTGCTGATGGGATTATGTGCTGGCGGTGGCGGTGCAAGTGCCACCTGCTGTTGTTTCGGTTTGTGCAATGATAATGTGCTTGTTGCACTGTGTGCTGGCGGTGGTTGCTTCAGTGGTGTCACATGCAACTGCATTGATTTCGTTGTTGTTGTCGGTGTGGTGTTTGTTGTTAGTGTTGACGCTGTTGTTGGTGTGAATGTCAACGATTGTTTCTGTAATGTGGGTAAACGTGGTTGCAGTTGCTGCTGCTTCTGTTTAACTGGGAGTTTATTTGCCATCAACAGTTGCACTGATGTCTGTGACTTTTGTTGTTGCTGCTGCAACTGAGGCTTTTGAGGTGGCTTCTGTTGCTGCAACAATGATGGTTTTTGTAGCTTCTGTTGCTGCTGCTGCTGCTGCTGTTGCAATTGCAGTTGAGGCATTTGCTGTTTCTGCTGCTGCTGTTGTTGCTGCAGTTGTGGCATTTGTTGCTTCTGTTGCTGCTGCTGTGCCAGTTGGGTCGATGACAACTTCTGTTGCTGTTGCTGTGTGGATTTCTGTTGTGCCAAAGTTACCGGTTTTGACAGTGTCGACTTCTGCTGCTGCTGCAACTGTTGCTGTGCTATCTTCTGCTGCAACTGTTGTTGCTGTTGCTGTGTTATCTTCATCTGCAACTGTTGCTGTTGTTGCTGCTGCGGCTGTGGGTTGGGTTTTTGCCATACTTTGGAAGCCGGCAACAATTTCACCGGTACTGGACTCGGCACACTGGTTATTGTGGCCAGTGTTGCAGGTGTCTTTGACCAGACGCCCGTCGATAACTTGATCGGCTTGCCCTTCAAACTATTGTTGTTATTGTTGTTAGCATTATTATTATTATTGTTATTGTTTTCCAGGGACGGCTTCGGATTAACAATATTGATGTTTCCATTGCTGTTGTTGTGCTTGGTGACCGTTATGCCACTAGGTATGTGCATTGACCTAAAAAATTTAAACATCAATCGTTAATAACAACAGAAATTCAATTTGGAGAAGGATACCCTTATCCGGAGTCTTGACTAACAAATTCATAATAAAATTTTACGAAACCTATTAAACCCATATTAAAAATCAAATTTTATAGCTTTTGAAAAATAAAATGTTAATAAAAAATAACTTGATTTTCTAGGATGAAATATACTAGATGTACTATAAACATACCTGTAGGATCCAGCCACATTCTTACTTCCGGTCGATGTTCCCAATGCAACCGGATTTTTGATCCCGGCTGGTAATTGAGTGATCGATGCTTTTGGTATGTGGATTAGTTTAGAGGGTATAGCTTTCGATGTAGTCAACTTTGCCTGTTCGCGACGAGCTCGCTTGGCGTCAGGTGGACCCTATAAACATATGATAACAATTTAAAACGACCTGTTGGTTTTTGCATTTTAAATTTCATTTAAAAACAAAACAAACAAAAACACAGAGGCTGTATTTGTGTGGGTGCCAGTGTGTGTAGAGTTTTAAGGCGCGCCGCCAAATGCAGTGTAGAGTTACATATTTCGCTTAAATGTGTAAACAAACGTTTAGTCGGTAAATATTACGAATTGCGTCGCAAATGACACACTTATGCCATCCGAGTATGTACCTACACATACACAGCAACTGGTTTCAGTTAGAATAATTAACATTTCTAATTGTTCGTATCAAGTGCAGCAATTTTTGCACACAAAGTGGCAACACTGGCATCAAATGAATGTTTGCAAGTGTGTTCGTGTCGAGATGTTCGTGTGCATGTGTGTGCGTGAGCAACAATAAAAGCAGCGCGAAAAATGCTCGTACACACAATTTGTAATATACACACACACACTCTCACCGTTGCACACATATAAGCACGCACGCCAACACTAATACTCGCACACCAATGCACAAAACCTATTAAAAATACAACTGTACTTTTCTACACCAACTAAACGTTGGCGTTGTCACTGGCGCTTTTACCTCCTCCTCCGAATCTGAGCTCGAATTCACATATATAACCGAAGTCATAGTCAAAATATCACTTTACACGAAAATTTTATTTGATGCGTCTCTTTTTGATAATTTTTCTTGACATTTGGCTCGAAACACAGGCAACTATTATTGTTGCCAACTACTTTTTTCACGCATATATTACGTCTATGTCTTATAATTTGATTTTGCCTGTATTTGTATTGTTGCTTTGCATTTGTTTTCACAGTTTGTAGAGTTCTACGGCAAACAGTGCTGCCATGTAGGCGCCATCCTACTGATGTGAATCTTAGTTCCATAAAGTAGGCTACACTGCTAGTGGCAGCGCTAGCATACAAGGGATGGCGCTACCATCGTTCTGAGATCCGGCAGCCATGTGCCCCATTTCCAGTGAAATCCAAAAAAACAGTGAACACTTTTTTCCCTGGAGACTGGATCTAAAATTCGATTTGACTGAAATTATGCATGCATTTTTATACCCTTGCAGAGGGTATTATAATTTTGTCACGAAGTTTGTAACGCATTGAAGGAGGCGTGTCAGACCCCATAAAGTATATATATTCTTGATCAGGGCGACGAGCTGAGTCGATATAGCCATGTCCGTCTGTCCGTCTGTCCGTCTGACCGTCTGTCCGTCTGTCTGTCCGTCTGTTTCTATGCAAACTAGTCTCTCAGTTTTGAAGCTATCTTGATGAAACTTGGTACAGGTCCGTCTTTTTGCTGCACGCAGTACATATGTCGGAACCGGCCGGATCGGATAACTATATCATATAGCTGCCATAGGAACGATCGGTTCAAAAACAACATTTAGTATGAACAACTTTTTTGTTTCTCAAAATATCTCAACCAAATAATACACATTGTGTGTTTGATTAAGTTTTAAACGGGCTGACCAAATTTGGTGTAAATCGGACTACTATATCATATAGCTGCCATAGGAACGATCGGCTCGAAAACAACATTTGGTATGAAAAACTTTTTGTGTTTCTCAAAATATCTCAACCAAATATACACATTGTGTGTTTGATTAAGTTTTAAACAAGCTGACCAAATTTGGTGTAAATCGGACAACTATATCATATAGCTGCCATAGGAACGATCGGTTCAAAATCAACCTTTAACAAATTTTGTAAAAAATCTGACGGCTTACGCAGGGCACTGCAAGGGTATTCAAACTTTGGCGCGCCAAAGTTAGCTTGCGCTATATTTTGTGTAATTTTTTCCAATTTTTCTGAATTTTCCAGATTTTTTAGATCGCGTTTAAGAGAAGTAGGCCTCCAGTAGGTCTACAAAAACGAGATAAATACTAAAAGAAGTCGCTTTAATTTTATTAATTTCGAATTAAGATCGTTTGATTTTTAATCTGTCTCATTTTTTAATAAGCAATTTTTTTAAATTAAAATTAATTAGTGATTAAAAGTCGTGACCTCTGCCGCAGAATTGTATCGGTGACAGTATCGAACAGTATCGATTGTGAATATATTGCAACGATAAATATTTTAATGAGGTGCCGCCACCTTTTGTCCGTTGGCGTTACCTTTATACGCCGCCTATGGTTGGGCATTCGCAAACTTCAGCGCTGACGTGTTGGGCTGGCAACACTGGTGAATAGTTGTAACCCTAAATTCTAGTAAGTGACACGTCGTGCTGACTTCGTATATTATCGTTTTCTTCTGCATCGTTCATTCGGTTTTCGTCATTTAAAGCGGTCGTTTTGTCCGCTGGAGTGTGTTCCCAAAGAGGAGTAAAACTTTCTAAATTTTGTGTAGAAAGTGCAGCAATACAAATAATAAGTTTAATTCCCTGCCGATCGTTATATTAAGTCAAACACAATGGGAAGTAAGTACAACGCTAACAAGTTCAAGTGCAGTTTTATGTGAAAAATGCCGCAACGCTTGCCCTTACCAATAAGCGGCAACACCCCCGTACTTGCTTACGTATACAAAAATTTGTTGGATTTGATGTACTAGTGCCACTGTCGCTAATTGTGTTAAGTGCAGGCTTAAATCGAACAAATATATTGGCAACAGAGCTAACAAAGCCATTGGTTTTCATTCATTATTTGCAGTCAAATTCCTGGAAGTTATCAAACCCTTCTGCAGTATACTGCCAGAAATTGCAAAGCCCGAACGCAAGGTATGTAAAAGTATAACTTGAACATTTAAAAAAAAAATTATTTGTTCAAATAGCAACAAAACTAGTGCATTTCAATTGTATACGTATGTATGATTTGTAGTTTATTTGTGCGTTTTTATTTCGTATTTGCTCTCCCAGGCGCCAGTGTTGCCAGCGCACGCGTTTTGGCTTTCACTTGTCAAAGCGAATGCGCCACGCAAACAATTTGTGATTTCGTAGTAGGCAACTTACATATAGGAAGCAGCAAGTTGTTGTTTTACACATATAGGAAGAAAAATGAGCAACTAAAATGCATTTAATAAGTGCAAATATATTCCTAATTCTTTATTTTAAACAAAATAACTGCCAACCTTTAATCAGCTTTAAGCTAGTAACAATCATTAAAAATCTCCAAATAAGCAGTTAGTTTAATTTATTTATATTCTTAGTTTATGATTTTAATGTGTTGTCTGTTTTTGAAACATATTTTCATTCATAAAACATTCGTTTAGTCCGTTCTGCTACTATTCTTATCAAATACAAGTACTATTTTGTGGACTACTTGTTGCCATACTACTTTTTCACACAATTTGACAAACATAACGCATACCGCATACTACGTGGAAACGTCAAACTTCGGGCCGCACGAAGCGAATACACGACGCTTTGCTACGTCAGCTTCGTGTTGTTGTTGACACACGACCATATGATGAGCACGATAAGCAAAACTTGATTACTTTTTTTATTTTTTGTTAAAACATTTTACACACGTTCACACGTACACACACACATGTAGGTCAAAATAGCGGTAGTTTGGTCGAGGCCATGGCTTTAAATGAATTCTTCATTATTAAATAATAAAGTTATATTTTTGCAATATAAAATGTAATTTATTTGCTGCTGAGCTACAAACTTTTTATTTAGAATGTAAACAAACCAATTGCCTGGAATTAGTTGGCAGCTTATTTCACTGAAATAATTTTAATTAATTATATCAACTTAATTTTGTTTGTTTTATTTATATACATATTAAATCCTTTAATTTGTTCTATGTTATACATATACATGTGTATAGTTCTGATATTTTAGATAATGTTGCCATCTTTAAAATTAAATTTATATTTTTGAAACAAAATTGTTAAATTTCTCTTAAAAGATTTAGATTGTTGCAATCCTGAAGAACTTAGTTATAAAAAAAAAAATTTTCAAACCCATTAATATAAGAAATTTACTAATTAAAGTTTCTTTAATATATTTTTTGTACCATTTCTCTTATTAAATTTGTGTGTCTTATTTATTTTTCCCCATTTTGCAGATCCAATTCAGAGAGAAAGTACTATGGACTGCCATAACACTGTTCATTTTCCTGGTATGCTGTCAAATTCCATTGTTCGGCATCATGAGCTCCGACTCGGCGGATCCCTTCTACTGGATTCGTGTGATTCTTGCCTCGAATCGTGGCACACTTATGGAACTGGGTATTTCCCCAATTGTGACATCTGGATTGATAATGCAACTGTTGGCTGGCGCCAAGATCATTGAGGTCGGTGATACGCCCAAGGATCGTGCGTTGTTTAATGGTGCCCAGAAGCTATTCGGCATGGTCATTACAATTGGCCAGGCTATTGTCTATGTGATGACTGGCATGTACGGTGATCCATCGGAAATTGGCGCCGGCGTTTGTCTGCTGATCATCATTCAATTGTTTGCTGCCGGTCTCATTGTTCTCCTGCTCGATGAACTGCTCCAGAAGGGCTATGGTCTTGGATCTGGCATTTCCCTCTTCATTGCGACCAACATTTGTGAGACAATCGTGTGGAAGGCATTCTCGCCCACCACAGTAACAACAGGACGTGGCACTGAATTCGAAGGCGCTGTAATTGCCCTCTTCCATCTGATGGCAACACGCAACGATAAAGTTCGCGCTCTGCGTGAGGCATTCTATCGCCAGAATTTGCCCAATCTGATGAACCTGTTGGCCACTATCTTGGTGTTTGCCGTCGTTATCTATTTCCAAGGTTTCCGTGTGGATCTACCCATCAAGAGCGCCCGTTTTCGTGGCCAGTACAGCAGCTATCCTATTAAGCTGTTCTACACTTCGAACATTCCCATCATTCTGCAATCGGCTCTCGTTTCCAACTTGTACGTCATCTCCCAGATGTTGGCCGTTAAGTTCCAGGGCAACTTCCTCATTAACTTACTTGGTGTTTGGGCCGATGTTGGAGGCGGTGGCCCAGCCCGCTCCTATCCCATTGGCGGTCTGTGCTATTACCTGTCGCCGCCTGAGAGTGTCGGTCACATTCTGACCGATCCAATTCACGCCCTGCTCTACATTGTCTTCATGTTGGGCTCCTGTGCGTTCTTCTCCAAAACATGGATCGATGTCTCTGGCAGCTCAGCCAAGGATGTAAGTTCTTACCAGCTATTCTCTAAGTTGAAATGTTTATTAACTTGTAATTTATTTATAGGTTGCCAAGCAGCTAAAGGAACAGCACATGGTGATGCGTGGCCATCGCGAAAACTCGATGATTCATGAACTGAATCGTTATATCCCAACGGCAGCTGCATTCGGTGGTCTGTGTATTGGTGCACTTTCGGTTATGGCCGATTTCCTGGGTGCCATTGGATCTGGTACGGGTATCCTGCTGGCTGTGACGATCATCTATCAGTACTTTGAGATTTTCGTTAAGGAACAGTCCGAAATGGGTGGCATGGGAACGCTGCTGTTCTAAGCAGCCAACTTTAAACAGAATTACAACAGTAACAGCAATCAATACTTCATCATACTTCTCACATGCCTGCTCGCTCCCATTTAAGCAAATTAACGTTTCTTTTGTACGGTTCCAAAACTTCCACAATATCGCATAACTTTAAGGCTGTTTTTTGCTGATTTGCAGGCTGGACATAAATAATTATTTGTGTTTAAGACAAGAACTTTAATTTGAATAGTTTTTTTTATTAGTTTGTATTCAAATTGTGAGACTTTATTGCTTAAGTTCAATATTTCACTGAATTGATTGAATTTCAATGCAACTTATTGTTTTAACTGAGTGTAATTAAATTAAGTAAATTGATTACACAAGAAATTATTAAACACGATGAATAAGGAGTACATGAAACGAACATTAAAATCACGCAACATGCATACAAATTGTCATAATAATAAAACGTAAATTAGATAACATTTTTTAATTCAAAAACCGTATTTTATATTAAGTTCATTTTCTACAGTTTCAACTGATGCTAGAATAGAGAAAAAACTAAAGAAAAATTGCGTATGATTCAACCTAATGGCAGTTGGGGTAATTTTTTAAATAAAATTATTTTAAACTGAAATCTTAGCATTTTTAAATTCAGATTTGTATGTTGTTATTTCGGTTTAACTGGGTGTTTTTTTTTTTTTAAGGTTGGCAGCATTTCAAATTATCGATTGCACTATCGTGATGGCTTAATTTAAACGCCACCGTTTCTTTTTTTCAAGAATGCGAGAAGAAATATTTAAAAAAAAAAAATAACCATACTTTTTAATATTCTGTGTTATCGATTTATTTATTTTGATGTTCTATTAATCGAGCTATCGACCTGATTTCAACAACACAAGGTATTTCTGCGCTTGCAGCATCTGGTCACACTTTGTATAGCTGTAAAATGGAAAAATAATCATAAATAAAAATAAGCAATTTGACGCTGTTCAAACAATTCAAAACGCATCACACACACGCACACACACTAATGCGAATTAACGCAAAAGCAATAAGAACATTTTCAATTACCTGCGGCAAGTGACAATTGTGAAAAGAACTCAAAGTAGTGACAAACAACAAATCATCTGGAGGGAAACTGAAGAAGATTGTTGTTGTTGTTGTGAGTTGCCATGTCAGCTCCACTCTCAAGAAATGTGCCGTATTTAAAGCAGCAGTTAAAAGCGTTGCTGCACAACACGTCGCCGGTGATAACGTTAATCTGTTTGGTAACAACATTTGGCTATTTACTCTCCTTCTCGGAGACTGCTGTCCTGCTCCTTAGCGTCACTCCAGGTTACATTTTGCCGAATGGAAAGTTTTGGATATGGACTGCATTCACGTTCTGTTTCATCGAATTGCATTGGTGGGAGGTGATTGTTGATATAATCACAGTTGGACTATGTGGAAAAATGCTGGAACCCCTTTGGGGTCAATATGAAATGTTCAAGTTCTTTGCGCTCAGCAATTTTGGCGTCTCGCTTGTAACGAGCATTTATTACTTGTTCTATTATATGGTCACTAAGAATCCAACTATATTATTCGATGTACATATCCATGGACTGGCCGGTTATGTGGCTGGAATTTGTGTTGCAGTGCGACAGATAATGCCCGATCATTTAATCTTCAAGACACGCTATGGACGTTTAACCAATCGGTGAGTATTGGGCGATAATCTAAGCGTAAATTGGGCTGGACCTTTTATACTCTTCCAAAAGGAACTATATTTTAGTTTGTTTTCTATGAAAACTATGGTCTCCATTTTAAAGTAATCCTGTTGAAACTTGGCTCAGGTTTTATTTTAGCAGGTGTTACATACATCGGAACTAGCCGGATCGGATCAGTAAATCATATAGCTATCATAAAAAAGATAGATTGAGAATCTAAATTTATTAGGGTATACTCTCACTTGTTCTGAACGAATTTGGTTAAAGTAGGACTATCATATCATAGCTGCCATTGAAAAGATCGGTTGATAATCAAGCTTAAGTATGAAAAACTTTTTTGCTTCTTAAAATAACTTAAAGAAACTTACAGAGTTTGTATTTGGCATTTTCTTAAAAATCCTTACCACTGACTTCTTTAATTTAAAATTGCCATAGAAAAGATCGCTTAAGAATGATTTTTTAGTATGAATAAAAGTCGTTTCTTGACATACTATTTTAACCCATCTCACAGATTGGTTGTATCCTACTGTCGTATACATATTGACTGAATTTGGCTTAAATAATATACATAGCCTATCAAATCTTCTTAATCTTTATTTTGTGTTGCAAGTTGATTAAAAGATTGTTCATTGTTTTTTCAGTAATGTTCCATTGACGGTGCTTATCTTAGCTATCTTCTGTTGGGCCATTGGCATGCTGGATGGCACATATCCGGCAATGTTTGCCTCCGGTGCTATAGTCTCATGGATCTATTTACGCTTCTATCAACATCATCCGAATGGACGCGGCGATAGCTCTGAAAGCTTTACATTTGTTAGCTTCTTTCCGAATGTGACACAACCTTTTATCAGCATACTAGTGAAGCCCATATATAATTGCTGTTTGCGCGTGGGCGTGGTGAAAACGCCCACACCATTGCGTACAATATCAACAGCAAGCTTGACATCTGTGTCTGTGCAAATGCCAGGCGTGGATCCGCATGATATTGAGCGTAGACGGTAAGTAATTGCATTGTACTTATCTTGTTTACACATTATTTATAATTTTGTTTTATTCAACAAACACACACACACAGACAAATTGCTCTAAAGGCACTTAGCGAACGATTAAAGGCCACAGATTCAACGCGACATGCACAGCTGCCCAAATCCTTTCCACAACAACAGCAGCAGCAACAACATCCTCATCAACAACAGCAGCACAAGCACCATAGTCATAGTCATGGCTCTGGACATAGTCACAGTCATGGTTCTGGACATAGTCACAGTCAAGGAGCTGGACATAGCCACAGTCATGGAGCTGGACATAGTCACAGTCATGGAGCTGGAGCGGCGCAGGCACCGCAACCAGATTTTGTGAAGCCAGCCAACAGTCCGGCACAACAGTTGCCGATCACAACGGCACGATCAGAGCCACGTATGATCAGCACAATGAGCAACATTGCAATACCGATGCCTGCGCCACCTCCCAAAGATGATATAGGAGCAACTGCTGGTGGAGATACGGTCACGCTCATTGACTTAAATGAGGAGTCGTCAGCCTAAAGTGTTTTTATGTTTAACGTAAATTGATAAATATTTTTTGGATATTTAAATGATCTGCTAATCTGATTATTTGTGTGTATAACTGCAACAAGTGCGCTCTTAACTGTATTTAACGTATTTGTGTGTCTACGTCTGCTTAATAATATCATGCGTATAGTTTTCTAATTGCTTGCTAGGATACGCCCATGTTGCAAGTTTGTAATTGAAAGCTTAACAAAGAGACCTTCCATCAAAAATAGCGCCTATTGTAGTACATATTTACATACAATACATGCATACTTTTTGTTGTAGTCTTTACATGTATTGAAAAAATGCTTTATTTAGTTTATAACATTACTGTAAATATATTTAAAAGCCCAAAACTAAAACAAACTTGGATTTTTTATTCGACCACAGTCAATAACCGCGAAATTTGAATACTCTTGACAAAGACTTTTGGATGGATGATGACACGCTAACTAAAATAAAAACCAGTCTAGTATTTTTACTTTTAATTGATAAAAAAAATATTTTTTTTAATTGTAAAATTGATTTTTCTTAAACAATCCAATGTAATTATAAACTAGATAAGTTATTGCGGATTCGTTTATATGTATATATCTATTTATTTAGTTTCTTCAAACGATGTCTAAAAATTCTAGGAAATTCAAGAAAATTGAAAACAAATTTTTTAAAAATATGCAATTTGTTTTGTCCGCATTTTTTTTGGCTTTTATTTCTGAAAATATTTTTTTTGTCTGCCTTGTCTACCACCTTTTAAAACGGTGATGGCGCCATCTTTTGTTTGTTAGCGTCATATTGTTTACTTGTAGAACTAGATTCTTATAATTGATTTCCACTAGTTGGGATTTTTGGTTGCGTGAGGAGTCACGAAAAATTTGCAAAAAGTGTTTCTATCAGCCTAACGCATCCATAGACACCCGATTGCTAAGGCAGTACCCACATGCATAATATCAAGTCGAATTTGAACAAAGTCTGAAGGCAGAATACACATCCTTCAATATTTTTCATGGTAGAAAACATATACATAATTAATAGCTATCTATTTTTATTTAATAAATTGGCAATTGCCTTGCCCCCTAAACTCGTCAATGTTCCCTAAAATCAAATTGGATGAATACAGAGTAAAAAACTTTTTCCTCCCTTTAACTAGCAAGTTGCCTATTATTTTGTTAGGTAATTGATGTGTGTCACCTTATTTTCCCCAATGGAGCTGCCGCATCCGCGCGTAGAAACGCACTATAACTGTCGCACATCCCTAATATCGATTCTCCAATTAGATTCGATTGGCCGTCGTGTTCGTAGTGTATATTTAAGTTTATTTTGTGTGCTCGACACTTGTTTTAAAGTATTATACAGTTAAGTACGTTGACGAACGTCTGTCGCGTCACAAGTTAATAGAAGATGTTGCCTTAAAATCGTCATAAGCAAGTGGCTGCACTGTGTAAATACTGGAGATGCATAACGGGTGCCTTTGTAGGTTACAGTCAGAAATGGGTCGCAACAGCAACTACAGTGCGCAACAACAACATAGTAATAATGGGCGCCTGCTTCGAAATGGTAAGTTCGAACTTCTGATAAGATTGACACAAGTGAAGCAAAGCAAAACTCAATAAGAAAAAAAATACGAAAGATAGATAAGACGAAAATGTAGCGAAAAAAGCACTTGGCGGGCGGGTCCCTGACCACATATAAACAAACTCTTGTTATCGTCACACAAACGTACAGACCCAGTGCTTTGCATGTGTGTATTTGTTCCGTTTTTGGCGTTGTCGATGTGTTTGTGTGTGCGTCGGCGATTGTTTGTATGTGTGGGTTTTGCGGTTTATTGCCTACGTGTAAATGCAGTCAACGTTGTGGCAAAAAAAAAAACTAATCTGAAATCATGCAAAACCGGCCTCTTTTTGACTTGATTTTGTTTTTGACAATTCTTGGCTGGATTTACTTACGTAAATGCCAAATGATTTAAACTCATAATTAAAGTCCATAAACAAGTTTCACACGTACCGAAACTTGTTTTCAACAGGAACTGAGAACTGGCCTAGTGCTGGGTCCGCCCTTAAACATTCCTGATTCTTTGTTTAGTTTTAATACCAACGGTTTTTTTACTTTCACTAGCGCCAATGTTCAGGGTCGTTTGGTTATTGTATTTACAATACGTCTGGTTTGTTCCATGGCAATACCATGACAACTGCAATAATACGATTCGAAAGATCTTAGGTCAAATGCAATCTTAAAGCTCTTGCTGAAATGCGAATTATGATAAGTTTAGTATTGAAATTTGTATACTCGATTAATAGTTCAGTTTTGCTAGAATGGGTAAAGTCTTAGTGAAATAGAAAGTATGATTGATGCCCTTTTTATCACAAAGTTGATGCACATTTATAAGCTTTGAACATTTTTTTAATTTTTCAAATGTTTAAGTGATTAGTACTTGTTTATTTCACTTTAATATGCTCAACTTAAAGATTATTTCTGAGTTTAAACATCTATAATACAATAATAATATATGTTTTATCTTGAAGAACTACGAATATTATACAACTATCACATTGTATTGCATAAGACTTATATATATATTATGTATGTCTGATTGTTGTTATAGAAATTGTATCGAATTACGTCCATATTCCTCTATTTTTGTTTACTTTGTTGCAGTTGTTGCAAATATAAATTTGTTGCAGTATGCAATAATTTAGCTGAGACTATTTCTAAACATGAAGAGACCTAACCGTAAATTAACTTATTTAGGTTACTTATCGCGCATACCAGTTTATCATTAATATTTTTAAATATTTCTGGTAAAGTTTCTTGGAAACTGACATAGGCATCACATAAATATTAAGAATATAATAGTTTTCATGTTTGAGATAACGATTAGATTGACGCTTCTATATAACCGGGAACAAAAAGTTCCCTTCTTTTGTGTCTTCCGGAGGTTTCGCCAAATGTTATATTTATATGGTTTTTTTTTGTATGGGTCAAATAATCAATTTCCAAGGAATTTCTTTATTTTCCTAACAGTTTAAAATAATAATGTGTACTATTCTGTTGGCCATTGTTCCAAAAGTGTCCACATTTATATACATATGTTTAATACAGTAATTTTTCTTAGAAACCACAACTATATTAAAAATCGAGAGTAAATTTGTCTA
The DNA here is from genome assembly GCA_035043265.1 of Drosophila testacea. NCBI lineage: Eukaryota > Metazoa > Arthropoda > Insecta > Diptera > Drosophilidae > Drosophila > Drosophila testacea. The sequence goes on along the minus strand of JAWNND010000826.1, from coordinate 359,589 downwards.
GATCTTTAATTACTATGTTATTCTTATGCGAACATCTGATTGACAATAATAAATGTGTGTGAGTGTGTGGTCTTTGTTCTATATTAGAAATTACTCACTAGCCATGTTAATATGCAATGTGCCAGAAAACACGTCAAAGCTTCACACACACACACACACACACCCCCAATACACATGCAATGATAAGCACACACACACACTCACACTTGTGCATAAATATCCAAGCTTGTTTACACACATGCGCGCCTGCCATTCAACATCGTCAACGTCACCGTCAACGCCGACGTCAACGTCGACGTCGACAGAGAGCTCCACATATTTTAGTGAGCAAGAAAGAAAAACCGTTGAGGGCGATCGATTGGCGCTCAGTTGCGGATTCGTTACCAAGTACAACGAACGGTTTGTGTCTGCTCTGTTAGCTTCTTTTTACGTTTTGTTATTATCAAAAAGCAGCCAATTTATCGCGCTAAACAAATACACGAATAATAAAATAGGAAAGAAAAGAAAACAAAGAGAGGCAGCAACAAGTAGTACACACTACTTTATTAACAAAATCAACATTTGCCAGCTAATTGTTACTGACTCCTCTCTTTTACTCTCTTTCTCTCTCTTTTGATGCTTTCTTTGAAATTATTGCATCAGCAATTAAAAAAACGCCAACAATGGAAGATCACCAGATGCTGCACACACGTCTCGTCCAGGTTGGCCAAGAGCATTTACTCAAGTTTTGGCCAGAACTCACATCGGACGAACGCGCCCTTCTGGAGCGTGACATAAATGAGCTGAACTTGGATGAGATTAAAATGTATTTTGATCGTGCCACCATCTCGATGAATGAGAATGGCATCAAACTGGATGATCGTCTGCAGCCCATTCCCGATGATCAAGTCCTTTCGATAGCCCGCACCAATGAGGATAAACTCAATTCCTATCGGGAGGAGGGATTACAACAGATTGCCAAAGGTCATGTCGCTGTGCTGCTAATGGCAGGTGGACAAGGTGAGTTTGCAATTACCAAAATTGTTGTGTTATCCAAGTTACTATCGAGCTGTCGGAAATTAAATAGATTAAGGGGCGATCCCCCAGATTTACGCTGATTATGACTAAATTCGGAAAGGTTGTTTTTGTAGGTGAATGGTGGTTGAATCATTTGCCTTATCTATCATATACAGTGTACAATTTGTACTTTGTTGGCTTACAAAATCGAATCAAAGCCAGAAACTTAATAATATTTAGAAGCAGAATCTTGAATTCATTTATTAGCTTTAGTTTGTCACTTTAATTGCAGTTATTGTTCTAAACATATTAAAATGTAAACATAATATGCACTCCAGTCTTTCTATAGTATGATAAACTATAATTTATATATGCATATTAACTAAATTTTAAAATAAACTGTTTGTTCCTTACAAACGGTATCAGTTTGGCATTTTGTGTATGGTGATATTATTCGATAAATTAATGTTCTTTAACTTAATCAATAACAGACTTATGAATGATAGACATGTTGAATTATTTTTTAATAGTTATTGTTTTTTAAAGTGGTAAAGTAGTTGTACAACCTTTGAAGTCACATTACTTCTTTATTTTTTATCATTCGACACGTTGTATTTAATCAAATAATTAAAAGATTGCTTGATAAAAATCTGTTGTTTGCCTTCGCAACATTACAGATATTCGATAAAGGCAAACAACAAAAAGGTTGATTCCCTTTTTTTTGTGTATTGTTGCAGATATTTTTTGAGATAGTTTAAAGTTATTTTTAGCAATTTCTGCTCGCAATTGCCTTGAGTTGCAATAAAGAAAATGTTCATTAAAAAAATATATATTTCAGCATTAGCAAAGACAACAACAACTACAATAATGCAGACTTGTAAGTCTCTTAACTCTGTGTATGTGAGTGTGTGTTGGTGTGTATAAAAAGCTAATTAGCTTGATATAAAAATGCTCCATCAAATTTACACACCAGCAAAGCGCACATGCAAAGCTCACACAGATACACACTCAAACAGTTGCAAGTGCGCTCAATCAGCTGCCCACTCATGCAGCGGCCATTGCACTATGGGAAGTGCACTCTGATTTTATGGAAAAATAGCAATTCTCTTGAAAAATATGTTAAAAATTTGTTGATTTTCTAAATTGTAGCTCTCAAGATAATATACAAAAGTATTTATTTAATATTGAAAAGACTTCCCTTAATACTTAAAAACTAAGTAGCGAAGCTATTTTAAATAAGTACAGATTTTTGTCGAGATTATTCAATAACTAAGCATTCTGTTTCCATTTTATTCCATTCCGAGAAAACACGTTTATAATAATAGTGCTATGTACCAAGGGTTAAGTGTAGTTTAATTTAAAACATAAAAAATTATAAATTCTTTTTAAGTCTAACTAACTTACGTGTGAAATTTCAAATCTCCAGCTTTTTATTTAGACTTAATGTCAACATATTGAGATTTTTTCATAAGGAAATAAGGAGCGAAAGCAAAATACAAACTTTTTAATTCTTATTAAGTCTGACTAACATTTATGCCATATTTCAGCTACTGAGCTTTATATTCAGAGTTTTGCCCAAAAAAATTAACGCTTTCCCATAGTACAAAGTTTTTGTAGTTGCTGCTGTTGTTGGTATTTTTGTTGTTGCCTGTAATTTGTAATTCAGTGTGCAAGACACGCCACAAACAAACAGAAACAGAAACAGCGTTAAAGCAATAACAATTTAAGCCATTCTTATGGCCAGCTTGTTCAGTAAGTTTCATTCCAATTCCCAGTCTCTGTCTTTGTTGTTGCCTTTCTTTTTTTTGTTGTTATGTGTTTGCTGATTTCAATCTCTGGTTTTGTTTTTTTTTTTAACTTGCGAGCGGCATTTGACATTTCCCGTTTTATTGTTTTTGCCTTGCTGCAAGCGAAATCACGTAATTGCCTTAAAAGAAAAATCAACAACAAAGATATAACTTGTCTCTTGGCATTTTGTTAGATGCACGTATTAACGTATTTCTTTAACGTAACGTAACTGCATAACGGTGAAAATTGTAGGCGGCATCGCGTTGCCAACTGTCGCCAAATAATATTGTCTATCGATAACAAAGCTCTGAGTTCTTTGTTTTGTCGCTAGAGCTGCCAAAAATAAACCAACAAAAGGAAAGCAATAATTAAAAAGTTTTTTTTTTAATACAAATCAAAAAACCGGTAGTGTACTCGTGTAGCTGACCTTATGACAGGTTTAAATGCTAAATAGCTACAAGAGTTGCAACAAAAAAACAACGGTTATTGAAAGCGAAACCATTATCGAAATAAAAGAAACAAGTTTTTAAGGTCAACCGGCTGGGAGCACAGCAATCAAAGACAGTCGACTAAAGAGCCACTATTTCTGCATGAGATCAGATATTGTGATTAATTTAGTTTATATTTGTCCTTTACACTAGTGGAAGTGTAGTGCCGAATGTCGAATTTAAAATCGATATTTAAAGAATGTGACCATAATAAGTAGTTAGGCCAATGAGTATTTAACATGAAGAGGAGAAATGACGGCTGTTAAATAACAGAGGCAGTGGAGTTTGGCGTGTAAAAGTGGGTATAGACAGAATCTAACAGAATAATGTTAAAAGCCTGTGACGCGCCAAACTTCGATGGCCGCTTTGCGGTTTTTTGTTTTGGTTTCTTGTTTTGCTTTGTGTGTACCTACAGAACGTATGATGAAAAGTTGCCACACTTCATATTATGTTGTTGTTGTTACAAATCTGAATTTTGCCTATTTCAAAGTTGATTCGAAGCAATGCCCTCAGCCTGCGTTTACCCTACTCTAATCGGGTGTTATGTGCGAGTAAAGTGAAATGACATAATATTAAGTAAATGCGTGCAATATTTGATTTATTTAATTTTTAACAATATTATTATTATATAAAATAATATTATATTTAATTTAATATATTATTTGATTTCCTAATGCTGCATATAAACAATTGCATTAGCCACTAAATTTTTGAAATAAAAATGTAGTTAAATAGTTACAAATTAAAAAATAATAATAATTAATAATAATTATTATACTGCTTTTATTAATGTTACAGAAAAATTATAAATATTTTATTAACAATATAAAAAGGGTATCTGTAGTAGGGTGAGGTATCGGCAATGTCGAGTAGCAGGCAGGATCGTCGCGAGCTCATACACACAGATGAATTTTAAGCCATCTGTGTGATTTTAAACATGTGTGAGTGTTAATATTTTCCCAGTAAAACTTGGGAGCTTGCCATAAGGCATGAACGACACCTGAAAATTCAGGAAAGAAGTACTTACCAAACCTGAACTCTTTAATTCGCTTTTATACAGGGGTGAAACACAGAAGTAAGCATACTTTGTAAAGAGAAATGGGAATGGGCGCTGTTAATGCTCTGTAATGGCTTAACAGAGCCCATTTCCCATACCAATGCCCATTTCTACTTTCGGTTGTCCAGATGTGTGAAAATAGAAGGCGAGAAGTCATGTCATGAGGCGTTCGCTACAGTTATCCTACATCCAGAAAGCATACATTTGTAAGGTTTTTGTATGCTTACTTTGCAACGTCTGAAAAGTGATCCCTTTCATGAATAAATTGCAGATAGATATTACATTACACAATTTATTTATTTAATAAACTAGATTTGTTCACAGATAACTTAAAATAATAAATTATTGTTGAGAGCGTTGTTGTCGTTGTTCTTGTTGTTTTGATTATTTTACTCTTCTTGTTTGCATCTGTTATAATGGCGGCTGCTTGGTTTTCACATAATCTGTGTACAGATATTTGTTGACGAACGTCCCGAGCCTTGAGAAAAAATTAAAATTAGTTATTATTACAAATATTATTTTACAACAATGTCTGTATAAATTACCTCTTTTAATTATTGCAACAATTTGATAAAATGGCCAACTCATCAAATCCGAGCGATCACATTATCCAGGACATAAAAAAGAAATTTAAAAATATAATTGTAAATTTATTATTTTATTATGTATATTATATCATTTGCACCGCAAATGATCACAACATATAAATGCAATACTTACACGATGAATACATAACAATTTCACAATATACACACTTTAATTTTAAAGTTTTCCGTACACTTGCTTGCAGCTCTGCTTCTTGCTGTTTACTAATTGCTAGAAAATGCAAACCATCAGCACATATAATAACAGAGACAAAACGAAATTAGAAGTACCGTTTTTCCCTATTGTAGTACTTTGCACGCTCGATCGTGGTGGTTAACAGACTTTTCGTCTCTTTAACAGAGCGTCGACGCTCGCGACGTTTTAAAAGACCTGGCATTTAGCCGACCAAAGACCTGAAATTTCAGGCATTATTTTTCAGGCCTCTGCGTGTACATTTATCACTTAGTTAAAGGCATATACTGAAAAAAGCCTGAATTTTCATACGTCAAGCAGGTCTGAATTTGGAATATACTTACCTCAGGTTTTACTGGGTTGCTTCGCCCTTCGGTTTGTTAGTCTTTTTTCTTTGTGCTTTGATTCCTGGTCACACACAGATGAATGTGTATGAGCTCGCTACGATTCTGCCTGCATCTCGACATTGCCGACACCTGACTCGACTACAGATACCCTTTTTAAAATATATTTATAATTTTTCTAGAACATTATTTTAAGCAGTATGATATATATATATATTATGAATTCTTATTATATGTATATCAATTTGTAACTAATCAAAATATTTTATATTATAAGAATTTAGAGCCTAATGCAATGGTTTATATGCAGCATTAGTAAATCAAATAATATATTAAATTAAATATAATATTATTTTTATATAATAATAATATTGTTAAAAATTAATTAAATCAAATATTGCACGCATTTACTTAATATTATGTCATTTCACTTTACTCGCACATAACACCCGATTAGAGTAGGGTAAACGCAGGCTGAGGGCATTGCTTCGAATCAACTTTGAAATAGGCAAAGTTCAGACTTGTAACAACAACAACATGACACGAAATGTGGCAACGGCGCATTTTTGGTCATCCGCCAGACGCTGCCACTGAGTGCACAGAGTACACACCAAGCAAAGCACAAATCAAAACAAAAACGCAAAGCATGCGTCTGATCTCTGTTAACTAACAGAATTCATTAACATGGAACTGTTAAATCTACATTTGACGCGGCATAGCCGCAAGCCAATTCTGTTAGCCAGTCAATTCCACTCTTCTTGTTAAATACTCATTGGCGATCAACTATAATATATCGATAAAAAGCGTAGGACATTGGAATTTTCACCTTTTCAAAATTTAACCCTGTACTTAAAAATTACAAGGGGTTTAGTTAAGAATGAAAAGGGTTACCAAACGTTAAACTTTAGCAAAAACTAAATTGATTTTCAAGCGGAACGTCATTTTAATTATGTTCGATTAATTTAAGTTTGATTAATTAATTTTCCGACGCCCTTCACTAATAAAATATGTATATTATAATGTTAAACAAATATGTATATTAATTGTATTCAATTCTTTGCAGGCACACGACTCGGTTTTGACCAACCCAAGGGCATGTACGATGTTGGCCTACAATCTCACAAAACGCTCTTTCGCATACAGGCGGAGCGGATTCTGAAGCTGGAGCAGTTGGCCAAGGAGTTGACTGGCAAACATGGTCACATTGTATGGTACATAATGACATCGGAGCACACGAAGCAACCGACACTTGATTACTTTGAAGCCAACAATTACTTTGGCCTGCAGGAGGAGAATGTGCTGCTCTTTGAACAGGGTTCGTTGCCTTGCTTCGATTACGATGGACGCATCATATTGGACGAGAAGCATCGTGTGTCACGTTCTCCAGATGGCAATGGTGGCATCTATCGAGCCATGCAAGTCGCTGGCATCCTGGATGATATGCAGCAACGGGGAGTGCTTTATTTGCATGCACACAGTGTTGACAACATTCTGATCAAGGTGGCTGATCCCGTATTCATTGGCTATTGTGTCCAGGAGAAGGCTGACTGTGCGGCCAAGGTGGTGGAGAAGTCAGCACCCAATGAGGCTGTGGGTGTGGTGGCCATTGTCGATGGCAAGTACCAAGTGGTTGAGTACAGTGAGATCTCTGCCAAGACCGCGGAGATGCGCAACTCGGATGGACGTCTAACATTCAGTGCTGGCAATATATGCAATCACTTTTTTACTGCCGACTTTCTTCACAAGATTGGCAAGACCTATGAGCGTGAACTGAAGCTACATGTGGCCAAAAGAAGATTCCATTTGTGGACAATGCCGGTAAACGTTTGACGCCCGACAAACCCAATGGCATCAAGATTGAAAAGTTTGTCTTCGATGTCTTTGAGTTTGCCGAAAAGTTTGTGGCCATGGAGGTGCCACGTGACGAGGAGTTCAGTGCTCTTAAGAATGCCGATGCCGCTGGCAAGGATTGCCCTAGCACAGCCCGTGCCGATCTTCATCGGTTGCATCGCAAATATATCGAAAATGCCGGCGGAATGGTTCATGGTGATATCTGTGAGATTTCACCATTTGTTAGCTACGCCGGAGAGAATCTCGCCCAGTTGGTCGAGGGCAAATCGTTTAGCAGTCCCGTTTATCTGCGCGATTCCCTGCAAGGACATTTGTAGACCCTTACATACATACATATATATGTACATATAGACTGATGAATGTGGATAGTTTTCTGTATAAAAAGAAAAAAAAAAGAAACGATTTGGTTCAATTTCAATAACATTAATTAAGGCAAATGCACGAAAATTCCATAGTTTTCAGTACTTAAGCGCAACCTATCTATAACTCTGTGTTGCCCAATTATGTTTTGTCTCTCGTTTAACTACTTATTCTTTGTGCAATCGTTATGTGAATATATACATATACATACAATATAATATATGCATATTTTAATATGTTGTAAAAAGAAACTTCATTATTTTTTATTCGATTTATAAGAAGGGTGTAGGGTGTGATAATTTTTGTAAAGGATCAGATAAAATATCGTAGCTTTTGTAAGAACATTTCCTAAATTTTCTAGCTGTAGAACTGAAATTTTTGAAAGGTTCGATATAGGAACAACTCTTCGTTGTTTTTGATCCTATCTTTAATGTTGAAACCTGGTTTAGTTTAGAGTAGAAAGAGTTGTCCCATGTTTGAATATAAAATACGACGTCCAACATTTTCTGTATACATTAAACCCATATCAAATCATTTAGTATACAACTATTGTTTCTTATTTTTCGTTTATTAATCGTTCATTATTGTTTTAACTAGAAACATCGAACACTGATGCTTAAAAAAAATTGTTAAGATCTAGATTCTAGAGCAATCGATTTAAGGTCCAATACCATTTTTATTTTAAATCTATTTATTTTTTTTGGCGATCTTCCTTTATAATCTGAATTTTTAGACATCAAGCCATCTAGATATTTAAGTTTTGTGTTAATTTTTCTTCTTAAAATTATTAAAGAAGAAAATGAGTCTCATGTATGATTCTAAAATTTGTTCCAAGGAATCAATCTGAGCTCGTCATCCAAACTCTTTTCTCTTTTATAAAAAGTCGATAATATTGAATATTTTACTTACAATTATTAGGAAGGAAATGAGTCTTATGATTCTTTCAAATTCTGCAAGGAATCAATCTGAGCAAATCATCTAATCTATTCTCTTACAATCAGTTTAAAGGGTTATACAAATACCGAAATTTGGCAGATCGTATCAGTATATCACGTGATTTCCCTATATACATAAAAACAAATTGTTTTCCTTCATGTTTTCTTCTGCTTGTTCTTATTTAATAATAAACTTCATCGATGGCACAACTTCTTCAATCCATTCTATGCTAATCTCGGTCACCTGCCGTAGAAAATTGTGTTCCGTTTGTACCATTTCCGTGAAAAGGATGCACTGAGGTTTGTATTTGCCATGGAGCACACTAGAAGGATGAATTTTGGCTTTGACACGTCCACTCAGAGTTAAGTAGTGTCCCTCCTTCTGCAGCGTTGCAATGTTATCAAACAATCCCGTCAATAGGCATTTCTTGACCGCATCCGAGTTATCGCCACAACTATTGGAAGCCAGACCAATTTTGGAGCTAATCTCTGCCAGTTGATTTCGCACATTGCGGGCATAGGTAAGATTTCTTATATTGAGAAAGTTATCATGACACCAGATCTTTGGCTTTTCAGTTTTCTGAAAGGTCGTAAAGACATTGAGAAGTGTCAGATGATCGCCGTGCTTGGACTGGAACTTGGCATGAGCCAAAGCGGCCAATTCACTCTTGTCGGCGTGTCCAATGAATACATTGTCACTGGACAAGGCTGCCACCAAGCTGAGCATCTCTTCCATACATCCGAAAGTAGGTGCCGAAAGCAACAGTTTGGCATATCTCGGATCCAGCGGAAACTGTGCCATCAAACGTCCCGAGCTTGTAATACTTGGCGTCGTTGTGGACTTGATGGCGCCCAATTGCTCCAAGGCCTTGTATGCACTTTGGACACCCTCCTGCTGGGGTGGATCAATAAAATCAAAGCTACTGCAATCAATTCCCAGCGCTAGAAGCTGTAAAACCGTTGAGGTTAGATTGGCACGTAGGATTTCTGGTTGTGCAGCGAGACGAAACTTTTCCATGGCGCTTTTCGTATAGGTGCGATAGCATTTTCCTGGTGCATCGCGTCCTGCGCGTCCACTTCTTTGCCATGCCTGAGCCTGTGAGATGCGTACGGTTTTTAAAATATCCAATCCGGAGCTGGCATTAAATGATTTCTCCTTCACATAGCCACAGTCGATAACACAACGTATGCCCGGTATGGTAATTGAGGTCTCTGCAATGTTTGTGGCCAAAACAATTTTACGTGTATTGGGCGGAACAGGAAGAAAGCATTCCAATTGCTTTCCCTGTGCTAATTGGGCGTACAGTGTAAAGACGCGTACGTCTGAGGGTCTTGAATTGTTAATCCTTGCCAGCTGACGGATTTGCTGGGCCAATGCTTCGATTTCCTCCTGACCGGTGAGAAAGATGAGAACATCATGATTGATGGGCTCGTGACGATGTATATCAAAGAGAGTTACGAGTGCTGCATGTATATAATCATCCTGGGATTCCTTGGCATGCATAATACGCACAGGATGAGTGCGTCCCTCCAAATACATGCCCTTGACATTAAAGTATTTGCCAAAATGATCAATGTCCATGGTGGCCGAGGTAATAATGATCTTTAACTTAGTCATTTTATGTTTTCTACGCTCCTGTTGTGCCTCCTTAACAATGCCAAACAAGACATCCGCATTTACAGTCCTTTCGTGGGCCTCATCCAACATAATTGCCGAGTATTTGCGCAACAAACGATCTCCAATTGCCTCACGTAGTAATATACCATCTGTTAGATAGCGTATCCGTGTCCTTTCTGTTGTGGTATCCTCAAAACGAACCGTGTAGCCAACTGTCTCGCCAATATTGCTCGACAATTCTTGGGCCACACGCTTGGCTATCGTTATTGCAGCCACACGACGTGGTTGTGTGATTCCAATTAGACCATTACTTGCATATCCAGCTTGCAAAAGAAACTGCGGTATTTGTGTTGTCTTGCCGGAACCAGTTTCTCCCATAATTAACAAAGTATCATTTGCTTCCACCTCCTTGAGTATGCGCTGTCTACACTTATAAACGGGAAGTCCCTTTCTATCCTGTTCAATGCTATTCTTCTTGTTGGCCAAGACATTTTTGTACGGCGATTGTTGTTGTTGTTTTGGTGGTGTGTAATTTGGCTTTTTAATTGAGTTTTGCTCTTTCATTGGCTCCATTTTACGTTTCACGGGGAATACAGAGGCCAGACCCGAGTTCCCATTGCTGTTTATCATATATTTGGACTCCATGCTGCGCAATTCGTTCTACAAATAAGTGCAATTTTAGTGTCAAATCGTGTAAACACGCCTTTATTTGCACAAGTGTCTGTTGCTCATTGTGCTACAATTACATGGCTATCAATTTAAAACACTTACTCGGACATGGGACGCCTAAAATACACTTTATCTCGAAGTAAATATTGGACTTTTTACAAAAATAATAAAACACACATGGGGATATTCGATAGAGTCGATGCTTTGATAAGTTTCAGATTATCGATGTTATTATATCGATGACTGTAAGCTCAGCTAATATATTAATCGATAAATTTGGCAGATGAATTTTAAATTATATTATGAAATGCTAGAGAATATATGAAAATATGTAAATTTTTACAAAGAAATTGATTTGCGTTTATAATATTAGAAAATTAAATACTGGGAACACAACAGCTCGTGATTGTACTGTAAGCAGTCACGTTAAAATACTTGTCTGCGTTGCGTGCTGAATGCCAAAAGTAAAAATCAGCTGTTTTCGTTTTTTCATCGGTGCGTATTTTTCACAACATATTCCCTTTGCAATATTTATTTTTGAATACTTTCTGGCAATTGCAGCTTGGAAAGAAAACAAGGAAAATGGTTGCCGGCGGTTCATCAGATACGGGTGGCGTTAAGCCCATGGCCATTGCGGGCCGCATGGTGCGGGAGCGAGAACGTTTAATTGGCATGACACCCGATGAACGTGCCTGGCGCAAACAGTGGCTAAAAGATCAGGAACTCCATCATGGACCACGTAAAGTGCCTGCTCTAGAGCTAGAGCTCAATAATCCCATCAAGCGTGCCTACCGTGCACCTTTAGATACAATTACCAAGGTTCTAACACCGGCACTCGTAAGTTTCATTTGTGGCATTATGTAATCAATGAAATGTTTAAAGTTGTTTATAATATATTTAATCTTAAGGGATTCCAACGCGCGTTCACAATACGCTATTGGACCGGCAAGGCACTGATCGCATTGACAGGCATTTACGCTGCTGCCTACTATTTTAAATACAATCAAAACGTGAGTGTACATAAATATCCATTACTTGGTTCATACAGAGAGCAATTTGTAAAATCATTGCATGAAATGCTGTCAAAAGTGTGAACTCGACTTATTCCATCATGAAATTATAAAATATTCCTATAAACTAATTATAAATTCTATCAACATCCTTATTCATCAACTGTCTTTGCTTGCAGGATTGGACTCGCAAGGGCGGCTGGCGTGTGATTTCCTCACGTAAAGCTTGTGTTCCCGGCGACGAAGGTTTCCCCCGTGTCTCCGACCGTTCGGCGCCCTCGGATTACGCGGCGCGTGGCTTCAAGCAATCGCCCATATAAACAGGGGAGCCCTGTGAATCTGGCATCCGTGGTTTTCTTAAGTTTCAAACGTATATATTAATGTTAGTAAAACGAATTCAAAATAAACATGGAACACACAAACAGTCGTAAGTGAATAAGCTGTGTTATTTGTCATGGCTGCGCAACAATTTTTGTGCTGCGTTTGGCATAATTTTTTCTTTTTTAGTTTTCTTATAGCAATATTTAAAAGCTGTTTAAGCATTTTTCCAAAGCAACTGCAGGTGTGCTCATTTTATATTATTATCGGTTCATTTCTTTTATTGTGATTTTCAAGTTTCAAAGCGGTAATTCATAGCGCATAATTTTTTCGGGTCGTCCATTTCGCTGGTTTTATATGTTGGCATACATAAATTCAAATACGCGCGCCTTAAACGGGAATAAGCAATCGAAACGATGTTGCTAATCATTCTTCGTTTAAAATGTTTACTTCATTGAACTAGTTGGTTTTAAAAAACACAAATCAAATTTTATATATTAAATGTTTATTATAGAGTGTTACCAGACTATCCTGCGATAGAAAGTTAAAATCAAAAATATGTTTTTATTTGTTTTTGTAGTGCGGTTTAAACATAAAAGTGCACTGAAATATTACGTGATTTTAATCATAAAACTATTACTGGTTATTTGTGTAAAAAAAACAGGAAAGACTTGATAATTTTGAATTGCCCGCTAGTTGTGTCATTGCCACTGGCAGGTATCGATCATCTCTAGTAAAATGCTCTTTGTTATAAAACGATAACGATAAAGAGAGAAAACAACGCTCTCTCCGTGTGACAGCGACAGCGCAGCTCACTTTAATTTTCTGCCACTGAAAAAAGGTTTAATGTGTTTTTGAGGTGTCCCTAAATTTGTGAATCTAATTGCACCAAACACACACAGGCAGACTCCCTTCCAGGCGTACAACAATATTTGACCGCATTTGGCCTTGACTGTGCGTGCCGGTGTGGCAAAAGGCATAAGGTAAAAAAGCTGGCGACAAATACTTTTAACCCGGAGAGTTGCTGTGTGTGTGTGTGTGCAATTTATTTTTTCATCCGCGTGGAGCGCAGTGGGAATTCATATACATTTTACTGCTGCCCCCATCCCAGTGTGCGCGTGGCTCGCTGGCAGATATACATAATATAACGCAACATCTCACCTAAGCAACCCCCAAATGCAACAACATCAACATTATCAACACCTACAAGAAAAGTCTTCATCCGGAACAGGTGAGTGAGCAAGTTCAAAGCTCCGTACTAAGTTTTGGCTACGTTCATTTTTTTGTATGTTGTTTTTGCAATTCCATCACATGCGATGCCGTTGCTTTTGGTTTTGGTTAATTTTTTTTTTTCTCTTTTATTTTTTTTTGCCCTTGCCTTGTGTTCTACGAAAAATGTAGTCTCAGTCGGCGCCGCTGTCAACGTCGTCTATGCTGTCGCTCTCTCGCACTCCAAAGTGCGCACTCAACTCAGCTGTCACTTTTGGTGAGAGAGCCTGACGTCGACTTTGCTTCCCGCGCGCGGGAAATTCACAACTTTGTTCATTCAGAACTCGCTCAATTTTTCAATGATTTTTGCAAACTTAACTAAATTAGATTCTGTGTGTTTTCATCTCTCCATTGCATATAGTTATGCATATGGTTTCATTTAGAAAAACGAAACTACAAGCCATTAAAGTTGGTGCCAAAACGTCACATTTTGAGGCGCGCAAAACAACAAAGTTGCGGCTGTTTGTTTGTGTTGTGAGCGGCGTTGCCAGCATGCTGCAAGTTTTTATGTGTCGAAGTCTGTAAATGTAAACATGCATTGAATTGACCTAAATTCTTGGATTTTGTGTTGTTTTGCACAAAGTTTGCATACATTTAGTTGAACAATTGAACTCTTAATGAAATATAGGGCAAATATGAGTTGTGGGGTGAGTTTATTTATGTTTATTGTGAGCATAAAAAATTAATTTGTGGTATTTGAGTTTTTTTTTGCGAATGCATAATTTTCTGTGTGACTGCAGGCTAAAAAGCGTTAAATTTGAAATATTCCTGAGCATCTTTTAGTGATCTTTCTTTGCCCAGGTGGCAGCTTCAACAGCTGTAGCGCGCGCAACGCCCGTTAAACGAGCGCCACATAACAGCTGTTTTGAGTCGCACACACACACACATACACAGGTCAACTGCCTGCTTGGCGGTTTAACAGGAGCGTCGCTTTCGTCAGCTTCATTCAATAAAAAAAAGCAACCCCAGCTCCTTTTGCCATTGAGGAGGAGGCTCCAACTTCATGTGCCTGCCACACGCATTCCAGCAGTTTTTTTTTTGCGCGCGCGGAAGATGATCTCTCGGAGAGCGTACTCTGCCTTAATGTCTTCTCTCGTTTGGTCTCTCTGATCGGTTTGCGCTCTTGTTAAATGTCAGTTGGTCTACCAACAACAACAACTACAACTCTATGCCCAGTGTGTTTGTTGCATTTTTATTTTTTTTTGGCGCTTGGATGTGCTTGCTTTGGCGCGTTTCACTTGCACATATAATACTCTCTGCTGCTTTCAACGCTGTCGTCGCTGTCGCCGTCGACGTTGGCTCTCTCTCTTTTCGCTGCCGAGTCGTCGTCGTCATTTTACCAACAATTCTTTTTGATCACTGCTCAGCTGCTGCTTGGTGAAGTTCGTGGCCGGCGTGTGACGACGTACAATCTAAAATATATAAAATACTTTTTCAAGTGCAAATGAAATTCAATTTCCAAATGTAAATTTAATCGGTCACATTAGTCACATATTGTGTGTAATTAATACTACATTTCAAAAGGTAAAAACTACGCCCCAATGCTGCAAAAATTATGTGTAAAAAAAACTTACGCGTGTGACAAGTGTGGGAATAGAGAGAAATAAAGTGTGTGTGTTTGTGTGTGTGAGCTGGTGTGCGTGTGTGTCGTCGTGTCTTTGCATTTTTTGCTACAAATACAACAAGCCCCCATATAAAAAGTTGAAAAGAAAAACAGGAACGTTTGCCAAAATTGTGCTTATTAGAAATTTTGCACGTTGCCAACCGTTACAAACCAATTAGAACACACACGATCAGTGCAAGTACGGTGCAGTTACCAATTGGAATGGGGTGCAGGTATGCCAATAAGAATCAATGCAGCGGGAATTCCAGTGAGGAACCCCTTTTAAACTAGAAGTAGAAATACTTTTAAGTTATGATAAAAAAAAAAACAATAAAACTAAAACTAAAAGTTCAGTGAACTATTGTGAGTAATTAGTGGGAATAATGCTATGGATATTACATATGCAGATTACTCAAGGTTCAGTTGACCCAGTTGGATTGCGCTAACGTAAACGTAAATATACAAATTCTAATGGAGACTGCTCTTCAGTTATTCATTTATTCCTTTAGTTATTTTCGCCTACACATGAACCGGCACTTTCTAATCGATTCGCATGTTTTATGCTCTCTCCCGCCTGATTGCACTTTTTCCCGCCATCGGAATAGATTTTGGGCGGTAAAACAAAAATGCGCCAACCAAACGCCCAATTCGCGCCACTTTACTTTATGTTCTCTCCATTTTTTCCCCACGTCCAATGACACACACACACACATTCATAGAGAGCACATTCGCTCTCTCTCATGCAAACGCACACAACGAAAGGCGCTCTTCCGTTTTGTTCCAATCAGAATAACGAGAAGAATGAAGCGTCGCTGTCGACGTCGACTTCGAAGCTGGCGCAATTCTCAGCGTCCACTTTTTCTTTCACCATTCTCGCCACAACAAAAACAACAAACAAAAACTTTTTAGTACATGGCTACGTCGACGCTGACGTTAACGTTAACGTTGACGTCGACTGCGCCGACGTGAAAAGTTCAAAGCAAAAAACAACAGCAACAAAAATAAGAATCGAGCTCGAACCTTTTGAAAACTTGACGAAAACGAAGCAAAAGCGCAAAGCGTAGAGCACAAGAAATAACAAAATGAGTAAGAGGCAGTGTATAGAGACTGAATTATGTCAAAAGTGGCGCAAAAATCTTTTTGGTAGTACGTGGATCTACCAAATAGAATAGGGCCGAAAACACTGTGGGGTCTAATCTTGGCTTCGCTTTGGGGTTCATTGATATTTCTACATGTGCGTGTGCGTGTATGTGTGTATGCGTGTGTGTTTTAGCAGTTGGTTTTTGCTATTGCTTCTTTTTTTTTATTCTTGTTTCAATTTACCTGCTACAATTTGTTCATTTTTTTTGCGACTTTCTTTTTTTTTTTTGTTCGTTTATTTTTGTGTATGTATTTTGCGCTCTTTTGCATTTTTTGTAGCTTTTTGCGTCTTGCCTTTATAATTTGACGTTTTCTTTATTGTTTTTGTTGTTGTTTCATTTTGCAAAATACTTGTTTATTTTTGCTTTTGTTTTTGTTCATTACTATATAGGCATTATTTTCGTACGTATGGGAGGTCTGTGCCAAACTGGCTATAAATGTTGCTTTTAGTGGGGGAAAAGAGGAAAAGAAGATATAAAGGTTGTGTCATCAACTTGTAATACACAGATACATGTGTTTTTCTTTGTATCTTCTGTGGAGATCAGCATCCATGAGGTTTTCAGGTAGCTTTTCACTTTTTTGGAGGTCTTTGGGCTTTGTAAACATTAGGCATAAATCTTGTGGTAGCAAAAAAATCATCTTAAGCAAAGAGACCATAAAAAATAATAGTTTTAATTTAATTTCTATGTTTAATGTTACTATTAATGATTTATTTATTTAAATTTTTATTTATCTAAATAAATCGAACTCATCTTATGTAAAGAGGTTACAAAAAACAATAGTTGTACTCTAATTGCTGTTTTTATGCGTTCACTTATTTCTTAATTAAAATATTATAAAATGTTTTAATTATTAATAAATATTATAAAATGTTTTAATTATTAATACACTTTTGTTTTTAAAAATAAAATTAGTTAAATCAAGCTCAAAGCCACCTAAAGTAAAGAGAACACAAAATACAAAAGTTTGTACTTTACTGTTCATATTTTATTCATTCATATTAATTTATAAATTTACACTTCAATTATTCAAATAATGGTTTTAAAGAAATTTTTTAAAAGTTTTAATATTTAAATTAAACTATTCTCAATGTTCATCGTACAAACGCAGTAAAAGTTGAGTTTTATTTTATTAATAGTCTCCTTCCACTTACTCCTTCAACAGGCTTGAAATGGATCCTTTTTTCTCACCTATGCACTTGTGTATTCAGTACTTATTATACAGGTCCTTTACAACACTGTTTTGTCTATTTACCTAACACTTGTTGTGTAGTTCAAGTGTTGCGGCACAAAATCAAATGAAATTTGTTCACATATTAAACTCATTTGTTATAATTTTAAGATCACCTGCCCATTTTTGGCCTAAAGAGAATTCCAAGTAAAAATATTTCTCAATTATATGCGTAGAGAGTGTGTGTGAGAGAGATACAAAATATTTTATATTATAGAATTGAATGGGTTTGTTGCTACACATCGTGACTATCTCATATATCGAAAAGCATTTCTCATTGTCTGACGACGGTTTTGTCGCTGCAAAAGTGTGGAAGATGAAGCTGAGAGAAGCCCTAGAAGTGGATATGGATGTGGATGTGGACCTGGACAATGTGGGGAATACGAAAGGGCAATCGAAGAAGAAACAACAATGATAAACAGTTTCCAGTTATTCTCTTGCAAACACACACAAAAGGATAGCAGACAGAGAGAAAAACAGAGAAAGAGAGAGAGAAACTGAGATAGATATGGATATGAAGCGACGACCACTTGAAGCAGTCACATCCTTTAAAACGACGCTGCTAAATATAAACTAAATAATCAATTGAGCGCATCGTTGTGTCTGGCCTAACGGCTACTTCAAGGCCGGCAATTCCTGGAACGGCTGCCCATTGAAGACCAAACTTTTTTTTTGGTTTTTGTTCTTCGATTTTGATTTGGTCTCCTCGTTACTTTCACACGCATTGCAGCAGATACTCTTACATGTACTCTTACAGATACAGATACATATACTTTTGCATCAGATACTTTTACATGTACACTGACAGATACAGATACATATACTTAGGAATGCGCTGAGAGAAATATTTTTGCTTTAATTTGTTTTTAAAATGCTGATGAAAATGTATCAGGTTTATCCCAGGAATGGATAGATTCTCAAAATATAAAAGATATTTAAGTAAATACATTTGTTATATCTGTTAATTACTTTAATGTGCTTATAAAGCTTTTTCTACATGCTACATGCTAAAAAAATACTGTGATATTAAGACCAAGACCAAAACTTTATTGTTCTTCATATACAAAACTGCTTTCAAGATGATTCTGAAAGTTTTAACGAGTTTCAATAAGGTTTAAAACTAAATTTAAAATTGACATTAGCACATTTAATCAAACATTTGTTTTTTTTTTTGGCAAAGTAAGCTTTTAGCTTTCACTTGATTACAAAGCTTTTTAATATGCTATCAAGATGATTCTGAACATCTTGTAATTTAAGTAATTTATATCTGAGAATGATATTAGAGCGTTAGCGCAATAATTAAACACTTAGCTATTATAAAGCTTAAAGTTTTTTAATGCTGTAAGCTAACTTTGTTATGCTTTTGAATTAATATCATAAACTGTCGGATTTAGGTATTTAGAATCTCCGGTAATGACGCTGAAGTAGCTTAAAGTAAGCTTAAAGCTTGGGTTTGCTTAAAAAGGTGCTTTTAAACTGTTTGCTAAGTTGCAAATTTAAAAAAAATTAAGCAATTATTTTTATTGTTGTATGATGTTATTGAGAAGATTTTGGTTTTTTAAAAAATATCTAGACTTGTTTATTTTTTATTGTGTAAGTCGACTTTGCGCTGTTTTGGGTCAATGCCTAGGCACTTAGAGTTCCAACTAATTGCAGAAGCGCATCAGACGACCACAAGGAGGAGAGAAGAAGGAGGCATTGGCATTGACAATCCAGACAATTCATGCTGCAGATACATATAAACCATATACATATAAATATATATGTACATACATACATATATTATGTGCATTTATCTTGAGTATCTCAGGAATGTATCTTTCTCGTTGTGCAAGCGCAGCCCAAAATGAATGCAACAACGACAACAACAATAACAACAACACGACAAACAACTCAAAATACATTCAAGACACACAGACACACACTCGTACACACAGCTTACACACCGAAAAAGGACGCACAAAAATTGCAGCAGTTCAAAACGTAGACAGCAGAGAAGTTGTAGAGGAGTCTTGGAATTCGGCAAGGGACCAGGGAACAGGGACCTGTTTTTCTCTTCTCTCTCTCTCTCTCTCGGTCTTCCTCTTGAACTCTCCATGAGTCTGTCACATGCTCTCTTTGCACATTTTGCGCATTTTTCGATGTTTCTGCTTTTTTGCCTCAAGTTGCGAGTTTCGAGTATCTTTATCATTTCCTTGTGGGAAATTGTATGTTGCACACTCACACACTCACATACAGATACACACAAAATAAATATGAATAGTACAACAAAATTTGCTTCCTCCTGCCCGAAAACAATTCCAGTTAAATCCGTTCGCATCTCATTGTTGTTGACCTTGGCCTCCAGGTAAACAATTTACTCATGCGTCGTCTAATTAGGCTCTGGGAAGATTGGAAGCGCCTTTCATGTTCAACTCCTCTATTCCTTCTCCTCCTCTTCTTCCTCCTGCTTCCATTTATGCTGCATTCATATTTGTGTGTGTATACCTGTCGCCGCATAATTCTCACTAACTGATAGCGACTTGAGAGAATGCGATCTATTCTCTTATTCTCTCTCTCTGAGCACAACTTAATCTTCATTAACGCTCCTTGGTTTATCCTAGTCGGAGTCTCCCCCTCAATGATGCTGTGTGTGGTCAGTGAGCGATTGCAATTAGTAAGTCATTTATTATTGTTAGTTGCAGCTATTAATGGCAATCCTTCTCAACGGTTCCAAGAACTAAATAAGCCATCACTATGACTTGTTATGGGAGTCCTTTATTATGAATGCTGGGGAAAATATAAATGGGAACTGTCCTTAATATTTGGTTTTGAAGATCGTTATCAATGATGATAGTAGCTTTCTCATTATCATTATATTTTATTACTTTGACAGATCTTGGAAGTAAATATGTTATTGTTAACTTAATAAGGGAGTTCCTTCTCTCTGTGATTGAATTCTGAATAAGCAAAACGATCGCGAAAGTTTTTAAAATATCAAATTATATTCATACTGATCATTTTGATACTCATTCGACATTATTCTGGCGAATTTCTATTTTGATAACAGAAGAATATAGAACAAGACCAAAACAAAATAGTTTTATTCTCTGCCCTATGAAGAGGGTTGTAAAATTTAAAAAGGAAGAAAAATAAGATCATAAAACGAAGAAAATTGAAAAGAAGCAATTAATTAGTAGGCATATCCGCAATTAGTGTGAAAATGATGGTTGAAAAAGAAAAGCAAACACTATTCTGCAGGAAAAAACAGGATACAAATTGTGTAAGAATGGGCGGCAAAAGGAGGAGAAAATGTGAGAAAAGAAAGTCGTTAACTAAAATGCAGTAAAAATGGGGTAGTTGTAGAGAGTGGTGTCAAAGTGAATGCCAGACAAAAGCGGCACATAAATCGTGGCAAAAATAACGCCAGCCCATATGTCACACAGCAACAGAAGGAAAAGCCGAAACAGGAACTAGGGAAACAAGGCAACGCTACAGGATACGAATGCGCGGAGCAATTAGCGCAGGGGAAGTCAATTGAAGTTGCAACTACAACGAATTGTAAGACGAAATGTCTATAAAAAATAAAAATGAAAATAAAATAAAAAAAAACACGCAGAGACACAAGGAATCCTTTTGGCAGCCGCCTGCATAACTATAGTAGGGTTCGACTTGGGATACGAGTTTGAGTTCGAGTTCGAGATCGGGGTTCCTCCAACTACTATCAACAGCTGCTGTGGCATTCACCTGCCCGCAGACAGAAGGCGAATAGCCATCAACAACAACAGGTGCATTGATCTCTCATATTAGAGCTCGATATAATTATGCGTCACTTGTAAAACCTCCACTAGAGACAGGGAAAAAGAGAGAAGCATTTAATGTTGACGTTGCGCATGCGCCACTGACAATGAGTGTCGCCTCCCCAGGAGAACACCTGACACCACCACCATCATCATCATCAGACGGACAGGATGGACAGGAAAAGGCTCTTAATCGAGACTCGTGGAAATTCTATAAATTACTATTTTGCAGTCGGGAGAACTACCTGTCTAATCCAATACTTGACCCCTGTTTGGCCAGCTATCTATCTATTCCCATATGTAATTTGAATACGTAACTTCGTCTCTGGGCACGTCCATTTTACATTATCATAAAACGCTGTTCAATATTTACTTTGGTCTTTTGCGGAATGTTTTTCTTAAGTTTTTGTTTTTTTTTTTTGTTTTTGCTGTTGAAATGCACGTAAACAAATTTGTTTTGGGTTTTTGCTGATCCGTCCAGACGGAGCCCTTGGACCACGACCACATGCTGTGCCTTTAGTTACATATGCTGTTATTCCTTGGGTTTTATGTGGGTCCTTCAAGAACCTTCTTTACTATTGATTAGTATGGTAAATCGTAAAAACATGCAACATACATATGACATGTCTGTGTTCAATTCTTTTTAAGATAAGATTTTCGATAACTTATTTTATTTCATTGATTATTTAATTTATTTACTTTTGTTAATTATTTTCAGTTCCTTTATATAATCTGCACAACATTTGCTGCTTTTCGAGCAGCTCTACATATTCAAAAACTATTAATTTGTAATCTAAAAACTTCAACGGCTTCTCAAGGCCGTACAATTATGGATTTATATGCCAAGAGGTGAGTCTTTTACAAAGTGTTTATATTATTAAAATAAATAAAATCAAATGTTATTAAAGTTAAAAAACAAAATAGTTTTATTTCCGTTTGTCTCTACTTTAATATAAAATGAAAATAATTATTTATTATATTTTTGGTTTTAAATGTTTGGCATTTTAAATGTATCTTTTTCTACAATTTAATATTAAAATTTTATTTCTAAATTATATTTTCTTTTCCAACTTTTGGCTTTTTAAGGTTTATATAAATTTCTCTTTTCCTATAGCTAATAATTTAAAAAATCTGTAAAATTTTAAATTTATTGTATGCAATTTCTTACAGCAAAAATATTGTATGTACTCAAAAATTAATTTTATTTGGCAGAAGTTTGTTTTACTTTATTTTTAATAAAGAGTATTACAAAATGTTAATTTGTTTATAACTTATTACTAAATGGTGAGGCTTTTTTTATAAAAAGTTTTTTCTTGCTTATTTTTTGATAAGAAATTACAGATATTACAGGATAATATAACATGATGATCAAAAGATATTTCTATTTGCTTGGTAATTAAGTAGTCTGTTCTATGCTTCCTTTTGTTGTAGCTCTTTCGTTTCCTACTCACATTAGAGACGTCTTGACTTCCTTTTCTTTTTAGGCAAACCAACCAATTAACACCCCACATAAAATAGGAAAGCCAACTGTTTGTCTCGTATCTATAGTATTTTCTAACATTTTTCTAACTGACTTCCTGTGGCGACAACATTCACGACATTCACTTCCTTGCCTTACCAATTGAGGACCACAACTATCCTGGTAGCGACGCTCCCAAAAGGCAAATGATGTTTATCTAATAACATTTTCGTAATTATAAAGTGACGGGCCAACTGGTTATGGCTGACTACCCGCTCTACAACCCGCAAGTGGAAACTCTACCCGCAGTAGCCAAGTGCGATAATCTAAAATGCATTTTCACTCAAAACAGTTTTTCCCAAAATGCATTTAAAGGACACAGAGAAATCGAACAGCTGTTGTAGGTGTTAAAATAAGTCGCATTTGATAACCAAGTGGCGCATCGCATACCGCCTCGCATTCCTTTACATCAAATTCCTTTACAGAAGGGTCCTGCGTATGTCCTGCGTGTGATTAGTAAATAATTGCGCGCGAAAAAGTCATTAGAAAAGTGTTTAGTCGCTGTCCAACTGCAATTCGTAGTTGAGGGGAGGTTTAAAGACTGTCACATCATTCTGTCGCTTTATTTTTTTTGTGTCATTGCATGTTGATAATGTTGTCATATTGCACACATACACTCACGTACTTTGTGGCTTTTTAGTTTTTGTCATGTCCTGGCCAACTTGAACAATTAATTGACCCCCTTGGGCCGTAGTGCGCGCTTCAATATAATTGCATAATTGCCCAGTCATTTGGGCTTCGTCAGTTGCGACCCTCGCAGTACCCGTTCACTCTCTCTCATTTCAGGTCGCGATCACTTAAGTGATAGTCCATTTTATGGACATATTTCGTGGTCAACATGTGTGCGACATAATTATTGGTATATATGTTGTTGCGAAAACGGAAGATGTTGTCTCCGAGTCAAAACTATAACGGAATTCTCTCAATCATCAACTGATCAAGTTAAACATTTTGTTTTTGAGGTTATGTGTAAATTATGTTGCATACTTCTGAGCGTAGCGTGGGTTGACTTAAGATTAAAGAGAGCATTTTTTTAAATTGGTTAATATTTGTGGAAATTTTTGAATAAATACTACTTTATGATCCTTAAATAAATTATCTTTAATCTTTTTTTTAATTATTGACAGGACATACACAGGATAAATGTTTATTAAAAGTAGATAAAATAGGGAACCGAATATGATTTGTCAAATATAAAGTTTTGATAAAATTAAGAATAGAAGACTGAATAATTACATATGAAATGTAAAATTCAATGCACTTTAAAAAGATTTTTGATTTATCACACTAATTAAATGTTTATTATATAACAAAAAAATATTAATGTTAATTGTTTTACTATCCAAAAAAATGAAGAACCTTAAGATCGAGAGCTGACTATTGAAATCAATATTATACAGAGACTTGAGATGAGATTTCAGTTGGAATAGAATGAATACTAATTAAGGAATTGATAATGTTGAAGGTACTCTTTGATATGGCAGACTTCCCAAAGATTTCACTCAAAAATCTACCTATGCCTGGTAATCAATATGCAATACATAATTTACAATTTTCTTACCTTTCACGTATGATTGCGTTGAACTTCAATGATTTGTTTGCGACAATCTCATAGCTACCCCAAGGAAATTGCCCACTCCACTCCAATGTGCCCCTTAAGATGCTACAGCTGCCACTTTCTCTACCTACAATTTTCACACCCAGACTCGCAGATCAAGAGAAAAATTTCCACGCTGCATAAGAAGAGCCTTTTTACAAGCCAGACAGGGAAATTGATTGAACGAACTTTCACCGCGAGCAAAACTGACAAATTTTTTTTTTTTGGTACAACGAATTTGAACCTTTAACCAAGGAACAACGAACCTTTAACTACACCC
Organism: Drosophila testacea; assembly: GCA_035043265.1. NCBI lineage: Eukaryota > Metazoa > Arthropoda > Insecta > Diptera > Drosophilidae > Drosophila > Drosophila testacea. The sequence goes on along the minus strand of JAWNND010000826.1, from coordinate 334,961 downwards.
TTCTGTTGACCTTCTAAGGTTGACAAAAAAGAGAAAGAAACGAACTTGTGCGGTCTCTAGCACGTACGCGCCATTAGTCTCCTCGTTCTGAATCTTTCTCGATCATAACTCATTTCTAAGCGATTCCATTTCCTTGTAATTTACTACGTGATTACTTTTTCTTGTTCATTAAACCATTAAACGGGATCGATAAAGCGGCAGCAAAGAAGGAGCATCAAAACACACGATCCTTGGTCTTAACATTTTTAAATTTATGTGCAGCAGCCCCTTTTTTCTCTATTTTTTATATGGTCGGGAACATAGACATTTCTTTAATGAACCCCATGGCACCTTTTGTTGCGAGATGTGAGTTGCGAGTTGAGTTAAGGGTTTAACCCCTTAACTTCTCCAATTGCAAAAATTCGCGCATCGAATTGCTTGAAGTGCAGTTTCCTTATCTTCCTTGAAAGAAAAATCAAAGAGATAAACATCTGCCGGATAAATGGAAAAAGGAAACTGTGCAAAGCACTTCCTACTGCATTATGCATAATGTGCATGCAAATTTGCCAAAATTGCTTAATTTTCCCAAGTTGAAGGGTCTTAGATGAGAGTGAGAGCCTCTCGATTACAATTTCCCGGATGTTAGATATTAATGTAACCGATGGGTGCCTGTCAAAATTCAATGAATTTATGCGTTTGTATCTTGTTTTTGGGAACGCCCCTATGGGCACTTTTCTTGTTCTTTGATTGAGTGGCATTGAATTTCCCCGGCATTGCAAATTTCTCTACTAACTAGCTAACTGTACTTTCTGCTTTCTTTTTACAGTGCCAACACAACCAGCAGCAGCAGCAGCAGCAACAGCAACATCAATGTACCCTTGGAGCAGATAGTCACCCCCGCCAGCATCGAGAGTAATGTCGAGAGCAGCAGCGGAGCAGCAGCAGCAACCACATCCTCAGCTCATCATTGTTATTGGAGCAGTGTATCCACAAAGTCGGATATATACTCATGTGATAGTCAAATAAATGCAACTTCTGCCACAATTGGAAATGGCAAACGCAGACGTCGTTCATCCACAAAGGTGAGTGAAAATCCCCGTCGATAAGGTTTATAAACTACTATACATACACGTATGTATAAATTAAAGTTTTATAGTTTCACAATCTGTATCTAAGTCTGTATCTGTATCTGTATCTGTGCGCATGGCGCCTCTTACTAATATCAGTGTGTGAGCTGTGAGCTACGCAATCTTATCAAGGAAATGCCAAGAGTCTATACGCCTTGTCAATGACCCTAACGATCTTGGCACAATCAACGTGATATTCAATGTATGAATGAATAGTGCAATTCTCAGATTTCTTGTTCATCTTGTTTTCCTACTTGCTAGACTTTGATTTTAGCGTTAGGTCATCTGTTTGCTATACATTCAGAAATGTTTGTATGTTTGTCATTGAAAACCGGAAATCTAAAGAGAATTTATTTGAATAACTTGCTAAGCGTATAACAAATTTTTTCTAAAACTTATTTTTCACTATCATAACTTTGGTTTCTAAATGCTTTGTTTAATTTAAAGTTTTAATAGATAGTTTTATTTTCCATCTAGTCTGACTTGAAACGAATTATTGTTAAGTCTTTAAAGTGATCGCAATCAGGCAAGATTGCTCAAAAGTTACCCCAACAACTGATCTATATACAAGTTTTTGGAAGTCTATCATCAAAATTACCAAGCTTATCATTTATATGTATGTATTGCGTTAGTGAATATAATTTAACTTGAATATAATCTTCATTAATGATAATATATTTATTCCAAAGCTAATACATATAACTGCAAGATTTATTTGAGTCAAAACTGATCTACACTGATCTAAAATAACTGATATGATAATTGTGATAACGTATACTTGTCATCGAGAGTAATAAATAAAAGGTTTATTAAAATTGTCTGGACCATTTTTTCTCGATCTTTGAGTAACTTAAGTTATCTTTATTATCTTCAAACGTATCTAAATCAATCAAAAATGATCTTTGCGCGACTTTAAATGTTCTTCATTGGTTTGAATTTCAACTTAGTTAACTTAATTATTACTCATCGTAAATGTATTTAATCAAATAATTTCGAAAAATTTAAATTGATCTTCAAGCTTAAAATTTGCATACAGATTGTTGTTGTAGTTAACTGATCTTAATGTTGGATTTCAAATTGATCATTACTTTGTTGTCTTTTAGCTCAAAATGTTCTCAAACTGAACTTGTTTAGAGCAAGAGATCTCGGATCAAAATAAAAGTCATCTAATTTTTCTTAAATTCTGTTTGTTTATTCGTTTGATATTGATTTGTAAGCTTCAGTTTAGTAATCACTTATCTTTACTTGTATATAATGATCTAATGATCTCTGTTTAATGTAATTCTGATCTTCAGCTATTGTTATTGTTATATTGGAATTGTTTTAAACTTATCTTGGTTGATTTGGATGTGATTAATATCTGTAAAGATCTTATGCAAACGAGTTAAAATTGTTAATTTAATTTGTTAACAATTGCATGTTGAATATGGAGTTGGTATCTTTGCTTTGATCTTTCGCTGCTTGATCTGTGACCAAATAAGCCGTTAGTCACGTATGTATATCTCAGCTACTGGGCACTTAGTTTTTGGGATGCATCCAAGCAAACACAATGAAAAGATCAGCCCAAAAATAAATGCTACTTATGAAAAGGCTCATTTAGCGGTGTGCTGTTTTGAAAGTCAGGACTTCTTGGCGAGCTGCTTGCTGCGTTTTCAAGTAGCTGCAATCAGGGCCTGGAACAATGGGAATGGAAATGGGAAGCCTGAAAGACCAGCACAGACAAGAACAACGTCTATGGTTTCTGGTCTTTGGCTCCTGGTTTTTGCCCATATGACAGACAGGCAGCTGTGTTGGTGCAAAGGATTTCCAAGCAAATGTGCCTGTGTGTACTTTATTTTCTCTGTTGTTATTTTTTTCTTCCTTCTACTTTTTTTTGTCTGAGGGAGCCTTAAAAACCGGGCAGGCTGCGAGCAATGAACTTGCAGAAATTGTTGGTATGAGTTCCCATTTATATACATATATAAAGTTATATCAGCTCTGGGTTGTTTTTGCAAACAACTCTACCCCAGTTTTTGCTGCAAAACAAATGTCATTTTACTCAGTGTTGTGTTTTTTTTATCCTCCTTCCACATTTTATGCTCAACTGTTTTGCCTCAGCGCCCCCCAAGAGCCGACAGCTAAGAATTCCAATGCTCTTGCAATATGTTGAGCATATGCACAGTAGGACAAAAGGACCAAGGACAGACGACAGAAGAAGAAGTTGGAAGTTGAAGTTGAGGACGTTGCGCATGCGCGCACACCTTGAGTAGTTGGTATAGGGGTGGGTTTCATTTCGCAGGACCTAAAGTCAAGGCCTTGGGCAAAAAATGTCCGTTAGGCCAGCGAAGAAGTTTTCAAAATTGTTGTGCGATAGTTATAGTAGGTTAGGTTAGACGAGTTTGTCGTGCGTGAAGAAGCGCCCCTTAAACGTGGAACTAGATCAAGACGATGGGATGGTTTTGAAATGGGACGGGATGGGATGATACGAGCAGACGCCTTAACCACAACAAGAACGCATCGAACAGCAGGGTTGCACTTATCCTTTTATTTTATATTTTGTCCTATACGAAGGATCCCAATGTTGTTGCCGTCTAATTAAATATTCATCGAGACGACATTTGTGCAGAAGCATCGAGCAAATGAAAAATGGTCGGTAGAAAACTGAGTTGCATTACCGGTCTTAAAAAACGGGACAACAACCCAACGATCGTATCCTTATGCAAATGTGGCTCCTTCTGCTCATTAGATTTCCGTTAAACTTTTATGCAAATCATTTTCTTATCGCAAACGTTGAGACAGAATTCAGTTTAGAGAAGGGGAACTGTGCTCTGTAGTGTGTCATCTGTTTATGGGACGTTATGGTTTTCGTCCTTAATTATTCGGGGGATTCTTTTACTTTTATATTTTGTTTTGAGCTTGAAATATTATACAATATTTGTTTAGCTCGCGCAAAAGGATAAAAATTATGGTATTATTTTACCAATTTGTCAGTGTAATGTAACCCTTTTGTGCGTGATATGTGTAGACTTCTTTCTTGTTTTTTGTTTATATCTTGTAAGCATGAAATCAGCACAACCTACCAACCGACCTGAGAGTGTCCTTTGTGTTTTCTACACTTTTTTTCCATCGAAAAAGGGATATTTATCGAATCCCGCTGCGGGTTGGGATCTGCGTCCCTTTCCACGTCTCATCTTGGATGAAATCAAGTGCAGGACCGTGTGCTTGATTTCTGTCAAGTCAGCACACACATTGAGAAAACTTGATTTCGGTTTGAGTTTCATCCTTTACTTTTTGTTTTAGCTGTCGATTCCCAGGAACATCATTATCCATCCCAACTTGGGATAGACAAGGAAAAATTGTTGTAATTTGACGTGTTTTTCATTTTATCGTAATTCTAAGAGGATTTCGTTTAGATTGAAGTAAACATAAGCTTGAAGAAGGTCCTTTTTTCGTGTGAAAAGGAAGCTTTACGGCATATTTATGTGAGGATAAAATAAGATGTAGTTCTGCGTCTGTAGCTTCAGTATAAGAAATATAAGGATAGGAATATATAAGTTCGCTTTTGATAGATATTTAAATGTCGAATTGTATCAATACTTCTTAGCGCACTACTAATTTTTATATTTTTAATGCAATGTAATTGAATAACGTACAGATTAACATTCTAGCTAAGATATACACTACTGGTCAAAATAATAAGTACACGCTGACGGTCCCTCTTTTACGTCTCATAAAACTTTATTAGTAAACATAAAAGAAAATTCAATTTACTTTTTAGTTTTCTAACCTTCGGTAGATTATAAAAATATTAAATATAAGCATTTTTCAATTCAAATATAAATCTTGTGATCGATTAAATCTAAATAACATAAACAAGGGGTGGTCAAAATAATAAGTACGGCAATTCTACAAAGCCAAAAACTTAAAGCGTATAAAAATTTCTTCACTTTTTTTTTTTTTGAGTAATCCTACATTAGTATCCGGTATATCCACCCTTGTTTTGTATGACTTGAGCCATTCTTTTTGGCATACTCGCAATAAGTTTGCGGCAAGTCTCCAGTGGAATTTCATACCATGTCTTTTCCCACAATTCTTCAGCTTTTCGAAAAGTATTTGTACCTATTCGACGTTTTAAGTCTCCCCAAAGGTTTTCAATCGGATTCAAGTCAGGAGACTGACTTGGCCAATCCATAACGACCACTTTGTTCGCCGTAAACCAAGCCTTGACCTAGTTTTGCGGTGCGTTTTGGGTCGTTGTCTTGTTAATAGACCAATCTCAAGGGCATATTTTCCTCAGCATATGGTAGCATAATATCCGTCATTATATTTCTATACCCAAACTGGGTCATAGTACCCCTTATTCGATGTATTGGACCAACGACATACCAAGAAAAACATCCCCAGACCATTATACACCCGTCTCCGCGTTTAATGGTTTTCTTTGTGTACCGGGGATCGAATTCTTCGCCTTTGGGTCGTCGAACATATCTACTAGAGTCATTTCCAAAAAAGATTTATTTTTGTTTCGTCACTCCATAATATGTTGCTCCATTTTTTCGACCCCCTCTGGCCCAGACCATGCCAAATGATTTTTGGCAGATTCTCGCCTTATGCTAAAATTTTTTCCTCTGATAAATGGAACTTTTCTGGCGATACGTCCTGGTAGGCCATTGCATTTTTAAGTCTAAGACAAACCGTCCGCGATGACATTTCGTTTCCAATTTTAGCGGAAATGGCCTTGGATGACATGAACGGATTCGCCTTTGGCAAGTCTGACGATGCGGTTGTCCGTTGTATCTATCTGAAGATTTCTTCTTCCGCCCTCGTTTTTCAATATGAACTTTTGATCTAAAGGCATTCTTGGAACAAAACATACTGACCGTCCAAGAGATTTCGCAATTTGGCGGAGACTTTTCCCTTCATTTCAAAGATTCATAGCAAACTTCTTTTCTGCTGCAGTATAATGATATTTTCGGCCCATCTAATGAATTTTTTTTAAACTCTGATGTACTTAAATATGCAAGGAGTCAATAAAAACCAACAAACCTTTGGTAAAATCCTGATCTAATCCTTTAAAAATGATAAATATCACCAGTGTACTTGTTATTTTGACCAGACTAAAAATGCCCATCTCAGCACAAATTTAAGCTCAGAATTAAATAAAGGGTGTTCCCTCACTTTCATTTTTGATGAAAATGTTTTATAACACCGAAAAAAACCTCTCAAACTATAAACAATAGGCAGCTATGCATTCAAAAATAATCAAGATATTCAATAACAAATTAGCACGTTACTTTCTATGTACTTATTATTTTGACCAGTAGTGTATGTATGGCTAAAAACTGTGATATTGTATTTTGTTTATTACTGTTTCTATTGAGTTGCTAGTTTTAGATTATATCTTAGAATTTGTTGTAGCTTACAAATTAATTAAAACAAGGCTTTAGCAAACTTTTTCTATCACTAAATTGTTTTCTTCCTGAGTATATAATAATAATAATAATAATAATAATAATAATAAAGGGAATTAAATGGTAAAATTAATAACATTTTGTAGTTTGTCTAATTCTTAGAAAAGTTGTAATAAGTTTTCCTGTCTTGATTTTTGTTTATCTTTATACTATGTTAAAAATCTTAACTTAATTTATTAAATTCGACATTGAAACTATGTTTTTAACAATCTATATTAAGTTCGTTCGTTTTCTGTACGGATTTTCGGATTCATTTAATCGTTTTTAAATTTGAAGTAGTAGTTTGGGTTTTTTCTTAATTAATTTCAGAATTTTCGGAATAATTAGTTGTTTGTGTTTTTTCTTAATTTGTTCTTAAGATTTCTTATACTTAAGTACAAATTAATCTTATTTCAATCTATATTTAACTTAGTTCTTCAAATTCTTCTCCATTTCCATTCATACTTCAATTGCCTACTATCAAATTCATCTGCATATTCAAAACTCATTTGCCAAGTTGTCCCTTTGGTCCTTCTGTAATTTTGCGTAACTACCGCAACAATTGAAGCCGCAGAACCTTTAACTTAATCCGTTTTGTCATGGAATCTAACCAATTGCATGATTAATTACACTCGACACTCGAGACAACACATGAGGATGAGGCTACTTTCCCGCTTGGACAGTGACATTTTCCATAAGGATTTTCATAATGAAGTTGGCGATGTGACAAAATTTCCTGCAATGTCATGCGGACAACCGCGGAAAATGTTAAAAAGACACCCATTAACCCCTTTCGGGCCACTGTTGACCAGGGGTCAGTTTCACAATCCAGGAAATATGAGTGTTTGTTATTGTCCTGCATCCTTTGGGAAATGCGGCATGTTTGCATATCATTTATTACAAGGAATAAAAGGAAGGAAATTCTCTTGGCAGGATTTGAAAACTAATTTAGACGATGGTCAACGCGCTTGTCATTTATCATGGAAAGTTATGAGGCTTTCGAGTTGCCTTAGACTTTGAAAATTAGCTCATGCCACTTCATGTTGCAGCTGCCTATTGCAACATATTAACAATTATCAAACTGCGATACGAAATTAAATGTTATGAAAGAAACTTGGACGGGGGCGAGTGGAAGAAACTCAAACTACGAATACAATGGATATTACACACAAATACACACACACACACACACTTCAGTCTTAATAACAAAAGTTACACCTGGACCCACGACAAGGTATGAGGCGTACGCTTAGCGACGCCTGCTAGGGGACAGGGAAAGAAGAAGAGGAAGAAGTGGAAGAAGAGGAGGAGTAGAAGACGAAAATAAAAGGAAAGGTGTTTCGGTATTTACAAGGCGAACCGATCGACGGTAGACGAAAGATTACGACACATCAGCGCACTAGGACTTTAGGGTATGAAGTGCAATACAATGGACATGGATGAGGATAAGGACTAGGATGAGGACAACTATGAGGTTGACGTTGTCGCTGTCGGGGACAATTGTCGCTTGTCGATTGCATCATCTGCCGTTGCTTTTCCTAAAACGAACTCCCAGCGTTATTTCGAGTGATGTTTTGGGTGCCGTTGTGGGTTCTACAATCTGTCCAAGGTCCATGTAAAAGTTCTTCCTTCATTGAGATCAACAGCAGCTGCGGCTGCGGCTGCGACAGCTATTGCAGTTCACTTGAGTGCATAAATATTTGTTGAGAGAAAATTCAAATCTTGAGACAACTGCTTAAAAGGGGGCAACCCAGTTTAACCCTTGTTAAACTTTTGAGCAACAACCCTCTCACTACTTATGTACGATTATAATGCTTGGTCCAAGGCTTTCAGCCCACTTTACAGTTCACCAAATTTAACAGAACAAAACTGGGAACACAGCCCACGGGGATCAATGCAATCACTCGGGTTCACATACAATTTTTTTTTATTTTATATTTATTTGCCAAGAAATCTTCAATCTTACGCTACGCTTGACCAGATCCAGACAAAACGGCAGATGTTGACCAGAAACTAAACTCGACTCGAGGCAAATAGTTGGTCCAAGAGTTGAGTAACTTATGCCATTGCACGCTTTGATTTTAATTACATTATATTCCATGACATGTGTCCATTTCCATTTACCATTTACCATTTTCATTTCCCTTGAGGGTAGTATTTTATGCCAAGAATAAGAAATTAAATTTGTCATGCGCCTTGGTCCGATCTTCTATTCATCAGGTAAATACTACAGTCTTCCTCTCCCTCTCTCTCTCTCACACTGAGTCTCCCTCTTTCCATTATTTGTATCTTCTGGGGTGCAGTTTTGGCAAAAACCTACTCAAACAATTAAATCTGTCACATAAATATCATAAAAATTTTCGTTATTTCCCTCATTTTGATGCAACTTATTTTCCTACAAATTATGTGAAAATCTTTAATGAGCAAAGGAAGTTGCCGTAGATTGTTAAGCTTTTATGATGTGTGAGATTGACAGCTCTTTTTTTCTTGAGGGTTGTATTTAACTGAAATCTGTTAACGAATCGTGCCTCAATGAGCTTCAGTTTCATTTTGACAGTGGACTTATTAAAGATCCTTTAATTGGTATTTCAGTTAAATTTAGAAACAAGTTTAGCAAATATAAAAAATTTCATTTAAAATGGAATTTGTTTTGTGCTTATGGAATATTAAAGTTAAAAGCTTGAAATTGTGTTGATTTTAGGTGTCTAAATATAAGAAAGGATCTCGTTAAGATTTCTAATGACTTTGTTCGGTTTGAAGGATCAAGGATCATAATTGGGCAGTGTTCTGTAAATTTTCAGATTTATTCAATAAATATTCAACTTTCTTCGGAGTAATAACATAACATATTAAAAACAATCAACTACTTAGTTTATAGGGATTTTTTTTTTAAATTTCTTTATTTTTCTTTGTTGTGTCTCGTACTACCTTTGATAGATCTTTTCTCTGATCGCTTTCTTTGTAGTTTTAGATTTCACATTAAATATAAAGATAAGTTTTGCTTTTCTCTACTTTTTTGGTGAATTTCTTTTTAGTTTTAGATTCAACATTAAATATAAAGATAAGTCTTGCATTACTCTACTTTTTTGTGTTTATTGTGCAATTTCATTGACTTTTTGGCAACTATACAGTTGTTATTATTTATTATTTTCATCTTTTGCTGGATTTCTTCTTTTTGATAATGTGGTTCCATTAGCCTTGCTCTACATTTTGGCTTTAGCAACGCCCCACACAAAGCATTAGTTGACTGCCAAGACATGCCAAAAGATAATTTATTAAAGAATGAGCTGAAGAAGAAGAGATGAAAAGACAACTATGGCTAGCCAAGATCCTAAGGCTGCAGCTTGCCTTGGCCATAGCTTGACAGCTCGAGCCAAAAAGGCGATAATACGACCAAGGAATAGGGAGTTAGGGTAGTAGGTAGTGATTTCTTAGCGTCGTCTACCTGGATAAGTTGACAAAAATACAAATAATTGTAAAAAGGATCAGGAGGGATTTGCTGTTGCTGCTTTTCAGACGCCAAGGCAAAATGCAATGCAAAAACAACAAACGACCGTCTCAAGAAATCGAACCCGAGTGCAAGCGAGAGAGAGAGAGAGAAAGAGAGATAACGTCTATCGATCCTGTTTCACCGTTGCATGCCGGGTAAAAGCAACCCCTATTTCTCCGTTGCATCGTTGAACAGGATAACGACAGCAACAACAACATTCACGAAGTTAACGATCGGGGGTTCGGAATCGGAGATCGGGGATCGGCGATCTGGAACGAGCGGCGATGAGCTCAGTTGCACAGCGCAAGTCAACGCGTTTGGTACACGACAACGCCGAGCGGAGATACAAACCAATATAAAAACCAAAAAGAAAGAATTCAAAACCAAAAAATAAGAAGAAAATATTTCGTTGTTGCTGAGCAAACGAATATAATAATAATAATAATAAGACTAAACGTAATAATTGAGTACAAAGTAACCGTAGCACAGTTGCAGATGAGACTGACCATATTTAAAACTGAGTGCAAAAAACTAATTTAGGAAACCGGATTTCGCGAGATCAACACAAAAATCAGGCAGCGATTAAAATGTTTTAAAGTGCAAAGAAAAAAATAATCTGTGCACAAAACTTTTATCATACCAAAGAACGTATTACAATTAAACCAAAGACTGCTGCTAAATTATACCACAAATAAATCGTCAAGCAAAAGTGCAATACAATAAACACACCAAATCTCAATCCTTATATGTACTAACACTCTCGCTCTCTCCAAAGACTTGACTCTCCCACGCTCAATAGCCAGACAAAAGTGTTATTGTTATAACTGTAATTGTAACTGGAACTGAAAGTGGCATTGAATTTGGGAATTTTGGATATTTTGGAACTGAAACCAGCATCCAACGTATCGTGTGTGGTTTATTGTGCGGGTGTTTCTCATAATAGGACTCCCGACAGGATTAAAGCCTTTTTGACAGGCGTGCCCTCATAAATTCACATTTTGGGATCTGGATCCTTGAAGTGTCTGCCAATTAATTCGAAACACGTTTTTGCCTGTTATTGTTGCTGTTTTTGTTGTTGTTACTGCTGTTGCTGTTGAACTCGTATTCCTGTTTTCATCTCGACTCGATCCACGTTTTTCTTTGTTTCGGCCTATTTTTTCAAATTGTTGTTCATGTTATTATGAAGCTGGAACAGAAGCGCAAATTTATTGAAATGGTAATAATCAAGTTATACAAAAGATATTGAACTCTTATAAATATTAGATTAAGATTTTAAATTCTTTTGGACTTTTAGTTATTGAATGATCACAGGTTATTAAATTATATCGAGAAATTGTTAAGACATTTCAGAAAACCAACCTGTTCTGAGAAAGATCTAGAACTTTTTCTTATCATTATACATTTGAATTTGAAGGATCAGTAAATAATCGTAGCTGTAAAGTTTTAGATTACGATAATAATATAAATATTATATTTATCTGCAAACTTTATCTTTATTAACTTACATTCCCGTGTGTATCAATGTATCAAAATGTGTTAAATATTATAGTTATCATTAGTGATTGGTAAGCTAAGATTGGTACATAAATACAATGAATTGAAAGATTTGGAAGACATGATTTTATGACATGATATGTTATGATTGATATAAATAGATAGTTAAATTCATTTAGGAATCTTTCATTTTAAAAACCTCATCTTTAATATGCGCTATATTTTCCGTTCTTTGCAGGATCCTGAACTTGGCTTTGAGCCCCCATCGGCCAAGCGTCAACATCGTTTGGCGGGAGTCTATGGCAGCGATCAGAGCAATCAATCATCGGTGGCATCCTCGGTTTATACCTCGCCGGTGACAGCGACGGGGGATGCGTTGAATACACAGGAATTGCTGAGCATACGCAGTTCACCCGCCGAGGAGCTATCTGAATCGCCACACAGTCCACTGCCCGACAGTCCTGATAGTCCGCCAAGTCCAGATCGTGGTGCCAAACAGCAGCCCGTTGTGGTGCGTTATGGGGCAGAAGGAGCGAAGCAGACGAAGGTCAATGAACAAGAGGATGAGGATGTGTTGGACAATAGTTGGGAGGAATACTCCTGCGACGAGGATGATGATGATGACGAGGAAATCAACTCATCGAGCTCTTCACCAGCCTCATCCGCAGCCACCGGATGCAGTCAGAATGGCGAACGCACGCCGGCAACCCAACAACAGATCCACAAGCCAAACAATGGCAATCGCACAGTCCACAAGTTGAATCCTTTGGATGGTGCGACGACCCACAACAACTACAAATGCATGTCACCGGCAGTAGAATATACATGCCGTCAATGTCCGCTGCCTGCCTTATCCTGGGCCAACGCTGGCGATGTGTGGCGGATGATGTGCAAACGGGATGAACTGGATTCAGTTTTGCGAAGCAGCAGCATGTTGGAACAGCATCCCGGTTTGCAGCCACGCATGCGGGCCATACTCCTCGACTGGTTGATCGAGGTCTGCGAAGTGTACAAACTACATAGAGAGACCTTCTATCTGGCCGTCGATTACCTTGATCGTTATCTGCATGGAGAACGACAGGTGCTAAAGACGCACCTTCAGTTAATTGGTATCACGTGTCTCTTTGTCGCTGCCAAAGTCGAAGAAATCTATCCGCCTAAGATCGGCGAGTTTGCCTATGTCACCGATGGAGCCTGCACCGAACGTGACATTCTGAATCATGAGAAGATCTTACTGCAGGCTCTTGGTTGGGACATTTGTCCCATCACCGTCATCGCCTGGCTGGGCGTCTATATGCAATTGAATGTGAACAATCGCACGCCGGCTTCATTAACGCAAATTGGCAAACAGGCTGCACAAGCCGGAGAAGTCGATGATGCCTTCATTTATCCACAATTCTCGGGCTTTGAGTTTGTCCAAACATCTCAGCTGCTCGATCTCTGCACCCTCGATGTCGGCATGGCCAACTATCCCTATTCGGTTTTGGCCGCGGCTGCAATTAGTCATACATTCAATCGGTAAGCTTAAAATACCTTTGAAATCAATCGAATTAAATGTACCTATTTATTTACATTATTTATGTAGATTTCACTTTTAATTGTAGATAGATATTCCATTAAAGATATTTAATCATTTATTTTACATCAACGAGACTTTGGTTACTAGAGGCAGTAGTCGTATTGAAACACAAACATTTTAACTAAAATCAAAATATTTAAGTGAAATACAAAAATATATAGAGATAAAGAAGAAAATATAGATATTGGTACAGTAATATATCTACATTTATAATAATAATGAGATACAGATGACGATATAGATGAAAATATTTATTTATTTAAATAATATTAAAATTTAAGACATCTGAAAATGTATGTAAATATTTGGATAATTACTATACATTAAGCATCTTGATATTATTTTAGAGATTCTAGTTTCAGATAATTAAAGGATTGCATTTTAGGAATAGTTTGAAATCCAATAGACTGTATATTTATATTGTTAATTTACAATCCCATGCTCATCTTTTTCCCTCTTCTTCTCTTCTCTTTTAGTGAGACCGCTTTGCGCTGCTCTGGACTAGACTGGCAGACAGTACAGCCCTGTGCGCGCTGGATGGAGCCCTTCTTCCATGTCATATCCAAGAAGGCACCATATCTGCATATGAATGAACAGAATGAGCAGGTGACAAATAAGTTTGGACTGGGCCATGTCTGTCCCAACATTGTCACCGATGATTCCCACATCATTCAGACACACACAACCACAATGGATATGTATGTAAGTATCAAAGGGATTAGAGAACAATGTACACTGTACAGTATCAAATTGTTGGAACAGTTTATTAATTACTACATTTTCTTACAGGATGAACTGCTAATGGCACAAAATGCGCTGCATGCGATGCGTGCACGGACTCAAGCCTCGCCAGCGACGGCACTACGCGCTCCTGAAAGTCTCCTGACACCGCCGGCCTCTAGTCACAAGCCGGATGAGTATCTGGGCGATGAGGATGAGCTTGTTGCAGCAACAGCCACAGCAACGGCAACAGCTGTAAGCTCTAGCAGTCGATTGGTCAGTCACAAGAATTCAAGCAGCAACAGCGGGAACAGCGGCAACGGAAACGGAAGTCGCATTTAGCTGGAGCAGAACTTGTCGCTGCCTCTCTCATACACACACATGCCCGCCCTAACAGTTTTAAACGTTAAGTGTTTCTAATATATATATATATACTATGCATATAAACAATATTATAACTTATTTATGTTAAGTGAAAGTTATTAGTTGCCTAATTCGAATGCTTAAAAAATATTTAATTGAAATTTCATAAGCACGATCTATTTGTTTTTGTTTTTTTTTTAGTTTTGATTTTTCGCTCACAACTCGCCACACAAATTTAATTATAAAACAATAACACACAAAACAATACCTATTTAACTATGTGTATTTATATAAAAAGAAAACAAACAAAAAAAAATATAATAATAATGTTCACTATATAGAAATAGTAATTGCTTACAAAAGGCAAAAATTGAATTCAACGCTTAGATTAATTTTATGCTGTATTTTAAACAGCAGATAAAAGCCAACTTTAAGTTGGACAGTGTATTTATTACAGACTTCAGGCACACTATAAAGCAAATACAAGTTTGTTGGCAAATTGAACACAGACACACTCACACTCACAGTCAGCACTCAGTTTATTCATTATCATTGATAGCGTGAGACAAATATTAACAAAACTAATCTATAATGAGCTAAAGCCAAGCGCAATTCTCTTGACTAATAAACTAAAATTACTTGATAAGTTGAGGGCAAATGCACAAAAACTAAAACGACTAGTGCTTAATGCGGCATGTTCATTGAAACATTCATTCATTTATTTATACAACAATTAACAAACTAACAAACAAATACACAACACAGACGATATATAAGTCATAGCTGACACATGGAGAGATAAATATGAGAAATGGCAATTGAAAAAAAATTATGAGTAAAATGAATATTAATTTAACAAATACTATCAACAATACATATTTGTAATGCACCTGTATTTCCGAAATTTTATTGTAGACTAATTTGCCATAATTTGCTAAGCAAATCAATCTGTATATATAATTATATATCTATACATATATCTACCAAGCAAAAGATACACACACACACAAACATATATAAACAAACTGAAACGCATATAATATATTATTATATAAGTGTACACTTTTCTATGTATATTTAACACAAAAACAAACAAACAAACAAAACAGAAAAAAAAAACACATGATAGTAAAATTATTCACTTAGCTTAGGTATAATTAAACATTAAGTGTTCATATGTATAAGGATGGAATGAAAACAAAACAAAACTAAATTGCACAAAAAAAAATAACAAAATGCAGAACTAAAAAGAAACAACCTACGTATTTAAGTTTTATTTGTAGTTCTTAAAGCAATAATCATTTTAAAGTTATGAATTGATTTTAAATATTTTCACAAGTACGCTTATCCATGATTTAATGTCAACTAAAAACAAACAAAAAAAGTTAAATAAAACAAATATATATTGATATTTTTGTATATAAAAACCAACAAAATGGAAATCGTCATTTTATTATACTATCTACAAAACTTTAGATATGAAAGTTGCTAATAATAGTAAACTGAGGAATTTAAATAAATAACTGTCAGTTGAGCTTTAGTTTCACTTGCCAAAGCTCTGTGAGCTTTAAGTGTACCCCAATTTGTGTACCATTCACAATGACATGCAAAAGCTTGTTTTTGTCGTACAATTCAGCTTTCGGCATACTGCAAGAGGTCGCCAAATTTTTGATATATCGATAGGCAACCGGCTTTCAATGTACACGTGACACGGAGTATGTGGGTGTCTGGTTGCCAGATGCAACAACAATAACAAGTCCTTGCAACCCTAACTATCGATTACTTTAAATGGTTAAGTGAACGATTTTACAAAAATTATAAATGTTTATTAGTAAAGTTAGTAGATCAAACAATTTAGTAAAATATACCAATTTTATTTCGAATTTAATTTATTAATTTGACATCTGAACTTTTATTCACGAACAAAAATATTAAAATATTGATTTGATGGGGAGTAAAAGAGAAAAGAATAACGTTCATCAGCATTTAAATTGACGACTTGGCGCGCGTTTCTTTGGCAAGTGAAATGTAGAGTCCTCTTTTGCCGCAACCCCTATTGCTTTTTTCGAAATGGCGAGCAACATGCTCCCAAAGCATTTCCCCCAAAGAGCGCAGTGCTCTCAGATTCAGTTCGGTGCGTGAACCTGGCGAGTGTGGATGCGTTATTGCGCGAAGCGCCAAATGCTAAATAAATTTAATATAAAAGCCAATACAAAACAACAAAACTAAAACGCGACGCTTACTCAATTAAATAAAATTTAATTATAAAAAGTGCAATAAAAAGAAATAAATGAATTGACAAAGCACACATTTAAATTAAAATTGAGAAATTGATGAGTTAATTCGTGTTTTTTGCAAGTGTTAAGAAAATGGCAATGAAGGAAGCGCACAAAATTTACAGCAATCGAAAAATATTATAGTGTTGTAAAAGCAAAAGGAAAAGGAGAAACGCATAAAGCTAGAAAAACGCGGCTGCAATTTAGAAAAGCAATGTGAAAATCTCTGTACACCACAATTTCTTAAAAAGCAAATGTAGAAAAAAATTATACATATATATATTTAGCTGTACATTACATATATATAAATATATATAAATTGATATGTATGTAGTAGTACAATATTTGTGAGCGCCAAAAAGCCGAAGAGCAGACCCCAACTCTGACGCCGACGCTGACGCCAACGCCGCGCAGCCATATAAATCGCCTCTCGTCGCGAGCATTTCGAAAGTACACGTCCACCTCTCGTCCTGAATCCTGCTCAACGTTCTCGTAGTAAAACGTCGTCGTTGCGTGTGTGTGTGTGTGTACGTGAGTGTTTTGTCGGCAAATCTGTTGACGTCGCCGTCAACTGCGCTGCGCTTCGCTGCACATAGAAGGAAATACACTCTCCCCTTCTCCACCCGCTGCCCACATAAGGCGTTGTTCCCGTTACAAGCAAAATTTTTGTTTTTGGTCAACGAGCGTTTTTCGCACTAAAGCTTCGAAATTGCGAATTTGGCGCGCTAAGCAGCAGCAAGTGTAAGTATGACTGAATGCGAAAGACAGACAGACAAAGAGAGAGCGAGAGAAAGAGAGAAAGAGAGAGAGGAAGCGCAAAAACAAAAGAGAGACTTTAAAAATCGTGAGAGCGGTCGCTCTCATTCTCTTCCTCTCTCATATACGTATATGAAGTTGCACTCGTTGATTGCACAATAAAATTACACACACCAAAAAAAAACACGCAAATAGAACCCTCTAGAAATCATTAGTTGTTTTTCTTTCTCTTTTATAAAATCACATAAATTAGCAAAAGTTTCAAGCGGTGCCATAAATCAAAATTGTGTGTCGTTGTGTGCGTGCGCATTTTGTTTTTGTGTTGCGCGCCCAAAAAAGTATGCTATGATATTTTACTATTTACTACTATGCACGCTCACACACACACACAAAGGCATTGTATGCACACATATATGTGTTATGTATACGTATAGTACATAATAACGGTATTATCGTGTACTACACTGCCACACAGCCTACGCAGCTGCGTAAAATCTCAAGGCTTGACCAATGCCTCGTAACCTCTGCAAACACTATAGTCCACCTTCATCTCATTCCACCCATGAAATAAACTAACCCACAGTAGCTACTCTAATCCGTTCACCTACATAATGACAGAGCTGTTGTGTGTGTGTGTGAGTGTGAGTGTGTGGGGTTATAAAGTTACTGGCAAACAGAATCTTTATTATCCTTGGTTTTGGTTTTACTGCGTCCTTCAATATTTTTTTTTATCTTTTCTTCTCCCTGCATCCATCAGCTCAATTAATTGCTGCCTGTCACTGGAGTTGTTCTGTTTGAAGTGCATCCTTTGGTTGAGCTTTCCGACCAAAGCTGCAGCAAACAAATTGGCTGTGGGTCCTTTTTGAGGGGGTCTTTGAGGAGATTTTGGAAAACGTTTGTTGGGCCAAACAAATGGGTTTCGAGTACTGCAGAATGTTGGCAAGTGCATGTCAAGGATTTGTGAGTGTTTCTGGGACGATTTAAAGGATATATATTTAGTAAATAATGACATTAGAAATTGATTGAGCTAGTCGAAGAATTCAATTTTTGCAAAATACGCCAACATGTGTACAGTTTTTCTGTTAGGCTCACGGTATTTACCCAAAAATGTGCAAAGTTTAGTTAACTCGAGTTATCTAGGATAAAACAAAATAAATCGAAAAGTATCATGACTTTTCGAAATCAAGAAATACTTTGAGTACAGTTCAGCGTATATTTTTTGAATAAATAGTTACGAAACAGCTCTATACCCATAGTTATTAGCAAAAAATATCGAAGAGTCAATGCTATTCCGTAACTCTGATAATACAAATTTCTCGTTTTCAAAGAAGTTGTAACTTAAAGAAAAAACATATCTTTGATAATTTCATTTATTTTTGTGCTTGTAACTTAAGTTTTCGATGCCCGATATGCACATTGTAAACTTATTAACAATACATTGAAACTTAATTTTAGCTGTTTAACTTTGATTTATTTAAAAAATCTTGTTTTATTCTTGAAATTTTGTATTTTTGGACACCAATTAATATTGTTCTATAATCCTGAAAAATATTAAAAATAAAATTAGGTTAAAAGAGTAGTCAATAGTTTTTGTATTTAGATTTCGGGTCTCTAAAGGCAATATCATTACATTTTTAATTAAAGGGACACATTCAAAAGTTGTAAGCTGAAAACAGCACTAAATTTCGCTGGGCTGCTTCAACAGTTTGACGATGAAATTGTGCATAAATAAGCCCTTTAACATTATTGACGCTTTTCTAACAATTATTCTAATTATGGAGAGTAGGAGTATTATTGCTGTAAGCTGCTTTTAACAGTGTTTCCAATTATATTTGCCCAATTGCCAGACAATACATAAAATCTGTCCCTACACATATACACTCAAGACAGACACACCGCATATTGCGTGTAGCTGTACAGATTTATAACTTATCAAAAATTTTTATATTACCCGGACAGACACATACACGCACACATGCAGTGAAAACTTTTCGACTTCGCCTATTGAAATTTTCACAATCACATTAATTCCGTTACCGAAAACTCCCAAGGCCATGTTTGCTCAGCCATTTTACGTTGTTGTGTTTGTTGTGGTCGGTCTTTTTACTATTGTTGTTGCTCCAGTGAAAACAACAAAGCAAAAAGCCATGGAAAACATAAAAAAACGAAGGCATAAGGCAAACACAGCATAAAAACAGAGCTGCAAAAGAAGAAAGAAAGCACACAAAAAAAAACAAAGAACCAACAGCTAGCGATATATGCGATATAATAAATCTTTTGTATAACACGCAAAACTTTATGAACGTGCGCCAACTATAAACTTTCACTTTTCACACAGTACCCTGATGTCCGTTGCCCATTGCGTATACGCCATGTTGCACATGCTTTTATGATTTTTATAACTATTATTATTTTTGCTACTTACACTCTCTATGTTCTTTCTATGTCGGGCATTTTCGCTTTATAATGATACGTTCAAAGTATAGATAAGACTGACAATGTACCAGAAAATATATAAATCCAAAAGTCTTTTTTAAAAGTCGATTATTGGCATAATCGATATTATTGATAGCTTAGATATCCTTCTAGTTTTTTAGTTTTGAATATTCTATACTTTTTTTTTGCTTCTGGGGCGCAAAGTTACTAATAAATTGGTTGGAATGTAGAAAGAAATATATTTTAATATTTATCATAAAAGCTGGATAGTCTTCTATTATTGAGAATATATATCAGAACATTAAATACTATTATTTAAAGAAGTTGATGTAGACTTTATTATAAAAAACGAAAATAATATTATATTCAAAAGGTAAATTTCTGTCATATTAAGTGACTGACTATCTTATAACATATAAGTCTAATAGGTCTCTAGTTATATAGAAATAGATTTTTTAAATGAAAATAATTTCTAGAAATTGAATTTATCTATTAAGGAAATAGTTTCAAACATTGAGAATTTTTTCTGAAATATTTTAAAAGTGACTAGCACAATAATTTATTCGTTGTTGTACTTGTATTGCTGGATGCTTGGATGCTGAACAAAATTAAATAAACAATAAAACCCATTTATGTTATATAATATATGTTTACTTCTTGAAAAGTACTTGAGCATTATTTATTTAGTTTAAATAAAATGTTTAAACATAAATGCTATTTTTGTTTACAGCTTAATAGTTTGTCAAATTACGATTAACAGATATCTAAATATAAGTATTTTGGAGTTTATCTGAAGATGCAACTTAACCTAAACTGCATTAATTATTGGTTAGTACCGTGAATACTCTCTTTCATTATAACTAAGAATAACTATTTTCTCATAAAGCATGTTTCTAAATATATATACATATGTATTGTACATGTGTGTGGCGCATAAGTTGGCATGTGTTGGTTAGCATGTAAAATATGTGTTGCATGCTCTTAGGCGTCGCTGAAGCCTGACAACGCATCCTGTGCGTGGCTGCCGCTCCATTTCTGTCAAAGTTTTTGATGTGCAGCGTGCAGTGAAATAAAAAGAAGACAATACAAAAAGCGTGCTATATATAAGAATATAGATATACATATATATGTATATGCCTGTACTATATCTACATATACATATCTATACATGTACATTTGTATATGTGTGCGTATCGGTCACAATAAATTGTCTTTATTTCATGCGGATGTGGTCGCTAAGGGGTTTGAGGGCGAGTGCGAAGTTATGTGCGGGCCGCAAAGGCTTGCGCCATGTTTAATGAAAATTATTACGCGATATCCTTGGGGACACACACCAACACACACACACACATACACAGAGAGACCGACAAGCACGATGTACAGCAATGTGCGCCTTTTTGGGGGTGGCATGCTCATACAAAGAATTGCTTGTGGGCCAACTGAATGGACCGCCTTTGCCATTGCGCATGTGCCGATCTCCAACAAAAAGGATTCGACTTCGAAACCAGAGCATAACGATATGATTGTGTGACAGTATGAGTGTATATGGGTGTATGTGTGCGTGTGTTGAGGCAAGATATGTTTATGCGTGTGTGTTTGGAAACGCATTTCTAGGTCAAACTCAACCTCCAAATTGAGCCCAATAAATGCCCGTTGCAAACATATTTTTATCACTCCTCCAACTGTTTGTGCAATGGAAATTACATTCTGTACTCTGTTACAAAGTTCAAAGTTTAAAATTAGTTTTATTTTATATCAAGTTTATTATTTTGTAAACAATAAAACAACAGTGCTGAAACTCGTGCATATTTCAATTGTTTATTACTCGTATACTTTAAAGTGTTTTTCAATGCTAACAGCTGCAAAGCATTTCAAAATTATTTACTTGTTATGACTTTTACAATAATATGTAAGAGATTGTGAATATTGAAATGATAACGTATATTGTGTACTCGTTACTTAGCCTATAGCTCTCTTGCTGGAATAGGAACAGAATGGTGTTATTAGGTTTAAAATATAAATAATATCCATTTAAATTATAAAAGAATTTATTATTCTTTTCTTTAACTTTTAACTCTTTGTTACATTGTATATTTTAAACTCGATTTTCTTTCTTAGGTTTGTTAAGCAACACCTTGATATCAAAATAATTGTATGATGAATTTCACACTCAATTTTATTATTTTAAAACAGCTGTAAAGGAGCTGGTGATTTCTAATTTATAATTTCATAAAAGAATTGAAATAGCTTCAATATATTTATAATTTGTAAGTAGAATTAGAATAGAAGAATCAGTAATTTAAAAACAAGTATCTCAATAATATAAATGCGTTTTTACTAATATTTAAAATGGAATCTTGCGAAATAACTCAAAATAAATCCATTGAATTATTCAAGTAATTCAAGTATTTTAAACTTAAACTCAGTATAATTATTCAGAGCTATTAAATAATCCACAATATAACTAATTAATTTTATTTACAATTTAATTTCATTTCAGGTTTGAACAATCAAAACACGCAGACATATCGTATTTGTCGAAACTATATAGCAAAAATTAATTGCAAAAATGTTAAACAACCGACAGAAATGCAATAAAATTTGTTGGAAACTTTCAAAAATGGATCAAACTTATGTCTCGCAAACAAATAAATGAAATTAAATATTTACTAATTACTGAATAAAAATCAAACTATCGCTTGGTACTCGTATATAATTGAATAGTTATAAATATGTTGAAAAACCAAAATTGAAATGAATTTAATTGATAAAAATTAATCGCGTCATTCAACCAAAAAGTGTCAATAAATAAAAACGAAACGAAACGAATTGGAAATTCGTTTGGTAAACTGTTTTGTGGCTTTCACACAAACACACGAACACGAATAAATAAAAACAAAAGAAACAAAACAAATCAAAAAAGAAAAAAAAAGAGCAAATAAAATAATAAAATTGCAAATGTGCGAGTAAATCGAAAATAGTTTATTGAGTGTCGGTTGCGGAGCCGCAGATTTAATCGAAACCAAATCAAATCGCAACGCAACGAACTGCCGAACACAGCCACAGAATGGAGGGCAAACATTTGAGTTGCTTTGTGGCCCTTTTGCTGGGCGTGTTAATATTCAAAATGCACATATTCCCAGCTGTCGGTGATCAGGATGAGGATATACCACACAATGAGTAAGTAACATTTACACCAAATTACATATATTTAAATAAATACATACATACTATATTTACAATACACGATACACATACTCGTACATTATCTGCATCTGCTGTCGAAATTATTTTTATACCCATTTTCAATTATGCATAATTGAAAATGTATATCGAATCGATACAAATCTCTTGTGCTATTTCCCTTAACAGGAAATTAATTGTAAATTTTTTTATGCATTTCGATAGTCTATGTATAAATAATTCTGTGCAAATGCTAATGGTCTTAAAACATCTTCTGCAATATTTATGCAAAATTCAACAGCTTTCATTTATTTTGTTTATCTATCATAACAAACATGAATGAAAAAAGCTCATTTTGTTTTTTCGTAAATAACAAAATTAAAATTTAATAACTAAGTGTGGTAATAATTTAAAAGGTTGAGAGAATTTTTTCTTGTTGTTTTTTATTGGTGCAGAATATTGTTTGTTTACAAAATATTTCCGTTTGATGTTGAGGTGAGAATTCTATAATACATTAACAATTAAAATGCTAATGGTCATAAATGTTAAATAGATTCAACATATTCAGTTTATTTTGTTTAACTATCATATAAAATACGATTGAAATCACTGGGGTTTTTATCAATTACAATATTAAATTTTGAGCAATTAAAATAGTTTTTATCTGTAATGAGACCAATTTCGAATTGTTAAACTAATAATTTCAAATTTTATCCGGTTCTAGTTGTTGGTATAGAAATTCGATTATTTATAAAATGATTCCCTTTTACGATGACTATTCCAAAAAATATAATCATTGATGTGCATAATTAAAAAATTGTTTGCTTAAATCTGGAAAATTATTTTGTCTCCTGGTCGTCGGGTTCCATAGCGGTCTGGAGGTTATAGGCCAGGGTGTCCATGAACTCGAAGGTCTCCTGGTAGTCCTCACGTACAACAGCACTCATGCTACCCTTAATGCAAATGGCCAGATCCTTGGTCATTGCACCACACTCGATTGTGCTAACGCATACCTGCTCCAGAGTCAGAGCAAAGTTCTTTAGAGGTTCATTGTTGTCCAGCTTGGCTCGATGAAGTAGACCACGAGTCCAGGCAAAGATAGAGGCAATGGGATTGGTAGAGGTCTCCTTGCCCTCCTTATAGAAACGATAGTGCCGAGTAACCGTTCCATGGGCAGTCTCAGATTCAATGGTTTTCCCATCGGAGCACAACAGCACAGAGGTCATCATACCCAGAGATCCAAAGCCCTGGGCAACAGCATCGGACTGAACATCACCATCATAGTTCTTACAAGTCCAGACGTAGCCACCCTCGGATTTCATACAATAAGCGACCATATCATCGATTAGCCTGTGCTCATACCAAATGCCAGCAGCCTCAAAATCTGCCTTATAGGTTTGCTCGTACATCTTCTCGAAGATGTCCTTGAAGCGACCATCGTATTTCTTTAGAATTGTATTTTTGGTGCTCAAGTACAGTGGCATCTTGCGATCCAAAGCGAACTTGAAAGAAGAGTTAGCAAAGTCCACAATGGAATCATCCGTGTTGAACATGCCAAGGGCAACCCCAGGTCCCTCGAAGTCATTGACTTCCTCCTCAATCACATTGCCATCGATGCTATTCCAGGTTA
Organism: Drosophila testacea; assembly: GCA_035043265.1. Lineage (NCBI taxonomy): Eukaryota > Metazoa > Arthropoda > Insecta > Diptera > Drosophilidae > Drosophila > Drosophila testacea. The sequence goes on along the minus strand of JAWNND010000826.1, from coordinate 310,499 downwards.
GAGTCAGCTTGCCAGGACCTGGAACCACAAAGTTAACAGCCTTGTATTGATCACCATGGGCGTGGCGTCCAATGACAATAGGTTTCTTCCAGCCGGGGACCAAACGTGGCACATTCTTGCAATATATGGCTTCACGAAAAACAGTGCCTCCGAGAATATTGCGAATGGTGCCATTGGGTGATTTCCACATCTTCTTCAGATTGAACTCCTTGACACGCTTCTCATCAGGAGTTATTGTGGCACATTTGATGCCCACATTATACTCCTTGATGGCCTCGGCACAGTCGATAGTCACTTGATCCTCGGTCTTGTCACGATTCTCGATACCCAAATCGAATGTGTGCAACTCAATGTCCACATAGGGCAAAATAAGCTTCTCTTTGATAGACTCCCAGAGGACGCGAGTCATCTCATCTCCCAGCAATTCAACTACGGGTCCGGCAGACACCTTTTCGGTCACCACGGAGCTGGCAGAGAAATTGGCCTGGAAAATGACACGCAGCCTTTGGGCCGAGGAACGATTGGCCATCTTAAGGGTACGGCGTAGTGCAAACATTGTACAATCTTTGATTTTTGATGAAAAAAGTATTAATGAATTGAATTAATTATTGGAAAGAAATAACTCTGTAATGTGTGTTGCAACTGCAAATATAATTTTATTAATATTCGTCAGCAATTAAAACTGTAAAATTAAACTAATTTGAAACTGTCATCACGTTTGTCACATGAAATAAACGTACTAGATGTTTTTCATAAGTCAGCAATCGACAAAAACTATTAGCAATTTAAAACAAAATAATTGGGTGAATTTTAAATTTACAATAAAGATAAATTTTATATAATTTTAGCTTTGATATGACCATTCTATGCATTATGTTAATTTGCAACGCTCATAACTTTATAGCTTATTAGAACATAATAATGTTAATAAAATCAGTATCTCTGAAAAAAGCAAACGTGGCGGCTCTTCTCTCTCACATTTATTAACATAAATTTTTAAAACTGAAAATATAAAAGAACTGTAGGGTATAAGCGCACATTAGTTTATAGTCAGGATAAATTTTAACTTACATAAATATATTTTTGATTAATTTTTAACATTTTACGTCGAAATGTCTTTAAGTAGGATTACTAAGTAAGTTTACTACCTTACAATCAGTAAAAACAAGGAAATAAGAGTTTTTAAGATTTACAATAAGGAACTTAGGTTTTTTAATGACTTAGCTGATTTCCTTGATAGAACTTGCAAACAAACCGTAAATGTTTATACATTAAACGTAAATTGTCAAATTACTTATCGATTTATTATCTGCCCTTCGGAACTATTTTGTAAGTGACATACGTATATATACGCTTTAATGTGTTTTAAATAAGATATATTTAACACAATAAGCAGCTAATGTCGTTGACTATATTATCATAAAGAGCCAATGACAATTCTTTCAGCTCTAAGTACTGAGTAAAACAATTAAAGAGAGTAATTCGTTACAATTTGTCTAGCTACATTCTAAATTATTCAAGCACTCGTTTGTCGTTAAAATTAATGCTTGAAATATGTAAAAGAGTGTTGAAATTTCTATTTTCTTTCTTTTTATTTTTCATTCATGACTTTGCTATTTATGAGTTTGGTTTACGACCTCTGTTTGTTTATGCCAATGTCTAATGACGACCATCAAATTGAACTTTTCTGCATAGATATTCTTATATTTGTATTCTTAGGCATAATGCCGAAACTTTTGTCATCCATCTCATTTATAACCCATTATATTTATGACTATTACTTTGTTTACCACGGACAATATAACAGTTTATTGGAAAAGAGAAAAGTCTGTCGAAAGACTCGCAGCATCATTAAAAATGAGCATAAAAATAATGAGCGATAAAATGTAAAGATTGTCATGTTAAGTATACGTTGGGCAGACATCACAAATGACATGGGATGAAAGAATTTCAATTTCAATATTTGCAAAAATGTGGTCTAAAGAGCTCTCTACATGTGTCGCTGAGTAACTTTTTGCATGTGTGAGTATCTAATGGATACATAATAGGATTTTGCAATTAGAGCGCTGGTGTGAAAGAATATGGCCGTGTATATGTTGGTAAGTTGGTATGTGTGTGTGGGTGTGTGTGTGTGGGCATATGTGGTTGTATGTGGGACTGAGCAAATGGCAGTCACGCAACCGCAACGTTCACTTGGCTAATTAACCCAGAACCAACTGCCATTTGCAGTCCAGGCCCGAGTCCATATACACAAACACACAGTTAGACAGATAGACGGACTGACAGACAGCAGGAAATTCGGAAGGCAGGAAGGAAGTTAGACAGCCTGGCAACTAAGTGATTTTTTGTCTAATGTCACTTTTATTTATTGAAATTAGATTTAGCATTCACTTTGTCGTTTTTGTTGTTGTTGTTAATGCTTTTATTGTTGTTATCTTCCCTGGTCTTTGGCAATTTGACAAACATTCATTTTCCTCTAAATACTCTTAACTCTTCGTAATATCACATGCTCATGATTTTTTAATGCATTATATAACGTTTTTCGTTCTTATTTAATATAATCTCAAAAGATTTTCATTGTGCATGATTATTGTTTAGCATACACCAGAGAATTGATACAATATCCAATAATATTTATTTGTCTATTAATAACATACATACCAAGCTCCTGTTGGTAAAGCCTTTTTAAACAAAGGACGTCTCTGCTACAAGCGAAAAATATAATTGAAATGAATTAACATTTTTTTAAGTTGAGTCACTGATTGAGTCAAAGCTCAAATAACTATAAGATAAAAAATCATAATTAAATAATAATAGTAAGTTAAGATTATTCTGAAAAATACATTAAATGCTTTAATAAACCACTTTTTTTGGCATGACTTTACAATTAAGTATGAAGAAAAAAACAGAATGTATGCTAATATTGACGGCTAAAGTCCAAATTTGATTTGATTATCCAAAAATATAATAAAGCCTTAGAGGGAAATTTTAAAAAATAGTAGTAGTTAGAAGTGCACTCTACTTTGAAAACTCAAGTGAATATTTAAGGATTCTTTTCTACGCTAAAAATAATGCCAATTGAGTTTTATTATGTGCTCCTATGTAAGAAAATTAAACTTTATCATTAAGGAAAACCACTATAAATATAATATATTCGCTGATTAAGGTCCCTAAAAAAAAACAAAATCTTTTCATGCTATGGGAAGTTAATTGAATTACGTTTAACTTTTGTTTTCTAAAGTGTTGTTTTTTTGGTATAAGAGTTATGTCATCGCTCAAATTTCATATCTCAAGTTGATTTCATGCCCACATGCGTAAAAATTAATTTCATTAATTTGAAACATAAACTTTTTGCTTGTCCTTTTTTATTTTATTTGGTTGTTGCTTTTGTGTGTGACTGCAGAAATTCAATTAAATTTATTTCAACTTTTGCTGCCAGTTTACGAGAACGGCAACAACAACATGAAGGACGCCTTAAGGGGCCAACAGCTTTGACGATTATGTTTTGGGCCATGTAATGATGATGAAGTTGGTCCTTGCCTCGCCTCGTCTCGCCACTTCTCGAATGTCCTGGCCTCGTCCTGGGCCCATTGCTTTTGATGTAACTGACCTAAATCGTGTTTATGCTTGGTGGTACTAGAATTTGTTCCGTTTGCTTCATTCATTCTACAGGATTTTTCTTAACTCTAGCCGCATTTCAAATTCAGATTGTTCTTGTTGTTTTAGTTGTTGTTGCTGCCATTGTGCCCATTCATTTGACTCATTTTCAGTTGCAGCATCGTCATTTTAATGCAATGCTCGTTTTGCCTAAAAATTTCTGGACTTTGTTAGCAGCTGGTCAACATTTTCTGGACTTGTTCTCAATGAGTTTGTTACGTGCCATGGCCAGAGATTAAAGTCCAGGTCAGCATGCTTGTAAATTGGAACCAGTTCCAGGCAAGTGAAGCAGAAATGCGAAACGAATTTGGGTCTATTTTCTTCAAATAATCGCTGTTTCTTATGTTTGTATAATCTCTTCAAGCAGACTTCTAATATAAGGCTATTCGTAAAGCATTTAAAGGAGGTGATCCTTTTTTTACACCTTGTTAATCAAAGGATTGTCTGATTATTTGTCACCGAAACAAAACTCGATTATGCTAACTTAGGACGAATCATTAGTTCTTCAACTTCAGATTCATCCGAAAAAGTGCATTTTTGGGTCAACTGAAGAAGCGATACAAGAAAAATTAATAAAAGACATGAGCTTTAACTTTTGGTCATCGCCCATGCTTAAAAATATTTTGTGAGAGAGAGAGAGGCATTAACATTTCTTCAGATGAGATTTAAATTTTTCAGACTTAATTACAATGATTAAGTCAAATTTTGATACAAAGAATCAGGTTAAGTTCTCGGTAAACGAAAATCTAAACTTTCTGTATTCACTGTTTAATTTTCTATTTATGTTATCTTTTTGAAGGCATACGAAATTAAAGGAATTAAAACTTTTCACAAATTGTATTTATCTGAAAACAAATGGCTTCTCATTGATGCTAGTTACTGTTTATGCAATTTCTAACCACAATCTACTTATTGTAAACAAATTTACTTTGACAATTAAGTAGTTTTGGACTAAAAATGTATGTATGTATGATGTTGGAGAAAGACGCATTGTTGGAAAAAGCGCTAAGCAAGTGTAAAAATTTTTGTTTAAAAGTCAAGATGAGCAATAGTTGTGTTTAAGATTCATTAAATATTTTCTCAGTTTTCAATAGTTGGTTAGTTAGTTGTTTCTCAGCGTAGCCTCACTATTTAATGTAGTATCATGTAGTCACACTGTCTCTATTTCTCTGCCTCTTTCGCTGTCTTTCTGTCGTTTTCCGGGCCTGCACTTTATGCGCCGCTTCACTCTATTTATAAATTAACTTGTCGTGTTCTATGCAAATTCAAAATCCACTTAATTGCAGCACAAGTGCGAGGAAGGCAAAATTAAAACCAAATAATACCCCAGACGGAACGTTCTTCTACCCCAATGCAATTTCTACAGCCCCTATTTTATTTCCACCTCTCCAACTTGTCCCCTCCTCTCTGCGCGTAGTTACCGCTTAATGCACTTTCACTGTCATTTGTCATAAGTAGTTAGTGCTCTGTTTGTTTGTTTGCTTCGCTCTGTTTTTCTGTTCTGCTTGCCATTGTTATATTTTTTATTTATTCACTTAAGCTGGCTTGGCTGTAATTAGATCTGCCACGCCCAAAAACACAAATACATATAAGATAGAGACACACGCAGAGTACAATTCGCCATGTCAGAGCTTTAACTGCTAATTTATTTGAAGCAACGCTAATGTCATTTGCAGGTATTTGAAAACAAAATCAAAAAACATCAGTACATTAACAGTAAAACATCAAGCAATTACTAAAATTTAGATAACTACATGCAACGGGACTCTTAATCAAACTGACTGCAAACATAGTTGAGAAAGTTTACTTATTCTTCTGAACTAAAGAAATAGTTATTTGGGGATAAGCTAAGAGGTAGTTGGAATTCTATACACCGTATACTAAACTCTATCTTAAATGAGGGAGTTTGAGTTTAAATTTGATCAACTCCAAGAAACAACACTGGAACCCTTAACTAAAGTTCACCATTTTAAGTTTATTTATTAATGAATCTAAAACCGAAAAAATTATTTTCCAGAACCGAAGACGGTTTCATACGTAAAGGACAAATTTAAAGTATATCCATTAAACCAAATAATCGTTTTAAAACATACCGGATCCACAGCTGACCACAGGTGACCTGGCTGAACCTATTTTAAAAACTGATTGACGTATGAATGTTGTATTCTTAAAAATTTTTTGCACCTTAAGTTAATTTACAAAGACATTCAAGAAAATAGTGCATACATATTTAACAAATCTCAGCGATAATTCATTTATAGGAAGTAGTAATAAAATATTTTGATTACAAAAAAAAGTTGTCTAGTCCATTGTGCCTAATTTCGAAACTAGCTTATAATAAAATGAAGATTGGTATTTGGAATCTTACAAGTTTTATACTTTTAGCTCCCACATTGTGCAGAAATTACTTAAATTAAGTTGTAAGCTTAACTAATACATATTTATATTAGAGCACAGAGACAAATCATGTTTGAAATTAAAACACTTCCTGATTTAAAAAGGTTTGCTACGTGCTACGGAGGAGAGCCCTTCAGATTGTTGCGCACATCTTGAAAATGTTGAAGACAAGAAAACCTCATTTCGATTTCAATGATGGAAACTGCAAGCTACAAAAACCCATTGACCTATTACCTGAACCACTGTATCGGAATATAAACTTGGCTGACAAAAAAAAAGTGAAAACTGAAAGCTGGAAAATAAAACTAGTTCGATGGCTTATGTTACATGTACCTTTATGATACTTGAGCATGACATACACGTGGTTCGTGCTCAAAAGGTTCACAAGACAATGCAAAATACACCTGAGCTGAATACACTCGAAAGCTGAAGAATCTCGAGATGTAGCTGTAGCTGTACTTGAAGCTGATGTGCTGTCATGTAGCCAAAAAAATTCTGTTATACTCTCCCCCTACCCCATCATGTAGTTTTTAGTCATTGTCAAGTTTTGTCGTGCACAAACTGCCAAAATGGCAAAACAAAATGCGACTTTTTATTTTCAGGCCACGAAAATCTCTTTATTCCCGTTCCCTTACTCCACACACACACACACACACACACACACACGTCTCTCTCTCTTTCGTTCTCTGTCTACTTTCTTTGTCTTACATGCAGGGAAACGACCCAAGATGACGTTGATGGTCTTTCATTGGTGCTTGCGGTCTTCATGTCGATGTTTTTGTGGTTTCTTTGGTTTTGATTTTATGTGTGTGCATTGTGTGCTCCCTGTGTCTTTAGCTCTTTGCCTTATTCTCAGTGAGAGATACGTGAGTTGCATTTTGGGGTTTTGCTCAGTTTTATTTTTGCTTTCTTTTTATATTAACATCTGAGTACGGATGTTGTGACTGCCACTCGTTGTGGCATTGTTGAACCAGTCATAAGCTGAAGTTCTATAATCTTATATTCAAAGTATGCCACAAAAGCTGCTAAAACTTTCAGCAAAAGTTGGTTTAGATTATACTCACACGTTTCACCATTGCGTATACTTAATGCAATTGTTAAAAATGTTCCCAAATATGTGAAAATATTAGGTTTTGTTTTGCTAAGAACATTGACAGCGAATTATTTAAACTAAGGTTAAGTTAAGGAATTTTAATTTTAATTTATTGTACAGACCATATTTAGACCCATATGTACTTTGATTTCTTAAGAGCTTTTAAAAAATTGACAAAGCAGTGATAATAAATAAATAAATTTCACGTTTCATTGAACGACATAATGGCAAATACAAATATTTGTATTAACATTTCATTAAGTTTCTTCTATTTGCTCAACAAAAATATATTTATATATCTCAGGAAGTATTTTTTGAAGAAGTATATGTTGGTATTTCTGTATTGACTTGCAAGTTGTCAAACAATAAAGTAAACATAGGAAAAGAAAGAGAAAACTCGAGCTCACTTGAGCAAATTGAAAAGCCAACGAAACTCATAACAAGTTAAGTCGATATATGGACACGGAGAGAGAGAGAGAAAGAGAGATAAAAATTGTTAGAAAAAGGGAGTGAGGCTGGAAGTAACATTAAGCACTTCGGGTTGGCGGGATAATAAGAAAACAGGACAGCAGCACAAACAACAACAACAACAACTACGAGTACTGTGAAAACATTTGCCAAACATTTATAATCTAAACGCGAAAGTCAACGCAAAACAAAAGCAACACACAGAGAAAAGCGCTCATAAAACAGACGGTAGCTACAAGATAAAGACAAGAAACTGGAATAGTAGAAGCAAAAGCAAAACAAAGTCAACGGCAAATTGAATATGTATAAACGCAGAGCAGACCCAAAAAACATAAAAAAACCTAAGAGACAAGACAAGTCATTGATAAAACCAAATGAAATATTATTTCATAAAATGAAAGAAAAAGCATGCAAAACAGTGCTTCCCAAAACTATTTGCACAATTTTATGGCATTATCTGCAACATCAATAGCTGAGAAAAAGAAGCAACAGCAACAGCAACGACAACATCAAGTCGAAGCTGCGTATACGCAATGTTGATTATGTTCAGCCCTGGTAGAGCGAGCTGTTTCATTCTCGTCGTCATCGTCATTTTGGCTGCCATCTAGATACAAAATAAGCGCATGTTTATATGCACTCAACGAACGAGGACGAAGAGAGAAGAAAAGTGAAGAGACGAGAAGAGTCACAGTGTCAGGAGTAACTGCAGCAGGAATGGGACAAAAATACGACTACATCAACCAAAAGACGCAGACAAAGTTTTATGGCCAATGACGAAGCCCAAAATGATTTAAATTATATGAAAATTGTATTATGTCCGCTCCACAGAAACGACAAAAGTTGTTTAAACTGTTGGTAAGAAAGGGAATGGGGGGAAAAGAAAATGGAAATTGGGGATGGGGGCACGCTGATTGCTTCTATTGGCCCCGCTGCGTTGGAAATGAGGCGTAAACAATGAAGCGATATAAAGTGGCGAACAAGTGATTGAAATTGGATAATGGCCATAATGGTCAGATATTGTGAATGCGGGAGACCAAATGGAGGCCACTTAATGAGCAATTCGATGCGGAAATGAGACCCCGAAATAATATGCAAAAGGCGAAATGTGAATGCAAAATATTATATGAAATGCGATTGCAAAATGTAAAAGAAGCCATCAAAGGAGTTGGGCTTAAAAAAGAAAACGTACTTTAAATTGCACACAAATGTAATTATTTTACGAATTTTACAAAGCGAAAGAGGGAGAGAGATGGTCAGAGAATTAAAACACCTTAAGAGATTAAGGGAAGAGTAAACGCAGTTGAGAAGCCGATGCCTTTAATCTTAAAAAATATATATATATTATTCAAGGAGACATAACCTTCTTAGAGATATTTAAGATTCTATAAAGTACAATAAAATGTTTTAAATTACATTATTGCTACGCTAAGATCTTAGCGAAATATCGAAAATGATGAAATAATAATTATCTTAAATTCATATCTAAAACAAAGATAGGTAAAAAAAAGAATTAAACCATGATTAGTTGGACAACTCTTAGTTTTAACAGTTAATAGTCTGAGAAATGTAAATTTCTTCTTAAAAATACTCAGTGAGGACCAAAGATTAAATAGTGATTTTTTAAGAAAATTAGTCTCTAGAATATATTTGCAGAAGTAAATCTAATAGTGATCAGAATGATGATCTGCATAAAAATCCTTTCCGTTTAAATAAAGTAGTGTGAGTTGGATTTTTTAAATGTTCTTTTACTACCAAAAATGTTAGTAAGTGTAAAATAGGGCACAATACCAAAATTTAATGAATTCAAAATATCCCCATTTTCGTACCATATATGTATAATAAACATTTCTCAACCAATTTGTTCGAGTATAATTAATTAATATAAATATATTAATACATATTATGAAATCTCCTGAGTCTAATTCTATACCAAAATATAATTAATATCCATGCTTCGCAACAAGTATTTTAATTAATCCCACTTAATTAACCATTTTTTTGTATCTTTTACTTTTTGCAGAGTGCGCAACTGGGCCCTGAAATTTGGCGTTGATTTATGGGAATTTGGTCGACAATTTACCAAAATGAATGAAATCAAAAGTGTGAGTAAATAGTTAATAATTTATCAGTAGCAAATGGCAAATGGCATATGGCAAAATCCTAAACAAATATCAGACAGAGGCAACAAACTCGTATAAAAGACAACGTTAACATAAATTGGTTAAAAGCTTTAGTGACATTTGTAAATGGCTGCGATTGCTTCAAAGGTTTTGTAATGCGGTTTTGGGTCTTAGTTAAACAAATACATTTAAGCTTGGCTGCGATAAGAAATTATCGATAAATACGCAGACGATGCCGGCTTAGTGTTGGCTTTACCCTCAAATGCGTCAATTTTTTTTATGTAATGTACTTCATTTCTCCCCCTCTTTAGTTCCTATTTTCCCTCACTCGGTGTCTCTGTTGTCTGTTGTTCTGGCGCTTCTCTAATGCAATTTAAACACAAATAAGGCTAATTGAGGCAAGGCTCGGGTCTAAGTATGTGTGTGTGTGGTGTGTGAGTGTATGTGTGTGTATCTGTGTTAATAAGCATTGCTGTTTGGCTTTGGTTGACTGCCGGATCTGCGGTGTAACATCGGCTCCTCTTCACTCATTCGCGTATTTTTTGCGTTTAATCAGACGTGCATGAGTTAGTGGGCTGCCTTTATTACAAGTCTGTTTGTATGTTCATGTGTGCCACACACGCAGATACACCCAAACACACTCACACACATATGTAAGTGCACACGTACGCACACCACATTTATTTTGCAAACACAGCAAGGTTGGCAGCGAGGCTTTCGCTTTGAAGAACTTTCAATGCGCTTTAGTTCAGTCCACTATAATATTACTTAATTTTGGAATGATCTGATAATTTGAATAAAAGTTAAACTAAATATACACAAAATTTCATAAGTTTATAGGATCTTTATGAAAAAGGTACTAGCTATAAATTGTTTTAACCGAAATCTTAATAATACTTTATTCTTCCAAAATTTTGTTTCACAATAATATGCATTAATATATAATCAATTGCCTTCATAGTTATATACTGTTGTAGAACTCAATTTTGTAAAAATTCTCGTCATTTATTTGCAAAAAAACATTTAAAGGGAGCCCTTAATTTTATCGACATTTCAATTCATTTAAACACACTTAAAAACATCTAAAACGGCGCATTTTTTTTTTGAAATCTTTAAAACTTTAATTTAATTGATTTTGTTTTCATTTATCAAACCAGCTCTGGTCTGGGACTGTTAAATTGAGAATGTTATTGTTTTTCTAGAATGTTAATTTGTTTTTCTACATTTGTAGCTAAAACATTATTAAATAAAGCTAATTTGATTAAATTTCTCTTGATGACTTTAAATATATTTATATTCATGAAACTACTTGTTTTCTTATGTTTCTTTTGTTCTTTATTTGCTAAGTAAATTTGAAGTTAAAAGTTTAATTCAATTGACTAATACTTATTTTAAATTACATTTTCTTTTATTTCCTTATAATTTTATTTTCATTTGAACGTTTATATGGAAACAAGTTGAAAATGTTTAAAATACCCGTTGAAAGAGTATAAAACTCAACAAAAAAGAGTGGGAAAGAAAAGTCGACAGAGTGAGGGAGATTGAGTGAGGGAGATAGAGTGAGTAAAGAAGAGACACTGAAAGGGCAGCTACAGAGCTCTGCAGAGGCAGCAGCTAAAATGCAAATAAATTTGCTGGCTGTGACTGTCATTGAGTCTGTAATTGTCAAGTGACTCGTTTTTGTTGCTCTTGTTTTTTGTTGCTGGTTGTTGTTGTTGTTGATGTTGTTGTTGTTGCTGTTGGTTGTTTGTAGGTGCTGCCTGCCTCGCACAGAGTTTTTGCAGTTACCAATGCTGCCGACAATGTTTGTGTGTGTTAATTTAAAGCGCACGTCGCGTTGTGCAGGCGGCAAAAGAAATCTACGCTCAGATTGAATTAAATATCAAGTATACGCAACGTTGTGCTGTTGCGTAGAACTTTTTTCGCATGCTCTGTTTGTCTGTCTCTGTTTCTGTGTGTGAAATGTTATTTGCTTTTGTGAATGTGTACGTATGTCTCATAAACATAATGTCATAACAATGTGTGAGTGTGCGTATATGTTGGGGTGTAAATATGTCTGCGTGTTCGCCTTGTTCAACATTAACGCGTTCCTTTAGCAAGGCAAATAAATTGTATGTTTAAAAATTATTGGCATGCCAAAAAAAAGGAGGATGAAGAAGGATTGAGGATTGCTGACATGGGTTCGTTACAGTAGGGTATTTTTTTGTAACATTCCTTAACAAAATATTTGGAAATGTTGCTCAAAACTTTAACTTTTATTAGACAAATAAATAGTAGAATATTTGAAGGGAAAAGGAATATGGAAACTACACTAAATCAGGCTGTATTGGATAATTTTCTAAGAGTCTTAAATAATATTTTGAGTTAACAACTTTTTGGTTACACACAGATCTGTGAAGCTAAATACACTTTTGTTTTTATTATAGCTAAAATGGTACTTATCGATATTTTCGGCTTATGTCACACACAAGTCCTAGTCCTTTCCTAATTCTTACCACTTTGCAGAGGGTATTTATATTTTTCATGAAATGTGTAACGCATAAATATATGTATTCTTGATCAGAACTTTTAGAAGAATCGATTTTTCTTTCCAAATTTGTGTACTAAATTAATCTTAAATATTAGTAATGTATGTTTAATTTGAAACTTTCCCTGGCTTTCGGTTTTTTAGTACATTTTGGGATATATCTTTCCTTCTTTCTTGTTATTATCTGACTTTGGCTTACGTGAAGGCATTTGACAGGCATTCTGACCCTGAAAATTCGTGTTTCGCGTGCTTTTTAATCTGCCAGAGAGAAAATGAAAAGTATTGACATGGCGTATTACGACATACTTGCGACAATATTAATTCAATTATGGACAAACGATTTTCCTTTCTTCCCTTCCATCCTCTTACATCTGACAGTTGCCCTTCGAAATTTTTGTAATAAAAGTTTACGAGTGTCGCCAAAGCAGAGTGCAAAAAAAAATGAAAGGAAAGAAATTAAAAGAAGACAGAAATTTGAAATTTTTGGTGGATGTGGCAGTTACCTTAGCTTCTTCTATCCTTGTGCTCATTTCCTTCGCTAAGCAATGTTGTTGTTGTTTTGTTTCCATTTTAAAGTAGCATAATAAAATGTTAAACAAATGCAGTGCACGCGTTTAGTTATGCGAGAGGCGTAAAGGACAAAAAACAAGCATAGACAGAATGCCTCTTCCATGTTACCTTAGAGTGAGCGAGATAGCTAGCTCATTTGTGTGTGTGTGCGTGTGTGTATGTGTGTGTATATATTTTGGATGCCTGTGCGTGGCGCATATTCATTTATTTTCTTTTTTTTTTTTGAAACGTTTACGCTGACTAGCTAAAAAATATATACCTAAGTCATGAAATATGTTGTTCAGACAGATCTGCACACACACAGACACATACGGGCATACATATGTGTATATGTGTATATGTATAAGTATTCGTAAATATTGTTTGAAAAGACAAGCTAGAAGCCGAAGCTGTTGTTACCCTAAGTAGGCATTCTTACAAGTTGTATGTGTATTAACGGCGCCTTGTGCCACTGTACAATTTTTATTATTACTTATTTAATTAAATTTACGTTTCATTTATTTTAAGTAAACAAAACGTGTAGTTTTTTACTTTGTCAAATTTTAGAGGCAAAAATTAGAATAGGTAAAAGAAAGTGTCTACCGAAAAATCTTTTTGGAAGACCTGATTACTACTTATTTTAAAATGAGATCTATATTAAAACTTAAAGTTCAAACTTAAAATTCCATTTCTTAATATTAATTTTAAATATATTTTTTATTTATGTATATTAAAATTCAAGTTTTATTTCCTCATCTTATACGTAAAAAATATTTTTAAAAATTTAATTGCAAATTGTATGGCCTAAAATTATTCAGAATTGACTTCTAAACCTAATAAAAAAAAAATTTAAATGTTGTTTATTTGAAAAACTATCACAGTTTACAAAAACTCAAATTCTAAAGCTTAAATAAAAACGTAAGATTTCTTTTGTAAAATTATTTAATAGAAAAATAATCTTTTTTATGGAAATATTTCTGGCAACATTATAATTTATACATTTTGTGGTATGGATTTCCTTAGTTCACCGAAATTAAATAAATAAAACAAAGACTACATTTCAATAGAGAACTAACTATTAGAAAGTAAATTTTATTAAAAATTGATTTTTAATTTTGACGCCTTTTCAAACCAAATTTAATAAAGATTTTTGGTAATTCAATTCTCTTGTCAACGTTACAAGCCACATACTCTTACATTCATACTTACATACTGCCGAGAAACTGGAATGACAGCACACTAACTGTTACACATTTGTGTAGTATCCAAATGACAGGCAAGGTTCTTCTATACAGAGGGAAAGAGAGTCAGAGTCAGAGACAGAGAGGAAAGGAGACAGGGAGACGGCAAAGAGAAATGGGCCGAAACGCGGCGAAATGGGCCGAGACGAAATGTGATGAGATGAGGCGAGACAAGACATCGATGGCAAATGATGATATGTTGCTAATGATGATGATAATGATGATGAAGTCCTTGTTACTGTACTTGTTGTTGTTACTTTTGTGATCATTATCGACATGTCTTCGTCTTGCTCGTATTTTTCGTCTCTCGTTTTCCACTCGCGACTCTATCTTGACGTTGAGTGCAATGAAATATGGGTCAAAAATACAAGTCGAAATTGCAAAAAAGCAATGCCATTTCGCATTCGTTGTATATTTTTTTCTTCCCTTTATTTCTCGTCTTTTCCTGCTTTCTTTTGGGCCTGCTTTCTTTAACCTGATGGTTCCTTCCTTTCTCTTTCTCACTCTGCATTCGCATGCAAATAAATTTAAGCGTGCGCTCATTTTGCACGTAATACAAAACTTTTTAACTGCAAAACTGGCAAAATGGAAAAGCGGCGCGTGTTGTCGTTTTTCTTCTCCTAATTTTCCATTTTTCTCTCTTATTCTTCCCCTTTATTTTCATTTCGGGGTTTTTTTTTCTTTAGCCAGCGCGAGAGTAACTTGCAAATTATTCTCCACTTGTGTACTTGGCATTCGGTTTGAAGGTAAAAGTAAACTAAATGTAAGATGAGTTGATTGCAATTGCCCTTTGGGTATTTAAGGGTGTGTGTGTGAGTGTGTGTGTGAGACTATTCAGTTAGTTAAGTGTTGACTGAAAGACTTAATCAGTGAAGTAACTGGCACAAGAGTGGATTTTGTTGAATTGTATAACATTGAAGTACCTCAAGGATTTAAGATATGATCATATTTGAAAGACTACAATCTGCAAATTAACTTGTTGTTCTTGTGAATTATATGTATTTTGCTACTTTAACTACTCAGAATATTCTTATATTCATACTTTGACTACTCTGCTTGAGCTGTAGCTTCATTCACAATTGGTTCCCCTTTGGTTTTACTTACTTCAAGTGCAATTACTTCAGTTCTTCTTTGTTACTTTGTCTGTATTGTCCAAAGTATTTATCTTTATTTTCAGTTTGATTCTAAGCTCATTCGGCCTTCTCCTTTAAGTGCAATTACAGTATGCTATTTTTAAGTAGTTAAATTACATCAAGCTTAATTCTCCTACGTTGTTTTACTTTTAGTCAATTCCTGTTGCTTAAACAGGGAAAGAACGCTAAACATTTATTTTCTGTTTTTTTCTACAAGAGAAAATAAATTTGTTAAAATTAATACAACTTTTTTGCGGATTTATTTTGATAATAATTTGATCTCTTAAATAACAAATACTAATGAACTAACCTCAAATAAGATAGTTAATAAATGATTAAATTAGCACAGGTTTTATCACTAAAAATAATTTTAAAATTTTGACATATAAATTAAATTTGTATTGCAAACTTTGCTAACGAAGGAAGTGCTAATGTGATAATATGAACTCATTAGTTAAATTCATTATTGAAATGACTGTTAAAACATGACCTAATAATTAAGTAACATAATATAAATCAATTGTTACAACTGATATTTAAAATTGATTAAATAAAATTTCTATTGTGATAATATTTGTTTAGTCTGCAGTTTTAAATTAAATAAGTATCCACATTTTTAGCATATAAATAAATAATTGCAATTTAATTAGATGTATTGTAACCAATTAATTGGAATATTTGTGTCTATTTAAGCTAAGGATTTCTACAAATGCAAAAAAAGCCCATATTTAATTTTGGCGTATGCTGTTCAGAGGGTATTATATTTTTGTCACAAAGTTTGTAACGCATTGAGAAGTGTCAGACCCCATAAAGTACATATATTCTTGATCAGGACGACGAGATTAGTCGATAGAGCCATGTCCGTCTGTCCGTCCTTTAGACTGTTTCGATGCAAACTTGTCTCTCAGTTCTGTAGCTACCTGGATGAAACTTGGGACAGGTCCGTCATTTTGCTGCACGGAACTGGTCAAAAATCAACCTTTAGTAAGAAATACTTTTTTTTTTAAGTTATCTCAACCAAACTAACAGATGTTGTGTTTGGTATAGCTTTAGTTTCTTTTGATATCTTAACCAAATCACAGACTGTGTGTCTGATACCATTGTGTACAATCTGACCGATTTGCACAAAATTGGAATACTTTATCGTAAACCTGTCATAAGTCGAAATTTGAATGCAAGTCTCAGCAAGGGTATACAATCTTCGGCGAGTTTAAGATAACGTTCGTTTTTTTTGTTGGTTTGTAATTTGCCACAAAAAGTGGCAGTCAATTGTCTGTGCTGGTAAAATACAAACAAAAATTAAATTTGCCAATGTGCTTGCGAGTGTAGATGTATTTGTGTGTGTGTGTGTGTGTATGTTTGCATTTCTATGCAATTATAATTTTGGGTGTAACCTAAAATGCAGATTGTTGGCCATTTGTTTGGGCAAATGCTAACAGCAGCTGGAGATATCAACTCCTTCTGGCTACTCCTGTTTTCTCCCTGCTCCTGCTTTCAGTTTTCGCTCATGGTTCCATGTGTAGGCTTTGGTGACAAATACAAAGCGCTTGTTAAAGGCCAAAAGCGTTTTGGGTGGCATTTTGGGCTAAGAATGGCTGTGGCTTTGGTTTGGAGTTGTGTGTGTTTGGCTAACTAAGTGTGTGCGGCCGAACAGTGTTGCGGGCTGTAAAGAGACCAATCGTAAATCAAGGCATGACTACCACGACGACAAGGATGTGGATATGGAGGCACTTGAGGGACGTGCCAAGGAGGAAAACGGTGTGAGTTTTGAGGGAATCCCCCCCAACAAACAGTAGGGTAACTCCACTCTATGGATTTTGCCTTTTGTGGCTCTGAGCGAGCTCGAGAATGCATTTAAGTTGAGGAGCACAGGATCAGGCTCCAACTCAAGCTCAGTTGGTTTGTGCACCCACACTCACACACAAACACTCACATATTTAAATGTATGAACATGTGTGTGTTTGTGTGTACATATAAAGTATACGCAGTGCTTGTCTATGCAAATATTTAAGTCTGTTGTTGTCGTTTGGTGGCGAAAATTGCAAGCATGACATACTACAGCGTGGCGTACGACAAACAAATGTAAATGGAACCAGTTTGTGGCAAGGGGCAAACTGAAAAAGGGCATTGCTAAGTGCCTGGCAAATGGGTTTGAGCTTGGTGGCCTCTTAATGAAAATATAAAGCAAATTAAATATTTAATTTAATCAATGTGTGATGGGACTTGCTTTAGCACTAAAGGATATTAGATTTCCCACAACGAATCTGTCAGCGAGCTCTATTCAATTCGCGTGGGAAATGTGAAACTTATTTGATGTTGCCAACTAAAAATTCTGCTTAACTAAAGATTCTGGTTTTACTCTTTTTTACAAGTTGTAAATTCAGTTTATTTCGATATTAAAAAGAATATATAAATTTAAATATTACATTGCGATGTAACAATATAATGTTAAAGTTATGTAAATTTACATTTACAAAATTCCAATTTACTCAGATACTATTATTGCTATTATGTTGTTGAGTTTTATTACTTATTGTCTTAATGCAATGTGAATGTGCTTAAAATAGTAGTTTGGGTTCACTTAAATAACTAAATAAATATAAATTGTATTAATAGTTTCTTTAATATAATCGTTTATATATATCTTCCTTATATACATATGAACATATTCCATTTCAAAGGCAAGAAGTTTTGTCACACACCTTTGAATAGTACATTTTAATTGCTTGAAATATTAAACATTTCGGGTATCGTTGAAATTGAAATTGTGCAATTAAAAAATTTAAAGTTTATCACCGAAATGCACATTTATTGAGAAAGTTAATTTCTTGATTTTTAAATGCAAAACTCAACTATCTGTTGAAGTTTTGTTTTTATATTTGTTTATTTTTTAAGGCATTCAAAGACAAGTAAATAAAAGTGTAACAACTTGAAGAAGCGTAATTAGAACTTTGAAAATGAAGGCAATTAAAATAGTGCAAGCAAAAACCTGCCAATTAAAAGTTTTTGTTTTAAAGTTCACAAAAACAACACTAAAAAATATAAGGAAAAATGCGTAAAGCATGAAAAACAGCAAGAGAAACTATTAACTTTAATAAGAATAATGGTGTGAGTGTAGGTTCAAAATGGGGAACGTGTAAGGGAATCTGCGCTTCAATGCACAAGGAAACATGCGCGTTGATGCTCAACATTATTGCCAGACAAGGAAGCACTCGGAGTAGCAGTTGTTGAAGCTAGAGTTGGAGAGCTGGAAGCTGGAGCAGACGACATCTTCATTAAAATCTAATTAGCGCATAGCCCGGCGAGAAAAGTTAGGTTCTTGAAAACTGAGTCCTTGACTTGCAACACTGGCTTTTGGTGGGAAATGCAACCAAAGCAATGGCTTGAACGCGTAATCAGTCAGGTGAGGCTGGCAGCTCTGAATGCGTAAGCTGCTTAACTTGTGCTGGAATTTAAGTAGCAGCTGGAGAGGCAGAGACTGGGACTTAGCTCAGCTCAGGAATGCGGGTGGTGCAGTAGCAGCAGTAGAAGCAGCAGCAGCAGCAGCTGCACCTTTCCCGTTGTCCTTGCTCCACTTAAAGTTTTATGCTGCCAACTGCACACGTATGCAGCATGCAACCAGCAGAGAACTCAGAGGGGGGAAGTGGTGCCTTGGTTAGTGGTGCCTTCGGGCAACTCCTTGCGCAACATTTTCAAATTCCAGAGTCAACCGCAAAATGAAAAACTTTCTACGGCTGCTGCTGTTGCAGCTCGTGGCAAGGCTGCTGCTGTTTCTGTTGCTGCTGCTGCTGCTGCTGCACCCGCTGTTGCTGCCCCATGCCACCCATCCTCTACCGCCTTATATTGTATACATATTGTATATAGTTTTTTGCCTGCATGTTGGCAGGATACTCATACCCATTCCCATATCCATACCCATACTAATACATACATGCATAAGCACGCGTATGTCCTTCAGGCATGCATTGCATTTCGATGTTGCTCCCGGGGAAATTGCTTTATAAAATGTTGCTATCGCATACAAGTTGTGAACGTGAGGAGTAGGGTGTGGGCGTGGCCATCGTCGCGACCATCTTGCTCCCAACTTTTCCTATATTTTCCTACCAATTCCTGATTCATTTTTTTCGTTTTCTGATTTCTGCTGCGGTTTGTTGTTTGACATGCTTTTAATTTTCCACACATCTCCCTTATTTCCTTTTCCATCGTCTATCATCGTTTTGATTTTGAAATCTTGCTAATGGCTTTAATATGCTATAAATCATTTTCAATCGCATCACATAATGAAAACCTTATTGGCTCGGTATTTGATTTGCAGCTAAATAAATTTATATATACACATTGAGAGTATTTGCAGGGATAAACTTGGGGCATGAATAAGTTCCTGACTAAGAAAGAGTGTGTGTGTTCTCTATTCGATTTAGAAGTAATTATTTAAACTTATTTATGGTATGTCAAAGCAATATTTATTATTTTTTGAATGAGTCAATAATATCTAAGCACTTTAAAGTTAATCTTTTCAGTTGATAACATGTCAGATCGTTTTCACTTTTAATAATATATTTTTGAACGGAATATCTTTTTTATATATGTATCATTGTAGCATTGACTTTATTATAATTATTGTTAATTTATTCACATCCATTACATTTAAGATTTCTTTAGTTACCATACAACAAACGATGCAGTTTTTGGCTGTCGTGTCTCGCAAATGTATCTATTCAGAAAATCACATGGTCGATCGTTTATGAACGAAGCTATTTTATTTTTGGTCCAATTATATTCGATGCAGCGTTCTTTATTATTCGCATTATCTGGCTGTCCTGGTCCAAACATGGATTTATTCACAGGTTTTCCATTAACAAACCAAACGTGTGTTCCAGGATGGGCCTGATCTGTGCCAGATGTCCAGTAGAAATTTTCAATGTTGAATTCTCGTACATATGCATTCACATCATTCCATTCTTCAAGAGTTTCGAATGATATCAATTCCGCATCCATATTACGACAAGTTTCGTAGGCATCGAACCAATTTTTCTGTAGGTTCCTCTCAAAGAAATAATATCCATAGGCGATCCTTACAAAAGGACCCGTTGTCACATTCGTGTTCGCTGGTATGTCTACATATATTTCTGAACTAACATTCTTGATTTGTGAATTATTTCATTCTTAACTTACCCTCTGTAATAACTGGATACAGTCTATAGGCCTTGCATATAGATAATAATCCAAAGAAATGAAAAACACAATCGTATTTGAGAAGCATTTTCGATCAACTGCTGGAAATGCTGCAAAGTGCTTTCTTATATAGCCAATAGTAAGACAAAAGAATTATATGTTAAGATTCCAGCAATATGAACTTTAAATGTAAATAAATATTAATCAATTTAATTTTTTGCTTATCATTGTATGTCATAAACATATCAATTGTTGTTTAGCTTTTTGAATTGTACTAAATTAAGCTTCAAAGTGCACATTCGAAAATGTTTTTCAAATTATTTTTTAAACATGTAAATATTTGGATTAAGCTCGTATATTTTCGATTAGCATCATTAGAGAGTATTTACCAGATCAAGATGTTTGTTTAAAAATGCTTTGTTTAAAAGCTTTGCGATCGGATAAGATTTTATAAGTTTATTGTTTGCTGCTTAGAAACGATTCTTGGATAGACTTTGACCCATATTTATTTGAGAAAAAAATTTTTTATTTAGAAAGGCTCCTTTTTTCGTTGTTAAGTTCTATCTAATTGTTATTTTAGAGCTTTACATTCATTATTTTTATCTATTTGACGGTGTGACAAAGAAAATTTGCAGTTGGCTTAAAATAATAGTTAAATGTTAAATGTATAGACAGTACAAAGAACTTAGAGATCACAATAATACAGATGCGAACGATTTTATTAGCTCATATGATCATATATCAATATTTGATGATGTCATAAATTTGATCACTCATATGTGTAAGTAATTTATTTATAGTAATTATTTAAGAAGTCATTGCCATAGAGGCTTGACTTGTCATTCCATTGACTTGGTCTATATATTTATATACGTGTTTCCCTCTTAAAAATCACTTAGCTGCTTAATGTGTCTAATTAAATTTCACATACCGTTGCACAGCAGACAGTTCCCGTACTCAGTCCATCTCTCTCCTTTTTCCTCTCTCTATCGCTCTCTTTCTCGGCCTCTATATATATTTGAGTAAAAGCAAGTTTGGAAGCATCTTCCTTAGAATTTGCCAGCACACTTTCTAACGCACACACACACACACACACACATCCATATACTCAAACACACATACTCTTGCACAGACGCATATGAATCTGACTGCTACGAGACACGCATTTAGTGGCCATGTTAATGGCTGACACATTTTGCTTTTCTTTCCTTTTGATTTGATGGCAAGAAGGTGTGGAAGAGACAAGAGAAAGAGAGAGAGAGAGAGAGAGAGAGAGAGAGAGTAAAAAGGGAGAAGGAAGATGGAAAAAGACAGACACATCTCATTGCGAAACATAATCATCTTTTCATTGAACGTGTTGTCATTTGTTTTAATGTTCGAAGGCGTCGAGCAAAATGTCATTTTCATACAAGATTTGATGAGTTTTTCTTTTCTTTTCATTTCGTATTTTTGTTTTTCTATTTTTTTCTAGTATTTTTCCTCATTTTTAGTTGTTGTTATTTTTTTATCATTTTCTATCTGCTGGGAATTGAAGCAAAAGTGTAGCATACTTTCAGGGACAGCTGTAAATTACGTAGCCGCATTGTTTTTGAACTGCAAATGCATTTTATGACTTTTATGCAATTTCGTTGTCAAACCAATTAGCTGTTAACTGGGCGTGGTCGGCCGCCTACTTTTCGCATTACAATTGTCATTTTTCGAAGAAAACTGTCAGTTAAATTATATTTTCGTAACTGGGCGTCCGCATTTGTAATCATCAACGTCGCGTCGAGCACATTTCTAGTCTTTTCTGTGATTGTGTGAGTGAGTGTGGGTGTGATGGGTGTATGCATCCCCAGCGAATTAATTAGAAAACTTTTCTTAACTGATTCAGTGGCAGTAGCAGCAGCAATTGCAGATGGCTGAAACTGAGACTGAGACACAGTAAACGCCTTCAAAGCAGCTTTAGAGTTTCTCTTTTTGTGTGTATAAAACACACAGACACATTTATATATATTATACACGCATACGTACATACATATATATATGTAAGAGACAGTGCAAACATTTGCGGTTAGAGCCAAAATGCTGCCACAAAACTAAAACTAAATCTAAAACGGTATGGGAAAGTCTTTGAGGCATTCATTAGTTCACTGAAGAAAATGTCAGTATTCTCACATATATTATGGTAGTATGTGAATGTGTCTGTCTGTGTAGATTAAAGATAGAGAAGAAAGTGGCACAACTGCATGTAGCAATCGTTGTGTCTTTCGAGAGCATTATAAATTCAACATGGGGATTTCAAACGCCCAGATTATGTCCGCTGCATTTGGCAGAGACGGCTTCTGCCATTAGCCGGATATTACCAAGTTGCTCAGCGACTTTGACTTTTCGTCTGTGCCAAAAAAATAAATAAAACTAAGTAAGATTAAGGATTATGCCATTGAACTTTCGATTGGTTGGTAATTAGTCAAGTAAATTTTCATGATTATAATTTTTCTAGTTTATAAACAAATAATTTGTTGGGTATTAAATATACTGAAACAAGCTTGAAGATTTCATTTTAAATTAATTTTAAAATAAATCGTGAATATTTGTTCTATGTTCTTTGACTGATTGGTAAAGAAAGTGTGACAGATCTGTACTGAATTTACATTTGATTCCAAAAATGAAGTCCAAGAAATAGACTTTCAGTTTACCTTAATGTATTTACAGACATATTGTAATTGAATACAATAAATGTAAGATGCTTTTAAGTTATTCATTTAAAAAATAATTGAAGTTTACTAACCAATAGCTTTGAGCTCATTCTAAGCAATTTTTACTTGAATTTCCTGAGAACTCAAAGCTAATGAGCCTAAATAGCTTGGGGCTATGGCAAATACTTGAATGTAATTCTATTAAATTTGTTTGTAGCTCAAAAATGGGTGCTTATCTTTTAATTCCCCCTGCCGGTAATTTTAAATCAATTTCAAATGCCGATGGGCGATGCGGCCATCATTTTTCCCTTCGAAACAATTGAACTCTTAAGTAACTGACATAATTGCCACAGCAAGCCGCACGCGCGGCCAATGAAAATCTTATTAAATTAATAAGATACATTAAAATCAATTTTATAACAAGTTAAGAGTCGCCAAAGAGCCGAACCGAAGTACATAAGAATTTTATGTGCGACAATATAAATGGCAGCGAATGGAAAATGGAAAAGTTTTATAACCCTTTAACCCTTTTTACATAACCATGAGGAGAAAGGGGAGTAGCAGTGGGCGTGGCCGGTTTCCACATAAATTTCATAGTTTATTGTTTGCAGTAAGAACGAGAAATTACTGACAATTGTTTTTTTTTCCTTCCTTCCTTCTTTTTTTTTCTTGGTTTGTGTGTTCACAATTTTATCGTCTTCAACTTGTTTTTGTTCTTTGCAGCGCTTTAAAGACAATGACATCGAAGTGAAGCGCAAGGATGGAATCATACTACTCCGTGAATTAGCAGCGGAGGTGAAGAACTTTATGGATTTCAAGCGTAACGCAGTCATGGTAAGTGTGAAAACTGAAACTCTCCTCGTTAGTCCCCTAACTCATAAGTGCCTACAATTGACAAGTGGCTCAATAGCTCAAAGCGCACGCGACAAATGGCAAAAACTCTCAAATTTAAGGACCAACACTAAATACACGCACACACACAGAGATACACACACACACACACACACACACTCACGCACAACAAAACACACAAAACAATAACAGGAAGGCGACATGGCTCAGTGGGACATTGGCGTAAAGTGGAAAACAATAAATTGCCGTGGGCCAAATACCCAACAAGAACAACAAGAGGAACAACAACAAACAGCTCAAGAGCAGTTGCTTTGTGTGCGTGTATTTGTGTGTGTGTGTGCGAGTGAGGGGTCGACAAATTGAAATTAAAGTGCGCCAGCCACAAGGACAAGTTTTGATGGTGCCCGCAGCTGTTGCGGCTACTGCGTGCCCAGCTCGCCATCACCAATTGTCGCCCAGTTGCCACTTCCCAGTTGGCAGTTGCCCGTGGTTACCAGTCGTCAGTCGTCAGTCCTCAGTCGACAGTAGAGAGTTGAGAGTTGAGATTCCCCAGAGCTGGATGAACCTCTGCGGTGTTGTGGTCTTTGCCCTGCTCTTTGTGGCTTGCCACTGTGCGCGTCCTGCGTATCAATAGACTTCGTTTACTGTCAGGATAATTTGCTGCAGGCGTCGCATTGGCACAGTGTCACAAGTCAAACTAAAATGTAGCCAAACTCTTATTTGGCCTTAACAAGGTTAATAAAGCTGAAATTTTACTGAGATAAAATGTGAAGACTGTTAATAATAATTAATTAAATTTAATTACTTGCTAATAAATTTCAATATACAAATTTAAGGTTGAAAGGTTGTAAGGTTGTAGCTTAACTCTTTTTTGTCCTTAACTGAGTTAAAAAAGTTGCAATTATATTCAGTTTAAAAAAATTAATAATTAATATTAATTAATTAAATGTTATTAAATTAATATATCAATTTTTATGGTGGAAAAATCTCACTGACATTGACATTGACTCGCAAGTAACCCTTGTTTCATTTTCACTTTACGCGTAAACAAATCCAGGGTAACAAAAGATATCGACCTGAAATATTGTTTCAATAATTGAAAGGGGTTCTGTCCATTTTGAAAACGGCAATATGAATCAAAACACACTTTGCAAGTTGCAAGTTGCAAGTCACAATCCCACGAAAGGGATACAGTTTTATTCCACAATTTCAAAAAATTATATCTTGAAAACGATAAATCCGAAAGAAATGAAAATTGACACACAGAATCTTAAATGCATGTTTAATGTAATTGAAATGTAATAAGTGGTATTAAAACGAAGTCAGTAATACAAGAAATTTTCAGTTAGAATTTTTGTTGAAATTTAAAACATTGAACTCTTTTTATTGTTTATGATAGCATATTTTAAAACAAATTGTTGATGGAGCAAGCTAGCATAAAGTAGCTTATATTAAGACTTTAAATTTAAAATAATAGAATCAATAATTATTAACTCAAATTTATCGACATAAAAACGAAAAATTTTTATCAACAACATTTTTGGTTAAATCATGTCATGAGCTAGTTTTTTGGTTACAATTTAGGTAAGTCAATAAAAATAATTGTTGCGTGCCTTTAGACCACGGTACAACTTGCTAAATGCCAATAGCACTTTGCTATTAAAAATCTGTAGCTACTCGCATTTACAGTGCACACATCCGTCTCCTTTTTCTTTCACTTTACTTCTCTTTTTTTTGATTGATTGATAAAGTATCTACACAGTCTCTTATTTCACTTACTGCCTGTGCCCTTTAACCAGATTTCTGTAATTTCTCAAACTTCGTCCCACATTTCAGATTTTTTTGGGGACTGTCAGTTGACTGTCAGAAATACATCACATGAATTGCGAATTGCTGTCGCGAAATTACTTTGATATGTGTCCCAAAACTCTTGCAATCATTTTCATTTAATTATGAGAGAATTCGCTTTTGGCATTTTAACTGAAACAGACAAAAAATTATTTACAAGTTGAACAACAACACGTACAGTCATCATTAATAATGCGGCACAAAACAATTAAATGTTATAATCAAGGCATAAGGCCAGCATTTATATATGTATGTATGTGTGTTTGTGTGGGTGTGTGTGGGTGTGTGGGTGGGTGGAGGTGTGTGGCCGCATGTCCACGTTGTATTCATGTCATGGGCTACCCATGTCCATGTTCCCGTTCATGTGCGTGGGTATACATAAATAATTTTTTATGATTTCCGCAAAATATCGATTTAATTTTTTTGTTCTTTTTTTGTGGGTTTATTTGGCGAACGAATCTGCCGCTACTTCCGCTCCTTATGGCCAATCCACATACATATACACACACGCATATATTCGCATATACATATGTATGTATTTGTAGACAGAGAGAGAAAGAGTAAGAGAGAGTAAGAGCGAGAGAGAGAGCGCACAGCTGCCGCTTCTTGCTTTGTTGTCCTGTTGTCCTGCAGTCCGGAAGTTTTGACCCTGACGCAAAACGCATACGAAGCACCATTAATTAAAAATCAACCCACATGAACAACAACAATAAAAGGAGCAACAACAAGAGCGGTAACATCAAAAACAGCAAAACGGCAAACAACAGGCAAAAATAAACAAGCACTGACATTGTAATACCTCGACTATAAGGTACCCTGTATGAAAAGAAATTAGAAATGCTTATTTTAAGAAATATACAAACTCAACATAAATAAAAAATTGTGTGTCAGTTTAAACCTTAAAGCTGTAAGATTAGGTAAACGATCCAAATGGAAATACTTACAATGATATACAAAACGAACACTTATTTATAGAGAAGATATATAGCTAAAATTATTAATTGATTTCAATTGAAAAAGTTATATAAATGTTTACAAAGCTTACTAATTTCTTGATTCAAGGATTGTTCTTGGGTCCTCAAGACTATTTATATTTATAAAACTAAATAATAACTAGGTTGAACCGATTTGATAAAAATAAAATAAATACATTTAGATCCAATATTTTAAAATAATCTCAAATATCTATTCAAAGGATATTTTGATGTAAAGTGTACAGAAATAGATGTCAAATTTAAAAATAACTGTGATGTTAAATTTAATATATGAAATTTAAAAGTCGGTCTTTAGTCGTCTTAAATTATATATTCTTGGATTATAATAATACATACAAATATTGAGATAATACGACATTTATTTAATAGAGCTTTCTCCATATCATTAAGGTAGTTAAATTCTTAATTGTCAAGAATTTATTAATATTACAAACTTTGATGCAGTCAAAAAAACTTAAAAGAGGCTTATATACTCGCTTAATTCATTTAAGTGCAGGAAAAGAATAAAGTTTAAACTGACACCAAAGCCGGAAAGCGAGCAGCGACATTTCTGTTGATGTTGTTTGCTAGGCCAAATAAAAGATTGACCACCAAATGTTTGAAACATTTATGAAACTCGCGCACACTCGCACACGCACTATACCAAACATACACTCACACACACACACCCTCAGAGACGTAAAGAGATTTGCACACAGACAAAACAAAACCGTTTGCCATTCAATCGTTGGGAACTCTTGAAGTTCAACGAGCTGCAAAAGTGCCACACACGTGACCACGCCTTCGATAACGCCTCCCCAAAAAAGGACGAAGCAGATATGACGCACCGAAAAGGAGTAGATTGAAGAAGGGAAAGGGAAGATGCAAAAAGCAACGCAGATTGCTCCTTTTATTCCGTACATAGTTTGCTTTTTATCGTTTTTGCATACGTTGGCTTAAGTTTCAACGTGGCATCGTGGCGTATACGCATTGTGGCTTTGACTTTGTATACGAGAGTTTAGTGTGAAAGAGAGAAAAGAACACAAGTGACCCAGGCAGACAATACACAAAAAAACTCACTCAGCTTGTTGTTGTGCTGTTATTTGTGTGTGCTTGACTTTGGAGCCTGTCGTTTTATTTATTTATTTATACATTTTTTGTTTTTTTCTTATTTTTATTTTTTAGTCATATTCCTTTGTGGATTAAGTGACCTTTTGTATGGCTTTCGCTTTGGCTTGCTGGCCACAATCTATTGTTGGGACGGGCTTCCCTTGCCTCTTATTATGATTATTTTTATGCCCACACAACATAACACACACTTAAGCGTATCTTGTTTTATCACAAAGTACTCCTAATTGTGATGATTTTTAATTAAAATTTACATTTTGTCTGACTTAGAAAACATTTGATTAGATAAAGTTGGCATTGTCATTTCTTATGAATAATTTTTATTGGCTTATCATAGTTATAAATAGATTTCAGACTGCTTGACACATTTTTGTTGATTATAGTCACATAATTGCCAAGAGCCATGAATCGATTTTGAATATTTCTTTTGATTTTGTTAATGTAAAAGCTTTATATTTTTTGCTTAGTTTCCTGGCGACAGGGTATACAATATTTAACAAGTTAAGCTCAGGTTTTTCATAATAAAAACATGTGTAAGTCTCCTCCTTGTCAAACATGAAAGCCTAAGCTATTTTAAACTCGCATACTCAACCCAAGACTTAATGGTTATGTTTATGTAATTGTTATTAACTTAGTATTAATAAAAATACTTATTGCCCAACAAGCTGTTGAGTTGTTTAAGTAAACCCATTGGGCTATACCCAGCATTAATTTTATACGCCTTTCTGACGGAGAAGCCAATGAATTCTGGTTTCAACTAAGGCATGAGTACAGGTCATACGTAGTTTTCACAGCAGAGGGAAAGTCGAAATGATTCATTTTTTTCTCAGCTTCAGTTTTTAACACAGAAAGCTAATAGATCAGTCCAATAATATGAGCAAAATTGGCATTTATAAAATGTTGTTGAAAAGCAATTTGTATTTAAATAAAGAGTTCAATAGAAGACTGATGTAAAAGTTGAATTCAATATAAGATTTATATATACAGAACAGCAAAAGTGTGTAAACCTGTGAATAAAACTGCGCATAAAACCGGAATATCTGCTATTCGATAAGTCTATGCTTGAGCGATTCATTTCATGTAAATCTAATTGCCTTACAACCGGTGATCTTGTAAGTGCTTCTAATCTACTGTTTGGATTTTCTTTAAACTTGACTCGGGGAATCTCCCCGATGAGATTAAAACGTTGTGTCGTTGGGAGAATCGACGTAATATTTGTACATATAATGCTGTCATTTATTCAGCTTTAACAAACAGTTTCCATTTGGACTTCAAGCGAATCACAACACAATTTAAACTAACTGCAAAATGAACTCTTCGATATTTTGCTTTTTGCTGTTGATCAGCTGTTTGGTGATCGTCTCTTTGGCTGCGCCTGCTTGCAATGATGGTTTCTATTCTCGAAATGGGAACTTGGTGCTTGATTTGAATAATCTGAATACGTTATTCAATTGTGTGGAACGGCAGCATCGGAATCGTGGCTAAAATATACAATGTAAACTGTGTATTAATTGCTTTGAATACATTTTTGAATATTGTTTTTAGTCTGAAAGTTTTATATATGTGAAATTATACTTATTAAATACGTTACCTTTGATACCTGTTTTGTGTTTTATTTGTAATACTTTTTACAATTTCCTTGAAGTGTTTGTGCAACAAGGTTTGTTGTTATTATGAAAGCCGATACCATACCTAAAATATAAAAAATATGTGGTAATACACAATAAAAGCATTTTCTAAAGTCAAATGCATAGAATATAGAATTACTGAGCTCGTATCAACTCGGCATAAATATGTATATAATATACAAATTGAAATGTTATCCACATTGTTTAATAAAATAGATACATTGAAGTATAGCATGACTTCACAAAATATGTAGACATACTACATCTGTATATCCATATCAACGGTCGAGAAAGTGTTTAGCTTTTGAAACGAATATGCTTTTTTTATGTTATATGTTATATTATATTATACATTATATTCAACCTTAAATATTTGACGGTTCTCCCGTTGTACTAAAGCTTTCATAGTTGGTAGCCAGATTTATGACAATTGCCATTGACAATGCTTTACTTATAACTTCTAGCTACAAAATTATACACATAAAGAGATGCCATAGAAGCTCAATTTATTCAATTTATCGTACACATTTTTGATGTCATAAAAATTGGCTGACATAAGCTTAGTTGAAATTTTAGAAAACTTACTGTTACAATAAATAAATTTATTTTAAATTTACATTATGCTTATTTATTACAAATATTTTGAGACTTCTGGACCTTCAGAACTTTGATTAATCGCAGCACGTTTGCGGTCAGCAGAACTCTGGTTGAAAGTAAGCGCAGCGTTGCCAGATCTATTTTGAAATTATTTTTATGTGCCCAAATATTAATACAATTCATTGCCTCCTTTTGGGCGGATGATTAAATTTACATATTTGTTAGTAATTGAGTGAAATTTATAAGTAGAAGGGATATGTTAAGTGTTCCGTAATACAATTGTTTTACTCTGTCTCATAATCACACAAGGGGTGTTTTTAAAAAGAATATTTATTTTTATTATTAACAGGCGAGTTGAGTTCTATAAGAACGAAATTCTTTCTAAGAGCAAAACATCGACAGATTCCAAATTTGATATTAAGGTTCATCTTTAGAATACGCAGATCGTGTTTATTTATACTGGGTATGTGGGTATGTGGACTCTTTGGTAATTTCCAATATCAACCAAATTACCCACGAATTTGTTATCATTGAAACTATAAAGCAGTGTGCTGTTCTATTCTTCCGACAGTTGAAATTTAGTCTACCAGCGACTCGGAACCATTTAAATCTATAAAATGTTCTCCAAGCTCGTCTTATTATTATTGATTAGCTGCATATTAATTCACGCAGAAGACGAAAAACCTTGTAATAAAGTCGGCACTTATGGAGAAAATGGAGATACTCAAGTAGTTGTAGATGATTTGCGAAAGCAAATAACATGTTATGAACAAATGTTTAAAGAGATGGAAACAAATCAAACAAATGATATTGACAAAATGTTATCCGGAATTGATCAATAAAACTAAACTGTTGTAAATTTGTGCATATTGTGCATAAATCAGATAATTACTGAAAAATATAATAAAATATTTGAAATGTCGAGGATTTAACCCTAATTAATAACTTAAAATGAGGCAACGAAAAGCTGTTTGCAAGTTTGTTAAATCTTATGTTCACTAAAAATAAAAAAATAATTTTTCTTTCTGTGTAATTTTTTTGAACTGGGTGCTTTTGATTGACAAAGAGTAGTTACTTGAACTTTTGATTTTGAAAATTCAGGGAATTTTTAGGGTCAAATGTTGTCATATAATTGAAATAGAAATATGGGAATTGCCTCGAGTTTGTTATCAGAATAGCTACAAAGCTGTCTGTTATTAAATTTTGAAGACAGTTTAAATTTTAATTTCTTTAATTTTGAGTTTTGCCAAATATCAGTGGCGTAAAAAGCCACGCTATCTAGTTTTTGGTGTGCTGTCATTATCTTTGGCCATAACAAAGGGGGTTTATGGCAATTGTATTCTTTAGATCTGTGTAAATGGCCTGGTCTAATCGGTAAAACTAATCAAATAGTAAGAAATGCTCTATGCAGCGCAACCCATCTGTATATTACACATTATAATTCTATTTGTCAACACGCAAACAGTTGACCTATAAACAGGGCGTTGTCAACGACTCGTATACGTGATAGTATAAAAACACACGATGCTCGCACAATTGAAAGGAACGCCATGACGATGTCCAGTAATGACATTTGCACATAATGACAATGAAAAGAGAAAGAAATAAATTTAATAACATGTACATATACAAGAAGGAGACAAACCGGATGTCTGGTTTGGTGGTAATGACAATTGGCCGGCATATGATGAAATATCTTAATCATTTGTAATATTTGATTGCATTGATTGCAAAATAATTGATAACATTTAAGTTTAAAAAGAAGAGACTCCAGATTTGAATTTGCATAAATTTAAATTATTCTAAAGCTAAAAACTTAAAATTATATTTCAATAAAAGTTTAGATAACCTCAGGTTTGTTAACACTCGCTTACATAATTTTCTAATTGCTTGATTAAAAGAAAAATTCAAGATCATAAGCATAAAGTCTTAAAATTAGTTATAAATAGAAAATTTATTTGTGTATAAATAATTTAATTTTAGTTAAGTTTATTAAATATTATTATTGTGTAATTAATTAATTAATGACAGCTATTGGTAATTAGTTTTAATATTCAAATTTATAAGCAATGATAATGCATGGCATCAGTTGATGAAATTCAATAATGACTTTAAGGCTGAGTCATAGTTTGTTGGCTTGAAGTACTACAACTATTTGCTGCTATTTGTGTTGGTCTACATCCTTTGCTCTGCTCTCTCTCTCTCTCTCTGCCTCTTGTCGATTTAAGCCACACAAACAATTTGCAGTCATGTCAAACATGAAAAATAATGAAAAACAAAACGATCCGTGCGTGGCAAGAGCTCGCCCGCAAGCCGCACTCACCGACTGAGTGGCAACCTGGTTGCCTGCCTGCCTGTCCACGTGGTATGCAACTCCATCATCATCATCATCATCATCATCATTGTCATCATCATTGTCATTACCATCATCATCATTATTCGCTTCGGCACCTGCAGCTGCCTTTGTCTGTTGGCGGCATTAAAATGCTAATTGCCTGTAAACATAAAGGTAACTGCAGCAACACACAGCCACAAAAACACACTCCCACACTCTTTTACACACATACAGACAATCGCAAGCCCTCACCAATACAGGCGTCATTTGCAGGTGTTGCCGAGTTGCTGCCTGTCCTGTCACACGCAACGTATGCGTAATTTTTGATGTGGTGGCCAACGTGGCGAATGCTGCTAATTCAATTTCTCGGCGAGCTGTCAATATGCCATTATAGTTTAGTTACGCCCCAGCATGCGCTAATAGTTTTGTGACCCCTTCGCAAATTAAGGGACAAGCCATAGAGAAAGAGTGAGAGTGAGAGAGAGAGAGAGTGGAGAGAGAAAAAGCGAGTTGTCCTGCCTGTCAATGACAGGCTTTATTTGCGTTAAGTTCGAAGTTTAAATTGACTTTAAAATTGCATTTAATGGCAAAAAGCTTTGCAGTTTTGCAATTTTTTTTCACAGTTTCTTTCTCCCTCTCTCTTTCTCTGTTTTCGTTTGCAAAATAAACGCCCATTTCTGGGCCATTTCTCACTCATTTTCTCAGTCTTTTGTTGGCTGTCATTCTGTGTCTCTGCTTTCCTCGTTGGTCGTCATCATCCTTGTTGTTGCACTTGTTTATGTTGTTTTTGTTGTTGTTGTTGTGGACTCCTTTGCTATAATGCCACTTGCACTTTGACGTTGACATTGTACGAGGGTTGGGCTTTCTCCATGTATTTGTAGGTATGTGTATGTATGTATATTGAGAGTGTATTGAAAAGCTCTTCGAGTCTGGGGTCTGCATTTCTTAAATAGAAACATGTAAAAAGGCAACAGCAACAACGCCTAGCAAATGTCTTCACACTAAAAGCATTGCCATGCACCCAGGATCCTTAAGAGGAATCCTTCCTTTCCCCTCTGCCCCCTCTCAATCATCCTCGTGCCTCTCATTCGCACTGTCCAATGTTGACATTTGCCCCGTTGCAATTTTGATGTGCTTGCTGTTTATTTTATACATATGTATGCTACATATATATGTATGAGTATGTATAAGTATACGTGTGTATATGTATTGTTGTGTGCTAGGGGGCGTGGCTATTGTGTGGGTATTTAAGTGCCCATCAGTTCATAGTTGACCAGCAATCAGCTAGAAACTGTTGGCATATCGAATTGTAATTGGTTAGGGATGTTTATTAAGTGAATATTCGTAATCGTATATCATATTTGTGATATTCACATTGTCGTTAGCATTCCAACAACAGGTATTCAATTAGGAATTAGGAGATATTAAATAAATTATGCGGCTGACAGATCAGATATTATATATTTAGTTTTGCATTGCAAATAATATGTAATATGAAAATAAAATGATTGTCTTTTATAACAATATTTTACATGGACATAGACTAAAATTCACTGTAAAATAATATAATATAATAAAGAATTGAATATTTTCTTGTTAACTAATGTACATATATTTAATTAAATTAAATTTGATGAGATTTTGTACATTCATACATATGTATGTAAAGTTCTTATGCTTATGAAAACCTTATGAGAGTTCAATTCCAAAGTGTATCTAGAATTTAAAGCAAACCGAATCTTGCAGATATTAATAGGAAACTGACAGAATATATTATAAAATGATTAGAACAAACGAGCAATAAAACTTTTAGAACTTAATTCAAACGTCAGCTATTGTTAAAGTAACCAACTTTTACACGTCTTGAGAGTACAGTATATTATTAATAAAATTTTTTTGGTTATGACAGGTATGTTGTTATATGTTTTTGTAGTCGACACAATTAACAGTAATATAGAGGATGTAAAAATATGCAAACCTCCATCAATTGTCTTCTTCAATAATCTGTGCAGTGTGATTGTATTTATATTTCTTTTTGATTTGTTTATTCAACCCAGTGCTACAATAATACTTGTTACTGGTCACGAAAATATGTACATGCATATTTAAAAATCATAACAATTTTTTTATATGAGTGGATAAATTTTCCACCGATTTAGCTTCATTTTGCTTTTATTTATTTGCAAACGCTATGTAACTAATTTATGTATGTATATCAAATTTAAATAGAGTTTTGAAGAAAGAGTACGAAGAAATACTTAAACTTAATTATACAGTAGTATAGCTTAAAATAATTTTAATATAAATTGCGGTATCATATCTATTATAGTTTTAGCTAGTTATAAACCAACACAAGGCAATGTGCTAAGCACTTTTTTAGACACTTCACTTGGCCGACAATTGTCGACAACAGCATGCAAAATGTATTATTTTTTATTGCATAATCTTTGAGAACGCCCCGTGCAAGCTGTTGAGACTTTAAACAAACACCAAAAACAAGAAATAGAAAAAAAACTAGTAGATATCCATCTTTGCTGGAACTGCATACTCGTAAAAACATTCATGGAATCTACAAGCAACCGCAACAGAAAGCAACGTACACGGTCTCCAAATGCGTTAATAATCCTTAAAGTAAACCACATCAACTGTGAATATGTCGTCGTTGCAC
The DNA here is from genome assembly GCA_035043265.1 of Drosophila testacea. Classification (NCBI taxonomy): domain Eukaryota; kingdom Metazoa; phylum Arthropoda; class Insecta; order Diptera; family Drosophilidae; genus Drosophila; species Drosophila testacea. The sequence continues at coordinate 275,431 of JAWNND010000826.1, read as the reverse complement.
CGAAGGAGTCTTACAGTCAGAGTCCGCGTCAGTCGTTATGCTTGTAGCTGCAAAATGCCCAACAGACAGGAGAGACAGCACTAAAGGGACAGGAGAGGGAGTACATAGGTTAGAGGGATAGGGAAGGAGGACAACAGGTAGTGGGACAGGTAGAGGGGACTTGATGTCAGTCTATTTGCCAGTTGCTTATTCACATCGCTTGCTCGACAGTCACCTTCTTTGGAGTCGCATCTCGAGTCACGTCTAATAAGTTGGCATAATCCACAGGAAAGAAGCTTTCTGCCGTCTGCTTTAGGCTATTATTATACTTTTGTACATATATGTATAGTATGTATATCTATCTGGCAAGTCGTCACTACGTTGTTAAAGACGCAAATATTTAACTAATCTCTTGGAAAAACCTAATATAAATTTCAACTACAAGTTATTGCCTCAGCATTTGGCACGTGCACTCAGTCGGCAAATATATATTGCAAATAAATGAAAAAACTAAAAAAAAACCTAACGTTAGATGTACGTAAGAAATATGCAAGACAGCTGAAAATATCGCTGCCTTATGCTGAGTCTCAGAATCAACTTCAATGGGACGAATAATAAATACCCTTTTTCTAAGTTAAAATAATAGTCGTTAAGTCAATCTCTAATTCTTAATTTTAATCATATTTATTATCTTAGTTTTTAATTTAACTTGATTTTAGGACGAAAATTATATACACTCTACTATTAGTTATATAAAGCTTAAGATGATAATAACAATAAATAACCCAAGTGTTCCCATAATCTGTTATTTTAATATGATTTGTGCCACATTTAGTGATGATAACTATACGCATTACAAATTCATTATAAATCAGACTGCCAGGCATAAAAATTGACTTTTAAATTTAGTTAAAATGCTTTTATAAAGTTTAAGTACAAATAAACACATAATTTGTACTTTAATTCTGCGCTCTTAAAAGTTCAAAGAATTATATTTCAATTGTACTTATTTAACTCATAATTAACTGTTTTTAAGTTGAGTAATAACTCTGTAAAGCAAAACTGCATTTTATTTTACGTTGCTATAAAAACTAAAAGCAATATTGTTATAATTATGTTTGTGGGAAAATATACTGCGATCTATTTATGTCTATCTATTGTGTCCCCTTCTGAGTTTATGAGGACTTCTATGTCTTCTGGCAATGTTAAATGTTGTTAAATTTTCTGTTTGATTTATTTTTTTATATTTATATGTATTTATTTTTATTAAAAATCCACACACATTTCAGTCTTATATGTAAGTAATATACAAAGTGTAAGTTATTTGCGAAGAGCCCATAAAAGTTATAACATCCTTTGCAAGAGCATCAATGTAGTATATGAAAGAAAAGTTTAAAAAAATCACTCATACTCCAACAGCTGCCCGTTGACTTGGCAAATGGTCAATGCGAATCCGTTGTCCGTCGGCCATCGTCCGTTGACTTTTTATGTTCCATACTTTCAGACTGTTGCTTAGAGCAGCCAACGCCCTTGCACTTGTCACGCACTTTGCGTTTTTCATTTTTCTTCCGTTACTCGCCATTTTCACTGCATTTTCTATGTGTATGTCTGATGCTAAACACATTGCGTGTAATATTATATGAATAGCTAGTTACCCTAGAGGTGCTTATAAAAAGGGGAAAAAGTTTGATGCTGTACCATCGCAAAGCATGAATACTTAAGTGTAAGCTTAAAAGACGATAAGAAAATTGACTATTTGCCATCCTTATTGGGAAGTTGCTTGAAGAAATATATATGTACAGTTGCCACTTTATAAAACATTATTCACATAAAAATAACTATGAATATGTTTAGTTACAATACTCAATACTTATTGAAATCAGAATGAAAGATAGATTTTCTTCAGATATAAGGAATATATGAAGTTTATATTATGAACATAAAAAATCAAGATTGATTTCATACAATTTTACTATAGGATAAAATCTACAAAAATATGTAAAGCATACTTTTTGGAGTAGCATAAAAATGACTTGAAACTGTGAAGTTGTTTAACATATTTTTGTGTGGAATTGATTCGAAAGTGGAATTCGGAACAGGTCTGCATAACTTGTGCAAGTATCTGCATTTTGCTAATTCCGGCAACTCTCTGACATTTGAGCAGTGTCTCCTAGCCACGCCTTCTTCTTCCTTGTTGTTGTTGTTGTTGCTCTTGTTGTTGTTGTCGTTTTTGTCGTCGTCGTCGTCGTCATTGTTGGCTTTTGAATGTTAAGATGTCGACAGCTGCTGACGCCGGGACAGACAACCAGCTGGTGTCAAATGAGAATTGTGTGCGAGGGCATTGCACAGCAAACCAGTACTCCTGCCTCCCCTTCCCCAGCAACAAGACTAACCCCAACTAAAAATAAAAAAGACGAGGAAGAAAACCCAACCCTTTCTCAACAGCAGCCACGACCTTTACAAAATGTCCAACTGTTGTCATAAGTGCATAATATTGTAGAAAAAGAAGCAAAATGAAAAATATGTTATGATACACGGCCATGTTTTGTCTGGTTCTATTCTATTCCATTCTGTACTTTTCTGTTCTCTTGTATTTTATTCTGTACTCAGACATGTTAGACGAATTGCGAGTACACAATTTTTGCAGTTGTAGACCGTGTCCAGTTATGTAGTCTACCAATGAATGGATTAGATAATAGAGGAGTCGTGTGATTTTAATGTAAGTGTGGAATACTTGTAAGAATAGCATTTTAAATAATGCTTATAGTTTTTAAATGTGTGATACTTATGTAAATACATTATTTGCGTCTGTCATTCTTAATATCAATATATGCGTATATTTATAGTTAATAGGAAGATTCTACAACTGTAATATATTATGTAATACCAAAAGCTTAACCTAACAAATCGTTTATAGAGTAAAGCTTGCACTTTAATACTTGCTAAAATTGCATAAATGAGAAATTTTAGTTTCTATAGAGAATACGCCAACTTAATTTGCTTTCCATAAAGACAGTTAAAATCTCTTTCCTTCCAACAACTCTTGCTGATTCAATAGACTTTTGGCTCTGTTAACTAGTAGCTGTGTTAGTGTTTATTATTTAATGCCTTAACTGTCTGGTAGTCAACACCTTGGGCCAAACTTGAAAAGACTCCTTAACTAATTTGGCTACTCGAATAATGTGCAGATAACTTTGCTCCTGAGCGAAGGTAAAGTTTTCAATAGAAGTTTTACTAGTTTTTTTTTCTGTTACTTTTTCTGACGATGCCCACTTTTAAATCTCAAGTGCCAGTGGCTGCTGCTCTGCTCCTGGTCCTGCTCGTGCTTCAAGTCCAACTGTCTGGTCGGTTGTCTCTGGTCTAGTCTGACCGAGTTTGAGTTTGGCCTGGCCGCCATTTGTCTAAGCCTCTGACACATTCCCGTGGCGTAGAGTTTGCCCAACGGCAGCCAATTTACATTGAAATCTTTCTACCTCTTTGGACATCTCCCCTACACCCGTAAATGTGCTTAAGCTGTGAATTTTTCGACATTGTGCAAAAAGTAGTTGAACTATTCCAAATGCACCCACATACTCCTTAAAACTCTGCCCAGTTCTTCAGCAGCTCTCACCTGTATTCTGCAACGTCTTCAGGTGCAGCCAGGCAAGCAAAAGGCAGTCTCTGTTGTTTTTCTGTTTTCTGTTTTTTCTTCTCTCTTTTCTTTCTCTTCCCTTTTTTCCAAACACACACACACACATGGCTGCAACTGCAGGTGTTTGTTAGCCTTCATCTTAACCCGCACCTAACATCCTCGTCGCGTCTAATTTCACTGCAGCTAAAGTTCTTGTTTGTTTCTTATGAAAATACACACACAAGCCCAAGTTAAACTTTTGAAAATAATTTGTGCGCCAAGTTGCAAAAGCCCAAGCTTCGACTACGTAAAAGGCACAGTGGTTTAAAAGTGCTTGAAAGATGCATTAACACGTATGCCAGCAGAATTTTTTTAAAGAACTAGGATAAATAGAAATAAAAACTAAGAGCTAATCAGCTAGAATATAAAGTCGTCTATACAAATTGAAAATAATAAATATACCTACATACGTAAATTTATTTATTTATGTACCAATTTCTATTAAAAGTCCTTTTTTGGAGTTACGCGAAAAGGTTTTGATAATAGAATTGAAAATATTAATCAGTATTAATATTAAAAGTTTATAAAGAAAATTTGTTTGGTTTTTAGTCTCTCCTTTGCCTTGGACGGTTGATCTGGTTTCCTCTTATGCAACAATATTTGAATAAAACTATAAATCAAAATTCACATCTAAATTTATATGTAATGCTTATTTGTGAATTTTCTATATTTCAAATAAATTGATTATAGTCAGATATTTAGAAAACTACACTAAAATTAAACATTTCTATTGAAAAAAATTCCTAAATACGTATCTAAAATTTAGACTTTAAAATATTACAATAAATTACATAAATTACAATAACAGACATTATTTACGGTCTCTGGCTTATATTAAATATGAAGCTGTTTCTTAAAAAAATATGTTATACTACATAATACAACAACCGATAAGCTGCATTTAAGAACTCTCCCTTCTCTATTCAATAGAGTTGAATGATATATCTTGACCAGATGATGAATACATATATCATTAATCACTCTCAGCTCTTTAAAAATTTTTTAAAACATAATTTTATTATTCTTTCTTATTAGAGACCTTATCTATTAGTTATCTTTTTGATTAGCTGTATATACATATCTTTGGTTCCTTTAACAACTACCTGCATTCAGTGTGCATTGCGATTTATTTCCACTAATATCCCACATTGCTTGAATTGCTTTCAAAACACAAACAAGCACATACACACAAGCGTACACACTCACACAAATATAAATATGAAGAAAGAAAGAGCGAAATGGAGTAAGAAAGAGAAAGAAAGAGAGAGAGAGAGAGGGAATAAAGTAAACTATGCTCATCGAACTGCGAGCGCTTTGTGCAATTTAAGACGCCGTCAAGGGAATAAATTGCATAAAGAAAATCTAGGAAAACTTTAGCGGCTAAATTAAACAGATTGATGAGGCTCATGTGAGAAACGTATATATAACTTTAGTAACGTATACGTATTATAACTAATACATATATGCATCTTTTTCTGTCTTGCAGCGTTTGATGGACTCGGCGGAACAGGCGGCACTCTCGGAGCTGGAGGGTCAGAGCAGCTCGGAGGCCGGGTCATTGGGGGGACAGCAGCATTACGATGCAAGACGCATCAATGAGTATAATGCCGATGGCAAATTGGCGGACGGAGCACGTCACATGGATATACGATTCATGCGGCGCTTCGAGCGTCTGCCGGTGAATCTCAGTCTAAGCTCGATTCTGGTGCCGCACGGCGTCGATTTGGATGAGACGGACGTGAAGTCGGCATTGCAGTGGAGCGCCCACTTGGATCCACTCTTCCAGAACAACTTGGAGCGAGATCCGGCATTGTCCTGGCAATATTTTGGCTCATCATCTGGTTTCCTGCGTCGTTTCCCAGGCACCGCCTGGCCCCCCGAGGGCTCCAAGGGCAGCAAATTAATTCATGACTTTCGCACACACAATTGGTTTGTGCAGGCGGCCTCCTCGCCCAAGGATATTGTAAGTAGAGCCTTGATTAAATTAAATCTTCATTGATTCAACTATAATTCTTTTCTCAGATGATTCTGTTGGATGCCTCGTCGAGCATGTCGGAAAAGTCCTTTGATCTGGCCATGGCTACAGCCTTTAATATACTCGACACCCTCGGCGAGGATGACTATGTGAATCTAATTACCTTCTCGGAGGTGGTTAAGACTCCTGTGCCCTGTTTCAAGGATCGCATGGTGCGTGCCACGCCCGATAATGTCCAGGAGATTAAGTCCGCTGTCAAGGCGGTTAAGCTGCAGGATACGGCAAACTTTACGGCGGGATTGGAGTATGCTTTCAGTCTTCTACATAAGGTATGACTTAGTCAGTCAGATTGTCCAGAAAATTAATAGCTGGAAAGCTCAATTTCTTACAAGAGCTTTCTCATATTCCTATTTGTTTTAAGCCCAATTTTTAGGTTATTTTTTTTTAGTAGGGTGGAGAAAATTCTAAGCTTTAATTTATGTCCGACAATAAACTCGAATTGAAATTTCTCGATTAATTGTTAATTTATTCTTTCTTGTTGTGAAAGCTTTCTGAAAATTTTATATGCAATTTTATTGTGTTCGATATTATCAAATTAAGCTTAAAGCAACTTCCAAACTTATGGTTGCAAAGCAATCTTTAAAATGTCGATTTTCGGACAAACATTTTCTCCTTTAAAAACCTTTATAGTTCAGTGGATTGGAATTTGAAAAATTGTCAGCGAATTGCAAATTTATTAAATTTGTTAAATCTGATAGGCTCAAAGCTCATTTTTAAGAGTCTGCATAACACTCCAACTTTCTTTCTTTTATCTTATCAGTATAATCAATCCGGAGCTGGCAGTCAGTGTAATCAGGCCATCATGCTGATAACGGAGAGCACTTCGGAGTCGCACAAGGATATTATCAAGCAGTACAATTGGCCACATATGCCAGTGAGGATCTTTACGTATCTGATAGGCAGTGATTCGGGCAGTCGAAGTAATCTGCATGAGATGGCCTGTTCCAACAAGGGATTCTTTGTGCAGATCAATGATTTTGAGGAAGCACGTAGGAAGGTCATTGATTATGCTTTGGTTATGGCAAGGCCAATGATCATGTATCAGGCGGATCATCCGGTTCACTGGAGTCCGGTGTTTGTAGCGGGAAAATCAGGTGGCCTAGGACGGGATTCGGAATATCAACGACGATTGGTTACGACAGTTTCAACTCCGGTCTTCGATAGACGAAACCATTCGGTGCGCGTGGCGAATCTGTTGGGTGTTGTAGGGACCGATGTGCCCATCGAGGAGATACGTAAAATGATACCACAGCACAAGCTGGGACCGAATGGATATTCGTTTATCGTCGATAACAATGGGCGTGTGCTCTATCATCCGGATCTACGACCTCTTAGCGATGGCAATCAGTATATCGATCAGCTGCGACCCAAATACGCTTCAGTCGACATTACGGAGTTGGAACTGCCGGAAACGGAAGTGGGAAATGATCATGAAGTAGTCGAAATGAACAAGAATCTTCTTAATGAGGTACGTTAACTAAAATATTCTGACAAGGACCTTATTTTGTTATTAATTAATTTTTGTTAGATTTTATTTATAATTTTATAAGAATAACTTTTACCTTTTTATTTTTTAAATATTAATTGAATTTTTGGGTTACATAAACACTTGGTTTTGATTGTCATGGTTAATTTAATCCGACTATTAATTATTAAATAAATTTGTATTTTTACATACATACTTAAAATACTTATGTACAGTCGAGCTCAAGAGACTCTTTCGAGTCTTTCCAGCTGATTTTTTTATATTATTATTATTATTTGTCTTACAAATTATAATTTGATCTATTAATAGAAAATAGTTTCTGTTTTATTCTATTCTATTTTATTATTAGTAAAATAATAATATAAATAAATAATTCATTATTTATCTTTCTTTTGCAGATGCGCAGTGACATGATTCGTCCCAAGGAGGGAGAAACAGAGTTCACAGTGCTGAATCATTATGATGAATCGAAGCGAGTTTCGACTCGTACCCATCGCTACTTCTATGGTCCTATCGAGGACACGCCCTTCACACTCGCTATTGTGCTCCCAGAGAAGTACGGCAGCCATGAATTGGTCTCCCAACAGGAGATTCGTCATTCGCGTAATAATGGTTAGTTTAAATTTATTTAATAATCTTTAAGTTCAAATATTGAATCATTTCTTTCGCTTTGTAGTTACCGAATTCTTTAAGGGAGACAACTGGCGCGTACATCCCGATTGGGTTTACTGTGAGTACAATAGCGTCAGTGATTTGGAGAAGGAGCGTGAGAGTTCCGGAGAATACACTTCGCGCGATCAAGAGCCCAGTTTTGGGTCGCCAGAGGAGCAGGTATTGCACTTTTTGGCACGCGCTGGACGTCCCGGCTGGAAATGGATGTCGGTAAGCAATCCAACTACAGTAAGCTCTAAATATGTTGGAACTGTTTAACTAAACTCTCCTTCTTTCTCTCTCTTTCTGTATAGGTGCGACCCAAGTCGCCACAACCGCATCACAATTTGCATGGCACCTCGCCTAGTGCCGCCCACTTTGGGGCGCAGCATCTGAATGTTCAGGGTTCTCGCAAGGCCGAACCCTATTACTGCGATCGAACCCTCATTCAGAGCTTGGTGCGTGATGCAATGGTTACCGATGGCCTGGACCGCAATACAACTGGAACCTCCAATGGCAAAGAAGATAAACAGTAAGTTTAGCAATTAATTTCTGATTATTTCAATTTTAAGAAGCACTTTATAATTAACTTTATAATTTGATAATCTATCAATTTTATTAAATTTGTAAGCTTTCTTATTTCACTTTAGTTTTTTGACTTTGATAGTCAAGCATTCTTGATTTGAAGAACAAACTTTTACTTTAATTTTAATTACCCATAATCTTATGATTTTGATAGTCAGTCTTTTTTGATTTGAATGATGTTACCTATTTATTCTTCATGATAAACTTTTGCCTTTATAAAATCAGTTAAATATTATTATTATTACTTATTTATTATATTTTTTAAATTTATATTATATTATTTTATTTCATTTCTGGTTGCTTAAAGATTTCTTTTAAATTATCTCTTAGCATTTATTTTCAAACACTAAAGCACCAAAAATTTTCTCTTACATATATTTCCCTCACTCTATTTTCTATAATGCAAAAACAAAACGTTTCTTTGCATCCACGAAATTTTCTATAATCTTAATTACAAAATATGTTCTTTCCACACCGCATAAATAATTTATGTATTTTATTTACAATGATTTAAATGCACATTTATAATATTTATAAATATTTAGTCCAATCGCCACATTGATGGCAATTTTGAAGAGGTAAATGAAGAGTTTTTAACCTGGTCAAGTAGTTTTTGAACAATTGCAATCGCTTCAAGGAACCATCTAACTTACACAAAGATGCTCGGATCCAAGTCCCCAATAAGAGTCCTTTAAAAATTTAACTGAGATTTTGTACAAATTTTAGCAAACCCTTTTGTCAATTTACAGCAAATTCTGGAACACCGTTTGCTTAAGTCCTTGCAGATCTAATAATTATTACTTCGATTTACTAATAGTTTCCATAATTTCTCACTACAGGCAAGGATATCAGAAATTTGTGGTGGCCACGTCCTTTGTCGCTACACGTTCGGGACTTCTACGTTGGATCGATCATATCAAAAGACCTGAGGATACGCCTGAACCGTAAGTATAATGGTTGTTGTAATGAAATTGTAGAGAAATCTAGATTTAAAGGTAACACATGCACAATTGGCGGAACAACAATATATGATCTCTGATTTAGCGGGAAATGCCTGATTTGGCGGAGAAAAAGACGGATCTCGCTGGGAAGGGCTAGATTTGACGGAAAAACTATGATTTGGGTAGTTTTAAGTTTGGTAATTCTAAAGGATGATTTGCATCCGATTGTTCGTTTGCCAGCTGTACAATATAAAAGATCATATTATATCTTAGATATTACACTATACTTTGACCCCGAATTGACCCCTCTCAATTGGGAATTCGTTAATAGCCGTCTTATCCCACTATTCTATTTTCTCACCTTCGCTATATATTTTAGCCCCCTAGCTCTTATGGTTCGGGCCATTTGTGCGTCATTGAGGACAAAGAATTTTATATAACTTATAGTATATAAGTATATTGAAGAAATTTTGTTCATTTAACTCTTGTCTTTTCTACAGCCACTTTAGCGAGGACAACGTTCGAGCCATGGACACCTCGTGGTATAAACGTGCCGTGGACCAGCATTCTGTAGAACCGGACAGTTTTGTGTATAGTGTACCCTTTGGATCTGGCTATGCAATCAAATCGAATGCCACCTTGGTGACAGCATCCCATGCTATTTTTGTGGAGCATCGTGGTCACAAGGCACCCGCTGGCGTTGTTGGTCTGCAGTTTCAACACGATTCGCTTGCTAAGCACTTTATTAATATAACATCCGCTGTAAGTATTAATTTTTTCATAATTTCTTTTGGCTTAAATCTATTATGTGATCTCATTTCTTCGTAGTGCACTGGCATGACGGGCTGTAAGAGAACCTGCGCCTCGGATAATCTCGATTGTTATGTGCTGGACAACAGCGGATTTGTAATCATATCTGAGGAAATGGAACATACGGGCAAGTTCTTTGGTCAAATCGATGGAACCATTATGGACTCTTTGGTACAGGATAGAATTTACAAGCGTGTCACGGTCAATGACTATCAGGGCGTTTGTTCTGACTCCGATAATCCATATACGGCAGCGGGAGGTATATTAAAACCACATCGCATCGGCAGCTGGTTCTTCCAGCATCTAGTGGCACTAAGCGCCACCTGGCTGTCGTTTATGCCTGCCTCACTACGGGCATGGCCACAGGACGATTACGAGACATATGACAACGGCGATGTAGTCTTTATAGAAAACAACTATTCGGAGGAATACGAGGAAACATTTGAACACGATTACAACATGCAAGTGGATCAGGAATTGGATGAATTCTTTACCACAGCTGATGTGGTGCGTAGTCTTTAAAATAAAACTAAGACATGAATTATGATTAATATACCCTTTTATTTAGGAATACACAACACCACCACCCAAGCAGCATAAACCGCACAGTGGTCCTAGATTCACTCCCGATCCCCAAAATGCGCGACGCTGTGATCTACGCACTGATCTCTATATGTTGCAACCGGAACGTCTTAATCAAGGGGGTCAGAATAATCCACTTAAGGTATTTATCTATAAATATAATGATTTTTATTTTGTTTTTTTATGAAATGTACGGAAGGCCTTTAATGATTTCTTAATATTTAATATGAAAGCATATAACTTAATATTGCTAAAAATCAAGAAAATTAAGGCGCTAGCTTTAAAGGTTCTCTCGTAATTGGATTTCGAAATTTTATTTTTCAATTTCCGCAAGATATAGATGAACGTACATGCCAAAGTTGGTCTCTCTAGCTCTTATAGTCTCTGAGATCTAGGCGACACAAAATCGGACAGACGGACATGGCTATATCGACCTCGGCTGTTGACGCTGATCAAGAATATATATACCTTATGGGGTCTGCCACGCCTCCTTCTGCCTGACACGCACATTTTCTTTTGCACAAACGTAATAGACTCATTTGTACTTTTTTAAAGTACTGGGTCTAAAAAAATAATAACTAAAATTACTAAATCTTACTAAGCTAATAATAAAATTTTAAATATACTTATGAAATGTACGAAAGGCTTTTAATGATTTCTTAATATTTAATATGAAAGAATATTACTTAATATTACTAAAAATCATTTCTTAATATTTAATATGAAAGAATATTACTTAATATTACTAAAAATCAAGACTAAAAATCAGTATATTCAAAATAATGTTAAGCGACTTTCTTTCGGTGTTATCATCGTAATTTCCATTTAAGAGTAAATGTAAAAAAGACTATGTGTATTTTCTATTACATTTCATCTACAAATTTATAATTCATTTATTTCCATACTTATTTTCTATTTACAGGGAAAACTAACCAATTGCCATGTTTCGGGTTGTGAGCGCCCATTTAGCGTGCAGAAGATTCCGCATAGTAATCTCATACTGCTTGTGGTGGACACACTGTGTCCTTGCGGTTCCAAGCAGCTGGACATTGAGCCCATGGAGGAGTCGGGTATTGTCGGTAAGTACAGAGAATGATTTTAAATAAGGTGAATATCTAATAATAATTTGGATTAACAGGCGCCTGCAGCACGCGGAGACAGAGTCAGGAGCAGGAGTCCCGTCGTCGGCCCAAGAAATGCATTAATTATCATCCCGAGGAGATTGAGATACAGCAGTGTGGGCGTGGCAGTACCTTGTTACGAATGTCGGCATCGGTTATAGTGGCGCACCTTCTAATGGTTTCCGTTACTTTTATCTTAGCCAATGCGTGATACGAGCACTAAATATTAAATTGGTCATGGTAAAGAGCAGCAGAATAAGTATAGGCTTTTTTACGACACAGAAAAAAGTAATTGCAGTGCAAGAGATACATATAATTTTCATTGAGTAAAAAAGAAGCAATTCCATTGACGTGTAATGTTTAGCCAAAAATGAAATCAAAGAATTCTTGATTGAATAGAAGTTATACTAACAAGTTAAAAGTTAAAATATCTATATGTTTGTAGACAATAATTTGCAAAAGAATATATTTCCATTGACAATTAGACAAAGTACTTATTAGCTAAATATTAGTTAATATTGTGTGTGCTTTTCAGCTACGAGAGAATCACAATTAAATTAAATATTTCTACGATTAGATACTTCATTTCAATATTTATTATTTCTAAATTAATGCATGCTAATCAATTATAAAATATTTCCAAATAAAAGGCTAACTAACTTCTCACAACTCTTTCAACATATAAAAAATACACAGTGAAAGAAAATAGTCAGTTTTTGTAAATAGCAAGTGAAAGTATTTAAACAGAACAAAATTCCTACCGAAATACTTAATTCAATAATTCATTAATTTAACAAGAGAAACTTTTGTAAACAAAATTCATAAGTTGCACTAACTGCGTACGCACAATATATCGAGTATTATATTTTACAAAAATACAACAAAAATTATACAAACAAATTCACTGAACAAACAGAAGACTTGAAATTACCAACAGCAATGTATAAACGAAAAAGCACATACATAAGACAAAGAAAACCATAAAAGAAAATGAGAAATGAAAATATAAATCCAGTTCATATTGATGACATATGCATGGCAGCCAATTTTGAACAGCAATAAGCAAAACAAATACAATAAAAGATGTATTAAAGAATAAATGAATACATACAGATGTTTATTAAATTAAATTATTAAAGAAAATTAATTTTGCAGAAGAAATAACATTTATTTTATATACATTTTTATACAACATCATTTTGACAAAAAAAAAAGAAGAAAAATAAAATTATAATAAATATATAAACAGGAGAACCCAAAAGAGCCATGAAAGCAATTACAAGCATTTTAAAAAATTACTAAAATATTAATTTACATTTGATTTGATTATTAGTAAATATTCGAAATGTGCGTAGCATTTAATTTTTAAAAATAAAATTATAGAACTTCACATATCGTTGTTAATTTGGCAAAACTTTGTTTTAAAGTTACTGAGAACAAAAACTATTATGATAACTATATGAACACACAACACACACAAACTCATACAAATATACTATCATTAACACTCTCACACACACACACATACACAGATATACACACCTCTACAATATAAAAAGAAAAAAATATTTTCTGTGTCTTAAACTTGTATAAAAAATGTCTTCCATTACAAATACTTAAAAAAAAAACAAAACAAAATGTTTAAAATTTATAACTTAATAACTACTAATTAACTAACAAAATATATTTAATATTTAACTTGAAAAATCATTAACCATGCATAAAGAATTTAAATGTTTTCGGCTCATTTTGATGTCAGCTAAAAGCTGACTACAAAGTAGCAACAAAAATATGATAGAAAAGTAATTAAAAATAAACAAAAAACATTTAAAAGATTCTTAAAAGCATAGATTTAAATGCATAGTACATAATACATAGTTAGGCATGGTGGGGTCGGGTCTTTTGGAAAATGTTCAGACACAACCAATTCGAACGAAGTTAAAGCAGCAATTAAAAAACCACAGCAAAAACAACAACGCATGCATTAGACAAAATATTAGCAGAATATATAAATATATATAATTGTAATAATAATAATAATAATTAAAATATACGATTAACGTACTAATAGCAATTGTAAGATCGTAGCGATAAGAAGCTGTTTGTTAATCGTTGTTTGTGCTGGGGCTGTACAACAGTGCGTATGCGTTATGAGATGCAGCTGAGGCGATTCAATATTTGACCGCGTGTATATGTGTTTGTCTGATTGTGTGAGTGTGTGTGCATGTGTGTACGATTGAAAACATGGACTGATGTTTGTAGCGGAGAGTGCGGTGAGTGCGGTGAGTGAGTGTGGAAACATTTGTATAGCTGGCGTATGCGTAATTCTTACCTAGATAATATACGAGTATACCTGGTAGGCCAAATCGCGCATAACTTACATATTCATATGAGATGCATTCATGACTTCCCCTTTGCAAATGGCCAATTACACCATTATTATCACAATTCAGAAAACTCTCCTCTCTCTGCAAAACTAATGAAAAAACGACAACTAATTCACTGTAAAACTGCATTTACTTCCTTCACGCATAAGAAAACCAAAAAACAAATCGAAAAAACACTTAATAAATTAATAATAAATACTTATATAGTACCTACATTTATGTATTTGTACTTTACAAAAATTCCATATCAAAATACAAAAGAAAAAACCAAAACAATTAAAATTTGAAATTTGAAAAGGCATAAAAACGTTGTTCCGCAACATTTTCTATGTTTGTTTATTTTTATAAATGAGAATAGTAAAAGAAAAACAAATTTGAAATGTTTGTATGTGTAGTCCATAATTTTCTAAAGGCATATGCATATATTGACTAACAAAAATTAATATAAAATAATGCTAAAATTACACACATTGGTCTAAAGCGAAGGAAAGATGGAAAAAATGAGAAAACTAAGAGAAAGAGAAGAAACATATATGATAACAACAACCATTACTAACTTACGAATTAAATCAAATTTTTGACAATGCGATTTTTGCTTTTTGGAAATCGTGCTTTTTGCTATAAAAAAAAAAACAAAAAAACCAAAACATTAAAAGAAAAAGAAATCTTGAGAAATATGACACGAAAAACTCTAATTATAAATCAAACTTTTGCTCTCTATAAACCCTATATACAAGCAACTTTCTATATGAAAAAAACATTTATATAAAATATACTTATATCGTACATTCATACATACATACATATAACAAACTGATCCTTCAATCTCTCTTCAGACACTTACTAATGGAAAAACCAAAAGAATCTCTTTTAAATGAATTTGATTATTTTTGCAAATTTTTAATTTTTCTAGATTTTGCCGCATTCCAAATTTGTTTATTTAACCTATTTTGCAGAATTGTCAAGACATAATACGGTACATAAATGACCAAAACATTTTGAATGGCAACTACGCATACATACATAAAAAAATTAAAATGTATTAGAAATCAATAATGCAAAATTTCAATAAAATTCGCGGAAAAAAAGCAGTCAATGTAATATTTAAATAAACATAAATAAGGAAAACGTAAAATAATTAATTCTGTTATTGTTGTCAAAGCATTGAAAACAACTTTTAATATGTGAGAAAATTGTTGTTTCATTAAATTTGTCAAAAGGAAATATAAATGTTTAATGCAAAGCCATAAGAAATATACATAATTAATATATATACATCTGTATATCCCACAGACAAGGCAGCAAAAGTAATAACTAATTAAATTATTTGAGAAGCTTCTAAAATCTGTAAAATAAAAATAACTCTTATTTTCAATTCAATTTTTCATACAAAAGGAAAAGCTGTAATATCAATGACCACCAAACCAGATATATACACACACAGACACACATACTACATCACTCTCACACACATATGCACACAAAACATGCATACATATATACACATAAATATACAAGGCTTATGTTATTTTGTATGGAAAGTCTACAAAGAATTTCACCTAATAGTTGAACAACTATAATAATAGTAAAAAAAAATTAAATTAAAAAAACAAAGCACACAGAAGAAAATGGATAAAAGAAACATAAGAATTCGAGAAATTTAACTATTAAGATTAAAACGCATACTTAAATAATTAATTATAATTAATATAAAATTGCTCATTACTCTAATTATAAAGAAAAGTAAATCGGTAATACTTAAATAATACAATTAAACCAACTTAAGATTAATACAAATGAAAAAAACAGGTGGAATACTAAAAATATTATAAATACATAATATACTTATATTGAATGAGAATGAAATACACAAAGAGATGAAATGGAAATTGAAATGAAAAGAATGAAATGATGAATAAGAATAAAATGAAAAGTATTACAAATAAATCAAACCATTTTTTCTTGGCTTACACGAATTTATATACAACTTTTTGTAACTCTTCTTTTCCATTTCCAAATCATAGTTATGATACACTCGCCTCTTGAAGCCACACACCTTTTCTAAGCAAAATCTGAATCATGATATAATTCTCAAAATTCTCAAAATCACGCCACTATCAAAAAAATTGACATGCAGGTTTTACAATCATATGTTATGATTTTAATTGCCCTCCATAAAGCTTGAAGTTTATCTGAGATTCTCGTTCTGAAACTTGGGAAAAGTTATCGTAAAATAAAATCTTTGCGATTGGGCCCGGAAATTCCCCTTCACGGTAATGAAAGACAACAACTATCAACTACTATCATTGGGTGATTGAGTTGAAAATAAAGTATCGTAAACACGCAGCTGAGCCACGCACTAATTATCAAACTGATAACACTATAAACATGAACTTTTGCCGGTTTTTTAGTCGCTGATAAGAGATAATGGCACGAGTCGACTACCAGGTGCCAGATGAAATCATCAAAATCGAAAACCCCGCAAATTAAATACTGAAAGTGAAAGGAGCAGTTGCAAAAGGGGAAGGCTGAGGAGAGACAGAAAGGAGAACATGGGGCTGGCAATCTTTGTTAGTTTATTAGTTTCAGTATTATTCCACTTTTTATATTAATTGTGAAGGCTACACGTGCATCCAATTTGCTTTTAATTTCTATATTAAAAATATTGCTTTGCTTTGTATGTTTTTATTGGATTGCTTTTTATTCTTTATATGATTTCATGATAATCTTGAGTTGAGTGGCGTACCAAATTTTTAATCATTGTGCTAATTTGTTGAGCGTATCTTGGACTTCAACTTCAATAAACTGATAATTCAACAGTAATTAGTCTTTGTGTCAACTAAAAGTGTGAATCATTATACCACATACATAAATTCAGTTAAAGGGTATATGCACACATTTCACCCAACTTATATAACAGACTAAATTTTCACTTTGAGTAATCGGATTGCAATCCGTAAAATATGTATTTTCTACAGTCAATAGTTTTGATTTAATTTCGTGCGAGGTGTGTTCAATTCGATCAGTTGGAACTTGTGCTACTAACTTATTTTTCAACATGATCATAGTACAACATAATAAAATAAAATAATCTATTTGGTAATTAATGTGCACACTTCAAAGGGCAACACTTCAATACTGTAATAGTTCTTCTTATCACATTGCTTGAAAACTTTGGATGAGTCGTAATCTTTTTCATAAGATGATTGTGCAGTTTTATTTCGTACTTATGTTGAAGTATAGATAATCTGTTGAATAAACTAGATGAAAGAAGTCAAAACTAATTTGTTTTAGCTATTCAAAAAAACATGCAAACTATTATATTAAAAAAACCTGAAAATTAATTAAATTAACGCCATTTTCTTACGAACCAGAAAGATCGTAAATTAACTTAGTTCAGCATAGAATAAATAGATAAAATAGATAAGTCTAAACTATTTAAAAAACACAAAATAGTTATCTTTGATTAGGAATTTATTTCTTGATTATGTAAATATTTGGAAAATGCATAATTACTATATTTGAATTGATGAGAAGAAGCAATGAAAGATTGTCTGGCTTTTTAACTAAATTATTAAAATCAATTTGCAATTTTTTCCCATATTTAAATATAAAGAAAAATCCCTCATATATTATTCAACATCTGAAGAGATTGCGTATTTCCAAGTATATTAACGATGCTGATCAATTGTTGATGATGACACATTTTACTCTTAAATAGTTGGCTTATCTGTCGGACCCTTCCACAGGCTGGCACAATGATTTCCTGAAAACGAAACTCGTGATTTGTATCATTTGACAAGTTTTGCCCAAAAAAGGAGATGGAAACAAGGTGGCAGTTATAGGCCTAGTGACAAGCTAATATTTATTTAAACAATTAGTAGGGCTAGCACACAGAACACAAATCAAAAATGACAATTAACACTCGCTGATCTTATAATAGCAAGAAATAAAGCTGAAAGAGACTGTGAGCGGAATAGGGAGAGTGAGATCTATATTTAGAGATCACGTTTGATATCTAGTTTATTTTTGCCACATAGATTAAGTAAACTGACCACGACATTTCTCTTTTTATTATGTCAGACTGCAGGCGACGTCATAAGATTTTTCATTGTGTCATTGCCACATTCGGTGGCGTGGAAGCCATGGAATTGGGAAAAATCACGAGCTGCATGCGTGTTCCAAGATCAGTTCAGTTAATTGATCTGTGAGTGCATTGATGAGCAAATGAAATTGTAATTGAAATTGAATCAAATTGAGCGCATACGCATCTCAGATACTTTGTATGTATTTCGGGTTCTGTTAGTTCTGTTCTGGTTCTGTAAGTGGTTCACACGTCTGGCGCATGACTCGTGAATGGACTTTGGCATCACGTAGGCAAAAAAAAAAAACGAAAAAGAAAAAAGAAATACACAGTCGCACTTCAATTAATACAAAAATTAACTCAATGTAGCTGTCAGGCCGCCCCAACGATTGTCTGTCAGGCGTCTGGCAATGCATCAGCCTCAGCATCGACATCCACATCGACATCAAGTGGCTACAAAGTCCAACAGTCCGATTGGTTATAGTAGAACGTTCTCAATATCGTTTGCTGCGTCACATACACACTACAATAATTAGGCATCTATACATATTTATGTATATGTATGTACAACTCTTTGCAAGATTCATGGAAAATTTCTTTATGCTCTCCCAGAGATATTATACGAGTATTATTTGCATATTATCTGCGAAATAAACCTTTGTCCACAATTCCCATATCGCACTCATTTAAAGATGTCAAATTATTTTTAGCATTCATTTATCTTTCGTGATTTCAGGATTCACGCCAAGTTCACATGCACACACCCCACATACCCCTCTTGTGGAAGATATTCCATAGGCACATGCTAAATACTTGTGATTGTGGCCACGGACCGTGGAAATGATTCAGTTTTAGGCGCATGTGTCATCTTGAGTTTTGGCCATGATCTGATTGATAGAGCAAATGTGATAATTACTCAGCGTATACGTTATACAGAAATTGGGTATACGGTATATCATTTGATCAGCAATAAAATACAGGGAAATTCACAAAGGCCAAGTTTTTAATATTTATTTAAGGTCTTAAATAGCTATTTTAATAATAACTATATATAGACATAATTTTAAAATGTTAATACATCAATCAGATATAATTCAACTGCAAATTTAAAAAGTGAAACCAAAGTGGCATAATTATTTTAAATGTCATGCTAGTTAATTCTTTTAAAGACCATTTAAGTTTCGCTTCTTTGAATGTCCCATATTTTGGGTTATCTTTAAACAAGACATATCTATGGAATTATATAGCCTTGTAAGATAAAAATTTATACTGTATGTATATATTTCATATGTTATTGTACTATTCTGTTGTTATTGGGAAAGGTCTTTAGTAGAATATTAATAGAATATCGTAAATACTTTTAGAATTTACCAAGAATGGGAAATTCGATAAGATTTTAAATTACCCTGCTATGAGTATATAAATTTGAATTTAAATGAGATTTTTAAGCTCTGAATATTTTTCACGTAAAATGTAGAATAATTTTGTATTTAATTCATTAGAGTACAGGCAATGAATGCAAATGTATTAATTGTCTATCATTCCTTTTAACTAAATGCTGTAGCAATAATTGATTATGTTTATAGCTAAATATGTGTCTATTTTATTGAGGTACTGCTTGTTAAATAGTCTAGATTATTGTTTTTAATTAAGGTCTTTTCGCCGTTTTTTGTTTGTTTATTTTTTTTTGTTTTTAATTATTTCGAAAGTCGTGGGTGTTATCAATGGTTATCAATGTTCATTTGAAGCATGTCTGGTCACTTTCCGGTTGTCAACAAGGAATCTTCTGTAATCAAATGCTTTTCTCTTTCTCTCACTCTTTCTCTGTCTGTCTTTCTTTCCCAAACACAGTCTCTGTGCATCCTCCTCTAATAATTTTTGCTTTTAAATATTAAAAATATTAGAAATAAACTTATTTCCATTTGCGTTTTTCAGTTTGAAGATTGTATGCCTTTCGGAACTGGGTGTGCTTTAAATAATGTACAGAGTATTTGTAGTACCCTCTGCAAGTGTATTAAGTAGGCTAATAAATATTTTATTAAAAACATGAGGCATATGGAAACTAGTGAAAAATACTAAATGTTTAAGAGGCGCGGCCGTGATAAGCTTTGATGACGTGTTTCTGTACACGCTCGACTTTAAAACTTAACGATGTCCCTATGTCATCTTGGCTTTCGATGGCTTTGAAAATCACAATAGATTAGTTTATTCTGGAAATATATAAATTACTGATTCAGTTTTTTTCAAGGTAAGTAAACAGTCTTTAGCGGCATGACTTACACTTTTACCTTGGTCTTTTATAATTTTCAAAATCTGTATAAATTGTTAACATATTTGCGTAGATCATTATCGTATACTAGTTTATCAAGAACATTGACATGCATGATGAACGTGAAAATTTGAAAAAACAAATGCCTAATCATTTATAATTCGTGATAAACCAAATTTGTAAAATGAAAAAATAATAACAAAAAGAAATCGCTTGCGCCACGTCGTAAAGATTAATATCTCAACAACTTTGGACAGCGTATCCTGCCTAGACAAAAAGTAAATAAGTGATTAAAAATAGCAATAGCAATAGCAGCAGGGGAAAGTGTTATAAGCTGATATCAATTAATAATGGTCAAAAATCAAGCACTCGACTACGACGACGTAGCTCAAACTTTGGACCCCATATAGCACCATACAATGTGAGTTTACTTATAAGGTGACGTATTCTGTCGTAGTGAGAGGCCCATAAATTTTTCCAAACCGCTCTCTTAGTTCTCTGAGAGACACGTCTTGTTGTTTTTTTAATAAAATCAATTGGCCAATATAGCAAAAGGATTATTTAATTATAATTATATTGAAGTGGAAAAGGAATATTTTATTCCAGATACTACAAAATTGCGACTTTACAAAATTTAATTTATTTATTTAGAGCTTAGAATTTCAAGTTTTAAAATTTTTTTCAATTACTTCAACTCCTAGGGGCTTGACAGCCATAAAAAATTAACTAAAATATGATCCTCTTCAATTTATAAAATTTATAATTTTAATAATTTTATTCAAATACAATCTTGTTTTTATTTAGCAGTTCTTTTTATTTAAAATCCGGTCTGCTGAAGCGCGTCGGCGTACAAGTTGAGTTGCGTTCGAAATGGCAGCTCACGTTTTGTATGAGTTCGATTGCAACACACACACGCAACATGCTCGAACTAAGGAGTAATTGGTATGAGCGTGTGCCAGCGCACGAGTTCGAACCGGATTTGTGAATCTGGGGGCTGCCAACTGCAATGCAAATGGAAGCGTTATTGGGGGAAAGTTAAAGATCAATAATAAATATGCCCGCTTATCAGATAAGAAATGCGCTCTCACTCTCTCGTCTTTCTATCTTGCTCTTTAATCAGGCATACAAAATTGCGCATCATTAAATATGCTGGATGCCTGCTAAACATTGATATCGCTGTTATCAAAACAATACTGAAACAATACGCAATCTCTCTCTCTCTCTCTCTTTCTCTCTGGTAATTTCATTCTATGAGCGTGAGTTTCGATCGCTGATCGCTGGGACATGTCAGTTTCAAACACAAAGCCAGACCAGAACAACCCAACAACCCGAGGCAACTCAAGGCAGCCTTAGCGGTAGCTAAATTCCCAGCATCGAATTATTCACACGCAGACGTTCTGACTGCTCGGATCGAACCAAATAAAAGTTGCTCTATCAAATTGTGAACTAAAAAAGTGTTAACTAAAAGTGTGCTTATGTAAAGATAAAAACGCTGTATTAATAATAAAATAGACAAAATAAACGCTTGTCATTGCCATATCAATATTTGACAAGTTCAAATGGTGAAATACTTAATTATAAACAATGATTTTATTGTGAGCATGGTTTGCACAAATTAATTGAAATAAATTAAGAGCTTGTACTACATATTGAAACAAATACTAAACACACAATAAGCAACTACTGAATATTTAAAATAGTTTTCTAAAACGTGACAAAAAGGATTTTTAATAAAGGTGAGTCTTATAATAGAAGCTTATCAAATAATGTTCCGAAAACATTTAAAGAAAGTTAACTAGAAATTAGTTGACTAAAATATATTTTAAGGTAAAAATAGATTTACTCGAAAAATAATAAAACATTCTTAAAAGAAGACGGCACATTCCATTAGCTAAATATAACAACAGACTGATAATCTCTTAGGCGTGTGTTCTAACTTAAGATGATTGGATAAAAATAATCATTTTATTTTTATTTATCTATATTTATTTTCCAATGTTTTTAATACATCATGTGGAATTAAAAGAAATATATTTCATTTATTCAAATATTCAAATAAATATCTTCTTAATAATGTTTGAATTTTGTCTTGTGGTGAAATAAAATTTCAAATATTTGGCATTTAGCATGTCATCAAAAATTTTGGAGACGTGCCATGAAGAAACATATTCATGACTTTAAAATATAAATTTATGAGAAGACACAAATAATAGCTAATAAATAATTAATGGGTGGATGAGTTTGCAACTTTTCAGCAGTCCGCCATTTTGAAGTGACCACCATGTTGGTAGCATAACCTCAAATAACCCTAAGTATCATATGGTCTAAACGTGTGCAAAAAAGTTAAGATTTATATAAGCGAAAATTCACGAAAGATTAATAGCATTTAATTTGGAATTGTTGCAAAAATTCTAAAAATTCCTGACAGCCAGCAAATTTTTTGGGATTAACCCAAAAATAAGTTCAGTTAACTGTTAGCGTGTGTCAGAAGAAAAAAGTCTATTAAGTGATTTTTGCTGCCTATAACCCAGCAAATCGGAGCAATCTTCGTGTGCGATTCCAAAGTTCAAACAGAGGCATGCTCCAATACGCTGATCACAGCACATCACAACGCTCAGCTAAAAAAAAATAGAGAGTGAGACGGCGATTGAGAAAGAGAGCAAAAAAGATATACTAGAAAGTGTGTGAGATTACTTTTTCCAAAAAAAAAAAAAAAAGAACAGCAAAAAATAAAACACAACAATTGAAATTGAAAAGTAAAAGGAACAATTTTGCAGTGCATTCAACTGCAATTGTGATAATCTTGGGCCAAGAATTAACAACGATACGCCGTTCAATTGATATGAGCGAAGCGTATGGAAAACCCCCAGATGTCAATTGTACTTTGCACCCACTGTGTGTGCAACTCTTTAACGGAACTTTACGCGTCTTCGTTCACAACGAACTTCTGCTTCTTTTATATTCTCTCTTTCTGTCTGTCTGCATGTTTCTGCTTCTGTTTCTGTTTCTGTCTCTTTCTCTGCGCTGCATCACGCTTCGTTTGCGTGTTCAATGACGTATGATTGTTAAATGCCGCTCCCCATTTTTACACGTCATGTGGAATGAAATTCCCGCTTACTGTTCACACTTCCCCGCACAATCCATTGATCACTTTTGTCGCACGCCATTGATTGACATTATTCTTAACTGTTTGTTTAAATCTGTGAATTCGTTACAACTGATAATAATCATTTCCAATGATGTAAACACAGATTGGTTAGATCTTACGTCAAGAAAGTGCCGCGTGTCACGTGTTGCCACTAAAGACATTATTGAGGTACTTAATGGACGTCATTTTGAACTATGTGCAAAACAATATGATCCTCTCAATTTGCGTAGATGCAAAATATGGACTGATAATGAGGAACTAATCAATTTTATGTTGAAAAGGGCATAACATAGCTTGCAATTGATCATCAGATTTGATTCAATGATCTTTAAATGTTTTTAAAAATGTCGGTACTCCATAAATGTATGTGAAAGTCACAACACTCGGCTTCGTTTCGAGTAGTATAATATTAATTTAAAATGTATTTCAAGTTATTTCGTTTATTTTAAGAGTGAACTTAAGGTAACTAAATATTTTTAAAATGTTGTCAAATATCCCAACATTTATTTTCATATTTAAAAGCAATCGTTGCTTTACTGAAAAAACTTTATAGTGTAAACAAGCCTTAATAGAGATTTGTAGAGCATATCTGATTATCAGGAACAATTAAGTTATTAAATTCTTATATACGTTATGTTCCCAATTTACTGCATACTTTTTGTATCAATTTGGTATGATACTTAAAACCGGATCAGTCGATAGCGTCTCCTGATAATTAAAGAAGCAAATGCTCTTCGGACTCCATGGCTTCTCTTCTCTATAGCAATCTTCAACTTCATTGCTTGTGTTCTCTTTTCATCTCATTTCTTCTCTTCAGCTTGCTAAGGTAACAGAAATGAAACCTTGCTAAGTTGATTGTTTAGTTTTGGATCACGTTTTACTTAAACACACTTCTTGACTTGGCTGATGTAACTTATAGCTTAACTAAGTAAACCTACAAAATTACATTTAAAAGCATTTCAGTTTAGGCACTTCAAATTAAAATTCGCGATACATTTTAAAACGTTACAAGGTCAATTAATTCAAACTGGATCATTAGGCATGCGGCTGTTTTAGTTTCTGTTACTGTTTCCGTTTAATAATCTCAGCATAATCAGTTCGATTAACTGCTCGGTGCAAAGTGATTAAATATTATTTACTTGATACTTCTACATAATCATAAATCACATAATATTCAGTGATATTCAAATGGAATACGAGCATGTGCCATTATTCATGTGGAGCTCGCAGCGGGGAATCATAAAATCATTTTATAGAGCACTTTGAATAATTTTCTTATCAGCAACGTGTTCGCAATTAATTGATTGACACTGACCAAGTGATCAAGTGTTTTTTGGGGAATGCGAGTGATTCAATGTGCAGCCAACAAAACACGATGGCGCCTAGCTGACATTTGGGGGGCGTGGCATATCCAAATATAGTATAACAAGAACTTAAATTAACTCTGAATTTATGCAATTTCAATTTTATGCGCTGTTGGCAGCAGCAAAGCCGACGTCGACGTCAACGTCGACGTTGTCTTCTTTAGCTTTAGCTTTAGCTGATGCAATGAGCCAGAAAATTTGCATATGATTTACCTTGTCTTCAGCTCCCAGTGCTGACTATGATGGTGGTAGAGGGGTGCTTGTCTGTGGCTGGGTGCTCAAGGGGGTCCCCTAAATAAGCTGTGGGAAAACGAGCGAACAGTCTTCGTAAGCATTCGTGTTTGTTCGGTTGCCTTCGTGTTCGCTTAAGCTTGTTCGTGTGCCGGCTAAAGTAAGCTCGTATGCACTCTCGTGCTCTTTTTAACAAATTCTCGCTCTCTCGCGCTCTCTTTGGTGTTTCTCTCTCTCTCGGCAACGATCAATCAATTGCAATAAATTGTTCTACTAATCAGTCAGCTGCCACATTCATTCACAACTCGTTTGCGCTGTCGCATGGCCCCAACGGTACTTAAGGAAATTTAATTTAAAAAAAAAAAAACAATAAAATTACTCGGTCTAACAAAAAATAATTAAATAAATAATTATCAAACGTTGCGCTAAACTTTGTCGTGTGCATTTTTCGTTTCGTGATTCGTGTCCGGGTTCACAGATTAACCCTGGTCTTTGGATTTAGCTTCAGCTTTAACTCTGCTTTCTGCCAAATCATCAAATAATTATTTATGTGCGCAACGGTACGTGTGGTCCCTTTATAATTTAATTGCCTGCCCTACGCGGCGTATACTTGATACACCTACTATACTTGATTCTTTGAATTCGATTAATCGCCCTCGCTCTGATTGACAGGCGCTATTTAATATTGGTTTTTTTTTATTCACTTTTTTTTTGTGGCGCAGTTTTTTGCACTGATAATGCCAATTAAATATTTTAATTGCAACGACTTGCAATTGAATTTGACAAGCAACCAAATAAATAATATAAGGAACTAAAGTCCCTGCGGTTGCCGCGTGTCCATTTAGAAAAAACGTTTTAATCGACAATTCACATTTTATAAGCTGGAAAATGAGTCGAAAAGAAACAGTTGTGATTCTATTAATCATCAGAGCAAAATAATAGAGAAATTCAAATTCAGGTTTACTTACTTCACAAATATTTGTTATTTTACAAATGATAAGAATGAATCATTTAATTGAAGAAAATAAGATCAAAGGACTTTCTCAGGGTATTCCTAACTATATTTTCGTGACAATATTCTTACTTGATATTGATTAGAATAAAATAGTAAATTAAAGAAGATGCTGGAACTGAAAATAATTTAATCAAATAGATCAATCAAACAAAATTAAATAATAAATCGAATATGACATAATCTCTAAAAATACAGTAAGTCACCTACGCTTTATTTAAAATCTATTTTTTACCATGTGTATATTTTCAAATAATATAAATATTTTCTATTTTCTACTTACAGCTAAGTGCAACAACTAAAACAAAATAAAGTGTAACTGTAAACAATATGCAGCTCTTGGTCAAATAAATAATTAACCCTAGAGATATTTATAAATAATTTTAAAAGTGCAACAAACGGAACAAGAATTTAACAAAACGGCAACAATTCGTGAGCAAAGCTGCAATTCTATGAGTATTGTGATCAAAAGGACTACGAACATTGAGTTTTTATTGCTGCCAAACAGATAACAATTAGTTCCGTTAAAACAAAAAGTGTAGTGTCAACAGTTGCCTTTAGTTGCAAGTGAAAAGAGTTAAGAATAATACTGGAAATGGCCAAGTATTACATGACCTTGGCTCTGCTGCTGTGCCTGGCATTGGAGAATAACAACATCTATGCCCGATCACATCCCAGTTCTCATGAGACAGCCAGCCTGCCCCTAATGCGTACCCATCCTCATCCCAAGCATCAGCCGCATCAACATGTACAGCACACATCACAGCAGTTGCAACAACATCACACACGTCAGCAGCGGGATCGTCAACCCAAGCATATTGCTCCGGATCCTACCAGCGAGGAGGAGGAACAAGAAGAACGCTACTTTCAACGTCTGAGGCGTCATCTGCAACATCAGCGAGAGCATATGTTGCAACAGGAGCGCAGTTATCATCGTGTAACCAATGAGGAACTCAAGAATAGTCCCAATCTGTGGCAGCTACTCAGCCAGGGATACAGTTTTGATGAGCCGGAGTCAGAGATGCTTAATGATGCACCAGCTGAGGAGCAGCAGGATGAGCTGCTGCAGGATTACACCAATGATCTACCCGAGCCTGCGCCACCAGAGATTATAGAAGAAGCATTTCCAGCTCCAGCTCTCAATAGTAGTTTAAATACAACCAAGTCTGCCTCAGGTGGCTGTCCCAAGTGCGAGAGCAATCGTCAGGTGGAGCATATTACAGAGGAAGAACTGAGGACTCTGCGCATTGAGTTCGTCAAGCAACAAATTCTTGAGAAGCTACGCCTCAAGGAAAGTCCTAATGTCTCGGCCGTGGATCTGCCAGGCCCCATTTTCGAGGGCGTAACCCTTACACAGACGGATGGATCCAACAAGAACAAAGATTATGATGATTACTATGCGCGAACCAATCAGAAATTTATACTCTTGCAGCGAGGTGAGTTCATAAACTTAACAAGTATATACTTCAACTCCAACTATAACCATTATTTGTTTTATTTTTTACAGAGGAAACCGAGTGCAGTCGCTTGGGTGTTCATCCTTCAATGTGCTTTAGTTTCAAAATCGATGATGCGGATGCCGATGGCTTCGATGTGAGCAGCGCCGTCTTGTGGCTCTATAAGAATAAACAGAACTATACCAAAGCCAGTAATGAAAGCCAATCAAATGGTACACAAAAGAAGCAAACAATTGTAGTCTCTGAGGTGGAGCAACAACTGGATTCCACATACTTGCCTGTAGCAAAAACCATCGCCATACAATCTGTGGATGTACAGGGTAAGCAAGTGAACAAATCATCATGTATAAGTCTATATATATTATCTCTTAGGAACTTTGCCCCATAGCAAAAGAAATGAAATATACGTAATTCATATCATGATCTATATTATATTATAAGTATTATATAGGTGCGATAATTGCATTTGTTTCTTGTCTTGTTGTCAGTTCGCTGCTGTGGAGAGATCATTGGTTATTTGCGTGATAGCATACACGGGCATACACTCTCCACAAATTGTGGGTGAATAACTTTCAAACAGTTTCAAAATATTTTTGTCGTAGATGCGCAGCAAAAATTCTGAACTTTGGTCTCAAGACAATTTGCCCAGAAAACGATGCTTAATCGTCCAACGGCCGAGTTACGCGGGTCACTTGTAGATAAGCAAAAGGTGAGCTTAGCTCAACACATTGGGAAAATAATGCTTAGTGAGGGAAAAAGAAGAAAACGCAAAGTTAGCTAAAAGAAAAACGTTAGCTTACAAGATATTTTAATTGCCACAGTACAGAGGTCAAGAAATCAATGAGCTAGCCACACTACGAGCTGAGTTACGATAGATAGTATTTAGACAGGTCGTTGAGAAATTACAGATCACCTAAAAATTAAATTTTATAAAGTAAGCTTAACAAAATAACAAAAAAAAAACCAACAGATTCCTGTACTAAAAGCTGAGTTACGATAGGTAGAACTTAGGCGGATTGTTCAAATATTACAGAAACCACTATTTTTAAAGAGCTTAACAAGGTAACGATCTATGATATAAAACCTATAGGGAGCATTTAGATGGGTTTTTGGAAAATATTTTAAATACATTTAAGTCCCTATTACAATACGTTTACTTCAGTACGAACCGAGTCACATTGCATTAATATTAAACCGGTTGTTAGATGAAGTGAGACATGAAAGAAATAGTTATGTCAAAAGTAGGTTCATAAGCTTGTGTTAAGTTGGGCCCAAACTCTACATAAACTAATTGTCAACTCTTTATATTTGTTTTCTTCAGATGAATGGATGAAAATCAATATTGAGTGGCCAATCAAGAGTTGGTTCGGCAACCACGAGCTCAGTCATCTCATACAGATTAGCTGTGAGTCGTGTGACATAAGCAGTATGGAGGAGATCATATCCGTGAACAATAACTACCGACCCTTCATCATGATTGATACGCAGAATCGTCAAAGTAAATCGCGACAGAAACGTAATATCAACTGTTCCAGCGGTGTTACAGAATGTTGCCGTGAAAAGCTCTACATTTCATTCAAGGACATTGGTTGGGATAATTGGATCCTGCAGCCTAGTGGTTATGATGCCTATTTCTGTCGAGGCTCCTGCAGTTCTGTAGCGAGTGTCGCTCAGGCAGCATCACATCACAGCTCATTGCTGGTAAGTTTAAATTAACGATGATGATCTTTGAGGATTTTAATAAATCTGTGATTTCTTGAAATTACAGAAAATGCTTTCTACAAATGGTACACGCAAACCGTTGGATTTGATACCCTGCTGTACCGCCAAACAGTATTCCGGGCTGACGATGGCCGTCGTCGACTCGAACAGCACGGTGACATTTAAAACTCTTCCCAATATGATCGTCGAATCTTGTGGCTGCAGTTAATTGGGAATCCGATGGCGAAGTGCCAAGGCTATACAAATATACAAATACAAATCCAAACACATAAACATATACATATATTTTAAGTAACAAAACACCATCGATTAATACCCCCCCTTTCTCAAAACCATAAATCGGACAAATTAGTTATAGCGCTCATTTCTTTACCTTCCCATTTCATATAATTTAATTTCATTGCAAGACATTCGCATTAGTCATCACCATAAAATTGCACTAATTTAAGCTAACGGTATTTAAATTACATACTTATCTTAATTACGCTGCCATTAGTTGTAGTCGTTGCAATTAGTTTATTTAGTTAAAGCTCAAGTGAATGTACTTAAGCAGCACTCGCACTCGAACTATGGTTACTCTAATTCCCCTTAAGTAGCTAGCCAATAATTACATTAATCACACATTAATTACTTAACTAATTTCCTAATTATATAAGCTTGCTTTAGTTCGATTTGTGTAATGTTTCCGTGTCTTTAAGTAGTGTCATAAATTATTGAGAAAAAAGGAAAAAGTAAAAAAAAAGTAATACTAATTTTTACAACAAGTTACGAGCTTTTATTTAAACCAGTTTATGGAATCGAGAGAAGATTTACAGTATGGAGCGCTTAAATAACTAATTTTTATATTTATTATTTTATTATAGCTTAAAGAACCTTAGAGTCAACTTCTAAGTATTGAGAGAACCGAAAAATTGTTGAGTTTCCTTGATACGGTAAGAAAAGTCTAATACGTCTCCTATATAAAAAAAAATAAGATAGATCTGGAATATATGACATATTTGCAGATGAATAATTTTATGGCCTATAAGATACTTATATAAATTTTGATTCAAGTTAAGACTGGTTTTCTTTAAAGAAGACAACTATAAGATATAGTACACATAATTTTTAGCTTAAGGTTTTACAATCTACGAATCCCTGTGTTTCACTAATTTTGGTAAGAATTTGATGAGTATCAGTGAGTGGCAAGCATTACGAGTGAATTCATAGGCCAAAAATGCAAATCGCCCGTGTTGTTTGGGTGTAAAAGTCGCAGAATGTAATTAAACAATTCTACAATAAAGATACCGCCAAACCGACGCACATATGTAGAATTGTTAGACTTTCTGTAATAGAAAAAACTTTAATAATGTGTAAAAAGTCAGAGGTGGCAGACTTACAAATCTACCAAGGGCGCTGACAGTGCCACGCCCATGAGGTTTCCCAAATCTCGTGCCAGCAAAAATATAGGACTTCCCTCGTGCCGCATATACGTAGGCTCTGGACACCATTTGAAGGCCTGCAAATGGAAGTTATCTCACTTGATGAACTAAACTATAGAGATACACGTATTCTAGAAATCTCCAACAATCCAAATTCACGCACAAGCAATTGTTGGTGCTCCTTATTGTTTTTTTTTTTTTACAAATATTTGTTGAAGGTATTGATAAAATTGTAAACTTATTGAGTTAAGGCTCATTATTTCAATGGGCGTAAAAGGTCTCAAATAACTATCTAAACAATATTATGACGTAAATTGTACGGAAATTAAAATCAAGCTCAGAGACATCTATAATTTAAAATGTATGTAGACTGTGAAATAGCGGGACTACGTAAAAATCATACTTAAATTTAAATTAAATCAAATGAATTTATTATCAAGAAGAAACATAACTCTATTAAAATGTTAAATTTTTTAAAATGATTAGACCTTTTGATGTTTTCAATAATTGACTTAAGTTATTTACTGTATAGTAATATATTTTTGAAAACGAACATAATTCCCAAAATTAAGATCTACGTAATTTCGAACCCAAATTTCAGCGGGTTGTGAAATTATTAAATTAATTTCTACCATATTTGAACTATTTCCAAAAGCAATTGTCATTTAAGTATAAGGAGATTTCTGGAACACTTCTAATAATACAGATTATTTAAGGTTCTTAGTAATAACTTCTTACCTGCCGCACAGACCAATGTGGATCAAGACCCAAATGCAGTTTGATAAAGTAGATTGCAACGGCAATGCAGCCAAGAAGAAGCACAAAGGGGACCGTCCAGCTACGTCGTCGACTATACAAATATTCCAAATGTCTGTCGAAGTTGGTCAAAGTGCTTACAGCAATATGTGTGCCCAATAAACACTGATGCAAAAACTCTGTGGCCAGATAGAGACGACTCAACCAAACGCTCACCATGCAACATCCTATCAAACCATATAAAATAAACCTCCAGCTGGAGAGTCATCTGGAAATTGACGAATGGGAACTGACAATCATTAGAAAAGCCATCAAGGACATTGAATGAGCACACGGCATTCCTCCACTTGTCTCGCAGCTTAAGTCATGACTTTGTAAAGCTACGTTAGACTTGACGACATTTCCATTCCCATTTGCATAAAGTTCACGTAGCCACCAAAGGGGTCGCAATTCAGGATATATCCTGTAGGAAAAATAAATGATTATAATACAAATAACTCAATCTATCTATTTATTTTAAAGTTTCCATTTCCTAGTGCTACAAGAATATTCTTGCACAGAGCTACATATTTCTGTATATTTATAGGTAATTGCTTTTGAGTATACTCCTATTTTCTACCAGACTTACCATTTCTCAAAGGAACTCACTGTGCTCACCACGCTGATCATGTAAAGCAACTGTGTGAGCAAATTCTGGCTATAGATGCCCATCAAAGGTATCAATACATTAAACAGAATACCAGGCTCCAGATAAACACTGATGAAACGAAAAAGCGGCTCCGCAATGCTCAAGCTGAAAATAACAATTCTTCCTGTATTAAGGAATTCCTTTGATAGCAATAAGGACATACTTTTCCTGCACCCATTCGTTGATGTGCAACTCTGCATTTAGCAATTGATGATAATAATCCGCCGCCAGGCGAAACACCTCCGTATCCATTTAGAGTTTTAGTTTTTGCTTTAACTTCAATTTGTTTAATATTTTGTTTACGTTCGGCAGGACTTGAAATCCAGGAAGCGGAAACAGCTGTCAATGGCGCAGGCGCTTTATTTCTAGTATACATGCACTGCTTGCCCACAGTACGAACTAAAATATTAATGCTGCCACTTCTGAGCATTGCTGCTGCACTGCTTGGCAGTGTACATAAAGCAGTGTTACAGTATTGCTCAAAATATTGAGTACAGCTGTTGATCAACTGCATACTCAACTGCCGTCAAACTGAATTGAACTGCTTGTTGCATTTGAATTTCATTTTGGAAAATTTTTATTTTAATGAACCAAATAAATTACTTACCATTAAAAAGTGTATGTTAATAAATAAAGAAAACAGTCTCCTTGTGCGTTGTTTCAATTAAATTGTAAATTTTAATAAATAATGCGAACGGTTTACAAAAACTGATAACAAATCATATTTTTAATAAATACACATGTACACTAAACATACATATATATATATACACATACATTCAGATAGATATATACATACATACATATATATAAGTACATATTGAGTAGAGGCCGCTTTGTTGTTGTAGCTAAATATCAATGGAATTTTTTCATAATGCACTAAGTAAAACTTGACTAAATTATGAACGCAGGCACATACTTAAAAAATAATACATAAGATAATTACAGAATACAGATACATATAATTATAGAGGTGTATGTACTATATGTGTGTGTGTGTGTGTATAGGTGAGAGATAGTTGTGGTTAAATACAGTACGAAAAGTACAAGAAAGGTGCATTTAAATTCTCTTCAATGCTGAATGGATGAAGCTTAATACATAAATATATTTGTAGAGTTATCTTTTGTTTTAGTTTCTTGTGATTGCTTGTTTTGTTGTTGGCAGATACTTGTAGAATTATAGAATTTATTTAATCGTTAGAGCATTACTTAACCAAAGTTCTCGAAATGATGTATAAAATAAGGCAACTTGCGTGTTTTGTTCACTTCATCACAGGCGGACATGACGCTTTTTGTGAGCGGTCTGGGACCACAAGAGAAGACTCCTATTTTGGACACCTACAAGAGAATATTTGACAGATTAATATTTATGGATGTATGGATATTAAAGGAAAGCTTACATAGGAGTGCTTCTTTTGCACAAACTTGAGAAAACTGGACATGTCGGGACGTCCGAAATGATTGACTGCCTTCAAACCTGTGAATATGGAGGTCTTTGAGAGGCGCTGAAAGTGATTCTCACAAATGTACTGAAAGAAAAAAAAAGAGTGAGATCGATTAAAAATTAGTATTCATATAAATCAAATATATTATTTTATAAAATCCATAATTATATAATAGCTAGATTTAGAGGTCTAATTATTAAACTTGTCAAATATGTTAAAGACTCACCAGCATCGTTGTTCTTAGATCGAATTTGTGAAAGAATTGCGTTATGAAGATGTGTATCTCAAGGACATTTGTAACATCCTTCTTCTCCACATCGCGCAGCACATCGATGAACCACTCAAAGTGCTTATGCGATGGACAGATCCACAGAAAGTAAACCTTCTTACAGGCAACACCCGAGTAGCGATTGGTGCTGGTGCCAAAGACCAGATCATTGAGTATGGAGGCATAGGGCGTGACACCAATACCACCGCCCACCATGACAGCCACCTCGAATTTATACCAATCCTGATTGCCACCTCCAAATGGACCCTCAATGCGTATTTTGGGCTGATCCTCAGGATTGTAATTACAGGGATCGAAATAATTACGCAACTTCCACGTCCAGGGACCCTGTGCTTTAATGTGACAACTGAGGAAGTTTTCATGCGGCGCCGAAGTCAGCGTAAAGCTGTGCATCTCTTGGGGCCTAAAAGCGGTACAGGATAGACGCACCCATTGACCCGATAGATATTTTAGATTGGGAGGCCTGTAGAACTTGATTTTGATCACATCCGAAGGCAACAAATCCGTTTCTATGACATCCAAGGCCATATACTTGGTTCGTAGGGAGACAATCTTGTCCAGAGTGTAGATAATGCCCGGTCCCAGGAAGAACATCCAGAAACGTGGAGGGCCCGTCAAACGCGCCAATCCGTGAACAAGACTCAGCAAATAGAGTCCAATATAGAGTGTATGCATATTCCAGAAGAAATTATAGGCCCTCTTTCTTATGGTCGGATGGGCAAACACAAATATAATACACATTATGATGAAGAGCAAAACTCCCGTTGTGCCAGTCACAGTCTGGAAGAGCCAGAAGGTAATGTCCGGCTTATAGTCAGAGGCAAAGTGCACTTCCCGTGTCAGACATCGAAGATTCTCGTGCGATTGTGTGGACACGTGATAAAAGTTGACAATGTGTCCAACCGTGTGAAGAACCGAGAAGAACAACGCAGTACAGGCGGCAATTTTATGGAACTGAATGTGTGAGTCCAGGGGAATGTATTGCTGTATGGGGAACTCCTTTAGCTTTGTGATGAGATTCTGAATCAAAAAAAAAAGGTTTATTCATAATATATGAGTTTAGTGAGCTTAGTGCTTTTTAGACCCTGTACTTTAAAAAGTACAAAAGGGTCTATTAAGTTTGTTCAAAAAAAAAAGTGCGTAACAGGCAGAAGGAGGCGATGTCAGACCCCATAAAGTATATACATTCTTGATCAGCATCAACAGCCGAGTCGATATAGCCATGTCCGTCTGTCTGTCTGTCTGTCTGTCTGTCTGTCTGTCCCTTTTTTGAACACCTAGATCTCAGAGACTATCAGAGCTAGGGACACCAAATTTGGCATGTACGTGCATCTATATCTTGCATTGAACCAGTTAACTTTAGATTTTTGCCACGCCCCCTCCGCCCCTAGAAATTTAAAAACAAAATTTTAAAGACGAATTACAAGAAAACCCTTAAAACTAGCTTGATTTTTGGTATATATAATATTCACTATAGTCCAAACCTGTCCTGAAAATTTCATTCCAATCGGTTGATAAACGCGGAAGTTATTTAACTAACAATGTTACGGGCAAAAGGAAGAAGAAGAGACATAGCGACCTCTATGTTTATCAAGTGGCGCCATCTATTGATAGTATGCAACATTGAAGAACAATCTTTAGTGAACGCTTTGCACTCAAAAAGTACTGGGTCTCCTACTGTGGGCTGCATGCCACTGTAGCTTACTGCATTTTAAATTTAAAGATAAACAAATTTTATAAGTAACACTTAATCTAATTTAAAATACTTACCGCGACATGGTCAACAAAAGCAGAGAATAACAGAATGATAGGGAAGCAGCTGATCCTCTCGTGATGGCAATGCCCACACCCATAATATGACGCAGATCCGTGTGTTCCGCCATAAAGGAATAGTGTATGAAACGTTCCACGAAGAGAACAATGGTGACCACATAGAATAAGAATAGATAGAAGATGTTTTGACGATTCTCCTCCAAGAATGTGATGTAGGCATCCCATTTGGCGAGTAGCCAATGACGAGGTTTATCTTGCATGGGTTCAATATTAAACGAAGTCATTCGGGCCACATTTGTGGAAGTGTCGAGGAAATTCTGCTTGGCACCTTTGCAATCAAGCCAATGGCAACAAAGTCACCCTTGTACTCCTTCATCATGAGCTTAAAGTCCTGATAGGTAAGATGATTCTTGTGCTCGAGACCCACATCCTGAAACATGCCATCGATCAGCTCGGTGACCTGATCATCACCCAGGCTGGTGGTGCGAGCCATCTCGACCAAGGATCGCATCATTTCACTAAGTTCCCCTTTGTCAATCACTCCATTCCTGTCATTGTCGCACATATCAAAGATGATGCGAAGTTTGTCGTCTGTTTTTCCACGTGAGAAGAGCACAACAGTTTCGAGAAACTCCTGGAAACTAATCCTTCCATCTTGATCCTTATCCACAATGTTAAACATCTTGCGAACAAACATATCGTTGGGTTTCATGCCCAGAGCAGCAGCAAACTCCGCCTTGGAGAGGCTAGTTCTCATAACGGTCATCACTTCTCCATCACTGGATGCATCCGAGCGACGTCTTCTCTCTCCAGGTCGGAGACCAAAAGTCAATGCATACGCCTCTCTAAAGAAGTACTCTAATCGCTTCTGACGACGCTCTCGGGTTTCAGCTCGGGCTAACATAATGTCGCGATTAACCTCCATTAAAGTCATTTCCTTTTTATGCAGCAACAAGAAATCTTCTAGTTTCTTGACAAACTTTCGTCGTGCACCATAAGATTCCAGTTCTAGCACCAGATCATGATCACTGGGCACACGCAGCAATATGTAGGGTTTCTTCTTGATATGATTTGTGGCCGATTCCTCCACACTAACCACATCCACATGTTGGAGGCTGAATGTCCGCAGTTTCTCCCCCTTGCGATCCACTGTATAAATCGCCGCCTCTGGTCCAAATTTAACAGTCACCAAGCGCTTGTGGTTTGCATGCAACCATTCACGTGCCAACATCTTATCCACCGATCCCTTTTGTTGTGGGGCACGTAGTGCCTCCTGTCGTATTTTCAATCTACGCCTCTTGCTGTTCTGTAACTTGACCACACAGTAACCAGCGCCGGCACAGAGTATGGGCACAAATCCGAGGAAAACACAAACATAGATGAACATCAACTCGGAGCCAGAGAAGTAATCATAGCCTTCCAAATAGTTGCAGGGTTCCAGCTCTGTCGCATTCAGTTGCATTGGCTGTGGACAGGGATCTCCAGTTCGAAACATAAATACATCCCGCTGTATCTCTTCTTCGGTAATATCTGTGCTATTCACAATGATATCCCAGAGCGTGATCTTACGCAGCTCAGCTATTTCCTCTGGCGTAAAGATACCATTACGTTCGTTCTCAAACCAGAAGCGATCGGAATCTCGTAAGCGTTGAAACTGTTCCTTGATCACATTCGTAAAGAGCTCGCCCGGTTGACCGTAGGACTCCAGCATGCCGCCCACATAAACATCCACATCATCTAGCTGATTGCTGTAAGACTCCTTCAGCATACTGTGGATTAATAAAATCAAAGATTAATTAATAATAAACTCTGATGATGCCAAATTGTGTAACAAGTCATCAGCGATCCTATTAAGTAAACATAGTCTGTAAGCATGCATTGAACCCAAATTAAGTATACAAAAGGCACACAAAATGTTAAGTTTAAAATTCTTGATTCAACCCGGAGTAACGAAACTTTGATTAATTTGCGAAACTTTAATACATTTTGTTATGTGCAGAGAATCAAAATATCGAAATGTGATTTTAATCAGAATTACTTTAAATTTATAAATTTCAATCCTCCAGAATAGAAATAAATTGAATTGAATTATAGTAACTGTTCTTAAAAATATCCATTAGTGTAGGTATACTTTATGGATCTCTCGATTTGCTTTGAAAATTTTTGATGACCGGACAATGAACACTAAAGTGTTTGATATAAAAAAAGAAGCGAAAAACAATATATGAAAGTAAACCTTATCCAAAACGTTAGATTCTATGTTTTCTCCCTCCTAACTTACTCCAACAACTCCGGCTGAGCTTCAAATAATTGAGGATTGATGTCCGTCCAGGTGGCGTGTCTATGCAGGCCATAAGCTTCTCTTGCCGTATTATAATCGGGCAGACCATTATCTCTTCCACGCATTATATTTAGAGCACCCAAATCGCGACGCGTAAACTCCATGGGCCCAAACAGTTTATCGCGTACATCGGAGCACAAAACGGGATCCTCTCGCTCAGAAATCTGTGAGGAGAGACCCATGAGCACCTCCTCGACGCTGGTGTCGGTAAAGAAACCCTGCAAAAGATAATGATGAGCACAAGAACAGCTCAGAACATGGCACATACTTACGCTGGAGTCCCACCAAGTGGAGCAGAGACGTATAGCTGGATATCCCATAGGAGTCTGCTTGAAATTGCATTCCCCATCACGGCGATAAATACCAGGCGGTATCATCGTGTGTCCAAAGCGAAAGGCGGCTGCCTGGAATATATGTCCGATTCCTGGATGAACATCCTGTTTGTAGCCTTCATAGGGAGGCATAGGACTACCAAGAAATGCTGGCAAATATTCGTAGATAATCACATTCTGTAAGCTGGCAATCACTGTGTGTCGAGCACGTTGAAAGATATCCTCATCACACCACGTGGGATTTAAGCGTTTAATACGCTGGGCCAACGTGTTGTGCCATCGAACAAAGAGAATGGCAAAAGAGAGCAAGGCTGGATTCTGATTTGTGCGTGGATCACCCAATACTAAAACACGTTAATCATTAGTAAGATACAACTATTTTAGTTTTATAGTCGAACTTCTCTATAGTGAGCTTTTTGCAGATAAATAACATTTGTATTATTATAAGCAATTTGTAATTAAAGACCACAAGCTAAAAATAAATAGCCAATAATTTAACAATCACATTCTTTTTATAATGGCTTAACTGCATTCATTTTAATTTAATTAAAAGACTTGTATATTTTTAGACAAAAGATAAGTTTCTTGTAATCATTTTCTCTACTGATCAATTTTCTCTGTCATTAAAAAAGTTTGCAGCTAAATATTTATCTCTCACGTGCTTTTAAAATTATTATAGAAAATGAGTGACACCGCTAAAAAATAATTTTTCATAGTTACTTTCTGTATTACACATTTATTATACTATGTAATGGGCATAAGCAAAACATATGAATTATGGGTAGAAAATAAAAACGAAAATAATAATTTAGATAGCCTAACATTTTACTTAACAGTTTTGAACAGTTGGCCAATTTGGTTTATAACTAAGTGGAAATTATAATTCAAATTAGTTAACTTTTAATAAAAAAGAAAACCAAATATTATTATATCTGAGTTTCGGATCTTATGTAAATTCACTATGAGTAAGCTCGGCGATGTTAATAATAGTTACACTTACAAAATAGGCGCTCTGGGCTGAGCATCTTCATGACATTGGGCACTGGATTATTGAAGAGGGGCACCCGCATTGTATTTCGCACCGGGAGTTTGCCATCCTTCTCGGTAAGGAGGGTGCCATTGTGAAAGGTGCGCATAGCATTGAGCCACGCCTCGGAGGTGCTGTAAATGAAACTGCCATCAATCCAAGCAGTCATTTGATTTATCTGCGGAGTAGGTTTTATAGCGACATTTGTACACCTGTTCGTGACACATCCCCCACACTGTTATGCCCACCCACCTGTTCCCTTGGTGCATTCGGACTCTGACCCGTACTCCGATCATATGCCGCCCTATGGAATGGTATATATTTGTCGCCACGACACTCACGATCGTACATCTCATCGCATTTTTCAATCTCAATGCGATGCATCTCAATGGGGCAGCCAGATTCCGAGGCCATCACAATCTCATTGGCCACAACCTGGCCAAAAAAGGCCAACAATGCGGTGCGATTGAATTTAGAGCCAAGACCATCACGTCCTCGCATAAAAAGTCGACTCAATCGCCTCGTCGAGGGTCGATTAGCACCTGCCATGGCGTACACCCCATCCGAGTAAGAAGGCGGTGCCTTGCGAACCAGATGACTATCTGAAAATCAATTTTAATTCGCTGTTACTATGCAAATACTTGTCTATTGTATCGTGTTAGTCTTATGCAAATTTGCAAGTTTACAAGTTGGATCAATTGACGAGCCCTTATATCTAATTGATATTCTTTAGAAGCTAATTTCAATCAGATTCAGCCTTTCAACAACATTTTTGAAAGTTGTCGCATTTACATACTTCTAATATACAATAATAAATAAGTCTGATTATACATAAGTTCCACATACCTACTGAACCCCAGTCTGGATGGGCCAGATTATTATACCAGCCATCGTAACGCTGCTTTTCAGTCTGACTATACATTTTCTCTGAAATATAAAATAAAAACAAATCGTATGATTAGAAAAAGACCT
This sequence comes from Drosophila testacea, assembly GCA_035043265.1. Lineage (NCBI taxonomy): Eukaryota > Metazoa > Arthropoda > Insecta > Diptera > Drosophilidae > Drosophila > Drosophila testacea. The sequence continues at coordinate 234,853 of JAWNND010000826.1, read as the reverse complement.
ACGTATATTACATATACTATTTTTAATAAATTAAACAAGAAATATATTTTTAATTAAATTAATATAATAATTGTTATAGCTGAAGTACAGTTATGAGATAGAATTGCAAAGTATTAATTGATTCCATAAAAAACTAAATTAATATGAAAATATTTTAACGTGCTCAATCTTGAATACTTAAAAAGTCAAATCATAGAAAAATTAAGCCTAAGTAAAAAAATAAAAATGAAAATAAAATAAAAACTCTTCGTTGTATGCTAAAAAAAGTAATAAAAAAATAAATAATAAAATATTTAAATAGGCTCTAAATTTGATTGATAAGAAACGGAATAACAATCACATTAATACAATTAACAAACTTGTATATTAAGTGTAAAAATATTTGGCTTTAGTTTTTTATTTCTTTTATATATAATGTAAATAAGAGCTTTGATATCAGTAAAAAATATATTAAACATAGCATTCATTCCTACAGGACCCTACAGTAAGATACCCTGTTAAACTAAAGGACGCTGTTAGATTCATAGTACATATGACGCTTTAAAATTGCTTTAGTTATATCGATTTTTTCGACTTGTGGGCGAAGGGACGTGGCATCTATAATTTGAAGTTCTGCATGCAAAAATTAAAATTCATATTTCCAAATTTAGTGTCCCTAGGTCTTATAACCTCTGAGATCCTTTTGTTTCCACGGACAGACAGACGGACATGACTAAGTCGACTCGGCTTCTGATGCTGATCAAGAATATATATTGATGGTGTTTGTCAATCCTTCTTCTGCCTGTTTCATACTTTTATTTTTTGAACAAACCTACTTGTGTAATATACCCCCACGGGGTATAAAAAGTAGCATTCAAATTTCAATGTTTTAATACATACATTAATAGTTTAAAAAGTAGAAGTTTAGTATAAAACAGCTTTTTATAATGATTTAATCGAATTTGTTCAAAATTTATGGTTAAAAGTTATAGTTTGGTTAAAACAAGTTTTTTTGAGTCGAGTCCTATGACAGCTATTTGAAATAGTGATCCGATCAACATATTTGATGTGTGCAGCAAAAATAAAAATAGCTAAAGAAAAGAATTATAAAGAATATAGTTTTATGAATATACCATAATTTATGGAATCAGAAAGTTCTCTTTCATTGGATTAAAATTAATATTCACGCCAAGGTTTTTCAAAGAATGTTAAAACTATTTAAAATACTCATTTGAATGCACAACATAACACTCTAATAGTATTCATATTTCAATGAATCACTAAACAAGCTTAAATAAATTTTGTAATTGCAAAATAATCACAAATGTTGTTTATGGTCACTTTGGCACGCAGATAACTGTCGCAATTTATTTAGATTTATTTTGTGTCATTTTCTGCGTGCAAATTACGCATTAAATTGTTCTAGTTAAGATCTGAATATGCCATAAATGTTGCTAAACAAAAAATAAATGACTTACAAGCATTTGAACGAGCCTACTAAGCCAGTTTATTACATACAAAGTGAGAACTAAAAGATTGTAGATTGTTTAGCTACTGAGTAAATGCGTTTAGTCGCTTTAACTGACTGCGAAATTGATTGACTGACGGTCAGGGCTCTAAGTATCAGCCCCACCCCGTTCAGTGATAATATTTAGGCCTCAATTTACATATTTGTCTGATTTTTAATTGTTAATTGTGTTCGTTAGCCCGCTTGTCGTACTGTTATGACAAATTGATCACTTGTGCTTAATTTAATGTCTATCATTTCTATTTCAAGCTTACGTTCTTTATAAGTTTTAGATAAATTCAAAACTAACTTACAAAATGGATTAAATGAAAAGGTGAAAAAACAGTAAAATCAACTGCTTTAATTGTAGAAAATTAGTAAAATTATAAATAATTAATTGCTAACTAGAGTGTATATTTAAATAGTCTAAGAACTTTACACCCTAACTTCATTTTTACTTTCAGATTATAATTAAAGCCAAAGCAAATTTAATTATTAAGACAATTAAAATTAAAATTTATTACTATTTTTAATAAGCAAAGCTTACGAATCATATGAATCGGTAAAAGAAATAAGAATAGAGCTGCAGACTTTTCAATACCCTGCGTATAACCCAACTGATTTCTCTGGCCTTTATTATTATTATTATCTTAGTTTGTTTTTTTTGTGTGATAAAACTTAAAGAAATGTAATCTACATTTGCGTATAGAAAGTTAATGCTAATTTAATTTTTAATGTTAAAATTTTTTCTGTAGAAATAAACTTTGAATTGGAAGCGTGAAGCGATGTTAAGTAAATCATATCTTGATCAACTGGTTGTGGATCCATTAAAAAATTAATTTCTATGCAATCTCCGCTTAACTTGCAAATTGCAAGTTCAATTCTAAGCAAACTGAATAGATTCTTTTTAGAGCATCTTTAAGTCGAGCACCTTTTCATAGCTACAATCTTACCGGTTTTATTTTTATCTTGCTAACTAGACTCCCACAAGAATGATGCTTTATTTTAAACCAGTTTAACAATTAAAGGCAATGGCCGCAACCAAAAACAATCTTGAAGCCTGTGATTAAATTAATTTATAATAATTTTAGTGCCAGGCAAAATGACAAATGTATTTGGATCAGAAGGTGCGATGGAGCAAACACTTATGTATTTGGATACAATAAATAATACAAATACTCGCAATTTCAATTAAAGAAAAATACGGATTCAATATTATTCCTTTCGTTCTTTATTATTTTTATGTAGCGCACTCGAAATGCCAAACGTTTTAATTGAATGATGGAACAAAAGAATCGCTAAATGTTTTTTCAGACGAAATAACTATTAAAATCATGACGTTGACAGGCAAAAGCAACAATAACAACAACAACAAAAACAAAAGCAACAACAACAACAGCAACAACGAACAGCATGACTATATTTTGTGCCATTTTCGAGAGCAATGCTCGCACGTGTGTTGGTATGTGTGTGAGTGTGAGTGTGAACGTGAATGTGTATGGAATGATGGATGGCAACAGCAACTGATTGTGAGACCTGAGACTATATTTAAACAACAACACAGCACTAAAGCAACAATCTTCAGAATCAGATCCGGTTAACCAAAAACGTATCTAGAAAACACATCAACAAACAGAAGAGTAGTTACACAGCAAGAGTATGAAAGAGAGAGAAAATTCAACGGAAGACTCAGCTGACTATAGATGACACATGTATGTATATTATATATATATTTTATATCTTCCAATATATGTACATATGTATATACACACACATCGCATATTGCGTTGGTGTCTTTGGAATGCCAGCAACAAACACCTGCTTCACAGCTCGAACTGACATCGCTAGACGTGTGATTTTTGAGGGAAAACATTCGCGACATCACGGATTCCCCTCAAATAAAATATAATACACTAAGTTGCATATATATGTTATGGTACACACATAAGTAGAAATGATTGTCAGTTTGTTTTATTTCATTTCATTTCGTTCCGTTTCGGTTTGGATCGTCATCAATTGTCAACGATTTCACGTTCGTTTTCTAAGTCTTTTGATTTGCTCACGCTGTCGCATGTTTCACTTTCATCTTTTTGGGCAAATGCGTGACTGTTGGTGATTAGATGGTCTATTGAAAAATAACTTGGATCGGGATTTTACTATATATGCAGTACTCTATAATATGTATACTTATTTTTGTTGATGTAAGTAAAAAATAGCTGGGAAAAACCTTAGCTGAATTTTACGAAGTTGTATCTTAATGTGACACGCTGCAATTAAAACTACCTAAAAACGGAATTGTTTTGTTTATTTGTTTTTAAAATAAGTTGCCAATGAGCTAGGCAATAAAAGAAATATATTTAATAATCTTAAATTTTCATTAGTAATGTTCCTTCCTTTTAGTAATGTTCCTTCAAAAAATATTGAAGTACTTGTTTTTCAACGCGCTCTTAACTAGGCTTTCTCATTGATTATAAAGGACCTAAAGCAGAAAGGTTTTCACATTTTCAAAAATCATCAAAATTATGTCTAATTATTTTAAAATTGTATGACATTCTTTCCAGTTTTTCATTCTTTCCTTATTTTAAGAAAAAGAAAAAGGAAAAGGTTGTCACAAGGTTGCAACTTTTAATTAACTTAAGATTTCATGTGATTTTTGTCTTTGACAGCAGTAGTTTATGAGTGCAACTAAATTAACTTTTAGATAGTTTTAAAAAGTTGTCCCCATCAATTTGTCAGAGGCGCCACAAATAAGACTTCGATTCATTGCCACATAAAACTGTTAGAAGACAATGAAATCTATTTGTTAGCTGTTAATTGGTTGCCAATTTGAGAGTTGGCAAAAATGCGCACATGACTTAATTTCATCTAAAATCAATTAACACTATCCATAAATCCAAGTGCTGGTAGACGACGCCATACCAAAATTCAAACTTTAATGAAGCCCAAAAATTCTTTTTCATCTTTTGCGGCTTTAATTAGACAACGAGAAAAAGTTGTCAGCATCCCAAATTGTTGGGTAAGAATGCAGTCGCTCCAAAAGGCCAAAATGATACTGAACACAGGTCGAGCATTTGTTTCATTTTAAGTATTTTGCTTACACGATGTTCATGAATTTTGCTTTGCGGTTAAAGATTTCATTTTTGTTCTCAGTATTTTTGGCATTTTAACTCCATTAATCAAAATGCCATTTGTTTAATTAAAATCTCCAATATTGGCTATTTTAACATAAATGTAAATAATTAAATCAAATCTGTAGACAACTGTAGGCAACAATTGTTCAATAACAACTTGCATGATCTTGAGAAGAACTAAATACCACTTAGAAATATGCTTCATAATTATAGTGACTTTTTTGGTTAAATGAGTGAGAGATTATTGACATTAGGGAATTTTAAGCATTTTTAAATTTTTGGAGCTTTCTAAAAATGAGAAGCTCAATCAATCGGCTTAAAATGTTTTATTAAGATTGTATTAAAGATTTCACATCATCTTTAAAAATATAAAATTGTAACTAAAAGTAACATTATGTAGTTTATTTTTATTTGAAAAATAAACCATTTTATATGTCAGTAAGAAAAAAGAATATATGTACATATTTTTATTGTTAACTTCCCGTATAATTAGACAATACAAATTACCTCAAGCGATTGCTTAGGTAAATTTATTGTAATTTACAACAAATAAACGCATCATAATAGCACAATAAACCAAGCTAACGACTGTTTGACGTCATCCTCGTGGGGAGATCTAAAGCTTAGAGGCTATAGTCTAGAGTCTAGACAATACCCCTCGGTTTCTAAAACTGACAGCATATCGGCAGACATGCCAAGATCTCGTGCCTCCAACTGACCGATAAACGACGACGTTTGTTATTTATTATTCATATTAATACGAGTTCGAGTACGATTATTTCCTGAGTAGTGGACTCGGACTTGGGTGGGGAGCAATAGAATCTACGATGCAAACCGTTGAAGCCGGTCACGTACGATGTTGAATCGAACGGTAAGTGGGCGTGGCAGCATCGAACACCGTTGAGTCAAATGTCAACGCACGATCAACCAACCAACAACCCAGCTGCCTGATTGTATGGCTTGCTTACTTCGGTTAGTTGTTAACCTCTGCCCTCCGATCCGCCCTCCACTCTAAAATTTCATGAATCGTTTGATTCGTTTGCAATTTTTGCCAATCATTTGATTTATGCACAGCAGATCATTTGTTTTTCTTATGTTTTTGTTGTTTACCGTAATGAAATTATTGCAAACAATGTGAAATATTACCCATTGTATTTGCACCTTCCCCTTTTAACTCCTGACACCACATGTGGCACGTTTGGGGAATGGGGAAGTTAAACATTGGATCACACTTCAATCACACCTCGTCCCTCTTCTTCAAACTCACACCGTATGCAAATACATTCATCTCGTCGTTTTGTTTTCCTTTCTTTGCCAATTTCATTATGTATCCCATTAGCACTTGCGTTTTGTTTTGTTTTCGTTTCACTTGATTAGTTAGCACCTTGAAGGTGTCTATTCAATTTTTGGTAACGCTCTAAAAGAAAGTTGACTTGCCAATTTATACTAAATGAAGTCTTTATTTAGAAAATACTGATTCTAATAAACTTATGCTCCACTTCAATGAATAAATTAATAATTAATAATTCTTATAATTAATTTCTGTGGGATGTGCATAAATTTCATAGACTTTTACCTTCTATATACAGTTTATAGAGACAACTTTTATAAGTTTGGACTGTGAAACTTAACCTAATTGAATTTGTTAAGACTTATGCGAAAAAAAATAGTACTCACCATAACAATGCACAAAGCCCAGACTGAGACCCAGACTAATCAGCAACAATAGATGAACGCTGTGAGGGCAATTGCCCTGGGCCCTAGATGTAGTCTCCAGCAATGCTGGGTTTTAGGTGTTGTTTTTGTTGTTGTTGTTGATGCCCGCTGTTGGGGCACGCTTGGAACACTCATATTGATTGCCAAGTATTGCTATTGTTATAAACAAATTCGTTGGCTTACGGATTGTATTGTGAAATTAATTAAACAAACTATGTATAGCACTGAAGGGGGTCGCAATATCACTTGGGGCGCCTTAATTTTGCATTATATTCGAATAGATTTGTATTATCACACGCCACATTGGCTGACGGCTGCTTGACACTGACACACGTGTGCAATTTTCAACGTTTGCTCATCTTTTCCAAAGAACTCTATTTAGCACTGCAAATGACAGAATTTATATTAACGTTTCTGATTCATATCAAATTCCATTTAAGCCGACGGCAGGTTTAAAAAAAACTAATCGTGACGCGTTTGGCACTAAAATTGATTTTCAAATGCATTTATTTTAGTATTAATTAATTTATTTATTCGTTTTTTCGAAAACTCTGTGTTGTTGTTTATGAACAATTCGCATTTAGTTTGATAATGTTGTACAATTAATGGTTATCGAATTTAATTGACTTGCAAAAATTGATTTTGGTTCTATTTATAATATACTCATAATTTATTGAACAGCTCCCAATTAAATTTCTTATGTTTTTTAATCAATTTCTATAATTGTAAACTTATTCTATAAGTTAATCTTACCAGGAAAACAGACAAAGACCACAATTCAACGAATACTATTTATTAATTTACTTCTTCTAATTAAGAACGATTTCTTTAAGTTATAGAAAATATTTACATTTATTAGCCAACTTCCAATACTTTTACCATACTAAAAAGACATAAAAAAATACATCATTTTTCAACTACACATAATTTTTTAATTGACCAAAATTATCAACCCATATTCCATACTCTTCGACTATTATTGATAAATAAAAGCTCTTTTAAAAAAAGAATAACAATATTTAAGTGCTTTATTTTTTACAATAAAAACACCACGACAATAAAGAGCAACTATACAAAAGGCTTAAGTAAATGACGAAATGGTTCGTTAATGTTTGAAATTAATTATATTGCATAAAGTAAGTAAAGCAGAAAAAACGCGTTTAATAAATGCAATGTGTACAGCAAAATAAACGGCAAGTCAAGCCACAAAAAGTGAAGAAAAAATCAGATATATATGTATATATAAGTAAAATAAACGGAATTACCCACAAAACAATTGACCTTCTGCGAGCTTACAAACAAAACCGACAACCGACAAACGTCCATTAGTCATAATCGACAATAGTCGAGACGACGAGAAAGAAGCCGAAAAAACCAACAACATAACAAAGCAATAAAAAATAAAAATAAAAAAGAGAAGCAAAATAACAAAATCCATTGCACAACTGTAAACAATTAACAATACCATTTACAACAACAACAATCCTAACAAAGTTAACGAAGTCATAAAGCCAAAGAGACACCCAATGAGCTCAAACTACTTATGAACCACAAGTACAATATTTCTCCAAAGGCATTTGTTTAGAAATTATATTTAAACGAAATGGGGCGGGAGAAAGATACTCATGCGAAGAGCATCAGAAACTCAAGAAAGCGTGGAAGAGTTGAAAGCGATAATTATAATGGAATGTAACGAAAAATTATGCGGTTAAACCATAGACAAAGGTAGAATTGGGCAGATTTTTTTACCAAAAATGGCTTGAAGCGCTCCTTGGCAATTACTGATCATGGCCAATTTATAGACGTTTAGAGATGAAGATAAAAAGAATGAGAATGCATGTCTAATAATTTGAGATCCCCGTTTTGAAGTAGAAAATATTGTTCACCACCACAAGAATTTATTTTGAATGATATCGACAATACTTTCGAATTTGTTAATAATCCGGAATACAACCAATATTGCAAGGCTATAAACTCTATTTGAAGACAATCTATCTATCTTCAAGTATCATCAATTAATAAAGTAATTGTTTTGTTTGTTAAAAAAAATAATCAAATTAAAATCCATTCAAAAATGGTATTTTTTGGAAAAATCATACAAAATAACTATTTCAATTTTCATTTTGTCACAATACTTCTTTAACTGACTGTATATTTGAAAACTCGACAGCACATCTATAATGTAACCTTATTCTGAAATCTTAGCATAGCCCAATTATCTCAGAAATCATATTTATTCGCATAGCAACAGTTTTAATTTCCGGGCATTGGCTTTAATAACTAGTACTATGTAAAGGGGCCATGGGAATACAGAGAGGTCTACGTTGAACCATAATTTGTATGCAAATCTCTTGAGACACATGCCAAGTCTTGGTTTATAAGCTCGTCGACTTTACACATAGCAACTTTCATTTCATTTATTTTCTATATATTTATTTATGCCTTTTTCAACGTTATTATGAGTATTAACATGGCAAATTTGTTTCTTTTTCACACTTTTAACTGTTACTTTTTCACTTCCGTTTATTTAAAATCCAAACATGGAATTTATTTTCGGCATCGATAAATTTTTTGCTGTCTTTTTTTCTATCGCAAAAAAATTGCGCAAGCGACAAGTAAATTTTTGTTTATTTTGTATTTGTAAGTTCACCCAAGTTGCCGTAGTTGTTGCATTGAGCAGGCGAAGAGTAGGAAGAGAATGGGAGAGGCGGAGGAGGAATAAGAAGAAGCCGCAGCAGCCACAAAAATAAACACGAATATAAATTATATTCACGAACGAAAAGCGTACATAAGCAAAAGACAAGAAGACGACGCTATATGCGAACAAAGAAGAGACGAAAAGACGACCCGAAGACGCCGAATTTGCGTGTGCGCAAAAGAGATGGCAAACCAACGAACGACGACCCAAAAAAAGCAACAACACAACAAAGAAGCAACAACAACTGGAAGACTATTTAAAAAAGGCAGCAACATAACAAAAAAAAACACACACACACACATTGCAGCGGGTGGAGTATTTTTCTTGTTTTCTACTTAGTTTCTTATTTTTCTTTCGGTTTGCAATTTTCGACAAACAATTTCAACAATTTGCCATTCACATAACTTCGCTTGTCACTTTGCATAGATAAAAACGCGAGGCACACAAATTATAATAACGGTGAAGACGAAGCAGAGGCAGAAGCACAAGTAGCAACAGTAATAGCAGCAACAACAACAGCGCATGCGCGACACGTTTCACATTCACTCTCACTACGAGCAAAGAGATAGAGAGCGATCCCGTCACACACACGACTCTCTCACCAGTATCAGGAGGAGCACTAACGTCCGCAGCGGCCAAGAGTTCGTTGAATACTGAAACTCAGCTGTGCGGCTGGCTGGCACCTCAGCTGGCCCCAGCAGGGAGCACATCACAAAATCCATCATCGCCCCCTCTTTGCTCTCTCAAGAAACCGGTCGACAGCGCTCGCGCTCTCTATTACTTGACTCTTTGTACTCCTCGCCACACATCTCCGCTGGCCAATGTACGGTTTATGCTCCATTTCGTTTGTGTGACGGATCTGAGCGATGTGTTGGTACCCTGATCCGTCTCCATGTCCGCCTCTAAATGAGTTCCGTCATTTTCGACATGACAACGTGTCGTATTAATCATTGTCATGTCAGTGTTTCCCACAGGAACCCAACACAACATTTTGTGTGGGCATTTCCAACTGTTCATCTGATCAAAAGAGCGCAAACCCATGCGAATTTATGCAAAGAGAAAACTGAAGAGTACGCATCTTAAGGTGGTCTCATCCGCCTTGGGTTGAGAGCCCAACTCTGAAGAGACGCTCTTCAACCACATAATTGAGCAGTCAAAGTCATTGATTGAAGCCCCCGTAAGCTGTATACTATGTAAATTTGCTCAAACATTTCGGTTTTTTATGAGTTCTTAATTCCGTTAACGACTTGTTTAGGAAATTTACGATCACGTTGATTCAACTTGAACCTCAGGCCGCAAAAATTTAAATATTACAATTTATATAAACATAAGAGTATTAACTTTATAATAGAAGAGCGTTTGCACTGCAGTTAAATTTATAAAAGAAGATGTCTCGATAATTTGTTGTTATATTCGGTGGTATACCGATTCCTCTTTAAATCGTTAGGAGCGCTTTTGAGACTTTCGATTATGAAAATTGTAGAAATGATGACTATATGAATAATTTGAATGTTTTTCATATGATTGAAGAGTATAATCCTTTCTCTAATCAATACCTAATTTTCAATATTTGTGCAATTCTTTTCAAAATGTTCCTATAAATTATTGATTAATTAAAGAATACTAAGCAACTTACACTTTCTAATAATTAAATCGAACCTGGCAAGTTAGATAAATGAGAGATATATTTATAAAAATCAAGAAATATTATATTCAAATTATATTCAAATTGAAATTTATTATTCCATAAAATTACTGTATTATTTCAGTTTTAAGCCAAAGCTCATCGAATATGTGTGATAAGTGTTATATGCCCGATTGAATACCTGCTGTACAGATAGCAATCTGATTTAACTGAGTCAACTTGAAATAAAGGCCTTCAACATAACTAATTTTTAGTTGTCCTATAAAACTTAAGTTGCTACTGTGCACGCATGGAATAAAAAAAAAAGTCAAGAGCTGTCTATCGACTATCGACAGCATATAAAAATTAATTAATTTAATTACTTATCTAAGTGCATTACATAGCAAGTGCTAAACTAAACTAAGATATTCTCGTATGAACATGTTAACTTTTGTTAATAGCAATTTAACATGAAATATTTTTCTTTGTAGTCGCAACTCGAAAAAATTCCCAAGCAATTGATAAAATGTTACTTCTTTTTGAAGTGCACTTGAGAGCCAAGAATGTCTTTCAATTTAAATGCGTGTGCAATTTGTGTAGACAATATTTTTTTTATTTTGTAATTCTTTGTAATATTTTGTATTTAGTTGATGATTTTTTGAACGATCGAACATTAATAAATATTTATAGATGCGCTCACAGCACGCTGCACTTGTTAGGCGCATCGAGAATAGAAAAAAAGATAAATAAGAATTTTAATTGATTTTAATGTGCACAGCTGCACAGCATGCATATGCAGTAGGCAGAGGGGAGCAAGTACCAACAGGGAGAAGGGGCATTCGACCAGATCGAGAAAAAAGCTGTTGACATACTCATAGAAAAATTGACATAAAATATCGTCTTTGTATTATCTGTAAATGTCTGTGGAAATAATGATTGAATTGTGAGGCAAGCACTTTGGTCAGCCGTTTGACAGCAGAAACTGTGATGAAAGAAATCATTAAACAAGTTTTTACTAAATTGCAATAAGATCAATATTTTAAGATAGAATACTTTTAACCATGAATATATGTATGTACTCTCTCTCTCGACGTAATTCATAGTCATTTATTTTACAAGAACCATTTTAATGGATCTCCAAAAAATATTTTTCAAGACTTAAAATATGATGATGTATTTCAAATTATCTGCCCGTTTATCAGAATATAAATAGATATTCATCAAACCATTTAAACATTCCAAGCAAAACAACTATTATTTTTAAACCTTTTGCGTTTTCTCTTTACGTATAACAATCTATTAATTTACATTTTTTTTATCATTTCAACATTCTTAATGGTCCTCACTCTTCTTAAAATTTTCAAAAATAACTCCCATTAAGTCTTGGAAAAAAGCCCAGCCCCTTTCTGAGTATTCGAGATATGGTAGTAATTATGACATTCTCAAGATAGAGCAAATACTTCAAGCAACTCTACAAGAAACGCACAAAGAATTCAAGAATAAATTCACAACAACAGACTTCACAATGTTAAGTGTTGACACCAAAAAAGTGAAGGGTATACAAAATGCCTAACAAGATTTATCAACCAATCGATATAGAGATATAAATTAGCTGCAGCTCCAAGTTGTTACGCTATTATTTATTAATTAATTTAACTCGGCCAAAGTAGTAACAACTTTCACAGAAAAAAAAATTAAGTGCGTGGCCAAAGCAAGTGACATAGAGGAAAAAAAATTAAAAAATCAAATAAAGTAATTGGCGCAATAACAATGGAGGGAGGTAGAGAGAAAATAGAGTGGGAGAGAGAGAAGGAGGGCGACATGGCTACGCATAGCTGAGTAATTGATTTTTTATAGTTTCAATTTTTAAATTTGATTCAATTTGAAATTGGATTTCTTTTTTTTTTCTTATATTACTTTACTTAAAAAAATGTAGCAAATATAGGAGTGTGTGTGTACCTATAATATTTAATGGCTTGCAAATCGAGAGCGGACCAGCTTACAACTCGCATTTGACAACGATGAAGGTCACAAGTGTGAGCAGCCGCTGCTCCTAAAACTAACTAGATGCCATGACTCGACAGCCACAGCGACAACAACAACGACGACGACGACGACGAAAGACAACGCACAATTTTATGTAAAGAAACAGAAAAAATGTATGTATATACAAAATATTAATCAGACAGGTGACAATAACAAGAGCGAGAGCAACAACAATTCAACCCACTTGTGTGTAACGTGTGTCGGCACAAAATGGAACACGCGCCGCCGCCATTGAACACAACGCAAAGCGAACGCATATTGCGCATACGCACTGTATGACGGTCGACAATCGACGGTCGAAAATCGTTGGAATGGAGACAAATGTTAACTAACTAAGTTAACTTACTTACTAAGCAGTAGCTAACAGTCAGTAGCTGTTTGCTTAGCTAGTTAGCAAACAGTTGTTGCGAGTACCTCATAAATTAAGTCAATTTGATTGAATGGAGCTTTGGCTTGAAACTATAAAATCTTCATAGACCAAAAAGTAAACAGAAAAAGACAAATTAAAAAAGAACTAAAGTTCTTTTAGAGTTGCCAAGTGAGTGTTCCCGTGTAGTAATCGCTTCCTCAAAGCTTTTGTGTTCAATGACACCTATTAAGAGATTCATTAACAGACTGAGCTCATGCATAACTTTATTCGAGCGATTCCCTTTCACTTATTAATTCATTTAACTAGCACGCTGCACTACAGCGCAGTCAATTGAATTATATTCGTACATGAGATACATATTAAATATTTACTTATATAAGAGATACATGTACAAATGTCTATTGCAATTTTACCATAAAAAGCGTACTCAAACATCTCAATCAAGAGGGAGACTGTGGCATACTGCGCACGCGTTCGTGTTTTACGCTTTAATTAGCTAGACTTGCCTAGCAAATTGTGGAGCAGATTTTTGAGGGGGGATATGGGAAATGACATTGACTTTGGTAATGAAATTAATAAACAATTTGCCGGCTTGGGCCCTTCATGCAAGAATGCATCGCGTTGAAGGATTCCCTTTTGGCTGCAAATGATTCATTGTATCGCAAAGTCAATGAAGCTCCGGCTTCTTGTTGTTCATTTGTTCACTTTTGCAGTCGTTGCACAATTAATTAAATACTCGTTGCAATCGCAAGGTCTTTGTAATAATTTTTATAAAAAACAAAACAAAAAAAACATAATATGTGACACATACTAAATACCAATTATGGCATGTTATAAACATTTATATTTATTAACTTTTTAGTATATTTATTATATACAATGCATTTGATGTGAGCGTGTGCAAGAGCATGTGATCGAAAGATCGATCGATCTATGGTACAAGTGTACAAAGTTCAACAAAGTATTGTTAGAGTCTAATGAATGGAGAACAATAGATTGCAACTAATCAGATATCGACTGCTTTTTTTATCAAATCTAATTTTGAATGCAAAACTTGACACGTGTTTAATCAACTTAAATAAAATTAAAATATTTTATTAACAAGTAAAAAGTAAACCTAATGATTCTTATATTTAATTTTGAAGTGTACATACAATACAAAAATTTCTCAGCATTTCACACAAATCTTAAAATTTATTTTACAATATATAAAACTATGTTTCATAATATTTAACTTACATATAACATATTATTCAATTAGCAGTTCAAAGCACCTAAAAGTATACCTCAATTTTTACTTACTTTGCCACCAAGTCTGTTGCCTAAGTCATTTGTTAATGTACAGTTTGACAGGAACCAAAGAAACAACGCACAATGGTAAAAATAAATTCTGTAAGTTCTAGCTCTTAGGTATTATTATACAATGCTAAAAAAATAAACTGACACTTACATTTAATTACTAGAAAACGATCCAATAGATTTAAGTAGTTACTTTGTACAGAAAGTTTTAGGAGAATTCATTACCTTTATTTTAAAACTACTTTTTTTAACTGTAGTTGCGTTTAAAATTAATGCTCAAATAAGCTGAGTCATCTAAAAAAATTCAAAAGCAAATTAAAAAAATTCTGTCTTAAAATTTTTTTAAATTTATTTTTCTGCCTAGTAGACCAAAATCTATAGGAAAAAAATAAAGACCTCTGGTTGTAAACAAGTGGAATAAGAATAATTTATTTGCTTTATAATCCATGGGTATGTTTAATCCATCATGATTAAAAAAGCTCTATAAAAAAATACGTAACGTAGTCAGCAGTTAGTTCCTAAAATCCCAAGAAGCGGCTTAATCACGTGGTGTTAGTATCCCTCGTGCTCCAGACTTAATACGTTGGAATATCGAAGACCTACAAGTACAAGTCACAAATAAATTATCTGTGAGTTTGGTTAAGATATTTTAAGAAACAAAAAACGACTGACAAATCCGATCGAATTGAAATTCATTACAAATTCGGACTATGGCGTATATTATTTGTACTAAAAATCAAGGTGCTGGCACTGATGGTGCTCTTGAAATTGTACTTTAAAATAATGCTTTTCGATATACTGGGGTGGTAAGGGGCGCTGCAAGATTTAAAAACAAACTTGATCTATGCGAGATATAGATGAGCCTACTTACCACGATTTGTGTCTCTAGCTCTTATAGTCTCTGAATACAGATAGACAGACGGACATGGCAATATATCTACGCCTGTTGATAATCAAGGCTGATCAAGATTATATATAAATACTTTATGGAGTTAACAACGTCTCCTTTTGCCTGTTACGCACAGTTTTTTTAGACCCTGTACTTTAAAAAAGTACAAATGGGTCTATTACGTTTGTGCAAAAAAAATGTGCGTAACAGGCAGAAGGAGGCGTGGCAGACCACATAAAGTGTATATATTCTTGATCAGCATCAAAAGCCGAGTCGATATAGCCATGTCCGTCTGTCTGTCTGTCCCTTTTTGTGTCGCCTAGATCTCAGAGACTATAAGAGCTAGAGACACCAAATTTGGCATGTAGATTCATCCATATCTCCCATTGATCAAGTTTGTTTTAGATTTTTGCCACGCCCCTCTCCGCCCCTGGAAATTGATATACAACATTTCAAAGTCGAATTACAAGAGTCCCTTGAATGCTAGCCCCTTGATTTTTGGTACATATAATATACACTATAATCCAAACCTGTCCATTTCATTCTAATCGGATGATAAACGCGGAAGTTATTCAACTAACAATGTTTCGGGCAAAAGGAAGAAGAAGAGACGCTAGCGACCTCTGTGTTAATTAACTTATTTCGTAGTGGCGCCATCTATTGCATGGTAGGAAATATTGAAGAACAATCTATAGTGAACGATTTGCTCTTAAAAAGTACTGGGTCTCATACTGTCGAGCTTGCTCCACTGTAGCTTACTGCATTTTTATTTTTTACTTTTTATACCCTTGCAGAGGGTGTTATAATTTTGGTGTGGCAGACCCCATAAAGTATATAATTTCTTGATAAGCAGGTCTGTCTCCATGTGTTTTCATGTGTGGCAACCGCGACTTCATGCGGCATTATCTCACATTCTCGCATCACTAACTCCCTGCAAGAGGTCGGGAGAACAGAACTCTGCTCACAGCCCACTCAGCAAACTTTGCCCGCGCTACCTCGAAGCTGACAGAAACCGGACCAGTTAAGTTTTTGCAACTAAATACAAACCACTGCAGAGCGGCCCACGACCTGCTTGCTCAGACGGTACGGGAAAAACAAATAAGCGTCGCTATAGTCAGCGAACCGTATGCATCCAGACCGGAAGGAGTGTGGCACCAAAGCTCAGATGGAAGAGCAGCCATTTGGAGCTGCTGTCAACCACCGTACCAGCTCACCCAACGCCTCTCCCAGCGCGGCTTCGTTCAAGTAAGTTGTGGAGGAATCTACATATATAGCTGCTATACCCCGCCAAGTTTACCTATAAAGGTCTTCGAAGAAATTGTGGAAGACATCAAACAGGACGCCCATAGTAAATCCCCGGTAATAATCGCAGGCGATTTCAATGCATGGGCTACAGAATGGGGCAGCAGAACAACCCCACGGAGGGGAGAAGTACTTCTGAACTATTCGCAACACTCCAGGTTTACAAGCTACTCCATATGGTAGAAGGCCTCTGCGTGCAAGCGGATGCAGACCGCTCTGCTGATACCATTACTGCGACCATAACCACAGCATGTGAGGCATCATTGCCCCTTACCTTGGTGGAATGATGGAATTTTGAAAGCGCGAAGAGAGTGCCACGCGGTAAGGCGCATATGTCAAAGATCAAGAGCATCACCACACTATGACCAATATGCTGAGGACCTCAAGCGAAGGAGGAAGGTCCTCAAAAACGCAATTCAGCAAAGCAAGGCACAGTACTTCCGGGAGCTCTGCAACGCTGCGGACATGCAACCGTTTGGCGCGGCATATAAGCTGGTAATGGGAAAGTCGATTTCTGGGTGCCAAAATCAGCTCAGGAATATAGTAAGCACTCTCTTCCCCAGCAGGCGCCTTTAGGCGCCAATGGGCCAAAGCAACGGAGTATTAGTCTTATTGCCGGTGTGGTGTCATCTATAACGTATAATGTTTAATTATGGATGTATAATGCTTTTTGGTTGCTCAATATGTATGAAGAAAGTGTTCGAGGATGGCAGCGGAAATGGGAGATAGCCACATTTGGCAGATGGACATACCGGCCCATCCCGGAGCTACAGCCATGGCTACAACTATCTACATATACTCCATACTCTCCTATCTTCAATACTGCCCCCTCTCTTTGTTACCTTCTTATCAAATAAAAAAAAACCTATTAGAAATGTGTAGTATGCTGATTAGACTTGACATGAGCCTTAAATTAGTTGTGTTTCCACTGAAAACTCATTAGGTAACACCTTAATTAGCCGTTGTTTACTGTTTTTTTTTTTTTTGCCCATTTTAGTGAAATGTGCTAACTTTGATGTATTGGCATCCAATTTGTCTAAATTGGTTAGTGTCTTTATATTGTACAGCGAAACATAAACGGATCAAACTATCGCTCGAAAATATCAAACGAAAATATCGATATTGATATTATCGATAAGATATCGTGCAAAAATATATCATCACGAAAATATATGTATCGATATTTCAACAATCACATACCATGTTAATACAGAGCGCATTGCGTGAAAACATTTCACGTACTTGTTTGAAAAATGCGTGTATAAACACCATTACATGTATTTTAGCAACACAAAGCATTCCTAAATAATAGCGTTCTTATAGCGTTATTACACTGCCGCCGGTATAGCACCGTAACGAAAAATTGCCGCTTTGATGGCGGCAGGTTTGTTGCTACCATACAAATATGCTGACAGTTGGGTTCAAATACATCGCAAAAACGGCGTGCCGCCGTCAGTACGCCAAAAGTTTCGGCAAAATGTTTGACACAAAGTGTGGAAGCGCTGGCTGTTTTCGATCAAAATTTAGTTAAAGCCTAGTACCCAGCACTGAAAAATTGTTTTCGCTGACTGGCAACTCCATATAAAAAAATGCAGTGCAGTGGCGCGCCAAAGTTAGTTTGAGCTATATTTTTTTTTTATGTTTTGGTGTATTAAATCAAAAATCTTATATACATAGTGCTTTAAGCATTATTTGTTTAAAAAGAAAATAGCTTAACTCATGGTTTTCAAAACTTAAAACTAATTAAATATATAGCTTGAGTATTAAATTATGTTGAGATCAATTCGTTTCGATTCACAAAAACTAATATATCAACGTTTTTTGATTTCAATGAGCACCGTTATTCGCTGACAATCAATCCCGCCTTACTAAACATCCTCTCGCACCTTCGCCATTGCATCTTTTGTCAGTAAAATTCGCTTTATCCTATAGAAAACGCTGTTCCATCAGTAGACTGTATGATTTTACAGTTTCTTGAGCTTTTTGAATTTGGTTAAGCCGTTGAGCTACTCTTGAAAAAACTCACAATTCGCTTATGTTTTTTAAAGACGATTTTAATTTTTTTTCTTTTTGAGATGAGAAAAAGTCTAACATCGAAAAACATCGGTTTGAAAGCATCGATGTTTTTAAGAAATTGAAAAAACATCGATGTATCGATACATCGTCGATGTTTTTTCCAGCTCTAATGGGAAGGAGAATGATTTAGTGCAAATAGTGGTTTGTGTGTTTGTGGAAGTACCTGCGTAGCATTGGTGAGTCAATTTTACATTTTACACATTTTTGTTGTTTAATTAAGTTGTACATATTGAATATGTACATTATTTGTATTATTTTTCGTCGAGCTTCTAGTTTTTGTGGGCAAAAGCTTGATCAAATAAGTTAACGGTGGTCTCGTAGGCAGACGAAGCATGATCGTTTTGTGTTTTAACTTCAGTGCGTGTTTGTCCCTTAGCTTGCTATCTCTTTCCAGTGCTAGGCTGTCTGAGAGCTGGGAGAGCGAGATGAATAATTGTTCGGCCTTATTAGTAAATTGACCTTGGGGTAACTGTTAATTTGAAGACCAATGTCGCCAAAATGTACGAATTTATTAATTATTATTATAATTTCTGGATAGACCCCGATTTCTCATGAATTTAGGTGAACAAATTTTACGTTGGACTCTTCTAGTTTTCTTTTTAAATTTTTTTTAAAGTTTTATTTATATCAAGCTTAAAATGGCTTGCGCAGGGCACTCGCTGTGTTGTTGTTGTTGTACTTTTTGTTGTTGCTGTTGTTATTGTTATTGTTGTTATTGATTTTGTAGTTGTTTTTTGTTATCACTTAATTTAAGGAAAACTTACTACACAAAAGTAACCATGCAAAGCATTTGGAAAGTTAGTGCTGTTCGTTGTAATTAGAGTTGCGAAACTAGCTATAAAATAGCTAAATTGGCAATGAAAGCAATTTGCGTTAATTTAAAAACACAGCTGAAGCTGTTGTTGTTATTGTTAATATCACTATTGGCGTACATATATTAGATTTTATATATATATATATATACACATATATATAAATTGCCATATATATATATTAGATATTAGATATTTATGTATATAAGATGTTGATATTATGAATAACAACAACAACAAAAACAATAGCTACAACAACAACTACAGTAATTGTTAAAATAATACCAATAGCTTTCATTGCCAATATAGCTATTTTATAGCTAGTTTAGAAGCTCCAATAAAAACAAACAGCACTAATTTTTTAATTGCTTTGCATAGTTATTTTTAGACCCAGTACTTTAAAAAAGTACAAATGGGTCTATTTAGTTTGTGCAAAAAAAATGTGCGTAACAGGCAGAAGGAGGCGTGGCAGACCCTATAAAGTATATGTATTCTTGATCAGTATCAACAGCCGAGTCGATATAGCGATGTCCGTCTGTCTGTCTGTCCGATTTTGTGTCGCCTAGATCTCAGAGACTATAAGAGCTAGAGAGACCAAATTTGGCATGTACGTTCATCTATATCTTGCATTGAACGAGTTTGTTTTAGATTTTTGTATTTTTTTGATTTTTATATATATATATATATATATATAGTAGATACATATTAATATATTATAAATACGGCAATAGTGATATTATGACTAACAACAACAACAACAAAAACAATAGCTACAACAACTACAGTAATTGTTAAAATAACACCAATAGCTTTCATTGCCAATATAGCTATTTTATAGCTAGTTTAGAAGCTCCAATAAAAACAAACAGCACTAATTTTTTAATTGCTTTGCATAGTTATTTTTAGACCCAGTACTTTAAAAAAGTACAAATGGGTCTATTTAGTTTGTGCAAAAAAAAACTAAAAGATCATCAACAACAACAACAAACCAACAACAACAACACAGCAAGTGCACTGCGCAAAGCCGTTTTAGGCCTGATAAAAATAAAACTTAAAAAAATGTAAAAAGCTAGAAGAGTCCAACGCGAATTTTTTTCACCTAAATTCATGATAAATCGGGTCTATCCAGAAAACATAATTTCATAAATTTTGGCGAGGTTGGTTGTCAAATTAACAATTAGCCTACAGTGCGTGGAGACATAAGCATAAGCGGTAGCCGACGATCGCTAGTTTTTGTCCCTTAGCTTGTCGACGAGACCAAGGTGAATTTACTAATAAGGTGTTTCATTCAAGTGATTCCAGGGCGACCAATTTTTCATCTGTCTCTCTCAGCTCTCAGAGAGCCTAGCACTGGAAAGAGATAGCAAGCGTTTTGCGTTCTGTACTGTTCGTTTGTTATTAAATCAGCTGAGAGGAAAGAGGAATTAAACAAAACAAAATAATTTAAATGAAATAATAAATTTTAAATTCCAAATTAAACGAAAAATAAAACCAAATAAAACTTAAAATAAATAAAACTAATAAATTTCAATAAATAAATAATAAAAATAATATCAATATGAATTACATGAGTATTTTAAGGATCTTTTTCTGGCCAATCAGCCGTTGCATTTGATTCTGAAATTTAAATTTTAAATTCTAAATTTAACTCGTTTTGAAAAATAATTCTTTGGGGTTTTGATCAATGCCTTGAATCTCGTCCGCACTGCGCGAAACAATAATGGATTTATTAAAATTTAGGAATATAAGTTCTAGTCCTTTTATTTATTTATATTTTGTGGATGCTAAATGCCTCCAACTTTATTGATACCAAATTTAGAACTAAAATACAATATTGAACTTTCAAGGGTAGTCAAAAGTATTTACACAAAACTAAAGTTGAATCTATCTGTCATTTGAAGTTACTTCATGTACATTTTGGTATCAATGGAAAGGTCTTTTGAATCTCGTTTGAATAATACAAAAATGTTTTTAACCCTTCGTTTTGATTCTTTTTTAATTACAAATTCTTTTGCGTTATTGTAAATACCTTTTCTTATTTAACAAGCGGTTGCACCGGTGTCAATAAGAATTTTAAGGTTTTTGTTTTCTTTTTTATCTAATCTGTGGATGAAGGGGAGTTCTCCCCCTGATCCTCTAAAAATGATCTTCTTTAATATTATTAATGCGCATCAGATTATTGGGTTGTTAAACTGAAGGAGGGGCAGTCTCCCGTTTCCTGTTTTGTGTATAATTTTGATTTTGTTGAAATGAAGAAAGTCTGTTTTGCATTTGGATTGATCTATCTATATCCATAGGCTCTGGTGGTGGCTGAGGATTAGAACACAGAACACAACGCGGCGAATGAAGTGAACAAGTTGGGATTGTTTTTAACACTGACTGCCGAGAGACTCGGCAGGTTTATTGAAAACTAAAATTTTTATATCTAACATATTTAAATCTATATCTAAGGGTACAACTATTGGTTTAGGCTCTGCATATGATAACTACTTCTTATCATATGCAGCTGGTGCGAACTACTCCGTATCTGCGGAGGACTGAATTTACTTAGGTCTATGGGAATTATTCTTAATCTAAAAAACCAGAATTTACATTGGTCTTAAATGTATAGTTTATATCTTACAATATAAGATTAAACATAACTATTGACCTGCGCAAAATTTTGATTTTGCGGGGTCTGATTAAAACGTAAGTTATTATTGAATCCTTTATTTTGCAGATTCGGATTTCCGCATTTTTGTTGCTGGTGCTTTTGATTAATATTGTTATTCGGCTGAGCATTTTTATACTGTTGAGCATTATTATACTGTTGGGTATTACTTTATTGTGGGGTATTATTGTATCTTTGAGAATTATTATGCTATCTTCTTTATACATGCGCATGCCGCAACATGCTGCTTCTCGCCAACTAATATAAGCATTTTAACTTCCTGAAAATTCTGAAATAGACTTCATAACATCGAATGACTCAGTACAAGAAACAGTGTCATTAATTTCAGTAGCTTTAAATTCTAGAACATTTGCTGAAGAAGTGATTTGTAGCTTTAATTCTGCAATTTGTTTTTTAAGCGCTCGAGTTTGAATCGCCATCAAACTTGTTATTATGTCAGCTGTTAAAGTTGTGTTAAAACTCACGGCAGTATTTTCTGAACCGCCTGGCATTTTTAATTTTTGGAATTAAATCAATTTTTCAATTAAATCATTCAGTGTGAATTATTTATAGTTAAGACAATAATTTTAACAATTCAATTATTGTTTCTTATCACTTAATATGTATGTATAATATTTATAATAAAAAAATTAAAAATACAAGCAAGTATTGTTGGTTCGATGGCTCTTTTTATCCTGAATCCTGACTGCGTCTGGATCTTCCTTCCTTCTTCCTGATTATAAATTGTTTTTATATAAGTTTGCTGATTTGAGCTTTAAATATTTTCTTCCTTCCTTCTTAAAAAAATTAGTGAGGATTTGTTAATTTTAATTTATGAATGTTCACGTTTCTTTTTCGAACTTTTTATATGCTTTGGTTTCACTTTGGTTCTATTTATTAAAAAGTTTGTAGAACTTTTTGTTTTGTATATCGTGTTTTAATTTTTAAGAAACTACAATATTATTTTAGAGCTCTGGGACTTTTTCGAATATTCGTTTTTTTTTGGTATAGTCGGATTTATTTCACCCGCGAATCACTATGGATTTGGTTTAACTATCGTTTTAATGTGTTTATTAAACGCGGACCCCACGTTGGGCGCCAATTAACCAATTCGAGAACGCGAATTGTTGAGGGCTAATATATCTTCTGGTTGAAGGATATAGTTTCCTAAAAGCCTTCATCTTCTCTTTGCTAATGCGGTACAGGTCGCTACTATATGTTTCGTCCTCGATTTCACAGTATCGGCAAGTGCCGTTACTTAATATGCCTATTTTGCAAAAGTTGGCTTCTCAGTCTACAGTGTCCTGTTAAAAGACCGGTCAGTATTCTAAGTCTGTTCTTCCCCATGACTATAAGTTGCTTAAATCCACTGTTGCCAATTTAGCTTTTTTTACAATTCTTAAAAGATAAAAAAGTAATGTAAAGGAAGTACATAGAATTATAAAAATAAGTGCTAAAAACAACGAAGCCTTTATGCATTCAAAAAATGCAGTAAGCTACAGTGGAGCAAGCTCGACAGTAGGAGACCCAGTACTTTTGAGTGCAAAGCGTTCACTACAGATTGTTCTTCAATGTTGCGTACCATTCAATAGATGGCGCCACTTGATATACATAGAGGTCGCTAGCGTCTCTTCTTCCTTTTGCCTGTAACATTGCTAGTTGAATAACTTTCGCGTTTATTAACCGATTGGAATGAAATTTTCAGTACAGGTTTGGACTATAGTGAATATTGTATATACCAAAAATCAAGGCGCTAGAATTAAAGGTTCTCTTGTAATTCGACCTCAAAATTTTGTATTTCAATTTCCGTAGGCGGAGGGGGGCGTGGCAAAAATCTAAAACAAACTTGTTCAATGCAAGATATGGATGAACCTTCATGCCAAATTTGGTGTCTCTAGCTCTTATAGACTCTGAGATCTAGGTATTCAAAAAAGGGACAGACAGACAGACAGACAGACGGACATGGCTATATCGACTCGGCTGTTGATGCTGATCAAGAATATTTATACTTTATGGGGTCTGCCACGCCTCCTTCTGCCTGTTACGCACATTTGCACAAACGTAATAGACCCATTTGTACTTTTTTAAAGTACTGAGTATCATTGAGTATCATTCCAGCATAACTGGCGCAAATGTCGTTCTTCCTCTCTTAGAGATTTCCGTAATGTGTGGTTCCCATACCACAGAACGGTTCAGGCCCTATAAGGGAGCCTTCTGTACCCTTTCTTGCTAGCCTATCTGCTGCCTCGTTCCCCGCTATATCTTTATGTCCTGGGATCCATCGCAGAGTGAGCGTGCTGTACGATCCCAGCAGATCTAGCCTTCAGTGCCGCTTGACTACACTAGTTTACAAATGAATTATTTGTGTCTGCCTTTCAGACCTTAGTATTTTTCCCGTGTAGATTTTGACCTCCTAAACATGAAAAAGTATCTTAAAAATTTTTCTGAGGAGTAGTTTTTGTTTTTAAATTTTTTCATAGGTGACTCAGCTTTTTGAGTATAAATTGTAAACGCGATTACCGTTTTCAACAAAAATATAACATTATAAACATTATAAAGATCGAGCGGATTTCAAAACTTTGAATGAATCTATACGGGATAAATACTTAGGGCTAAAAGGCAAAATGACTGTAAACTGGTGCTATCAGAGAGAATGGCAATGTTTCTATTCCGATAGTTGCGTGTTAGGTTGAAATCCGCACACCTTCCTAAAGCGCACACCTCAGCTTGAAAGATGCTGGTGGGATTACCTAGGGATTCATAGTGGGATAACCGAGGACCTGCAACTCCGAGACCAGTGCCTTGATTCGTTAGAGATCCATCAGTGTACCACTAACATTTCGTTCCTTGGTTGTACCAACAAGGTGAGTTCACTTGATAGAGCATCAGCTTCCCTCTATCTGAGGATACAGTGGTTACCATCTCCCTCCATTGCCATTCTTAACGGGGTTACTTTTCTTTGAAACCCTATTAACGTGTAGAGCGGCGTAATCTCCAATAGGACTTCAATGGCTGCTGTCGAAAGGGTACGCATTGCCCCTGTTATACAAACGCAGGTCATTTTATGCAGCTTATGATGATTGGTCTTATATGCCGTCTCGAAGCTTGCCAGGCTGTCGGACCACCAAGGGGCATCTTTTGCTTTGCGCTTTTTTCCTAATGCGCAGCATACCTCGTAAGCATTGATTATACTTTTGTTCAACGAGGATATTACACTTTCTAGATTTGAGGGATTTCTAGTTCGTCTTCCTGGGATTGCGCGTTTGCTTGCTACAATCCGTATTTAGTTGAAGTTTATACAGAAATATCCTATGATCCAGTGCCAGTCTCTAAGGTGTACTTTAAGAGACCGACTGAGGAGGGTGACGCGCCTTTCCAGGAAGATAATCTTGGCGCTACGGTCGTCCACCAGTCAGCTGTGTCTTCATCCACACAGTCGATTACCAGATAGCCAATCCTGAAATGGATGCCAGCGAACGCTATCGCAGTGCTCCATCCTGTTATGGATATTTCGTCCATAATTGACTCTTAGAGCGCTGATACGTCCCCGTGGCTGAGATATACCTGCGGATACTCCGCAAAGAAAACATATATACATTAATAACATTTAATCATCTCTTCCTTGATTCAATACAGAATTACAATAATATACATAATCCTTGAATAATAATTTATTTTTAGATTAATTAATTAAAACGTCAAAGAATGGATGACTCGGAGGATGAAATTGTTGAGATTGATTGCGCGGCGCCATTTAATAATGTGGTGAGGCTCAAGGAACTGCGAGGGCATTTGCCATTTGTAAAGGTTGTATTAAAAACTTTAAAGCACCAAGTGACGCAGCATCAGAGGAAAATGCTCAATATGATTGTAAGAACCCTGGAGAGCGAGTAAGTTTTTGCTAATATTACGATTATTTATGTATATTATTAAACATATTATTTTAATTTTACAATTCAGCACGCCACCTGATCAGTTACTTATCTGTTTTCCACACAAAAAGCTGGTGAAAATTGAAAAGTCCATAAATAAGCTGCTATCGAAATATGGATATGTAAGCAAATTGAAACAACTTAACATTTTTTTTAATTTAAAATATTGGGCAAGCTTACTTTGGCGTGCCAAACTTTGGATACCCTTGCAGACTGTATATGCCGTCAGATATTTTACAAAATTTGTTACCTGTTGATATAGGAGTCCTATTTGTACCAAATTTGGTCAGGTTGTTTGAAACTATATCTCAAGAAACTATATCTCTTCTTTTTTTTTTTACTAAATATTGATTTTGGCCCGATCGTTCCTATGGCAGCTATATGTTATAGTGGTCCGATCCGGCCGGCTCCGACATATGTACTGCGTGCAGCAAAAAGTCAGACCTCTACCAAGTTTCATCGAGAAAGCTTCAAAACTCAGACACTAGTTTGCATAGAAACAGACAGACAGACGGTCATGGCTATAACTCAGCTCGTCGCCCTGATTAAGAATATTATACTTTATGGGGTCTCCCTCAATGCTTTACTTATTTCGTGAACATAATACCATCTGCAATGGTATACAAATTTTTATTGATAATGGAACGATGTAGAACACTTTACTGTAACAGTCGTTTCTGGTACTTCATTTGTTATTAATTCCTATTGAAATTACGTTTTTAGTTTGTTTCTATATTAGTTCTATATTGTTGTTTCTATATTAATAATAATAAATTTTATAAACTTAAAAAATTTACTACTTTTAGCTATTAAATCCACCGGTGGTAACTTTAATTGATGACTTGCCAAGTACCTCCGAGGCAGCAAAAGCGGAGATTATGGGGAATAAGCAATCTGAAGAGGCGACAAAAACAGCAGCAACAAGTGGCACAAGAATTGTAGATTTTGACCGCATATGCAATACAACACCACCTGCTTTGATATCGAATGTTGCGGATATTTTGGAAACAGACAACATTGAAAAGAAAGCATTATTTCTATCGGCACGCAAGAAGCTTGCTGCAACATTAAGTGTCACCACTGAAAGCACAGCAGCAACCACTAGAGTCACTACCCCTCCAGTGGCCTTAAATTCCAATGATCCATGTGTACGTAAAAATGGGTATCCTAGTAGCATTATAACCAACACACCACCCAAGCGAGCAACTCCAACACCTGTGCCTCTTTCATCAAGTGTTAACGGTGGCATTACCAAACCTTGGTCAAGCATTAATGACAGCAATAATATCCCAGTCAAGAAATTACACAATTTAAATTTGAACAAATCGCGGGCACCGCCTGCGGGTCCGCCAAAATTTGAGCGCGATCTTGAATGTTTTGGTAATGGAAATAACAGTGGCTCCAAGGATCCACAAAGACGTTACAATAATTTGTCAGGTGATGCCGAGATTCGCAACACACGCTGTGCACAGTGGGACAATGCATCTGCAACTCAGCAACAACAACAAAAATCTGGTTATTCTGAACAAGTTCGTCGTGAAACGTCATCTTATAATAATAATGTTTACGAGGATGTTTCATCACATGTGCCCAATTTTCAGACATCGACCAATAAACATAGCTATAACATAGGCAACAAAAAAAATGCTTACGTTGTTAGCAGCAGCAGCAGCAGCAGCAGCAGCAACAACAACAACAAAAACAACAACAACGATAATAATAATAATATCAGCTTGGACAAGAACATCAGCAATAGAAACAATAATAATTCAAATAATGAAAGAAAGACCAATTTCAACTATAATATATTCGCTGACAATCGTTCAGGAAGTACTTCTAGATATGAAAATAATTATTTACCACGCACTTATCGCGAAAATCTGATGGCCAAAAACCAATTGCCTCAACTGCATGCAGAGGAAAATAAACTTAAAGTGAAGTTAGCTGAAAAGCAACGTAAATTGAAGACAGCTGAGCAACAGCGTCAATTGAAAGATGAACAGGTGCCAAGCATTGAGAGGGCAAGTGATAATCTTCAGCTGGATACACCATACAGGAATGTTGTGTTGGGTGGAAATAATAAAAAGATTCCCTTAAAAACACCCAAAAAGCAAGTGTAGAGAGATTGAGAGAAACGGAAAAGAAGACGGATAAAAAAGCAGAAGAAAAGAGTGACAAAGAAAAAAACTGCAACGGATGTGGATAATGAGAAGCGTTCTAGCAAAAAGGTTAAGCCGTTAAGTGTGGATAAATTCAGAGGTAATGAAGATAAAGATAATGAAGAAAATGAGCCATCCGCCTTTATACCTAAAGACGCCAACAGCAGCAACTCAAAGGACAACAAAATAAATCCTGGACCGGAGGCTTCAGAGCCGGAGACTAGAGATCCTGTATTTAAGCGATTAGTGCAACGTAGAAAATCCATGATGCCTTTGAGCAGTCAACCATTGGTGGATAAAGATGAAATCTTTGGAGGCGGTAGTCGACTAAAAGTGAAGCCTGATAAAAACACTGAATTTAAAATACCCAAAAAGGCAAGTGTAGAGAGATTGAGAGAAAAGGAAAAGCGTCAATTGGAAGATGAACAGGTGCCAAGCATTGAGAGGGCAAGTAATAATCTTCAGCTGGATACACCATACAGGAATGTTGTGTTAAGTGGAAATAATAAAAAGACTCCCTTTAAAATACCCAAAAAAGGAAGTGTAGAGAGATTGAGAGAAACGGAAAACAAGACGGATAAAAAAGCAGAAGAAAAGAGTGACAAAGAAACAAAAACTGCAACGGATGTGGATAATGAGAAGCGTGCTATCAAAAAGGTTAAGCCGTTAAGGTTGGATAAATTCAGAGGTAATGAAGATAAAGATAATGTAGAAAATGAGCCATCAGCCTTTATACCTAAAGACGCCAACAGCAGCAACTCAAAGGACAACAAAATAAATCCTGGACCGGAGGCTTCAGAGCCGGAGACTAGAGATCCTGTATTTAAGCGATTAGTGCAACGTAGAAAATCCATGATGCCTTTGAGCAGTCAACTATTGGTGGATAAAGATGAAATCTTTGAAGGCGGTAGTCGACTAAAAGTGGAGGCTGATAATAAGAATGATATTAAAATACCCAAAAAGGCAAGTGTAGAGAGATTGAGAGAAAAAGAAAAGATTACTGATAAAAAAACAGATAAGCCTAATGATAAAATTAAGTCTGCTGGTGTCGGTAAAGAGCTTAGCTTTAACATTCAAGGGAGGAAAAAAATTAATAAAATTGATCAAGTGGATAAGTCGGAGAAGGCCCATAAGCCAGATATGTTAAATAAAACGGGTTGGTCAAATAAAACAGATAAAGTGAAAAGAACACTGTTGAATCTGCAAATCAATAGCAAGTCGGAAAAGAAGAATGACATAGAAACAAACACTGCAACGGATGTGGATAATAATAAGCGCGCTAGCAAAAAGGTTAAGCCGTTAGGTGTGGATAGATTCAGAGGTAATGAAGATAAAGATAATGTAGAAAATGAGCCACCTCCTACTTGGGTGGATAACAGTGCAACACAGCCAGCGGATAAGTTATCCGAAGTGGAAGCGACGGAGGTTATCCGAGAACCCTCACAACTACTCAATCGAGGAAGATTTATAAACACCAAAGAACAATTGAAAGACAAATCGCCGGACCGAAAGGAAAAGAAGGAAATATTTGAAAAGGAGCAAGAAAAAGATGACAAAGGGGAAAATGGAAAGGAAGATCATTCATCCTCCTTTATACCTAAAGCTGCCATCAGCAGCAGCTCCAAGGACAACAGAATAAATAAAGGATCGGAGGCTTCAAAACCGGAGAGACTAGAGAGCCGGTATTTAAGCGATTAGTGAAACGTAGAAAATCCATGATGCCTTTGAGCAGTCAACCATTGGTGGATAAAGATGAAATCTTTGGAGGCGGTAGTCGACTAAAAGTGAAGCCTGATAAAAACACTGAATTTAAAATACCCAAAAAGGCAAGTGTAGAGAGATTGAGAGAAAAGGAAAAGCGTCAATTGGAAGATGAACAGGTGCCAAGCATTGAGAGGGCAAGTGATAATCTTCAGCTGGATACACCATACATCAATGTTGTGTTGGGTGGAAATAATAAAAAGATTCCCTTTAAAACACCCAAAATAGCAAGTGTAGAGAGATTGGGAGAAAAAGAAAAGATGACTGATAAAAAAACAGATAAGCCTAATGATAAAATTAAGTCTGCTGGTGTCGGTAAAGAGCTTAGCTTTAACACTCAAGGGAGGAAAAAAATGAATAAAATTGATCAAGTGGATAAGTCGGAGAAGGCCCATAAGCCAGATATGTTAAATAAAACGGATTGGTCAAATAAAACAGATAAAGTGAAAATAACACTGTTGAATCTGCAAATCAATAACAAGTCGGAAAATAAGAATGACAAAGAAACAAACACTGCAACGGATGTGGATAATAATAAGCGTGCTAGCAAAAAGGTTAAGCCGTTAGGTGTGGATAAATTCAGAGGTAATGAAGATAAAGATAATGTAGAAAATCAGCCACCTCCTACTTGGGTGGATAACAGTGCAACACAGGCAGCGGATAAGTTATCCGAAGTGAAAGCGACGGAGGTTATCCGAGAGCTCTCACAACTACTCAATCGAGGAAGATTTATAAACACCAAAGAACAATTGAAAGACAAAACGCCGGACCGGAAGGAAAAGGAGGAAATATTTGAAAAGGAGCAAGAAAAAGATGACAAAGGGGAAAATGTAAAGGAAGATCTTTCATCCGCCTTTATACCTAAAGACGCCCACAGCAGCAGCTCAAAGGAGAACAGAATAAATCCCGGACCGGAGGCTTCAGAACCGGAGATTAGAGAGCCTGTATTTAAGCGATTAGTGAAACGTAGAAAATCCATGATGCCTTTGAGCAGTCAATCATTGGTGGATAAAGATGAACTCTTTGGAGGCGGTGGTCGACTAAAAGTGAAGGCTGCTTCAAAAGCTGACGAGCTTTTAAAAAGTTCTTTCGTTGCTTCTGTAGATCCTGTGCTCAAATTGAAAAGCGTTAAACCGCCAGGAACAGAAAAACAACCGCCACAAAAGCGTCGGCGTAAGCTGAGCAATGACAATGGTATCCACAATGAAAAGGATGCCAGTGATGATGCCTCTAAGGAAGAGGAGGAATGTTTAGCTGAGCGTCCAACTGTTAGTCTTCCTGATACTACTTCTCATAACACCCTCTCAGCTACTACTTCAATTAGTGATTCTGCTCCTTTAGCACCCCAAGCACCAAAGCGAAAGACCAGGCGCAATGAACTGGACAGCTTAATTGAAGACATTGCCCAAATGTATTGCCGTAATGAAGTGTTGAGGGCCACAGGGCGAAGAACATGCACCGCAAAAGCTAGCTTTAAGGCAAAGCAAAAACAATGTCGAGTGCGTGTGTCACGTTGTGCGCACCTCGAGCAGAAGTTACGGAAGAAGAAGGCGGAAACCGAAATGCGAGAGAAGCCGGCCAAGACGGAGCCGCTCGAAGATAATGGTATGGCAACGGGGAATGTGATCACCATTGGTATGCCACCAACATTGCCGGACGAGGAGCAGCTGCTTGTTCTTAATGAATGCAAGTTTGAGCAAGCTGAGGATGTACAATTTCAGAGCGCTGAGTTACCGCTGCAGGAGCAGGAAACAGAGCTACAGTTTAAATCTGAGTTGGAGACAGAGTCAATGTTGTCTGTTAATGGTTCTGAAAAAGAAACGCAAATCCAAAAGGTGCCGGCAGAGCCAGAGAAGGAGACGGCGATGGAAACAGACGAAATTAAGATGGAAAGTCAGCAACAGAGAGGAGAGGAGACGCGATCGAAACAGAAGTCGGAATCGATTTTCCGTAATTTCGAAAAGTTCTGCACAAAGCTAACAAGCAGTGGCAGTGGCACCAGCAAGAGCATCAAAGAAAGTGTAAATGGCAAACCACCCAATAAATCTCCCACACCCACTGGTGAAGCTGCCTATATAGATTCTATAATCGAGCCGATAGAGCCGATGGTGGGTCAAGCTGTCAGTTGGAATGATAGTTGCAAGAAGTGCAATTCGCGGGCCAGTGAAAATTCCGTATATATGGTCAGGCAGAATTTGAATTATACTGAGACACCAGCAAATTCAGCTCCGCTTGACGTCGCTCCACCTCCGCCTCAAGAGCCCGTGCTACCCAAGCTGCGTGTGCGCCGCATCACAGGCGATTGCCTATCCGGCGTACATTATACACAACCAGAGGCTCAACCACAACCGGAAGCTCCGATAAATGCCACCGGCGATGGAGAATTCCCGCATTTTAGTATTTTAGAGCCAGGCCCCTCCTCGGCCGTGATTAATCGAACCCACGAACTGGGCCTGGTCATCAATCAGGTGTATAGGTGTATAGGCCCCATCGATCACGGTCTGGCGAAATCCTCCGAGCTTCAGGATGAGTCTCCCACCTCGGCTCTCAGTCAACGCAAACGAAATGTTCTCAATCAGCCCGAAGTCTCAACTGCAGCCGCCAGCTCATCAACAGTCTCGGCTGTGGCCTCTGAACCCTTGAATCCGTCAACAGGAAAAGAACATGATATAGCTACGATATCGCAGAGTGAAAGCAGTGCATCCATCTCGACAGTGCTTAAAGAACTGCTCTATAACACTGGCTACGACGGTAAGTGACAATCTTCCATTTTAAAGATATTACCGCCCGAAAATTACTATCATTTCTCAAGTATTTCAACTTTATTCCAATTTGTCACACAGTGTAATCTAGTGATAGGCTGCATTAGAATTAACATGAGTTCCAAAAGATTGACATAGAGATGAAAGGGTTGAAGGGTTGAATAGTTCAGTTGACCAGATAAAAATCGGTAAATAGTCTTTAGCTTGTCTGAGATTATAAACCAGATCACAAAACTAGATTAGAGTAAAATTTGATTGTGTTTGGCTCATCGATTCGGTTCTGTTCGGGTTTTTGAGCTACATGAACCGAACCTTTAAAATGTTCTAGTACTTGGGTTGAGGGACTCTATAAAACGGTACGCGAACCGAACCTTAATCTAACTGAATGTCTCGAACCACCGAACTGAACCTCCCCATAAGTCTTGGAGGTTTGCAGTCTTGGTTTGGGTTGAAGTTTATTCCAAAAGGTATTTTAATACCTCCAGGATTTTGTAAAATTGTCCAAAATAGTAGGACCATTCCTGCAACTGCTTTGCTTATAATTTGCTTAATATTTGATTATTTCGATCAGCTGTTCACAGCTGTTCCATACAAACAATGAAGTGTTGCTCAGAGCAAATGTGGAACATTTTACAACACTAGTTGCTTAAACGAAACTTTTGATTTGATTGTCTGTGTGACCGTTCTCCTCGAAGAAAATTACATCACGTTTGATGAAGTTTTTTATTTGGCTGATTTTGCAATATGTAGAACGTTGTAAGAATTTCGCATTTGGTGTTTTGAACCAAAATCAAATCAGTGTGCAAAACGGTTCATTCCTGCAAGTGGTTATGATTTGCTGAATAAGCTAATTTAAAGCAAATAATAAGCAAGCCGTTGCAGGAATCCCCCTATTATGTACATATTTTCCCAAAATGTACATTAGTAGTTTTTTGCTGGTTCCACTAATGGAATTAGGCTATATTAACACATTCTTACTAAAATATAACAACTAATTACACTAAATATAATGTAGTCAACGAGTAATTATGTAACATTTACCTAGTAATTAAAAAGCAATTATGTGGTAAATAACAAGTAATTATGAAGTGATTATTTGGGATATTTAATAGCCCGACCTAATTAAATCTCACTTTGATATTATATTCGAACAAAAACAGATACCAAGCTATACGCTTGCCCGATCAAGGGATGCACCAGTTGTCTTACAGAGGAGGCCTTCGTCATACACGTGCAGTACCACATGAGTTGCAATCCGGGTATAAGAACTCTGGGTTGTAAGTATTGTCGCCAGACATTCGACAGACCTGCGATATTGCGATCACATTTGCAGCCAATGCATGGACGTCACAATTATTTCTGTAGCATTTGCCTGGAAACGACAGTAAATTCAGAATTAATGCTCCAACATATGCATAGACGGCACGAGAAGGAATTCCAACTGATTAATTTCCAGCATCAGTTTATTGAGTTGACCACCCCTCAGAAAGAGCCTCAAGAGAGCATGTGTTGGGTTAGCGCAATGGAAAAACCATTTGAACAGAAACAAATAAAAGCATTTATGGATCGCTTAATGGAGGAATTGCGTGAACGTCGCTCCAACCGCAAGTGGATCTTTCAGCCAAGCGAACTTGGTCTATTGAATCAACTAACCGTATTCCCAAAAATGATGAAGTGTGGTGAGTGTGGGCTTGTTTTACTGGATCCCAAGGCATTTTACGACCATTTGATGGAACACAAATTGCATTTGGTGAAATTGGCGTATCCCGCAATGGATCTTTCGACAAAGTATGAACCTATTGTTCCTGTACGTGCCAAAGTCTTAATGCCTGGAAAGCAAATGGTTGTGACACCGAAATTGAGGTATGTACCCAAGGAATTTCGTTACATTTGTTGTGTCCGCGGATGTGACCTGCATTCCTTAACGGAACAAGAACTACGTATGCATCTGACCACCAAACACAAACATTACGATACTGTTAAATGCGAGCACTGTGATTACCACAAAAATGATCTAAGTATCGATAAGTACTTCGAGCATCTGTCCAATCACAAGCGATTTGTCTATCAATGCGGTGCCTGCACTACAACTCTTCCCAAGCGGCTTGAAATCGATCGACACATTTATGACAAGCATAAAGGATACGATGTCGATGTCATCATTCACCGTCGAAATGATGTCAGCATTCACACAAATAAAAGCGAAGCGCGATGGTTCAAATCAGGTAAGTGAGTCGTAATTTACAAAGAATATAATGCATTATAAAGATCTATCAGACCTCATACAATATATAAATTCGTCATGTCATCCGTTTATTTTTATGAAACTTATCTCTCACTTTATCTCTTGTGTATGTAGGTAGCTGCAGCTTATTGCTGAAGGCAAACAGTTGAAACAAGAGTTGGAATTAGCAAAACACTGTCTTATTGAGATTGTGCAATAAGACAGTGTTTTGCTAATTTCTCAGCTATGTTGTGTACAAATTTTATCATCGTAGCTTTTACCATTTCGGCTCCACGAGGATGAGTCAGTCGACCACTGATTTAGTCAGCTAGGACAAAGAGTTTTATAATCATAGAAAGAAATTATCTGCTTAAAGTAAAGTGGCATACTTGCTTTTATGCCCTTTGGGGTATATTTATTTAGTTTGTTGATAAATGATGATAAAAATGATAAATGAAAGTAAAAGGCAAAAGAAGGCGTGGCGGACCCCATAAAGTATATATATTCTTGTTCAGGGCGACGAGCTGTCCGTCTGTCTGTCTGTTTCTATGCAAACTAGTCTCTCGGTTTTGAAGCTAGATGAAACTTGGTACTGATCTGTCTTTTAGCTGCACGCAGTACATATGTCGGAACCGCCCGGATCGGATCACTATATCATATTGCTGCCATAGGAACGATCGGTTCGGAATCAGCATTTAGTATGAAAAACTTTTTTGTTTCTCAAGATCTCTCAACGAAAGTCATTTTGTGGTTGTGACAGATTTTTATAGACTGACCAAATTTGTTGTAAATCGAACTTCTATATTATATAGCTGCCATAGGAACGATTGGTTCGAAATCCGCATCTTACTGATTATACACGGCACTGCAAGGGTATCCAAACTTTGGCGCTCCAAAGTTAGCTTGCGCTATATTTTTTTATTGGGTTATGTAAAATTTATTATATTTTTAAATGTCAACATTTTTGTCTGATCTTGCAGTGGGTCCAATGCGCCCAATTAAAGATGAATGGTTCTGCAATCTTTGCCTTGTGGTGTTGAGTACAGAAAAACAGATGTTGGCACATTTGGACCTTGCGCATCAACGATCGCAACAATATTGTTGTCCCTATTGTAAATACGGTGGCGAGGAGGCTATTAAGTTAATCGATCATATAAGGCAAGCACATCCGGGGAAGCGGCCGCAACCGATTCAATGCTACTTTCAAATCAAGAGCAAGAACCGGTATATCTTGGGATTCTCTTGCAATAGTTGTAATGAGTTGAAAGATTCTCTCCAAAAGATGACCCGACATTGTAATGTGGTGCATCAAAATCCATATCAATACAAGTGTTGTCATTGTGATTTTGGAGATGCTGTGGAGAGGTATGTTATCAAGCATATGAACGAAAAGCATTACGGGTTGGATGGACTTGCCATTCGGCAGTTTGTGCGTCTGCCTAACGAGCTCCCCGATAGCGATTTCTGGAATCTCGCCAAACCAATAGTACCTATTGAGGAACCGAATATAACCGTTTTTACGGTTCCAAATGACGCCTCTCATACTATCACTAGTATTTCCAGCGCTAGTGTCACCCCAAATTTCCATTCGACTGTGGTGCCGGATTTGGAAGCAATCGAATTGTTGTCCTCATTGGATGCGAAAACGGAAAATGTGCCCAATGGTGTCCTTCCCCAGGTATGTTAACATTAACAGGTCGTTATTGGCTATCTATTATTATTAAAGAAAGCTATCGGCTATATATTGCCTTTACCGATAAACACTGTTTTTTGACTCCAACATACATCCACCATAGTCATCGCCATTAATAGATAACACTCTACTTACAGAAACGCTACGAGCTCGCTTGCTCCCACTGTACAGAGATATACAGTGACATTCAGGAGCTAACGTCAAAGCACTGGAACACAAAACATTCCGAGCAACCGTTCTACTTTTGCGTACAATTGCAAATGTGCTGCCCGGCATGCCACGGATACAGAGGGAGTGCCAAGTCGCTGCTGGAGGATCATTTGCCGAATGAGCATCAGATAAGGACATTGGTGGCCTGCGATATTGAAAATGTGGGACAATGTGCATTCTGTGATTACAAGTATACAGAATGGACTGATTTACAAGATCATATGAGGACTGAGGGGCATCTGGTGACTGATTTGAAGAATCTAACGGATGCGGAATTGAATGGACTGCTTTGTCTGGGTACAAACAAAAATGAGTATTACCAGTGCTATATATGTAACGCGATAATGCCAACAAAAGTTGCCACAGCACAACATGGAGCTCTCGAGCACAACAACGCACCATTCTGTTTCCGTCCTTTATCCGACGAGATCATCTACCATTGCTCCTTTTGCAAGTACGCTTCAACAGTTGAGATAGAAACATTGCGGCACATGCTCGATCATTACAAGAAATTCTCTCAGTGTCATTTTTGTAATGCGAAGTTGAGCGATGGCTTTGAGGAGTATATACAACATTGTTATACATTCCATCGGAAGGATGTGAAACGCTTTGAGCAGGTGCATCCCTATGAAGAACTCAAAAAATTCCTCATGCTGATGCTCTATCAATTCCAAAATGGACTCATTATTAGCAAGAGCAGTTTAAGAAAAACACGCTTTAACAATGAACTCGTTATGAAGCAACTTTATAGTGAACTAATTTGTAAATCTCAAAAGCCGCCCATACCACGTGTGGTCATCAGTCAATTGCTTAATAGAAATGCTTCTCGTCCAGCTCCAGCAGCAGCAGCAGCTTCAATTCGCATTACAAATCGCCGCAAGACTTTGAATCCAAATGATTTTCAGGCTATTCAAAAGCCGACTGTGCGGCAGCAGATTGTCAATTGTCAAAAATCATTTACAAGTTCAATAGCTTATCCGGTTTTCATAACAAAAGCTCCTGCGCCTGCTCCTGCTCCTGCTGCTACTCCAACACGCACTGCTGCACAACAGCTTCCGATTTCACAGCGCATTCAGAAACGTCGCAGCACCTTTGTAGAGCCTGGACAATTAAAACCTAGCAATGCAAAACGTCTTTGTCCGTCATAAAAGCATTAAAAAGAAAACCCAGAATACTACAACGATCGCGGAAAATTTCTATGAGCTATGAAATTTCAGACTATTATCCATTTTTCAAATGAAGAAAATCTGGGTCAGTCGAAGGAATTACACTTAGTCTTAGTGAAAACATATAAAAGATGCTTAATTTAAGAACATTGAATAATCTTTTTTTTGCATTAAGAAGTTCAAGAACCAGCAGATAAAGTTAGTTGCTCTCAAACATCTTTATCTTGAAACGTTAAATTATATTTTCATTCTATGCGTTTTCCTATATAGGCTAGTTACTTATCAACCCACCCTCGTACCACCGATATATATCTATATTCCTAGCTAGACAGCCTTGGTCATACAAATAGAATGAAATATGAATATGAAAATTTACTCATTTTTGTTTATAAAAAATAACTATATAAAAATAACTATAATATTCAATATTCAATGAAAATGTTAGTTACTGGTCTTCAAACAGCCTCAGAAATAAAAATGGCGCATATAATAGATTATTTTATTATTTCACAATGCTATTAATTAATAGTTTGAATTCCAGATTTTGTTTCGAGAAAGAAAATAATTAAGTTCAGTTGCCGCATTTCTATGGTGAGTAATTTAATAATTTAAATTTAATAACTTCTTAAACATAAAATGAAAAACGCAAAAAGTTGCAAAAATTGTGGTCGAACATTCCACAGAGAAAATGCTAAATTATTTAAATAACATTATTTTAATAAAGCAGCTAAAAATAAGAACAAATATTAAAAGAAATTGCACAGCGTTTTACCCAAATCTAAAAACTCGTTCTGCAATATACAAAAACAACTCATCAAACAAAATAAAAACACCTAAAAGTATGCCCCACTGATACACACCGTTCCAGCAAGTTTGTTGCCTAAGTCATTTGTTTATGCACAGTTTGAGAGTCACCAAAGAAAAAACGCCAAATGGTTCAACTAATTGTATAACTAAATTTATTACAAATAAAATCACAATAATTATTAACAAAAATTAAACTTAAAATGGTGCTAAAAATTATCCGGCTTTTCAGACATATGCACCAAGTCTTCGATATCCAAATTTCTTTCCAGGGGAAAGTTTTCCAAAATTTCGGATATTGTCCATCGTCTGGGCAACAGCTCTACATACTTTTTACCAAACACACGTAACCGATACAACATAAATTCATATAAATACATTCGTTCAGGTTTGGTGTAATGAAATGCTATAGAATAATTTGAGCAGCAATTGTTGCCCTGAAGAAAATCAAACAAATGAATATGTGCTCAAAATATATTGATTTTTGTTAGATACTTACTGCATCCACATTCGAGACACTCATCTCTCGCACCCAATCTGGTATGCTCGTATTATCTTTGTAGAAATAATTCTCAGCATCAATAGGGAAGAATTTTGGCTTGTCATCATCGGGCAAGGCCCGTGTGGAGTCGATTAAATGTACGCCCACATTTTGCAAACATATTCCCATATAGAAATCTTCAATGCCCATCTTCTTAGCCTCTGGACAGATCTTTTCGGACTCATAAGCCTGAGTGGCAAAGCGGCGTAGTGCCTCGCGGCTGAGCACGTATGAAGCACCACCAGACATGTAGCTCTAGGTGGGAGTTTTTTAAATAATCTTATAAAGAATTTTAAGATCAACATTTACCTATTTATTTTAAATGCAAGCGAAATTTAAGTAGAAAATGTATTTGCAGTTTTATTTGTACATGAAATGCTATATTATATTGAAATGTCAAACATAAATTGTTTAAAAGAAGATAATAA
The DNA here is from genome assembly GCA_035043265.1 of Drosophila testacea. Taxonomy (NCBI): domain Eukaryota; kingdom Metazoa; phylum Arthropoda; class Insecta; order Diptera; family Drosophilidae; genus Drosophila; species Drosophila testacea. The sequence goes on along the minus strand of JAWNND010000826.1, from coordinate 195,074 downwards.
ATTACATTCACGCCTAATCGAAATTTATTTAAAATCTCACATTAGAAATTCTTAATTAAATCCCGACTAACCACATTTTTATTAAATGAATCGGCCTTTCAACTGATGAATCGAATTCAGACCCAAGTTTTTTGTTCTTCACTTAGCATCAATTGTTATTCCCGCCGAAGAAAGCGGATAACAATGACAATAGACGTAAACTTTTAGATAGAATGAGATAAGGATAGTATTAAACAGCAAGGCTAGTATTTCAAATTAATACTAGCTTAGATATTTATTAAACCCAGTACTTTAAAAAAGTACAAATGGGTCTATTAAGTTTGTGCAAAAAAATGTGCGTAACAGGCAAAAGGAGGCGTGGCAGACCCCATAAATTATATATATTATTGATCAGCATCAACAGCCGAGTCGATATAGCCATGTCCGTCTGTCTGTCTGTCCGTCTGTCCGTCTGTCTGTCTGTCCCTTTTTTGAGTTCCTAGATCTCAGAGACTATAAGAGCTAGAGACACCAAATTTGGAATGTAGGTTTATCTATATCTTGCATTGATCAAGTTTGTTTTAGATTTTTGCCACGCCCACCTCCGCCCCCGGAAATTGAAATACAAAACTTCGAAAAGTCGAATTACAAGAGCCCCTTTAGTGCTAGCGCCTTTATTTTTGGTACATATAATAAACACTATAGTCCAAACCAGTCCACCAAATTTCATTCAAATCGGATGATAAACGCGAAAGTAATTCAACTAAAAATGTTACGGGCAAAAGGAAGAAGAAGAGACGCCAGCGACCTCTATGTTTATGAAGTGGCGCCATCTATTGAATGGTACGCAACATTGAAAAGCAATCTAGTGAACGATTTGCACTCAAAAAGTACTGGGTCTCCTACTGTCGAGCTTGCTCCACTGTAGCTTAGTGCATTTTTTTTTTTTTCTGAAAATTGTATAAATAAGTTGTGCCTTGAGCTTTTATTATAAGTTTAAAATTAAAAACTGTATACCACACCCCACCGCTGACATTTGATTAAAGTAGCCAAAGTCACACAAAAATTGCACAAGAGTTATACAAATAGGCACATCAAAGGCGCGAAAACAACGAATCTGTCCATGCTAGTTCAAGTTATTAGTTTTGGTTTGAGCATTTAGCATAATTGTCCATCAAGCATGACGATTACAACTCAACCAATGAGCTGTATTTTAAGCTGTTTTCAAGGTCTTTCGTCGTGGGCCTGATAATGGGATATTATGTGTCAAAATACAAGTTTAATTGAAATGTGAACAAGGGTAGCTTAAGTATGAATTGGATTGACATTTGCAATTTTAATGAATTCAGTTTTTGATGAAATTAATTACCTAAGTAGCAAGCTTAATATTTTTTCTGTTCAAAACTACAAATTTCTTTGCGGCTTAATCAAAAATATCTTTTGGGAGTTGTCTAATGAATGCCATAAATGTATCTATAACAACGTTTTCCCAGCAGATAGTTCAACATATGCTAATTGGCTTGTCTAAAAGACAAAAGCGATGGGCAGCCCGCAGCCAAAGCAAAAGCAAAAAGCCATTTATAAACAGTCGGTAATATAATTACCATAATAAATCAAAGAAATTTGAAATAGCATAAAAAAATTTACGTGTGATAAACAATTTATAAAAGTTGCTGGCAAACATAAAAATATTATTTTTTTAGTACAATTTATATTTATATTGAAAAAACAAATCAACCTTGCCACATGCTGTGGTGTGAACTTGAATACTTGGATACTTGTTTTCTAGGGTTTATTAAGCTCGTTTATACCTGTATTAGGCAACAAGCGGTATCGGCAATGCAATCAACAATTTATATTAAACATTCAAACATTAATGTACATTTTACAACTTTAACCAAAATAAGTAGTTATGTATAACGTTTCAAAGTATATGATAATAAATTTATATTCAATTTTTCATAAGTACCAGTAATAGAATCTTTCTTTCTAAATATTAAACACAACATTTATTTAAATAATTATTTATTTTCTTTTTAAATCATCGGCTTTGTGTTTTAGAAACCTTGCCAATATTCATTAAGTGTTTAGCTGTTCAAAATGCCAACTATTGGCCAATATTTTCTACTCGTAGTAACAACACAATGTTTGAACAATAATGCCAAAAGGTAAAATAAATGACAGCAGAGGCGACTTTGGGGAGCGGTCTCCCTGCACAAGATGCGTGTAAGTTTGCCTATGCAATGATAATAAACCTCGACGACCTCACGACAACTGACCATTAGTTGAAGTTGCAGACGCTGTGAATCAGCAATGATTGACTGACAGACGGACCGAGGGACCAACTGACAGAATGACTAACGGCAGTTCCATTTGCTCTTTGGCAATTGGTATTGTTTGCTGCAGGTTTTATGATTTCAATAATTATGAAGATATGCTGGCATTGTCTAGGTTTTAATGACATTTATAATATCTTCTATTTAATTAGCAAGCTAATTAAACAAGAATTATAAAGTTTTAACAATGAACAGGTTAGTCTAGGCAACATGTGTATAATATGTACAACAATACAACACGCATTTCAAAAAGCTATCAACACTTTCGCTACCATATATACTACGTCCGAAATTTTAATTTATTGTTAACATTATTGCTATAAATTATTTGGAATTGTTTTATTATTTCATAAATTTGTTAAATCAATAAAATTGGGATATACGATTTATTGTAATTATTATTGTTGCTATTATTATTCAAGCAGCAATATAAAATCTGAATTTATTATTGAAATGAATTGTTTAGAACTCTTACGAATATTTTCATGTGAGATACACAAGCTATAATTGAATTAATAATTTTATAAACCTTATAAATTTTTTTTCAAAGATATCTAAATACATATATGTTTTTTGCTCTTCTTCTGATTCAATAATACAATGAATCTTCTGATAATTTCAAAGATTAGTCAATCAACTGTAATCCTCTAATTTTTGCTATAACTTGGACAGCTTGTATACCCTATTTACCAGTCATAAAATTGCAATAAAAAGTCAATTAAAGAAATAAAACGTATACAAATTTAAAATATAAAACCCGAAATCTGAAATGAAGTCCCTTATCTTTAATGTTATAATTTATTAAATCTGATAGGCGCTTGGAGTTGAAGCCAGTTAACAAGTGTTGACTGTCTAATAACATTTGCAATGCAAATTTGCAAGTTATGAGTCAATTCAGCAGCATAACTAACAACAAGCGTAATGATTGGTTAATTATCAGATGAGCTAAGAATTTGGACTGATTTACAGATTCACTTACCACATTGTAGCGTCTCATCTGATGGCCAAAGTAAAGTGGCATATTCGCATCGTAGGCACTGAGCATATGATGTAGGTTCTCCATGATGACATAGCTGAAAGAGGAGAATATTCAGATGGAGGGAAGAGGGGCAGCTTATTTAATCTCCACTCACGTGTCATCGTCAGCTTTGAGAAACCAATCGTATTCCTCTCCATACTCCCTCCAAACATGTCGGAATCCCTCACGCGTTTTATTCCACAGATCGTGATAGCCACCTTCTACATCTACAACTTGCACCACGCCAAGCGGTTCATAGTTCTCGCTGCTGACAAACACCAGCTTGCCACAGCGCCTGCCCCATGTGGCATGCACATGCTGAGCATAGCGCTCCACGTACTCCGGACATGTCAACACCATGCAAAGAACACGAGCTGGTGTCAATTTCAAATCCTGTTGCATTTCCAACTGCCGTGTGAATCTTAAAGTTGCTGCCGAGCTCATGCTACTGCTGCTTGTGGGCCAACAGTTGATACCATTTCGCACATCATAGAGGTAAAGGAGCAGCATAAATGCACAAACGAATCCGGCAATGAATCCCGTTAATAAATGCAGTTGCCCGCGTATTTGCCAACCGTAGTTGGTTCTCAACTTGGCTATTGTTTTCATATAAGCCGTAGTCATCACGATGAGACTGTGCGTCTGTTGTGTTGTGTTCTGCTCAACGTCTAATTTATTATTGCAGTCGCATTTTGTTTTGATGCGCAGCTTCAAGCTAAACTCTAACAATAACCAACGACCGGTTTCATCTTAGGTTTTTTTCAACCTAAGCCAGTGTGACCCAACTGATTTGCATGATCATATTGTCATACACTGCTCTTTTGCACTGCTTCTTTTAAACCTTTCTACTATTAGAATATTATATTTCAAATATTATTAACAAATGTAAGTACATGATTGAAAATACATATTAGGAAATAATAACGGAACCTTATACCCAAACCAGTAAATTTGTAGTACCGGAACCGATGTTGAAACCGAATCAATTTACTTTTTAAAAAACCGAAACAAAGCCGAAGCGAAACCGAAGACGAAGCAATTCTCTCCAAAACTTATTCGTTTAACTCTCTATTTCTATAATTTTCCATGACATTGAAAACTATTTGAAATTAAAGTAGGGTTTATGTTAATATATTTATTATAATTAACATTTTGACATTTTTAGTAAATAGTAATATCGGTGCTGATGGGCCGATATACATTTTTTTTAAATTTTACTTGATAACAAAAATTACAATAAAATAAAGAATATTTAATTTAATAGCTTTTATTTTTTCCTAAAACTAATTTCCTTGAAAAGCTTTGCATTTTAATTAATGTAGTAATTTATATAAGTAATAATAATACACTTTGGCAACATGATACAGTAATTCTGTATTATTTACATTACATTCTATAAGAAATGATCTATGCAATTTATTGACAAGCACTTTAAGAGCGACACATATAAACTTGATAGAAGAGTTTATTATGCACTCTTAATTGCACTCTTTCTGACTAAACTGTAAAAGTACTACAATATAACTGTATTAAAAATCTTCAAAAATTTAACTTGGCTGCTATACAAATTATTGATTAGCTACTCAGGTGGCAATGCCAGACAACGAACTGAATTTTCAATGGCGAATTTCATAATCGATCGCTTGTTCGACTAATCAGTCTAATTGAAAGAGATGTTGTAGCTGCTGTCGCTGTTCTGTCTTTATTTTGAAGTCTATTCATGGCACCAGACATCCAATTGGATCAATTGATGGAATGCTTACGCAGCAGAAAAAAAGCTCGCCACAAAATGAAGAAAACGAAAGTATAATCTCTTCATTTTGGTCAATTTTGTAAATAGCAATGGGAGCAATTGATAGGCATGATATTGTATAACTGTAAGCATTAAGTATTATTGATGAGGCTGAGGTATAAAAACATCGGGTAATGTCAATTAAAAGTGCAGTTAGCTGACAATTTGTGAACCGCAACAAACGGAGAAAACACACATCAATTCAACATTAAAATGGCCTTCAAGGTGAGATATCAAAGTGTGAATTTAAATGGATGATTATAACTCGATCAAATCCTTTATAGTATATGCTGCTCGCTTTGGCATTGGTCGGAACTGTAAGGGCCGAGTATGATTACAATAGAAGCACTAACAACAACCAGAAAGTGTCAACGACATCTAGCGATATTAATTCTCTGGAACAGCACGATTCCAGTTCCAGCGAGGAATATCGTACTAACTATCAAACACCCCACAACAATGCCCAAAATTCAGAGGCTACACCCAGGGGCTACGATTACTCTGGACAATTATCTGATTCCGATTCGAATATACAGCATGATCTGACAAGCTCCGCAGCTGTCTCAGCAGCCTTGTTACCTGTACCGTTGCCAGTGCTCCGCGAGCATCGTCAACCAGAGATCTTCCCGCCAGCAAGCTATAGCTTTAACTATGCTGTAAATGATGAGAGCACCGGAGACATCAAGGATCACACTGAGACCCGAGATGGTTATGTGGTGCGTGGCTCCTACAGTCTCATAGATCCCGATGGTTACAAACGCACCGTCACCTACACAGCCGATGATGTCCATGGCTTCAATGCTGTTGTTAACCGTGTTCCTTACGTCCTTAAAAAGTTAGCAGTTGTTACTCCTTCTGTAGTGTTGGATGAACGTTCCTCGGCAACTCTGGGCTCGGCTGGAGCATCTTCTGCTGGTTCAGCATCTGTGAGAAATGGCGATAACACATTGTCATCAGGATCCGTCGATAGCTATGTGAATGCAGCACGTGATCGTGACACGACTGGTGGAATATATGCTTGAGTGATAATTGTCTCGTATGCCGTGATCATGTATTGTCTAATATTGCTTCACATATTTTTAGTTTTATAGATATTAAATGCGAGAGTTACAAATATTTAATCAACTGTTTTTAATTGGTTTCCACACCACTCTTAATATCAAAGTCTACTTTTAATTTAAAGTAATATTAAATACTTTTAGGCGAATGCTTAAACGGCAACTGTTTGTATTGGATTTTAATACGTTATTTTGTTTTATGTAATATAACATACTTTTGGCGCTTACATTAAGAGCAACAATTAACACATTAAGGTTGTGATTGTTATAATGACATAATCAAATGACTTTGGGCAACAAATTTTAATTTCTTTAGAAATTCTCTAGCCGACTTTAAAAAGTTCTGCAAAATCACATAGACTTTGTAGTTGAAATTTTACATATTATTAATGACAAACGAGAATGAAAATTACGTAAATTTCTTATAAACATCCATATGTATGTCTGCATTTAATTTCTTTTATTGACTATTTATTTACTAGTTTTTTTCAATATCGCTCTTGTCATTTATCTTTTGCTTTAAGTTGTAAATACCTTACATGCCTGCAACAATTTCTTAAGACTTTGAAACAGAGTTGAAATATGGTTACCCTAGAGAAAAACATTAAGAGCGCATGCGTTGAGAGCGATGTCAACAATACAACCGGCTAAATTCGCGCCATTAAAAAGAGAAAAAATCAACAACTTTGCGACTAGTTCAAGTTCAATGCAACAACAACAACAGCAGCAGAGAGTAATCCACGTGATGATAACAGAACCCTACCACAATAAACAAACTGCTAACAGAGTTCTGCTTAAGCTCGCTAACAGCGGTACTAACAGCGAATGTTAAACGAGTGCTGACTGCGCTTGGACCCCAGCGTCGCAGTCGCTGTTATTGTTGCTGCCGCTGTCGTGTCGCCGTCGCTGCTAATGCTGCTGCTGACGTCGCTGCTAACATTGCTGCTGCTGTCGTTGCTAACGTTACAGTCGCTGCCGACGCCATTGTTGCTGTTGCTGTCGATGCTAACGTTACTGCTGCTGCTGTCGCGACACAGTCGCTGTTAAGGTTGCTGCTGCTGTCGTTGCCAAATCTGCTACTGTCCCTGTTGCTGTTGCTTTCGCGTCGTAGTCGCTGCTAATGTTGCTACTGCTGTCCTTGATAACGTTGCTGCTGCCGTTATTATTGCTTTTTAAGGCGCTGTTAAGGCTGCTGCTGTCTCGTCGCTGTCGCTGCTGATGCTGCTGTTGATGTCGCTGCTAACATTGCAGCTGCCGTCGTTGCTAACTTTGCAGTCGGTGCCGACGCCAATGTTGCTGCTGCTGTCGATGCTAACGTTGCTGCTGCTGTCGCGTCGCAGTCGCTGTTATTGTTGCTGCTGCTGTCCTTGCTAACGTTGCTGCTACTGCCCTGTTGCTGCTGCTGTCGCGTTACAGTCGCTCTTAAGGTTGCTGCTGCTGTCGTTGCCAAAGCTGCTACTGTTCCTGTTGCTGTTGCTTTCGCGTCGTAGTCGCTGCTAATGTTGCTACTGCTGTCCTTGCTAACGTTGGTGCTGCTGTTATTATTGCTTTTTAAGTCGCTGTTAAGGCTGCTGCTGTCGCTGCTAATGCTGCTGCTGACGTCGCTGCTAACATTGCTGCTGCCGTCGTTGCTAACTTTGCAGTCGCAGCCGACGCCAATATTGCTGCTGCTGTCGATGCTAACGTGGCTGCTACTGTCGCTTTCACCGTTTCTGCTGCTGTCGCGTCGTTGCCAACGCCGCTGTTAAGGTTGCTGCTGCTGTCGTTGCCAACGTCGCTGCTACTGTCCCTGTCAACGTTGCCTGCTGCTGTCACGTCGCAGTCGATGTTATTGTTGCTGCTGCTTTCACTTCGTAGTCGCGGCTACTGTCGCTGTGTAGGTTGCTGCTAACATTGTTACTGAAGTTATTGTTGCTGCTGCTGTCGGTGTAATTTGGAATGCCGCTGCTGCTGTAGCCGTCGCTATTGTCGCTAGAGGGATTATCGTTACAGCAAATAACAGACCTTAGTTACCTATAGTTTTCCAAACATCTAATGAAATCAATCGCAGCAATCTTAGCTGTGCCTTACTACACTAAAATAAATGTTATTTCTTACAAAAAATTTGATTGTAAAGTTGCCAGACCGAAGAGTTACAGGAATTTAAACAACTTTTTTTTAATTTTTTAAAATAATAAATAAAATTTTAGTAAAAAAAATTACAATTTTTAAATCTCGACTTTTTGTTCTTAATAAACTTCTGCTGTCCACAAAAAAAATTTAAAGCAATAATTTAAATTTGATCTGACGTTGTATCATTTTTTTTTTGTACAATATCATTTCTGAACACAGAATAAATGTTAATTGTAAAGTTAGGAGTTTTAGAGGTTTTTAAACTTCATACTTGCATTCATTTGTCAGAACTAACCCGATTTATTTCTTTATAAGAACAAAATGTAGCAAACTTACTTTATCAATAACAGTTAACAATATAAGGACAACGCAAACTATCTATGGCTCGCTGAAGATTGTATATCCTTACAGAGACCTTCATTCAAATTTCGACATATGTATGGCAGGCTTGTGATATAATAGTCTGATTTTAGCTAGATTGTATTCATATAACAATATCAGACACACAAACCAAATAAACAAAACAGTTTCCCATACTACATGTTGTTTTCTAACGGATCGTTCTTATGGCAGCTATATGATATAGTCATCCGATCTGGCTGATTCCGACAAATGTATTGAGAGACTGTTGTGCATACAAACAGACGCACGGACGGACAGACTGATATCGACTCAGCTCGTCGTCCTGATCAAGAATATTCATACTTTTTCGAGTCTGTCGCGTATCCTTCAAAGCATTACAGATTTCATGACAAATTTATAATACCGTTTGCAAGGGTGTAATTAATGTTTCGGGCTTATCGCTATGTGATTCATCTAGTGACAAAATAAAAACTTTCAGATAAATGTTTTGTAGGAGATTATCTATTCTTTTGGAAGAAAAAAGAAAAACGTAATACTATGTAAAAGCACATTAGACTTTAAGTATGAACAGAGATGAGGATAATAAGTGTGCTGGAAATCCTTACATCTGATCCAGGTGACATATGATCGATTCAGGTGTGGCTTTAAAGACACAAATATTTGTACTGGAGGCATCACAGAAACGTCCGGCGGGGCAAGTTCCATTCTCTGTAGAAGGTATTGGGGCACCATAGCAGAAGGCAAAAGTGTTGAACGAGGTGCAGGCAAATACTTTGTTCTTGTTACACAGACCACAGCTGCTGGTGTCGCCACAACTAGAGGGTATTTCGGTGCGTTGGAAACAAATATTCGGTTGTTCTGTGCAAACTAAACCATCAGGGCAGGTAAAAGTCTGATCCGTATGCGGGTTGATGCCGCCAAAGCACGGGTGAAATGACGTCTGGTTGATGCATGCCACATCATTTGTGGGCTGACATTTATTGCAATTGCTGCTCACCAAAAGCAGCTGCCAGCTCAGTGTAGTCAAAACTATTAGCTATACATAATGTGTTAGTTTTGTTAAAGTCTAAAGAACATTCTGTAGACCTACCACATTTATCCATCTAGACATCTTCACGTTAACTCACTTCAAATAGAAATAACTTAGAATATCAACTAGCAGCGCCTTTTCTATGGTTTCTATACCTTGACATACTTATAATCTGTATACATTAACTTATCTGCGTTAGCTCCAAAAATTGCGATTTGAAAAACAAACAAACATTATTAAGATTGAACTTGAGAACGGATGTCAACCTAAGAATATCAAAAAACGTGTCTAACTTTCAGTTTTATTACTTATTTGCATAACATAAGGAGAGTATAGAATGCCCCAGTCCATTATCTATGTTTATGTATATTATAGATACGAAGTACAACTCATAATCAAAACAATAGCCAGAACAATAATAATACCTATGTAAATATCATTTAATCTGATAGAGATTAAAAATTAAAAATTCTAACTAAAATATTTAGTTTTGTTTACTTATTTTACAAAAGCAGCTATTGCTAAATACGCAAAATTCGTATCTTTTAAATGACTCCTTTTATTTTTAAATCATATGTAATGTAATTAAAAGTATAAACACAGATACTAAAGGACTACTTTAATTATTTGTTGTCACAAGAATAGTGAAGTAAGTTCGGAATTAAAATTTGTATACCTACTCTGAATTTGCTTGGATAAGAGACACTAGAATACTAGAGTTGTGTCTTTTCTATACAGGGTATTTATAAATCAAGCACTTTCAACTGCGGCGTAGCAGTGTGACAGTGATATACGCATCATGTGTCAGACCAAATTCGAAATACATTCGTACACATGAGTATACTATACATGTATGTAGGATAGATAGGTTAGATTGTGTGGCACAATCGTACTGAGAGCGGAAATTGCACCGTCTGTTGCACTCTGAATGAAACGAACGCCAGACAAAAGCTGCTTGTGGCTGTTGCAGGGAAAATGAAATTAAAGTTTTTTTTTGGCCATGGGCTACTCGAAACAGCTCGTTGCTCCTATTACCAATCGGCCAGTCAGATAAACCAGTCAGAACCCCACCGCACACTAATCATGGCGAGCTGTGTGCAATCTGAGCTTCATATAAATCTGCCCAAATGCAGAGTGCAGGATTAGGAACTAAAATGGAAATGGGAATGGGAATTAGAATGTGATTGGGAATTGGAGTAGAACTGCAACCATGTAAACAATAAGAGAGAATGAATTCGTTTACGGATGTGTATTGTAACTGGATCAATTGTGTGCAATGACAATTTCATGATGAATTCTTAGCCCAGGTGCAAATAACTTCCATGTAATTCCACATGTAATTTAAGTTTCTTCTTACAAAAGTAAAGTGAGAAAATGTCTTTAAATTCGTTTTAATTTTTTTTCTTTGGCAGAAGAAATGCGATATGTCATCACAAGATAACTGCATTTAATTTTCAAACATTTGTTAGACAAATTATTTGGCACTGGATTGCCGTAGAAATCAAAAGAAGTTTTTGTTTTAAAGGCAGCAATTATTGTATTAAATGTATTCTAAAAGGTTGACATATAAATTTATAGTGCGGGTAAATTTTAAATTGCATTCTTTTTTCCACTTTCAATATAAAATACAATTAAATAATATAACGTATATAATATATATAATATGTCTGATAAACACTTATCATCAATTGGATAAGTTTGGTAGTTTATATTTTATAAAAATAATAATAATCCTAAGGACAGCAGAATATCTCATTACGGTTAATCATGACTCATTATTTTTAAATATACTCCTTAAATACGAGTATTTATAATAGATATAAGGTACCTTGGCGTCGCATTACTTGTTTTCACTTTATTCTCTTTAAGAATTTATGCAGTCGAGTGCACATTCATGACGAAACAAATTTGCAGAGTTCCAAAAGCAGACTCAACAATCAAAAATTCCCATTCAACCGGCCTGAGCCTTCCATTGTTTGGCCTGAAAAAGATGGCCTAATAAGCGATATTCTGCAAATAAATCACTGCATTGCTCCCCTTGCTCATAAATATGAAATATCATGCAAAATATTCTTCTATTCTTAGACTACCAAAGGCATTTGTATTGGGCCAATGTCGAACAGCAATTTGCCATTTTGTGCCTTGGCCCCAAACCATCATTAAGTACTTTGAGTTCAAGTCATTGCACAAATCCTCTTTGCAGTGTGATTTATTGTTGCATGGCTTGGTAGAAGAGTGCATACCCAATTGGCCTATCATTATGTGGGGTATGCAATTTGTCAAACTTGCTGCTTAAGAGTCAAGTGTTAAATGAGCTATGAGCTGAAGACAGTTTAGAAAGTAATTAGATGAATTTTCTGCAGTTAACAAAGTCTTGGACTTGCTCTTGAAATGTATAACGGTCAGAAAAATGTCGGCGGAAACTGAAACTCATGAAAAATACATTTTGTCAAGTTAGAAGACAAGATCTAAGCTGACAGTAATAAAAATCTCCACTTGTATTTACTCCTGCATAATTTAAGGCAGCGAAACGAATTTTTATTTGCAAATGTTCATTGGCGGCTATCATTTTTATGACTTTAGCTAAGCGCAATGCATACCAAAATAAGGAGAAGACCCCTCTACCAAAAGCGATACTGACAATAGGATAAGCTCTACCAGACGAACGCAGAAAAAACCAAAAACCTACGCAATTTCATTGTTAGGCTGTTCTGGAAAATAAACAATGCGAATTGTCTGCTAGCTGGCAAGTCATAAAATCAACTTGTACTTGGATTATTATATACTTTTGTGAGACCAAGGAATGTGCAATCAAAATATACCCCAAAGGCGAAAGAAGTTACGTAGGTTTTAAAGTGCAAATCGGTGCAAGATGTTGGGGTTGACTTGGATAAGATTATGTTTATGATATGATAAAACAAATTGCTATATTTAGCATGAATTGAAACTCTCCCACATTCGACCTTAATAAAAACCGTTAATCCCTTATGAAAAGCATTATTGCGTGACGATTAATTTGTGGCACAAATAAATTGAAAAACTTAATTTCCTTATTTTAATTTAATTAAAATCTAGCAAAACAATTTATTAAAACAGGCTTCAGAAAAACGAAGCCTAAACAAGAAAATCACACACAATTCACACAGAAATAATAAATCGTCGCCAATGAAATCCTTAGAACTTTAAAAGAGAATAGATGAAAAATCTTGGATTTTAAATACTTTCACTAAGTTGATAGGTGATCCTTATGGTAAGTTTATTTCAAAGTGATAAAACGAAACAGTTTACACAGAATCTGTTTGTCATATTTTGCGACTTGCAACGCTGATGTATGCGGAAAACATTATATTAATATTCTCTTGCTTATCCGAAATTAATTAAAGTAAAAGCCTTGATAATGTCCACGTATTGCAACATTCTCTTATGTAATAACCGCATCGCAAACCTTTTCGAGAAGCCTCCCAAATAAATTCGCGTGCCGTCGTCATCCTTTACGTAAGGGAAAGTTTATTGAAATTTTATGCACTTCTTGCATTTTATATAAAGCCTTGCATGTCAGCGATAAAAGGAGAGAGCATGTCTTACTTGCGGTTCTCTTAAAGTTTTGGATTCGATTCCTTCCGCAAGTTTTGTCTCAAACCTGACTAAATATGCAACGTTGTGCTTGTGGCAGAGCTTAGTGACAAGTATAGGGAAACTTTCACAACTTGTTTTCATATAATTTTGAGGTTACCATTTGCCACCGAATCAGAATTTAATTTCACAAACATTTTGACAAATTTGCTTAAATCTCAGAATACACTTCCTGACTTTTAGTATCCTACTATTATAATCTACTCTTAAAATATATTTTTAAAAATCAGTGACTAACTTTTTTATACTTTTAGAGTTTGCTTCATGGCGTGAACAAATTTTCGCGAGATTTCAAGTTGTTGTCCAAGTTCAATGACCTTGGTAAGCCCTGTACTGTTCCCTGTGTGGTCTTCATTAACCAAAATTCACCTGTGCGTGTAAAAGGCATATATGTCAGAAATTTTGACAAGTCATGTCAAATCTGGCGAACAAAGCACCCGACAAAATTAAACAAATATGACGCATAGACTTGCACCAAGAATCATGTGAGGAGCACATCACAAAAGTTGAATGAAACCATTCCTAGGGGTTAAGAGCTTATGTTTCAAGTTCTAAATCGACTTCATGCACATGAATTGATTAGCTTTGTATCTGTGTATCAGTTGCTGAACAAGCAATATTTAAAATTGAACTCTTTAAGCATCTGGTGTCCCTTTCAGTTATGGCTTAAGGAGTTCCACCTAATTGTCGCACACTTAAGCTGCAAAATGTAGACAAGTCCTTGAGATGGAATTACTGTAGGATAAGGGGGAAGGAAGTAAATGAGTGAGGCAGCTGTTGCCATCATGGCCATTGCTAATCGAGGCTGTCGTTTTTCTACATCCTTCTGGACATACTCGTTGTTATTTTCTGTTGTTGTCGAGGATTATACATACAACTAATTGTGAGCAGAGCTGGCCCCAAAGCAGCACGCGTTTTCAGCTTGTGGCCGAGACAGATGTCAAGTGCGAAACTTTTAAATTTCAACAATCGGCTAAGCATGAAATTTAATTCAAAGTCGCTGATATATTTCCTAACAACATTTCGTAACTTACTAACAACAGCAAAAAAAGCTTTTCAGGAGAAGAGAAGTAAGCAATAATTAAAACAGAAAACAGAAAAGTAAAAGTTAAAATTGTAATTATAAAACGAGAAGAAACTATTAGTGCTTTTTTAACAATGTTTTACTTAAACAAACATAAGTGCCATATCAATTATTTTAAGTTAAACAATATATTCCAAGAAATTGTTGGATTATTTTTAAACTTCTTTGCTTTCTGTGAAACACTTGGGTATACTCGACGATACAATAAACTGTATGTTTATATTTAACATCACTGCTGAAAATAAATGTAGCATCCTTGGCACTCAGCTGTGCATAATTTAATTATTAACTTAAATTTTAATATAATACCTACAAAGTTTTATATTGTACTATGACTTTATTTCAGAGTACATACTAGTAAGTGTGGTCTTAAATTGTTAAAAGATTAACAAATCAACAGATTGATTGCATACAAATTTGAATTTTCGATCTGAAGGCCTCGTTGATAGTTCTTGCTACTATAATTAGCCATAATATAATAAATAAATAAATAAAATAAATAAATACATACAATTTTAATTTACTTGTAATTTCAATTTCAATTTTTTTCCACCTTTGTGTGCCTCCTGTTCTGAGACTTGGGCATTGATTAAAGTTGAATGTTGAGAGTTAAAGTTAAAGCTTCAGTCGAAAACGGATTTTACGCATCACAACTTTTAATGGCAATCACAAAGGGTGATTTTGACGCCTCCCCCTCTCCAGCATCTCCATCGTCTCGTCGCGGCATCAAAATGTGCGCATAATGTGTCTGTTTAATGGATTTCATTGCATACATTTCGGAACAAGCTGCAACCGCAGCAGCTACAGCAGCAAAAAATTATGCAACACCCTCTGAAAAATGGCTTCTCATGCAAATTGCCCGCGCGTTGTGTGCAATTTGTGGATGCCACGCTGAGGCAAACTCTGCGGTGTGTTGACCAATTTTTGAATGGGGGCTCACACTCCTCTCTTTCTGTTGACCAATTCATCTTAATAATTTCCAACATTGTTGTTTTAATTAGCTGAAATTCGTCTTGCAGCTTTATCTAATTTTACGGCAATTAAGTCCTAGTAGCTAACTTGAAGCAATTAAGAATTAAATTACACTCAAAAACCGCCTAAAAGCTTACCTTTAATGTCAATTAAGAAATGTGCAAAATTGCCTTTAAAGTTGCCAACAAATTTTGCCAATTTACGCTTCAGAATCAATTTAACCTTTTCCGAAAATCTCAAGGAATGCCAAGGAAGGGCAAAGGGAGCAATCATATTTGACATCACATCTGCCAGGCGAATGAAAATGAAAATTTATTACTCGCTTCCCGGAAAACTTATAACCTTCCTGGCATGAGAAACACTTCCTGGCAATTGGCTCAAAGCGTCTTACAATTAAGGAATAATTAAAACTAATTAAACCCAAACTGAAAGCAAAAGCTAATGTTGGCAACATATCCGTAAAACCATTTTCAAATAAATGTCAAAGTGTTGAAATTGACACAAAAGACTGAAAATGAAGGCAGGGAAGCTCAAGCCAAGTTGCTTTTAATACAAACGTCAAATGTGACAAACTAAATGTTGATAAATGAGCTAGATCTGATTGCATTTCAATCTGTAAGTTTTAACGTTAATAGTTTTACAGATACTTTTAAACCTAGATGTTTTTTTAGTAAAAATTTAGCTCAGAAATTTATTTATATTCAGCCAGAAAGGACAAATTTATTAAAAACCAACGCCAAAAATATATACAGTCATGTTCTACAAAACTCTAGCAGCCCAAAAGCAACTCCAAAGCATTTTTAGGTATTTCTCAAAACAAGCAAGCATTGCTTTCAAATGTCAAACAAATTGTTCAGACATTTGATAAATCTTTAAATTTACTGAATTAACTTTAAATATTTTTTAAATGTAATAAAAAGGCGTATAATACATTTTAAACATATTTATAAATTTTAGAAAATACAGAAATATTTAATAGTTTTGTAAAAACTCGAATAAAATGAACAGCAGCAGAATTTCTTACTTTGAAAAACTGAACGAAAAAATAAAATCTCCGACATTTCAGGAACACCAACATTTAGAACAGTTGTTTTCAAAAGCAATTTTAGGCAAAAGATCTACAGCTTTGTGGAACACCCCTGATATAAACAAAAATGTAGTAAACAATAATTATTATAATTTACTAATATGAACAGTGCTCCCAGAATTATAAATACAATATGTTCTTAAGGAAGTTTTGTTTATTCTTATTTATATTTAACTATCTTGAGAAAGGCAAAACAGATTTAAATAAGTAATAGCCTTAATACAAAAACGTACTTTTAGAACTAGTTCCAGTACCAAATCCTTAGCTGACGTGTCATTTCTTAAGTTTTTGCTTTTACTCAACGCATTTTCCAAATGAAATTGATGCAAATGTGACGCGACAACGCTTTCAAATAAAAAAGGAAAGCTCAAATTTTCATGCCCCCAGCGACAAGCTAAATATATGTGTGTGTGTGTATGTGTAAAAGATGTGTAGGTTTTTTACTATAGTTGTGACTCGGTATTTGAGGCAACATTTTGGCTGCCCCAGGAGGCTTTTGTTCGCCAGTTTCAAGGCGGAAATTTAACCCATGGGTAAAAACTGTGCCGCAATTTCATTGTGCGAAAAACATTTTGTGTATATGATGCATACAAATACATAATATATTACATTTGTGTACATGTGTGTCGCTTGACACTCTGAAACTTGTTGACCTTTTTGACAATTACAAAAAGCGAGACCTTTGTGCCAATACTAAAGCAATTTAATTATATTTAAATTAAGTTGTTGCTGCAATTGTAATTTGCAGGTCATACAACTTGTTTAGAAAGCCACATGAAACTAAGATCAAGTTTGAAAGAAATTATACATAGATTTAGTTAAATTTATAAATATTTCGTTATTTAAAACAGAATCTAACTATTCTAAAGATTTTCATGATCGCATTTCGCATTGTAAACAATAAATGAAAACCCCAAGAAAGATAATACTTATGCTCCATTTATCAGAAAGTGTAGTTTAAGTAGTTACAGTAAACTTGTGCTCCATAAATTTAAAGCTTTTATAATTTAATATCTGATCGTTTCTTAGTATATGACTTTAAGTGAATGTTTTGTCAACTTTCACACAGTTGACTATTGTAAAGACCTTTTGCTTCCATCTAACAACTAAACAATTAATAATAAAGTATTACCGCAGCAGACTGTTAGATTGTGGAGAAAACCCAAAAGTCGAAATTCGATTTAAAAAAAAAACCCATAATCCAATTAGAAAATCCCGAAGCAGATAATAACTGTTTGATTTGCAATACTACCTTAAATTTACAGCTATCTCTGATGGCTCTAACCCGCCTTAAGATAAGTTATCACCAATGAAAACGAATCGATTAAATAATTAATTGGTTTCGATAAGAATCTGTTTTGCAGGTATAAAAACAGAATGAACTGTTGGACATTCAAGCAGAATTAAATCAATTCGAAATGAATCACATTTTGTTGGCATTGTTTACAGTTACAACATTTGGAGTTAGCTTTGCGTTGGCAGTTCCATTGGATGGTCGAATTGTTGGTGGAGAGAACGCGGATATTCGGCAACATCCACATCAGATATCTATACGATACAATGGCAGACATCGCTGTGGAGGCAGCATCTTTGCCAGCAATATCATAATTAGTGCTGCCCACTGTGTTGTTGACCTAGCCAATGCATCTAATCTGACCATTGTCGCTGGCTCGACGAGGATTAGCCAAAAGCAACAGGAGTTGCCGGTCCGGGAATTTATTGTACATAGTCAATACAGATCTGTAAACAATGATTATGATGTGACCATTCTGGTGCTAGATGGAGACTTTATGTTCAGCGAAAATATTAAACCCATTGAGTTGGCTACAGAGCGTCCAGCTGCCGGATCTGCAGTCACCGTCACAGGTTGGGGAGCTCTTAGTGATGGCGGCAGCTCACCCGATATCTTGCAGCAGGTCCATGTCAATATTGTGGACAATTCCAAATGCAAGAGCGCCTATTTTCTCATGCTGACCAGCCGCATGCTCTGTGCCTCTGTCGATGGAGGCGGTAAGGATGCCTGCCAGGGCGACTCGGGAGGTCCTTTGGTCCATAACAATCAATTGCTCGGCATTGTCTCCTGGGGCTGGGGGTGTGCCAAGAAGTCTTCACCAGGTATTTATGCCTCTGTTCCCGATTTACGCAGTTGGATACTGGAAGTCCGTGATTCATACGCCAAGGTGGGCAGCATTCAATTCCTTTAGAAATGACACAGATTAATAGCAATTAAATCAATTTAAATATTAACAAAAATCTTGTTTCTTTTAATCTACAAATTATTTAAAACGGTCAAGTTAGGAGTTCTTGAGTAAGAATATCTTTTGCCTAGCTACAGTAAATGTGCTAAACTTCGCTAGCAATTTTTTCCTGTTCAAGCTATTGAACTTAATTTAATAAATATCTTTTGCGTTATTAACCAAAGGCCTATTTAAATTCTAAAGACGCCTTAACAAACAAATCTTTCCAGTTGCCTTCGACCTCTGTTGAACACTGGCTTCGACATAATCAAAAGCAGAAGCAGAATATATTAAATTTTAGCCGTTTCTTAAACTCTAAATGCTTTATGCTTAAAATTACTCTTTGAATTCAACTTTCCTTCTTTCCGATTTACGGAAGACCAAAGAAATTCGAAAATAAAACTAATCTGGAACAAAAATCTGCATTTTAAAATTAAATAAAGAATATAAGTTCGTTATATTTGCAGAATAATTATAATATCATATTTGTAATATACTAGTGTATTTTACTAGTAAAAGTAAGCACGTCATTTTACTTCAGTTTTTTAAACACTAATTTACTAACTTAAATTATAACAAAGCACAAAAGGCTGAACATTTATAATTCCAATATTTTTTTCTAAAACCAACAATGTTACGAAATCAATATGATAGTGATTTGGCCGTCTGGAGTCCACAGGGCCGCCTATTTCAAGTGGAGTACGCAATGGAGGCCGTCAACAAGGGAAGTGTTACAGTCGGAGTCAAGAATGATGAGTTCGCCGCTCTTGTAGCACTTTCAAAACCCAGGGCATGGCCGAGCGAATCGCTACCCAAGATATTCACAATGGATAATCATATAGGTATTTCCATTGCAGGGATTGCAACGGATGCTCAAATAATTAGCAAATATCTACGCACCGAATGCCTTACTTATAGGCATACCTATAGTACGGCTTATCCTGTGGGTCGATTGGTCACCAATTTGGGTAACAAGTTGCAGGTAAATACTCAAGGATTGAAATGTAGACCCTACGGAGTGGGTTTACTTCTAGCTGGATATGATGAGATAGGCAGCCACATTTATCAGATAATGCCTTCGGCAAATGTCTTCAACTGCAAAGCAATGGCTATAGGAGCTCGTTCTCAAGGTGCTCGCACCTATCTGGGACGCAATAAAGAAGAATTTCCGATCAGTTCCAGGGATGAAATCATATGTCACGGTATTCATGCTGTTTACGCCGCTCATCCTGTTGAAGAAGAGCTAAATATCACCATAGGAATTGTTGGAAAAAATCAACCATTCAAAATACTGTCAGCTGAGGAATGTTCCTCGTATAAGCAAATGTGCGAAATTGGTGATGTTCCCCATAATCTTACTCTGAATGAAAGTGAGATTGAAGAGAAATCACGTGATGAAAAGTGAAACAAAAAGTTACAAATATTCTTGTGCTCCAAATTATATTATTCAAAAGATTAAAATGGTTCTCAAGCTAACATAAGATTGCCTATGTTCTGTTTTTAAAAGGTTTGCACTACTAAATTGAGTATTAAAAACAAATTAAATTACGTCAAGAAATTATATCAATATTTAGTTAACTGGTTGTTAGTTTTAAGATCAGGTAAGTGTGTCTGAAAGTTGTTACCTGTTTTAAAAATAATCCTCCCATAAATACTCTACATTATGATACAAAATTGAGTCCAATTAAATATTTCCCTTTTAGTTTAAGTCTCACTGTGCAAATACATACACATTTTAGCTGGATAACCGCTAAAAAGTAACGTTAGTTGGCTATAATGCTAAACATTAAAACGCTGTCTGCACTTGGTAAACACATGAACAGAATCTGCGTCATAAAACTTTATAAAGCAAACGACGGCAAATGACGGCCAAAACGCGGCAAGAGACGTGAAAAGCTTTAAACCATATGGCGCAATAAAAGTTGGGGCAAAACGTTTAAGGCGAAAGGGAAGGGTGGAGGGGCACGCAGGAAAAACTGGAGTTGTGCGATGTCCTTGGCACGCAAATTTAGCGTAAAGTTGTTAGTCTGTCTGTGTGATTCTCTCACTGTCTCCCATACCCTTAAAGTTCCTCGTTAAACGACATCGAAAAATTAACTACAATATAAAGAAGAACAACAAGGGTAAGTCCAACTATTTAGTAACATATTTTATGCGCTTGTTTGTTGACTCTTTGGCATTGAATTTCAAAAGAATGTGAAGGTATAAACTGTCTTGCTGTCAAAGTGACTTTAAAGCTTAAACCAATTTACTTATTTTTATAGAGCCCCTAACCCCAAGGTTTTTGATCGAGCTTTAGTTCAATTTAATACAACAAATTATTTACTTGTTTTAATTTACTTTCCATTTGCCTACGATATTTTGAAACTTGTTAAACAATTTAATTAGCATGTTGTTACATTTTATAGAAAGGCTTAAAATTTTAAATACAAAAACCGCAGAGGCTCAGTTAAATGTGGTCCAGTTCAAGTTTGAATTTGAGGGTAAATTTTTTAAAATTCCCGTACGTGTGCCAATGGCAGTAATTGATTGAGGGGTACATAATCTGACTTAAATGCAGACACACCTCCTAACCATATAATTGGGTGTTCCCACAAGACAAGTCAGTCGAACTGCATAAGAGAAATATTGCCTGTCCGGCATCTATCCAAACATTCGTAAATTTTTAATATTTTCAATAACAAATATAACATTCACAATGAATATTTCCATGCTTTTCTTAGTATTCGTATGACCACATTTTACAGCAAACACATCCTGTATCCTTAAACTAGTTTTCATAGACCCAAGTCAAGGGTATTTACTTGTCAAGCACTTACGACTATAGCACTCTTGTGACCATTGCACTTTCGATAACACATAAATCCCAAAAGTGAGCAACAAAATCTTTCAGACAAATACGGCTGAACAACCAAACCACAAAACCACCAAACCACCCAAACTCGGCATGGCTCTGCCTCCCAATTGCGTGTCAAACTTTTGCCCAACGCTGTCAGTTGTTTTGTTCCATAGAGATTTGGGGCTACTGCGGCAACTGACCTGTCTCCCAATTTTGTTAGCCATTTTTGCCAAGTTTTTACTTCTGCTTTTTGGACCAAACAAAACAGCAACAACAATCACTGGCATAGACACGTCAAGCGTGGGACTTTCAGAAAAATTCAATATATTTTTGCAGCTATTTTTGTTTCTCCAAAAACTGTAGAGCCTGGCAATGTGTTGGTGTAACTTTTAAACGAAAACATCATCTTGACAAATTTTTTAAATCCTTCGGGTGAAGTATCCACAACCTGCAGTCATTTAGAGCATTTCAGTAAAGGTGAGGATTTGCCAGCAATGACTTCCAATTACAATTACATAAAATATTTCAAGCTTACATATTTGAAATCACCAAATATATCGAATTTTTAAGCCCTTGCCAAGGACTCGTCATGATATATTTTCTACGCTTCAAAATTCCGTATGTCTTCTTTTATTATTTCATTTGCTGCACTAACCAACCGCAGCATCAACAAATTTACTAGCTAGCATTTGAATACCCTAGGCCCTAGGGTATGCCCGGTAAACCAAAAATCATCAAAAATAAAATATATTTTTTACACTTATGGTATTATTCAGTTATCTTAAGAAGTTGAATCTGTCTTAAGTTCGTAAATGTATATGTACTTTAATTTCTAATATGCATATATTCTAAATAAAACTATTATTTTTATAGATGGCATATGAAATTATTTAAAAACCTCTTATATCAAAGAGGTATCTACCATTCGTGTATAGCCTCATTGTGACTTCCTATGATTATTTATTTATGAGCAGTCAGTGCGCTTGGTATGCAGTTTCATTTAGTCCGAAATTATGCTGCAGCATATGAATATTGAATGTGCAAGGTGGAAAATGTGAGACTTTAAGTTGCTAAAACAAAAAATTACAATTTACATTTACAAAGAGTACAATTATGAACAGTATAAAAGCTTTAAAATACTGTCAAATGCAGTTAAAACAATTTTGAAATGGATTCGTTTTGAATTTATTTAATAACAGTATTTATTTACTTTTATTACTGACTTACTTTTATTCCATGAAGTTATCATTTAATTTAAATTAATTAATATTATAAATTATTACTAATAAAGTTTGAATGTGAAATAAAGAGCTACAAATATTAACATAACAATTTTGGGTGAATTATTGGTAAGTTTCTTTACACGAATTAAATATAATTGACAACTTATGATTTTTCAAATTAAATTTACAAATAACAGTCTAACAAATAGCTCTGGTTTCAATACCAAAGAAGAGTTGCTTGCTGTGTAAATCAAAATGAATTCGAGAACGAGAAAGTTATGTTCAATTTCTGCTGAAAGCCAAAAGTGTGCAGGACAACTGCTTAAATAAAGCTGAGATATATGAGAAAGCATTCAAAAGCTTAAATATTTCCTAAAGTTTACACACAAGGCAATTGAAATGTGAGCCAGAACAAATGCTTTAATGTGTGATGAGGGGGTCAAAGAGTGCGATATACCACTTGACCCAGACTTCGATCTTAATTTTAACCCGCACGTGCTCCCTTAGCAACTAGGACAGGAATTTTTCAGAGTTGTATTTCTCTGTTTTTTCTTACATATGCAACATTTTGTCATGATTGTGCAAATTGTTATTTCCCTCACGTAATTCAATAAAAAAATGGAAATAAGAAAAACTGAAAGTGCAATTTTCGTTGCATTTTTATAACTCTTGCCTAAAATGCGGTCAGCTTGCACTTTATGAGAGCCAAGTTATTGGCAAGTTTCTTTTGCTTGTCTAGAAGTTTATGTGCTTTGTTTAAGCACACAATATATATGCATTTTAATTAAACACTTTTTGGTTTCTATTCGCACTTATATTTGTCTTTTTGCTGGACAAGCCTTAAAAACTTTGACCAACTCTTCGTTAAAGTTGCGTTTTTGATTTTATTCTGGCGGACACTTGCTCAAACGAGTACATGTATGTAAATATTTGCAATTAAAATAATTGAGTTTTAAGCTCTCTATTAGACGTGTGTATGATGTGCAGAAATTCAAAAAGTTTTATGGTAAAAACTTTGCATAAACTTGTTTATTTGCTCCATTTGCTCATATAAGTTTTCGGTAAATCCGAAAGTTCAACTCAACTCTATACTAAGTTAATCTATCAAGAAAAGGCTTAAGATCTGGAGAAGACAATGTAAAACAATTTTTTTTTAACCTCTACAAAACTCTGTAATATTTCTAGAGTAGATGAAAATTTAAATAAGCTTTAAGTTTATATATTTTCAATTCAGACATAATTGAGACATCACTTTATTTACCATTTGAGCGTTGGACCATTTGACTTGAGTAAGAATGTGTCGTATGTTGCGCATACGCGATGTAGGCCGAAGTTATCGCCTCAGTGTATATGAGCAGCTCAATATACGAAAAGTAAACTTAAACTTTTTGCTTTCGACTTGCTGGTATGGTGGATTTATACAGTTTTTGCATATCGGAGCCCATCTATTCCCTAAACATCAAAGATTTCGGTTTTGCATAAAAACATATTTAAATAGCAAATGTTCATACTCAAATTGCCTGCTAGACGCACCATAGAAGTGCACGTTCTTTTTATTGCCAATATTTAGAGTGAAAAATCAAACGAATTTCCTCTTTTATTTTTCGTGGTTGCCCTGCGGGTTTTCCGGGTGTGTGTGTGTGTGTTGAATGGATATTTTTACATTTGCTATGGATATGTGATAGATTTATAGAGCTTGTGTACATTTATGGCAATTGTTTATGGTTGCAATAGATATTTATATTATCGATTATCAAGTTCCGATCCCATAAACCGTAGTTTAAATATTAAAGCACAGAAAATTACTTAAATATATCATTATTTTATACAACAATACTTAGTTGAGCTCCTAAATATTGATAATTGTATAGAATATTCGTACCGATTATACTGACTTTATGCATTACAAATTGAATGTTCTCTTCTAATGTATTTTTAACAATTGTAGATTAATTATTATTAAGATCTCAAAACGACACCTTGTGTTGCATATAAAGAATATTTGTAAAGAAAACAACCAAGACTCTCAGAACAATGTCGGCAAGTTTGAATTAATCTTAAGTCTATGAATAATGTTTTCCGTGAACTAAAAATTGTTATATTCGTTTCTTAACTTGAATTTGACAATTGCAATTAAGAGAATTTAACAATATTTCTAAAACAACAAAGGTATATTTCTATAAATATTTTTAATACTTATAATTTATTTGTTCAATTTAATAAAGTAACCGATCTTACATTTGCAACATTTGCGGTTTAAAATGAAGTTTTGTTTAAAAAGTTGAATATGTATAAAAAAAATAAATATTTATATTTCAATTTTACCTCTTTAACACGTATTTCAACTTACATGAATCACGATTTAACTGTTCTCTGTTTGTTTTATCTCTTTGCTTTATTCACTTGTTTTTCAATCTGTTAAACTTTGTGAAGCGTCCACATTCCCGATTCCCTTTCTGTCCTCAACCCCGCCATCCCTTAGGTGTCGCGTCAGTTATGCATCGGTACTCCGATGTGTGGCAAGTTGGCAACAAAAAATAACAACAAAGAAACGGAAAAACAATATCTGTTCTGCCGTTGGACGGATTTTTGGGTTAAATTTCAAAGCAGCACAATTTCAGTCTTTGGTTTTTGGTGAGTTTTTCGATAGACTTTATTCAGCTTAAATTGTTTTTAATTAAATTGTCACTGTAAAGTGAATGCGCAGACATAATGCAACGACAATAATATACTATTCTGTCAACCTTTTTTTACACATGTATTTTTCCTTGTTGCCATTGGCACTTTGTCAGGGCTGAAATAATTAAAATATTCGACACGCACGCTAAAAATCATGCAAAGCATTTAACATGTCCTCAGTATCTATGGTGTGTGCGTGTGTTGATATGTGTGTGTTAAAAATAAATCGAATATAATTTAAAAAGTACTTATTCAAGGAGGAAATACTAAGATATGTAGATTGGCACAAATATAAATTAAAACTCTTACACTCACTCTTTCCATGTCCCTCACAATTTAGGATTGTTTCTTATTTCTTCCGTGTTTGGCATCCAACAACATAATGGTTTTTTATAATTATTATATGATGATTATAATCAGTTCTTCGGTGTATTCCCGATTAGGTTGAGATGTGTTCCGGTTATGTGCAAATTTATTTATCAAAACATTGCATTAACTAGTTATAATAGAATACAGTACTGAAAGTATTAGTTCAGTGTTGTAGTTAAAAATAATCTAGAAAATATGTAGTCTACTTGAAGACAATTATTATTTTGGTTTCAAATATACTTAGCGATTGTCATATCAGTACCGCGGTTCTGAATACTTCCGACTATAATGTTATCACATTGTTTAAAACATAGTTATTTATGTTCGCTTTAAAATAAGTGTGTGCTTTGTTAACTACATGAAGCTCTGTGATTCTGAACACAATTTTCTGTTCTTATAAAGCTTTGTAATTAAATAAATAGACCCTGTACTCTAAAGAAGTACAAAAATGTCAATTAAGTTTGTGCAAAAAATAATAGGTAGAAGAAGGCGTTGTTGACATGTATATATATTCCTAATCAGCATCAACAGCTGAGTCGATATAGCCATGTCCGTCTGTATGTCCCTTTTTTTAGCACTTACTAGTATTTGTTTTAACCACTATTCTCTTATTCTCGCCACTTCTTGCATTCTCTTTTTGTACTGTCGAGCTTGCTCCACCGTAGCTTAATGTATTTTATTTAGAATCCAGTTTAATAGAGTGTGAGATGAATCTGATGACGTCTGTTAAATTATTTATACTTTGCATTTTTGATTGATATTATTATACCCTATAACTTTGCAAATGCAAATTAGTATTTAAAGTTTCTATACATACTATAGAGAAGAAACCACATCGACCATATTTAATTCTGATTAAAATGGTAAAGTTTTAAGAGTCTGCCCAATCTTGTATAAAAATGTATGTGCCTTTAATTGTTCTAATTAAACACGGGGTATGTAAATATTATTTCAGAGGAAGTGCTATACGTTTTTTTTTCTTTTTTTTTTGGAGATAAACAACCGCACATATTCAAATGATTTCAAGTGGTTTTACGTATCTGACTAGTTGAACATTTCAATTTTCGCTTTCAACGCAATCGGTTGCGTTATTTGTTGGTAATAATTTAATAAAGGAATAGTGACGAAAGTTATGGCGATAATCTGGAGATATCTCATGATAACGACAGTAACATACTGTTTTTTATGGTCAGGGAATGCAAAAGGTACCCAGTTAAAACATAATAAAAAGAATTGAATTCTAAAATCTTTAGATAATCAACTTTAATTTTGTCATGCAGGCTTACAAGTTGATCAGACCGACAGCTCCCAGTTTTTATTCGAGGTTATTGAATTATCAGATAGTGGAGTTCATCGATTTAAACGTCAGGCGCAAGATGCGCCGAGAGATTCGGGTTTTCAGACATTAACTAAAAAGAATAAATTCTATGAAATTGAGCAATATGTGAATGAAACGGAATCAACTTGGATGTGGGAAGAGTGGAAAAAAGTGTCACCAAAAGAACTATTTTTCGACGGACATCGTAAAGCTAAGAATCATTGGCTGCTTTTTGATTTTCCATTCTTTGGACAAAATATACGGAATGTTTTTGTGGCTACAGGAGGATTTCTCTACACCGGAAATATATCACACTCGTGGCTAACTGCAACTCAGTACATTGCTCCGCTTTTGGCCAATTTTTACCTAGAAGAGTCAGAGGTTTACCTAGAGGATTCACATATATACGTGGCCGAGAATGGTAAGTGAACGCATAGATTTGTGTAAAGAGATCTGATCTCTTATGTGTATTCTTTTTCGTCCCTAGAAACTGCCTATCAAGTTGTTTGGGAGAATCTCAAGATAGGAAATGGACCGAAGAACGTTACTTTCACTTTCACTGCTACTTTGCAAAAAAATGGCGAAATTCTGTTTGTTTACCACAAAGTTCCTGTTGGAATTAATACTCTTGACGACATCAGACATCCGGTCAAACTGGGACTCTCTGATGCCTACATAGTTCAATCCCAGATTCCTCACAGAAAGATAATTTACGAGTATGCTCGAGTTGATATTGAGAAAGAGGGGATTACTGACGGTACAATTATACGACTTAAACCATTGCCAACTTGCCAGATCTTTAAGGATTGTCAATCATGCCTTAATCATGACAAGGTAAGTAAATAATGTTCCCTTCTATTCCTTGATTAATCCCTGAACTCATAGTGTAACTGGTGTAAAGCTGTGAATCGTTGCTCTACAAGAGATGGCTTGGATCGCGGAAAGCCTGAGTGGCACTCCAGTGGTTGTGAAGCCCATGCTATTAGCCTGGGAAACACTTGTCCAGTTAAAGAACATATTAGTTCCACTCAAGCTACAAAACATATCAGTTCCACTCAAGTCCCCGAATCGACCACTTATGAGACAACTTATCAGAGCTCTACAGCTTTTCCAGAGACCATAGAAGGCAGTACCATGCTAAATCTTAACCATAACCCAATAGAAACTATTAAACAATGTGTTAAACAATGTTTGACAATTGTTTAATAGTAACATTTTTTTTGCCGAGCTGGTTCTTCCAGATATTAAATTCTTTGAGATCTGTTCATTCATACGGAATGAAAGGTAGACAGAAAGATTCTGTGGTATAGACTTAGCTGTTGATAGTGGACCGAAGATATTAGTTCTATATTATACATAACTATTATACTACTATACATAACTCTAGCTAACTATTGTTACAAGTTTTCATACAAAATTGCAAAATTTACTTATAATTTAGAACTTATGTTATATTTAAATGCTTTTTAATTAGCACGCATATAATAAATATAAATTGATATACAAAATGGGTCAAAGTTTAAAGCAATTGTCGACCATTTTTTCTGCGTCTACATTGTTCACAGTTTTTTCTTTTCGCTTTGAAATAACTGTGGTATTAGATAACAAATAATGGCTCTACGTTCTGTCTTTGTGAATTATTAAATGTAAGTATTTCCCGTCTTTCTTTTTTTTTATGAATATAGTTGAATCTGGCTTGAGATGAATCTAATGATTTTTTTTAAAGATACAATTTGTATTCATAACATTTTTGATTGTCCTTTATTATATCTTGTAACTTTGCAAATGGCAATAATATGGTATTTAAAGTTTCTCTATGTAATACAGAGAAGGAAACACATCTAATCCTGAACAGCGTCAGCAACCAAGTCGATTAAAATGGTAACTGTCAGTCTGCCTGATCTTCGAGATTTTAAGAGCTAGTGTGCGTTATATACTTATATAATTACACAATAATAATTATATCTTTATTTTTATTGATTTACTTACACAACAATGATTACATTTGATTTATACTTAAAAACTCAAACAATAATCATTAATTTTATTTAAAAAAATATAAATCACAAATCAGTGAATATTTCCTGGTATTTATTTTGGATCGACTCTTTAAACCCATTTAAGAGAGTTAAGCTGTTGCTTTTTTGCTGTTGAACCTCTTTATATTCTGCCTGGAAATATGTTGACGGCTGCGAGTTGCAAATGCTTAATCTTGTTCCACTATGGTCAATCTAAATATTTAAAATTGCAACTTGAGTTTTATTTTTGATCAATAAATAAAACTCAAGGAAAAATCATTATTTTGTGACTTATTTTTTTGATCAAAAATAATGATTATTATTTGAGTTAAAAAGTATAAATCAAAGTTAATCATTAAATTGTGAGTGAAACAATAAAAATCATTGGTTGTTATGGTATTGTTTTCGCTCTCTCAGTGTTACTATAAGTGCATGATTTTCTCGATTACAAAAAAAAACAATAATAATAACTTACATTCCCTGCTATTTAATGTACTTTAACTCGCCAGATGAAAAGTGTCCCCTGTTAATACAGCACAAGAAGAATTCACACAATGAGAGAAGCAGAGCTGTAAATTCATACTTAACTTTTGTGTGTATGCCAAATCCATAAAATAGTGTTTATACAAGAACTTTGGACACAAATACTTGAGTCACGCTCCCTCCTATTCCCTGATTAATCCCTGAACTTATAGTGTACCTGGTGTAAGGCTGTGAATCGTTGCTCCATATGGTTGTAAAGTCTGTTCTGTCGGACTCAAGATTACGTGGTGGAATCAAAAAATCCGTTCTATATTGTAAGCAACCTAAGATATTGTAGCATATAGATAAGTATTATTTTCTATACACTTAGACATTGTAATATCAACATTGTAAAATGTAATTTTATTACACATTTTTAATATTTCGTTTTAATTCTGATTTGTGTTTAGTTTATCGTATTTTCTCATAAGAGCTTGCATAAAGCCTATTTTTGCAATTGAACATTTTTTTTATCATTAGCTATACCCTATAACATTACTAGTGCATATAATATCGAATCTATAATTCAAAGGTCGAAATTCTTAAACAATATACATATTTAAATCAGCATACAAGCCGATTTAAGTGTTGATATTTCCATTAGATTTCTTAATATCTTAGAGTATTTCACAGATAAACAAAGGGCATGTTGTAGTTTAGCAAAAATGATTACAGCGATTTTACTCGTTTCGAAATGCAAAAACAGGGACGTAGGACGTAGCTAATAAGGGTGCAAGAGGGTCTATTTGTACTGGGCTCAACAGTCATAGAGCCATTTGATCAATAATTTGTGTATTAGGCTTAAAAGAATCAATGAAAGAACATAGAAAATAGGCCCCCTAAGTTTTTGACCACCACTGGGGGCCACTGGCAAATATGATTTCGACGGAAGTATTGTGTGATAAAAAAAATCGCATATTTGTATATTCAAAGGGCGTCATTTCATTAATAATGGAGTTTTATAACATATGAAATTAGTTAGGCATTTACATTTTGGTTTAAAAAGTGATCGGTTGGATTTCTTCCTGTTAAAAAATAAAGTGAACAAAGTAATGGCCAGGATCTGGAACCTTTGGAAAGTATTATTAATTATACACTGCTCCATGTGGCCCGCAAGCGCTAAAGGCAAGTGTCAAGAAAATTATAAAAAGTATACGCAAATATTTTACTGTATATAGTATATCTTATTTTGTTGAAAATATCTTATTTTTGCGGTACAGGATCACACTATGATCAGACCGACGACTTAACCTCTAGAGCTTATCAACTGAAACGTCAGAGGCGAGATGTTCCTTATGATGAGTGGTTTCAGAAGACTGAAAAGTCGAACTTTTACGACATTGAGCTGTATGTAAATAAACCGGAAGCAGCTTGTCTCTGGGAGGAGTGGCGAAAATTCCCACGCAAACATTTCTTTGTTGAGGGAAATATTCTATCAGAACCGTTAACGCTACCATTTAATTTTTCATTTTTTGGACAAGATATACGGAATGTTATAGTGAGCTCGGCGGGATTCATCTTCACCGGGAAATACCTAAAACCATATCAGAGGGCACAGACAGACACAGAGTACATTGCGCCGTATATGGCTTATTTCGACCTACAAAAGTCGCACGATGCACATCTATACGTGGTCGAGAATGGTTAGATTATGCATGGAGTAATATGGTATATAAGCATGTAAATTCTGTGTTCTTCTTCCCCAGAAACCGCCGTTACAGTTGTTTGGAGAAACTTCGTCAAAAGGGATGAAAAGTTTACTTTCAGTGCGACGCTGCATAGAAATGGCGAAATTGTGTTCGTCTACTATAATGCACCTCATGAAGTCGGTACTTTTCTAAAATACATTTCTCCTGTTAAAGCTGGTCTCTCTGATTCCTCCGTAATAACAGCCCCAAAAAGCGAGAAAAAAGTACTGTATGTTCAAATCGACACAAATTTGATTAAAGATAATACAATAATACGATTAAAACCATTGCCCACCTGCCAAGCCTTTAACGATTTTCAGTCATGCCTTTATCACGACATGTCGCTAAAGGTAAGTAAGTCAAGCATTCTCTTATTCCTTGACTTATCCCTGAATTCATAGTGCACTTGGTGTACGGCTGTAAATCGATGCTCGACAAGAGATGGCTTGGATCGTGAAATGTACCAGTGGCACTTAAATGACTGTGAAATCGATGCTATTGGCATAGGAGACCAAGTTCCAGAAGAACTTAGTGCAGCTCTACCCACTGATGTGACAGGATATCCGTATGGGACAGATTTGACAGATTATCAACCTGATGAGAGCTATGCATCTGTCCAAAATGCTATATGGCGTAGTTATGACTGGGAAATCAATAAGTTTTATTCAGTTCCTGAACAGATCAGTTCAACTGAAGTCCCTGATTCGACATCCTATCAGACAGAACTCAGTACTCAGTACCCCACTGATGCGACAGGAGATCCTTATGGGACAGATTTCACAGATTATCAACCTGATGAGAGCTATGCATCTGTCCAAAATGCTATATGGCGTAGTTATGACTGGGAAATCAATAAGTTTTATTCAGTTCCTGAACAGATCAGTTCAACTGAAGTCCCCGATTCGACATCCTATCAGACAGAACTCAGTGCAGATCTACCCTTTGATGCGGCAGGATATCCTTATGGGATAGATTTGACAGATTATCAACCTGATGAGAGCTATGCATCTGTCCAAAATGCTATATGGCGTAGTTATGACTGGGAAATCAATAAGTTTTATTCAGTTCCTGAACAGATCAGTTCAACTGAAGTCCCCGATTCGACATCCTATCAGACAGAACTCAGTACTCAGTACCCCACTGATGCGGACAGGATATCCTTATGGGATAGATTTGACAGATTATCAACCTGATGAGAGCTATGCATCTGTCCAAAATGCTATATGGCGTAGTTATGACTGGGAAATCAATAAGTTTTATTCAGTTCCTGAACAGATCAGTTCAACTGAAGTCCCCGATTCGACATCCTATCAGACAGAACTCAGTACTCAGTACCCCACTGATGGGGACAGGAGATCCTTATGGGACAGATTTGACAGATTATCAACCTGATGAGAGCTATGCATCTGTCCAAAATGCTATATGGCGTAGTTATGACTGGGAAATCAATAAGTTTTATTCAGTTCCTGAACAGATCAGTTCAACTGAAGTCCCCGATTCGACATCCTATCAGACAGAACTCAGTACTCAGTACCCCACTGATGCGGACAGGATATCCTTATGGGATAGATTTGACAGATTATCAACCTGATGAGAGCTATGCATCTGTCCAAAATGCTATATGGCGTAGTTATGACTGGGAAATCAACAAGTTTTATTCAGTTCCTGAACAGATTAGTTCAACTGAAGTCCCCGATTCGACATCCTATCAGATAGAAGTTTCAGAGGACAGTTCCAAGCCAGATCTTAACTCTAATCCAATAGAAACCATCAGACAATGCGTTCAGCAATGTTTTAAAACATTTGGTTGATGTCCACATTTTTAGACCCAGTACTTTAAAAAAGTACAAATGGGTCTATTAAGTTTGTGCAAAAAAAAGTGCGTAACAGGCAGAAGGAGGCGTGGCAGACCCCATAAAGTATATATATTCTTGATCAGCATCAACAGCCGAGTCGATATAGTCATGTCCGTCTGTCTGTCTGTCCGTCTGTCCGTCTGTCCGTCTGTCACTTTTTTGAGTTCCTAGATCTCGGAAACTATAAGAGCTAGAGGCACCAAATTTGGCATGTAGGTTCATCTATATCTTGCATTGATCAAGTTTGTTTTCGATTTTTGCCACGCCCCCCTCCGCCTCCGAAAATTGAAATACAAAATTTCGAAGTCGAATTACAAGAGCACCTTTATTGCTAGCGCATTGATTTTTGGTACATATAATATACACTATGATCCAAACCAGTTCAGAAAATTTTATTCCAATCGGATGGTAAACACGGAAGTTATTCAACTAACAATGTTACAGGCAAAAGGAAGAAGAAGAGACGCTAGCGACCTCTGTGTTTATTAACTTCGTAGTGGCGCCATCTATTGTTTGGTACGCACTATTGAAGAACAATCAATAGTGAACGCTTTGCACTCAAAAAGTACTGGGTCTCCTACTGTCGAGCTTGCTCCACTGTAGCTTACTGCATTTTTTTCACTACAAAATTTATAAATAAAGGAATTTTAATTGGGCTAGAGAGGCAATAGATGATTTATTTTTATTCATTAACATTCAATTTAAGACACTTGGTCCAGAAGTGATCAATGGTATTATACAAATGTGGCAGAGCATTGCCAATGCCATGATTCTCATCGGTATAGGTCTAAAAATAAGTCAAGGTAAATGGAATTGATTAATAGATAGTTTTTTAAAAAGTTTATATTAACACACCTGCTCTTCAAATAATATATCAGCTCTTTGGAGTTGCTTGCCTAAGAGCAAGGAGTGTTGATAGTGCACATTGTCATCGCCAGAGCCATGGATCAGCAAGAAGTCATGGGTTCTGAAATTATCCAAATGATGGAATACATTGCTTTCACTATACTTCTCTTTATTGTCCTCTGCCGTGGGTAGACCCATGTAACGTTCCGTATAGATGGTATCTAAAAATATAATGAAATTTGTAGATTTGTATATGTATTTGGGGCTTTGAATTATGTACATACCGTAGTATAACCAGGAAGTTACTGGTGCCACTGAGACACCACATTGGAAGATGCGTTCATCGTCCTTTTCAATGGTCTTGGCAGTCATGTAACCACCATAGCTCCAGCCCCAAATGCCAGTCCGATTACGATCAATATAGCCTAGAAAATCCTGCATCCATTTAGTGACATGCAGCTGATCTTCCACCTCGTGATCACCCAAGTCGTTGTTCACAGAGAACAGCAGTTCCTTTCCCTTGTTGCCAGTGCCTCGACCATCAATATAAGCATAGATGACATCTCTCTTGGTTGTGACAAAAGCCTCATATCCCACGGTAAAAGACTTCGTTATCCGCACAGAATTTGGTCCACCATAGACGACAACGATCAATGGATACTTCCTGGATTCATTAAAATTAGGAGGCAGTGCCAATTTGGCAATGCCAGTGCTTCCATCGGCCAATGCAACGTTAATGAATCGATACGTGGGACGCAACTTTAAGTTCAAGTTTACCCTATATTGGGTATTCAACTCCCAATCGATAACCTTTTTCGATGTGGCAGATTCATAGATCTGTGTGTAAATGGGATTGGGTCCGTTACAGGAAAGTGTGTAGAAGGAAAAGGATTTACTGAACGTTGCGCTAGCAGATTCACATTCAGCATTATCCACATCATAAATTTCGCAGCTCAAGCAGACATCGTTGCTGTACACATTGTAGAGAGCAGGATTTCCCAGCTGAGTTGCCTGGTAGTAGCTGCAAGATAGAGGAGTAGGGTTATTTTCTTATAAATATAATCTATCATAAATTTCAATTTACAACAATTAAAAGAAAGACCTACAACCTATCTTTGGCACGATAAACTTGCAGAGTCCTATATTTAATTATCAACAGATCGTTCCTATGACAGCCATTAATTTAGTAATGCGGGTTTAACCAATATTAATCAGGATATATTTAGGAATTCCAAATACACAATGCGATTTTGGTTGAGTTTTGGTTTTTTTCCACCGATAGTTCCTATAGTTGCGGCTATATTATATGCTATGCCGATTTGAACTCAATTTCTTTAGGATATAATAGCTGTATGAACCGAATATTGCATTTAAATAACAATCTTGAACAGTATTTTTTTAATATTTACTGTGGAAAACCACACTGGGCGAAGTGAAATGAAATTTCAGTAAAATGAATGCAAAACTTGACGAACACTGAATTAAACAATAAACAATTGGGTATGTAATCTAAGCTAAAGATATTCTCTTCTTCTAATATTGTATTATTAATATGTAGCCAAAGGAAGAAAAAAGAACGAGCACTAATACCATCTGTCTACTACCTATTTACGTGATATGATTAAAATAAGAATACTTACAGCTTATCATTGACCTCATCGTAGCCGTAGACATTGAGAACTGTGAACCTGCCACGCGATTTCCAACTGTTTACGCCAGTTTGTAGATTGAGGTTCCATACTTGATACCAGTTGTCGATGAAGTACGCAAAGATGCAATTAAGACCATTGTTAAAGCACTTGGGTGTGCTCATGGCAACCCAACCTTTGGGTTCCTCAATGCGGGTCACCTCGACACAGATGCCATTATGACTGCAGCTCTGAAGTGATGCCAGATTCTGACGTCTGTTCATCCAGGTGATGAGCATATGTGTGTTGTTTGACCAGACTACATTCTGCAAAATGTGATCGGTGCTCACAATATCGATAGGAGCATTTATACGCTTCATAATTGGATCATTGTTGCTCAGATCGTAGACACGCAGATATACAATTGGATTAGGTGTGCCAGTTTTGGGATACTTTAATTTCTCTTCATGTGGATACTGGGAATATGATGTGGAGTCATCGCCATAAAGGAAATAGTTAAAGGTCTCCACTTTGGTATCATCGAAGAAACCCACAGCAAGTTTGCTGCCATCTGGAGACCACCAGAGGGCGCTGCCACTGCTCAGGACCTCCTCTTCATAAACCCAATCGGGTACACCATTATACACAATACCATCTTTGCCATCCTCTGTAATGGCTATCTCCAAATTTTCGTTGAAATGTATGTACACATTATTTAGATAGACATACGCCAATCGATCCTTAAGGGGCGACCAACCGCAGTACTGCAATTTCTCTCCCTTATGGATCTTTATGGCCGTATTCGTAGCAATATCATATACATCATACTGAGCCACATATGAATGACGGAACTTTTCCGTCAAATTGTGACGCACCAGAATTTTCGTATTATCCGCGGAGAGGGTAAACGTTGCTCCACTGTAGGAGTTCTGTAAATAAAGAGAAAGCGATACTTAATGGGATGTACTTTATAAGGTCGCTCTGTTGAAAAACCATACCAAAAAAGTGGATCCCACAAAAATGCTATCCGTGTTGGTAGCCGCATTAAATTTGTGAATAGATTTATCGCTGGCAGTGTAATAGAATTCTTCATCTGTAAGTTGTATATATAATAGTATTAGTATAGGTATTGGTCGTTTATTCTGAAGAAAGTGTTTTGATACTCTGAACTGCTCTTACTTATAAAAATATTTGCGGATTTACTCTAACACTTGGTATACAATCTATTGTTCCCTTTTTCGAGTTGTTAGCAGTCATTTAGATTACGAAGCTTGCCAAATTTCAATCACCGTTTTTGAGTTTTTGAGTTTTTTCGATTGTTTCTCATTTTTTGTTGTTGTTTGCTTCAGCATGTATTGAGGCTATTGATTAGGTACAAAAAAAAAAAACCTACAGTGGAATTTTCTGTACTAGAAACAACAACTACTATTTGATAAATATTCACCGAGCGTAAAATAAATAGTACAAGTGGTCTGCTACTTCAAATTGACGAAGCATTTTTTTTAAGTCAGGTTTTTGGCATTACTTCAAATAGTTTAAGATTGATTGATTAATCAGCTCGGCCCAGACTGGTAAAAAGAAAGTAAGCTGTTTTAAGCTCAAACCTTTTTTTTCAAATCAGTCGTTTGATTTCTGTAAAAACTAGTAAGCTTTTGCAAAATATAGTACTATATTCAAAACGAAAGTTTTAATTACTGCTGAGATTGAAATCTGCATTCAATATACATATATAGGGTATATATATGATAAGTCTCTTCAATGGGCTAACTAGTATTTAGTAAATACTTCATAACAACAATCCATATTTCGTTAAGACATTATCTGTATTTAGCTAACCTTCATGTTGAAAGCTTTGATAACACTATTTGGAAAATAAAAAAAAAGTACTCGAACAATTTTATATTGTACCCAATCGAAAGTATCGATTCGATACACACTTTTCGATATTAATCAGATGTAACCAGTTCCAAAATGCAAATGCTGTACGTTGCAATTAAGACTAATTTCATTAACACAGCTTTAACTGAAAAAGTACAAGCATACTGGCATGGCTATGTTTGTTTTAATACCCTGTAATATTTTCACTAGAAGTATAAGTATATTAAAAAATTGTATAACGATCAGATAAAAAACTCAAAAGTTATACAACAAAGTATTAGCCGTAGCTTATATGAGAGCTGATTGCAGGGTATCTATATAGTCTTGCAAAGCGGAAAATAAAAAAAAGTTTTTGGAACCAGTTTAAATCTTTTTGACAATTTCATGTCATTGTTTGCTATTTATAGTACTCAACTGTTGTTCTTCAAAGTGGGTTATGGTACTTATTATAATAATAGAGACAAGTTAAGAGCACCAAATTACCAAACACAACTAAGACGTTTTGAGATGATGAAGCGAAAATTCTAGTTAATTTAAAGAGTGTACACGCTTTCTGACTGCTATTTCTATCTGTGGTACCATATATATGTACATAACTATATTTATTACAATAAACCACAAATCGATAAGCAACGACAAGAACAAATAGGAGTAATAATTCTCACATTAAAGATAAGATTACGTGTGGGAAATTGATATCTACTAGATTATTATTATTTAGGGCCTTAAGATATGGTATAACTCGTGATTAAAGATTAAAAGAGTGAAAATAAAATTCTGTGAAATGTGCAGGCATCCTTTGATTAAGAACTGCTATAAAAATGTTAATTATTTAGAATATGTACATATAAATAACTATACTCCACAATAAATAAAGAGCAAGGGTAATGACCTTAAAAATTGTTCATTCAGTTCATGTATTGTCACCATATTGATAAGGAAGTCTCTAGCTGGGAATTTTATTTCGCCTTCGTTGGTGCATGGACGGGGAAGAACCATGAGGGGGAATTCACGGCTTGAAAAAGCACACAATATCACGACATTCAACCTATTCAAGCCGAATCTACACTGACCTGTTATCCAGGTGCCGTTGAAGCCCCGAAGTCCCGCGGTTCCATAAATGGCCTCTGTTAGATCCCAGGGGGACTTCCCATCTGTGACACTATCAACATTTGATGGCAGTTTGATGATCGAGGCGTGTGCCAGGTTAAGGCCACCGACCAGCAGCAGCAGAAGCGCACTTAAATGCAATTCTTTATGCATCGTTTCACAACAATAACAACATACAACAACAATACAAATGCCAATCGAAACGAAACTGAGAAGAATTCGCGACAATCGGAAGAGAGAAAAAGAACCGTTGCGCTCAGCGCCACATCAAAACATCAACTGAATTCAAAATCAGTTATAATCAGCAATTAGCACCGCTATTCGCGCGAACTCACAATTCGAAAATAGCCACAGAAGAGGGTCAACTATCAAATACCCTATATATGAAAAAACTATATTAATGAGAATAATAAAATTTTACAATTGAATGCATACGTGTTCTGTAAAATATTAATATGTAAGTACATAAAATATAAATCGATGAGCATTAGTATTATTCATATCTCCCACTGATTGCTTCGGGAATAGGGTATTAAACGATAGCAACAAGTAGAGTGTACCGAAAGTGAGAGCGACAGTGTTGCAGTGCTGCATCTGTTATCGATTGCACATTCGATAAAAGTTTCGCAGCATTGCAGTACTTATTGTAGCCGTTATATGTATTAGGAAATATATAAGATTTGAATTAGTATACCTGTAATCCACATGCCATTAACTTTTCTTACTTCTTATACACTATAGACAATGACTATATTCTTCAACGTTAGGGACAGCAGCGCTCATTTAATTAATAGGGCATGAAACTACGATTTGACTTGCTTGAAGGCCAGGGCAACTAAATTAATTAGTTCAACATTTGATATATGAAATATGACCTTTAATACACTTTCTGCACTAGAAAATTTGATACTTGGAGAATTTCTAAGATATTGAACTAATAAAGTATCATTCGGCAGTTTTTTTTTTTAATTTTTATTAGAGTTATGCTTAGTGGTATAGAGTTTATTTTAATATAGTACTGGTTAAATCATACGTTTATACGACGATCATGATTTGCAACATGTTAGCATTGAACATCATAATTTCGTCAAATGTTGCATAGGTATAGAAATTAAATTGATTTCTTATTAAATATTTTTGTTTTTGACTTAGGCAACTAATT
Source organism: Drosophila testacea (assembly GCA_035043265.1). NCBI lineage: Eukaryota > Metazoa > Arthropoda > Insecta > Diptera > Drosophilidae > Drosophila > Drosophila testacea. Next base: position 155,237 of record JAWNND010000826.1, on the reverse strand, counting down.
TAAGTAGTAAACATAGAACGCTACAGGGCTGGGGTTATCGGGGTACATGAATTAAGAAAGTTACTGTTGTGGCGGTGGCTGCTGCGACTCCTGCTTGATCGGCAATTGCATAATTCGCTCAATGATATGAGCCTGCTGTTCCAAGCATTTGGGTAAGAACGTAGACATTAGCTCGACTTTGCGCTCCTCCAATTCCAGGCGTTGCCGTGAGATTTTTACTTGCTCAGACAGCAATTGATTCTTCCGACGTACTTCCTCCATGTATTGACCCTCTAGTGAGTCAGCAGCGGGCGGATTGCTTGAACCAAAGGGTCGCCCACGTTTCCGAGGTGTTGGTGTTTGCGAAGGCGCAACAACGTTGCCACTTGCAGGTGCAACAGCTGGTGGTTGCATTTGCACCGCCATTGGGCCGCCATTGCTGTTGTTAGTCGCCACGCTTATAGTATTGTTGCTGCTGTTAATATAAGCTACTGCTGTGATCCCCTGATGATTAATAGACGATGTGGAGGCAACATTATTGCTGCTGTTGCTGTAGTGTTGCTGCTGTTGAGGCTGAGTTGAAGTATTACCAGCATAATTCACTGCGCCGGTCTCGTATTCAGACTGAAATTGCTGATGCTGTTGTTGCTGCTGCTGCTGTTGTTGTGGTGTCTGCAACTCCAGCAGCTGTGCAGACTCCGCTGGTGAATACTGCTGCAGCTCTTCTTGAAATGGCATTGATCGATAATCTTCGTCTACAAATTCTTGCTTAATATCATCGTACTGATCGGTAAACAGTTCTGTATTGAAGCTCATAGTATTGTTGTTATTGTTGTTATTATTGTTATTACTGCTGCTGTTGTTGCTATTGCTACTGTTGTTGCTGTAAAAGTTGTTGCCCGTTGCCTCTGCCGTCAAATTGAGCACCGATTGTTGTTGTTGCTGCTGCTGTTGTTGTTGTTGTTGCTGCTGCTGCTGCTCTTGTTGCTGCTGCTGCTCTTGTTGCTGCTGATGTTGCTGGGCCTGTTGTTGCTCCTCCTCACGAGGCGGCGACACATCGCGATTGTTGAGCATAACCGATGCTGGCAAAGGTTCTGCATCTTTAGGTCTGTGTAAATTCTTAAGTATACGATTGACAATGTCATATTTCTTCCAGCGCAAGGGATAACTGGATGGATCACTTTGTATCTGTTTTTTCACTGAACTGCAAATAGTTAAAATTTAATATAAATGCCAAATTATCTACAGACCATTACTCACCGAAATTTAGCCCTTGTTTGGTTGACCTTCATTTGAATCTCTTCGGGTTTGACATCCACAGAGAAGCGTTCACGCAACTCCTCCGACCATTGGGCAAAGAATATGGTATTCTTCCCATTGCGGGTTAGACGCCAATTGTCACGACCCCAGATCTCATAGAGACGCTCCTCTTCACTGGGCGTCCAATACCTACGCGCCTTCTCCTTAGACTTTACCTCTAGTGGCACCTCTGTCATCTCCTGACTACCGCACATATTGGCATCTGTCTCAGGCTGTGATTTTAGGTTCGTCGTGCTCGCAATCACGTTCACATTCACTGCGCCGGCCACAGTACTCCCTCCACCAAGATTATGGGCTAAATTTTCGTAGTCCATGCGAGCGTCAGGACTGGTTTCGTATAAAAATCTGTGCAGAAGTCACAAACAAGAGCGTCACAGCAATTGCTCGTATTTAAACAATATTATGCCTCATTTTAATCTCTTAGCAAACAGAAGCTTCACTTTTTCGCATAAAAATCAACAACTAGGGATGACTACAAATATCGATGTGTACTCAAAATCGATAAATGACATTTGTGCTCATTTAGGTGTGACCATTTTTACAGCTAAAATTTGCCTACGAGCGTAATAACCTAAGGAGTAATCCCAAAGATACAACTTATTTTATCAATCTCTTAATATCTAAATATCAGTGCTCAATTTAATATCGATATTTTTGAGTCTGTTTTTGTTTACCATCAATAACAATGCTGGTACACAGAACAGTGGGACCATTGCCTTGCAAGCTCTAAAATACCCAAAAAAATAATAATATTTCGCTTTTAAAAGAAGGTAATCATATAATATTTTGTAAAACTGTTATTGTAATTTAGTATTTCATAAAATATTTTTAAATGTAATTTAAATAATTATTGCAGTTCACATTGGCAATAGTATTTTTCGATATTTGGTTGTAACCCATCACTGTTTTGCATTGAGCTGGTTAACAAATCGATATTTTTGAGGAGAACATCGATGTTTTCGATGTCAATTTTGAGGTACAGCCAATGAGTATTTAACAAGAAGAGTGGAATTGACTGGCTAACAGAATTGGCTTGCGGCTATGCCGCGTCAAATGTAGATTTAACAGTTCCATGTTAATGAATTCTGTTAGTTAACAGAGATCAGACGCATGCTTTGCGTTTTTGTTTTGATTTGTGCTTTGCTTGGTGTGTACTCTGTGCACTCAGAGGCAGCGTCTGGCGGATGACCAATAATGCGCCGTTGCCACATTTCGTGTCATGTTGTTGTTGTTACAAGTCTGAACTTTGCCTATTTCAAAGTTGATTCGAAGCAATGCCCTCAGCCTGCGTTTACCCTACGCTGATCGGGTGCTATGTGCGAGTAAAGTGAAATGACATAATATTAAGTAAATGCGTGCAATAATTGATTTAATTAATTTTTAACAATATTATTATTATATAAAATAATATTTAATTTAATTGTATATATTATTTGATTTACTAATGCTGCATATAAACCATTGAATTAGTCTCTAAATTCTTATAATATAAAATATTTTGATTAGTTACAAATTGATATACATATAATTAGAATTCATAGTATATATATCATACTGCTTAAAATAATGTTCTAGAAAAATTATAAATATATTTTAAAAAGGGTATATGTAGTCGAGTCAGGTGTCGGCAATGTCGAGTAGCAGGCAGAATCGTCGCGAGCTCATACACACAGATGAATTTTAAGCCATCTGTGTGATTTTAAACATGTGTGAGTGTTAATATTTTGCTTTGCCTTTGGTTTGTTAGTCTTTTTTCTTTGTGCTTTGATTCCTGGTCACACACAGATGAATGTGTATGAGCTCGCTACGATTCTGCCTGCTACTCGACATTGCCGACACCTGACTCGACTACATATACCCTTTTTAAAATATATTTATAATTTTTCTAGAACATTATTTTAAGCAGTATGATATATATACTATGAATTCTAATTATATGTATATCAATTTGTAACTAATCAAAATATTTTATATTATAAGAATTTAGAGACTAATTCAATGGTTTATATGCAGCATTAGTAAATCAAATAATATATACAATTAAATTAAATATTATTTTATATAATAATAATATTGTTAAAAATTAATTAAATCAATTATTGCACGCATTTACTAATATTATGTCATTTCACTTTACTCGCACATAGCACCCGATCAGCGCAGGGTGAGCAGGTAGATTGCTTCGAATCAACTTTGAAATAGGCAAAATTCAGATTTGTAACAACAACAACATAATATGAAGTGTGGCAACTTTTCATCATACGTTCTGTAGGTACACACAAAGCAAAACAAGAAACCAAAACAAAAACCGCAAAGCGGCCATCGAAGTTTGGCGCGTCACAGGCTTTTAACATTATTCTGTTAGATTCTGTCTATACCCACTTTAACACGCCAAACTCCACTGCCTCTGTTATTTAACAGCCGTCATTTCTCCTCTTCATGTTAAATACTCATTGAGGTACAGCAATTGACTTTTAAAGAAAAACGTATGCACTTGCAAAACCATTGATGCTCAAATCATCGTTACTTATATTTTAAAGCAAACATCGATAACATCGATGTTTCTACAGCTCCAGCTTTAGAAAGCAAGTTCCATCTCTATTGAGTTTATAAGCAAAGTTTGTTGTCGTCTTACCGAAATTTAACCTTTGTTAAATTTTAACACTTTACAAAATGAGTGATCCAGAAATTGACAAGCAAATTCACAAGCGAGGACCCAAACATATGCGTCTGCGCTACTACAGTTCCTACGAGGAAGCATCTATTGTAAAACTGTGGCGCGAGAATCTTAGCCAAATAACATCGTACACTGAGAACTTGCAAGTATTCCGTGAGATATCTTTTGGCTTGCAAAACCATGGCATCAGGCTGAACAAGCAAGAGGTCCGACGACGTATTAGTACTTACCGCAACAAGTACATGTAAGTATTGTGCAAATTGTTAATTAAATGTGTTAATTTAATTTCTTTTGCACGTGCACAGAATCGAACACGGTCGTGTGGCAAGCGATTCACACTACAAATCACCCTGGCGTCTCTATCCACTCATTGACAGCCTGTTTCAGCCAACAACGTCCTCAGCCACGATTCAAACAGAACAACAGTTGATAGAAAAAATCGAAAGTAATGTACGGAATGAAATTTCCAACCTACCTCGTTTTAGTCGACACGATTGCCGGACACTAAAATTTGAACACGACCCAGATGGTTGTCCCTTTTTGGAAGGACAACAAGCAATGCCACCGATAAAAGCGGAGCAGTCGTTGATCAATCATCCATCACTTATCATCAAGACTGAGGCTATGGACTATGAAGAGAATGGTGCGAGTCGTTCTCCGTTAGCTCCCGCTAATCGAATTCTTGAGTATATGTTAAATCCGTTTGATTCTGGATCTGGACGTCGCATTCGTCGTCGTAGCGTAATGCCACGTACTGGACAGATAACAATGGCCCAGATTGAGGCACTGCGCAAGGAGAATGAATTGCTGGCAAAGCAGCGTGATAGAGATCTAAATAGTCTTAAGCTGAAAGAACGTCAATATCTTCAGTTGGAGCAGACAATTGATATCTGGCTGCACAAGCAGGAAAAGTGGCTTAAATACCTCGCTGACAGCGGCATTAAGTCAATGATTTTCTGATTTAAACTGGGCTATTATTAAGTTCACCTGCATGAAGAAATGTGTATTTTATTTTTAAGTTTAAATGGCTGCCAATGAATTCGTGATCTCAGGCGCTGGATTATAGTTTATATTGTTCCTTGTAAGATGAATATAAAATGAAGTTAGTTAAGGTGCTAATGAATAGCAAATTAATAATAAAGCTATGGAAGCTAAAAATGTTGCTTGTTACAACTAATTTAATTTAAAAATTAAGTTTGAAATTTTACATTGCACGCTGTGACGGGGTGAACAGAATTACAAAAGTCACTTGCTCATCTCTAATAAAATCCGCAAGAAATATGTAGTATGCTGTTAGTATTTTTTAATTTTTGGCATTTGCAGCATTTAAATATTTGGTCACACTGCGAATCAATTGCAGGCTAAAAACAAATTGTAGCAATTAGTTTTGAAATAAACATATTTTATTAAAATGAGTAATTTTATAATAACAAAAGGCATTCGATTGCTAAGTCTTAGCAACAGAATCAAATGGCAAGCGCCCGCATTTGCAGCAGCTCGTCATTATGGTAAGAAACTGGGTCTAATAACAAACAACAGATTTCGTAACCGGCAACAACGTTATCGATATTTTTATTAGCTGCGCAGCCAAAACGCTTCTACAAACAAACCAACGTGTTGTGTGCGGATGGTGGCTATGAGGTTACATTGGATCATCGTAAGCTAAAGACGCCCAATGGAACGACATTTACTGTCAAAAGCGAGCCATTGGCAATTGCCGTGGCCACCGAGTTCGACAGCCAAAAGGATCACATAGTTCGCTCACGAATGCACATTTCTGCGCTTTGCTTCACGGCCATCGACAACCCCAACAATCTCACAAAACTCGATGTGGTGAACTATTTGTTGAACTTCCTTGCCACCGATACAGTGCTCTTCCAGTATGATGTAAGTAAAGAATTGTTAAATATTCACATAATTTCCCTGACACATTTGTTTAACCTACTGTCCATTGCAGGATGAGAAGGCTTTGCACGAGCTGCAATGCAATGAATGGGATCCTCTAATCGACTGGTTTAATAAGCGTTATGGTACAAGTCTGCAAAAGACAATGTCCATAACACCACCTCATGTCAGCGATGATGACAAAATGAAAATTGCTAAGCATTTTCATTCATTCAGCTTGGAAACGTTGCACGGTAATTTAGTGTAGTTTTAGACTTCCTTTGTGTATCCGATTAATTGTTAACATTTGATGTCAGGTTATACGTTTGCGGTGGATACTCTAAAATCCATTGTGCTGGCCTGCGCCTGCATTGAGCAACAAATTAATGTGGACAAGGCTGTAGCTCTTTCGCGTCTGGAGGAGGAATATCAACTCAAGTTCTGGGGACGTGTCGAGTGGTCTCATGATCTAAGTCAGCAGGAACTGCAGGCACGTTTAGCCGCCTCTGTATTGTTTGTACATTTCAATTGTTCCGAACACCTTGTTAAAGAAAAGTTGATATTATAAAGAAATGTATTTAGCTTAAATGGTTTTGATTTTTATTTTCAAATTAAGTATGATTCGATAGGTGAATTTTTTAATATGTCGATAAGAAAATACCACGATACATTGACTACTCTTTTTGTATCGATCTGGTAACGCCACACGCACTCATATATTATTGGCGCCAATTTCAACACTTGTCACCGCCGTCGTTCGCATATTCTTATCAGTGTTCTAGAATATCTCTGGGTGATGAGTAAAAATGTAAACAGTATTAAAGAAAGTCATAGCGCACGTTACCATTAAAAGATAATAACAAGCAGTCCGTGTGCTTTTAGATGATTTAAGAAGGTGTTTGTCTACATGCATTTTTGTTGTCTCCCAATTTCTTTTGTATTCCTTCATTCCCGTCGCTGCCTAAATAGATAGAATGTTTGTGTGTATGTATAAATGTGCACACGACTCTTTTCATTGTAGAAGTTAATGAGTTGTTGTACAGTTTCTTAGGCTGTAAGTTTTATCAGTCGTTTATCAGTTGTTTGCTTTGATCTTATCTCTGTTGCTGATTTGACGACTTTGACTTGCAGCCTCTTCTCTTGTCATGGATCATCTACTATAAGAAACGCACTCAGTTGATTTTCACACATTCTCTTGTAAAGTTGCAGTTTAAACTTTGTGTTGTTTTTCTGTGAATTAAATTTAGTTTAATAATGTCGAGAAATGAAGACACTCCAATTGTGACGTAAGTGATGGGATGAGGAGTGATGGAGAAGGGTTTGAAAACTTGTCCTTTGACTTTGCATTTGAAAATTTGTGCAAATTCCCTAACTTGCGAATAAAAATCTTAGCAAATTAACATAAAAAGCAGCCAAGTCGCCAAATGAGCTGCTGATTTGTTAAATAGGCGTGAAAGCGTCGGACCGTGGGATTCCCGACAACTGTCAGAGGTGTGAAAAGGCTCGAAACTTGCTGATAAAATGCGCTTAAAGTGAAGTAGCTACATACTTTCTCTGTCTATTTTTGTTCTTTACTCTTCTTTTCTTTTTTCTGTGCTTTTTGTTGCAATTGCGTTGCAAACTTGCAGAGCAAGTAGTTTAGCGCCATTTGCACTTTTCGTAGTAAAAATTACGCCGCCCCCACACACTCCAACACACATACACATATACTTACGCATTAAAGAACCAAACACATACACAAAACTTATCAACGGGTACATCACATACACACCCACACACCCACACACTCACACCGACAAACGCTGCTGTCGTCGTGCCGTTGATGAAGGGGCGGCACACGCGGGAGGCGTGGCATTAAGTAGTCGCCGTAGTTTGGGTTAAGTAACAAAACTTCAAATTGAATTTTTCGTTGCAGTTTTCATTTTAGCACCTATCAAAAAAACCCTTTTCATGCACTTCGTTCGCTTCGGCGTATTTTTTATTCCTGTTGTTCATTACGCGCATTTAGGACAGGGAGTGAAAGAGAAAGAAAGAAAGTGATAGAGAGTGAGAAAAGGGGGGAAAGTGCGCTTACATTGTGTTGGTTAAACACCACACTTGGCAGCTATCAAGCGGTTTAATTCCCTTTTGTGTCTGCTGTTCGTATTACTTCTCATTTTATCTTGCAAAAGAAAGAGAAGTAAAAAAAAAACAACCAAATACAATTAAAGCATCGAAAACATCGAAATACGAAACTTTATTCAACTCGATCATTCGCCTGTACCAGTGTTGCCAAAACCTCGCCACAAAAACCGGACAATCCGACTAAAATAAATACGATAAAAAGGCCACAAAAAATTAAAATAAAGAGAGAGAAAAAGGGCCAAACGTTTTTTCCATTAAAAGTGTTTATTTGTGAAACAATTCGTTTATGGCCTCGTCCAATTTAGTATCATCGTGTGCGCTTTCTTCCCTGAAATATATCGCTTTTGTGACTATTATTTTTACATATTTTTCCGGGCTGACATAATCCAACTCTAATATAAAGTTAAAAATGAACTGTATACATGTGTTTAAAATTAAATTGAAGTATAATAACAGATGGAAAATATAGAATTCAACGTCTGACGTCTCATTGCCTGGATTATTGGCGAAGGAGTTCTTAAAGTTTTTATAATCGCACAAAATTTAAAAGTTGCATATTATCATATTGGGTTAATATATTTTCGATCTCATTGCATTCGATTCTAAAAACTCAAAAATCAGAAGGTTGGACTTTTATTTTGCTAAGCCTAAAAGAGGCGATAAGTCCGTCTAGGGTCTGTTTGGTATCTTTTTAGAAGAAAGACAAATTAGTTCGGTAAATGGCTGTGTGTCGACAATACCTAATACAATACATATCTATACCTGTCCAAGTACAATACATACTCATAGTTATCTCATTAATTCGCACTTTCAGGAGAAGTAACAATTATGGGACGACCCCAACGCTTCCAGCTGGGGAACGGATAAGCAGTGGCAACAACAACAATGCACCGCATACACCAAATACACAGATTTTCTGTTTGCATGGACGCTCCAACAACATTGAAGTTGAAGGTAAGTTTTTATAATGGGTTTATTTCAGTAAATTGTGACAGGGACATATAGTAGGTAGGGAGGGGTGTTTGATAAACTGCGCCACTTTCCGTGTCGCTTTCAATCAGCGCCCAGCAATTTGCAGTCATTCATAAATTATCAAGAAAACGCAGCAGCAAAAGTCAATGCAAATAACGACAGAAAACAAACATTGCAAAAATAACAAGTATGAAAAGCAACAGTCTAGACCTGGCTGTAAGAGACCCTGTAGCTATTTTGTAAAAACACATTTACACACGAATAAACAAAATGCAATAATTTTGGTAAGTTGTTGTGTCAAAGCTGTCTTCATTACTTCTTTCCTGTTTATTATCCCATCGTAATGAAATTTTCAATAAACTTAAAGACGATAATTACAAAACATGTGTTCCAATTCTCAAAACGATATCATTAAGAATTTACTTGTGGTGCGTGAAAAAAGCTCTAAGATAAATGTATGATGTACAGGAACATAACATATGTACATTGTACATACCGAATTTGAAGTCTATATAAGTCAGTTTTCAATTAATTAAGAAAAAAGCTTATAAATAGTATAATAAAGAAATGTTGATTTAATACAAGTTAAAAGAAAATGTGATTAAACTAAATGTTTATGTTGATCAAGATTGTATAATCTTTATGGGGTCTGCCAAGCCTCACATTTCGCGATTGACAAACTTAATAGTCCCTTGTATGTTTTAAGTAACAGGGTTTGAAAACACAACAAAATTAGTTTTCACAGCATTTTTCGTCAAGTTTACATATAGTTTTCTGTATATATATGTATGTTTGATTGTTCAATTCAGTTTGAAAATCGAAAATTTTTGCGCAATTTGTGTGTTATTACCCGGTAATGCGCGCTAATTGGCAGACGACACGGAAATGGAAATGAACGACGATTGTGTTTATCGACAGACGACGACAATGATGATGACAAAGTCACCGTGTCTGGAGTTGGTCCGTATACCTGGAGACGGTGAGCAAATTTCCTTATTCCCATCCTTAAACTACTCCTCCTTTTTTCGCTTCATTTTCTCGTTTTCCTTGACATCCTACTCACTGTACTCACCATACCTCGTGCGGTGGGTTTTTACGCTTTGTCATCAATCAGTTGATGATTTCCCAACGTTGCAAACTTGGTCGCAATTTTGTGGTGGCCAAAAGGCAGTGGCAAGTGGCAGCAGCTGTGTCGCCTGGGCGTAATCAAAATTTATGCTTGGACCAACGCTTGACTATTGCCATATGCCATAAATTGTCAGAACGGGCTCATAATTTACGTATGACAACGCAGCCAAATAAATGCCCGGCTCATTTTTCTATAACGAAAATGGGCAAAAAATGGTGTACAAACTATATAACCTTCCCTACCAAATCTCAATCCACTACTACTGAGTCTGGTGTACTCTGATCAGCTCTGTATTTTAATTTCCTCTTCGATAAGTAATATAGTAGCACATATATCGAAGTCAACGTTGCTAGTCGAAACCGCAGCTTTTTCTTTGCTCTCCTGATTGGATTTATTGGCAGGCGAATGACCTTAAATGACATTACATCATGTCTAGACGATTCTGCCCGTCTCCTGGCCAATATTCAATATCCAAGCTAACCATTAGCCATCCAATCTCTGTTGCCTAATCATGTGTTGCCATCTCAACTAACAAGCACCTGAGTAATAAGCGGAGCATGTCTCTAAAAACTCTAGTTTTTAGTTCAACGTGAATCCACTTTATTTGCCACGCAACAGTCTCTCGTTAAACGCGTTCCAGATGCGACCCATTTCGAGAATCGGAATTATTATTCGAATCTGTGTATTAGTTTATCATTTCCACTTTTTTATTGTTGTGCTGGTATCATAAGTAACATGTTGAGCTTATGTGCTGTGAATTTGTTCAAACTTAAGCAGTGTGGAGTGAAGAAATGTGAAGGTACTTACATGTAAGCATTTCCCTGTTTAATGTGTGAAGAGGGTATGCTGACGAAAATTGAAAAGTACCGAATGCTTCGAGTATGCTGATTTACTTGATTTAGGACTAGCATTAAAGTATAAATGAAAAGCTATTTAAGTAAACGATTACTTTTTCTGTACTTCTGCCTCTCTTAGGTTTACGGGGATTAGGATATTAAAAATTTCCTGTATTGAATATTGAAGAGTTAAGAATTAACTTAAGTTGAATGGAATACACTTACTGTGCGATAAGTAAAGATATATATTTTGTCTGTTTTTTCTTAGGTACTCAACCTCAAAACTAAATGTTTTACATCGAAATAATTAAGTATCCTGCAAAATTACTAGAGCTTAGTATCTGCACATAGAGATATCTGAACATTTACTTAGAATAAGTTATTCAAACCGGAACGAATAAAGGTTTCAGTTACGGTTACGGTTATGATCGGATTTTGGTTAATGGCAAATGGTTACGTAAAAAATTACTATATCGGTTTCGTAATATAAAATCTGCAGAGCATAGAATCCTGTAGAGATTTCACCCCATTTAATTTTTACCTAGGAGTATTAAATTGAAGCATTCTTTTTAAGAACCAGCGACCATATTTATTTGTTTATAATTACTACTTTGTACGGAAGCTGATCCTTAATTATTCACGAGAAGTGTGAGAACAAGAGAGAGAGAGAGAGAGAGAGAGAGAGAAGGACTTCAATGAATGCCAAGTAGCCATGGCCAAGTGCCATGCCACACTTCCACACATTGACGCAAACAAACAGAGGGAACCGAGCAAGGCGACCAATTAAAGATGCAGATGGATTGGAGTTGTTTAAATTGCAAGTATGATGATTTTTATGCAACAGCTGCAACGATGACGATGACTGAGATGAGGACGAAGGAGGAGAAAGGAGCAAAGGAGCAAGTAGCTGGAGCAGCTGTGTGTGTGCGGCTCTAATAGGTGAAATGCTCATGAGGCATTGGGAATTCGTACCTGTACACTTGGCCCAAGCCTTGGTTATGCACTGGAATTTAATTTCACTGCTGGCATTGTTATTGCCATTGTGCAGGAGGAGACTTCTTGTAGGAGCCGAAGGAGGTGACGGCAGACGACGTCCTTGTGCTGAATTCAAATGAAGAAACCGCGCAACGAACCAGCTACAAGCCAAGCATATGCACATTCTGTTCCTGCTTTAGTCTTCCCTGATCCCCTCTTCTATGGAATAAAGGAAAACTGCACAACACGAAATCTCCTAGGATGAGAAGGGGAGAGGGAGGGGGGGTCAGTAGAAGCAAAGTAAAAGAGTGCAAAGAAAATGCAGCGGAAATGACAAAGCATGAAATACGGCTGCGACAAATGCAATAAAGTATTTAATAGACTGCTCCTGGCCAACCCGACACGACTCGACTCGACCCGACCCGAGCAACGGGCCAAGCCTGTCACTGACACCAAAACCGGGGAACCCTGGTACCCAGCCATTCCAGGCTTCCAAACTCCGCTCATGTGTGAGCAAAGTCAGGATATGTGGGGTCTGGGGGATGGTCTACCGAGGCGTGGCAACCATGGTAAACAGCGTTGGTGGTCATTATTCACGTACCATGTTAAATAAATTTAAATGCCTGTTTTGTAAATATGTAAACGGCATAACAGATGGCAAAGAACGAGGATGCACAGAAGAACAAAAACACCAAAGAAGAGAAGCTGGAGTGAGAGCTGGCGTAGCTGGTAGCATCCCTAGGGTCAATCCTTGCATCCCATACGCCACATGCTCCAGCTTTTATTTTGCAAAATCTTAAGGGAACAAGAGGAAACGAAACAAAAGTTCTGTCCGTTGAGGAATTTAGTTTTGGTAACGTACTACAAATATCTGAATCTTTAGAAAAGTCACCTTGTCAGCCTTCCCAGTTACTTGATTCGTGTGTGTGCTTGCTTAAGTTGAGGTCCTTGTTGGCATTGAATAGCATATACTACATCCAACAGTACTACATCCAAAGTGATGTTTGTGGATTCATTACAATCAGCGGTGCAATTTAAGGTCTTGTGTTTAAATTTATTTTAATTTTCAGAGTTATTTTAAGTAATGAAAAAAACTTAAACCAAACAATTTAATTTGATTTCGAACCCGAACCTTGGGTTAAGGGGCTCCTTAAACCGGTCCGCGAACCGAACCTTAATTTTACTTTAGGGTTTGAACCTTGGTTTGGGTCCATTTAAGCTTATCCCTTTTTTTAATTGTAAATTTCTTCTGTTTGTTAGTTTTTAGTTATTTATTTTAGATATGGATTTTTTTAACTGTCAAAATTTTGCAACTATGCTTATAGTAAAAAAGTTATTAGCATCTACACGGAAAGCTGTAATGAGACATTATTGCAACTTGTACTGTATCTGTACAAGATAACAAAAGTTATTTAAGCTGTGCTGCAATCTGATATTTAATCACTACAGTGAGAAATGATGGAACAAAACTCGATATCAACTGTAATACGTTATGAAATTTTTAATAATAAACTTATATTCTATTCGGATTGCTGAAGTGAAGCATTAAATGAAATTTAAACAGAACTGCAATCGGATAGAGACTCACTATAAAACAAATCATATACAGTGAAAACTCCCTTAGCGGACACCTCTAATAGGCGGACACCCCCCTTGGGCGGACACCCCCCTTGGGCGGACACCCCCCTTGGGCGGACACCCCCCTTGGGCGGACACTTTTTCCGGGACATTGGTTTTGGTGGGGTTTTCAGACCAATTTTGCCTCTATTGAGCGGACACTCTCTTGAGCGGACGCGGACACTAAAAAAAGGACAAAAACGAACGAAAACCTCTTTCGGCGGGACATGAATTTCTTAAAAACGTTCGCTGACGAGCTAGTTTTCTCATTAAAAATCAGAAGTGGGCGGAAACAATGATAATTCGGAATCCGAAGAAGATCCGGAAGAGCCTGACTATGATCCTGACCCAATAAATTCGAATGATAAGGCGATGACCACAATTAAGAAATTAAAAAAATTAGTTCAAAATGACTATAAAGCGTTTGAATACGTATAACATTTGGAAAGCCATTTGCAGTCCTGCATATTAGAGAAGAAATTAAAGAACGCTCGACAAACCAAAATAAATAATTTTTTTAAGACGCAGTAGTAAAAAAAAATATTCCTATAGGCGGACACTCCCCTTGAGCGGACACAAATTGCGCGACCATGAGTGTCCGCCCAAGAGAGGTTTCACTGTAATATATTAGTCCACGGCTGTATTTAAAAATTATGTTTTCTTTAAATTTTCTTAATATTCTAAAACTAACTACTGGTTCCATAATTTTTACAGTTCGGGACCATTGTCATCGGACCCGAAGCGAGGGTGTGGATGTGAAGGCGCGTCGTAAGCTGATCATTGCCAGTATCTTGTGTTTGGTTTTCATGATTGCTGAAATTGTGGGTGAGTTGTTTACCCCAGGGAGTTGCCTGAGCTCTCCTGACATTTTTTTTAGGTTCTTTATAATTTTTTTTGTGTGTTGCTTCACTTTGATTTTTCTTTTCGAATTCGTACCGAATTCCCCAACTAATTTCACTCACCTCAGAGAACTCGGCAAGTAATGAAAAAGAAATGCAAAGGCAAAGAAGAAAAGGTTGAGTAAAATGTCAGTCAAACAAAGCATGCAAAAAAGGACGGCATGAGACGACGAGACGATTAAAAACTGAGGACCGGAAGTGCAACAATATGGCGACCGGATGAGCTTACTGTCTGTCAACGTGGCGACCCATCCCTACCTCGTCTTTATGGAGTGGGCTGTTATACAATAAACATTTAATTTTCAAACTCTGCCAATGCGACGATGTCGTCCCCATTGTCGGCTGTTGCTGTTAATCGCTTTGCAATTACCTACAATGTGCCACACTCCTTGCGACACTCCTTGCCCCTTATCTTTACCAATTCGATTTCTCTTTTGCCTTTGCTTTCTTCATTTCTCCATTTATCCCTTGGTCGGTTCCTTCAAATCGAATTTGTTGTCTGTTCGTTTACTGAAAGCGTCGGCAGCTCCTCCTCTTTGGTGTTCAGCTAACCAAGCGATAGCTGGCAGGATTGTGGACTGTCCTTTGTCCGTTGTCCCTGCTCTTTCCCCACAGATTGCAAGTTAATTTTTTGAGCATTTATTTACTCTTTACTCCCCCATCCGACAGGTGGCGTCCTATCGAAGAGCTTGGCCATTGCAACAGATGCCGCACACTTGCTCACCGATTTTGCCAGTTTTATGATCTCTCTGTTTTCCATCTGGATAGCAGGACGTCCTTCCACGCAACGGTAAGTGCAGTACGAGACGACTGACGACTGACGATGAACTGACAAAGTCTAAGGGAAATCAATAAAAACCTAAACTTTTTTTTTGCCTGCCAACTTCGAAGTACGTTTTGATACGAATTTTAAAATTCGTGTGCGCTTCTTAATGCAGAACGGAAACGGAAAAGGGAATTTGAGTCAAATACGTAAGAAGTGAGACATGTTTTGAAATTAACTGCAAAATAGGGTACTTTTAATAGTTTGACTTATTCTTACTGAATGTGGAGCTTTAAATGTATAAATGTAAAAATGTATGCAATAAAATATTGACATTTTGCAGAAGCGATTGGGAATTGTTACACTTTGCCCGATCTAAATAGCTGTATTACCCAAACATTTAGATGATGGCTTTGTCTGTAGATCTTTCCTCTGTATCTTTGTAAGTAAAGCAATATGTAGACTCCAATCATGCTCATATTTAAAATATTGGCTTAAAATACTATTATTGTACTTATAATATTACATACTGTACAGGACTTCGAATAGAATGCAATAAGAAAACTTAAATTAAAGTAAAATTCTGTAAAAATCATTTGATATTTTATAATTTGAACCTAAGTAGCAATCAAATACAAGTAGAAACAGAATGTTACGATTTATATATTATATAACACAAGTTCCTTATCATACTACATATATACCACCGAATCCAAAATAATACGAAACATCTTAAATCATATTGTAGAACTCGATCTATGACTAGGTCAACTGTATCTCATATATTAAAGACATTCTTGCTTATTATATGGGACAGCTGAGAGTATCCAAGTATTACCAAGAAATGAGATCTTTTGCCAAATTTTTTCTTTTTTTTGGCATCATTCCTGCCGCTTGGCTGGCTACGTCCGCATTGGGTCTCATTGCCATTCCTCATCCCTCGTCCACTCTCCACAGCTTTAGCTCTCCTCACCATCGTCTAATTAGGCGAAAAGCCTGTTTCCAAATTTTCACTGCCTGCTGCTGCTGTTGCTGCTGTCTCAGTTGGTGTTGCTGTTTCTGTTGCTGCTGTTGCAGTTGCTGTTTGTACTTTTGTTGCTGCTGCTGCTGCTGGTGCTTCTGTTTCTGTTGCTATTGCGTATATTTGGCCGTTGCACATTTTTCAATTGGTCTTTGGGAACTGGCTAAAGAAAAGTAGGGTGAGTTGGTGGAGGGGGGGGGAGGGGAGGGTGGTAATTTTGAGGCAACCCATCGAGTGGTGGGTGCTTTGCATCCATCTTGTTCTCGTATTCCTTCTCCGTCTCTTGTCTGGTTCCCGCCTGGCACGTTCTGCTCATTCATGCAAAAATCTCACTCACTCGACGACTCGACTGCAGCCACAAAGTGAATAATGAAAAACTTTTGCAATTTCAAGCGTGTTGCATGGTAATTTTGTAAATTTTCTGCCGCTGCCTCAGACTTTCTGCCTCTTGTTGCTGTTGCATGTGGAAGCGCCTGCTTGTGAGTCTCAGCCTGGTGCGGTGCTCTGGCTTCTTTCTCCTCATCCTCTTCTCTCCTGCTCTCACGGTGCGGTTCAGAGCCTTGCAGTTGCCATGCCTCCTTTTCCCTTTCTCCTTGCCCCTGTCCCATATTTTATCCTATTCCCGCTGCCGTTGCCAAGTTGACAAGCCTAATTTATCAAAACAAAACACATTTGCACAATTGCAAAGGCAAACGCAGGAACGCAGAACACAAACGAAACACTAAACAGTGCACATTGGTACACAAATACTCAGACAAGTCGATCATAAACTAATAACAATTAATGCAACATTTTTGAATATTGAATATTAATCATTTATAAAACTTAAATTGAATTGTAATAAATATTGCAATATCATTCAGCAAAATGACTTAAATAACTATCTGAATGATATTGTAAAGTACACTTTATAAAAATTTTTAATTGCAAATTTAATAAATGCTGCAAACGTTAAAAAAAATAAGACTAGCTTCGGCTCGAAACTTTTCAAGCCTAACATTTCGTTTGATTGTGTAAACTCAAAGCTTTGATAAGAACTTGTTTTCCTGCTGGTTTATCTTTGTTAAAATGACATTTATTTGCTATAATTCAAATTCTTTGTTATATTAAATTAACTATAAATAAAAAGTATTTCTAATATTTGAAATGAAATATAATTGAATTGTCCATCTACATGTACAAACCATCATTTTTAAATACACATATGTTATGTATGTATGTATATTTTAAAGATTCTTTTTGAAGTGCCAGTAACTGAAAAGATTTTTATTATCTTTTGTTTTCATATAAGTAAAACCATATCGGTATTCACAACTTATTAATTGGGCTTATTGTTAGTGTTTTTAGAAAGAAGTGCGAAACCTTTTAAGCTTTACTTTATATTAATTATTCATTTAGACAGTAAATTATCTGGCAATTCCTTCGAAATAAATCGGACAGATTGATTTCGATAATATTTCATTTACTTAAACAACATTACAAATTTAAATTCTTAAACATTCTCCCACATTGAAACTGAAACTTTCCAATTAATTTCAATTTTATTCTCTACGTGACTTTTGCTCTGCCCATATATCATTGTTTTATGGCCTTAAACACTAGCTGGACTTATATTAATTTGGCCAGCAACGAAATGCTAACCAATTAACTGCTGCACTTGACCACACGAATATCTTGTGTGTGTGTGTGTGATTATGTTTTTTTTCCGGTTACTTTATGTTAGTTTTGGCCATAATCCAGCCCAATGTGCCAGGAGGTGGCAGCCGTCGCGTTGCGCCCTTGGCTCCTTGTTGCAACAGAAACAGAAACCGAAACCAGGGAGAGCCGGCAGGCGGTCATTAAGCAAATGGCTGCACTTGCAAGCTGCAAGAGGCTCCACACTCATACACATACATACATATATGTATATATAAATATATATATATATATATGGAGAGAGAGGGCCATACATTGACACAATCTGCTAAAGGGGCAAGGGGCATAGGGTAGAGGGGAGGGAGAGACGGATGTTTGCTGTAAATTAAATTGTATTATTATGGCGAGACATTCGTTGCTCGCATTTTGTTGTAGTTGCTACCGGTGTCGCATTAGTTAGCAGCCAGTCAGCCTGGCTAACAGCCAAAGTGTGTGAGAGAGAAAGAGAGAGAGAAATCCTGGCTGAAAGGCAAAATTGTTGGCATTGCCATTATTTCAATTTTATAACGAGAGTGGCGCCCCCTGTCGGTCGCGGACACGGACGCGGTCCTTTAATTGAACGAGCGTCGCCCTCGTTCAGGTGTTGACTTTGAACCCACCAAAAAATGTCCGCACATGCAATGCGCTCATTACATTAGGGAACAAAACTGACTCCAACACAAAAACCCAACCCAAAATTTTCTCTCTTTTCCACCTCTGGGCACTACTCGCCGCACCCCAAAAACCCGAGACACTCAAATTATAATGGCATTTGACAAATTTTTGGGACGCATTTATCAACTTATGTTAATTTTTGGTTCTCACTTTTCCCCTCGATGCGAACCGTAAAGTCTTGGAGTAGGTCATGTTTATGGAAATTGCTTTATCATCTGATTTAATGCAATGATTTCAATACGACAATCCCAACTTTTAGGAATAGTTTCTTGAAAAGCGACTACTTCCTTTTTAAATTGTTTCTTGATTTGTTATTTAAATCAACGTGTTTCTAAAGAAATAGGTCCTTTTTCGATAGAGTGGCCTCTCTTGTGTTTGTAAGAAAATTAAATCATAATTCAGATATGATTAGTTATGGTTCAAGAAGGAATCAGATATAATTTCGCATCTGTGAAGTGGATTTAATCAAAACTTCTGTTATTATTTGGGTTAGCTTTAATAATAATTGAAGTTCTCTAGAGCATATTATAGATATTCGATTAATCTATAGTTTAAATTCGAAATAGAAGATATTATTTATTCATTAAGTTTTGAATAACAAATAAAATTGAATTAAAATTACCAGATATTTGTATCTAAAATCTATCCTGGAAATTTCATGATAGTCGGATAACAAATATCAAAGTTGCTCAACATAATTTTAGTATCTCTTTTTTCCCCATCATATTTAACAAGTTATAGTAACTATTTTGTATCTTTGACAGTATGTCCTTCGGCTGGTACCGGGCTGAGGTGATTGGTGCCATGGCCTCTGTGTTTATGATCTGGGTCATAACTGGCATACTGGTCTGGCTGGCAATCGGACGTCTCATCAGCGGAGAGTTTGAAGTAGATGCCAAGATCATGCTGATCACATCGGGCCTAGCAATTTTGGTTAATGTCATGTAAGTACCATTATATACAGTAAACTGTCCAAGTGTCTGTCTCTCTGTCTGTCTGTCTGTCGTTCTGAATGCCTTCCCGTCTGAATGCTGGCAGCTCCCTTGGGCAGTTTTCCAATTGCAATTGCCGCAATCAACTTGTCGAGTATGGGCCAGCAAATGGGTCAACAATGCAACTGTGGCAACTGTGGCAACCTGGCGTGGCATGGCGTTCCTATGCAACCATGCGACCAACCATCCAACCATCCAACCATCCAAGCAAGCAACCATTCCTGCTGCCATCTAGTCGTATCCGGCAGTTGTTGCGGTAACTTTCTCCACATTTTAGCGACAACTTTTTCCGCAAGTTTCGAATTTTTTTGCGTCAACAAAAGGCAAAAGCGACGCCAACGATGACTCCGACTGCAACGTCGACGATGACGATGACGATGATTTTGCTTGTGTTTGTGTTGGCTAGTCCCAAGGTGGAGTTTTCCTATCATTCTCTCATTTGAAAAAGAGTTTATTCACTTGGGCATGTCATCTAAAATAACGTTGCCAAATTTTGCCTTTTTTCTGGATAATGAATTTGAAACCTCTATACGGAAATCTATCCTGTTTTATAAATTCTAAATTTGATCAAAAAAGAAGGCTCAAAAATCAATGTTAAATAAATTTAATGTTCAGCCTCTTTTAACAAATTAAATAGGTTAAATATGTAAAAATGATAGTCGTAATATTTGCTTAAAGTTAGCACTTTGTTGTTAACACAGTTGGCAACCCTGTTTGGGCTTTACTTTTATCAGAATTCAGCTTAGCATTGGTTTCTTCAATGTTTCTCAATATAATTCTGATAAATTTGAAATTATTTATTTACGTGGACTTTACTTTCTTTCGAAATGTGGACAATTATAATAAAGTAATACGATTTCATTAGAAGTCCTGGTGCATCAGTTTGTTCGGGTGCAAAAGATTTGTAGAAATATTCGTTAATAATAATTTATTAATGTTTGATATTGCAATACTCAAGTGATCCTTCCTATGGCACATATATGTCTGTCCAGTCTAAAAAATGTTGTCTTGAATTTCCTAAAACTGCAAGTACTTAAAATATAGTTATTTAACATTCAGCAATACCTATTTTGAGAGTTTGAGTATATCAATTAGGTGATTTTCATAGTATTATTTCTTTTTATTATTTTGGAAAATTAAACAGAGCATCCAATCTTCGTATAATATCTTAAGAATGTGTTTGCATTGCTTGTTTTGATTGCATCGTATGCAGCACCTGCAACTACATCTGCCAAGCACTCCTCTCCTTTCTCCCCTCTTCATCACTCTTTCTCCTGCTTTTTCATACTAACACTACTGCCTTTAGTCACTGCTCGTTCATGTGGCTGTCGAAGCATAGTTTTTGGCGCATAAATCGAAACGTTTCAATGCTCGGCACATGCTCATGTGTGTGTAAGGCTGAGTGTGTGTGCCTTTGTGTGTGTATGTGTGTATGTGTGTGTGCTCGACGACCCCCGTTGTTGCCCCTTTGCTTTTTCTTTGCGCTCATATTGCTGGTAGTAGCGCAAATTTTCCAGTTGACGTTGGCATTTTCAGTGTTTGCCACTTGAATTGTTTGATTACGTGAATTGATTGTGAAAAACGTGCAACGGCAGCAACAACAACATCAACATTTCCTAGCGCTTTTCTGCGAGGCGTGGCAGCAGCAGGAGCAGGAGCAGCGCTGTCCGTTCACCGTTTTGGGTCATCTTCTGCCATCAGGAAAATAAAAAAGGAAGCAGGGAAATGGGAAAAGGGAAAAGAAAGTCAAGTCAACGCTCAAAGCATTTACTTGTCCCAACGTGTTCGGCAGCACGTTGAACAACGAAATTAAATGGCCACCTTTTACCACTCGTTTGTTGCCTTTGAAGGCTTTTTACTTAGTTGCATTTAGGAGTTTGCCGAGTTTTAAGTTCAATTAGCAAAAGCCATGGAAGAGCGGCAACAACTTTTAGCTGGGCTTTGTTGGATTTACCTGTTTGCCGCCATTGCCTCTCGAAAGTGGCAGCTTAAAGTGGCAACAACGCCAACTCCGCATCGTTAAAAACGGCCATTAGGAACGCACACACACACACACACACACACACGCACGCACATGCATGCACACAAAAGCGTGGCCATTGCAGGTGGCATGTGGCATGTGGCAAGCGGGATATTAGCGAAACTACCTGAAATATGAGAATGATGAGGAGGATATTAGAGGAGGAATATACAAAGAGGGTGGGCGAGAAATTTAGTGCGTAGTTTAAGCTGCTCGAGTTTTGGATAATTTAGATCTCAATTGCTTCATAAACTCAAGGAAATAACGTATAGGATTTCAGAAAGTTAAAACTTAATTTAAAATATTGGTGACATCATCTTTAAACTCTTAAGCACAATGATTAAAAAGTAAGGACTAGTTATTATCAAAATTGTGAATAATTTGTGAATATTAAAACAAATTAACAATTCAGTTTAATTTCAACATTTGGTCTGTTACAAATCTTCAAATTAGTTTTTGCCTTTCAATTAAAAACTGTACAAGTCTTAATTTGTACTGAAATATGAAAAAATATATAAAAATTATAAAAAGTAAAACTATCTTATTAAAATTCTATAAAATACTAATAAAATTAGTATTTAAAAGATGAAAGGTATATAAATACAAGAGTACATATTTAGCATCTATTAAAGTCTAGAAATTAAATCTAAAACAAAATGATTATAACTTCTGCTTAATTTGAATGTTTAATTGACCGAATAGATCTCTGTTCTGAATTTATTTTTGCCTAGTAGTTAGAAAATAATAGCTCTTAAAGTTGAGAAAATAAATTTTACAACGAGAAGATTAAAACTTCTGTTGAATTTAAAATTTGTCCTTTATATTATAAAATTTGAATCTTTGAAAGATGGAAAACGATAAAAAAACAACAAAGGAATAAAAGCTTTTCTTTCATTGACATTTATTTTTGTTCAATTAAATTCTTATTCTATTTGTCATCAGAGCTTACAGAGTTATCTATGCGGAATATGTGATAAGCGAAAACATTGGATTGTAACTATTTACTCAATGATTTCAAACAACATCTTCCAATAGATGATGTTCGTGTTTGTTTGGTTTCTAATTTGGTTCATTTGGCGAAACTAGTTTCGTGTGTTTTGCTGCTTGTCAAAGGAGCAGCGAGTACGACACTGGGCAAATAAATAACACCACTCGGTTGTAAAATGGGCATTAAGAGGAGTGTAATAAACGTGCTTTTTGCCCCGTTGCCCATGTCGAATCCATGGGGCGACAGCTTAACGAGCTGCTCAGCCGGTTGACATGCCCCAACATCATCCTGGTGTCCCAGTCACATACGTTGCTGGTCGTCGAGGTGAGAGGTGAGGCGATGAGGGGCAAACAGCCAAGATATGCGCTAATATTTATGTTCCTGTCAATTAAATCAGGACATGTTGCCAGGCGCAAGTCGCTATAGCCAGAAGCTGGAGTTTGTTGGCTGCTTCCTCCTCCTGGTTGACTGCCTGACAGTGTTGCTAGTCCTGCTGGTCCTGGTCCTGGTGTTGGCGTTGTCATGGCTGCTGTCGTTTGTTGGCCACTAACGAGGCGAGTAAAGATGCCGCAAAATCAAGGGAAATGCTTCATTGCGCACTACAAATTACAGCGACGCAGTTGGAACAACAATGGGGCGCCAAATGGGTGTACAGCAGGGAAAGAGAGAGACAGAGAAAGAGTGATAGAATGAGAGAGAGAGTAAGGGGAATCCTACAGCAGCATTGGCATTTTTTGCGCTCGAGGACACACACGCAGCGCCGAGTCGAGTCAAGTCCTGGGCAGCAAATGCCTTGGCAATCGGATGTTCAAAGTCAAAAAGCGTATGTGCTCGGCATTGAATCCTGGTCTTAGCTAAAACTGGAACCGTCTCGTGTTGTTATGTTGACCGCGTGACGGGTGGCAGCCACAGCTTCCACAGTCCCCTCCAAATTTGGTAGAAGGAGCGGTAACTAAAGCTGCCCTATACAATTTATTTAGTGCCCATCAACGCGTAGCTCGCTCGTTTTGTTTCTACTCCTGCTGAGGGATTTTTGTTTGTTTTATTTTTTTGACAAATTATGGCCGTATTTGGTGGGAAAATAAAAGAAGACCCCTCCATTCGCCGGTCTAAGAAATTGAAAATGAAATTGACTTGTCAGGGCAGCAAGCTCAGGTTCAGTAGTCTTACAGTCTCCAGTGGCAAACAGAAATGGAAAAAGCCATAGGAATTAAATCATCTGCAAATGGAAAATCTTAAAAAAGCAAAGGGAAAAGCTAAACAAACTGACATACATTTGTGTCTGCGTAAAGCACATGAAATTTAATTGAACCTACTCCTATTCCGAATTCCCACTTCGATCGTAAACGCTTTTAGGAAACGACAACACTTCTTGTTTTAAAAACAAATGTTTATGAGTTGGATGATACAATTTTTTAATAACATATCAGATTATAAAGATTTTTGTCCAAAGAAAACTATTGCAACAAATAATGTTGATTATGTTGTAATTAATGTTGTAATTAGGTACAAGGCAAAACAAACAAATTCTTTCAACACTAAATATATGAATATTTATTTTGAATTTAGAGCCATTTGGTTTAGAAGATTTAATCCCATGACAAAAATTGCATTCAATAATTAAATCTTAAATTCAAAACATGGTGTATTTTTATTTTTATTAACTCACGAAATACAAACATTCCTCACTAGAAGGTAGATATTGTTGTTGCTCGACTATTTTTAGCTGAGAACTTTTTCATTTAGTTTTCATCATATTCACTTTCAATCCCAATAGTCCTTTGCTGTGATTGCCCACTGGTATCTTTGGGTCAACTGTGACGTCACGTCAATTAGCCGCAAATCGAGATCATTCACATTGTTTTCTTTATTTTTTGCGAGTGTGATATGTGTGTGTATATATGTATGTATATGCCATTGGCCTGTGCGTAATTTATGCCAGTTTATTTATTGATGCCCGGGCTGGAATTGCATTGTTTTCAAAAAGCCGGCTAAGTGCAGCCGGCGAGCTCTGAACAACAACAGCCACAACAGGCCAATGGTGGCTGGTCGAAGGTTTGGTCTTGGCCCTTTTTCCCCAAATAGAAAACCCATAAATCTGCAATGTCGGAGCATTTAAAATGAATAAAAAGTCAATGTGCCGAGCTATTAACTGCCTGATGCATGCTATGTGAGAAGGAGGCAGGGGATCCAGGGATACTGAGTTGTGGAGGTGAAACAATGTTTTTTGTTTGGGGTAAGAGGGATATGTACTATGTTAAATGTACGATGTGTGGACTGTGTGGACTGTGTGGACTGTGTGTGTGTGTGTGTGTGTGTGTGTGTGTGTGTGCGTGGAGCATGGACTAGTCAACCGGTCGCCATTTTCGACAATACATTTGTATTTGCATGCGGCGGTGCATCCGGACCCACAACAGCGGGTCGAACGGCCGGACCTGGTCGTATGGGCGGTCGAGCGGCTCGCACACCTTCCGGTACACAGAGCATAACAGTCTCACAAAATAGTCTGACAGCACGGTGGTCCCATTTAAAATTGTATAAAACTTTACCTTTTGGGAAATTTAACATACATAGGGAGTAAAGGGTTAAAAACTAGTTAGTGAAACTTATTTAACTTGCTTTCAATCAAATTTTTATCGAAGATCTTTTTTAAAAACTTAATAAAATGTACTGTTTTGCTTTCATTATATGTAATGAAAGAGCTGCCCACAAATGAAATAGAAAAAAAGTTTTTCATTTCCGATATCCTTACGATCTACATAGATTTGAAATTTCGTTCTCTTAGCCGCAAGTTTATATAGACTGTAAGATTGTTAATAAGATTAAAATATAGTACTAAAAAATTTAATTCTTAGTTGCACTTCAGATTGATTTAATCTGAGACCTTTATTTTTTTATCAAATGATGTTTTAAAAAAATTTTGTTAAACTGAAAATAAATAGGATATTTCAAAAAATAGGAGCATTAGATCAAAAAGGTATTCTACATTTTTTTTGATAAGCTATTCAATAAACAAATTATTTCCATTTAAAATGGTATACTATTTTGCAGTACGATTTATTTTATTTGATGAATTCTGTCATTTGCGATTTTTTACTCAATTTATGCTCTCCCTAAAATTCAAATAGAGAAAACTACCCAAAACATACATTTTAAACACATTTGCTCCACTGTGCGCCGTGTGTTTGTTTGTTTATTTGCCTGTGCGGCTGTTGGTGCATTAAAATGCTGAAATAAAATTCCAAACAATACAGAAGCGTCGGCCGCAAGCCCAAAAAAGTTTTTTGTGTGCGTTTTTGTTTTTGTATTGTGGCCGAAATCCAGTGGCCGAAGGGCCCAGCAGAGGGAAGGGGGGAAGATTGGGGCGCACCGGAGACCGGCTTGCAACATTTTCAAGTATATTAAATATTTGTGATAACGTTTTCAATTTCTCCTACCATTTCCACACTTCCACAGAATGGGAGTGCAGCTGCAACATGGCCACTCCCACGGCCTGGGAGGTGCGGGAGGTAGCGGTGGCCATGGTCACAGCCATGGCGGAGCAAAGAAGAAATCCAAGTCCAAGAAGGAAAAGAAGAGTGCGGCTCATGTGACTGCAACATCAACGCCATGTGCTGCCTCGCCAACAAAGCGCATCGAAGGTGGCGTTGCTTTTGATCCAGAGGATGCGGAATTGCCTGGTGCTGGACTACCCTCGTATTCATATCAGAATGCCAAGCTAGTAGATCCCAGCCTGGATCTGGAAATCGCCGCCGTCCTAGCAGAAACAGCTCCAGGTTCCCATCATCATGGTGGCGATACGGGCCGCGAGGCTGTCAACATGAATGTGAGGGCAGCCCTCATCCATGTCATTGGTGATGTCATCCAGAGCGTGGGTGTCTTTGTGGCTGCCCTTGTGATCTACTTTTGGCCAGAGTATGCCATTGTGGATCCGATTTGCACCTTTGTCTTTTCAATTATTGTTTTGTTCACCACGTTTACAATTATGAAGGATGCCCTGCTGGTAAGTTAATTCAATATTAATTTCAATTGTCAATATCATAATTCAATTTCACACTTATTGAATATGAAAATCAATAATTAAATTGATTTTAAAATCACATATTAATATTTACATTTAAAATTAACCAACATCATGTACTCAATCAATCCAGAAAGTTGTTATTTAATTGAAATATTATCTTCAATGCACCTTTAATTATCAGCATTGAAGATTAACTTTATTATGTTTCAAATAGCAATATTATTTCTAAAATCACATATTAAGTTTCATCATTTAATACAAAGTCAAGCACTCAATCAATCTGCAATAATGCCACTCAACTGAATTTGAAATTGAGTGTATTTCAATTTATTACCAATTTATTATTATTATTGAAGTCAAAGTTGTATCTGTATCATTTTGCAGAAAAGCAACTAAATTAACAAGGTTTAAGCTTTGTTAATAAATTGGATTGATTGACTACTGTCTACATGATAGTATTTTATATTTTAAATATTCAAACTCAACTAGTATAGATATTTGCTAAACCAATGTTGTTATGACAACTTTAAGAATGAATGCTGTGGCCTGATTTCAATCAGGGTCGGAAATGGCTCAATCAACGCTGTATTGGCAGAATTTTTTGCTTTTCTTTATTATTAAATATTTTGAATTCAAATGGAAACCGATGCGGTTCTCTATGAGAATTTATAAAGCGGTTTGTGCCGACTGATTGACAATAGAACGTTTTTCTATTTACAAGGGGAATGGCAACCAGTTATACGCAACTTATAGTATGTATTCAAATATTGAATAGACAAATATTTGACCGAATTTAGAAAGGTGAAACATTTCAGAGAAAAAAAAAAAATAAACATTTTTTATTCAATCCAAACTAAATTCATTTCCGACGCTTCAGATGAAAATTGAAAGCGATATTTTATTATTGACGAGTGTAGCTAATTTGGGAATTTGGGAAAAATATTACCAGATATGAATAACTGATTTAGGATCAATTAAACATTATTTATTGACCCTTTATCCAATTTGCTTTGATATAATAAATGAATAGTTGAACGCTATTTTATAAGTACATGTGAAAAGTCGAATTAATCGCTCTACTTCTTTTTTAATGAATTTTAGTGTGTAGTATTTTAAATCCATTAATTTTAATGGATATTTAAACACAAAGGGGTGCACTATAAAGTTGATTCGTCGTATCAGCTGCATTAAACAATTTAATATGTGTTTATAGAATGTAACTAAGTTTTGTTTAATTTTTACAGGTACTGATGGAGGGTACACCAAACTATATGCATTATACGGAGGTATTGGACATATTCCAGGGCATTGAAGGCGTTGAGCGTGTTCACAATTTACGCATCTGGGCGCTGAGCATTAATAAAGTGGCGCTATCTGCGCATTTGGCCATTGGTGAGTAGCCTCGGGGAATAAACCGAGCAACCTACTGGGATGACCCCCATAAACGTAAAGAGGGGACAAGAACATGTGTTCTGTCTGACTGGCTGGATATGAATGTGTGAATATATACGTGTGTGTGTGTGTGTGCGTGTGTTTGTGTGTGTGTGTGTGTGTGTGTGTGTGTGTGTGTGTGTGTGTTCTGCATGGTAATTATCCCAATGGATTCGCTGCTATTGTTTTTGTTTTTGTTTCCTGATGGTGTTGGTGTTGCTAGTGGCGTTGTTGGTGGTGTTGCTGTCCGTTGGGTTAGGCACATCACTTGATGTCCACGGCAAGCGCGCAATTAGCTTAATTATTTTTGAAATGGCTTTTTAAGCGTGGCCAATTTCGACGGGGTGCCCATCAATGTTATCAACGCTCATTCCGTTAATCGCTGCTCACTTTCTCCTTTCACTTTCTTTACTCACTCTCTCTCTCTTTTATCTCTGTCTCTTTTCTACAGCACACAATGCAAATGCCAAACAGATTCTAGATGCAGCAACTTCAGCGGTTCATTTGCGATACAACTTCTTTGAGACGACCATCCAAATCGAGGATTATACACCTTTAATGGAGAATTGCATCCAGTGCACGGTGCCAGAGAAGTAAACTCTGAAATTGATGTTCAATCAAGGACCACTTACAATTAGTTCATAATTCCAAATAACATTAACTCTCCCCTTATATGTATTCTCGCATACAAAATGTATCTGTATCTATGAGATAAGCTCCAACCCAATGTAATGTGCAAACAAGTGTTGTGTCGGTATATCACTCTGCTTTTGGGCCAGACGAGATAACAATCCTAAATATAACGCGCTATATTTCCCATCACGTCACATAATGTTAACATTTTGGCATAATTTGCAACACAGTGGTCCACGCATCTGTTGGATAAATACTCAAATCTTCGTTAATTTTCAGCTATTCAGGTAATTGCATGCCGGCAAACGGGAATAGGAGTCTAGACAGGATGTTACTATAAATGTTACAAATAGATGATTAAATGACCATAGTTAGGTGATAATCGAATCATAAATCAATAGAGTCAAGAGTAATTTAATATTGCTATGAAATCATTGGTACTTTATGGAAATGCGTGTAGACATTTTCACAACATATAACTATTAATATTTAGGGATATAAATTTAAAGGAAAGAGAGTAAACTTTAGAATAAGTAAGTAGATGATAAGAAACCAATAAATATTTAGGGCAATTGTTGGGTAGGCATACACAAATATGTAGATACATGTATGAATATCAAACCAATAATTATATAGGCCAATAAATAGTTAGATAGTTGTTAACATAAAAGAGGAAGTTAAGATCAAGAATACTAAAAATAGACATGGTAGTCCTATTATTTAAGAAAAAATTAAGTGTTGATTCAATTGTGAACTAATAACAACACTTGTTAATCACAAAAATTTGAATAATTTTAAAAATTAGTAGAAACTTGTTTCTAGCAAAACAGTTGCCTCTGTGAAAATAAATTTATATTTACCTTAGAGCCAAATCAATTCAGTTAATATTGAAGAAGAGAGAAATACTTTCTAAAGAAATACGTACTTAGACTCTTTTCCATTTTCCATATTATATTTATCCTTACATCAGAAATATAAACATTCATTCAATATTAGAAAAGAGAGACATACTTTTTAATGAAACAAATTGATAATACTTTTATCTTTATCTCAGACCAAAAACAACTCGGTTAATTATTTATTTTCTTTTTAACAAAATAAGCAGAAACTAGTTTCCATTTTGGATAATCCACTGGTTTTATGACAATACTTTTATCATCGCTTTAAAAGGTTAATTTCCAGCGACCAATTCACAAATGCAATCTCTTGCTTATCTAGACTTTGACCTAAAATTTCTGTGTATATCGCTCATAGTTCACTGTACACTCTAAAACTTTGTGTTGGGGGAAAAGGTTGCATCAGTTCGATGCATTGCCGATACGCAAACACGCATAAAAGTTATTAAGCTGCCGCTGGCGTTGCACAAAAATTGCATCAGGCAGCCGAGTGGAGTAACTGCCTTTTGGTTCAGGATGATAAGGGAGGGAGGGAGGAAGGGGTTTCAGCCCACTAATGCCAATTTATGGAACGGGCAGCAAACGCCGCAAGCTGCAGTAAGCTGGCCACAGCAGCCAGACCAGACCAGAGCAGACCAACAGTCGACCTGGCCCATAGGTTCACCTGGGCATTGAGGCCAAAAAGCCCATGAATAATTTGACATGCGGCCATTGCGTAAGCGACAGATGTTGACGTCGCAAATGCGTCGCAGTCGCAGTCGCAGTTAACGTCGACGTTGATACTGGCGGCGTTTCAAATTATGTCTAAATTCGTGGCCAACAAACAACGATAGCCTCGCATTCAACTCCCACCTCTAAATGTGTCCTAATCGAAGGCAATTTGTTGACAGCTTTGCTCAGTGAATGCTTTAAGGGATATGACGCTATTGCCTAAAGCAAGTCTTGCAAATCTTGGCCAGCAACTATACGACTCGAGGGCAACTTAGTGTGTGCCGTCATTTCATTGCCTCCAGACGCAATGTTACCTTGTTGTCTTGGCCAAGAGCTGCAGCAATAATCATTTAGACGGTGGGCAGAGGCGGGTTTTGCCAAGGGGATGTCTAATACACGGCGCAGGCGCATTTCATAACGGTCTAAAAAGAGCGCCAAGAGAGAGAGATTTGATTTTAGTTCATGCTGAGCTCCCGTTGCGGCTTTTGTGAATTGGAGGCCACTTGACCTGCAGTCGACAATTGATGCACATCGGTCTAGGACTTAGATTTAAGTTAGATGAGAGAGAAGTATAACTTATATGTGTTTAA
The DNA here is from genome assembly GCA_035043265.1 of Drosophila testacea. NCBI lineage: Eukaryota > Metazoa > Arthropoda > Insecta > Diptera > Drosophilidae > Drosophila > Drosophila testacea. The sequence continues at coordinate 124,407 of JAWNND010000826.1, read as the reverse complement.
GATGTTGCACAGGTAACAAGGAGTTTAACCTTGACCTCAACTAATGGGTAATATGAGTACTTGTCGCATTGTTGGCACGAAATGAAATTATAGTACAAAGTACTCTTACTCAAATGCATTTTCTACTTCCCACATTTTCATTGCCATCATCATCATCATTATCTTCATTGTCGCCTGTCAATTAGGCCAACAAATTTGCCTATCCAAATATTAAATGCCTCCAATTAGCGAACAAGTCATCATCATTATTATTATGGTAACACAATGGCCAAAACGCATAACCAGCAAACAAAGCCGAAAAGGACCAGAGGCCAACAATTCCGGCCAACTCAAATGTCAACTCAAGCGCAGCCTCTTGTCCCCATTAAAATGCGTGTTTGCATTTGGTTTTAGCTTTTAATCGCTTTATTTTGAAATTTTTGATATGTTCTTACAGTTTTCTGATTTGCAATAAATGTTAATTTTGGACTTTCAGCTCCACTAATTTTTTTATTTAACTGAAGCGCATTTATAATGAAATATTTATGAATAGATAAATAACTATTTATACTAATTAAAATTAGTAGATATTTGGTGAATTTATAGCAAAAACTATGCAATGGTCGGTTGTAGACTGTTACCATTAATAGTGAAAAATAAATATAAATTATGATCTAGAATTTGCTTGATTTATGAATTAGGTATTGCTAGATTTATTTCCATTTCTCTTTGAGCTCTGATAATTTCCAAAAACTGAGAGCTGATACACTTTATAAATCAATTATATGTTTAACTTGCAGATTTAAGCAGTCTTCTAAACTAATTTAAGTAGAAGGTTAATATTTGTAGATTCTATCATTTTTTATAAATAATATTTGTAAATTTCGTAATCAATTTTGTGTTTTAAACATAATTTATAAAGTATCCAGGAAGTGTCTTTTATACTAAATTAGACTTGAATGAATGCGTTTTCCTATAACGCTTTCTGGTCTACTTTGTTTTATACATTTAATTTCTACTATTTCGACATTTTAATTATAAGTTATTTGAACTGTGCAACATTTTCTGCGTGTTTGTTAATTTGTGTAGTTAAGATTCACCATTCAACCATTAATTTGATCTTATCGATAATTAAATTATATAGAACAATTTGACAAAGAAACAAAGCGAAACAAAACTTGTATCCTATAGCAACAGTGTGATTTGGCTTTCTACATTCTGAACTTGCTCCTTTTCTTGGCTATTTCTTATCCTTTTACTTTTGCATCTTGGCAACAATTTTTACGTATTTTCTTGCGTTCTCAACTTGCTAACAAGTAAGCAGCGCAGTCGACATTGCCGTTAACGTCCGACGTCGTCACTGCTCATTAAAAACTTTGAGCCAGTTCGAACTTTGCGCCAGATAAACAACAACAAAGACAACAACAACAATGACAACAAATTTCCGAAATTATAAATGCATAAAGTATACAAAATGCTGCCAAATTTGAATTTAAAAGAATCGCGGCACTTTTCTATGCTCGATTAGGAGATGCCCTTTCGAACAAGAACTGTTCTATTAAACTCTGAAATTTATACATATTTATCTATGGTAGTTTAAATGAACTGTTATAGGGTATTAATTTTGTATCTAATCATAAAATCGTATTAACTTTACTGATTTTTAATTTTACTAAAAACAAGCTCACCATATGAAGAATCTAGCAATTTTATCATTTTTCTTCGTCTGAGAAATAGGACTAGGATTGGCTAGTGTATTTACTCATTTCCGACTATTTGTTTGTAATATAACAACACCTTAATATAGTAACACCTTGATGATATAGTGTAGCTATCTATTGAGATAATTAGTTTTACAACGGATATACTTTGAGTAAATCATACAAAAGACAACTAACTACTTATCGAGTCAGCTCGTCTCTCTATAAAGCTATCTATAGAATATCTTTATGCTGATGATGATATGCTGGGGACTGAGATAAAAAGGGTATGATAATTTTGTAAAAGAATACGTTGCAGGCATAAGTCATATAACATAAGTATGTCTTACTGAACTGTAAAACTATATAAACTGCACTGTTTTTTTATTTTTGACTTTGAAGCTTGCATAAGAAAAAATACTCTGCGTTTTAATGGTAAATAGCGAATTTTTAATACTCGTTGAGAAGTTGGTTTGACCTTATAAATACAAAAATTACATCTTCTTTTTGAACGAGTATTCCCAAATTTTGTCAAATAATAAACAATCGTTCTTGCAGTGAAAGGTCGGTAAAGATGCAGCTTGAGGGGTGTAAGAATGGATGAATGAGGAGTATAAAGAAGGTTACTGAGTATCTATAATATCCATGGGGTCTAGGAGTGAGTTTGGTAAAAAGTTTAATTGGTAAACGTTTCGTCTACAAATACTATCCTCAAATTCAGCGCCACCTGCAACAGTTTACTTTAAAAACTGTTTGAAAATTCTTGGGAAATTCCACTACTTACTTGTTTTGTTGTTTATAAAGCAAATCTTTTTCGGACTTTGATGACATTATTAGACCGCACTTAAAGCTTTATTGTTGCCCCAGCAGCCGTGGTGCCTCCTTTTATCCTGGGCATGCCCCTCACACACAGTTGTCACGGCTTCCATTTATAGACAAATATTGCACTGTGGCATGTGCCCGGCGGCCTAGCACTTTTTCCAGCTACAGTCTGCAATGTTTTTTCTGTTTTTTTTTTGTTTTTTTTTCTGTTTTCCTTGTTGAACGCCCCCATTGGGGGCACAGGCAATTCGCCAGTGGCGCTCTTTACACTACATGGAAATGTCGCGGCTTTCCTTTCTCTTTTATTTTTGCTGATGCTGTTGACGGTGATGTTGTTGTTCCCGTTTGTTGTTGTAGTTATTGTAGTTGTTGTTATATTTCATGCCAGTGGTCAGTTACGGTCTGGTTTTGCCAACGTTCCATTGCATTGCATTCGGTTATATTGAAAAATTTGAATGCTAGTAAAAACTTTTAATTGTCGCTGGTCAACGACGACTCGACGTCACATGTTGTTGGCCTGGGCATTTAAATGCCGCCGTTGCCTGTTATTGTTAACAATATTTTTCAATGCAATTTTCCCTTGATTAAAATATGCAATCCAATGTTTTCCGGCGCTTCTCACACTCTCTCCAGATCAACTGCTCAACGGCTCTGCTCTCGTATTTCTATGTCACATTTGTGTTCGAAATTTAATTCTTACAGTTTTTCCCAAAAAGCAGCTTAAAACTTTCCATTTTATTTAATTATTGGTCTCAAAATGTCGGATATTTCAAACTTCCTATTTAAGTTAGAAACTAGAATAAATTTTATTCATGTTGATAAAATATTTATCTAAACTCATAACTATGAAAGACATTTGCAAATCGTGAGTTCACAGCTCAGCTGTGAAATTTGGCTTCTGATACGTTACAATTTTGTTGAAAATTTAAAGTAAAATAAGATGCATTTCCATTTTTGATTCCCCCTTCTGAGCTATAATAATATTGATAATATTGTGGTACAGTCTACTCTGGTATTTAATATGAAACTCTGATTTGATTCTGCATTATTGCATCATTTAGAACATCTTTTATCCAATGTGAGGTTAATAATTAATAAAAGTGTTATAAGATGCTGTAATGTTTGGTTTTGAGTTTCAAACAAATATCTAATTAGTGCCAACCTTCATCATTAATGGAACACCCTGTAAATACCTTAAAAACTGAGCTTCCTATTCCGTATCTTTAATGCCTAAAATTCTTCAAAGAACTCTTCAAGTTAACTAATATAAATTCGTACATCTGCGAGTCGTATATTCACATCTTTCTCATTTCAAATCCATTTGCCCTTCGTATTCAAATAAGAACTATATACATTTTCCAACATTTCCTACAGCTATCTGCTTGTGCATCATATTGCTTTGTGTCAGGCACTCTGAATTTTATAGCAATCAGCTTTGTCGTCTGTATTTCTGTGTCACTTTAAAGAAGTTTGGGCCATGCCTATGGCAATGAATTATGTAAACTTTAATCCAAGTGCTTTTTACGGGGATCGATGGCAATACGAGCTCAGCAGGGACTCCAAGACGTTTTCAGTTTTCAGCCAACTGCAACAGGGAAAGCAACAAAAACACTGCAAGCTACAAAAACAACAACAACAACAACGACATTTTGGCCAAGTTCCTAGTGCTGTTTAGGATGGAGCGTAGGAAATGGCACAATAAACACTGAACGCATATAAAAGGACATTCGAGTTCATTTGTTCGGCGCGTTGCGGTTCAGGAGTTCCTAGAGCAGTAAGTGGGCGTGGCTAGTTTGAACTGCTGCATTATTGTGCCTGTTGTTCTTGTTGTTGTTCCTATTGTTGCTGTTGCTATTGTTGTTGTTGTTGTTGGAAAACAATGCCACAACAGCGGCACCGAAAAATAGCTGCAGCAAACTTTGCAAACTATACAATTGCATAAAATTGTAAAAAATTTATAGGGAATACATGCGCTCCGGGTATACGATGGCAATGGCTACCGAAACAGTGTCTACAAAAAAAATGAGAACAGAGCGAAAATGGCAACCAAAGATGATGCCACTTGGGCGACTTAAGTAGGCGCTCTAAGATCTGTACACTCTCATTTTAATGAGTAAAACAATATTAATAAATAGTAAATTATCTAATTATTTTAACTTTAAAGTTCAGAATATTAATATGTAGAAATTTATGTATAAATAATTAATTGCATGAGAAGTTAATGAAGGCGCTCTGAAAGGTTATATGAAATATAAAAAAAATAGAAATATTGATAGATGGGAGCAACGATTAGAAATAGGGTCTAGTTTATTGAATCATAAAAATATCTGTCATTAAAAAAAAACTATTGCTATATTATACTATCGTTTATATGATAGTGGCTATACTAAGACCTTTTTAAGACAACTTCTAAAATATTTTTAAAAAAAATATAATGCCATAAATAAAACATTGGACTATTTACTTTGATTTCAAGCGATTATAAGTTGCTCTGTCATTTTATTTAAATGTTTGTAAAGTTACTGAAAATTTGTATTAGAATACGTCTGAACTATCTTGTGACAAATCAATATAGATGATTTCAAGGATTTTAATTCGACAAGTCGTATCTTTGTTAATTATTTATTTATTGTGAAGTGTAAAGTTAGAAAATGGCATACAAACAAGATACAATCCAATCGTTTGACAACAAAACCTATGTTTTCACCTTGTAGAAAGCGGGATTTCCTGTGGCCACTTGCACGAATCACCTGCATGTTCGTGACTACCTCAAATCTAAACTTTTAGTGTAGGGGACAGGCGAAAAACTGCAAATGAACTTGGACGCCGTCGGCTGCGTCAGTTCACGTGCTTTTTATACCCCCGTCATTCTCTTCTCTTTTCTGCTCAGCGTCCAAATATGCAGCTCCTGTTCGGAGCTTAGTCTTAGCTACCGCATATTGTCGCTTAGCTCTTACCACACTTGCCCAGAAATAGTGAGGGGGATGGACTGTGGTGTGGAAAACGGCTGCTTTGCATGGAAACCCCTGGAAAATACTATATATAACGCCCCGCACGTTAAGCCAATATTTTGTGGCCAGCCCCCGAGGCGTTCGCCGCTGCTTAAAGTTATTCAAAGCTGTGCAAGGTCTTTTTTTTTATTCCGTTTCGTTTTTCATTTTTTTGTTAAGTCGACAGTCGACAGTCAGCAAAAAACAATTAACCCGCTCAAGCTGAACTCGGCACCCCTTTCCATTCAACCTCCTTAATCCCCCTCCGAAACAGAGAATGAAACCCCAACGAGTTGACCGCTCAGTTCGCTTGCTCTTCCCGCATTGACTGGCCACAGATTTTCTAGTTTTTATTATGCCATTCCCAATCCACGAGTTCAGCGCCAGAGGTGTGGTTCAGTAGGAGTGAGAAAAGGGTTACTCCCTCCAACCCTTCACCCTTTAACCCTTCAGCCCTCTTAGCTCGCGGGCTCTTTACAAAGCGCTTTCCTTTTTTACACCATGCGGGTGGCAAGTGCCACAGCTCCACCTACAACCCTCCTCTTTTCCTATTCCACACCAATACGCACATAAATTGTACACCGCTGACGTGGTGTCAACCACGCGGCCGAGAGCGAAAGAGACATGGATTGATGGAGAGAGAGGGAGAGGAGTATTCTGGGTAGATGAATACAAGAAATCTGATGCAGCAACCGGATGCAGTGACTCTGCTTCACTGTCTCTGGTTAACAGGCACACAGATACTCACTGACACAAATGAGGGTCCCAACAGCGAGGGATAGGGGAACTTTGGGCTGTAATGACTTTGTCATGGAGTTGACTGACTACAGAGAAAAGACTGTAAAGCGTTTCTGCAACATCACAATAATGTACATGTATGAATTGTCTTTTGCAAGTGTCTTCTTACAGTTGGCAACCTATCCTTTAAAAGTTGTTAGTTGTTGCTTGTAAGTTTCTAAAGGGCTCATTATATGCATACATTCTATATAAAACTATAGAGTGAGACTTTGATCTAGGTTATCAAATGGTGTTTTGTTATACTACGAACTGTTAAGCTTTTCTTCCATAACGCTGTTTATAAATATGATTTTGTAAGTCATTAATTTAATTGCCACAAAACTAAGAGTGATAGGTAAGTAACACATCCTCTTTGGTTGGCTTATAGATAAATAAACACTAATTAAGAAAAATCGGTCCGCAATTTTGTAGCCTAAGGCGATATACAACTCGTGAAACATGTTTTTAGATTTGCTAAGCCCAAAGTTCGACCCCTGTTTTAAATTAATGCAAAGGGTTTTTAATTTTCTAAATTGCTTACTACTGTTGTTAGAAATTTGTAGTCTAAGAATATTTTCGGTTTGATTTTCCGCTTTAAAATAATGATTTAAATATTACTTGTCCATTAATTACTGCTTTAGTTTAAGCGACTGCACAATTAAATATTCGAGCTCAAAGAAATTTATATAATAATTCTTTGAACTGAATCTTTATTTAAATTTCTATAAATAGCAAACATACTAGTTAATATTGTTTAATTTAAAATTATTTAAAATGTCTGAATATATTTAATTAATAATGTATGTAATTCTAAATTCCTCAGCACGCCACTCGATATCACATTCAGAGAACCACAGCATGTGAATGTATTTCAACATAATCAACATTAACTTCTCTCCTGTCCCATTCCCTTTTGTTTTTAAATCATTGATTAATATCACGCCTCATTTGTCATGGTTTCAATTCTAAACGCCTTCCACATTCAATGCTCTTAACAGTCAACCGAAACATAGATACAGTATCTATGTATCTCGGTTTATGCATCTGTATCTCTGGTGTCATTCTAATGAGCTTACATGCCATATTGTAAGTAAGTAATTTAAATTGAGCCCACTTGTTTAGTACTTGTTCGCAAATGAACTCGAAATGCACTTGCCATACCTGCTGCCTGCCTCATGGGGGGCAGATGGGGATATGGGGCAAGGTGGCATGTGTGTGTGTGTGTGTGTATGTGTGGCAAGCAGCGTTGGCTGCTGCCGTCTGCGCTCGTTCAACTAAATGAATAAACTTTTTCCGTGCATACTCTTTGGCGGTAAATAGTGTTAAAGTTCACACATTTGATTTGTTTTTTTGCCATTTCTGTTATACACGCTTCTCTTCTGTTCTCCTCCTCTCTTGCCCTCTTGCCCATTTGCCTATTGCCACTTTACACTGGGCTGTTGACTCTTTTTTAGCATCCACAAATTTTTTGACAACATTTGTGTTCCTTTCTCGCAAAATAGTTTTTCCATTATGCCATATAGTAAGGACGGTTGAACTGGGTATGGATTTTGGTGGGGACTTCGAGGTAGGTTAGGGTAGGAGTAGGTAGGCGTGGCATATATAAAGTAACCGAAACAACAAAAGTGTAAATTAGCTTTTGGCTGTTGTTGACGTTGTTGGTTGGCTCCAGCTTTCGGTCTGCCTGTGTTTCTGCTTTCGCTTTAGCTTCTCTCTGTTTCAGGGTTGCTGTTGAAGGCAAAAGTTTGTCATTTGGTTTTAATAAAAACACTTGCACACTCATACACACCCACACTCACACATACACACTTGAATACACTCATACGCAACACTCACATTCCCACATCCACACACTTGCATTTACACTCATGCAGCACTTCATTTGCGCGCTACATGAAGAAAAGTTAACTGAAGGGTTTTTCGGTTACTGTGGGAGGACCACATAGGGCATAAGGAGGTGGAGAGGGGATGGAAGGGGGCCTGTTTATTTTTGGGGCTGCTGCTCTTGACACGCCAACCAAAAAGCTTCTCAAAGTTTATTTAGAAATTAAAATTTTTGAGCCCCGCAAGGCTTAAGAGATGCATCACTGCATCCACAACTCAGGCACTTATTGAAATTGCATTCAGCATCATTCAATTTGCTTTAATAACAACAGAATTTTTCACAACTCTTCAACTTAAAATTATGAAGAAGCAGATTATTTATATTTATTTTCTTTACATATTAATTCTTATTATTCATATTAAATCTTGATAGATCATTTAAAAATTCTATTAATAAAATCTTACAAATGAATATAAAAGTGGCCCAATATATAATGTAAAAATAATTAAACAGTCTGTTTTATTATATTTATGTACTCTATTTTACATTTGTATATGTAGACTTAACAAAATTAAGTACACTAAATGTCATTTTTTGTTTATAATATATATATATATATATAATCTATACGTATATTTTGATTTCACATGCTAGATTCGAAAAAAATGAATCAAATTATTTGTATATTCTTAAAGCTGTATTGGCTAAGTAGACTTTAACAAGATTAAATTTTTTTGCTTAATGCAAACTTGGTTAATTTTTCTACTTGAATATCTGCACATTGTGCAAAGTAGAATTATTTAATTTTTCTCTTCATTAACTCCAGTAAGCCATCATCTACAACTGGGAAATCAAATTTAATTAATTTACAGACGTTTACCATTCTTTTTTCGAAGTTAAAATATTTAAGTCAGAGCTGTTGTTTTTTTCTTCTACAATAAAGATCTCTAGACTACTTTGTTTATAAAAAAAAAGAAAAATATTATTTAACATTGCACTAAAAAATTACAATGGTTTTAAGAAATTTTGAATCATTAAAACATTTGCTATGAGTAAGTGTTTGTTCAGATTCGATTTCAATAATATCCTTAAAAAATATCGAAGAATTAACTTTTCAAAAAAACACTCGTATTATCATCACAAAAAGGCTACTGTATTGGTTAAATCGATCGATTATATCGTGGGGAGTGTGCGGAGTGGGATGGAAATGGGGGACTTTGACTTATGGCTATTAGTCAGTCGTAATTGAAATTGCATAATCATAGGCTCATTCCCGTCAAAATCAGACAGTTATACTGTTAAACTGCCAATTAGTATGACAGCGAAGGGAAGTGTCTAAGAGTTAGAGAAAAGGAGAGGGAGAAGAAATAGAGAGTTAGAGAGAGAGAGAGAGAGAGAGAGAGAGAAAGGACTAACTTCAGAGACATAGGACAAATCACAGCTTCAAATAGACAACCAAAAAGACGTCCCAACGTTTTAGCTAGTTACAGTTACATCAATTGCCAAGCACACACACACTCACTCATACACACACAATCACACACTCGCACCCAAACTCAGACAGACACACATACGTCACCTCGCACAACAATGGGCTAGGGACATGTTAGCCAGACACAAACAAATCCAGTTGAGGCAGACAAACAAGTCCAACCCGTTGGGGTCTCCAGTTAGGAGTTTTCCCAGTTAAAGTCCGAGGGTCCAGAGTCCGTGTGTCCAGAGTCAGTGCAGGATTCTGGATCTGGTAGCAAATGAAGATTATTATCGTTTTGCTGGCAGGCAGCATTCACACTTTGACATACTCGTATTCACATTCGTACTCACAGTTGTATTCATGTTTGTGCACTCACAATCCCATTCATTATAATTGGGTACATATGGGTGGTGGCAGGGGGCGTGGCTTATGTTTGTTTGCCTACTTATTGCGCTCTTAAAGGCCTATTCATGTATATACAACATGGACAATGTCGAGCAGTGGCCACTTGAGCTCTGCGACAAGCGCTAATTAAACAAAGTGCGTTTTTTGTGTTTCAGTTTTCCACTTTTTGTTTTTCATTTTTGTTTTTCATTCTACATTTATATTTTTCATTTTTATTGCTTGGTATTTGCTCTAAAAATTAACAATTGTTTTATGTCACAATGACAATTGCCATGCAATTCTGTTTGTTAAGTTGACCGCAATTCTGATGCGCTGCAGAGACTTTTAATATAGCATTGATATTGAACATTTTAATATCATATCATAATATGTATCTTCAAAAACAAGAAACCAAACTGGGAGCACCTTATCGAAAATATTAATACATCATGTGTCAGTTACATAGTTATAGTTAGGGTGGAAACACATTGTCAATGTTAAATTATATAAATTGGTAAGTTTCATTAAAATACATATTAGCGGCTTTTAAATAAATAACTTTATCAAAGTAGCATCACGACAATATATCAATTTCTGGACATTCCCCAAACTTCTCAATATTTGTTGGATAATTTTCATTTTTGTTAAATATGCCAGACTTTACAGTTTATTTATCAAAAGTTTAATTTAATCGCTTTAGTTTTAATATACTTAAGATTACTTGAAGTATACTTTAAATTACTGTAGTCAGCTATTCTTAATGATCATGTATGTATGCTCATTGTCAATAACAGAATGAAAAGTCATCATTTATTTATACTATTATATGTACTTGACACTGATGCTGAAGATTTGTTTAAGTCCTGCAAAACAAATTCAGTTCTTTATTTTGTGGGGTATTAGTTTAATAAGTCTTGTCTTAAATATAATGTTGATTGCATGCATCGATTGCGCATATTTAGAATTTAATATCAACGTTATTCTATTTCTTTGTCTACTTTTACTTCTTGTGAATTTATCTTTTACTTTTATGCATTTGATTGAAAATATCTTGCGTTTTGCTTGTGTAAACAGCAATAACGAATGCAATTTCAACTCAACTGAAGAGTTACAATCTCACACACATCCACCTACACCTACACACACAGTCCCAGAAGGTGAATTCCATTTCTATCTAATGTCTTGAAACTTTTCATTTGACCCGATATGCCGTACATTTGATGTATGCCCTGCATTTCACAGTCGAGCATAGACGAATGTTAAACTACTTGGACATGCAATGTTTGCCGTGGGAGTCATTCATACAGAAAGAGCACACACACACACACACACACACACTCGAGGTAGACCGCATAAAATAAAAACGTATATTTATGTGTGTGAGTGTGAGTTTTTGTGTGTGTTTGCAGGACACATGATGCAGTCAAACCGACAATATGGAGTACATACTTGTGTAAAACAAGTTATTCCATTTTGAGGTCTCTGAATAATTAATGCAACTAAAAATGTTCGCCCGTCCATTTATTGTTGCTGTTAAATTGCATGTTGCAATTGTTCGTGCACGATTATTGTGAATGGTAAGCTAGTGACGAGAGTGACTCAACATAAAGTGCGATTGTGATCTGAATTGATTTCATTTAATGCGAGAAAGAATGATACATTAAGCGATAAATATCTCTTTTCATGTGCATTCTTTATTAATTTATCTGTGGGATATTATGCACAATGGAATAGTAAGAATATTAGTGTATAAAAGATCTATACCCCCTTTCTACAACAGAGCTTATGTACTTTGCTGTAAGTTTATACATTTTTTCAGTTTCATTCTTTGAACACGATTCTAGAGAAACACCGCCCTGCAAAAATTATATTAGATAAGATCTAGCTTTAAATGACCTATATAAAAAATGTTGAAAATATTACCTAAATTTTAGAAATAGCTAAGAATGTTTCTATGTTTCTTATTGAAAAGATTTAAAAAATTAAAATACTTCTTAAAATACTTTTGCAAATACATCTTAAATCAAAAATAATGTTCTTTAAATCAGATCATCTTTTAATTTCGTCAACTTTTTGTATTGTAATTGAGAAAATCGTATTTTTTTATACTGTGTGACAGGTGCATGAATACAGAATGTTTAAGATATTATAATAAGTGTGGTGTGTGTATAGAATGCATTTACATATATTATTTGAATTTCGTTTCACACAAGTGTCCTTTGTGTGAACTTTTTCAGATGCATTGCAGTGTAAAGTGAAATATACTTTTGCCTTTGAAGGCACTTGGCCAGCGGCATTGGCATCAGGCATTGGCAACGATAGTCATCGTCATCGTCATTGTCGTCGTCATCATCATTGTAATAATTTCCATCTCCTTGACAACTTCAGGGCTTGGCAATTCAATTTGATGCCATCGACAGGGCAGCAGCAGCTACTTAAGTTTTATGAAGCGTCGATATAGCTCGCCAAGTGACTATCCATAAATGGCGTCGAGAGAGGAAATTGCCGCCAATGCAACTTAATCTCTGTGTCCTGCCATGACAAATCGTCCTTATCGTTTTACGTACGAAAAATGAAGCAAATAAAAGTGTCACAATAGAGAGTGCACGACTTACCGACTCCCTGTGTAATTTAACATTAAAACTGGTTCTCTATTTTAAGCCAATTTATATAAAACATATATCCAGACTGCTTATATATATAATTTTAAATGGAATTTATTTTGGTTCTTTTTTGGAAAGCTCAGAATTTTTTTTTTTATATATATGAAATTATAATGAAATTTATTTAACAAAAGATAAGTGTGCTGATCCCTTACAAGGCAACTTAAACTAATCAGAAATTAAACTAAAAATAACAAAATAATTTATGATAGAACATAAAATGAATTAAAGATAAATAATAAAGGGGAGGTTTAAAGTGATACTGGGGAAATCGTCAAAATTTTAGTAGGAGAACTTTATGTCAAGACCCGGTTCAGGAGGTCTTGAGGGTGGTGGCGCTTGAGTCTTCTCCTTACTCCTCTACGGTGGCAGGCAGTATTTAGCTCAGAAATAAATTTAAAAATTAGATTAAAATATAAAATAAAAGAAAACGGATCCAAAAAGTATGGTACACTTTTTATTTTAATGTGGATCTGTACAAAGTTCTCCAAAATAACTTTTGATAATTCAATTGAAATAAATTCCATCAGCCCACAACCCGCTTGGCCCAAGACAAAGGCTCTGCAGCAAATGTTAACATTAAAAGAAAATGCAAACTGAAATTGAAACTGAATTGCAGTTATTTGGGAACGTATGGAAAAAAAGCTGAAAAAGTGGTAGAGTGCATTTGAGTGGTCAATTGTTGGTCCACTCTTTCGCAATAATGCCAATATGGAGTGGGTTTAATATTTAGACATTTTTAAGAATGGAATCATATGCATTAGAAAACTTTCCTGTGAAACTGACTTTTGTGCACTTTGGAACGATGTGGAAGTGGCCGTTTTCAAGGAAAAACTGTAAAATTTGTTGATTTGAGGGCTGGAGTCCAATAAGCTTGGGCATTCCATCCTAAAATAATCTTACCAAAAGATGGCAGAAAGTATAATTTGAATATGTCAACCAAATATTAATAATAAGCAAAATATTTTTGTCAGTTAAAAATTGTTTAAATTCATATCTCAAATCTTTTGCTTAATTTTGCTAGCATTTAATTATTTTTTAAATTTAATATATAAGCAATTTTATCATACCTTTTAGTTTAATTTTATCTGTGCAGGGTATTAAAGAGAAAAACTCAAGGAAAAAGCTGAAGTAACAAAGAAAAACAAACAAGATATAAAAACATACAAAACCAGGAGAGCAATTCACACGCACAACAACAAAAACAGATAAAAGATGTTTGCTTGTTGTCTTTTGTTGTTGCCTTTTTATGACTTCAATTAACTGCGACCAGGTCCAAGTCCATATCCTGTTTATATGTGTGTGTCTGTGTGTGTGTGTGTGTATGGATAGAAGATTTGCGTTCATAATTTTTTATCTCTGCTGGCTGCGTGCGCTCAAGTTGTTGTTCTCATTGTTGTGCTCGGCTGTTGTTGCTGCTAGTGTTAATGTTGTTGTTGTTGTTGCTGTTGTCTGTGGCATGCATCATTAGTTAGCTTAATGTAGTGAACAGCTACATGACCACGCCCATTGGGCTAGCAGGTAGGCAGCTGGGCGGCTGGTCATCAACACAAAGCCTAACATACGATTTTCAATGGATTTGTTTCTCTCTACACTGATAAAAAATGGGTCTCATGTACATAAAGAAAAAACATCATGGAAGAACTCTTAAACTTATTTTAGTATAAGATAAAAAAATTTGCATATTTTCGAAACTATTATTGTTAATTTAAAATGAATAAGTTACAAATTAATAAAAATAATTACAGCTTAACAAATTAACAAACAACAACAAAAGCCGAGGATATTTCAAGAAGTGCCATTCTCTATAATCCTGACCGATTTTGACACCTTTGTGTCTATAGGACCAATTGAGAATTTCAAGGAACACAGCTAACTAAATATTCAAGACAACAATCCAAAATACAAGGATAATCTTTTTGACATCTGAAGAAAACATAAATAGGAGAATATATTTACATATCAGGTTTGAGCCGAATTATGTTGTTTTGTAATTAGCTTTTATTAGCATTGAAAAAATGAATTAAGAAAATCACATGATCCTGACTGATAAACAGAAGTGCTATTGAAGCGAAATTTCACTAGACTTGATAAGAAATGGTGCAATTAAAAAAAATTACTAGTTAACTTTAATTCAACATTAGAAAAATTCTTTAGCCTTAGCACTACTATTTTTAATGCCAGTTAAATGTTATTTTATTAGCACTACCAATTTCAATGCTAGTAAAAATTAATTTCATTTGCAATACTTTTCAATGCTAGCGAAATGTTATTATTATTATGCAATCCTTTTTAATGTTAACTAAAAAAAAATAATAATAATGTTTTTAGATGTTTATAATGTTTTAAGAAAAAAATATTCAGATGATTCTTGATATAAGACGCTGATCTCTTTTTTGTTAGTGTAAAGATAGCAATCACACATACACACACACATACAGACACATGTATCTAGTGTTGCCAACTAAGAAAAACGGGCAATCAATTGCCAAAATTGAACAGTCTTAACGTTTCGTTGCGAATACTTCGAGATAATCGCCGCAAAAACTGCGCCACTTATGAGCAGCATGCGCCTTCTCTTTCCCCTATCTCTGCCACTGTCCATCCTCCCACCTCTATTCCTATTCTCACCCAACGTCGATTGGGGCCTCGGTAACGACTATCCAACTAGGGATCCGTGACTAGGCCGCGGCATCGATGGAGACGCGACGTCTCGGCCTTTTGTGTGTTTGACGTTTATGTTAACATGTGTGTTGTCTGCCGATGCGTGTAGTATCTCTGTCTCTGTGAGTACTGTGTGTGTGTGTGTGTTTGTGTGTGAACACGGGTGTGCGTCTGAGCATCTGCGGCGTGCCAGGATCCTGGTGGGTAACTGAGTTCCCACAGCATTTTCCCCTCCTGTTCATCCGCTTTATGGTCCATCCGTCTGTCTGACTGTGTGTCTCTCTCGCGTGGCTGCCACGCTGTTGTCTCAGCTTTTGCCACAGTGTCACAAATCATGTGATAACGTATCCAAATATTTAAATATATGAATTCGATATATGGAAGAAAAACTGTTAACTGCAAATCGTTAGTAAATCAAAAGTAACGTAAAATTAATATTCTGTGCTTCCAAAATAATTTATAATTTAAAATACCTATACCAAAAATTAAGATATTTTTGAAATAAAGTATTGCGACTGTATTGTCAATAAATTTTTGCTATGCATTCGGTATCGTCTTCTCTCTCTGTTCTTCTAGATGTACCTCTATATCGATCTCCGAATCTTTCTCTATATTTTTTCGAAATTTATTTTTAACTCTGTCATTATCATTATCTGTCTTTATTCCCATCAACATTCATAATTCTATCTTAGTTTCTACACTTATTGTTAATTTTAATTTAAACTATTATTATATATAATCTTTATCTCTCTCACTATATATATTTCTATCTTTATGTGAATAGACGTTATTTCTTACTGTCTTTTATTTAATACTTTGATTACTTGAACATAGTTTCACAGATCAATTATAGCCTTCTGATCCTAAGCTTACATAAAATAAATAGACTTTAATCTCTAGTCCTGTTTCTTAACTTAATCATTATTATAAAAACTTATTATTTGTAAATATTTAATGCAGATTTGCCATACAAATCAAATCGATAAATTAACAACCTATATAATCTGTACAAAAATAAAAATTTATAGTTAAAAAATAAATAAGATAACTAGACTTTTCATTATATTATGTTTGTGCAACGTTCACCACTGTAGCTTGGGGCTTTGTTAAACTTTTGTCGACGTTGACGCTTTTGTTGCCCTTGTTGTTGGCATTGTCAGTGTTGTTATTGTAGTCCTGTTTGGTTTGTGGGCAAAAGAGAGTACGGTGGGGTTAGCCACCCACCCATAAAAAAGCGCTCGAGGTTGTTAAATTGACAACGTTAAACACTTTGTTTGGCATTTTCTGCATTATTAGGCGAAACTGCCGTCTGCCACTGTAATTGATGCCCCGGCAACCTCTGCGTGCTCCCTCTCCACCATTCTTTCACTTTTAAGAGGGGTCACCTCCTCTCAGTGCCTAGTTACCAGTTATCACGACCCAAAAGTCACAAACAAGCCCGAGCAGTGATTTAAATGGCTCAAAAGTTAAGTTATCGTAATGCTAAGCGGATTAGTTGAACGAGAGAGGATGGCATCTCATATGGTTAGGAATCTTATGGTTGTCATGGAGAATGGAGAAGGGAGAATGAGGACTCTGTGAGTAAACATTTCAGTTGATTTCACTGTCAATTCTGAGATGACATTATAATATCGAAAGTTTTAATCCTTTTAAGTGGCTGCTGACGGCCGGAAGTGAAGTGAAGTGAAGTCAAGTGAAGTGAAGTAAACTGTTGTCCGCTGCTTGTTTTATGCATAAATTCGATTAAATGCCAAAAGGTTAAATCTCAGCCAGACATCCTGCGCGCATCCTGATGGCACAAAACCATCCTGTGATCCTGCCTGCCTGCCTGCCAGCCTTATCCTTAAATTAGGCACGAGCGCACGTAAAGCTGTTGAATGTCATGTCAAAGGGCACTCAAGATGAGAGCGCGCTCGTAAATTTCAGTATATATATATTTCATTCTTATTTTTTTGCAACCCATTCCACATTCCCCTCCCCCCACTCGCCCCACTCGACCCCTCGCCTTGTCGCCGTGCACTTTTTTATGACAAAGGCAAAGGATTATTCAGCTGCCTGGCAAATCGCATAAAATGCAAAACGTATTAAAATTGACAATAAAGCGGCTTTTTTTTATGTTTATATGCATGAACTGAGCGAACCCGGAGACCTGAAGAATACCGGAGAAGCGGAGATGTGGAGAATCGAAGAGACCCCGCCCCCAAAATACGCAGTGAAAAGAGATTGTGAATTCGTTTAAATTTTTTAAAAGCCGAACCACTTTAAAGCTCGTTATACATATTTTAGTGGCCTCAAGAAGGTCCTGTTTATTTGCCACTTAATTTGCCACAGTCTGTTGCAGCTTGTGCTCTATCTTCTTCTGCTTCTTTTACGTCATATTCTTATTCTTTGGCCGTATCCACTGGAGTACAAAATATCCGCTCAGTTGCAACTTACAACCTCCTCCCCATACCTCATTCATACCTCAACATCCTACACTTCCTCACACAAGTGTTGCCCACATATGCATAAACACGTGTCTTGCTGGTATTATTGTTGCCGTTGTTCCTGTTCTTCACACACATCCTTTGATTTAAACTTTTCTCTACTGTTGTTTTGTTATTCTTCAGCTAGAACCAATTCTTTATGCCCTCTCTTGGCCAACTATTTAATGGAATGCCTTTTCTCGTTAGTAAATAATGGTTCCAATAATCTCTAGAGGTTTTAAGAGAATTTCTTTAAAAGACAACCTTTCGATTTGTCGGTGTTCTTTAAAACCGAGTTTTCATTTTTAAACATATTTTCAAAGTTCAAAGAGTTTAAATAAAATAAATTATTTTTATTCGTTTTATACAGTAAAGAGAATCATTAAAAAAATTTTTCATGCACTAATATTCAATTTAAAAATTAATTTAATTTATTTGTCAATTGAAAATGAACTCAAATCTTACGGTTTGTCTAAATTTTGAAATTGATGTTGCACTTATTACAAGGTTTTTAAACTATTATTTATCCTAACTCACTGGCTTATTACAAAATATGCAAATTTAAATAGATATATTTTGTTTTTTTGTAAAAATATCCTTTGTAGTATTTTGTCGGGTTACCTACAGTTACTTAATTTGCTCTATCATTATGTTAATAATTTTATTTGGAAGTATTTAGCATCCATATATGTATGTATTTGTTTCGTTTATTTTAATATTTTTTTTTTTTAAATTTCTTTAATAATAATTATAATCCCTTTTATAGAGAATTCAGACTTTGGCTTTCTCGAGAGATTTTCTTGACCCTTTAGTTTCAGTTTTTACTAGTTCTCCTTTTTTTTTTTGTTTTTGTGAGTATGTGAGTTATTATGGCAACTTTCAAAGCATAAAAATTTCGTACTACTTGGCTCCAACGAAGCATAAAAACTTATGACTTGTCTATTCGACACATACACACACCACACATCCATACATCCATACACGTACCCACACACACACACTTCAGAGAAATGAGCTTCAGCTTGTGCAGCATCCATGTTGTTTGGCGGCGTTGCACTTTGTTTGTTTGTGCCGGTAATATTTCCTTAAATCGAGTAAACAAGTGGAATTCAACAAAGCGGAAACGGAAGCACAATGCGTAGCTGCCAGTGTTGTGAGTTACCTATACAGACAAGCACACAGATATACACACACATACACATGTTGCCTGTTATGTTTGTAGTACATATCTCATACGCGATGTTGTCTCAAATATGGCGGCAAATATACTTTTGCATCTCGGCTGAAACAGCAGACGCTACTCTTCTCTCCTTTCCTCTTCCTCTCTTCTCTACTCATCTCCTCTCTCTTCGTATCAGCTTCTCTCTTGTTTTTAGCTACTCTTCACGGTCGCTTCTCTTGACTTTCTGTTGTTTTTCTTGGAAATTGCTGTTAAAAATAACAAAGCTGCTCGTGAGTTTCTCGCTTTACGTTGCTTGCCAAGTTACTTCCTTCCTTTCCTTCACATCTTTCCTCTCTACTCCTTACAGTTTCTTTAAATTTTCTTCTCCACTTCTGTTGAGCTTTTCATGTTGTTTGTCTTAGTTATGCCACTCCTCCAATTCACTCCCCGCCGACTTCTCCATCGAATTGAAATTGAGACGCGGTGCTCGGCAATTGTATTTATTTGCTCTGCTAAATGGCATAATCGAAGCAGTCCCCGCCAACGCCCCTTGCCACACCCACTTGTGACCTAACGTTTGACAGACATTGTGGTGCAGAGATTTTCAAAATACCAACATCAAAAGGAACAAACAAACTATGTACACAATATGGCAAATCCTCTATTTACCTTATTAGTGTGGAGACAATCTCAAAAGGGTCCTCATAAATAGATAATAAGGTATTTTGCTTGATTTTATGATAGCTATTTGTTTTAGGTTGTTTGTTATTTATTTATTTTATTTCTTTAATATTTATTCTCTTTTATAGAAGCGTATTTTTTAAAGTTAGTGCTTCAATTGTCAACAATAATTCATATTGTTTTTAGCTTGTCGAAGTGATTTAATTTGTAATTATAAAAGTTCGTAAGCTATGAGAATTTTGGTTCTAATAAAGTCTTGACTTTCTAAAATCAAAACAATATTCAACTCCGTTCTTCTTCAGCTCTGTTTTTTCAAGAGTAGTTGTAATCTTCTCTGACCTTGAAGTATTTTACAAACTGATTGACTCTTCTAGAATATTGTATTGAATTAGTTCCATTAAATATAACAATTTATTAATATTATTATACTTAGCTGGTCGTTATACTTAACTTGCTAATGTTAAAGTTACAAAATTAAAGTTGTTAAATTTTCTTTTAACAAAAGAATGGCTATCCAAAAGAAAATTGTTGCTAACTATATTGTTGTCTTTAATTTTCCTATATTCAACAAAACGCTTTGCTATTACAGAAAATTGTTCTTTAAAATTAAATTAGTTTCATTACGCAAAACATTTTATTATTATTAATATTATTCGAGAGGGAGTCCTGCAACAGCGATAACAGAGGGCACATACACCCTGTGGTGCTAAAGTAGAGTTACTCTACTTCTCTTGTTAAGGAAAACAGGTATCCTAAAATCAGCAGGAGCTTCAAAGTCTTTGTGAAGATGCTTCCGGTTTTTAGTTGTCTTGTTTGTGACTACTCTCCAAGTTGGAGAGTAATACATTATTATTTATTTACTTGAAAGATATTAAACAGATTTAGTTATACTCTATTCTAAATTGATTTTAGCTTTTCTGTACGTTGACAAATTTTTCTTTTAATATTTCCGGGCTTATGTATATCTTTTCAATATTGCTTCAAACTTAATAAACCCCATAACCATGACATGAAGTTTCTCTAGGCAACTGACAGTACACATATCTACTACTAGTTTAATTATGACTTTGACAGCGCTTAAATATATTAATTGAATTTCACATTTTGCCACATCTTATTGTCATAGAATATTTAAACATCTTATGCTAATCGAATGCTGTCTTTGATGCTTCAGTTCTTTAGTTTGACAGATTCAGTTTGTGGTGACAACACAAAAACTTCAAAAGCTTTGTCATGGGAGTAAACTAAAAGAAGCATTTATTAAATTCCGTCTCGGCTGTTGTTTGGTTGTTAGTTGTTTGGCTCATAAGAAGCGCCGTCTTTTGAAAATTCTCAGCAAAATTACGCAGCTCTCTCTAAGTAAACTTTTTCTGGCATATTCAAGATGTTTGCATCTCAGCTTTTAGACTGAAAAGTCTTCGCATAGCTAACAGCTGGGAGCTAAGCGGAAGTTGAAGCTGCATTTTGTATACTATATGCCGTAACTTAAACGCCTTCAAAGACAAAACTTACGCCCAAATTGTTTGTCATCAAATTATGTGGCCAGTTGTTGTCGACCCGGCCGCAAAAATGGGCATCATTAAAATGCTGTTACCGGACTCAAAGCCGCTTGACCCCAGTTCCCAGTTCCCAGCTTCTACTTCCCTGTTCCCAGTACTCAGTTCCCAGTTAGAATTACAGAGTCGCATTGGCAGTCCTGTCAACGGGTCGAGGCAACCGCAACAAGATTGCTCAGGCATACCCTTTTTTAATTTGCAACATGTCATTGGCAGAAAGACAAGCAAAAAGGACGTGGCCCATCGATGAAAGTCCGGCAAACGAAAAGAACTGAGCAGAGCCGGACAATCGTCCAGCCGGACAGAATCCACAATCGTGAAGTAAGAAACGCCCAGCGCACGCTTTGTTGCGCCTTTTGTTCATGCCTTCTCTCATGCCCAAAAATCCAAAGCAAAAACAAAATTAGCAGCCACAGCAGCAGAAAGACTACAAAAAAAAAAAAAAAAAATACAGAAAACAGGAGAAAAACAAGACGAGGACAGGCAAAACAGCCCATTGCCAAAACAATCGAGAGAGAGAGGGTAAATCAACAACTATCCGAGGAGAATAAGTAGCCCAAACTCAAGTTCACTCAGTGGAAAAACTACGTGGAGCGTAAGGTAAGAAAAAATATCGGGCCATCATTTTGAGCATTTAGAACATTTCCACAATTTCACAAATTTCCTTCGGGTATAAAGCAGAAAGATAAAATATATGCTTTTACTTTTACTTGTATATTAAGTCTCCCTTTTTAGCAAAATAATGGCGTGCGGTAATTTAATAATTTATAATTTCCAGCGCTTAAGTTTTTTTTTTATTTTGGAAAAGAAATCTTAAACTATTGGATTAATATATGTATGTATAATCTCTATATGTAAAGCAATTTCCAAGCTTCTTTCAATTTAAAATATGCCAAAGGAAATCACAAATACGAATTGTACGAGTTTGTAACGCAGATGTACAATTTTATATTTAAATGTTTCTGTTAGAACAGATAATTATCTGTCTTCACTAACTAACTGGAAGACTAAGAGGAAGACATTTTTACACAATAAAGAGAATGAGCCATAGTGAACTTATTTTAATTTATAGTTAATAACAGAAATAGCATGATTTCAAATTCAATATCGAACTTACTTCAACTAGAAATGCAATGCATTAAACAAATTTTTGTATTTTAAAATCCGTTTTTAGCTATATTTTTAATGATATATGAAAGTTGGCTAGAAGTAACCATCCCACCCTCGCACACTACACACACTGTGATAGACGAGAAGAAAGCAAAAAGTGAATGCGAAGGTGATGGAAAAGAAGAGGGAAAGAAGATGGTGTGTGGTATATGGAATATTGTGGATAGGGGGATTAGGAGAGAGGATACCCGCCCGAATGTCATACAAATGACCCATATTAAATTTATTACGGCTAAGGGAGCAGCCCAATGAAATTCAATAGCTGAAAACCTAATGGCAAACAAAACAAATCGCCAAGGCCTACGAATATGTATATATGAATACTATGTACATACAATAAACTTGAATACATACATTATCCTATTGTACATAGAGAGGTAGACTTAGGTAAGTATAGGCAGATGGGATGGGGATGCATCAAAAGCAGCTTAAAGGCGTTTTCTGTGGGCCAACTTTTTTCAGTGCTTGTCGTTACACTGTCATTCTAGTGGCTTTACCAAATTGATTTATAATCCTGCCTCGAATTTCCTCTCTTCAAAATCTTCTCGGCGACATTACGCGGTTGTCTTTAAGTTTTCCTCAGCTTTTAATGGGTTCTCTCTCTTTTCTACTTCTTTTCGATTTGCAGCCTTTAGATATTGTAATGAAATTTTCCAATTACTTTGCAATTATGCGTAACAATTAATGGGAAAAATTTGTGCTGCATACTCGCAGGCGTTGAGGTGTTCCAGTTTGTTTACCTTGACACGTGCTTTGGCCCATTATCCTGCAGCTAATTAAGAAACGTGAGACAAATGACAAGTGCTAAAATATTGTTTGCGAGAGCTAAAAAGATACACAACAACATGCACACAGAGACACGAAAGCACAGCCAATAAAGATATCTAACCAGTTGTCACTTCAATTGATCGACTGTGTAATATCCTCTCCTGAATTTACTACAAACTGGGGTTTATTAACATGGTATTTCTTAAGATTCAGTTCAAGCAGGGTATCTGTTATAAATTAATTTGCGATTTTGTTTGTCCATTACAGAATGCCACCAATTTAATTACTATCAACTAAATCAACATAATGTCATTTATACTGGTCTACTACTATTTTATCAAATAAAATTTGGTCGTATACTGATTCGGCAAGTGAGACAATTCCAGATATTTAATATATACCAAGCTTTTAAATGCACATTTACAGGTTATAATTTACACATGAATTTATCAATTTATATGTACTTGTGTATACCATCCATTATATTTCACATTTCATACATAAATAACTCTTAATACATAAATAATTTCATAATATATATGTTACAGATTCCCTTAAAGAATACTTATCAGACATTTATCTATTTGCATCTACATATGTATCACATTTGCAGGGTATTTCCAGCATAACAAACAATCTTAATAATAACAAATTATTCAATAATACTCTTAAAGCAATACAAATCGGAAATAAAAAAATGAATCAGTTAAATGTATGTATATACGTAAATCCCATACACTCTGCCTAATATTTACAGGGAATGCCTTTCACACATTACATACAAATAAATTTGTCTGTTTGTCTACGGATTGGTGAGGCATGTAGGTCTTAAGACAACACCAGAAATTTATTAATTATCAACTGGACTTGCTTTCGACCTCGATTTATCCTCACAAACATAGACAGATACACACCCACACAGAGAAATACAAGCATTTACAATCACAGCAGCTTGATTGGCATTTAAAGCTCTTTAGGATATATATCTTTAGTCATTGAAGGCACATCGCTCGGGACTCGAGGTTGGCTGACAGCAAAAATCGAAGTGAAGTGGCTACATTGAGCCTCAGCTGAGCTCCTTAACGCTGCCTGTCTGACATAATCCCTGCAATTGTAAATTTAATAAGAGCACTCTCCTCCTTCTTATACATAGAGTGGACGAAGCAGCGGCCAAGGACGAGAGATTTTACGGAGAAATGAAATGGTAAAGCAAGTAGTTAGGGCAATTAAGCCAACCTAAAGTGGTGGCAAGAGGCTTTTAGACGAGTAGATCAACTTTATGTACACTTTGTGTATGGGTATAAAGTAAATATTATGTAAAAGAAAACTTTCAAGTTATACAAGTATAGTTGTTGAAGTACCAGCAACTTTCTTTCCTGACCCAGCAAATAAAGGTCAGCTAAGGTTATCAGTTGGAGTTACCTTACATCAATCGGCTCAGGATTAAGTTTTCCTTGTACTTGCGTGCTTTGTCATTTTCGTGTTCAGAAGTTAAGTTTAAGTTATAACCTGTTTTCGAGAGGAAACTCTTCGAATCATTTATCATTCCAATCTTATATTTCTTTTATTTCTGAAACAAAACGAATTGTGCTCTTCAAGGACAATTTTTGGTTCTTCCAGCAGATGTCGATAACTTTTCAGACTACCCTCGTACAAGCATGTCTTTTATATTAAAAAAATTAGGCAATTGTCTATTATATGACACCACTCATTACCAAATTTCTCGGAAACGAA
Organism: Drosophila testacea; assembly: GCA_035043265.1. Classification (NCBI taxonomy): domain Eukaryota; kingdom Metazoa; phylum Arthropoda; class Insecta; order Diptera; family Drosophilidae; genus Drosophila; species Drosophila testacea. The sequence continues at coordinate 99,593 of JAWNND010000826.1, read as the reverse complement.
AATCCTCGATGGACCGCGAATTAAAAGGAATTGTGATGGAAAAATAACTTTGGGGTCTTAAATTTTTATTTATTTTTTAATGTTTCAATGTAATATATATGCGTACTATAAGTGTGGTAAGCTTATGAAATTTTGTCAAAATTTTCATAATAGCAATTTTTTGCTTTATATTTTGACAAAATAAATAAGACAATTAGACATTAATTATAATTATTAGTGCTTACTAATGACGAAATACTTAGTAAAAAAGCTTTAATATCTAATGGTTAGGTTTTAGAAAGTTGAACTTTTTTAAAATACTTATGTTTTTATTTGTTCGTTATTTCTGCCGAAGTTTGTGAATTTTGTGGAATTAAAAAATAAAAAATGTGAGAGAAATTTCAACTTTCGCTTGTTAATCGCATTCATGAAAGGGCACGTTATGGAAAGTATTTCATGAAATACATTTTCAAAATGGAAACATCATTAAAAGGGTATTTTAAACGTTTATATGGAGCATAAATGAATTCTCTAATTGCATTATCCCTTGTTTATAGAACACACCAAAAGTGTGTGGTTGCGATAGTAATGAAATAAAATTTTATTCCTGAATTGGGAAAGAATGAAAGATTTTTTGACAGCATTTCTTAAAATGAATTTACAAAATGTGCTCTGTATAAACAAAGTATACTACTTTTAGAAATGTGAGTTATTCATATGTCAATCGAAAGTCAAAATATTTAAGTTTTTAAACACAAACAAACCAAATACTCGTTTGTAAAGCAAACCCAATGAAAATTAAATTCGATACAGAATACGGAAAACCAGCCAAGGAAGCTTTCAATTTAAAAACTTGAATTTCACATCTTTGACTTTCTTAATGTTGGTAAGTATAAATCTGTGGTTGGGATAATAAAACTGTAACTATTTTTGTTTAGTTTTCAAAGATGAATGCTCAAGAAGCTAATCTTGTTGGTGTAAAGTTGCTGACTTTTCACTGTCTGGACAATCAACTAGAGTCCGCTAAGGACTATGGCCTTTGGCTGGCCTCCAACATGGAGATATCCTGGCGAGGCAGATTAATCCACCGCCTTCTCGGATACCTACAGGAACGGAGTCCACAACGCACTCCTCGGCAGTGCATAAAGGCGTTGCGAGTGTTACACGAGATGACGACCCACTGTACCAAGGTGGATGTAAAACGTCTGGTGTTGACCACAGAGTTGCTGTCCTCTTTACGTCAGATCCTGAACATGTCCCGACTGAGAGGCACCACCAAATACTGCTGTTTGTCACTGCTGAGCAACATCCTTGTCTGTGGCTGGCGGATGAGGGATGCCGTTGTGGAATCCGGACTGTTGTCCGAGCTTTTGCGCCTCTTGAATGACGGTCATCAGGGGCAAGTAATGTGGCTGCTCTATCAGATAATGAAATACAAAGTACCCGGTCCATCTTTGAATGCCATCAAGAAGATTGCTCAAGCCTTGCCTGCTCTACTGCATCACTCTCAGGATGTGGAGCTACTAGTTCCAGCTTTGCAGTTATCTCGCCTCATCTCCGAGTACCACTCGGCCATGATACGTGCCATGATCAAGTCGAGGCTGTTGAGCCGTGTGGTTCGCTTTGTCCTAAGTCCACTTGAGGAAGTGCAACGGGAAGCAATTTTTGTACTTTCGAATGTCTGTTTAGAATATCGACGTCGTGCCTCACTCAATAGTTTCCCCAAGAGCATTCTTCTACATATCCATGGTCTAGTCATGAGCGGAAGTTTCGAGATACGCAACTTGGTCCTAAATCTGATAGGTGGTATCATCGACAACAGATGCATTAAGCTGGAGCATATTATGGAATTGGGATTGTTGCAGAAAATTGTCTTCTGTGCCAGCAACAAAGAACCCAATGAGCAAGTCCGTCTATCAGCAGGTTGGACACTTGTTAGCCTAGCTCTTCATCTTTGTCGTTGCTATTTGGATTACTTTATGGACTGCGGTGCACTTCATGCGATTTGTAATCTAATGCATCTGGAGCTTCCTGTTCAATTACTGCGCAATATTCTCGTGGTGTTGTTCCTTTTCGGCGAGAAGCATTGCCATAGCAAACAGTGTCTACTGTATGTTATGTGGCAGTGTCAAACTTGGGCCAAGATCCAGTCCCTGCAACGTAGTAACAACGCTGCCGTTCGTACATTATGCGCTCTTTTAATATCCCGCCATGCCAAAGATTTTACAGATCCCGAGACTTATGTTATTTTAGGAGTACAGCCAATTTAGTTGTTTTTAAAATGAAATAGTGTTACATCACATTTGTAATTCATTTTAAGTTAATGAAGAAGAAAAACGCAAGTTGGAGAAAATCTTTACAATATCATCAATAAGAACAATCTGGATACTAGTGGTTATTTAAAAGAAATAGCTCTCAACATTTTCGTTAATAGGTGCAAAAGCCACTCCAGTTGTCCTCAGTGCAATTGTTAATGTAAAGCAATTCAAAAATGACAAAGCTTTGCTTGTAAAGTTTCCAGTCCAAAGGGTTACCACATTTCAAAACTGCATACATTTATCAAAACATAACCGATTTAAATACTTAATGTGAATTTTTAAAATGATCTACAAATAAAAACTACAATTATAATGCACTTTCCAATTTAACAAGTCAATTATCGTAGCTTCTTGTGCCCCTCCTTCCCTAGGAACTCCCACCACTGTAGAACACTTAAACACTAGGATAATTTCCATATTTTTAAAGTCGCTTTAAAAAATTTATTCTGAAATCCTATATTGGAATGAGAATAATTGACCAGATGTCACGTAAATATATTTGTACTCAAAATGCATTTAAAACTGAGATATTTTTAAAACTCAATTGAAGTTTCGGATAAAATTTGTTGCACTTTTGAAACATGCTAATTGAAGGAAATCAATCTATGCTAATACATTTTGATTTATGCAATTTAGAAAATTGTTGATGAGCATTTTTGAGCCGTAAAAATAAAATTTGTTGCTATCGCAGCTATTTTCAATTTGTATTTCTTTTTATTTTGCATTTAACTTTAAAAACTTTTTTGTGTGTTCTGTGGTGTGTGTGTGGGTGTGTTAAATTTACATTTCACAAACTAATTGTATGTAAATATGTCAAATGTGTTTCTTCAACACCTGCATCTATGTGCGTGTGTGTGTGTATGGGATGTGGGATGTGGTGTGCGTGTGTGTTTGTATTGCATATTGACAATTTCATAAATGCGGTAACATTTTCAATTAAATATGCGCAACGCCGCAAACACAGCTGCACAATCGACACACACACATATATATACACACACATGACATATGTATTTTTATATGTGTATATGTATATTTATAAATTTGCCACGCCCTTCCAACGCCCAGTCCATCAATTCTGGAAAAGTCGATTGATATGTACATATGTGCAGGTGTGCAGCTTTTGGTCGGTTACAAATTGCAAATCAATCAATAAATAATTGAAATGAAAATCATTTTGCTGGTTTCAACTTATCTTCCCCCTTCCCCTGTCTCCGTATCCTTCTTCACCTCTGCCCTTCTGCCCCCTTTTCCTGACGCCTCTGTTGCTGCGTTACGCTTCGTTTTGGCTGCGTATGCAAATGGGCAAAATTGTGTACATCTATCACTCGGATCGGATCGGAATCAAAATCGAAAGCGGCAGACAGACCAACTCACATTCGCCTACACACTCTCACATAGATACACACTCCTACACATACAAATTCAGAGTCGTGAGTGCGTTTCCAGGTGTGCGGGATTAGAGATGAGACAACTGATGTATGTGAACGTGCCTGCATGCAAGTGTATGTGTGCTTGTGATAACTTTGAATGTGATTTGTATGTAGAATGTGATATTCTTTTAACTGTGATTAGTCTTGCCAATTCTTGTGTGCAATTGCAAGTGATTTCCACCAAATCGAAATGATTTCTTTTCTTTCCGATAATCTAAAATGCGATTTAGGATAACGCTAAACATTTATATGAAGTGCCACAGGAGCTGTGGTGCTAGCTTGATTTTTACTTGGCTCACAGAAATGTTGTAGGTAAATTTAAAAAATATTTACATGTTTTAAAGAAAATATCCAAGAATATGCAAGAATATAATTAAGAGCTAGTGCATTATAAATATTCTATATAATGTATCTGTTTTCTTTTTATCAATCCTATGTTAAGGTTGAAAAGTGAAAGTGAAAATAATACAATAATTAAGATTAAGTTGAAATCATTAAATTATTATTAAGAATTATTTACAATAAAATTATATAATCAATTATTTGTTAAAAAAAAAATAAAAAAAAATTGTGTACAAATTGGTTTTTCATTGTCATTTACTTGTTTAAATTCTGTCAACTCTTTGAATTTTATTAATGAAACCGGAAACTTTTGATTAAGTTTAGTCAATTTGTTAATAATAACATTGTACACACTGTTTAAACATTCGAATGTTATATTGGTCCCAGAAGAAGTTTTATGAACGTTTCGGTCACAATCTTATCTAAAAAAACACTTTCAGCTGTCAACATATTTAGTGATTTATAAATATAATAATATTTCTATTATTTTATATAATAGGAGTTCTGTTAACCGGAAGATATACAGTTAGTCAAGAAAGGTATAATTAATTTCTTTCTTTATTACGCTAGTTATTAAATTATTATTATCTTATATCTAATATATGTATTATTCGCTTATCTACACACTAGTGAACTGATGGATCATCTCTAATGCGTAGTAGAGTTGCTGTGTGATTGTGGGCTCAATGTGTGTTCGTTTGGTTGCATTGCTGCGTGGGCTGATATTTTGGTAAATTACCAATTTCACAAATCAATTTGGCACTTTTTCAATAAAGCAACGCGGGCAGAGGCAAACACCCAAACCGGGGAATGAAGCGTGTTTGCCATTTTAAAATTGAAATTCTATGAAATTTGGTAAATAACTTGGGCAACTTGTTACCCAAAAAGAGAAAAAATAAAGAAATCGCTTAGCTAGGCACTCTGTAGCTACTCCTTCGGCACCAACTCCTGGTGGAGCTTTAGCTTCATCTCCATCGTCACCATCTCTGTCTCCATCTATGGCCACGGGTTAAATTTAATTTCAAAGTTCGCTTTTGTTTTTGGCTGTGCTTCGTTTTTGTCGTTATGCCCAAAATCCCGCACAAATCCTTTGAGCTAGCACACGAACAGCTGCTTTGGACCACGACGACGATGTTGTTGCTCTTTTTGTTGCAGTCGTTATTGTTGTTGTTGCCGTTGTTGTTGTTGTTGTTGTTTTTGTTTTAAGCGTCGCTGCTTTGGTTGCAGATTTACGCACCAGCAAATCGTTGAATTTATTGGGGGCTGTGCAACACTATGAGGCAATGAAATGCATTGGGCGTGGCGGCATTTTCAATTTTGTCGCTGCATTTCGAGGCGTGGCTGTTTGCGAAATCGCCAAAAAACCTCCCAAAGCGAAACCTGAACCCCCAAGACCAACACCAACTCCAACTCCCATTCCAAACCCAAACTCAACCTAAACCCGCAGCCGCAGCGAGGCTGGTCTTGATTGCATTTGCCAAATGCCAACACCAACTTGCAGACACACATCCGTCAGTTGGGTGACAATCTAATCAAGCCAAAGGACCCAAAGGGGCACCAAGGACTACACGATTTTAATGGAGAATGACTGGCTCTCAGTCCTCAGGCTGCCCCCATGTACACAAACTACTTTAAAGGCTATTGATATGGCCAATAAAGTGTCAGCAACTTTTTGAATAAGTAATATGGAATATTTATCAAATGCAGTTTGCGGATTTGTCACAAACATTTTATTTTTAACTATTTTAAGCTTCATTTACATTTGTTTCAATTTGCCACGAGGTATTGCTTTAAAAAATTATAGACTGAAAATTTTCTCCTGTTCCTATCTTATTGTCTTTATGAACGAACAGATCTCAGAGATGGCAAGAAGCTTCATATTTGCAATGCGTACTCCTTAAATGTTCCATGTCAAATCAACGTCAAATTGAAAGAAAAAAAGGCAATTTAAACCAATTACATTTTTGTACACATAATAAGTACTTTGGGTCGATGTGCATTATAGAAACAATACAAAACAATTAATAATAACTATTTAATTATTTACAATTATTTAAAATTTGTTTGTTCCAATAATTATGAATCTCAATCAAAGTCATAAAAATTAAATAAACCAATTATAGTTCGTTGGTAAAAATAATATTATTTAAAGGACCTTATTTTATAATTTTAATTGATATGAATCAATGACAAATTATGAATCAATAGATAAGTTTAAAATTCAACTTTATGTATAAACAAATATTTTTATTGTTTTTCTAAATCTTTAGTTCGAAAATGTGCAATGTCTTTATGTATAGCTGAATTGCAAAGTAAAGACCTTTCTTATGATTTACTTAAATAATCGATATTAAGAGCAGATTAAGGTCACCAGTTGCTAAAGAAATTCTTTTGTAGCATTGTCAGCAGTGAAGTAGTTTAATAAAGTGCCAATAGAGATGCCAACGAGCTGTATGCAAAACAAGACACCCCATAAAATCAATTGGAAAGTTGCGCATGCCGTGCCGTAAACTGAAGAAGGATGCAGATCTATGTGGTGTATGTGGATGTGAATTTGAATGGGGATGTGGATGTGGATGTAGATGTGGATGCGTTTGGTTCACGTGCTGCACTTCATGCAATTCACATGAGTGTTTCATGATTTGGTTCCAGCTGTTTGGTCAGTTCTTTCAGGGGGATGGGAAGTGTATGTAAATGAGATATTTTGTGGATTGGCAGCAGGCGTCGTGGCACGTACAAATTCAAATGCGGTTGAAATCTGCATTAACTATTGCAATTAGTGCAAAATTTCGTATAAATTATGTAAAGAATAGTTTTTGGCGCAGTTTTCTATGAACTAGTGCAGCAATGTTGTTGAAAAGCATTTTCCAAAATTTGTTGCACTCTCCACAAACACGCACACACACACACACTCACATACCCACACACACACACACAAATTGGTTGGAAGGTGTGTGAATTGCATTGGCTGCTACTTGCCACTTGCCAGTTGCATAATGCAATTGAATTTAAAATTTAATGATGGTTTTTCCTGCTCGCATATTTCGGGTATTATTACTTAGGCAATTAGACCTGTAAACTTGCATCTCAAATATTTATTTAATTTTCTAAATATCTAAACAAAGCAAACATTTCAAATTTAAAAAATTCAGCATTTGTTTTTCTTACAATTTATTTGTAAACTTAAAGGCTGGCTACAATTTTTACAGATACAGAATTAAAACTGAAATTTCCCATTTGCATCATTCACCATAAATTAGTTAATTAGTTTATTAATTAATAAACACACTTTTCATCAATTTATAAAAGGAAATAAACAATTAATATATTTAATAATAATTATTTCATTACTAGATTAATTCATTGAAGTGTAACTTCAGCTTTATTTGAATATTTTATTAAACATCTATTATTTGCTGTGAAACTAATTTATACAAAATCAAAACTCTAACATAATCTAATAACAGCTGATTATTTAATTAATAACATAATTACTATTTCATAGGTAAAATTCAGCTTTATTTAAAATGCATTTTTAATTTATTAGATGAATTTAATGTAATTTATTAAATTAAAAAATTTTAAGCTCGCTTATTGATATCTAAACAGTTTATATATAAATCTTATTAAGTATACGCCATCCTGAAAGTAGGCTAGACTTTTTTGAGCAACTGATTTATTTCTGTAGAAACATATTACGTTATTCATAAAATATACTAATGTAATTCGATATCAATGCAGGGCAAACATTTTTCGGCTTGCCAATTATTTCAAGAGTATTAATTTTAATTCCTGTTTAGATGTTCCGGGAGCTGCGTCCTTTTCCCCGCATTGAATGGTGTGTCTGAATTGTTGTTCTATACACTTGTTTGTTGTAAGTTTCGTTTAGATGTGCAATTAAATTTTAATTAGCCTGCCTCTTCAATTACTATTTCCATTTCTATCTCTATTTCTGGGTTTGTTTCTGTTTTTATTTGGAATTTGTGGCAAATATATCTCTATTTAAACATATAACAAAATACCTTTCATTAGGAGAGTTTCGCTTAGGGTTTTACTCGTATTATATGTACTCTTGATGTGGCCCAACCCCTCCACAAAAGCTTTATTTAGTTTGTTATTAGTGGCATGCCTCTTACCCTGTCCCCTGTCCCCTCGTTCCCTTCAACTTCCACTCTCATGCGCCATTTAACTGTAATCAATTAATTCATTATTATTCGTATTCTGCTTTCAAAACCTGCCACTTTGCTTTATTGCATGTTGAAGTAGTTTTCATTATTGGTTCTACCTTGTTGCACAGAAGAAGCAGCAGCAGCAGCATAAGGCACGTCAGAGTGAGGGGATGCCGGGGGAACAAAAGGGAGGAGGCAGGAGCAGGAATAGCATTGCCATTTACTGGCGTAGCTGGCAGTTGAAAGGAGCAAAAGCAATGCAAACTTGTCGGCAAGTTTTGCAAGGCAACTTGCCACCGGGTTGCAAGTCCACTTATTTTTTTCCTACTCTTCACGTATTTCTGTTTGTTAAGGTCTCACGGGTAACATTCCAACCAGATAGCCAACAACTGGGGCAAATCTTTCTGCATCAACATAAAGCGCGTTGTTCTCAAGGCTTTGTCGAAGCTTTGCTTTATGTATGACGAGATAGGGAAAAACCTTTTTCTCCTTTTTCAAAAAAAAAACTCTATTAAACTTAAGCTTTGTTAATCATCTCACAAGTTGAGTGTTGAGATAACTTATGATTATAAAGGGTCATACAATTTTAGTCTTAGGCAATCTTAAATTTGGGATAAAAGTTTTAAACATTTTGGAAGTATTTGTATTAATTGTTGATCCAAAATTAATTTAAATATATCTCTAATTTTTTAAATTAATGTTGAAAAAGTGATTGTCTTTTCTTTAAATAACTTGGCATTTTGAGTTTAGATCTTAAGATAAATTGGGAGTGGTAGACGTTTCCCATAGAAGTTTCAAAACTTTTATTAAATGCATGTAAATATTAAATTTAACGAAAAATGAAACTTACCTTATTTAGGAGACTGCTGAAATTAACCATTAAAATATAGCTGAGTATAATTACCAATCGAATTTTTACTGTGTCCGAATTGAACATGACTTTATTTATTAAACTTCTCGTAATAAATTTTAACCACAAATGCTATAAAAACTGATTTGATTCAAAATGGGCTAAGTTTGAGTAAAAGAACTTAGATAGATTGTCATACTTTAGTTCGTAAAGAACTCACAGTTTTTGCATAAATTATTAATCTATAAGGAACCAACCAAGAACCATTTGCATTTGCATCTCATTTGAAAATTCAGTTCTGCATGTGAAAAAAAGCTACGAATTTGAAAGTATTCCATAACCTGTCCCATAATCATATGTACATATATAGTCTCAGCTCTACCATCATATCATTAGCCTGGTTGGTGGGATGGTTCTTTCCCACCGTTCTCTTGGGACCTCACAATGTTTTGTTGTTTTCAGTGTTGACTTGATTGTTGAGCTCTAAAACGCTTTGCGACCAAAAACTTTTGCCGATTGCCGCCGAGTCGCATAAACGTCGACGTCGCGCCATCAACAACAACCCCAACTTCAGGAAAAACCCCCCAAACTCCTCACTTCCCACTGTTTTCCATTTCCTTCTCATTCCATTCGCATTTTCATTTCGAATTCACATTCGCGTTTCGCATTGCCCACATCGAATGTTGTTTTTATTGTCGCTGCTGTTACCGTTTTCATTACATTAACCGTTTGCCACGCCTCCCGCCCACACACAGCGCTGCAATTTTCATTGATTGTTGTTCTTGTTGTTGTTGTTGTTGTTACTGTGTTTTTGTTTGTGTTATAATGCCAACTACTTTTTTGCTGCTGTTTTACTACGCTGTTGTTGATTCTGCACTTGCTGCTGCACCTACTGATCCAGCTCCTAATCCACCACTTCACCTCCTCCCTAGCCACCCTGTTCCATCCACTTTCTAGCCAACTGCTTACTTGGCCAGGTGCTTTGGCAAAAGTTTAACGCTGTTTTCGTCGAACAAAAAGAAACGAAAGCAAAAGCAATCGAGCTGAGTTGGCTGAATGGCAACCAATTGCAAACTATTTGAGCAGCTTCCTGCCCAACTCTTGTGGGGCATAGGTAGAATTCGGATAGGTTGTTCCCTTTCCCCCGCGCATCAATCAATTGGTATATGATAGTCCAAAGTTAAGACCAGACATGTGAACCGTCGCGTCTCAACTCTGAACCTCGCTCACTGCGTCAGTTGAAAGCGCTTTTATAAAGCTATAAAATATACACGAATCTCACCTACTTTCTCCTCCCTTTATCAACCAAACCTTCGAACACGCACATAACCTTTTCTCAGAGCGATCGATGTCGATGGGACTGGGATTGCTATAGGACCGAAAGCATGCCTCTGTCAACGGCCTGTTGGCAACCTTTTTAAAGAACTTCAATCGAGAGGGCAGTGCGTAAAGTTTTCGCACATCAAAATCAAGAAATATGTTGTTTTTTACAAAATCTGATAATGTTTATATGTATTGCAAATAAGTGTTTAAACTATTTTTTAAAATAAATAAGTAATTGAAATTAAGTAAATGAAAGCAGCAATAACTCAGTATACTACATTTCTTAAAAAGAAAACAGACACATAAAATTAAAAAATGTTGTTTTTCATTTAAATATTCTTTGTATTAGACATTATAGATTTTAGAATTTCATATATTGATAAAGAAAAAAGCTATTTAAAATTCTTTGATTCCAAAATCATTTTTTTTTTGTTTTTATTAAATTAAATAAATGTGTTGATGTTACAAATAACTGAAAATTCAAAAATTTCAATCAGAATAAATTTGGCTGGGTTTTAAAAAAAATAAGGAACTTAAAAATGAGTTCTTTATTGTCTCAATACATAAGTACATATATCTTAAGATATATGTTTATTTAGTTAAGTAGTTAAGAAAAACTACTTTCATTCCAATAAAAGTAAGTATCTCTTGTTATAAATTCCTCATAATATTATGGAATTTATATATTTGTTTATTATTTAATTTTTGTTATAACGTTTAAGTACAGGTAAAGGCACTAAGTCGGCCAACTTTTCGCACTATCCTCGTTAAGATTTGGGCCTGTTTATGTTTGGTTTATGTTATTTCGGAGCTCATTCTCGGCATCGGACTGAGCTTGGGCTCGCCCTGAAAGATTTATGTGCGTAAATTTCATGCTGACGGCATCAGGTGATTTAACACTTTAGATAACTTGAAACAGTTTATAGTCAAGCTAGCCCCAACTCTCTGCTTTTCTTTCCCAAAAACACAAACAAACTGGCAAACAAACAAACAAACAGACAGGGAAAGTTCAAAGGGAGAGAGCGGGTGGGTTTTTTTTTTTTTTTTTTTTGGTAAGAGGACAAAAGTTGTATTTTTATTATTTTATTTTATTGCGCTTACATCTTTAAATATGTTTGCTTGCCTTGTTGCCGACGTTCTGTCCTGCGACCTGCCTCCTCTATCTTGAGTGCTTCTCCAACAGGCTGTCCCTCCATCTTGCCCCAATCCTTGCTTTATACGGGAGTTAGCCCTTGGAATTGATGTGTCTTCTGGGGTCATAAAAATTACAAAAATTTCTTTCGCCTTTTTGGGCCGATTGTGTGCGATTGAAAGGAGCAGGAGCATCGGTCCCAGGTCCTTTAGATAGCCTGCGAACGATATAAATTATATTGAGCGCTTTGAATTAGTTTTTTATGTGGCACGCATGTAGTGAGAGTGAGAAATGAAATTAGATACGTGCTGGTTGGGGAGTTAATTTGTGCAGGCCTGTGATTCCCAAAAAAATATCTCTGATTTTCGAATGATTCACATTTTGGATAAACTTTAACTGATTCTCGTCCAGCGTCCACATTAAATGTTTAGCTGCTTGGACCACAATGCACCACAATTTGCAGTGAGCTTCGAGTCCTTCGGGATGGAAACGAAGGGAACTTTGCAATCGAAGCTCAACAATGGCAAGCAATTACCCAAAATAAAAAAGAAAGGAAGAAAAGAAAAAATATATATAGATAGATATAAGCAAAAAGAAAAAAAAGAATTGAACACGAAAAGGGCAAAGCGCGAAAAGGAAGTGAAAGAGCGAAAATAACATCGAATTGTTAAGAAACTGCAAACTGCAAATCCATTAAACCACAACAAGCTAGGGGAACTACGACTACAACAGAACTAGAACGACACACAGATGGAGATGGAGATGGAGATAGAGATAGAGAAAGGGAATTGAGTTTTAAATTGTCTCCCTACCTCGGTGGGGAAAAGGGTAGCAAAGGGCGCCTGATGCCACAAAATTGACTGAAAATTGTTGTAGTGCATAGCACTGACAAAGACATTTGCAAATATGTGGCCTGAAGGGGATTAACTCTTAAGACATCACCATCGACATCGACAGACAGATGGCATTTGGGTATGCAAAGATGAAGGATACTGTAGTCAGTCTCAAGGGTGTGAAGCGATTGCAAATCGAAACTATAAAACTACTTCACTTCTGAATCAATATATTTATAACTATGAGCGTAAATTATAAAAATCATTTGACCTTTGCAAAACATAAAGTTATATAATTGCTTGTAATTATGAATATATTAAAATTGCTTTCACTTAATTACCTTAATTAAATATGTAAACACTGCAAATTAAATCATATTCATATTGAAATAAATTAAAACATAATATGACGAGTCCAGTGTCTAGGTGTGATTCAAATTAAATCGTAAAGCTATTAATTAACTTGGTCTGTACTATTAATATAAAAAAGAATCTCGTAAAAAGTTTGAAGAGAAGACTTTGGTTTGAATTAAGACTGTACACTTATAAATAAAAAATTTAGAAAAATATAATTGGTATGCCCGGAAAAGCCTAGAAATATTTGATGTTGTAGGAATGCCTGTATATTCCTATTGCGGTAAGCATATTTATTTCAATAGTTAATATTAATATTATCGATTCGTTTTTTGTTTAATATCTGGTAAGCTTGCATCAATATTTAACAAGCCTTATTGTTACGCGTTAACTACTTGCTTATTAGCTTGTTTTTAACATTAATAGTACCAATTTTAACATGGTAAGTCCAAAAATGTATATTACGATTGCTCAATCTTGAACTTTATTGCCTGAATAAATCCTTAAAAATCCCACATTCAAACTGATTAACTGTTTAAGGTCTTTAAAGTCGTTTCATAGCCTTACTGCTTGACCAATGCAGCTAACCGCAACAACCTTCTCATCCTCATTCGTAAACTCCCTTTCATTCCCATCTCCAATCCCATCTTCAGTTTTCCCAGTCTCTAATCCGCATTCGATGAGCCACCCAACTATGAAAAATTTACTCTTTGCAGTATGCCATTTGTTTGTCTGTTGGAATCTGCCATCATATCTTAGCATGCGGTTGAAAGTTGCCAACTGGGGAGGATACTCCATATCTTGGATGCCTGCTGGTGCTGTTGGAATACCTTAAAAATTAATTGAAACATCACTACCGGCTAATATTGTATATTAAAAACCGAGCAACAACAGCAACAAATGGGAGCGCATAAAACATGCAATGGCCAAAAAGGAGCATAAACTTTATACATTTTCTTGGTTAGTTGGGCGGTCGGTCAGTTGGTCGGAAAGGTGTGGGTTCGATGTCCGGGGAGAGGTGTGGGGAAACTTGCAAATTGCCTGGGTGCGTGGCCATTTGTCAGTCTTAGTTCCAGGGGCTAGAAATGTTTTACAATAAATTCGACGAACACATTTTGGGTTCGAGTTTATTAGCTGTCGGCCGTTACCTGCGGTCAAAGGGCACATCGCCTGACCTGAGAGGGAAACTCTCCGCACACTCAGTTCATTCAGCCCCACAGCATACCTTCTCTCCACAGTTCTTGCTAGACCCACTCATTCATTCATCTTTATTGTCAAGCGTCATCAAATCACTGTTTGCTTTTTTGAATTTCAGCGATGCTGTGTTACAGCATTGCCAGATGTAATTATGCGGCAGCATGCTCCAACTCTGCGCATGCTCACGCTCTCTCGCTCAGTTGGCTCTCTCTTTATTGTGTTCGCTCTCCCACGCTTTAATGTTGTTCGCTGCACTTTTGGCACGTTTTTACATTCGTCTGTTGCGCCTAGGACAATGTATTTCTTATTGTATGCTGGCGTCCGCTCATCGGAATTTCGACATCGGCTTGTGCTTCGTGGGTGTTCTAAAAAATACGAAGCTCACGGCGAAGGTCGTCGGCCATAAAATGCGCATAATGTTGTGCGGATGTGTCAGTACACGTTTGTTATTTGGCGCGACAAGAACGGCGCAGCGGCAGCGAAGCGAACAGCGCAGTCAGCAGTAGACGTAGTCGTAGACGCCGCCGTCTTACGTCGTATTTCGTCATGGCGAATCTCGTTACTACGTGAAACGTGAAACGTGTAAACGTGAATTTACAGCCTACACACGTCTGAGAAAAAAGTGATTATTGTTCTTCACAGTGTTTGTTGTGATTGCAGTGTGTGTGTGTGTGAGTGAAGTAAAGTGCTAAAGTGAAGTGCTCTTCAAACTGTAGTCAATAAGAAGAAGAGAACAGCCCGTACTTACATATGCAACAACTAGATACGGATACGGATACGATCCAGCTTTAAGCACTACCAAAACAGCCAGACAAGTAGGTAATGTTCCGATTGATGCTGCAGCTCCAACTCCTACCCCTACTTTTCTACCTACTCCTACTTACCTCCTACCCATCACATGCTCTTGACTAAAAGTTCAATTTCCTGCGATACTTTAATTGAAGCGCAGTGCAAACAACAAGAGACTTGTTCACATACTGCCCAATTGCTCCAACAGCGTTATGCTGTTGGAAATTGGAAGGGGGGCTCACGGGGGACGTTTGACTCTGGTCAGTCATTAGTCATTTGCTCATTTCCGCAAACGCAGCCGGACGTATAGCACTTGTCAGCCAATAAACAAGCGATGGCAGCAATGGCAGGCGGATGAACGTGAAGTTGGGAGGGGTGGTGGGAGTGGATAGTGGGGAAAGCCACTCACATTGCTCCCTGGGCACAAAAATGAATGAAATGCTGATATCAAGTCGGACACTTTCATGTCATGGTCTGTGATGGACTCGAGATGAGTTGGTCAGTTTTGTGTGCGACTGTGTGTGTGTGTAGTTTTCAGAGTTCGATCTTAAAAGTAGAGAATTTGCTTATTTTCCTTAATGTACCATACACAGCTAGAAATCTATGTTAGTGTTTCGAAAATGCACATACTTTATTTAAATAGAGCTAGTCATGTAACTGTTTTGACAACCAATAAATGTCACAGCTTTTTCTTTGTTTTTAAGTTTTGAATTATATATAGTGTAAATGCTAAAGGATTTTAAACAAAGTAAAACCAGCAACAATAAATTAAAGAAAATTTACCTATTTTTAATTATATTGAAATTTGTTTGTCTATTAAAGCACTTACTTGAGTAACTGAATGTTCTTGCCGTGGAATAGAGCTATAATTATTATTAGTTGTTTTTGTGTGTGTGTGTAGCTGTTAAGGATTTCACTTTTAACATAGAGTTCATACAGTTAGTCTTGGAATTGTTTTGACAACTAATAAAATTCACATAATTTATTAGTCAAAAAAAAAGGAATTCTTGTACTATTTTATATTTAGTTGTTAATACTTTTTGAGATTAAAATAGACAAGAAATAATAATTTCTTTTGAGTCTAATTTTTTTTACCAACAAACATGTTTATGAAATATTTTGTTTCTCAATTTATTTATTTCACTAAGGTGTAGAGTTATTGTTGCTATTTTTCAATTTTTATAATTTTCCTGAAGGTTGTATGTTAATATCCATATTTCTGATTAGATTGGGCATGGTTCATTATGGTTATGGTTCATTCTAGTTGGAAAAATAAGTATTGCATTCTTTTGGATCATCTTAAAAATATGTGAGTTTATTTGTAATGCATTTTAAGGTGAACATATGGGATGCGTTCTTATGTGAGCTGTGAAACTACAAATAAGTTTCCTGGGAATGACTGTCCATTTGTCAATACACGTCACAGTCGGAGCCTCGTTTAATTTTCTCTTAACAGATTTGTTCTGTGATTTGCCTTGTTGAATTTCCCAACAGATAAAGGTATGTGTACAATACGAATACAAAGTACATGCATACTTCCCTGTTGATATCTTTCTGATTGATGTGATATGTAGTCAAGTGTCTCTGGGGCTCTAGGCTCTTCGCTCAGAGCTCTGGGCTCAGCTTAAGATATCCTCGGAAAGTGGAACACATACGAGGACTGGCAGCTGGATATGTGTCATACATTCATTTTGGAATACAATAACAGAAGCAGACAACAACTACACACCGTTCATAAAGCGTTAGCCTAGGTGTATAGAAAAAAAAACAAACAAAAAAAACAGAGAAAAAAACCGACCAGCTAACGTAACAATGGAGGAGACTTCTCCTCTGCAACTACTCAACCTGTCGCACCTAACCCAGTTTGTTGATGTTTCTTCATGGTTCAGTTTTGTTGCACGCCTGCTTCTCATTCGCACTGCCGTTATATTTCTTTTTATGGCTTGACTGACGGCCCGCAAAACGACGAAGACAAACCTCAGCAGAGCCTTATACACTGATAAAAAAAGGTCTAAAATTAACCAAAACTTCTTAGAAATAGATAAGGCATCTTGTTTCTAAGAACGCTTTAAATAAGGCCACAAATCTAAGAATGAGATTAGAGTCTTTTAATAAATCTATATATATAAAACTCTTTGTCCTCACTGACTCACTGACTTAGTCATCACGCTGTAGGCCAAACGGTTCAAGATATTGAGATGAAATTTTTACACAACATAGCTGGGACATAATTATCGTGCAATAAGACGGGATTTTTTGATATCCCCACTGGAAGGGGCTAAAATGGGGGTCAAAGGTCAAGGGTCAATATTGCTTAGTATGAAATTTTGTTTTGTTTTTTGAGCTATCTTAACCAAACTCACAAATTATGTATTTCTTAATCACTGCTACATCCTGAGAAAATTTGGTCAAGATCGGACCACTATATCATATAGCTGCCATAGGAACAACCAGATGCAAATTAAAACTTTGTATGAAGATCTGTGTTATTTTTTGAGATATCTCAACCAAACTCACAGATTATGTATTTCTTGCTCACTGCTACATCCTGAGAAATTTGGTCAAGATCGGATCACTATATCGTATAGCTGCCATAGGAACAGTGGCTTTTAATGCTATTAATAAAGAATCAAAAGAAGATGGACAAGGGGTGGGGGAGGGGGAGGGGGGGGGTGTTACGATTCATTTGTGTTGCGGCTTTCAAAATCAATTTTCAGTATATAGCACTGTTACTCGCTCTTGCTGCAATAATCCAATTGCAGCGAAAACTTTAAAACAGAGAGCAGCGAAAATGTAAATTCTCTATATTATATAAAGTACTACTCTATTACTATTATCTTAAGTCCAACTACAGGGAAAAATTGAATTTACAATTCCCGCTATCTAATTAAAAATGACATAAGGTCTTCACTTCACATTTTTCCCCGAGATTTCAGCGAGCGTAGCGAGCCGGGGGTTGGCGAGCGAAGCGAGCAGGGGGCAAACCCCTAGTAATAATATAAAGAAGAGTTATTTCTATTTATAGATTGAAATGTAATAGCATAACAAAAAGAGTAACCAGTTCATTTTGTAGAAGTGTCGTTCGTGTTGACAAATTTAAGAAATATTTGCAAAAATCAAATAACTATTCTGATTTGTAAAATGATCAGATATATTCATTACCATATCCACAGTTTTTCTTATGTTTTATAAGTAATGTAAGATTCTTAGATTAATAATCTTAGTTTTAATAATATAATACGATTTAAAAAAGGTCTGATATGAAGAACAATATATTCAAAGAAGGTATTTCTGATCTTTTTTGTAGTGTAGTTTCTTAGTCCCCAAATTCCACCCAGTCTACACTTTTACATCTCAGTGGAACCCACAAAAAGCAGCGCTTTGATGGAACTTGCTTTGTAATTGTTTTTGTGTCGAGCCCTGTGTCATTTGTTGTTGTTGATTCCTTTTATTTTGGCTTTTCTTATACCTAGCGAAGGAAAGATAGGCAGAGAGAGAGAGAGAGATAGAGAGAGAGAACTCCCCGGGCCATTGTCACGTAAATCTCTGACAGAAATTAGCCTCGTTGACAAAAATATGCCTGCTTACACATTATTTGTACAAACAAATAGACAGGCTACAGTTATGGCGGTCACGCAGGGAATGCGACTATCTTTGTAGAGAACTTTGTGGGGGGAGAAGGTGAGGAATTTAGGGAATCGGAAAATCGAGGGACCTTTGCGAAATTTGCATGGGAACTGCGACAGTTGCTGTTGTTGGACTTGGTATCTTGGTCCTGACAGCGGAATGTACATATAGTTTTGTGGGTGCCCCCAAACTTTGTTTCTGCTTTATTGATCTGTTTATGCTTTGGCCCCTCTGGACAATGCGAATGCGCATACTATAACGAAATAAATAAAAAGAAACAACAACTTTTTTGTTTTCCTTCCTCTTATATTTTTATATATCTTATATTTTTTTGTTGCTGTTTTTTTTTGGGTCCCATTTTGGCACACAAAGTGATAGAATGTTTGGGCCAAGTGGATGATGGAGGTTGAGTTGTCACCGGGCTAAGAGTCACAAAAGGTTAGGTTAGTGCCCAGAATGGCATGAAGGTAATAATAAACAGGGTTTTCTTTCTGTCTATTATTTTAGCCAAAAGAATGAGACGCCTACTTATACTCAACTTGGCCTACATATTACGGGCATAACTTTATGTAAAGAATGCTCTGTTATTTCTTGGATTCATCTGAAGCTAATTAACATTTCACAAACAAATAAACTCCAGTTACAGGTTATGCCTTCGAGGTACATGGTCTATGTGCATTGTACCAGTTGAACTGTCTGTCAAATCTGGTGTAGACACACTTTGATAACGTCTAGTGGGCGTTTACAAGCCGACATCACCCCGAAAATTCGGAAACCCAGAAACCTCTGCAATGATTGAGTGCCTTTGACGGCCTACGAAAATGTCAGACTTGCTTTTTCCTCCTGCTTAAGCTTTTCCTGCTCAATCTAACTAAGTAGACTACAAAATCTTAAAGGTTTAAAAGCTCTTTAAAATGTATTCATCAAACGTTCAAATCTCACACAGTATGTTGCCAGACATAATCCATCATCCCTTCAGCTTGTTGAATGTCTTGACAATAGAAGAGTTTTTTTTAGAATATTTTGACTCATTAAGTCTAAGCAATGGAACCATTTTCAAAAATACTTTAAGATCCTAAGGCATTTTTTATGCTTGAAACTATTTATAAAATTTCAAAAGTTGTTGTAAGTTACCTCTTTTTGATAATTGAAGGTGATTAAACCCTTATATCTTGCAGTGTGCTAAATGTCTAATTTTGAAAAGGATTTAAACTAAGTTTATAAAATGTCAACTATTATTTGAAAAGTATTCAGCAAAGCAAAGCAAAGCATACTAATCCCTTTTCTACAACTAAAACACTGCAAAAGGTCACATAATCTAAAACTTTACTCATTATTGTTAACAGCTCGTAACATAAATTTAAATATTTTAGCACAAAATTAGCAGGAATTCCCGAACCTAAACTAATTTGTATTCCCTTCTAAATATAAACTCAATTCACAATTATTTACTCTTCGAGTAAGCTATTCACACTAAACCAATCCCAACACCAATAACAATTTCCAAAAAATATAAATAGGCTAACTGCCTTTAGCCCAGACTTCGATATTGGCTGTAATCCAATGTTCCGAATGACATGTTTGCCTTCAATTGAAGGTCACGTCAAATATTTCAATTGCAGACATAAAATGGATTCGTATACGCCTCAAAATTTTGCGGTCGCACGCCATCTAGCGGTCAGTTTAGTAAGTAGCCTTGTCTATGGTGATATCTGCATTTGAACTCTATGTCACACGCTGATTGATTTTTAATTACGAGGGCAATCGGATTGAAAGAAGGGGAATCGGACCGAATGAAGCGACTCCATTGATTGATGTTAATCATATGTGTGTGGATCGAATGTGGATTTGTGTTTGTGGCATATCCGTGAAAACATTTTTGCGTTTGCCAAACAAATACGTCTATGATATACTACGGAAATTAGAATTTTATCATTTGGTTTTGTGGTGGGATAGGGATGGGAATGTGGATGGGGATAACCGCTGCACTTAACCGTTTGCCAAACCAATTTCACAAATTTGTGAAAAACTGGAAATCGAATATTATCCAGATAGTGCAAAAGATCCATTTACGTGACTCGGAAAGGCAAATAAAAACCGTTTTCATTTTTATTGAATTCGGTTAAAAGCGAGCTGTTGAGTTTGGGAGGCGGCGACAGCAGTGTAGGCGTGGCAGCCACACAAACACAGGCACACACACACGCAGAGTCAGAGTTAGACCGACATAAATAAACCTCAACTAAGCCGTGTGTTTTGACATAGATTTAAATTGACATGGCTCTGCAAACAAAAAGGCAAAACGCAGAGGAAAACAGCAAAAGAAGAGGGAATGGCTAAAAGGAGAAAGAGGTTAAAGAGGGGTCAGAGAAATGGAGGAAAGGAGGGGTGCGACTAGACTCATGTGGCAAGTGAAAGCCGCACAAATTTGCGTCAAGGAATTCGCATCGCTCGAGTTGGCCACATTCACACCCACATTCCATACACTCGCATTCAGAGAAGCATTCACATTTGCCTAATGCCCAGACGCTTGGCCATTGATACGAGCACAAAAGACAGAAATAAGAGAAAAATAAAAATGCAAAATAGTTTGTTATTTAACATATTTGACGGCGCTTGGTTACAGCCTCTCATCGTCCTTTATGGAAATTGCCCGCCAGACATGGCCAGACGAGGATGACAAACAGCCGCAGGAATGGGAGAAATGTTGTAGAAAATGAGGGGGAGTGAAATGATAGGAGAAAAGCGTCTCGCGTACCCTTTGACAATTTTCTCTTCAAGCACTTTGTTGGCTCGTTGGCCAAAGCCAAATAGTCTAAAATATTTGCCAGGCAAACATCTGGAAAAGCGGCAAAGCTTGGGGATCGGATCCGGGGCGTTATGTTCTACTAACTGGGCAAATACAGTCAGCAAATTGAAAGGCACACGCGCAAAAAATGTGCGTGTGGACCAGGCCAAAACGATTTCAAGTGGGTAAAGTGAAAGGGAAAAGTGGAGGGGAAATAAAAAAGAAATACACTCCCATCTTTGGCGTTGCCTTGCATGAATGCCAATTTGTGAGGGGGCCAATTTAAAAGGACTTACTTTTTAATGAAGCAAGCCAGAAAGCAGCAAAGGATACCCGAGATACAAGGACACAATATGCAACATGGCATAGAATGCTGAAAGAGAAGCTAAAGAAAGTTGAGAAATCTATTGCTGCCAAATGAAATTCGAATTGAATTGTTACACAAGACACAATTAGAGCACAAGAAAATGGATAAATTATGATGGACAGAGAGTTAAACCGCTCTACTTGAATGATATATGAGGTACAGAGTGTGATTGCCTCGAAAGGAAAGTCGAGAATGCAAGTGGAAATCTGTAATTAATGCAAACATAGAATGACGAAAATAACAAATTTTTCACTCACATCTCGTACGAGTATCCATTATAAATGATAAGTACAACGGAACAGAACAAGTGTGGGATGAATCGATAAATACATTAAAAGGTTTTCAGATAGACAAGATGAAGGGAATTGGCTTTTAGAAGGAAACAGAAATAGAATGAAACAAATGTGATTTTAGTGGGAAAGGTAAATAATGAATGATGAAGTAATGTTATTAGAAAAACGCTTCAATGGGGAATGTGATTGTTAAGAAAAACTCTAAAAATACAAAAATACAAAAAAAGGACTGAGTTGAAGTTAATGAGCATATCAAATTGCACTTTAAGTGGAACCTCTTAAAATCATCTAACCTTAACTTTAAGTCTTAAGCAAGTTCAGCAACCCAATTATTTCTTTCTCTTTGCTCAACAAGAATGTAGTCCAGTATTTTAAGGAACATCTCCATTTTCATTAATAAATTCATTAATTCTGAAAGCTTATTACTGTGAAAAAAACATGAGTGACCTAATAATTATCTTAACTTGTTCGTAATGTTTAATGTTTAATGTAATTAATTAATAATTATTTAATATTTTAAGCTCTGTAACATTCAATCTATCTTTACACTTCCAACTAAGGAGTTTAAAGACTATTTGACTGTAGTTCAATGCCATTTGTCTGCAAGAGCGTAAAACTATTGTCAGCCAATTGACACAGTTACCAATTCTCTGTCATGTCCGTTTACAAGCTGACTTATGGAATGCCGTCTAATGAGGTTTCCGAGCCAAAGCGTACTTACCCCATTGCAATGCGAGTAGTCGTTGTCTTTCTACCACTGGCATGGAGTGAAACCAAATCAAATCACATAACAAGTCAGAGCGATAGCCACCAACTAACCGGGCTAACAAGCAACCTACCTGTCAGCATACCTGCCAACCATCCAACCATCCAACCAACCAAGCCCGTCAACCAGCTAACCAACCAACCGATGAACCGTCACAGTCAAATCCAACTGTTTTAACCGGCTATGCTAATGACGTGCATTTTCTTTTACACTACGAATAGCTTTTCACTTAGCTTGCTAGCTGAGGGATATAGGGGAAGATATGTGCTCTACTCACCTCACCTCACAATTCACCCATCAATAGATTTTGACTTCCTTCCCGAGTACTGCATTGCAATCCCTCTTACGAATATGTTATGGTTTTTTTCATACACTTTTCTATTTGAGAAGTAAGCCTTTCTGCGTTTGTTTGGATTGTTATGGTTTTCTCATATTCTTCTTTACCAGATCTTCTTTAGTTTCCTTAAATTTTCATAGCGACAATTATGGGACTCACAAAAATAATTGGATACACGTTTATAGAGGTACTTATGTACATTCCAAGTTTGGTTTCTCTGTTACTAATATCTCTGCTTATTCATATATCAAACTTTATCTGAAGGCATCCAAATATTTTCGGGATTTAAATATTAAATTTATTATAAATTTTTTAGTTCTTAGTTTAAATTTATGCATAATTTATTACTTAAACTTAATTTCCTAGTTTTATTTTTAGTTACTCAACTGCCCTTAATTGAAGCTAAATTAAAAAATAGGCAGATCAAAATTGTTTTAGAACTTTACCAAGCCCGCCGCAAATAAGAATCTCAAGAGCAGTTTAAAATAATTATTAAGTATATTATTATACTATATATTCCGGATCTGTTCTGAATATTTCATCGCGATCGAATAATAAGCTCGGGATGTATGTAAGAAAATAAATATAATTTCTTGTTTTCTTAAGAGCAGGATATAAACAAATTTTTATTTAAATGCTTAAAATTTAAAAGTAAGGTGGAAAAAATGGATTGTTGCAAACGAATTGTTCTAATATCTAAATATCTTAAGGGAAAAGTTATTATCACACTTAAATTTTTATTTAAATTGATGAGTAATAATTTTATATAAAAGAAACCTACAATTTTTATTTTCCTGAATACATTTTATTTAATTTTTTGAGTTGAAAGTTACAAGAATATAAATCTTTCAAAGTTGCGTTATGTAAAAAACAATTGTTGTTTGTTTTCTTAAAAGATGGCAATAAAAAAGTAAAGTAATCAAAGAAGTTGTTAAGGTTAAAATATGGGTTAATTTGATATTTATAGCTGGTAAACAAGCAAAGAATCGATGGCATATAAACGAGTAACACAA
Source organism: Drosophila testacea (assembly GCA_035043265.1). Lineage (NCBI taxonomy): Eukaryota > Metazoa > Arthropoda > Insecta > Diptera > Drosophilidae > Drosophila > Drosophila testacea. The sequence goes on along the minus strand of JAWNND010000826.1, from coordinate 75,686 downwards.
AGATTTTTCTTTATAGGGCAGGTAATCTTCGACCTGTCAAATGTTGCACTTTTATTCCGTATTTTTTCTATATTTATTCGTATTCGCATCGCAGTTTGTTGCGTTGTCGTTGTTCTCCTTGTTGTTGTTGTTGTTGTTGTCGTTGTTCATGTGCTTGTCGTTGGCGTTGTCGTCGTCCAATATGTGTCAAATGCAAATTTAAATCTTATTGAAAAAGGGGATTAGGTGACAGCAGCAGAAGCACTGAGAGAGTAAAGAAGAGGTAGCAATATGGGTTTTAAGGTGGGTGGGTACTTGCAACAAAGCGACGTTTTCCCAGTGTTTTGTGGCATCAAAGATGGAGCAAAGAAGAAGAAGAAGAAGGAGGAGAATAAGGATGACGCAGAGAAAGAGAAAAGAGGAGCCACATGCCACATACGCTCTCATTTGCATCCATGTTCGAGCTGCACAAGCATTTTGGGCTTTGGCAGTTTTTAAATGGTTTTTTGTGGTTTTTACTTTTTCTTTATTCTTTTTTTTTTTTACTTTAGAGTGCATTTCAGTGCATTTATAGTCATATCATTTCGACATCATCTCGCTCGCTGCTTTCTCGTTTTTCATATAATAGAAATTCTGGAGCAGAGCATAGTCTAATCCCACGGCACCGTCAGACATATCAACATATGTTCAATGAGATTTCAAGCAACCAAAGAACGAAAGAACCTCACATGCGGACAATACAAAATCCAATACAATGGCAGAGTCATACAATTTTTTCACAATTTGAAAATGTTTTATGCTCCAAGCATCTAAGTTCCTTTGTGTGTGTGAGAATCTCTCTCTCTCTCTGTGTGTGTTTGGGGATATTCAATATTTTCTACCCATATGTTGTAGTTAAACGAGGATGGAGGATTGTGGGTATATTTCAAAGCTTTTGTTATCAATATGTCGCCTGCTTATTGAAAATAATACAATATGCGTACGTATGTATCTGTGTGGGTTGTCCGCTTTGTTGTCTGTGTGTTTGTGTGTGTGTGTGTGTGTGTGTGTGTGTGTGTGCGCACATCTTGTAGATACTTTCGTATCCAAACTTATGTATCTGCTTTGTCACCTGTCTGGGCCGGCACTTTGGCAATGATTGCTTGCGTAATTTGAACAACAACAAGCAGATCATCATATCAAAACCTTCCCATCATCATCTCCATCATCATCAATTGTAATTTTTACTGATTCATACTAAATAGATGCTCAATGAAAACACTACCAAAACTTTGATTAAACTACAAAGTGTGAGACACAAACACACACAGACAGATACAAATATTTATTTATTTGAACTTGACTGAAGTTTTCTTATTTGTTTGTTATTGTGAACCAATTTCAATAATGGCTCGCTTCATGATCACATTAAATATGCATGCTACAAATGCCAATGCACACTTAAGGACATGCAGAAGTGGTGTGAGTGAGTGTATATGTGTGTGTATATGTGTGGTCATGTCTGTGATTTTGGCCAAATGCCTTGCACGTAGCCACATAAATTCCTAAGTCAAAGACACACTTTGAGCTCTTCTTCAATAGAATAGTCTTATATATAGATAGACATACGTACACAGAGAGAAAAGAGCAATTCAAAAATTTCAATTCAAGTCTAGGTGATTCTAAAAATCCGTTCTGGATTGAAAAATAAATTACGAAAATTGAGCATAATTACAAATTCAATTACAAATAATCTTAATATAAACGAAAATAGTTTAGAAGGAAGTAAAACTCTAGATTTTCATGAAAGAGGTGCCAAATTTCTTCTCAGGTTTGAGAAGTGAGTACAAAGTACTTGATTCTTTCTCGCTGTGTACATATATATTAAGCAGTCCGGCGTATCTGAATTTATGTTGGGCTTTGTTCGCTTTCGATTCGTGCAGAATTTGGCTCGTGTCCTAATTGAAACATGCTCGTAAATACATTAAAGCCAAATAGCACAAAATAATGAAGCTGATTAATTCAATCAGGAGAAATGGTGAAACTCCCACAAATGGTTCACTCATAAGCCCAATACTGAGTCTTTACCATCTTACGGATATGTTAAGGATACAGTTTCAGTCTTCCTGTTGCTTTTGGTCTCGCATTCAGGTTCAGGTTCAGTGCTTTTGTGTGTGTTAAGTAGTTTAACACGCTAATGTGATTCCAGCCTATTGCTGAAAGCCGCTTTTAGCCAAAACTGATGGCAGATCAATGACTACATAATACAAAGGCGACCCCAACCCTGGTGTAACTAACAGTTAGGGTGTGCTATGTAATTCTTTAGTCAATAGAGTAAACATTTATTCTACCTAAATGGCTTAACTTTGACTAAAATTAATTAGCCCTATAAGAAATCCTCAGTTAATGTTTATTAAAATATACATAATTAATTTAAGCTTAATTAGAACTTTCTTTAAAGTAAGTCTGCAAGTTTTCCTGAATCGAGTACGTAAATATTACTATGAACAGCAATTCTTACTATATCTAGGTATTTAAAATTGAGTCTATCCTATATGAGAAGTGATTTACGCTTTCGGTTTACTTTAATCAGCTGAGTGGTAAATACTATTGTTAAAAATTAGTCTTTGTCCTAAAATCGACTCTTAATCAAATGAAGGCATCACGTGGAATAATGCATAGTGATAGTTGCACATATTGAAGATTGAACTTTTCACAGCCAATTTAGTAAAAGTGTCTGTCGACCTTGACTCTTTGCATTATACAGTCCATCCATCAAAAAAGCGCCGTTGTCAAAAGTCAAAAGTTCAGTCTACAATTTGAACATGACATTTGTCAAGAGACAGGAGACATACAGAGAGACAGATACAAATACAGAGATAAAGAGAAAGACGTAGAGCGAAATGGCGACATATCAACTGAACCTTAAATCAAGTTGTAAAGAGGCTGGGAAATGTGTTCAGGAGCTGGCAGCAGCTGTTGACGAAATGCTAGCGACAATAACAGCAACAATAACAACACTAATAGCAACAAAAGAACATAAGAGCAAGCAATATAGTAAAAAAATGGAAAATGGAAAAAACGACAAGCCAAAATGAAGCTGGGCAGCTGCGAGGCATATGTACGAATATGCAGACATTCGTATATAAAATGAATATACATAGATACATTTACAAACACACACACACACTCACATGTGGCTATAAAAGTGACAAATGTTAAACGAAATGTAAAGAAAAACTGACAACAGGAAGACGCGACGTAATGAAGCATAAAAAGCACAGTTTTCAAGACGACTGCAAATACATGTGACAACAACAATAGTATGGAAAAAATGCTAGAGGACAAATCGACTTCGAGATACTCTAATAACACAGCAATAAACACATAACGAAGCACAGAGTCAGTTACAGAACCTTTCCTATTCCATCATCAAGAATATTATATAAAATATATATACATATACATATATCAAAATGCATTCAAAGGAAAATAACTGTCAATTTAAAAATTGTTTTTTTCAAAATAGTTGATGTCTATTTCCGGAAAAAGAGGTATACAAAATGAAAATAAATCGACATGTTTATAAAGCCAATTTAATGAAATCTTGTTCCAAGTTTATTGTGTTGGGTTCTTGTAGTCTCTGAGATTTATGAGTAAATAAAATCATGATTGAAAAATGATTGAATGGGCTGGATTGTTTATGTGTATTTATATTGTTATGTATATCATCAACTTGTAATATAATTTTCTAATAAGTACTAAACAACTTGATTCATATTAATTACAATTAATCCGATTTACACTAAAAGAACTCGATGTTTATTTACAATTGTTACAATATAAGAACTGTATGGAAAACAAATTTGATTCATGTATTCATATATTTTGTGAAAGATTTCTAATCAGAATTTAAATGTAAATATATTTATATTGAAGATTTTAAATTTGGCTTAAAAAACTGTTCTGTATAAATGTTAACTGAATATTAATTTTCAATTGGTTTACTTCTCGGAATCAAAACTTATTCAAATGGATTTCACTTAACGAAATGGTGACAAACTCAATTAAAAAATCAAGATAGACAAATTCTCAACTTCTCATGCCCTAACCGAATTTGGAATTTCTCGTTGCTTTTGTCTTCTCTAGGCCAGCGCAAAAATCATGGCATACCTTGAGGCACGAACTGACAATGAGCCATATTTTGTTGCATATTTCTTGTCGTTTTTCCGGTGGTTCTGCGTTCAATTGTCGCATATTCGAAATTCATTTTCACGCTTGTAATCAATGCGATGTCGCGTCGTTGTTGCCATTGCCATTGCCACGCCCACTAGCGCCCAGACACCAACTTATGCAAATTGTTGCCATCGGCAGCCCACCGACTGCCACGCCTCGTAATTGCTAAAAATTTTTGTAAAACGCAAAAAGAAAAGAAAAGAAAACGACAAACGGCAAACCGAATTTAATTTGTTTTCGCTCGTTTTGTGCGCGCAACTGTTCGTTTTTTCGTTTTTTCTTGTTTTTGTTTTGCTGTTCTGTTGAATTTCATGCTTTTTATTCTACATTTCTTTTCTTTCCTTTTTGTTGTTGTCTAGCTTGTAATATTTATTATCGAATTGTGTAACAGCAACAGCAACAGCAACAGCAACAAAAACAATCCAACAACAACAGCAGCAAAAGCGCCACATGCCAACGCAGTGCGAGCAATTTCTAGAACTTCCCTTGCCTGTTCAGCGTAAATACCCTGTAGCTTAGTGTGTGCAGTGGATATGACGCGTTTCAACGAAAGTGCTAGCTGCAAAGGGAAGAAGAAAAGTCTCTTTCAATTTACATATATAAGCCTTGTCTCTTTAAGTTTAACCTTAAATTTATTATCAACATTTATTTTAAGTTTATTGAATCTTGAATATAAGAATAAAATTTTATTTGAATATGTTATTAATATATATTATGGCCTTTTTATTTAGGTATTAAAAGCAGAAATTAAATTAAAACGGAACACATGAAAGTAATATAATTAAGAATTATTAAACATTTTTTGTTTCTGTGAACATATAAAGTTCTATAATGTAAATGTGTTTAGAATTGGGTATATCATAGTCGAGCATACTCTACATTGCAGTATTCTTGTCATTTTCTTTGCTGCAGGTTCGGAACAGGTCCCCGCATAAGTTGCATTTGTAGCTACCAGTTGCGAGTTCCGTTTTGGCTTTTTAAAATGTTTGCCAACATTGCCATTGGTATGCACACGCGTGGACCTCGCATAGTTGTCCTCAACCTCATCCACATCCTCATTCTCATTCTCAGCCCCCTTCTCCTTCTCCATCTCTTCCTGATCCACATAGTCGTAGTCATCGCTTGTCCTCGACAGGAAGTCTCGCCGGCATATGCCCTGCACGTATTGCCCTTATAAATTGTTGCCAAATACTAACAGAAAACTCTCTATAGTGTGTATATATACATATGTATATAGTATATAGTATATTCGAATGTGTGTGTCTATGGGTGACAGTTGCAATTGTTGGTTGTATGTTTGTAGTTGCCGTTGTTGCAGGTTTTTTGGTATGCACAGGACAATTTTGCTAGCAGTTGAAAACTCAAGCAAACTTTTTGCTTGGCCATGTTAACTGCCAGTCAATACGAATACGAAACAGATATGGCTTATTTCTGTTGAATGTTGTTATTGTTGTCGTAGTTGTTGTTGCTACTGTTGTTGTTGTGGTTGTTGCTGATGTTGGTATTACTATTGTTTGGAAAGCCAAGACCTTATGACTTATTCAGATGATGTTGGATCGTCTCTCTGTTAGTATGTTCATTTCTGTCCTCGTTTGTTCTGTTTGATTCAGTTCAGTTCCGTTCTGTTGACTTGTTCTGTGGCTCTGACTCATGTCATTAATTATACGACGCGTGTGACGTTGAGCCAATTAAATTTACGCATTTAATGAGAGAAGCGCTACACAAACTACGCAATGCGAGGGTTGCTTAACAACTTACATTACTAAGTTGTTAAATCTGGATGGATGAAAATTAATACACTTGTAATAAATATATTTAAATTTAATAATACTACGTTCAAATAGTCAAGAATATATTTTGGTTTGTTTAGAGTTTAGAGTATTTTAGCATATTATTAAAAATAAATAACATTTTTAATAGTGAGTTAATTTTAATAATGAGTTAACTTATAAATATTTCACAGAGTTGCTTAATAATTTGTTTATTATATTTTGGGATTATTTAGTTTATTTTTTGATAAAAAATAAAATAATCTTCTAATAATATGATTTAATAAAAAAACTTAATTATTTCTAGTTATCTGAAAGAAGTTTGATAAATATTTGCTTATTTTTTTATTATTATTATTATTTTTTTTTTAAATAGTTACTTATTATTAAACTTTTTGGGCGCATCTCTTGTAAAACGCAAGACGAATAACACATCTTGCAAGTTTAATACATTAATTAGGTTTATAACGGTACCACGACCATATCAGCGTTGTGTTGGCCTGGTCGTAAGCGTCGCTGCCCTTATCCCCACCTACCCCCAACTACCTCTGGTTGCCCCCAAGGGGGTCATTGACATACATACTCGTACCACACGAAAATGGCCTAGGGACTCTGGTTGCAATGTATCACTTGGCTGATAGCTGAGCACAAGTTAAGCACAAACAAATACAATGATAAAGGTATATACTATACATAGATGGGACTTAAAGTCCAGTAACTTTTACCCATCAAATTCGACCTTTCGTCGGCGGGTCAAGTGCTTTAAATAATAAGTAGTTAGAAGAAGTTCAAATCTGAGAAAACATTTTCGCCTTGTTTTCGGCTTCTGTGCGTGCCCAAATATCGCCTGAGCCCAGTCGCAATTTCCAATTTAATTATACACCTGCCAGAAATTTGAATATTCCCATATACGAGTTAAATACGCACACCAACACACACATACACACACGCACACGCACACGCACTAATACATATAAATATTAGTCCACATGGCATATACTCGTAAATTAAACGCATTAAGATATTTAAATAATGTTTTTTTTTGCGCTCTGCTTTATGTGTCACGTGATTAGCCTGAATCATGCCACAAATTCATAAATTTTGCGTAACTTTCAACTAAGCCAGAAGCTTCATTTGTGCGGCAGGGCACGAATATCGTTTCAAATCATAATGAAGCAATTGTGGCAAGCCTGATTGCAGATTGAATTTCTCAAGTTTTAAGCCTCTTAGCTTAGAAGCGTGTATTAATTGTAAATTGAAGTAGATTTACCTTAACTGAAACTAAATAAAATAAATAAAAATAAAAAATAAATAAAGTCAATTAACTTAATATAAAATATACAATAAATAAATTAACACAAAAGCATACTAATAGTCATAGAAATAATATAAAAAATTATACATAGGTAAGACTTTTACACAATATATTTTTCATAACAATGTTCACTTTAATTTATTCTCTATTCGCATCACATTCAAAATTAAAATACGCGTTTAAACAATTATTTATTCGTTGTGAACAGCGCCATAATTTATAAGCTTTGTTTTGTAGGTCTAAAATCAAATCATAAAAATAAAGATAATAATAGTAATAATAATTGTAGACAGTTGTTTGTTAAATTAGGTTAATTCTTTTTCGACTGTAATTCAACATTAAAACACGAGTTTAAGCCGTAATATATTCCTTGTGACTAGCGTCTTAGTTTTTAAGCTCAACAACTATAAAATAAATAAATCAATAACAAATAAATAAAAAAAAACAAGTTTTGAGTTTAAATTCCATATGATCAATTTAAGGAATATCAAAGTTATTAATGGCTTGGTTCGTTTCTTAAATCCATTAGCCAAGAGTGGCAGTCGTGAGATACTCTCGAAGTCATACATCGTTCATCTTGTTCGCTTTAAAACTTGGATACCTCTGATGGTATTCTTAGTATAAATCACGACCACACTCAGTTCATTGAAGTGTCGTTTATCGTTTTGCTATTTTGGCAACGCCTTTCGTGAACCTCTTGGCCATAAATATGCCAATTTGGCACTCTGCACCCCCGTCAGTCAGTCACTCAGTCAGTCAGGCAGTCAGCCAGCCAGTCAGCCAGTTCGAGTCAGCTGAACAATAAAAATAAAATTTATTACTCAAGTTTATGGCAAAGCAATAAATGTATCTTTCACTGAGTATCTCACCAGTAGTATGTATGTATCTGTATCTTTCTATGTGTGTGTAAAGTATTCATCCATAAATATGCACCCATTCGCACCTAGGTGGGTGCCCAGGCCGGGCCACATGTGGTGCTCTCTCTCATAGATATATTCGTAGTTACCTGCTGCTAAAATGATTATGTTGTTGCCCATGAGCCACTCAACCCACTCAATTCACTCATGACTACAAGCAACCCTTGATTCAAATCCCATAAAGTTGTCCAACTTGATGTTGTTGTTGTTGCTGTTGTTGTTATTTCTGTGATAGTTGCCGTTTATATGGCTGGCAATTGCCGCATCATTAATCTTCCTCACGGAAACGGCGCTTAGGTCAAAGTTTTGAGTTTGGGTAATTTATCTTCGAGTTTTGCCGCAATTATGTGCCGAAAACGGTAAAAACCTCGCCACTGAAACCTGAAACTGAAACTGAAACGAGCATTTTCCTCACATGCGTCTCACTTGCACCTGAAACTTGGCTTAGGCAAATGTTGATCGCCAACACTTTTCCGGCCAAGCAACACTTTTCTTAAGTCCCCGCTCTAATAATTCTTTGCCTTAATAATTGAGCAGCAATTTCGCACCCGCGGCACTAAAATTAAATTGAACTGTTTGCAAACACATGAATTGCTTATGAGCGACTGCCAAGCGACGCTAAACTATATATACACACATACACACACACACACACACACACACACACACAACACAGGCACCATGATGGGGGGTCGTTCATTGGGGTGCTGCCACCCCATTTTCCTTGGGATGGATAGGCGTGTCAGGTTGTGTCGTGTCGCACGCGGGGCGTGGTCGGATGTATGTTTATGTGTGTGTGTGTGTGTGCCAGTGTGTGTCGAATGCTTATCAAGCAAATGACAGTGCACAACTGAAGTTGAGAACACCAAACAGATGATGACCAAGCAACCCGACCGCACAGTGGTACTCAACTAAAGGATAAATGAGTTGGTGAAAATTAAACCTAAAAAGATTATTTATTACAATTTTTAAAGAGATAGTGGGTGAGAGAAGAAATAAATAGAAAGGATAAAGAATAAAATAGAGAGAAGGAATCAGAGTGAGGAATGGACGAAGTGAGATAGATAAAGATAGAGAGACAGAGTAAGATAGAGAGAAATATAAATCTAAAATTAACTTCATAAAATGTTGATGTAAAGAGGAACATCTGGTTTGATTCGAGGAACATCTGTACCATGGTCATGGCAAGGATTTAATTCCATATTTCACTCACTTGAATTATAAAGATTAGTTTATCGATGTTCAAGTTGTTGCACTGTTGATAAACACAAAATTATACAAGTGTTGTAAGTTTATTCAACCAAGTTTTATTAATATATAATTGAAGTATTTTATTCTCACATTAGGCATTTTTAAAAAACTTGTAATTTCTTTCAGGACCAACGTTGCCTATGAGCAACATTGTCTTTACATAACAAATTAACAGGGGTGTTGTTTTTCCTCGGAAATCGTTTTTGTTTCGTCTAATAGGCTGTTTTTTTTTTTTGTGCATTACATTATTGACAAAGTGCCTCTAGACATTGAGATTTCTTAGTATTCGCTAAGACGACACAAGCCATAAAATTTCAAAAATTATAATTTTGCATTTCATTTCATTGTATACCATATATTATTCACAGGTACGCCAAAAGAGCTTTAAGTAAATTTAGTAAAATTTATAAATTTAAAAAAAAAATTTTAGGCAACGTATCTTAATTTATCTTTAACTTGTCTGATCTTAATTTTCTTGAAGCATTATTTATCTTGTTCTTATAAATTAGAATAGTAATAATACATTGAACTATAATATTATATTTAATATTCTTGGAGTAATGAGCGGATTTATTTGACTACATTTAATTGGTTTAGTACTATTTTATACATTGATTTCGCCTCACTGTGCAGTGTTGGGTCGCACAATTAATTGCGTAAACAAAACGGAATGACTGAGTCCAAGAGCTGCGCATTGAATTATTCAAATCGCCTATAATTACAGATCGTACAACGCGTCGACTGACGCATTTATCAATTAAATGCGAATGCGGCAAATCCAGCAATTGAAACAACGACAACAACAACAACAACAACACGAGATGTAACAACAATTGCCAGAGGGCAACGGCAATTAAATTATTAAAAGTTTGTCATAAATAAAGGCGGCAAGTTGACAATTATTAAAACGAATTACATGCAAGTTGTGCATGACCAAAATGATGACCTCGACCATAGGACACACTTTTGGATCGTAGGGCTAACAGGGCTTGATGGTAAATATGAGGGCAGTATGGGCAGGGTCAAAACGATATATGAGTCTTTAAATTTATGCGTTGTCCATAAAGGACATGTGGGTACGAGTGTATGTCCTGCGGGTTTATGAAATGCCAAGCGGCTGCTTTTTTGAACTGTTTAATCTCAATTACCAGTGCGAAATATGCAATAAATCTGTTATTGTTTGTTGTTGTTATATATATCGTACATATACACACACAAATACGTGTACACATGTTGCTGTTGTTCCTGATGTTGTTGTTGTTGTTGTTGGTGGTGTTGTTGTTGCTGTCAACCGTTTGGGTTCAAGTGCTTGCCGCAGTTGTTTCAAATTGCGCCTCTCGACTCCTTTTTTTACGATTGTTTCATGTATGGTGCAATAAAAACAAAAATAATGGCAACAGCAACAAAAACCCAACAAAAACAAATGCAAAAAGCAACAAAAAAAACGTAGAACAGAATGGGGCAACATACGCAATTTGTGCTGCGTTCTGGGGATTGTTATACTCGGTCTGACTGCAACATTGTCGATTTGGCTTTGTATTCTTTTTTTGTTGTTGTATATTTTTTTATTTGTATTTGGTTAGGCTCAGTTAAAGCCTTTAAGCACATAATTTCAATTGCTGTACATAACACAAAGGGATTAACTTTGATTTTGACATATGAATCGTAGGTATGGTTGTGTGTGTGTGTGTGTGTGTGTGCCACAGTGTGATAAAAACAATTGCTTGTTAGAGCTATACATAGGAGAAAGGAACTTGGCTTTATGGCTGTTGGCGTGTAAATTACTAAGAGAAAAATACAAAAGCTTGGCCAAGGCACTTTTGGCTAAAATGCAAAAGTTGCACGCAGAGTTTTCTGACTAACAAAAAGAAACAAGTTGGGAAACGGAAATTCCTTTACATGTGGCAAAAACCCGAACATCGATTACAATACTACATGTGTGAGTGTGTGTTTGTGTGTTTTTTTTTTAAGTCAATCAACTAGAATAGGCAAATGTAATTTGAAGGCAGCTTACACTTCTTTTCAACCTAATCCCTTTTTTGTTTCCTTTATGCGAACTATTCATAGTATTCAGTTTAAAATAAGTCCTTTTGCATTAGGGACTTACTTTATTATATCTACAGTAACAGCTTCATCTCACTTTTCATTCATTTTGAAAATAGATTTTTAACCCTTTTTTTGTTGAATATTTACATAGCATTTATAGATACAAACTCATTTATTATACTTTTACTGGTTATCAATTGAATTGTATTGAAGAGGGTCATTTGGCGGCCATTAATTAAATCTTTAGGAGGGGGAGAAACGCTGATAGAAATTAATTCATTTTGATACAAGAATTAGGCAATAAATCTGTCAAGAATGGTTATAAGAAAAGCGTCTAAGAAACGAATGAATATGTGGTTCGAATCGTAATTAACAATTAAATTTGATTTGCCGTTACATAAATGGAGATAATGTTGAACATAAATGGCTGTCTACTGTACATTAAAAAAGTTAAATGTATTTTAATCAAACTTATTAACAGCTAAATCAATTGTGTAAGAAAGTGTCACAGATATTTTAAATCAAGCTGTTGATAAAGAAAATGAATTGCTATTTGTTTTTCAAAAGTAGTTCACTAACTCAGTAATTACCTTAACTTGATTAAAACTTAGTAATACTTTCACAATTAAAATGTTTTAAAGTATATGAAATTAAAGAAAAGAACTTAATCTAGAAAGTAAATAAGTAAGTAAGTAATGATATTAAAGTTATAATTTTTCTTTATACGCAGACCGTTAACCAGTCTTCACAGTCATGTATGGTATAATATTTAAAAACTGAGAGTTAAAAACATTTCTATCTTTAAACAATTCATTTTAAAGAACTTGTCGGGTTGGCTCCAAATTGTATTGTGATCTACCACAGATAGTCTAAGTTGTGTTAATTATTTTTATGAATCTTAAACTAAATCGAACATCAATCAAGTTACCAAAGTCTGCTTCTGCTAGCCTGTCTTTATGCTTTTTATTTATTTACGATATACTAACATAAGTTCACTATTCAGCAAATTTTTATTCAGAGTTTCCCGATAAATTGGGTATTAACTGTGCAAACACACGTAAATCATGTTATAAAAATGTTATTCATGCTGTGGCTGCGGCTGCATTCACATTGTTAGTCGTGTTATGATTTTTAAATATTAATTTCGCTTTTTATGCTTATGCTAACCAAAGTGTTAATAATTTATTGCAGCCGCAAATAATGCAAAAAGTGTGCATAAACCGCAATTATAAAGAACAATCAAATGAACAGAGTTTAAATGTGGAGCCAATTATTGTATAACTCGACAAGTCGACAATTCGACAAGCTCGAATAGCCAAAAGCATTATGAAGCTGACAGTTTGTGGGAATTGCTTGAACTTTTCTTTGAGATCTGTGCCCTTTTCAAAATTCTTTGATGAACTACCATAAAGTATTTGGTTTGTTTTGAAACATTATGTAAAATTAAACAAAACCAAAGAAAACAAAAGAAAAGAAAAGAAAACAATTTCCATGAACTTTGCACTCCTAATTGACTTTGAAGCGCTTTTACGACGATTAACTCGAATGTATCTTACAGATACACAGATACAAGCTGTGTAACTTACACCTACGTGTCTGAGAGAACTGCGAAAAATCGCTAAATACGCCGCACCCACACACACACACACGCACACATTTACACGCAAAGAGAAACTCTGACATACACTTTGTTAAGTTCATTTAAAGTTCTGAGCCTCGTCTGAGCATCGGCTTTAAATTTGGCCACGAGGAATCCTGTCTACCCCAAGTGGGTTCCCTTCCCTTCCCTTCCTTTCCCTATCATGCAGTCAGGCAGCTTATGGGCTAAATTTAAAACTTGCATGCTACTTACACACACAGATACACTCATGTAAAAGCAACTTACATATGTTATTATCGCACAAACTCGCAAATTTTCGCCAGAGCAACGGCAAACGGCAACGACTCCCAAATGTATGCTACGTTTTTCAGCATTTTTCTTGCTGCGCTGACTTTGCGCAGCGCTGCGTTGCGTCGTTGCCTTCTGCCCTCTTCCCCTGTCCTCTCCCCCAATGGACACTCATTCTCAAAATATTTATGCTGCTGGCTAGCAGGACTCGTTGGGCAGGACTTCTTGTATACTTGGTCATGGTGCTGGTGGCAATGTTGCCTCTGCCTTTGCTGTTGCTGCTTGTTCTGCTGCTTCTGCTGTTTGTTTTGCAGCTCGTTGACATTTGATGTCACTGTGTCACCGGCATAAAAATTTAAAAGTATAAAAATGATGCAGACCCGACCCCATGCCATGGCCAAAGCCCTGAGTAAGTGGGTGAGTGAGTGAGTGAGCGGCCAAATCGCTGGCATTATATGCGTAATAAAAACTTGTGGTCGTCCGGCCTCCTGCCTCCTGCCTCCTGCCTCCTGCCACCTTGTCTCCTGTTGACCTTTTTGTAGCACTCTCAACTCTCAACGCCAGCAAAAACTGAAGCCGGCACAAAGAAAATACAGAGTGGGAGAAAGGACAGTTTATTGTGTTGTTTGCGCTTTGCCAGCTGCTTGTTATACCTTAACGTAAACGGGGTATTAGCCTTGTAGTAAAAGACTTCAACTGACGAAAGATAAATATAAATATTCAAAACGCAATAGATTTCAGTTGATTTTTTCAACATAAAGTGTAAGCTAAAAATATTATAAGTAATTAAGCTGTCTTAGAGACATATGGACAAAGCAAATGTAAAAGCGAATGATAAATGCCAATACTATATATCTTACCATTTTTATTTTTCTCATCGTTTTTTATTGCTTTATATTAATGTACACTTAACAGCCTATTAAATTTTATCTGATAGATATTTTTGAATATGACATTAATTTCCATGTTGAGACCTTATATAGACATAAAAAAATTTGTCACAAATATCTTAAGATAATGACAATTTTTAATATGGTTAAAAATTCTTAGACTGATCAAATGTTATACTTTGTTTCTGTAATTAATTTTAAATGCTCATATATCTAATAAAATTATCTTTACTATATATACTAAAAAGTTTTTAATTATTACAAAAAATCAAAATTCAATTTGAGTAATTTTAAATGAGAGAATGATTCAACCTCCCTCAATAATAAATTAAAGAAACAGTATAATAAAAGGTATTTTAAATTACGCACGTACAACTTTATAAAGTTGCTGCTGTCAATAATTTATATTCTCATGTACTAGCTATAAAGCAGCCTTCCTTATTTAAAAAAATAAAATCAAATATTATTAATATTTTTTTAAATCTGGAAAATATGTCGAATATGACATTCTTGCGCATTCAAAGTGAAAAAAAACAAATGCAAGCTTTTTTTATATTGACAAAACGTGAAACTTGTAGCTCTTGATTAGCACTATAATTGGTGCTAAGTTTGATTTTGGGCAATTATTCGTTTTTAATATAATTACAAACACTGATTTCAGCGAATACGATAAAATTAGCTTATATTAGTTAAATTAAATAGATTAAGTCTAAAAATTTGTTAAAGCAACATACTTTTATAGACTTTAAATTTGTTGGGTGCTGTTGACATTTCTGGAGAATTACCCATATACAGTAATTTATAAAGAATTAAAAGTATATGCAGCATTCGGGTTGGATTCCTTTTGTTTAGCTTTTTGGTTTTTGTTTTTTAAAGTTTACATTCAAGGTTTAGGGGGCCAGCCCTGTCAGCACCCGCATTGGGGACAACTGGCGGTCTGTGCGTGACAGACGTTTGCCCGCCTGTCACTCGCTACTCGCCTGTTTTCTTTGTTTCCATCTCTATCTACATCTGCACCTCTCTCTCAGTCGCACACTCTCGTTTGTTCGTTGTCTCTTTCTGGTTTACCTGCAGGCTATGGGCGTTGCGTATGTCTTTCTGTCTGTCTGTCAGCCAACAAGTTAGTCATTTGCTGTATCAAAAATAAAACGCAAATAAAAAACTTTTACGACATATTTATCTTTTCTGGCGTAACAGTCGAGTGTCCTTCCTTTGCCGAACGACAAACCGACTTACCGACTGACTGACTGACTGAGTGACTTTGTGTGTGTGTGTGTATGTGTGTGTGCAGAAGGTGCATAAATGTTGATAAGACAGAAGAGAACCCACACACACTCCCACACACCCATTTAACGCACTCAACTGTGTGATATATCGTTTGTTTTACATGGTCAGCCAAAGTTGCAAAAGGCAGATTCGATTTGTCACCATCAACATAATGAAAAACAATCAACAAAAGTGGCAGACGGCAATTGAAGATTGATATTGATGTTGATATTGATATTGCTAAGCAAAGTATAATATCATTTTGCTGAAACAGCACATGATTAAGTAAATAGAAATGCAGAAAAGTCGACTAATAATTTACTTAATTTTTTCATTTAAATTAATAAAAGCCAATTGAAATTTGCATGTATCATCGTCGACGCTCATTTTTAAAATCTTAAGAGTTTTTCTGGGCTCACTTAAAAGCTCTTGTCACGTTGTTATCACCACATAAAATATGAATAAAGTGTAATAAGTAAATTCGTTCTTTACGGCCTATTTTTCCTAAGAGTGACAGTTACTTTTTAGGCTCGGTACACTAAAAAAGTACAGAGGGACTATCAAGCTTATCAAAGGAGATGTGTTTAATAGGCTAACAAAGTCGTCTTTGTTGAGTTTTGTAAAGTATATATAATCTTTATTAGCATCAACAACAAAGTTGATACAGCCATACTATACAGTTGGACAGTATCTAGAATATAATATAAAGAATATAATGACCTTTTGACGTACACATTGTAATGTACAATCAATACTATATTTTATATAATGTATCTTTCAGAACAATTAATTTAATCATCTTAATAAAAAGTTTAAACTAAAGTTGCATTTAGTTTCATAGACAACCTTTTCTTTATCATAAATACTGATTTAAATTTTAGCATTATTTTCATCTTCACATAAGTACAAGGTCTCGCACAGTCATGCATTCTACACTGCAGGCTTTCCTTAAATTTTCTTGTTGGTTTGTCATTCTCTTCAGTGAAGGGAATGAGATTCGCAATTCACAAGGATGCTTGACGTCATAAGGTTGCCTACTTTGCTCATTCGCTTTCTCTAGACTTCGACATGAGCCAGCTGGACTTCTAGCCAGACTCCTTGGCTCTATTCCAAACATCTCGATTCACAGTAGCCTCTGTTTGTTGGCCTTTATCCAGCTCCTTAGCATCGAGACTGCAAGAGGGTGGCTCAAAACATATCAATTGCTGAAGAATTTGCTTACCAAGCGTTAGTTTCATAATATCCGAATCAAATATTCTTGAATAGAAGGTTATGGAGTTATTTTCTCTCGAAGATTTTCGCCAATAATAATAGACTTTGTGGGTGCTTATGGATATCTAAAATGTGTGACTTTATAGAGTACTAACGATAATTTTATTACCTTCGAGTTGAAAGCTCGTAACTGTTTACGGTCGTGTTTTACTCGAAAATGCATTGCATTGAATAAGATAGCTTTTCCAACAGTTTCGTTTAGTAAACTTGAAGAGATTTCTTCAAAGTGCCTGGGACTTCCATCTAATAATATCGATATAGCCATGTCCGTCCGCCGTTCGGTCTATTTCTACACCAACTAGTCTCTCAGTTTTAAATCTCAGTTTTTATCTTAATGAAACTTGGAACAGTTTCGTCTTTATGTTCAGTTCATGTGTTGGAACCGGCCGGATCGGATCACTATATAATATAGCTCCCATAAGAACGATCGGCTGAAATCAACAACAAAAGTTAAATTTTAAAGAGAGTTGAAGCAAATCTGTACTTCATACAATTTGGTGCAATTTGTAAGACACCCATCAGAGCAAATTCATAAAAGTAATGTTTATTTTTGTGAAAAAGAAGATATTAAATTTTAATTATGAAAACTATTTTACACCATATAATAAGGGTATTTCAAGATTTACTATGGTATCAGTTCGTTAAACTTTTCGTGACTGAATTTTAACAACCTCTGTCAGTGTACAAGGGCAAGATAAACAATTTTAAATATTTATGATAATCTCAGTGTATTAAATTACCTTAAGGTGTAAAGAGTTACTGCGAGCTACCCTTCAAAAAACTATCAATTGACTTCCGTTTGTTTAATTCAAGTTTGCAACTAAATATAGTATAGTTTACGACTCTAGGTTCTGGGAACACCATAGTTGGGTCTTATTTATACATAAAACATATATTTTACTTATTCCAAATTCTAAGCCGACTTAAATAACTTATGCACATGCCTCGCTATGCCTCGCTCGGGAGTTGCCTCGCCTCGAGGAATATTTCTCGTATGCCCTATCAAAGGTTGGATGGATGGGTTTTTTCTATTTTTTCTTTTTTTTTTTTGGCTCTAGTTTTATGGGCCTTCATAATGTGCGCAAAAGTACCCAAACCAACGGAGTCTTAAAGCTCAACAATCGTGCTAATGGGCCGTACTCGTCGTCATCGTCCTTGTCAGAGTTCTCGTCATGCTCGCAGTTGTCGGCTTCGTCGTCTGGTATGCCAAAGTTTTTATTTGTTATTATATACTTTGGCGTGTCAAATAAACATCACACATCTACGTACATGAAACATGTTTTATATGCGCGCTCTCTCTATATGAGAGTCCTGCCTGAGTGAATATGTGTGTGTGTGTGTGTTTCTACGTGCTGTGGTTGCGCACTTTTTAAAGGTTACAGGCATGAGAATGTTATTATATGTGTGTATGTGTGTGTGTGTGTGCCCCGTGTGTGACTGCGGCTCATTTGCATGAATTGTCGCAAGCTTTTAGGCGAACTTCATCGTTTGCCAAGCTGGAGAAGTTGCACACTAGGCGACAATATGTGCACACTGGTTCTTAATATTAACAATTCATTTTGATTTCAAAATGAATTGACAAATTTTAATGATCTCAAAATAAACTGTGGGAATTCATTCAACATTTTTCAGGAAAACAGAAGCCATACATGTAAATAAATACAGAAAAGAAAATATGTAAACAAAAACTTTTTAAGAAATTTGTCAAAAGGAAGTTTAATAAAATAAACTTGAACACATTTAAAATATAGAAAAGTTTATACAGAGTAAATTACATAAATAATATGGATTATTCTTCATTGCAACAGATTTGAAAACTATTCGAAAGAATATTCTGGCATTTTTGTCTGTTTGTCGGATCTTAAATATAATAATCTCCAAAAAAATATTATTTTTTATCTTTATTTCTATTATCATTGTTTAAATATAAGTGCATCTTAAAAATATGAAATTTGTTCACTATTTCAAGTCTAAATTAATTACACTTTGAAATATATGCCTTTCCTCAACAAAAAATAATGCGCTTATTTCCTTAATCCAATAGTGATCTATATTATTTCTCATATTAATTAATCATTTGACATCAAAACTACAAATTTTTGTAACGGTATATCACTTACTTTCTTAAAAATTATCAAAACTCAAAAAACGGAATTTAAGGAAAATATCACTCAAAGTTTTCAATTCAGTATCATCTGCAATAAATGAAGAATTCGTTTAACTCTCACACAATGACCTAATTTCTAACATTTGTTTCTAATGTCTGTGCTTTTCTTACTTACTTTTATAATATATCTGATCACACTGTCCCATTGAGTTTTTGTCATTTGATGGCGTTTCAAGCTCATGGGCGGGAACTCCGTTAATTTTATGCCATTCCATTCGCTCTAACGTGCGATTTATGCTAAGCAGCGACAAATAAATAAATGCCTGGGCCAAAGGTGTCTGACAGAGCTGTTCTAATGAGCGTCTTTATATGCCGCGCTCCATTAACCCCAACAGTTCCAGCCGGAATTAGAGAATCTGCCGTCATTTCAAATATAATATTTTACATCAATTCGAGCACTAACAAATGAGTTTCAAATAAATCTTTGTAATACTAAGCTTAAAGAATGTTACTCGTGTTACAGCAGAATATGCCATATTTTCAATATTTGTTTATTACATATTTTAAATATCGGAAAGTGGTTGTATATTTATTTATTTTACAACTTCGTTGAATTGCAAACCTGGCAAATTATTTCATGTTTATTTACATGCAGTTTTGTTATACCCTGTGGACACGCAAAGGGTTTAAAGGAGTGGCATGTGACATAAAATATATACTGAGAGTTGAGTTTTCCTGAATGGGAACGAGTTAATGAGTTATCTTACCTTATTTAAGATACTATTTACAGAGTATCTTCCAGTTGAACACTGTTTACTACAGTACTCCAACACTTGGTAAATGCATATACATATGTTATTTATGGCACTTTCAACTCACATGTGGTTTAAACTAAGTGCAGGCCCTTAATACAGTTTGTAACAATTTATGAACGGGGTTGCTAACTGTAGTTCTTTAACAGGTATTAACTAAAGCTTTTAGTATGAAGATCATAATGGGTAATGGTTACGTAATTAAAAAAATAAACAGTGCTGACAATTTTCTGCTTGAAACTTAATCTGTTATTGTCAATGAAGTTTCAACCTAAACTATTAATATGCGAATGATGTCGAAGGTTTATAATTATTTTTATCATACAAATTTGTATTAAATGTTAGCCTTTATAAATTATATTTTAATATAATTGCCACTTACAAGAGCTGACATATTTGTTAATTACTTTGTGGCAAAATTTGTTTGGGCTGCCATATTGAGTGTAATTCTTTTAGCATTTAAATAAACCCGAATTCTATAATTACTGTTAATTGTCATACTTATAAATTAAGAGTTCTGTTCATTTGCTTTACATAATCTGCTAGAGCTTCCAACTATAATTTTAAGCAAGTATTCAACGAATCCACAATTAAAACAAAATTTCGTTTATTTATACAGCAGTAAACCATATGAAATAAAATTAAAATATTTAATCGCTTCTTAAAAGACAAAAGGTGCCAGTCTGTATCATCAGTTGCATTTTTCACTTCTACGCAGTCCGAATTAAAGGGAACAGAAATAATAAGATAGCTGAATAGTTGAGTGCGCTCTTTGTGCTTTATTTTTATTTTCGTTCAAAATTTAATATATGTTTGTAAGTAAGGGTCTTTAAATTCTTTAAAAATTCGTACTTCGTGTGTAATTGCTGAGGTTAAGAAACGCTGTTTAATTTCTTCTTTAACTTGTATAAGATTTCGTACTTTTATTTAGATCAGATATTAACATTCTATACGCAATTTATTTCTAAGTTACTTGATAGTATGTGTTGATAGCTAACCTTTCTAACCTCTGTTTAAAGCCAATCTTTTCATTTAAAGTGCTACTAGATTGCTTTAGTAACCGCACTTTAACTAATTAAAGTTTTCCAATCCATTTTTACAGTATGCACCTGTACCTGGCTTTGATCTCTTGCCTTGTGTGCACGGCGCACTGTTGGCAGTTTGATGGTGGAGGCGGTGGTGCAGGTGGTTCATCAGCTGTTGTGGGTCAAAGGCAACTCCGCATAGCAAGGAATACGGCAAGGGCATTGGCAAGAGGTCCGCCTCCAATGCGAGGATCGGCAGCTCTGCTCGGAAGTCAACAGCAGGATGTACTCTACGCCTGTCCACTTAATTCTATGTGCCAGTGTGCTGGACTGCCCAATGAGACGTCCACACTGATTGAGATTAATTGCAACGAGGTGCCACTCTACAAGTTTCCAGGTAAGGAATCCCGACAGCGGCTGTTTCCGTTTGGTATTGGTCAACGAGGCTGCTGTCAATATGTTCTCTCCTTTTAACGAAGGATGAGGAGCAGGAGGTGCAGGCCAACTTGCCTCGTTTTATTTATGTGGCAAATATTTTTGTTTGGCTGTGCTATAAATTTTCACAACCACAACGACAAACGCGACAATGCCGGTTACCATTTTCCAGCTTCAGTTGTTGCCACTTGTTCTGGGTCTCACTGGCGCCTTCCTTTCGTCTCTCTGTCTCTCTGTCTGTCTGTTTCTTTCTCTTTCTCTTGTTGCCGCCCAGGGCGAAATGTAATTTTTTAATGAAGCTTCAAACGGCTTTGTCCTGGCCCCGACTACAGGCAAACAACATTGCCGAGCAGTGCGCTTCCCACAACAAAATTAAATCTTACATTTAAGTTTGCCAATTAGTTGTAAAAATAAAGTTTTTTCGGTTGTCCTTCGTCTCAAAATCTCCACTTTTCCCAACTCTCAACCTCACTATCCCCTTAACTTCCCAGTCCTCAGCGGACTGGCACAAAGTTTTTAACGATTGCTGTGGCAAATTCCACGCTAATTTTGTAGTTTTTAAGTAATGAATGGCAAGTTTTGTGCTTCATTGTCATTTCGTTACCATTCTACATGCCACGCCCATTTCTCTCTGCTCATCCCTCGTCCTTTTTGAAGCATTTGTTGTCTTGTGCCAAAAATATTACAATTACCTTCAGTGCTGCAAAATGCAAACAACATCAAGTTGCCGCATAAAGTTGCTAACGAAAACTGTTGACTGGCAACACGCACACACACACACATACACATATACATATACACACATACAACCAGGCAGTGGCAACAAAATGAGGGAGCAGTGTGCAGGCCAGGCCAGCTGTCAGATATGAGCTGGAGCCGTGCTATTGAAAAGTTTTCTTGGCTTACAATTGCCCTGCAAATGGAAATGGTAATGGAAATATGTGGCATGGGGCATGGCTTACTGATATCCGCATTGCCAATTTATCTGCCACAATGTTCGGCAAATTTACAAAAATTTACTTGCAACATTTGTTTCATTTTTTTGAATTCTTATATTCTTTTATTAAATTTACATTTATCGAATTTGTGAGTAAATGCAATATGTTACCTTATTTTAACATAAAATTTCTTTCTTTTCAAAATTCGTTTGTGTAAATATTTTGTTCGCATTATTTTCCTTACGCTATGCTGTCTTAAAAATGTTTTTCTGCTTTTATGCAAATACCATTGCAAAAAGTATTATGACTTTGTCATGAAATATGTAACGAATCAACGAAAAGCTATAAGAGATTTTATTTAATAATGCCTGTGTTATATAATACAATGCAATCTTTTTTTTTGGTAAAACAATCTATCATTTATGCTTACTTCTTTTAAAAACTAATAACTATGCTAATAGCCTCTTTCTGTAATTTATTTATGACACGTATTAATTCCAAGTGATTCAGAAAATTAAATTGTCCAAGAAAATAATATGTATAGAAATTGAACAACACAATTTCAATCTTTATTTGCTATTTACTTTATGAAATACTATTTACAATTCCTTTTAAATTTCGATCAACATTTAAAACTTTTTTTTTCAATTGGAATATTTATATGGTGGTAATTGTTAATTGTACACTCACAAATTTATTAAAGAAACTGTAATTTATGAAATATTTGCATTTCTTGTAACATTTCAATTTACTATTGAAACTATATGCATTATTGAGTATAATGTGAGCATTGTGCTTTTAGTTGTTTAACATTGGCATTTCTTTTGCTAACTAACCATCTTATATTCTAAACATATACATGTATTATAAACATTATTCCATAAGTATAAATGCAAGTTGTTTGTCATTTATTACTTACAAATTTATTTAATAAAGTCCAATTTATGAAATATTTGCAATTCTTGTTGAGCTTCGATTAATTTTTAAGTATGTGTATATATTTTATTCAGTAACTTTTATGTTTATCATTGGCATTTTATTTGCCGATTAACAATTGTTCATTGTTAGGCTTGTGGCCAGGCATTCGCTTTGACAGTTTATGGCAGTTTGTCGTATTCAGTGGCATATTCTAAATTCCAAGTGCCCGTCTATTGAGCATTACAAGTTTAACAATTACAATCTGCTCTTCAAAATATATTCAAACAAATGTCTCACTTGAATGCAATTTATGTCTTCCACGTCGGTGAATTGCATTGAAGAAATGCTTTTGCTGCTGATGCTGCTGCTGCTGAAAACTTTTGGCAATTAGCAATTCTAATGTGGAAAATAGAGCTGAGAGAAAACACTTTGCTTGACAGTCGGGCTAATTGCGTGCCACGCCCGCAAAACAACCCACAGCTGGACATAGTGGGCAGTATAGGAGGGTGAGTGAGGGGGGTATAAATGTGCCTAGAATTGCCACAGCCACAGGCATGCTCGGATATAGGACACAGTGGACATAGGAGACGGGTACACGGGACACGGCACACAGGACTTCGGGTAGACATTGCATACTTTTCAGCGCACACGCAAAAATACACAGAAATATGCAGTTGGGGGACAACATGGGGTCAGGAGGGAATTGCAACGACGATGACAACGACTTGAAATTCATTAAAAATTCCACAATTTGTGTTGCCAAAAATATGCAGCAATAGCAGGAAGAGTTGAGGGATCGAAACAAAGGAAAAGGGAGGCTGAAACAGCTGCCGGGCCAAAAACGAATGTGTCATGACAGAGAAGAAAAAATACCGTTTTTTGTGTCCTTTACGTACGCAATTTAAAGTTAAATTTCCATTGTGTTGTGTTCGTAAATGATATTTAAGCCAAAAATGTGCAATTTAGATTTATTTTTAATGTTTCTGGTCATTTTCACGCTTGGCCAGTGCTGCTGCTGCTGCTGCTGTTGCTGATGCGCCCCCAGGGAATCTACTCCAATAGCAACCATCTGCAGTGGCATCTACAGCAGCAACATCGTTCGATTCGGCCACAATTTTCATGCCGAAACTATTTCAGGCAAGAAAAGCCGAAACAAAATGAATGAACGAACAGGCGGACAGGCAGTTCGCACAGCTGCCGCACGTTTCCTGGTTCTGTCATCCTTTTGACTACAGCTCCTACTTTTGCTTCTTTTCCTGCTTCTCCTGCAGACGAAAGTATATGGATATAAATGAAGCCCACACTTTCTTACTGCCCGCTCGCTTGCCTTCCAGTATAAAAGCCAGGCCAAAAACAATAACTTTTCAGCTGACGTAATCTTCATCAGCACATACGTTAAGAGGTCTAGGGTGAGGGCGAATGACAGGGCAGGAACGGAAGGTTCTCTACATATTGAGGCATACGAATCGTACAGAGAACTGGGCTACATTTAGATGATATATTTATACACATATTTTTGTAAGAAATTCTTTAACATCCTTTAAGAAATGTTAAAACGTTTTCTCTGTTAAAATTTAATGATTCTTTCCTTCCCGAATATCTTCAAATTAAAATAGTCATATTTACAGGATACATATTTTTTAAAATCTATTTTTCCCACACCTTTGAAGAAATGTAAAAAGCTTTTGGGGAGGTCTTTGGGTTTTTCTATTTGCAAATTAAGTTGAATACACATATACGAATACGAATTTAGATATCTATTTTAAATTCAAGATATGTAGAACATTTTAAAGATGATTTCATTTTTAATTCTTTGTTAAACCTTTCTAATTGTATCAAATACATACTATAGCTACCATGGATTAAATTTCTCGGTGTATAACGTCTCATATTTCATCAGCTCTGATATTCTAAAGCTGTCCGTCTATCACTGTCTGTACATAACTGTTGATGTACTTAGTCTAAATTTTACAAAAAAAATTTTATAAAAAGTTAAAAAAAAAAGTTAGTTGAATTGAATTGCTGTAGTTCTAAAACAAAAGCTCGGTTCGGTAAACATACTCTATTTAAAATTTAAACAAAGTGCATACCCTAAGCATTAATTTTGAAGTGCTTAACTAACACATATGTAGCTATAACTATTTTAATAATATTAGCTTTTTACAAGTATGTTTATATTTGTGAATATTCAAGTCCTGGCTGTCATGCTCTAATTAACAGTTATGATATGAATAGTATTTAAGTTTTTAATCACCCACTATCAAAAAACATACTTTAAATACTTAAATAAACGCATATTTTGCTGTTCAACTTTGTGACCCAAAATGGCATACATATATTATGTATATATTATGGTCTTTTTTTATTGTGTTTGTACTTTGTAAACTAATTCCAAGTCTCGCAAAAATTTAAAAGGCATTTGATTAAAATGCATAAATAATTATATTATACCTTTATTTATGAAATCATATGCACAATCTGTTTTGATCAATTTTTATTGCCACGAGTAATAAAAGAAACAAAACATATTTCAATATTAATTTACAATGTTTTTCGATTAGTAAATATCTGGCTGTCACCTTTTGTTGGTCGGTCTCTTTCAACTTATGGCTTATGCAAAGTAAAATATATTCTTTTTCTTTGATCCCTGGAACCATGTCCTGTCCTGTCCTGTTTGTTATTCCTGTTGTTGTGGATATTTTTTTTTTGTTTGCTTGCTTTTGGCGAGTTGTATAAACACTTGGCAAGTGACGCAAACGAGAAGCGAAAAGCGAGAAGAACGTTGGCAGCAAAAGTAAATAAATAAATATGCTCGGCATTTGTCAGAGAATTGACTTGAGGCCATAAAATACAAGCCAAAGAGGTACGATGGACATTCAACTGTGACCAACTGTCGTCCTGTACACTGTACAAGCTCCCGTTTGTTGCTTGCTTCTCCTGCCAATGCCTTTAGGCCAACGGCCAGAAGTTTATTAACGCCATATGTTGTGTGTTGGTAGCCCACTCATAATAGCAACAACAACAGTTGGCTAGCTTAGATATGCACACATTCAACACACATAAACACACACATACACACACACTCACACACACACACAGCTTGGCCAAGTTGCTGTCATGCATGGCCAATGCGTTGGCCACGTTTGCTGCCCGTTGCGCGTGTCAACAGGGCGTATGATTAATATTGTATTAATATGCGATATGTAATTAAGATGTAAGCTGTTTGTGTATATCGCCGTTTAGTGCACACAAGTGTATGTCTGTGTCTATCTGTGTATGTGTTTATCGTCTGTCTAGATAGTTCAAGTTATATTAAAGCTTCAAGCGAACTTCGGACTGAATAAATAAATAATAAAATCTATAATAAATAATTCAGTTTAGCAATAATCAAAATTGCACAAGCCGACAATAATTATTGCCATAATTTAAATGGAAAGTTATTAAGTTCAATTTAAAATTTATTGATTGCTAGAGTTGGAGAAAATGCCTGGATTTCGCGTGGAAATGCCAAATTGTAATTTAAATAAACTCACTTAAAATTGCAATTAGATATTGCTAAAAGCAATTATCAGCTAATTTATACGAATATGTATGTAGATACTTTTAGTAATTGTTCATTAATTGTTTAAGTGCAGTCAACTGTACGAAATGCTTCTACAAAATGTTCACGGCCAAATCAATGACAATCCTGACAATCTCCACTCGCATTTCACTTTGACTTTTTCCCGACACACGCTCCATGTCCATAAGAGACATGCATATTGTATGCGATGTGTCATTGCATCTGCATGTGTGCCTCTGTTTGTATACAATATCTGTGGATGTATTTTGGAAAAGCTGTCAGGCAAACTGCTAACTAAAAATAACCCCAAAAAGAAAGCGTAGGAATGGAATAAATACAAGTTCGCAACAAACCAAACCAAACCAAACCGAACAGAAACCAGCAAAAAAGATAAATGACAATTCACGTAAAAAATTTTCAATTAAAAGCGAAAAGTGCATTTTCATGTTGCACGTCAGTTTTCAGCCGGCCACGGCTGTGTGGCTGCACTCATTCCTCATTCCTCATCGCGGCACAACACTCGAAAAAATGTTTATTTTTTTGTCTATGTGCGGGAGGAGACAATGTGAGGAGGCGGCGGCGGTGTAGGCGTGGCCAGGAATGTGCCGCATTGCCTCATTGCTTGAGGTAAGGTCAGGCCATAATTTAAGCTGACAAGCATGACATGAAAATTCCCTTTGGAGAGCCTTTTGCGTATAATCAGGCTAAAAACACATGGTCACCATTTGTACAAATACACGATGCGACACCATGCGCCTCCTCGGCTTGCTGTTGCTCCTCCGAGAGCCGCGGGCACACTCCAAGGACCTTGTCGCCATTGTTAATTAACATATGCTCAACGAATCGCAAATTAATTGCGAAGCCCATGTCCTCCCGAGGGGGTGCCTCACAGTGCCCGCAGTTGTAAAATCCACAAAACTATTTGTAAACGAGAGTCCTTATCTAAATTAAGAGTATTGCTATGGATAACATTAGTAGAACAATGACCAACATTTTCTGATGCAGTGTTGAATACAGTTTAAAATACCGCTGAAAGTGAATTCTTTTAGGCAATTAAAGAAATAGTTTAAAATAAAATAAATACTTTTATAAATTTGATCTAATATCAGTTTATAATCTTTGAAAATTAATTGATATTTTAAGGTGCATGTTGCAATTTTTTGCCAAATTCTTTAAACACAAGCCAAAGAGAGATTGTTAAAAAATACTGAGGCATTCAACATCGTCAGAAACAGAAGCATTTTACTACATTTACATTTTTCAATTTCAAATGAATTACTCACATTTTTCAGTATACACATTCCTTATCCTTTTTAAACGCGTAATTTTTTAGGTGCGTTTCTATTTTAACACACCCACAGAGCCAAATAACATAAAAAAGGATAAAATTTAAGGCTATACGTACAAAACTTTTAATATTGAAATTGGGTTAAAAGCATGGCAGAAAAGTGATTCCTTAAAATTTACTGACAGCTTAGTTAATTTAACTTTTCCAATCTGTTTCTGTTTTTCTTTTTTGTACAAATTCGATCCATATAATATCCAATGATAGACTTTTAATTTATTCATTTTAATTTATACAATAAAAATAGCAGATATATTACTTTTAAGAGATTACTTCTGCAGAGTTAACGAACGAAGTAATATCCTTATCCTTTGTTTAATGAAATCTCTTTTGCGTTTTCTGCACATTCACTAACTCAAAGTAGCGCTTTTCATACAATTTCCCCTTTATCATCATCTCCTCCTCTTGTTGGTTTTGAAGTGCAAAGCAATAGAATTTCATATGCTTCACCGATACACAGTGACGACTTCAATCTTTTGCATTGATTTTGTTGACGACTTTCATAGAAATTGGTTGAAAAAATATTTTCAACTGTGCGCTTAAGTGTGTGTATGACAGATGCATGTGAAATTCATGTTTCCGAATTTCCATTTGCAACATTTTGGCAACATACATGCATGTATTTTCTGCAATGCATCATTTTCGTTGACACAAATATCACATCTTTCTTTTAAGCTGAGTTGCTTCGTTCACAATTGTTAAATCATATCGGAAAGTTTTAGGCGTGTGATTTCGAACAAATTTAAGAAGAAAAACTATGAATATTTAAGGATGTAGACGCATCCAATACGTGTCCACACAAACCCAATAATAATAATAACACAAATCGAAAAAAAGACCATCTGAACTACGTGCAATATGCAGTGAAATTAATTTGTTGAGAACAAATCTGTTGACTAGGAAACATTTATTTTGACTTGTTTATGTCAAGTCTAAATGTATTTTCTATATCCTTAAATATTCTCTGCTTTTGAGCATATTTAGCTATAATTTCTTTTGAGCCCTCTTTAGGTAATATAAACTTAATATTTCTTTCATTTGATTTGTTTATTTATTCATTTTCAACAAATTTGACTTATCTACAAGCTGTATATAAATTTTTATATTTAATTTTGTCTATTTTCGGCTTAATGCTTTCCAATCAAGTCAGCCTGACGATGTTCCGTTGTCTCTCTTAGGGATGTCACTCTTCCAATATATATAAAGTGCCTTTTTAAATTGCTTTGGTCGTTGTCCTATTATGGAGGGGTGGAAGTGTGGGTTGGATAGGGAGCATGGCAGTCCGGACAACGGAAAAAGCGCATAAAAATCAAAGTCCTGGCCGTTGGGGTCTGCTCAGTGGCCTCTGCCTCTGCCTCTGTCTCTGTCTCCTTTTATCCTGTTTTTCTTGTATGTGCATTGTGTGTGGAGCAATGGTTCGCTGATGACCCATTTGCTTTAACGCGCCTGCTATCAAACTGCCAAAACAAAAGCCATCATCGTTAGCCACGTCCCCGGGCAGAGCCAGTGGAGCCTCGCCTCTCCTTCGGGTTATGGGAAACGCTTCAAATGCCGTTTAAAATCAATTTGAATGATGAACTGGGAGGGCCAACATGGCGTCACTTTGAATCCAACGTCGATGTGCATCAATATATCCAACTCTCACTTTCCCTCTTTCTAAATTTCTCTACTCATCTCTTTCATTTTCTGTTCATCCTTTACAGAGTTCATCCATAGCAGTGTGCGTTATATCGAAATGTCGAATACGCATCTGCAGAGCGTCGATGATGAAACATTCCAGGGATTGCGTCTGAAGACACTGAAGCTAATTGACAATGAACTGCAGGACATTTCCGAGCGCAGTTTCAGGTGAGTGTAGGTCATCAGTTTTGGGAGAGGAAACACTCACAAACAGTGGCATTTGCGATTAGGGCTATCACATAAGTGCTGGTCCATGATGATGCAGTTTTTCTCTCCATATAAATATAAGTATATGTAACATTTCTGATGATGCGACAGTTTTGCAGGCCTATTTATGTGGGGCACACTTTTCCACATTTTATTTTTACCGGCGTGTGTTTATGTGTTTGTAGTGCAAGTACTTTATACATGCTCCCTTACACACATGTACATACATATATTTTACAACATAAAACTGCAAGTTGTAAAAAAGGCGTAAAATTAAGTTTAACAAACGGCTTGCAAAGGGAATACGGTCGCGGGGAGTGAGGGGAGTTGCACTGTTGGGAGTGTTTCATGGGGCACTCAGGCTGAAAATGCAGGCAGGAAATGCAAACTCACATGGCCAACACACACACACACACACACACACACACACATATACATCGGGGTAAAAGAAAAACTTTCAAGCGCTATTTGTTTGAGTGTAAATAATCACAAAAAAGAATGAAGCAGATGTTAAGTTAAATAAATACACAAAACGAAGACTAAATGCTCTCGATTAACAAGCGAAATTAGCGAAAAAGTTAGTTTATATCCATGAACTCAAAATAAGTTTCTTAGAAATTATTCTTTACATTGAACTTGCAACATGCTAATTAAGTAACTTAACTGACATTGTTGATTTAAATAACTTAATTAAAATGTGTTTGTAAATTATCAAAAAGAGTACCACAAGTTAAAGAAAACTTAATTATGAAGTAACAAAAATCAATAAAAAACATAAAAGGATCCAAATACTCAAAGCACTCAATATTAAAAAAAAATCAAATATAAAGTCTAAATACAAAATTGAAGGACAAACACTTCCTATTTAACTCACTATTAAATAAGATATCATATCTGAGGTATCGACAAAACTCTCGAGTTAATAGGGTCTAAAATATCATCCATCATATTATCATATTATTTCATCCAAAAGTGTCCCAATATTAATAGATTAAGTTTCTCATGTAATATATTAACTCAACAAGTATTTTTAATATTCGGCTATGCCCCATTTTGCATATGTAGCTAGTCATAATACACTTTAAAAGGTTGTAAACCAAAAGCACGAGAAAAACGGACTCGAAATATGCATGTAGTGTAGTATGGCAAATACAAGTACATACATATTTCGTCAGCTTTTTATGGTCCCACACAACGCAGCACATCAAACATGTGACTGTGTGTGAACTGTGACTCTCTTCCTCTCTCCCCTCTCTCTTACTGTCTCTCTCTCTTTCTTTCGCTCTCGACCGCATTTGGCAGTTGTTGGTTTTTTTTTTTTACTTTTTTTGGCGGCATGAAATGAAACGCGAAAATTTTTTAACTAGCACAAAGAACCGACGAACCACGCCCCCCTTTGTCTACTGCCTATATCCCACCGCCCACCGCAAACCAGAAACCGAATACCCTCTCATCCTCTACCTTACGTTTGTAAAGTTAAATGGACGCACGTTAACAGTTTGCGCAGTTTTTTAAGACCTCCCCACACAAAAGTAAACAGATAGCCTGGCAGGGGAGAGTGATGGAGGGGAGAATATAGTGTTGATGAGGGGAGGGAGGGAAGTAGGTGTGTGTGGCAAAGTAGACAGAAACTCACTCGTCATTCACAGGTCGCATCTTAACTTAAATCAAACTAATTAATGTGCACAAACCTGGCAAATGTGGCTAAAAACAGCCAGAGACCTCCTTTTCCTCCTTTTCCTCCCTTTCCTCCTTTTGCCTGTTTCCACTCAGCCTCTCAGTTCTCACCCTTATCGTATGCTAATCGAAAAGTTAGTTCAACAGTTGCAAAACTCGACACAAAACTGAAAAATGATATGAAAATAATAGCGTGAGAATGAGCCAATTATAAACAAATTGTATGGTTATCATTTCATTATTTAACAAAAGTTAATTATAAAAAGTTATAACTTCAGAATTTCCTTTTTTTTTAATTTACTCTAATTTAGGAGTTTAGAATTTAAACAGCTGATAAAAGTCAAATATGAATTTGTTTTTTTTTTGAATGGCACATAAATGACCTTGGCCTTAATATTTCACACGTGGGTGATGATTCTTAAGCCCTGTACTTAAAGAAGTACAGAAGGTCTGTTAAGTTTGTCAATGAAAAAGTACTCTGAAGGCAGAAGGCGGTGAGACAGACTCCATAAAGTACATACTGCTCAGTTACTAGATGAGTGGTCAGCACCAATAGCAGAGCCGGTATAAAAACTCCTTCTGTTCTAACCAAAACAAAATTGTTTTAGAATTTTGCAACTCCTCCTTTAGCTTCCGCAATTAGCAGTTTGGTTTCAGTTTGCGTACATACGGCATATGACTATAGTGCGGATCTGTACTGAAAATATCATCTCAATAGGGCAACAAACTTAAAAGTTATTCAACAAACATAGCGTAGACCCAAAGGAAGATTAAAAAGCGTACACTGCATGTTATTTAATTTTCATTATTATTTACTTTATTCCATAAATAAAGGGTCACACAAAATCGAGCATGCTCCATAGTAGTAAGATTAAAAAAGAATACTCTTCCTTTGGAGAGTAATTTATCAAAATATAAATGCGCTTTCTTCATAATCGGAAATTTCTTGCTGTAAGAAATTTAACTTTCTAGCTCTAACGATAAGGTCTGTCTGTCAGCACGAATGAGTTTCTTGTTCAGAGATAAGTTCTGATATCAGGAACATAAACATTACATATGACGCTGACCCATATGCTTACCACATACTTAGTATATATTAATCACTCTCGCTTTTAATCAGAAATTCTCAAATGGAGTTACGCTCAGTTGAGTTCTGATCGTGTTGAACGACATTTGGGAGCA
Source organism: Drosophila testacea (assembly GCA_035043265.1). NCBI lineage: Eukaryota > Metazoa > Arthropoda > Insecta > Diptera > Drosophilidae > Drosophila > Drosophila testacea. Next base: position 42,990 of record JAWNND010000826.1, on the reverse strand, counting down.
GCTAAAGAACATTCCAAAAAAAATCTCAACATGACTGAATGGGTGTTATTTGTACTGATGGTGGGTACTACTTTGAGTAGCGCTGCCAAAGTCACTGATAAGCCCTTTCCGTTGGACATGGAAAACTGCACCTATGTATGTCAGTGTTGGTTTCGGAATGGTACCTCAATGGATCAGCTTAGATCAACCAATTGTTTAAATTTCTGTGCAGATGACCACACCAAGCCCTGTTTCGACTGGACAAAGTGCCGTGTCATTAAAGATACTATATGTCAGTTAAGTTGCGGTTCCTTACGGTTCAACTGCATACCCATGGATCATTCTTTGAATTCCCAAGAAACTACGCTCTTCGAATGGATATCATATGTGATATATGCTATTGTAGCTGTCTTGTGTGTTGCAGCAATAATTATTGTTACTGTTAAAAAATCAAAATTTCGATAAACGAAATATTCTAGTTATAATTAAATGAATTGTACTTAAATAAAATATAGTTTTAAAAATTATGTGAAGTGTATAGATTTGATGTCCATTCGCAATCACGTTCTCTTTTCTTTGATCTGTATGCATGTGTTTTTCTGTTCTTTTAAGATCTTATATCTATATTAAAGGCAGATATCTAATTACAAATGGTCATCAAAGACAAAATACAATAGCTTGTGGTGATATTAATTATGTTTGTTATCGTTGAGCAGTGCCATATCTAAAAAAGACTGTTAGCTTCCTAAAAGGTAAATTAAAATAAACTGAAAAGATTAATTTGAATTTTGTGCACAGTGGTTTCAAGTTTAACGAGCTTTATGTAAAAATTTCATAAATATTTAAGTACTTGCAGATATGTATTTCAAAATGTTTAATTAATTATTTACAATGCAATGTTTGTAAATTACACAAAGTCACACACATACATATTTACAACCACAAAGAGACACACATACATAAATAAGTATGCGAGTTTATTTCGTTGCTCGTTATGTTGCGTGTTGAGTCTCAGTTGTAAATGCCGTTAAATGTGCACATTGCTTTGTTTTATGCATGCGTGTGTATGCATATAAATATATAAATACTTACTTACATATATATGTATGTATGAAGAATCAGAGTTTCATATATAAAACTATATTCGAGGGTTGCCCGACTCACGATTGTCGATTAAAAATAAACAGAGAAATCGCAGTGATTTGTTAATTAGCTAACATTTAACTGAGCTAAATTTGTGATACTTATTTTAAGTATATTATGCAATAGGACAATTTAATGATTATGGCTAATTTTAAAGAATAGTTGAATAATTAAAAGACATGACTTCTCATTTTTGTAACAGATAATAATAAAAAAATCAAATTTTTGAATATCTTATATTTTGCCTTTAAGTTTTCAGTTTTAACTCACAATTTCCTGTTTGAATCAGTTTTTATAATGTTTATAGCGCATATATCTACTGTATATCAATTTCGCTATTGAAATGCCTTGAAAGTTACTTTATCATATAATAAGTTATTATTAATAACACAAGGTCGCAGTCAGGTAGCAGAACCCTCTTTTTCTGATAAAAGTTGAATTATTTGATTTGGTTATTTCTTGTGAATGTCACAGGAAAAACAAAACCTTTTACTTAAAGCTCCTGTAAATATGTACATTTTAATCATATACAGAAAATTATATTTAAAGATATGTATTTGTATATGAATAAAATAATGACTTAAGTTCTGTATTTTTAAAACGTTTCTACTTAAAACTCTGATAAAATTCTGAATAAAAACATGTAACTTATCTTTGCTCCTCTCGTTTAAGAAGTATGACTGATGAAAATATGTACATAAGCAATTGGAAAAAATGAAAATCAAAAATTTGTATTTTCTTATCAAATTTAAATTTAAAATTTTCCTTGAAATAAAATTGAAAAAAGATAAAATCACAATATACCCCAAAAAAATATGCATAAAGTTTTTGACAAATTCTTGACCAATTATTTTCAATTATTCGTATTTTCTTAATATTCTACTTTTAAACTTCCCTTAATTTATACATAGTTGTATACACACATACATACTTGGTATATAATTCTTAAGTACACAACGAAGTTGCCATATTTACATGGAGCCTTTTGATGATAAACGAACTAACACACGCATACACCACCAAGTAACACACACACACACACACATAAGTATACTATACAGGCAACCACAAGAAAATAACAACAAAAGGCAAATGGCAACCAAAACGCAAACCGAAAACAGTCGCCAACAACTGAGCCTCGTGGTAGTAAAGAAGTGGGATGAGGGAGATGGAGGTGGAAAAGAAACAGATGAGAGAAGTCGACAAGAGAGCGCTAAAGGAGCCACAAAAATTCGGTTTGCGTTTTGCGTTTGATTCTTTGTCGCATGAGCAGCAACAACATCAACAACAACAGCAACAACAAAGTGCACTATGGTGTCTGTAACTATTTTTTTATATTAACTATTAACTCAAGAACGAAATCCACATTTCTTTATACTGAAGTTGAAGAATTTTTGTTTTTTAACTTATTTGGATTAACACTTTGTATAATAGCAACAATCGTTAGAATTACAGTTAGTAAGGAAACATTTTAGGTAAATTAAAAATATATATAAAGAGCCACAAAAAATACACTTGATCGAATATTGTTATGAATTTTAAAGCTACTGCTTTAGTTCTTGTTGTAAAGCATTTAATTTAATCGAATCGAATAAAAATTTGCATAACTAATGTGATCCTTTTATTTAAGAACTGAATTTTATAATTTCTTACTTAACAATGTCGGTAAATGTTAACATTCTGGTGTACTTCCAATGTGAATCAAAAGTTCGTTGATTTAGTTAAAACTTATTTCAGAAATAAGGGCAAAAGAACCATAGTACATAGGCTTGTGATGCTTGTTTGTAGAACCTCGTGGTTTTCATAATTGAGGTCGCTCTTCTTCTCTCTTTCTCAGCCGTATGTATTGGTGTGTGTGTAGTGCGTGTATGTGTGTAACTACGTATTAATGGAGTGCGAAGGGGATAGGGGAATGGAGGCAGGTCACACGGCTCGTTGCTGGGTCTGCGGTGCGTTAATTAAGTTTAAATATTTGTTTTCTGACTTGTGTGTAGGATATGTCAAAAGGCAGCCAGGCATCACGTCAATAATCAAGGGGCGTGGCTGTTGCCGGGACGCCCAAAGCTCACTTATGGAAGTTTAGCAAAACTTTTACCACTAAAACTGTACACATATTTAATTATTGTATATACAAATAAATACTATTTTTAATAATAATTTTCCTTTTGTAGTACCATGACGTATTCGCTGATGACGCTCGATATATCGGGTAACAAGATGCAACAGCTGCCACTGGAAGCTCTACAAAGATTGCATTCCCTTACACGACTTGTGGCACAACGGTAAGTGTAAAGAAGCTATACTATACTTATACACAGAGAGAAAAAGATTTGGGATATCTTGGCAAATCCATCTGAAATGGCGACGGAAGTTCGGTGACCTCGGATTTTCTTAAGCCAAGCAAGAAGTTTTTGATTTGTCAAGTGAGACTTTAATTTAAAAAATCTTAAGTTCAGGTTTAAAACTGTAAAGCAACTATTCTTAACTTCAGGCTTTAAAATAAAAGTAACTGAGATATACCCTGTTTCTGGGAGTAGAAAATAGTATCTTTTTTAGATTTTTTGTCAGATTTATTTACATACGCAAAGTTTGAAATATTATTCGAGAGTTTAGAAATTCTGCTTGTAATTTGTTTATACAGTAAAATGTAAAGTACATATGCTAACTAAAGGATCTATTCGCAAATACCTACTATAAGCCTCTTTTCTTAAAATTATCATATATTACTAATTGGATACTTTAACTTTATTTTGATCTAAGGGTAGCAACTCATCACCATACAAAATATAGTATGCAATATCACTATAACTTGCTTCGGTGATAATATTTAATTAATTGATCGAAATCGGCATACGAAGAATTTTTAGCTTGGTTTTTATTAAATACCATAAAGGAAATAAAGTAGGAGGTCATGCGACTGAATAAATTAGGGGTCCTTAGAACATTTTAAAATCTTAGATGCTTTCTTCACTATATTAAATAAAATAAATTTAATCCTTGCAAGGTGGTTCTGATTTATTAAATAATATTTCTAATATTTTATTACTCTTCAATAAACCCTCTTCTTTCGCAGTAACCACATTACTACGTTGGATGGCAACTGGGAGGCACAACATGACACATTGCGATCTTTGCATCTTTCGGGCAATGACATCACCGAAGTGACACCAGGAGGCAGTCTAGATTCCCTGTCGAATGGAGGGGACAACAGTTCACAACCCTCCAGTTTGGCAGCAGTCCAAACCAGGATGGAAGCGAGTAATGCGTTACATTCAGCAGCTCCTGGAGTTGTCGATCGAACAGGGATGCGTCCCTTTGATCAATTGCAGAAGCTACTCTGGCTGGACTTATCCAATAACAGGATAACTCATGTAGCAGCCAACTATTTGCCACGCTCCCTCGTCACCATGGATCTATCCAGTAATCTGTTGAGTGTCTTTCCTCAACAATTGTTTGAGCAGTTGCCAGAGTTAAGAATTGTTAGTTTGCGGGATAATCTGCTGAGGAGTGTACAGTGGAAGGAAGTGCCTGGACGTCCTCTGCGAATGCATCTGGAGAAGCTGGATCTTGGCCAGAATTGCATTGAGAACTTGGAATCAGATTACTTTCAGCAAAACTATACGGATGTTCACATCCGTGCTCTCAATATGGAACAGAATTATGTCGCACAGTTGCCGGCAGAGGTATTTAAGGCCACGGGGATTGTTCATCTTGTGCTAGCTTTCAATGTCATTAGTCGAGTGCATCCTGCTGCATTTGAAGGACTTACTGACACCCTGGAATACTTGGATTTAGAAAGGAATCGATTGACCACTGTTCCAGTTGCCATCTCCTCATTGCATCGTCTCAGATATTTGTATCTGACCTCCAATCAAATCAATCAGCTGAGCAACTTGCCTTCATTTACGGAGAATCTGAAAGTCTTGAGCCTGAGTGGCAATAATTTTACCATGATACCCGTCTTGGGACTAAAAAATTATACGCAATTGTCCTATTTAAATATGGGGTACAATTCCATAGCGGATATTCCCGAAGGCATCTTTGCTGTCGATGGTTGGGGCTCAAATCTACAGACGATTTTGCTGAGGAACAATAAAATAACCCATCTTCATCTGGGTTCCTTTTCGGGTCTAGACCAAATACAGGAGATCAGCCTGAGTTTTAATGATATAACCATCCATCATCCTTTGGTCTTTGAGAATGTCTCACAAACGCTGAAGATCCTAGAACTCTCCTTTGCTGTATTTCCCGCAAGAAGTGTGGAATCCTTGGATCCTTTGGATGCTCTACTTCCTCTCTCACAACTCATCTGGCTTGGTTTGGACAACAACAATCTGAAGACTATCTCCAATGAGTCCTTCGCTCAGATGCGAGAACTGAGCTATATAAATTTAAGCTTTAATCAACTCAAATTACTGCCACGAGGACTCTTTCTGCCCGATGCTCATAGTCATCTGGTGGAGATTGAACTCTCCTACAATGCGTTGGAGCGTTTGGACCCACAGACATTCCACAACTTGGGAGATCTACAGACTCTCAATCTACAATCGAATCGTCTTCGCAGCATCGCTCGTCATGCCTTTCATAATATGGAGTTCCTACGTTACATTGATCTCTCTCACAATCGATTGAGTAATATTTCCCATGCCGCTTTTACAATCCTCCCAAATCTGGCAGCTCTGGATCTCATGCATAATCAACTGTGTTCAATATCCATGAAGTCCTTTCATTATGTGTCCAATGCAACGACTCCGCTGAGACTCAACCTGAGTCACAATCACATCTCCACCTTTGACGATGAACTGAGCAGTTATATGTACATATATCAGTTGGACATCAGTCACAATCATGTGGCCAAATCGGATAGCTTTACCAATCTTGCAAATACTCTACGCTTCCTTAACATGGCACATAATGCATTGGGCAACCTGCAAAGTTCCGCCTTTGGGGATTTGGAATTACTAGAGATCTTGAATTTATCACACAACAATCTTAGCTCGCTGAGACGTCGCAGTTTTCAGGGCTTAAATAGTTTGCAGGAGCTCGATCTGAGCCACAATCAATTGGATCAACTGCAGGTGGAACAGTTCTCCAATCTGAGAAAACTAAGGATTCTAAGGATATCTTCAAATCGATTACGAGCTTTACCTCGCGAGGTCTTTATGAACACTCGTCTAGAGTTTCTGGATATATCCGACAATCAGTTGAGTGTTTGGCCAGTTCCAGCATTTACGGACATCGGATTTACCTTGAGATCAATTCAGATGTCTCGCAACAATCTTGAGTACTTAGATGCCTCCATGTTTGTCAACTCACAGTTCCTCTATGATATTAGTCTGGCTCGTAATCGTATTACCATACTGCCGGATAACACCTTTAGTTTTCTCAACAATCTGACCAATCTGGATCTCTCCGAGAATCCTCTAGTTACCACCAATCTACGGGAAGTCTTTGTGCACACTCCAAGGGTTCGTAAATTGAGCCTTCATCACATGGGACTCTACGTGTTGCCACCGCTAAAGTTGCCCCTGCTCTCCTATCTGGATGTTAGTGGCAACTACTTGCAGGAGTTGTCGCCTCTTGGTGTTCTTCGTCATCTGAGACATGTAAACATCTCCCATAATAAACTGATTAATGCGAGTTGTGCTGTGGATCATTTACCACCCTCGGTGAGGGTCCTTGACCTCGCCCATAATCCTTTACGTCGGATAACTCTGCATGATTTAATGAGTCTGCGTCATCTCTCGGAGTTGAATCTTCTCGATGTGAAGGTAGCCAATCCTCAAGCTTTCTCCAAGCTGCGTTCCCTGCGCAAACTTCATGCCAGCTCGCATGCGAATCTCGGTGAGATTGTCGCCCGGCTGCCGGGATTACAGGAACTTAAGGTTCACTGTCTGGAGCCCAATATTGGAGGACAACTCTTGGCCAAGTTGGCCAACAATACAAAGCTGCAACTGGTGGAGTTGTATGGCAGCAATGTACAGACTATTTCACCTGATGTTTTCGCTGGACTCTCACATAACCAGCGACTTCAAGTAAAGATTTCCCACACGCGCATTTCCGATTTACCCCCGGGAATATTCTATACACTTCGAGAGGTGCCTCATCTATCCATCGATATATCGCATAATCGTATCAATGCCCTCGCTGCCGATAGTTTCTATCCAAATAAGAGCTATTGGGATACGGTGGGAACACGCAGCATTATGGGAGGCCTCATCACATCCCACAACCCTCTGGAGTGCGAATGTGGATTGGTCTGGTTTGGACATTGGCTGAGACGTTGGTTGCGAGAATCGGCACAGATTAAAGTCATACAAAAGGATGATCTCAAGCGCATGGTCCAGGTGGGTACCAAATTAATAAAATAATAATATTGTACATATTATTTATATACTTTACAATCTTTATTTTTTGTGTGGCAAAAGTTACCCCTATCGACTGCCGATATGCGCGTAAGCTTTTCTATTATTTCTATATCTTCCAAGTTCTAAAGAGAAATCTTTCAAAAATTTATTGAATACTTGCTCTGCAGAACTTCCAAAACTTAGGTTAACCAAAGAAAGTGATTAAATCAATTCTTTAATCTAATCTTTTCCCATAATTCTTGTCTATAGCGTGCCCGTGCCAATACGTGCCATGATCCCACATCGGGTCGCCATCTACCCATTCTGGAGATCTTTCCCGAGGATCTGCTGTGTCAGGCCAGCGCATTGAGCAGCTCCGGACAGCGGATCTTTCTGTTATCCTTTGCGGCGGCGTTAACGTTGCCTTTATTTACCATATCCCTTTGATGTTGGCTCTAGTTGCTGGACTTGGCCAAGTAAGTTCCACTGGCTTGCGATGAACTGAGAACTGAGGATAGTGACGAATGGAAATATGTATGATATTGTATATAAAGTTGAACATAATAACTAATCGCACTTGGAATTAGCTAATGAACCCTAACAATAACGAACAGCAAATCGGTTTATGTCCACTCGTAATTCTAAGTTTTATATATAGACATATACATAAATACATAAATAATATATATAGACATATGAATTAGGACTCCAATAACTGCGGCACGTTGTCGCAGTTGTCTAGCGTCTTGCGATGTGGAGTTTTGATAACAAATATAACTATATAGATATTTAAACATTGGTTGCCAGCAGGGTGTCAGGATGTTTTCAGTTTAGTCTAAATATAAATTAAACAGAATTTGTAATAATCATGGATAATAAGTTATCTTCCCAGAAATGTTCCTACTAAATAGACGCATTAATATTTTTAATTATCATTTTAGCTCGGTAAAATCTTTTACATTATTCGAAACAAATCTTGTAAGACCAGCTTTTAGAGCAAATATAAATTATCTTCCATTAATTGAACTTCCAAAGCCGAATATCTCCCAAAAGTCGAACAAAAGATTGAATCTAACCGATATCACAAGGAAATTCTTTGTTAAAAAATTAGCTGATCTTTTTAAGCCTTTATACAGACAAATATAAATGCGTATAATTCAACAATTAAAAAAACTTTCGACAACTATGCGATTAAATATTTCTATGGCGTGAAGTGTACATAAGTTGACCTTGAAGTACTTACTATGTTAACTGCAAATTAAATTATATGTCAACACTTTTCCGATTGAACATTTTCAATAAAGTTGACCTTTCAGAAATTTCAACTAATTACGCTGTTGACTGTTGACATTTGAGTATATTGAATGTTTATCAAGAAAGTAAATAAAAATGCTTCTAATTCAACAATTATATTATCTTCCGACACATTTTCGAAAAATAAAACATGTTCTATAATCTGAAATCTTTTTTAGTTGACCTTCAAGGTCTCACTATGTTGATCGTTAATTTATGTATATTAATGAAGTAGGTATATGAAAATGAGTTAAATTCAACTGTCAAATTATCGTTCACAAATTTTGTATAACGTCAAGTTGACCTTTAAAGAATTCAACCTAATAACTATGTTGACTGTTAATATCTACACTTTGTTGTCCTTTTGCTTTTGGTTGTAATGTTACAACCTTCTGTTCCTCTCATTTTCTCTATAGTTTCCCCCTCTCTGTTTAACATTGCCCAATTATGCGTTATATAATCGTTACTCCGACACCCTATCAAATGACCATTAGTTAATTTTAGTTTAACTCCCTCCGCATGGCGCTGTGTCTTGGCCAACTTAGGGGTAATTAATGCAATTGATTACACACACACACATATATATATATATCAGCGGACATTTGATGATTCCTAATAACTGACAAAACACATAAACACACACACATACAGATACAGATACACCAACAAACAAACACACACACACACACACATTTAGAGTGTAGTTAACGAACACTTTTGCATCTATAGATTTATTAGAAGGATAAGTTGTTAATAATAGTTTATTTTTAAAAGCTGAAAACGATTCTAGATACAAATATGAAATATAAATACCATAGCAGAAGGCCAATAAGTATATATAAATATATAAATACATGAATATTATAAAACGATATGCGTATGATATAAATGATCAATTGGATAGCAATTATAATGGTTTTTTAATGAACGTAGAGAATGCCACATTGCACAATTACTTGTACAACTAAAAACAAAAACGATTATTGGTAAATGATAATACAAAGGACATGGAACATGACATGGAAAACTAGAGTTGACGTTTTTCCAACTAATGCGGCAGTCAATTTTTAACACATATATAAGTACATATCAGTTTTTGGCGAAAAATTAATAAAAGGTCATAATAAAACATAATGAAAAGCGTAAACATTTACAGAGTGCACACACTGAAAACAGCAAGAAACACAATGAATATCAATTAAATGGAATAAATTATCAAATACCTTTTTTATTTTCTTCTGTTTTTTTGTGATTTTTGTTACAACAATGACAATCGTGATACTAATTGTAGTTGTTTACACGACGATGATGCAAAATGCACAAGTATAATAATAATATTAAATAAATAAATAAATAACTTTATTCAATGGGACAAATGAATAAATCAATTATAATACCAGAGACTCAATTCATACACATACATATATACATATATGTGAATTGGAGCTGCTGGTCATGAAACGTAGCCATTTTACTATTCATTTGGTGTTTTTATTGCGGAAACGTTGTGAAAAAAAGAGCCCAATGCATTTTTATTATTAAATATAATATTGTATATATATAAATACATTTATATATATAGCGTATATTGAATATAGTATGGCATTGCATTATGTTTTTTATTCCTACTATGCCCGACAGCAAAAGCAAAATTAATGTAGTTGAATGAAGCAAAAAGAAACTGAATAAAAAAAGAGAAAAAAACCATATGGAAACCATATCAATACAAATGAAATTGAATATAAAATAAATAAAAATGCTAGAAATATTAACACTGTGTTTTGCCTAATGGAAACTAAAACAAAGGCATTTTAATTAAAATGGATTTGAAATAGTTGCGCATTCTCATGCCTGGATTACTTTAACGCCTTTCCTCCTAAAATTCTCAATCCCAACCACTTTCGTTTAGTTGAGCGTTTACGTGTTTTACATAACAAACCCAAATCGCTAAACGGAGCAAATGGAAAACCCGCATACACCCCCTATGTTAGGACTCTGACTGCGGCAGACCTCAGACATTAGCCTTAGCTCCTTCTTCCTTCTTGGGTTCGGGCTGTGACCCTTTTATGCACACACATTTAGCTCTGTTTTGGCCAATGAAACTTGATAATAACGCGAGAAGCCCGCAAAGCTAGGGACAGGCAAATAAACTGGCACAAATTATGTGAGAGACGCGACGCACGCCAACTAGTTTCAGGTAGCAGCTAAAGGCGTCCTTAGCCTGGCCAAAACTAACTGACGTCGGTCAGACCCGACCCTTGGCCATACAGAAGACCATACCACGCCATACCCATATTTGGATTATCGGCAGCTCTGAAGAGCTCTGACGAGTGCTCCACTTGTGCACTAGCTGCACTTCACTTCTTGATACCCTGGCTAAAAAAAAAAAAGCAGAAAAGTAAGAGTGCGAGGGTAGCTAAGTGCTCCCTTCAGTTGAGGGGGAATTTGAAAACGGTAGCCAGCTGAATATTCAAATACTCCTCTACGGCAGGATTCATGTTTGTGTATCCTTAAAACTTTACAGCAAAATGTGAATTTCCTTTACAAAAGGGAAACCTGAATTGCTGTTCTTATGATCATTATTTACACTCTCGACTTGCGAGTACTTCTACATTTGAATTCCTACTTGATTTTGTATCTTTATTCATTCTATTAAATTAATTTTTTTCTATAAAGAATATCCTTAACTTATTATTCGAGTACAGCTTGAACATTATTAATGCATTATTGCAATTAATTTAAAAATAATCTTCAATATTATCTCTGGTTTTCCCATTTATAATTAGATGTATTTTATTTTCATAAACAAGGATTTGATATATATTTTATAGCTTATGATAGGAGTGCAGTGTGTATTTTTTATGATATAAATTTTATTTATTGTTGAATATTCTTCAATATTGTACATAATTTGCTTTTTCGAAAAATTTATTTAATTTTCTTAAAGAAGAAATATAATTTATTTTTGGTTTGTATTTATATAAGCAAATTTTTGGATTGATTAAAGTTTTCTTTAATTTATTGCAATTTAATATAATATAATTAAACTGTTAAAAGATTTTTTTCCTAAAAATGTACTGCATTTCCTTCGACTTTCGTTATATCTATTTATCTAGATTATATCAAGATTTTCATCTATATTTAAAATACTTCTAAAAAAATATTTGTTTTTTTATCCTTTTCAACTAGGTGTAATCATTTATTATTTTATAGACATAACTTTTTCTTAATTCTATTTAGTATTCTTTCAGTTTTGTTTTTTAGTTTATAATACATTAATCAAAATATTAATCTTCTACCTGGATAACCTTTTCGGACTTCTATTTTGCTCAGGAACTATTTCAATTATATTTAAATTTTGTTTATAAATTTTGTTTTATTTCTTGCAGTGTACATTTGATTTTCTTTTGTAAGATTACTGAATCCTTTCAGCGCTCTTAAAGCATTCTCAGCGCCTACAACAGTGAAAATGCCACTTGCAGCTGATGTTGTTGGTGGTGCGATGCATGTTGTGCACTTACTCCTATGTGCCGGAGATTGCGTGTCGATGCAATTTAATTGCATTTCAGACAGCGATGCCAACGAGCCGTTTGCCGTTTGCCGTTTGCTGCTTGCTGTTTGCCATACGCCATATGCCGTGTTGAACGGAAGGAAACAACGCTAAGTACAAGTTGTCGGATAGTATGGGGAGTTTGCCGAGCTGCAATCGTGGTTGTGTATCGGCTTTGTTTTAGCCATCGGTCTCAAAGAAAAGTGAAAGCGAAAAACAAAAGGCATCGTCAATGGCTCCCGGCTGTAGTGTAAAGTGGTGCAGTTTAATAGCCACCAAGGAGCTGCACCACGACAGAGTTGCATTTGGAAAGAAGGTGCACTAACCGAAAACTAAACGGTAAGTTTGCCATTTACCTCCACACTTTACTTTAAACAGACACATAGACAGGGCCCAGCGGGTGATTAGGAATGGAAAGTTGTACCAGGGCTGTCAAGGCTTCTGCTTCCATGTTTAAATCCAAATCCAAATCCTCCCAATTTGCGCAGCACTCGCCACCATTCACCGCCACTCACCATTACTAATGCAGATGCCAACTATCAGCAGTGGCAACAGCAATAACAACAAGGAAATATAGAGGATAGGTATGTGGTAGTAATGGCAAAAACCGCCGACAAATCTGCTGCATTGCCACTGTCCAAGAGCTGAAGAAGGGTTGCAGCGGGGGCAGGATCGTTCAAATGTGGCACTGTTGAACGGACGAGAGCCCATCGAGCCGGCGGGCAAACTAACAGAGTGCTTATTTTAACGAAGTTACAACAACTTTTGCAATACAAACAGTAATGCCAGGCAGATTCACACTCGGCACAACGGTCATACAAATACACACACACACACACACACACTAAGTTACAGAAACTCACACCAATATGGGGTATACAAATTGTAAAATCGCAATGCTCCTGAAAGTATGCAACAGCCAGCGCAAGTCAAGAGGTAACAACTATGTTTAGATACTCTTAACAGATAACACAATTTATATTGTTTCCCTGACTGGAGGATAAACAGAACGTTCACAAATTTACTTAAAGGTTTTATTGATCAAGTATATAATAGATAATAAGTTATAAGCACAAAAATTACAGCACATTCTATTTTGTAAAACTATAAACTCAATTTTTAAGAAAGTTGTATAAAACGATAACTGACTGTTATTCTTAAATAAACTTTTATTTAATCTTTTCAGAGGTGCTTCTTACATAATGCTTTTCAGGCAGAATCTATTTTTTTGTATTTAAAGCAAGTCTTATCTTAATACGAAAAATCTCCTTCGATTTAGACTTAATTTTCAGTATATATAATACTTGTACTTTAAATAAAAAATAAATAGTGCAAATAATTAAAATTAAAATTGATTATTAAATCACAGTACCATAGTATCATATCATACCATAGCGAGTAACAAATGTTGCATTATAATTGAGACTTTAATTTTTACATGGTTTTATAATGCAAATCATGAGATAAAGTCCGACGCTTGAATAAAATCTACGATATCTAATTTAAATAAGATTAAAAATATGTATTGGAGGAAGTCATTTATTTATTTTTATGAATCTTGAGAAGGATTAAAAATATCAATCTTCTAATAATTCTATTTCGTTTGCATCTTAAACTACTTATATCCCTTGATCTCATGTTTAATTTAGAAGACTTTTGTATAATTAATGATGTTCCAATCCAACTTACAGATATGCATAACCAAAGATTGCAGAGTGTTTAAAGCTGCTGTTGCTCTGTTGGCGTACCGTCTGCGCAAACTAAGGACTAGAGGTATAGACGTGTCCTGCTGGGTGGTGTGAGGTGGTTTGCTGGGTAAAAGCTTGGGGTCTGTGCACCACTAGAAACTTTACGACATGCAAAAATTGTGAGCAGAGAGCGGATATAATTGTCGGTCTTCTCGTAACTTTGCCGTGGGGAGTAGATTAGTTGATTTGTATACACACACACAATGACACTCACACACGCATAGATACTATACACAGATATATACATAGACAGTGGTGCACATACATAGACGTCGAATGGTTTTTCGTTGGCGGCGTCGAGTAAAACGAATCCTTTTAACCAAATGATATGCGCTGAACAATTGTTCGCTGCTGCAGTTTGTATATGTACATATGAGTGTGTGTGTTACTGAGTGTGTGTGTGTGTGTGTGGCCAAATGTGTAATGTGGGGCAGTAAGCAATAGTTTGTTGATGTTGTTGTTGCTGCTGTACTGGGCATTACTAACTTTCTACCACATCGCAATTTAATTTTATAGTCGAAAACACACAGCGGCCGACTCTGTGGCTCAGCGGTTGCCATTGCTCTGCTTCAGAGTTTCTGGACCAGTCCATAAAAAAAAGTTGACCGTTTGCCGAGCTTACACCACCTATCCATTCCACTGAGGTATATACATATGTAGTCAAGGAGTCATTTACCCCTTCCTCTGATTTATGGACAATTCTGGGGCTAAGCAAATCAAAACTAAATCATAAACGATTAGCTCACTGGTCGACTACACTGATTAAAACAAATAGACAAACCATTCGTACTCCAAGTGCTTCTAGTTTCCCTTCTCTATTCGCTCCCTTTCCCATCCCCAGAGCCCAGCTCAAATCAGTTGGTAAACGCATACATGACTGAGCAATGCAGATGAAGAGCTGAATAAAACTGAAGAGCTGAAAAGCTCGATGCCCAGGCAACGAGTGGTTGCATGGGTGGACTGTGGTTCTCCTTTAGTTTGTAATTTGATTTTTTGATTCTAGATGGGGAAATGTGCCAATGAATTTAACAGGTTGCACAGCTCACTTACATACTATTAAATGGTTAGATCATGAAAAGTCACAACATGAAGGAAAGTCAATTGGAAATGCGTTAATCTATTTAAGTGCATTCCATCTGAATGATAACTGAACTTTCAAAACTAAACTTTTAGAAAGGAATAGTTTTTAAAATTCTTCATCGATAAACGTCAAATATATGTAAAATGTAACAGATGTAAAAATTCATAAAATACAGAACATTAATATATAATAATTGCATTATATCTTAATCATCTTTCAAGATTGACTTGTCTTTTTAGAATAAACTTTATCATCTATGTATATTTTACCTTATATCATACATATGCAAAAGATGAAAACAATAACTCTTAAATATTATAAGGATTAGCACAGTAGTAAAAGCAAATGCTCTAAACTCAAAATGATGAAGAAATATAATTTTCAATCGTAATTTGAAATTTTCTGAGCGGCCAGAATTTTCAAATACTGAAATCATAATAAAGAGTTAACGAAACTTAAGCAATCTGTATTTTCATATCATACACTATCTTATATTTTAGATTGTTATGATACTATTCTATTATAATGTGAGCTATTGACAAAAAACTATATTTAATTTAAAAACAAAATGAAAAATTCCTTAAGTAAGTATAATTGATCACACTTATACTCTATTTCATATCTGAAGAGCAGTTGGTGATAATAGCAAATAATAAACCTTGTATGCAATTTATTAAAGCAATAATCTTATATTCATAAATACATTTATGGACCAAATGTGATTGTGCCTAATTCTGTCGTTAATATGACCAAGCATTTATAGCAATGTTGTCCATCTTCAACAGTTCTATAGAAACAATAAAGGAGATAATAGATGGACACATCAATGACGTTGCTTAGTTTAATTTGTGAACTAATCAAGTGCAGTGCCCACTCTCTGTGGATGTGGAGTAAGCATCCTCAATGCCTTATGTCAGATCATCCACATAGCCCACACTCTATGCTAACGCTGTGGCCGTTTCAATTTGGAAGCGCTTTTCAGGTATTGATTTGGGCGTAGTGACAGCAGCAAACAGCAATAAACCGAACTTGAATGCGAGTCCTTGCTTTGTCCGTATGGCAGGTTGGCAGGATACGAAAATACAAGGATACTAGGATACTAGGAACGGGTGTGGTACTTGGACACGCCCACCAAATGACCAACCAGCTTGCTGCTCATTGAAATGGAATCTAATCGGCTTTTGATTTTACAAGTCCTTTTCACAAAGTTTGTCGGTGGCTGCCGCTTTACTCGATGTGTGTATTACTATATACATATGGCCATGTGAGGTAGATAGGTTGAAAGGTAGTTTGGTAGTCCCCTGCAATTTCCCTCTACTCCCCCATTAGAGGGTTGCCTGCGCTTTGCTAAAGGGTTGCCTGAGTGTCTGGCGCAGCTCGTTGCCATTTTGCACTCGGCATAAGTATGCAATATCCGTTTCCGTTCGTTACGTTTGTTACACAGGCTCGAACTTGACTCCTACTGTGGTGAAGTAGATGCTGTGGTGGAAGGAGAGAGGGAACAAGGGAAGATTGAGACTGAGACTGAAGGACTTCAATGTTATACTCTGTTGACTTGCAGGTGGCAACGAGAAGTTCGCTTGTTGTAATAAGCATGAGTCAAAGTGCAATTTCTTTAGAGTCTTTTGACAGACCAGTTACAAGCGAGGGCTGTCATAGAAGTACCAGTAAGTGGTTTAATTTGGAAAGTCTTTTTCCATTACATGTTCAAAGTTAGATGCAACTACACAGGGCAGTTACAAACGACGGCTGCCACAGAAGTACTAATACTTATTTACTGATTTAATTTGGAAAGTCTATTTCCATTTTATGCTCAAAGACTTAGACTTCATGACAATCCTGTCAAATTGAGCCCATTCCGTGACATTGTAAGATCTCACCTCGCGCAATTTCAAGTTAGATACAACTGCACAGATACTCGCAGCGCATCTTTGAGATGCTTAGGCAGTGTTAAGCCTTTTGGCCTATGGCACCAAATAATGTCCAGGAAGTGATAATATCAGACGCTCAAGAGTCCTCGAATACAGGCCACCACCCGCCGTGCATTCAATTGGAAAAGCATTCAAGCTCTGCAAATCGCTTTCTCTCTCACTCACTCACTCTTTTTCTTTCTGTCTCTATCTTATCCACTCTCTCCCCTCTCTCTCTCTCTCTCTCTCTCTCTGCTTTAAGAACATTCAAGTGCTTGTCGTTGTTGTCGCTTTATCGGGCATCAGACATTTTATTATGCCACACCCAGACCTCAGGAGCTTAGTTCTCCAAAGGCCTTGTGGACCATGTTGAACCATGCGTCAATTGAAAAGCGGAAATTGTCGTCTGTCTGGCTGTGATTTTGTAACCCGGCCGAGGTTTATTACGTTGTCAAATACTTTTCTGATTGATTTGTCACCTCTTGACCTGTCCATATCTCTTAGCTTTTATGGTATTTGGAAACCCATTTCTTAAAACTATTGAGGTGCCCTTAGACAACCGCAAGCATAGTTAACGCAATGTTATTTAATATTTAATTGCTTTGCCATAATTAGGTAAAAACATTAAAATATCTTTTATTTATGACCGAGCGACCGAGTCGTGGGCTCAACCAGTTTACAACTGAGAGTTGAGTTTAGCTCAGTTTCAGATTCAGTTTTGTTGAGTTGGGTTTCCACTTATTTTTGTTAAACATCATCAGAGTTTCAGCAAGCCAGGGAAAACAGTATCCTGGTCCTTATTCTACTACTGCTCCACCCTCTGGTTACCAACCAACGCTCTTTATGCATTATACATTAATTATTTAAAATGTCAGAGGAACTAGGCTAGAAGCTGGTTGTGAATGAAAATGAGTATCAACGTTTGTGGCTTGGCTTACTTGGCAGTAAACATGTGGTTCTTTATATCAAAATCTTCTTAATTTCGCCTAAAAAATTACTGTATTTAAGCTAAGATCTATAATCCTTAATGAGTATATTTTGAAGTCTCTTTTTCCATTCTTTTGCTAGACAAAGTTTAATTCTGCGAATCAAAAACACTACAATATCACATTTGAAAACATTCATCTTAAACCTATATATATTAAAATAGAACATTAAATTATCTAATTTCTCTAGGCACTTACGAGAATAAGTTTATCTTCTAATCAAAATCACCTCGACTTCGCGACTAGGAATTTGCATTTAAATTTTTTAATAGACCAATTTACTTTTTATGTTGCACCTTAAAATTAAAACTCTAAATCAAAACTGAGAAGCAACCATTCAAAGAGTTAATGTTCCCTAAATTTATTTGGAATTTCAACAAAATGGTTAATTGATAGTGTATTATTGGAATATTTTATACAACAAATAAATTATTTCAAAGTGTTTTTTATTCATGTAACAAAATAATGTAATTTTGTTTAATAACTTTTATCAAATCCGTCAACTTATTTTATTTAGAACGTTTGAAAGCATTAGTTGTCGACAAGTGCTTTTGGGTTGTTACTTACTTATAGAACCTGACTGATTGTAATTATTACAAGACTCTTTTACTTGCAATATGTCAGATTTTTCAATTAAAAGCAGTTTTCTCGCTGCTGTGACCTGTCAGCATTTTAAAGTTTGACGCTTTTGGGAACACCCCTGCCGTGTGACTGCATATGAGTTTTATGAGTAGCTCAAAGTTAACTTAGCGTAAAGCAGCTAGGGATTGAGAGATAGAGGGGGAGGGCATCAGTTAGCTCTACTAACTATATAAATATGCACATATGACTAAGCTTTGGCCAGCTGCTTTTGCCGGAACAATGACGAGAGGAATTTTGGGCTCTTGGACGATGGCTCAGCTCAGCTCAGCTCAGGTGTAGTCATCGTCATCGTCATTCTTCTTCTTTAGTCCATTTCCCACCCATAACCCAAAACGAAACGAGGTTAATTAATGAATTGTTAATATCATTTGCGACCACACGTCGCCACATTCCACATCATGTTGTCCTTACCCAGCTCGAGTTTCTCTTCTCTGTCCTCCTTTCTCCTTTCTCCATTCTCCACTCTTCTCCTCCTGCTAAGCAAACAGTTGCTGCAACGATCTCTGCGCCTTGGCAGCTGCAACATAATAATATTATGTCGGTATGAGGGTGGCAAAAGGGGAAAGTTCTGTTTTTTTTTTCGCCTTTCCCTTTGGTAAGCGTCAGCTGCAATCCAATTTCGAGCTGAACAATGTGTGTGCATCTGGGTGTGTGTGTGTGTGTGAGACATATGCTGCTAAAATAATAAAGCAACACACATTTTCACTAATGTATGTGAGTGTGTGTGTATGTGACGTTGTTAGTGTGCTGCTCATTATTATTAAAATTTGTAGAATTTTTGGGTTGCAACTAAGCTGCATATAAATTCAGCTGCTTGCAGCTTTCAAAATTTTGCTGCTGTTATGTTAAAGGATGCCAGCCTGCTGCCACATCCTTTCTATCCTTGCAACTTGCCACTGCCACAGGATAACCCAGGCAACTCTCTCTTTCTCTCTTCATCACACTCTTTCTCTCTCTCTCTCTTAGAGCATGCAACGAGTTTGGTGCAAGCTGCATAATTCAAAGCGCAACCGCAACTTGACAATTTGCTAGCGAGTGGCAGCAGCTGCTCCTTCTTCTGAGGAGAACAGTAAACAATGGCATGGACTACAATTTTACATACTTTTCTTCTATATAAATAACTCTGGTTAAAACTCAAGCGATTTGCAGAGATTATAGCTGCCATCTTTGCCACCACCCACTCATATTTTTTAAGAACTTTGTCTTCCAAGCGCTTGATAAACTCGGATGATAAATATATTCTATATATGTACATACACTGTGCAACAATAGCCACAGACTAGACTTAAACAAATATTCTATTATACTTTTTAAATAACCATTTATTTTGCTGCACTAATTTCGATTTAAATGTTCAGTTTGCAATCCTTTTTTTAGCGCATGCAATTTTATAGCAATCGCCCTGGGAACGTTTACTACAAATCAAATATAATGTTGTTAGCAACAAAATGTTGCTCCTGGCTTAAAACAAGTTTATTAAAAATTTTATACAAATTCAAAAGTATTTTCCATATAAACATCATATTTACATGCATTTATTTTGTACAAAATAGTGAGTTTGATTTAATTTAATTTAAAGCATTTTATTAAAGCTATTCAAATATTGACTAAGACCATTTACCTAACTCACACAGAAAATAATACAAATTTTATTTCCAAAGTCAGTGTCAACAGTCCCGAAAGTCTGTATTCCTTCTCGTATCAATAGATAGCCAGTTCTTGGAAAAGAGTATTACATTATAATTGAACTAGTTCCGCCATCTCCAAGACTTTACCCAGTTTGGCAATCTAATTACAGTATTCTCTTTGAGGCTTATTGAGAAATCATGAAAACCTTTAATAGCACGTGATATAAATATCCATTTTTGTGTGAATCACAAATGCCAAATAAATTGAATTAAGTACGTGTTTTAATGGCAGCCTTTAAGCTCCGACCGAAGCAAATAGTTGGCCTTAAAGCAGATCCAAATTACAACTCTCAGTGCCTTATGCCCTTTGTAGAGTCCCAGGCTCCGCCTCTGCACTATGCCCAAGCTGAGCAGAGCAGAGCCTTAACGCCAAAAACTGAACTGAAAATCCATCAACCATAAAATTCGCAGTCAAGCGTACAAAGCAAGAGAGATGTTGCAAGGAAGGGGCATGACTTGGAGGCGCCTCCCGGAGTCCGCAGCTGCCTGCAGCATCCACAAATGCGGTGCGGCTGCTTTAAGGCCATTAATCTTCAATGAAAGGCGTTTAATTTATTTGGTTTTAATTTAAATTTTGGCGCTACGATTTATAGGCCAAACTTTGACGTTGCCATACGAGAAGGCCCAATGCAATTGTTATTGTTAATGTTGTTGTTTCTCTTCTTGTTGGCTAATTATAATGTGGAACACGCAACGGACAGTTAAAGATACACATGGACTGTAAATAACTTATTAATGTTACACGGAGAAGAGTCGACTGTTACGTATCCTCTTCAAAATATACATTTTCTCAAATTATGTACTACATATATTATCAAGGAAAGTGAATCGTTATTTCAATTCTATAATCATGTCAGTGCAAATTATATATATTTCAAAGGGCTTTCAAGCAGTTCGCTCAATAAATTTAAATATAATTTTATTATTATAATATATAGAAATAGATTTAAATATAGTAATTTCTTCAGCATATATATACGTTTATGTTTGCCCCGAGATAAACAATTCCTATTAAATTGTATTCTTCTATAACTTGAATATGGAATATATTTTGATTCACAAAACTAACTATTTAAACAGAATATATTCCCCGGCCAGTTGATTATACTTTCAATCTTTCGAACATATGATTTCCACTAAGAAGATTAAAATAACAGATTTCATCAGTTGCTATAAAATTCTTGTTTAAACTAATAATAAGGAAAGGGACTTATATCAATTCTATAATTATAACATTATATTATATTATTATAAATTAAGTAAAGCTTGAAAGCAATTCACTTAGAAGATTCAAAGACATGTTTTAATCAAATTAAAACATAAATATATAAATATATATATATTTATATCGTAACTTTTATCTACAAAAAATGAAAATATCAGATTTCTGCAAACATAAACCCATTATTGTACAAATACTCTTTGATTTGTCCCCAAGAAAGTAACTTTTTATTTTGTATTTATTTATTTATAAAATTTTATAGTAAATGTTATAAGGCTTTAAAACAAGACAGAAGATTGTAGATATATTTGCTAAAAGCATTACTTTAATCGAAAAAATATTTATTTTCAATCATATTTTAAAAAATATATCCACCCTATAGTACCCTGTAAATGCTATAAATAGATAGCTCTGCACAATCAAGCCGCTATGATGCACAAAAGGAAATCCGCCAGTCACTTGGCTACATTAAGCATACGCCCTGTATGTATAATGTGTGTTTAGTGTGTGTGTGTGTGTGTGTTTGGCCTGGATTATTGTTAGCTTACGTTAAATATAAATATCAATTCCACTTGGCTTGGCCTATCAAAACTAAATGTGAGCCCTGTGCTTTGGTTCGATTGCCAGATCAATTGCCAAAGTAAAACCACGTTAGCAACTATTTGGGTAGGAGTGGATGAGGAGAGGGGAGCCGAGCCTGTTAAGAGTGTGGCAATCTTTTCTCCCCTCCATTCTGTGTCCCTCCTCCTGCGTCGCCACCATAATTGTGCCCCAAGCGCGCCACAACGCCCTCAAACAAAACAAGTTGGCGCTGCTTATCTGCAGCCTCGATTTTTGTTGAAACCTCTCCAACAGCCCCTTTGGCAGAGCTCCCAAGTTGTTGCATCCCCATCCCCATAACCATTCCTCCACATCGTTGTGGTTATAATTTTGTGGTCTTTTCCATTTTGCGGTCAACTCCAATTGGGATTTAATTTGTACTTCTTTGTTGTCGTTCGTTCGTATTTTATTGTATGCCAAGCCATAACAACAACAACAACCAGTAACAATAACAACAACAACCAGTAGTAACAACAATACATGACAACAACAATGCGCCTTCGACGCTTGCCATCATTTTTGGTCCCTATCGTCGTTGCTCCTCTTCCCTCTTCCCTCTTTGCTTTTCCCAACCCACACAAAAATTTATACCCTAACAACAAGCGCGATTTTGAGTTTGAGCTTCGAACCGAAAATTCAATTTTTGTTTGCAAGCGTCCTCTCTGTGTGTATGTGTGTGTGTGGGCGTGTATATGTTGTGTGTGTTTGTGTGTGTGGAAATGCAAACCGAGTTTATCCACTCGAACTGTTAATGGGCATTTTGTATTTTATTTAATGTGAAAAGTTTTTGTTGAATATTTTTGGCCCCGGCCTCATTGTGCGCTTCTCGCATTTGGCATTCGGCATTCGGTCGAGGCTATCGCTATCGTTCTTCCTGTTAAATCTCAGTGGCCCAAACAGAAAAAGTTTATATTGTAATATTTTAATATTGTTGGCTTGTAATTCAAGCGATTTAATTAGCCATTAGAGTAGGTATTCTTGTTCTTGCTCTTGTTCTTTTTGTTGCTGCTATTGTGGCTGAAATAGCTAAAGATTGCTGCACTTAGAAACAAATTAGAACAATGTTCTTTTTAAAGTCGATTTTGGTGGGGGGGTAATTGAGGATAATTGAACAGACCAGCAGATGTTATTTAAATACGCTAGTGTTAACGCTGAATATTGAAGAAGCTTTTGGTTGATAATTAACAGGATTTCCCTCTCGGGAATTAGTCGCAGTAATAAAATAATTCTTCTTATATTTGACCACAATTATTCATAAATTTTATTTTTTTTATACAACCATTTTCTTTAAAAATATTTAAAATAAAAAAACAAGTCTAAATAACTACGTTTTTTATGAAGTAGCTCGAGAAAAGTTTCCGTTTGACTCTTCCAAAATAATAACTCGGTCATTTTAAATCGATCAAGTTTCTATCCCTTTAACAACTTTATTTTATTCTTAACATAAACAAGCATTTGATATGTTACGTTATGTTATGTTAAATAGTAAAAAAGACAAATTAATTATGTGCTAATAAATCGAATATATATATTTTTTTTATGTTCTGAAAAAATTAAAGTTTAAGGTCATTTTGTTTGGTTAAGTTCGAATTTGGAAAATTGCTCCTTCCTTGTTTGTCTCTTTAGCAGATGTGGCAACTATTTATTTCCATTCGTTATTCTTACTTAAGTATGTCTTAAGTCTGAGAGAAAACTTGATGGAAAATAAACGAATTTCTTTTCAGGCAGCTGATGCTTATCTAATTTCAAGTAATTATAAAATAAATTCCAATCTCAAAAACTAAAATATACTTCGCATATACATTCATACGTATAATATATATGACCGCACATTTTCTCGTTGTCAACCTGTGAAAGTTCGCTAACAAATTTGACAGCTTTTGGGTTGACAACACAGTTTAGAACAGGGCACAGGGAAAGATGGGAGAAACAAGTGGAAGGGTGAATGGGTGGATAAAGGTTTGCCACCAAAATGCAACCATGTGTGTTAGGCAGGCAAATCAAACATTAACTAGTTGTTGGGTAATCCTGAAAGTCGCCTAGTTTACTACTCCCTTCCGCCTGGACCCCTTCCCGCTGCCGTGACTTACAGGCAAATGAACACGCTGAAATTTTAATAAGCCAGCCTAAAAGCAGGCAATGGCATTTGCCAGCCAATTTGCAAGTGCAGTTGACGAAGACGAAGAGTGCCACAGGATGAGGATGAAGATGAGGATGAGGCTTAGAGGATGTGGTGACGTTGTCAACGCTGCAGGGTCCCAGACCCAGACTCAGACTCAGGGCTGGGTTCAGGCTCAGTTGCTGGGCGCTTTTAATAAGGTGCCAGCCACAAATTTTCGCGAGCACGACAAGGACAACAGAGACGGAGACGAAAAGGGAGGGAGATGATAGAGACGACTTGGTTGCATGTTGTGTTACAGTCCAAATTAGAAAAGTCGCAAAGAAAAGCAAAGCAAACATTGCTGCCAGCCAGGAGAAATGCCACAGCAGGAAAGCTGGAAATAAGGGGGGAGGGGAATAGGAACTGGGAACTACGCCGGAAATCAAGTGTCACGTGATACATGCAATGCAACAACCACGTGCAGCAATAAATTGCATGTGCCGAGGCAGCAACAAGAGCTGCCAGAAGAGCTAGCTGCATGTGAATGTGTGTGCGTGTGTGTGTGTGTGTGTGTGTGTGTGTGTGTGTTTGTGTCTGTATGTGTTATGTTACTAATTATCTGACGGATTAGCTTAATTGGTAACAAGTGCACTTGCAGGCACTCTTCACTGCGACTCTGCGGCCAACTACTCGAAAGTGGCATTAGCCTACTTTTTTGGGCGGCTTTGCACAAAATTTCGGGTACCCTCTTTCTCTCTGTATAAGTGAGTGTCTGTGAGTGTAAGAGTAAGTGCGAGTAACTGAGTATATGAGTATATGAGTGTGTATGACTATGCATGGATAGTCCATATATGTAGTGTGTGGTTAGTTGACGTTGCAACTTCAGTTTCAGCTTCAGTTGCAGCTGCAACTGCTAACCGACTACCAGTTATAATTTTCAAGTGAAATGGGCTTTAAAACTTTTGTGGTCAGGTCAACAAATCGGAACTGGTCAACGCAACTGGTCAGCAGTAACGTGAACTGCAATCAGTGAATAATTAAAAAGTTAAATAATAACCAAAAACAATTGTGATTTATTATGGAGCAAAGGGTGTTATTACATTATTCAAAGGTATTTTAAAGACATGAAGAGGCATTTCCATTCCTACAAATTATATAAATATATTCTTAATTCCTTCATCCTTAATCAAAGGAGCAGAGGATATTATAACTTTATGTATATTTACGTTCCTATAAATGTTATATTATGTATTCTTAATCAGTATTAATTGATATATATAAATAATCTAATTACTTTTCACAGGTAAGAGTGAAAGGAAAAATACAAGAGTTATGTTTATGTTTGTGTATTATTTTATCTTTGTGCTTGACGCAGGGTATTTCAAAGTCGAGCACACTGACGTTCTCTTTGTTACTTGTCGTTTCTTGTCACATAATTGTTACCTCTTCACAGACCTAACAGTTACTAGTTTTTGCAGTGATTTCAGTCATGTGTCTGTGCCTGTGTCTGAGCAGTAAACGCTGCTCACACTTTTGCCAACAACTTAATCAACTTGGCCCAAAAACGTAACCGGGGCAACAAACATGAGCCAAAACACCGTCCTATGGTCTGGGCATGTTCTGAGAACTTCTTTTGCCTATTCTTTGCCTGTTCTTTTTCCTATTTTTATGTTTTTTTCCTTTCGAAAAATTTGTGTATTGACACTCTCTTATGTGCTGCACATGACAGCCAAGACAGTCGTGAACATGGCCAACTGGCATCCAATTGGTTGGCCATTTCCATATTGCATCCCTTTTACCAAATTGCTGACTTTATTCCGACTTCTTCCTTATACTTACCTGGAGTATTGAGAGTATTCGGATTCGAAATTGACTTGAAATGCATTTACAATTGAAATGCAAAAGTCTTTGGACTGATTTGAACCATTTAGGCTAGAGTTGCCTAGCAATAAGCCAAGACCAAATTAATTGATTGCAATACTTATGATTGATGATATTGGCAGACTGCGTTTTCAATCATTTATTAACGAGAATCTGTTGAAGCAGCTTAATGAAAGTTTGCCCAACGCTTATCTCTCTCTCTCTCTCTATCTCTATTTTAGTCTCTCTCTATCTCTCTCTCTGTGTCCATAGTGAATCTCTGCTCTGCTCTCTCTACTTAGATATGTATTTTGTGCCTTGAGCTAGCTTTTTCAGGGGCGATGATTCCTTTATTATTCATGCTTGTGCCTGAGTTGAACTGGCTTTTCATGTGCTTTGCTTTCGATTGTTTGCAGTTTTCTTTTTGCACACACCATGGCTTTGCATGAATAGTAAATAGTACCCCTCTTCCCACCTCTTCAAAAACCCCTTGGCTCCTCATCTATTGGGTCAATCTATGATGGTGTTTCGACGGCTTAGACAACAGTCCCCAAAAAAAAAAAAAAAAAGACTCAACTGCAAATTCAGTTTCTCCTTCCTTGCTATTCGTCTATTCTTCTTGTCAGCCATCTTGCTCTCTATATTCTTTTTCATCCTTTTCTTCTTCATCTTATTTATTCGGTTTGGCAGCGCATTTGCTTTGATAAAATATTGATTGCGGTTTCACTGCGCTTCTCTTCTAATGCTCAACATGCGTGTCAGCCTCATCCTCGTCTTACCTCAGATTCCTCTATTTCTTCGTCCTTTCGTCTTCCTTTCTGTTCCTCTTCATCACTTTGCCTCAACCGCCTTATTGTTTGTGGGTTTTTACACCAATATCAGCAAGAAAGGCAACAACTTGCAACTGCAACAACAGCTGCAACTTCAACTTGTAGTTCAACTTCAAGTTTTGATGGCAACTATCAAAAATCGTCTAGTTAACCTTTAGGTAGCCAAGTAGTCTAAAAATGACCATTATATACAATATTATAAAAGAGCTGCAACAAGTTATTCAGAAATTCGCAGTTTCAGTTTCAGTATAAAAGTGAGCCTGAATATTTTACAACTAATTGGCATTGCATTAAAATTGCCAATTAGTTGTAAAAAAATTCAGGTTTACTTTAATAATATTCAGATTTAAAATTGAATAATTTATCTACACACTACAAGAAATTCACGTTAAAGGCTTAAAATGGTTTTAGGTATAAGTGAGTACTGAGAGTAACTGTAGACTGATAAAAGTTTATCAGGCTTTAATTCAAATAATTTTTACAGACTTCAGAAAAATCCGATGATCCTTACTACTTAGACGGAAAAAACAAATCGAAAATTCGAAGTAAAATGATTTCACTGTTTAATTTGGTCAACTTTTACGAGGTAAAGATGAATCGTAAATTGTTTATAACATAAGAAATAAACCAACAACGATATTTTTTAGAAAATTAGCCTCGTAGGAGAAAAGTGTTGAGTCGCAGCTTATACAATGTTATGTAAATTTTATTCAGTTGACTTTCAACTTATCCTTAATGACTTTACTTGAAAACCCGATTGATTCTGAAAAATCAACTTCAACGGAAGGCAATTACTAGAAGATTATGAATATGTTTCATGCTCCCGGAGGATATTCTTTTAAATACACTGTGTAATTATTGTCAGCTCGAAGCTCTGATCCGCCACTAACAAGAACCATATTATTCAGATATATACCGAAGAATTGACAACCTGAAAAAATGTAATAATTTTTTACTTATTTTACTGTGGATAGCCATCATTTTTTTTAAGGACTTAAGAGTTGACACCAAAAATAAGTTAATAAAATATTTAAAAAATCGTTCGTTGGTTGAAAAAAGGAAAATTCGATTGGGTTAAAGCTTACACACACGCACAAACACAGTGATAAAACAGGCAAATTGCTTACCTTTAAGCGTGTACCACAAGCACACCACACACAACACATACACACACACTCACACACACCACAAAAGCAAAGCACGCACGCAACACACGCAACGCAGCGTAAAACGCGTGAAACTCGCGCACTGCAAAAACAGCGCCCGGGTGGATTTGACTGCCAGGATACGAAGGATGTGTGCTCCTGCTTCTGTCAGCTACTGTTGCCAATGTTATAGTTGTTGGTAGTGTTGGTGTTACTGTTGTTGCTGTTGCAATAGCTGGCAGGCTTATGTTTTGGAGAAGCAACGTCAATTTCATACATATTCAGCTGCTCGTCGGTAGACTGCTGCTGGGATTTTGCGGCAATTTCAAATACAAATTGCACTGTTTTTATGGCTACAAATGCCTTTTTGTCATTTTTTTGTATCCCTCTCCATCTCTCTGTCTGCTGTAACCAGCGACAGTTTGAACAAGGGTCTCAACGACGTTGGCGACATACGAAAGGATTTCATTTTAACAGTTCCAGGCAACGTTAATCCCCAATACCCAAATGCAATCGGCTGCAGCTGTCTCTATGTGTGTGTGTGTTTCTTTGTGCATGATGTCAACCCTAAAGGCCAGGGCCATGGGCAGGGATTTATGGTTTAAGCATTGGTCGAAACATATGCAGCCATATAACTGAAACTGACTCTGATTCTGAGTCTGAGTCTGATATTGATCGTCAAAAAACTTTAGTCTTTTTTTAAGTAGTTTTCTCAGCCTTTAGTTAATTGAGAAGAGGTCGGAAAAAATATACGGAATCATTTTATTTTTATTGCTTTAGTTAAGTGCATTTCAAATTGCAGACATTTGCGGCCTTCAATTGACTTTTAATTGCACAATTTGCACGAATTTCGGTTGTTAAAGTCTGTGTGTGTTTGTGTTTGTGTTCATGTTTGTGTTTGTGCTAGCTGTGTTTTAGTTAGTGTTAGTTTTAGGTTTTGGCCAACACACATCAACACCAAAATGGTTGGTTGGCCAAAAGTTCTCAGCCTCGATTAAGACAACAAACGAACGAACCACATCAGGCAGTTATAAACCTTTTGGCACTGACAATCACAATTGCTCTGATACTCTCTGTCTCCTCAGTTTGTTGAGTTCTCTGAGTTGACGACAATGCTCATCACGATGATGATGATGATAATTATAATGGTGATGACAATGCAGACAAACAGATGAGCATGTAGTTTTGGGTATAGAGATGGGAAAATTAGACAATGATAATGACTAGCAGAATATACACTTCTTAAGCATCAGAACTCTATAATTTATGTGCTTATTTTCTTTGAAATTAAATACGAGTATTCTTTATTCGCTCTCTGCTCATTCTATAAATTTTCAAACGCAGTTGGAGTTTTTTGAGTTCCCTCAATCCTTGCAGCAAATATTAAACAAATTTGTATAATTTAAACATATCCAGAATTGTAAGTTGAACATATCGATTACAATTAATATTGTAAACTTTATTATTTTATTCTTATACTAACATTTTATCCATTCATTTCAAGTTTTAAAATTCACATATTTTATTTATCTCTGCCGTTTATTAAGCTGACTGCCTTAAATAAATTAAAATAAATATATAAATAACAACCACAAATTGGTATTATTTAGGTTGATTGAACTTGTATATCATATAATAATTTATGGAATTTATGAACTTGCAAAGAGCTATTCATAAACTTATCTTAAATAAACATTTTCACCATAAAATTACATTTAATATTTCTTATTTAAATGAACTTCGAAATATTTTTCATAAATCTGATATTCCCTAATTTAACTTTTTCTTATAATAACAAGATTAAATTTTAGCGATTAGTGACATTTTAATTCCAAATTTAGTAAATTATAAAAGCTGTAATTTGTGAGTCTCTACTCTAATCGGTTTTGTTATTATTCTCTACAAAATATGCTATTGGCGATTGCGTTGTCAATCTCTTTCAAAGTGACTTGTTTTACAGCATCCAATCACAGTCAGTCACTGTCCTCGCACATCTCTAAACTGTTCGAGTTTCCATCTCCATATTCCTCTCCCCTCTTAAGCCCTCTCTTCTTTCCCCTCTCTCAGGCTGTGTGCATGTTGCTTGCATTTGCATATTCTCTAATTTGGCTAGTTTGGCAATTGCGGCCGATTTTGCAAAACGTTATTTGCCAAGGGCGTCTGGTATGGTTTACCTCCCCTAAGTCCGCTTGTCTCCCAGCCACCCACTGGAAATGGCCTCACAAGTATTTAGTCTATGACGAGTTGAGTGGTTTGAAGTGTGCCCAGCCACACAGACAGATAGAGAGAGAGAGAGAGAGAGAGAGAGACAAAGAGAGAGGGAGAAACAGAGACAGAGACCCATCAGAGTTGTGCCAATGTGCAATGTCTCGTGTCGTGTGAATTTGTTTAGTTTGAAGTGGTGGCCAAAGAGCAGAGGTCAAAGTTTTGTACTTCTTGCTCTCGAATTGCTCCAGCTGGCAGCTGGCAGTTCACCTGTTCAGTCAATAAATTGTTGGTCGACCTGTGCGACGATTTGTGGGCCATGTTAACTTGATATATGGCTTTTTATTATTCTCGTTGTCGTAGCGAAACGAAGCCGTATCGAGCCTTCTGCTCAGTCAGGCCAATCACATTATGAAAGCAACCAATTTTAATTACGACCATTACAACAAAACGCTCGAAAAGACCGCAACAACAACTACAACATTAATGGAGAAAATGTCGGCTAATGCCAGGGCCCAAAACTCATTTAGCCGCGTTAAAGTAATTACAATTTATAGGCCACAAAAATCCGTAACACAACATAAATCCAAATGAACGCGCAATGCGCCTCTCCTCCATCTCCTTCCTCATTCCTTGTGATGCTTCTGTTCCGCTTCTTGGTCGCATGGAGTTAAAAATTTTAACCACATACACAAAAAGTCACAGAGCAAGCGACACCTGACAGCCAACACCCCCCCCCCCTGGTACCCCCTCTTCATATTGTGTCTTTATTACACGGGCAAAGGCAACGCGCGATAAATAAATAAATAAATGCCGCCTAACAAGCCGCAAGCAGGCGAAATTTGTTGCAATTCATTGACTTGGCGCACAGACGCTAACATAAATTCCAAAGACCCCACAACACAGAATGTAATATATTGACAGCAGTTCCCAACAACAATTTGTAAACCGTATTGCGAGTATCACTTGAAGACAAGGGGGGCCAAGGGGACTGAGCACGGCAATAAGGCAACCAATGTCGGCAATGAGCTTTGCGAAATGGCCAAGGAGCAAAAACCATTGACTACATATGGGCTCAACATTTGGCATTGCAATAAGAAAGCTAAATAGCAATCACAAATATCTAAACAATTGTACATACTCTCACTCTCACTTGGATTAGATTTTTTCGACAATAAAAAACTCTTCCAATAAAAATGGTTCTCAGGTACATGATCTTTCAGATACTCTTTCCAACAGAACTGTACATCATGGCTGTTCAGATAACGTAACCTCATTGTTTGTATCTATATGCAGTACAAGGACTTTACAGAAGTATAATAAAATTACGTATACGCCATTTAATTGAATTTCGAATATTTTTGTGTTAAGTTGAGCTAGATTGGTAGAGTAGCGTTAAAAAAACAGCAACATAAAATTAAAGCAATCATATTATATAATGTTAATGAATTTGTACTTTATACATTGTACATACAACAACTCAATTTGGACCGTTTGTTCCTAGGCCCGTTATATGTTGTTATTTTCATTTTTATGACAGTTAAAAATTAAAATTAAAAGATATGCTTATACTTAAACAACATTGAAGCTGCTCGTCTGCCTAGAAAACTATATTCATTTTTTATTTATGTTGCGAGATACAAAATGATATCAATGCCAAACAGATTTTTTAACAAAATTAAAACAAACTTTAAAAAGGTTAAAAACAATACATATAAAATTGTATATGTACAATCTTTTAATAGTGCATATACGCTTCATTATCAACAAATGAAACTGAACAGCAGAGATGTAAATTGTTGATGATTTTAATAATACATTTTTTATAATTATTATTATTATTGACAGTTAGATTAGAGTTATAAACTAAGAACCTAACTTAAATGATAGCATGGCTCCTTCATGGCCTTCAGCTAACATTTTGTATACAATTTTACCAATGTTTGCTTTTACTGAATGTCTCAAATAAGCGTATTACGCATACGCACAGTCAGCCAGCTTTAAACTAGATAATTTTATTTAGCAAGAGAAAAGTATGTACATTGTACAATGCAAAATAAATCCAAAAAATAATGTTTCTAATATTCTTTCTGTGCAGATGCCACTAAGAAATGAACTTGGACTGGTTTTTTAACCCTTGCGACTCATCAGCTAGCCTCTTTATTTTATAGCCAACAGATTTGCCCTTCGCAAGTGGCAAGTGTAGGTCTTACACGCAGCTAATCTACCCACTTTAAGCATTTTATGCGAGCTCAGTATATAAAAAAGCAAACTGACAGCAGCTCAAGGGCAGCTCTACTTCTCTTGCTCATTTTCTTGTTGTCGCAAGCGATAAGCAAGGGTCAGAGTTCACCATGCCCGGTCAGCACTCGGTGACCTTCTCTTGAAGTGGCGTTTTAACTATTTATCTGCCAGACAGGCAACAGAAAATTGAAGGCCTCTTTGTTGCCGTTGCTTGTAGCCTGGTCAACAAATCAGTCGCTTTAACTGTTTATCTAGCAAGGATGCAAATTGCAAAAATCTATCAAACAGTCTTTTGCTGGGAACTGGCTTAATCGACTGGCTACCAATTCCACCTTCTTCTGTAGTTAAATCTGCTGCTGTTCTTTTATTTCCTCCTCTCAGATACCTGCCCCATCGTGTCGGCTGTTTTAACGCCTCGTTGCATAGCGACGCCCTAAAAGAAGGACAGTTAGGAGCTGAACCACCCGCCGGCAGGGAAAATGCCTTTCGTTGTTCTTGCGCACAGTTGACATGCTCACCGACGACTAGTTTCTAAACTTTTCTTGCCCATTGTTCAAAGTTTTGCTGGTGCTACTACGACGTTGCTGGCAAATTCAGAGATTAGTCTTCCACTTGGCTAAATCTGCAGCAGTGGGCAAAAGTTATGGCAATGCCAGAGCCATGGCCAGTTATGGCAGAAAGCAAGCGACCAGCCTCGATACCTGGCCAGAACCATGGGATGCCCTTACTTCACTTTTGCAGTCCATGGAATTTGCCGGCTACCGGTTGTCCAGTTGTCCAGTTGCCCAGTTGCAAGTCCCTTGCTGTGCCATGGGGCATGCCTGCATTTGTGTCACTTTATTTGTATTAATGGCACTTGCGCATCCTGCGGCGCGGCTACAATAAGTAATTTGATCGAGTACCAAAAGGAACACAACGCAATGCACCCTAACCATGCCTGCACCCTAACATCCCATGCTTCCAATCTTCCCTGCCTTTTCCTCTTATCACTCGACGATTGCATCGCCTTTACATTGTGCAACGAGCTGGACCAGACAACGAAATGAATTTTTAGAAATTGTAAATCAAAGCAGAGTCAAGCAGAAAACAAAATACTCTCAAAATATATTTTAAATGTATTTTTTAATTAAATAAAAAGCAAAGAAAACGAGGCTGCAAACTAGTACAAGTACCTTGCAGCGATTTCTACTTCTTGAGCACAAACCAGAACCGGACAGGTTTCTAAAACAAATTGTTTGGTGTGCAAAAAAAATATACACTAAAATATCAGTCACTATTTGATACTTTGAATTAAAATTTAAAAAGTAAGAAATCACAATTCATTTCTTTGAGTACCCCTAGAATATTTAACAAATTTCTATATTTTTAGTTTTAGTTTCAAAATTAATATTAGTTTTATTTAATTTAATTTAGTTGCTAGCCTCGATTTTATTTGCTTATTTAATTTTAATTTCAACTTGTCGGCTGTCTTTATTTTACTGTAACATTTAATTGGCTTTGAAAATCAAGAATTGCAAAAGTAAAGAATTAACAGAATTGAGAAAATGTAATAATTTTGTTGTATAAAATTGAAACAAAAACTTGTACTCACAGGCTCAAAAAACCGGTTCAAACTTGCGCGTAGATTAATGGCACTGAATACAATGTTTCCACAACATAACTTTCAGATGCTTTTCAACCATTAGAACAAGTAGGTATATATACATAAATATATAAAGAAATAAACATATTTTTAGAAAAATGTTAAATAAAACAATATGTGAAAACTCAAGGCAAGTTAATTTAAATGATTTATTACATTTCTATGACATGCGAATTGAATTGCAAAGTGATTATACCCCTGGGGTGCAACATACCTTTAGCATCGAGCATCGAAAAGGCAAATTGTGCACGAACATTGCAATGGATTCTAAGCCCCAGCTGGTAACTGTGACTCCAACTGTGACTGCGACTGCGACTGCGATTACAACTGGTTCAGTAGACAAAGGGGCAGCAGGTATGGATAAGGAACAACGTCAGCCGAGTGCAAAGGATTAAACACTCTAGATTTTATTAGATAAA
Source organism: Drosophila testacea (assembly GCA_035043265.1). Classification (NCBI taxonomy): domain Eukaryota; kingdom Metazoa; phylum Arthropoda; class Insecta; order Diptera; family Drosophilidae; genus Drosophila; species Drosophila testacea. Next base: position 8,355 of record JAWNND010000826.1, on the reverse strand, counting down.
ACTCAGTGAACAGCTAACGAAATGCCTTTCTTGTTGTCTCCTCTTCCCTACTCATCCTTCTCCTACTCCTATATCATAAATTCTGTGACAAATGCAGGTAAAAAGTTTTGTTAGCCATAGTTAATTTGGAGAGGCCCGAAAGCTCGTCTAGCTAATTGCAAACTTTAAGCCAGAGCTCATGTGTCGACTTGTTCGCGATTTAATGCCAATTGATTCGTTACAAAAACATTTTGCATTAAGTTGTCAGCTTTAAGAGCCAACTGATTAGCCATTATTGTCTGTCTTTACTGCAAGTGCAGAACAGTTTGATATGGAGAGGGAAGTAGCAGTATTCTGATTGGAGTAGAGGTCGTCATTTGCTCAGTTTCCGCCTTGTTTGTCCCTGCATAATATTTTCAGTTAAGTGCGTCAGTTGTGGTAACAAGTGACTCGAGCTAGTTTTGTTATTGAAATGAGAGTCACACAAATACACACAAAAGAGGCAGACTTACACTTATAGATACAAGTGCAGATATAGCTAAACACACACACATTCACACTCACATTCACATTCACACGCGCAACCAACACTCGCACGCATGCATAAGTAAACAAACATAAACATTTGCTCCAACACGCCGGGTATAAAATAGCATAACAAGCACCAACCACAAAAGCAACAACAAGGATCACAAGAATCCAAAAACTAACAAAATCAGCCAAGACCTGCAAATACCCTAAAAAATGTATAATAAAGAAAAATGCTTTCTAACATTCGTCAAAGTTATAAGTACTGGTCTAATAACAATATAAAGTCTTCATTTTCAATATTTTTAAAACTAAATATTTTTGTAATTTAGGATGTGCTTGTAATATTCCAAATAGTTTTTAATAATATGTAAATATAAATTGATACAAATTAACTTCATAGATTAAAACATAAAATCACTTTAATTCGTAAATAATATATCAATTCACAATTTCATAACCTTCAGCTTGAACTAATTTCACAAAACTGTTAGAAATGGTTTTAATATTTTCTAGTATTATCTAAGATCTAAATAATAATTAGGGAAACTAAAATGGTTCATATAATTAGTTAATAATCTTACTAACAATATTGAAAAATTAATTGTTTAATATCTAGTTTATAAACTAATAGCCCCCTTTAATGACTTGTCACATATTCAATTCTTCTACTTTCTGAAAAAATGTACGCTCAATAAATGCCACAAAAAACTAAAGGCCAGAATTCAAGTTTATTTTGCATTCAATATATTTGCATCCCTCATGTCAGCTGATGTGGCCAAAAAAATTTGAAGTTCACATTTCACTGTGAAAACCCAAAATACAGACAAATTTAAGAGTAAGAAATTTAAAATAAAATAAAATTGTTGTTGAGTATAATAATAAATTGTATTTTGTATAAATATTTGTTTATAATGAAATATAAGTAAAGCCAAATATTTATTTTAACATTTTACAAATTTGTACAGGAAAAATAATAATAGTTATGTTAATTGTTTCCATATCGCTATCCAAAAGATTTACATATATTAAATTAGTTTAAAGCATATAATACACACTCAAACTCTAATTTTGTAGGGTATAAAAACCGCATCAAGCGCCACAAATTTTGTTACTGCGCTTCGCTGCTGTTGTCGTTGTCAATGTTGTTGCTGCTGCTGCTGCTGTCGTTGCGCGTTTCTTGCTGCGGCTGTGGCTGCCATCATCTTTGCCTTATTACCGCAGCTTTTCTTTTGTGAACTGCTGGTGGCACCTTAACGAGCTGTTGCCAGGTGAGAGAGAGAAAGGGTAAGCGATTGAGAAAGGAAGTAACTCGACAAGAGCTCAACAACTGGAATGGAGCTCAAATAAATCCTTTTGGCTGGCCATGCAATTAAATTGCAAGTTGTGCATTTCGATGTCGCCTCTAAGCAATTGACAGGCTGCCACTTCAAGGCTGACATGTAACAGAAATGCATATGCACACATACATACACACATAGAGTGACACACTTACTCACTCGCAGTCACACACACACACACACACATACAGTTACAAGTACACACAGTCGAGTGCACATGCAATCAATTAAATTCGTTGTAAATTCAACGGCTTATCTGCCGTAATCAATCTTAATTTTCCACTTGACATGCAGCGCAAGCGAAGCAAAGGAACTGCAGAAAAGGACCTACCCCAAGTCTGCAAAGTACGCCCCCTCACTCCTCTTTCCTTACCCATCTCTCATATGTAACCGGGCTCACATTACGTATACGCAATGTGAACGCTTTGCGAATTTTAAATCAAAATACATTTCCGGCTGTCCCACAAAGTAGGCAAAATACAATTTATTGGCAAAATACTTACAAACGCCAAAGCACTTAAAGCCGACTATTCACTGCTTGAGCAGGACACACACAATATACAGGACATGATCATATAATTGAAGCGGAAAGGGTATGCAAGACGTGTTATGTAAATTGTCAGCCCGACAATAAGGTCATTGTGACCTCAACTGGCCTTTGGCCACACAAACAACAAATTGAACAATATTATTTAATAAGATATTAGATATAAATCAGTAAAGTAATCAATGGGGCAATAATGACTGCAAATATTATTAAATAAATTGAAAATACAACTTAAAATAATATTATGCAAATGCTGACACAATGTACAATATATAAGCTACTGGGCTGAAGTTTCAGCTCCAGCTCCTTTAATGTCGTAATTAAACACTTTCTTTGGATAAAACATACATTAAATATTAATTAAAAGGGAAACTGTTCTGTAAATCGCTTTTTAAAAAGCTGCTTGCAAGTAAATAAGTCAATCATTTCGGTGTCGTCATTAGATATTCTTTTATAATTAGAATTTTGTATTAGTTTTTAAACTCTATGACTATAAATTTGTACCTTTTTTGGACAGCTAATTTCTTCAACAATAAATTTGTAAAAATACTCAATTATAGAAGCTGCGTTGGTTAATATAAATTTAAGCAAAGCCATTGCCAAGAATGATAGCTTGGTGATGTTGTCGAAATTATTGCATAATTTTGTGTTAATCATATTTATAATTATGGCAACCGAATATAATGCACATGTTTGCCTTGTATGAATATTTGAATATCTTTAGATATGATTGGGAAGGTTTACATAAGTATGAGTACTCGAATATTCGTATAATACAGATGACTTCATCCACTTGGCTGTATGAAAGGAATAATCGCTTATGCAAACCAGGGCATTGAATCCTTTGGTAACCAAAGCATTTGCTTACCATCTTGTTGCAATTTGTCTAGTTAGTGTGAGCGTCAACCGATGCACACTTATCATACACACACAAATACACACACACATACGCACTCAGTCAGCAGATACACCCAATGATATGGCAGTTACCGGTAGCATTACTTAATATGTGTAAATTGTGTGGCATCAACTATTATGCATTGTGTGTTATCTTTGACTATCAGAACTGCAGCTCCATCTTGAGCTTGCAACATGCTAATGCTTCCTACCCCCTCCTCTCTCTCTCTCTCTCTCTCTCTTCTTTCCACTCTATACATTTCTCTATACCCGTGTTCTTGCCACTCGCAATACTTCAACAACGTTGCCTGGTCGCCAGGTCGTGCCTGTAACAATTTATCATTTGAGCATGACGCACGCATATCACACACACACACACACACACATTCATACACGCACTACGCACACTACTGCATTTTACCATTAAGCTCATCAGGGAGTGTGTGCGATAGTGTGTGTGGGCCGCAGGCAAAAGCATTTAACATGCAGTTTATGTTTGCCACAAGATCTATTACAGGAAACTCACATATGCCGAGTACGCATTGGAATGTTGAGGCGCAAACCGACCACGCCCACCACAATCAAGCGAGCAAGTAGGCGCACAAATTGCTGTAAGTGGGCATGGCCATGCGGCAAATCCAAATCTAAATCGAGCAGCAAAACAAAACTTGATTATTTTGTGCGGTCTGAGGTCTGAGGAGTCTGGGCTCTGAGGTATGAAGTCTGAGGTTTTCTGCCTGCCCCCTAAGGCGAAGGATATTTGCATTAAATATTGCAAACTGAAAGCCGCACACTTAACAAATATGACGCCTCCGAATTATACACTACATATGTACTAAGGTCCTGGCCTTGCAATGGGCTTAGTTTATTGATCAGGAGCTTAGTTTGACAGTTTTGACCAAAAATCCAATCAAGCAAAACTCATTTGCTATAATTTTAATTACACATTCATAAATCCTTAGTATGTTTAAATTCCATTTAAGTAATTATTTACACTTGTCAACAAAATACGCTTCATCGTTCACTTGTGTAGATAATGTATTTTGATTGCATAACAGCTTTCTATGCATGTCACTCAAACAATGAAATACAATTTAATTCCCTCTAGATCTATTATTCTAGTTAATGACAGATTTAGCTGGTTTCAAAATTAATTAAAGTTCGAAACAAGTTGTTAATTATTTTAATATCTTCTCTTAGATTTCAATCTTTCTATTTTTGTATTTGAATTGGATGGTAAAGTTTTTAAACTGTAAATGTTAACATATTAAATTGATTAATAGTTTTAAAAATCATTTAATAATTACTTGCCCACTATCAATGTTTTTACTCTTCAGTTCTTTGTTAAAACTGCTAGAAATTAAGTGATTGTTATTGAGAAAATTATATAAATTATTTAAAATACCTTAAGAAGTTGTTTAAGATTTTAGACTTTGAAAATAAACCTAATATGTTGATGGACACTGTTTCAAATTTTATACTAGAGTTTTAGAACAATTAGAAATATAAAGTCATCAAAATGAATAAATTATAATTATTGATAAAATTCCGTTTACTTGAATAATTTTAAAACTTTTCAGAATGTTGCTAGCAGTAGCGGACAAGAGAAACCGGACACCTAATTTGCGCTTGCATATCCGCACTTTGAAGCCACGTGAGCGCCGCATAAATGTTTCGATCGACTTATTTTTTTTTAATTTGTATTTGTTTATTATTTAACTTTAAATATGCGTTAAATTTTTTGTTGCCAAAGCGTTTTGGCAAGTAAAAAAATATTATATAGTGAGCTACGTCACAAATGACTGATTTGCACAAATGAGCCATATTGGTTCTGCGGTCGGAAAACTTGAGTCTTCGTGCTGTAAGTGTTAAAGTTGGGATCAGCAAATCTTCTATAGGCCAATTTCTTATGAATAACGATAAAACCGACAGTTTAAAGGGATACCCTGGCACAGGTAGGAAGAAGAAGACAACCAACCACGAAAATAGAATATTGAAGCATGGAATGGAAAATTTAACCATGGAAAATCGTTCAAAACCGCTGAAGACATTAGGACCGAACTTGTCCAATCTGGAGAAGTCAACATTAGGACAAGGACTGTGCGATGACGCCTCGTGGAGGAAGGACTTTATGCTCGCCGGCCAGCAAAAAAACCGGGTTCAACGTTAAAAATGCGCTCAAAAATGGCTAAAATCGGCTAAAACCCACGAGTCTTGGACCTTAATCGATTGAAACTTTATATTTTCTGATGAATCCAAAATAAACCTTTTGGTTCAGATGGGATGACATACGTACGCCGTAAAGTCGGAGAACGGTTCAAGAAAGAGTGCCTAAGAACAACTGTAAGGCAAGGAGGATCCCGTATGGTCTGGGGATGTTTCTCCTTTTATGGAGTTGGTGATCTGGACCTAATTGATGGAACGGTTAACGGAGAAAAGTACAAAATTATCTTGGACCAACATCTCATACCATCGATTGAGGAGCACTATTCGTATACCAAGGATCTAATCTTTCAGGACGACTCTGCTACTTGCCATCGTGCAAAAACGGTAAGTCATATTTTTATTTTCATTCTCACACTATTCTCTAATAAACTACTAAGCTTTTACATTTACACGATTTTTATTTTTTTAGGTAATTAATTATTTGAAGAAGGTGGGCAAATCAACGTTGGACTCGAAGGCAATAGTCCGGATTTAAATCCGATGGAGCATCTCTGGCATATTTTAAAGGTTAAAATAACGAAGGAGAAACCCAAAACGTTAAAAGAGTTGATTGGAATTTGGAAAATTTGTGGTACAACGGAATACCATTAGAAATAATACAAAATTTGGTTGATTCTATGCCGACAGCATAAAATCGGTCATAAAAAATAACGGAGGACCAACAAAATATTAAAGTTGTAAATTAAATGTAGCATATATCATACTAAATAAAAATTATTTACTTAAAATTTTAACTCACTTTTAAACATAAAAAATAATTTTTTTTTTTTTTTTTAAAGCCTATTTTGCTTCCCTATGCGAATCAGTCATTTTTGACACAGTTCACTATTTACCTTATATTTTTTTACGAAAGCTTTTCGCGTAAAAATCTCGTCAGTTCATAAAAGCTAAAGAAATAACACATATAACAAAAAGTTCCAAACCGATATAAGGTTTTTTTACAACGCTCACGCCGACTCAAAGTTCACGTACGAGTCAAAACTGATGTCGATTTTTTCTTTGTCCATGCTGTACAATTGCAGATTAGGGGATGAACTCTATTCAATATCAAGAATAAGTTAATTATTTCGGTAATTCTACAAAAGAAGCTATGAGTTATTGATTGCTCGCGTTGGTCAACAGTATATAAGAAACTTTATTTGTGATAACTTTAATTACTAATAGTGCTGGCATGCTACATACACAAACAATTACAACAACAGCAAGAACAACAACTGCAATGTCACTTGGCAATCAAATGAAAATAAGCGAAGGCGAGTTTTGAAACCGGTTGGATAGAAGAGGGTGGCTACAGGGAGGGGTGTGTGTGTGGCATCCTCCAAAATCAGCTCTCAATATAATGCGGCGCGGAAGCTTTTGTACGATCCTTACGTCCAACTTTTTAATACGAAAACTTTCTAGCTGAGTTCAAGTATGTAAGCCAACAGAAACAGCAGCAGCAACAGCAATAGCAACAACAAGGACAACAACAAAAGCAATTGCAACAGTCACTTGGTGGACTTGTTGTGGGCAGACGACAACCACAGCAAGAGCCCTTGCCCTGGACCAAACCCAAGACCCAGTCCCAATACCAGGCCCAGCATATTGCATGTCCTTATGTCCTGCCCAGAACATCAGCTATAACATTGGCTCTGACTCGACTCCAGCTCCAGTTGCTAACTCCGGGCGACCAAAGCCACTTGAGCAGCACAGAAAACTAACTTAATCTTGTTTTACATTCCTATGGCGAGTTATGAAAATGAAAGGATTCAGCGAGCCACGAGCAAACGCACCGACCGACCGACCAACCGGACTCACACACATACGCACACACACACACATAGATGCAAGCTCTGGGGTCACCACATGCTTAAGCGTGAAGCTTATACAAACAAAACACACGCATGGAAGAAGCCAAAGAGAGGCAATAGTGTAATTTGGCCAGTGTCGAAGCTAATAATGCCTTAGGAAAGGCTTCCATCAATCTCTGCTCTGACAAGTTGAAATCAAATTCAAGAAGTTAACTACAATGCGTTGCCAATGTCATGACAAACACATACAGTGGCACAAAGCATTAAATAAACCAAGGCATTGTTCTTATTCACTCAGTCATCGAGAGGAAAATTAAGAGTTTAAACTACGAAACTTAAAAAACTCAATAAAGGCCCCCCCCCCCCCCCCCCCCCCCCCCCCCCCCCCCCCCCCCCCCCCCCCCCCCCCCCCCCCCCCCCCCCCCGGGGGGGGGGGGGGGGGGGTCTTTTTCTCCAGTAATTATTTTAAGTCAATAAGAACTAGATTGCTTACAAACCGCCTTTATTAAATGACGTTAATAATTAGCATAATTAAATTAGTTATAATTTGAAATAAAAATGGAAAAAAAATTCTTATTCATAATAGATACACTGAATACAGTATTAGAAATGGAGCTGGCTAATAGTGAATAAAATAATTTATTATTTTAATAATTTAAGTTTTATGTAATCTCTATACTTGTAGCGTTGAAAATAAATGAAATAAATAAAGACAATGTTGATATACTTAATATACGAGTTAGGACGATTCTCATACACGCAACAAAACATATTTCCATTTACCTTAATGCTGTCAATGTTGACATGTCATCCCTTAAGACCCTTTACTCCCCTCTAGCAAGGGAAAAGGAGCAGAGCACAAAGAATAGCCATGCCGCAGAGCTCACAATGAAAGCCACAACCAGGTGTAACTGCAAATGTACTTGTCGTTTCATTTTTTTGCCACACACAGCCGCCAGTTATTGCCGCCCACTTTTGTCCTTGCAAATCAGTTTGCATCCGAGTTTTGTTTCTGGTTTAAGCTTGCACGTTGTATTCATTTCATAAA